>FWPY01000028.1:4980913-6264437 GCA_900174645.1 Sonneratia alba | reverse complement strand
ACATTTTACAAGCAAATCTAACAGTTCCTGTGTATGCACAGTGGCTTCTCGGAAGTATGTCATGAGACCTGTCAAGTAAAATAATGTTGGGATAATAAATCACAATTTCCAAATAGTAATGTCTATTGGATAAGAATTTAGTAGCAATTGTACCTATCAGAGCAGTATTCCATTTATTGACAATCTTTGTGAAAGTTGTTGACCCTGAAGACATAAGAATCTGCCTCACACGATTCTCAAAGATCTTCATATGTTCATCATCAACTCGCAAGAATGCCACTGCTGTCCTTTCTTTGGTTTGTTCATTTTGCAAATTCCAGACACCATCTCTTGTGTTGCTGAATGCCTCCTGAGTCATTCTTATTTTAGGCAGTATACGGACTTCAAATCCACACCTGCATATAAACAGAAGCTTCATGAATGAAAGAGAACTTGGAAAAACAGTGTACCAGCATCAACAAAAGCAGTGAATCATTTTTCTTGCTGGCTGAGCAAATAAAAGCATTAAATCAGACAAGATACTTACATGCTAAACAGCAAATTCGGATTATCTTTGCTATATACTGAGACAAAACTGTTCTCCCACTCCAAAGTGGTTATACTCCGAGGAAGCCTGTTCTTCATATCCCAGAAAACACTCCTACCAAGATTGACTGAGAAAGGAACAAAGCAGAAAAATGAGCACTTTCAAGGACTCCAGAAGTAACATTGGAATGGCATAAAGACTTTAATACTAATGAATTACCATCGTGTTTCATCAGCCTCATCCTTGCATCTCTCGGCCAGCACTTCTTATTGTTGTATCCCACCATGTTTTCATTATTCGGATCAGGATGCTCAGTAAGATATCGTTGTATAAGATCCCGAGCCTCCTCATGAGTGAACCGGAACAGTATATGAACTCTATCAATATACCGCGAATACAGCCTTATTGGATGCCGAGTCTCAACTTTTGAGTCCCAGTATGTGATGAACTCATTAGGTTTTTGAGGAGGACCAGCAATTTCACTGGCTCGGGTCAATCCAAGAAGCAACAGATCCAGCACGAGTCCATAATACTGTACAACAAAAGAAGCAAACTGAAGACCCCTTATAAGGCCATAAGAGTTCGTGTGGCTCATGTCCTTGTATGAGAGGACAACATTATTCTTTGCAGTGACGTAATCAGCAATATTGTGATCCAGAACCAGGCGAAGAAGCCTGCACAATCCCAACAAAGAAATGTTTATTCAAGAAATATTCATCTCAACATGATTAACTGAGAAGAGGGAAAAAGAACACACCTGTTTAACATAGTCAAGTCGATCTTTTCGAAGAACTTCTCAAATTTCGTCTGGAGCATTACAACACACTGTCCATCACTGGTATCCCAGATACCCTGTAAATTGTTGATACCTTGACACCATTTATATACCAGGAGTGGAGGGGGCTCCGAATCTGCAGGCTTAATCCAGTTTGGGAAAAGATGGCGCTTGTCTCCCTCATACCACAAGTATTGATCAAGATATGCATCAGTGATTTTCTCAAGAGGCTCAATCTCATATACTGGAATCAGATAGCTATATAAATCCATGAACTCAATCCCAACCTGCATATTAACAGGGATGGTCAATTTTAATTATTTAAAGAAAAGAAAATTTTGAACCTCAGTTACCCAAATATTTTTACAAACTTACTTCTTTAAATGCACGCTGTGTGAGCAAATGACGCTTAATTCGTGACAGAGCTTCATGAGGATTATCATATGCTTGCTCAATGAGACCCAATTCTTCCCTCTGTAATTGATTCAACCTTACGGCCACACTGTAAGACTCCTTCAACCTCTCAAGGGCTAAAATAAGAAGCTTCGTGTCATGTTTGTACGAAAGAGGAGGAAAAGGGATGGGAGAAAATTTCCTTGACTCCAGCCAGTGCACTGTAGTGGTATAAATTGCAACAGCTTCTTCTGGGGTGACATATGGACCATCTTTCAGATAATTGTGCTGACGCTCCTGAAATGTTGCAGACCAAATCAAAATGAGTTCAACAGTTAGCTCAACAGCTATTCCACAAGAATGCAAAGCTGATTTATAAAACTAACCTGTTCTGCCTTCAGCCAAAGTCGAGTTAATCTTCCAAGATTTTTCCTACAAACTGTCTTATCAACAGTGGCACCTCTTCTAATACGCTCACGGTTATAGTGAGCCACATTTGTCCACCAATCAGCTTTAGATTTAACATAGCGAAGAATCATGTTTTCAATAGGAACAGGCAGACCAGGCACCTGCAGCCAATCAAATCTGAGACTCCCAAGGGAAAGATATGCAAACAAATCTACTAAGTTACTAACGATCATAAACCATGTCTGTTACCTTCCAAGGGATGTTCGCTTTCCAACAGCGCCAAGCTTCACTGAGATGCTGCAAGATAGTTCTTGCCTTGTTCTGTTTTATGCCCTCTGAAATATCAAAAGACAGAGTCAAATGCAACACTAAGACACAATCAATTTCCAATATGACACAACACAGAATTGCACAACAACATCAATAAGATCATCAATCTGTCACCTGGCATGGCATCAAGAACATCGTGCATGACAGCGGCACGAAGCTCCAAATCAAAGTGGCTTTCCACCCTCTGCTTTGTAACAGTCTTAGCCACACCTTTGGAATGTCTTCCTTCAAATTGGCGTGCCAATAA
Organism: Sonneratia alba; assembly: GCA_900174645.1. Lineage (NCBI taxonomy): Eukaryota > Viridiplantae > Streptophyta > Magnoliopsida > Myrtales > Lythraceae > Sonneratia > Sonneratia alba. Next base: position 6,261,758 of record FWPY01000028.1, on the reverse strand, counting down.
GTTCCCAAGCCACCTTTCAAGCAGAGGCACTATACCACGGAGAAAAAACAACCAAACCCTCCACATGGGTGCCCAGAAACCACATCCAGGTCCTTTCCCAACAGGGCCCGTATTGAACCTATAATAGATCAAATGCTTCAAGTCTTTGCACATTCTAATTTGTCTCATAAGCCTGTACTTGTACCGGTACATTCCAGTCAATTGCCCGACATGTGAAAAGGTATACTGCAACCCATCAGCCAACTGGAACGCATCCACATTACCCAGCCGAAATTGTACATTAGCATCGACCACAAGCTTCGTCAGCCGCAATATCTCACGACAAAGATGAAAAGCATTACCAAACCGTGATTTCTTACGCTCCTTTGTAGTCAGTGTCTTTACTGGTTTCAGATTGAAGTTATAATCAAGATGGAGATAATTCAAGTTCTTCCTGTGTATCAACAGGTTCAACATGTTGTAACCCTGCTTACATACTTGTAGACCTGCTTCTGCCCAATCAAGCTCAGTAGTCTGGAAAAACTTGGTTGCCTGAAGGGACCGAAACAAGTGCTTCTTCTTCTGAGCCTTGGGAGGTCGATGATGAAGCTCATTCAATACGAAGCACTTCAACAATTTCTGGTAGCTAACTCGAACTTTGACCGGATATGTTGGGGGACTGCAAAATAATCATGAACAGATCAATTCGTACAGTACAGGAGAAACAAAAAAAGACAATACAACCAAGAAATATTACTGAGGTCATACCAGTGCTCCTTGTACCACTCTGACACAAGAGGGATATCTTCAGATCGCCGCATTCGTCCAGATCTTGTGTTGAATGGCCGTGGAGCAAACAGCAATGATATTCCTGCTGCTGTGGTGTCTGTGTAAAGTTGAGTATCCTTCAACAATGGTTCTACCCCTTCAGGCAAAGCAAAGTCATCATCCTTCTCATCAGCATTTACCTTCTTTTCACGTCGCTCCTTGTTTATGCTTGTGATGGGGTGTATTAGAGGATCATAATAAAATGCTGGTAAATCCGGATCCTCAGCTTTTATGTACATGACCATGGGAGTATGGTAAATGCCAAGCTTTACTTTTCTTGGCCGGTTATTATACAGGTGTGGGAATGCAATCCTGTATTCTGTCCTAAGAGGGGATCGAATAATGAGCTTGTTTATGTCATTGAACTCATTCCAGTCCTCATCACCCTTTTCCATATCCCGATACAAGGGCTCAAACTTAGGGCCACCTATAAGATTACAGCAAAGTGAGAACACACAAAGTAAAGGTAGTAAAAAGTTGTAGTCAAAATGCGCAAATTCTCAAAAAATGCAAGGGTAAGCATAAGAACAGCTTAGTCATCGATAAAAAACATACCAGGGATGCACATGTTCAGTGCCTTGGCCGTAAAGAAGGACTCCATGTCAAACAAGTAGAAGTAATTCCGGTCAATCAAATCAGAAAGAAGTTGCCCAGCAAGCCGGTGAAGAGTTGCCATAATAGGAAGAGAGAGATGCCACTTCCTGTAACTAGGACCGTTGATAAGCTTTGTCTTCACCAGAGGCTTATGATCATAAAACCAGGTATGTACAGCCGAATCTTCTTCAGGATCTAACTCCAGCTGAATTGCCTCCAGAGGGTCAACGTCCAATAAATTATCAGCATAATCCAGAGGAGGCTCCTCATCATCAAATGGTGGAAAACGCATCCTCTTAAAATGTCTTCGGTCCCTCTTCTCTCTTCGCATCATGATCCACATGGTGCCCCACTAGAAAAACAAAAGGAGCATGGTCAAAGGTCAATCAGCTTGCAATGTAACAGAAAAGCACTCCCACATTTGCCACTGAGATTCCAAACTTAGAGAAGATAGAAACTATACATACCTGAGCCAAGTATATTGGCTCGACAACCCAAGGTATTTCATTTACGAAAGTAATTGCTCCAGTAATGTGGTATAGAACCTTAACATCACGGACCTACAACACCATGGCAACATAAGGAGAATAAACATGGAGCTACCAGAAGATCAGAAATCAAGTATCCCGAGAAAATTGATGAGCGGGAAAATTCGCACCTGCTCCCAGGGCATAGGCATGTTCTCTAGGAGCTTGTAAACTGCATGAGGGACGAACTTCAAGGCTCCAAGATAGACACGTTTGTCATGTCGATATTTCTTGGACGACATGTCCCCATGGTCCCTGCCCAAAAGAGGAGGTTGGGTCAAGGAAGCACAAGCTCAAGGAGACCAAATGAGCCCTCTAAACCATTGCACAAACCAAATCATGTTAATAGGAGCGTGGGAAAATGAAACCCACCTTATGATCTTCCTCACATGCTCGGGAGGCATATCCTCCTTCTGTGCCTCCACAAAGCCGAATTTCCTCTTATCCCCATACCTCTTGGAGTTGAGTTGCATCCACTTCCGTGCCTTCTCCTCAAGTAGGGCCTCAGCCTCCTCGGGAGTAGGCAGGACGGTGTAGGACGGCTGGGGAGCCGGCGGCGGAGGAATCATGGAACCGCCCGTCCCTGGGGGTGCAATTTGCCCTCCGTTGTTGTTCCACATGCTTGAACTTCCGCCAATTAATCAGTACCACTTCACTGAAAATGAAAACCTCGCAAAACCCTAACAACACTTGAACGGGAGCTTCTACTGTCTTCACGACAATGATATAAATGTTCCCAGCAGAGAAACTTGGAGCTGGTTTGATGACCGTTTCTTCTAGGGTTTGGAGCTCACCGTCGCCTATTTGGGAGTTTCTCCTCCACAGTGTCTCCCTCTCTACAGAGTGAGAGGCGGCATCTGACGACGAAATGTTGGGTCTGGGTTTGGCTTATATAGCAGCTCCTCAAATGGAAGAAGATTGGGGACGGAAACGATAATAAGGCGGTTGCACGTGATTAGGCACGTGCTGCATCCGCAGACCGCCTCAACCGGGCGGGGATCATGGGCCGGGTATTTTGCCATCTTCTTAATTGGACCATGGTTTGTAACCGAACAGGGTAAGGAGTCAGGTCTCACAGCACTTCGGTTCGCACGGAGATTAAACGGTCGAACCGGTCATAATTTTTTTCGGCTCACATAATACGGATCTCTTTAGGAAAATTTCTAAATGGACAAAAGTAACCGTCAATCATTGGGCGAGGAGTCTCACACCCCGAGACCATGACCTTGACCCTCAGGGGACAAGAAGCAAAGATAGGTATAATTTCATAACAGTTATATCACATGACACATATTATAAATTAATAATTATTTAATACGTAATTAATTATAAATTATTTTAAATCCTCCACACCCTGTGGGTCAGTGAAAATGAGACTTCATCTCCCGTATTGCGATAGTAGATCACTTGAAATATTTTATTGGACAGCAGGGGTGCTAGGATAAATATGTCCGAGATGGGAAAATGATGAATTAAGTGGCCAGGGGCCCATCACACATGACAACCTGCTCTCGTCCCAGTTCTGAGTCGGAGGTTCAGTTCTCCGTTTTCCCGCGCATACAAGAAACAAGAGAAGAGAAGATCGCCAAGAAAACAGAGAAGGCTTCTGTTCCCTCTTCAAGGAAGATACGTGCAATGAAGACACCCGCACATGGATCGATCTGGTAAAGCTCCACTCCTTTCTCCTTCCTCCTGAAATGTCGAGCTATCCCATCACCCGGCGAGTATCCAACAACAAAAGAAAATCGAAAGAATCTGTCAACCTGCAGTTCTCTGTTTCCCTGGTCTCAGGAACTGGTGCGAGGATGGCGACTGTGAAGATACGGAAGGAAGCATTGGAGGGGTGGAGAGCATATGTTCGGGAATTGTTGGGGGAGGAGGAGGTATCGGGTTCGATGAGATCGATGGCATTTCAGACGGTCCGCAGTGCATGAGCTTCCAAAACCATTATGTACTGGAACGAGGTAACAGCCCCCAGCGAGTTTCTTGAGATTTTAAATTTTCTGACATCACATCCGTAAACCTGGATCACCCCGAAGTTCCATTTGCTAGCTAAGCAGAGATTCGCTTGGGGTGAGGATATAATTCTTGATTTCTCCTTGCTCTGATACGATCCGTGATTCAGTTTTCAGTTAGGATGTCGCATTATGTGCTCTTAATCCCAAGAGGTTACGTAGTTATTACCTTTGCGTGTTAAGCAACGCCGTCAAACATCCTCCGGATCGACTTACCAATGGAGTATCGTTGCTTAGACATGCTACAGTTCGGTGATCTTTGATGATCTCAATCCTTTAACTTCGTAAATCCACTTCTGCCATCACCCATTTAGATTTGATGATCTGGTCTAGAGCTGTTATTGTGATTTTTCTGTGGAATGAACTATTTCATCGGATACTAAAATGCCAACCAGTGTGAAGTTTCATTTGCTTTGTAAAAGGAGAGAACTGCGCATGGAGCTTTGACTTGGTTCTCATTCTGATCAAACAGGGGATAGTTATCAATCCTGGAGGCAAGACCCAAAAATTGGCGTAGATAAGTTTGAAGAGCACTTCCTCAGGGCATCTTCTGTGCTCGAAGAGCTCATCGAGGAGGAACTTGATAGGTACCGAGCCCACTACACTCAGTCAATCGACCTGGCAGGGCTGGAGGACGTGACTAAGTTTCTGATGCCTGACTGGAGCCCGCCACTTCAGTTGGCCTCTGTTGGCTGGCTTGGCGACTGGCGCCCGACAGCAATGCTGGCCCTCCTGAAGGGGCTGGCTCGATCCTCTGGCTCGTTCTGTGATCCAGCTGGGGTCAAACGAACTGTATCGTGGCTGACCCGAGAAGCCCGAATAGAGGAGGCCATAATTGATGGGGAGCTGGCGGAGATTCAGGCCACCTGTGTGCTGAATCTTCCCTTCGCGTTCGTGGGAAACGGTCATGGGCTCAATACAGCTGCCTCGAGATGTGTCCGTGCTGAGTTGCAGAAAATTAAACAGGTCATCACAAAGGCCCAGCAACTGAGGTAAGTACTCATTTTCAAACTATTCGCATCAACTAGCATCGAACCAATAGCTAAGTAGGTCTCCCGAGAATCTGCATCGGAACCAACAATTTCCCCTGGACTGCTAGGGCACTTGATCCATGACCGAAAATGAAATGAACTAATATCTCGAACTTCTGTTACCGAGCTTTTAAGGTTTGGGTGTAGAAAACACTGAGACGTTTCAAGCATGCTGAGAATGTTTAAAGACGAGAAGACGTCGGTTTCCAACAGGTTCAAGACATTGGAGACGGTGGTGAGGAAGTTGCCGAACCTGAGCGATGCAGCTGAGTTTCTCATGGTATTCGAGAGGATCCAGCGAGCTCTCCACCAGTTCGCAGCCCATCACGAGCTCCACAATGGCAGGGTCACTTTCTCGATCAAGCGACTGGGCATCCTAGACAGCACGTGAGTATATACACCGACCAGGCCCCGAGACCATTTTGAGCACATGCTCGAAAGTCACAAGCTCTGAAACTTCTTGTAAGCTCCATTAAATTCTACTGCTCCAACTCTTCTGGCCTCGTCTCTTATAGATCAAATCGGAGAATTGGACTGAACTGATCCATCTTAATCCAGTCTCTGGCAGTGGGCCGGTTCTTAAGCGGGCTAGATTTACGTCAAGGAAATTCCTGATCATTCCATGTCAAAAACTTGGAAGCTAATAAGATCGTCTGATTCTTGCGATGGACCCCGAACCTTGGGATATTGCTCATTCTATTTTCCTTTTAAATAAGTGGCAGAAGTCTGAAATGCGTCAGAAGAAATTGAAGATCATAAAGTCGATGTCTGGTGGTCCAGAGGAAGCTTTGCAAGATGAAATAAATAAGACATTATCGATTTATCAATTAAGAAAGTGTACATTTAATTATTATCATTGAGTTTCTTATATAATAAAAAAAATGCATCAAAAGGAGGCTGAATTTTTGTATTCTATATCTTATTTGATGCAAATTACCTTACAAAGAAATTAGGGATTTTAAGAGTCGAATTCCTCCATCTAAATCCACCCGAGACAGCTTCCAACAAATGCCTCCCCTTGTCGGCACGCCCAGCCCTTCTCCACCGGAGAACTTGGTGGCTATTGTCCCGATCAGCCGAGCCAGGTCTCCTCCCTTCCTCTTCCCATTGGTGTCAAGGTTCAACTCCCCTCGCTCCGGCGGTGTGCTTGGGGACCTTGCCGCCACCTTTCTAGCTACGAGATCCAATGCATTTCAAGCTATGAGTCGAGTCATTAAGGTTATTTCTCTACGATCTTGCTAGATTTACACGAATCGACAACTAAACTGCTAAACTCCTATGTGGCCGGTCAGATGCAGCCAGCCACAACGCGACCTCTCTAGCTCCTCCCTCGGCCATTAAAGCGCCGCTCCGGAGATATCTTCTTGTAAAGTGTGGTAAGTTCAACAGCGCTAAAGTAGCTCATGATCTTAGTTTAGCTCTACTGTGGAAATTTCGTGTGAAGATTCAAATCAAATTCCCCAAGTTCAACAGAATTAATGGATCCATGAACACTCCTCCCTGTTCTCATAGAAATCCTTGTATAACTTTAAGGGTGAAAGAAACGAAAATTTGAAAACTGAAAAAGTCGAATCAAGCAAGACCGACCAAAAAATTTGAGCATATCTCAGCACTATTGGGTTGATCATGACTTTACGGGAAGGCATCTCGAAGTAGATCTGCCACAGTTGGGAGCGGGTGAGGTTGGTTTCTAGCCAAAACATTTCGAATTTAGCCGAATCTGGCCAGGTGTGACCAGGACTTGGGTGGAACCGAGTGGCTTTCACCAGATATTAGTTGCGACCGGCCGGCTTTTGCCGAACCATAGCATGATCTTGGTTAGATTTTGAATATCCAGAAAGAACCGATCTTACCCTCTCAGCACGGGCATTGAAGCTTGTCTACACCTGTTACGGCCATAAGCTATGAGCCGGAATGATGCGTACCGCAGGTTGTACCTCGTGGCTGCGGGAGCGCATACATGCTTATGCGGAGCACGTGGAGAAAAGGTTTGTGGTCAAGAGGCTAAGTTGGACAGGAGACTTGCTCAAGCAACCAAGCGGAGTGGTGCGGAGCGAGGACTTGGTGGACTGAAGGCAAGTGCCGTGGCCTTGGGGTCGATGCTGGTCGACCAATGCAAGGTGGATGATCGCTAGACAGCCTAGGAACGCTAAGGCATGAGTAGAGCGTGATCGAGAGGCGCTTGATCACTTCATGCCAAGGACGATCGAATGAGCCATGTGTTGCTGGTCGACGACAGTGCACGGTGGACGAGTGGAGATGCAGACACGCAAGTGAAGTCTCGATCATGCGGGACCCGATGATCAAGTACGTGGAGCGCGACTACCCACAAAAGGTGCACGGGATGCTGTGGAGCGCAGGATCGGTGCTCACGGGATAAGGATCACTGACACCAACATGGAAAGGTTCGATTGTTTCCTTATGCAAAGCGGCTGGTGATCAATAAGGAACCAAGTGGGGGTGTAGGTGTCCAGGTGCGGCCGAGAAGCTGTTCAGGTGCGGCTAAGAGCTGTCCAGGTGGGACGAACATGGTCAAGATGAAGATCATGTGCTAGCAAACAATCGGGGAAAGTTTCCCTAGGAATTTGGCAATCAGTCTGTTATGGAAACAATCCTAGAGGGATTAGACATATTAGAAACCTGATGGAGTGAATTAAGGGATTTGAATATATCAGTTGCCATATCAGATTTGCTAGGCTCCTCTATATAAAGGGGGTCAATCTCATTCTCAAAAGACAACCAGGAGGAACAACCGAGAGGCACAACCCAAGAGAGGGAGAAACCACAAAGGTCTCAAGACATCTCAGAGAGCAGCTAGAAAAAACTGGGAAACACGAGGGAGAGCGAGAGAGGTAGAGCATAGAATTGCTACTGCAAGTTGTAACTCAGCAATGAGTGGGAAGTGAGTTCCGTCTACCCTTGTAACACCGAAGTGTGTCGAGTTAGGGTGTGTCGAGTGAGGAGTGTAAGCGGCGCGGAGGTCGTGAGGCATATACTCGATAAGTTGAGTGAGTTTGTTCTTGTAAAGGATTTTTCATACTTGTACAATTGTAAATACAAGTAGAGTTTTTCCTTTGTATATTGCTCATGTTCGTTTTCTTGTGGTGTGGTCGTGTGCAAGGTGACATCAAACCTCGGTTGTGAGTGAGGGTTAGTTGTCAGGCGGAGCTGTCAACGCCTAGCGGGGTGCGAAAAAATTTGTGGTCTGCATCGGCCCCGTGACAACACCCATCACCGAGCAAGGTTAACTGCTGAGAGCACCGGAGAGAGGGAGGGGGAGTCCGAACCTGGTTACCGGAGACAAGAGAAAAGCGGAGAAGGAAACCGGACTTAGCCAGTCGGAACAAAAGTCACCAAGCTCTCCGGTGGAGGAGCGGTCGGCCACGGTCAGCTGTGACACCGATGTTCATCCTTAACCGTCAGATTATTGGTTCGCGTAGCGGATGACGTCGTAGTCCATTTGATCTACAGTCCCCATCTTCCAAACATCTCATCCCCTACGCGCAGAAGGACCGCGCGTAATGTCACTGTCTTCATTTCATCTATAAATTCCATTCCTAACAAAAAGAACGTCGACTCTCTGTAAGAGCGTAAAGCTCCGTCTCCGATACTATTCCTAAAGCCCTAACCCTAATTATCTTTCAATACTGATATTGAGGTGCTATAATGTCTGCAATGGTGTGCGGCAACAAGAGAGCTCTGTTGGAGGACCAGATGGATCATCCGACATCAGTTTCACCTCCTATGTCCAAGAGGTTCCGGCGGTGCTCGCCGTCTTCTTCATCTTCTTCTCCGATTCGCTTACCTGCGCAGAATTCGGCTTCTGCTGATCGGCTTGTAGCTCTATTTCCTCACATTGAACCTCAGGTCTATCTCGCTAAATTTGAGTTTGCCTGAAAGTTACGTTCTTGGTAAATGGTCACTCAGAAGCTTTTGGACTAATTGACGATTGGTATTTAATAATTCAAATTTCTGCTGTGTTTCATTGCAAGATTAGTTTATGGAAGCAGAAAATTGGGCTGCTCAAAGTAGATCGGAATGCAATTTATGAAATGTGAGCAGGAATTTGATGCTTGCAATGAGGCTGAAACTTGATAAACGTGTATGTGGTGGATAGTTTTCCTCTTATATTGAAGGAGGAAGGTGCAATGTGGAGATTTTTGTAGCGTTTGCCTTCATCGGTTCAAATTTCTTACTTGTTTCATGGTACTGTTGGAATTGACAGCTCAGGAGTGTATGAACAGATCAAATTGTATAATACACCACAAATTTCATATTGTTTTATCGAATGGATGTGCTCATAATGTTAATTGAAATGTCCATTAAGGGTTAATAGATTGTATAGGAGTTCATTATGTGCATGAAACTTTTCCAGATACTTGAAAGAGCACTTGAAGAGTGCGGGAATGATTTGGATGCAGCCTTAAAGAGGCTGGATGAGATTACAATGGGTTCTTCAGTGGAAAATGTAGACTCTACTGTGAATTCAGGGACACACGTTGAGCAAGGTACCTATATTCTTATCCTGCAGTCCATAGTTAGTATTGATACCTTGTCCCATGAAGTGGAGGAGCGAGAAAATAAGTTTGACAGAGAAGCAGATTCACCTACTGCTGAAATTAACAGGTTAATCAAACGCTGAAACAATTGTTTTACTTCTTTTTCCAAAATTTTCTATTGTCAATCAGATTGCAAAAGGAGAGAAATTTGTTACTGGCTCTATTTCTGGTCTATCTCATCTTCTATTGTTTATATGAGCTTTTGTTGGGAAAAGTAATGATGTTGATGTTTGTGACACTCAATCAGCACCTAGTGAGTTGTGTGAGGATCGTGCTGAGTGGGTGAAGGCTTTTGTGAATGAAATGATGGGTTCTACATCTCTCGAAGATGCTAGAGCGCGTGCCACCAATGCACTGGAAGTCTTAGAACAATCTATTAGTTCTCAAGCTGGGGTGGAGGCAATTAAGAGTATTGAGAAGGTTAGTATCAGTTAAATAGATTTTGTTTGGGGCATTAGCCGTGCTTAACTGTGGGACTTGATATGTTATTTGGGTATATGTCTGACCTTGTGGATGAAATTTACACTCAGAAATGCGGCCTCAATAGTGCCAATCCCATCCATAACATAGGAATATCACAACATTGTTTTGGTTGCAGGAAAATATGATGCTGAAGGAACAAATGGAGGTCTTTTTTCGTGAAAACACCATTCTCAAACGAGCTGTTGCTATTCAGCATGAACGCCAAAAAGAGTATGAGGTCAAGAACCAGGAATTGCAGCATCTGAAGCAGCTGTTGCCTCAGTATCAGGAACAGCTTAGAGTACTTGAGGTCTGGACTACCGACCAAGAATTTTGCTCAGTTTTTACGACTTGAAGTGCTTTCTTGGCAAATGAAATGATTTCACTTGTTGACGTTATCATTGCATGTTACAAGTGTCATTTCCCAATAACATTTTTGTGTGGTTTGAGCTGAATATTTCTTTCAAAACCGAATGACAAGTTCAGTTTCTTTGTGCTGCCAGGTCAATAACTATGCCTTGAGGATGCATTTGAGGCAGGCAGAACAGAGCAATTCCTGGCCTGGTCAGTTTAATCCAGACGTATTCTGATTGATTCAGATAAATATCTACTAGGAATTCATGTTCCATGAGCTGCTGCTTCAGACAAGACAGATCAGACACAGCATCCAGCATCTCGTGGACAAGTCAAGAAAGATACAGTGAGAGGTTGCTGCATGTGGAACCTCCACATACATCGCTCCTATCCTTCAACTTGCTAGTGCCCTCTGCCCTTCTATTGTCGGTCTGATTGAGTTTAAAAAGTTTGTTCTATTGCTTATGTTTAGACATGCTTGATTCATAAGATTTTGATAGTGTCACTAAAAAGCCAGTTCCCACTTTTCATATACTCTTATCCTGAATCCTACAAGGATGATCCCCATTCCATCTCCGAGCAAAAGGATGCATAAGAAAACCAATTGCTCTGCCTCCCGACTCTGTCTCATCAGGAGAAATACAGCTTTGATCGCAGAAGTTGAGATCATGAGTAGGGCTAGCTGGATGTTCAGTTTTGTGATCCCGGGTGAAGGACGGCTTCCATACCAGCTGCTACCCCAAATGGCCCCAGCTCCCTAATGAAATCCTCGGGTGGCAATAAAAATTGGACCCTTCTGCTTCACAGCGATGCTCTAGACTTCGGTACATCTATCTTCAGAGGTAAGGTTTTGGATCTATACATCCATTTCGGTTTTCAGAGCAGGTATTGGCCAAATGTTGTGTTTCTGCTTGAGGATAATAAGTTTGTGCTCGCGCTTGAATGTTTGGTCTTGAGTCCTGAGGCCATGTCTTGGTCTTGTCTTTCCACTCGGATCTCTCACGTGCTGTCCGGAGCGGCCAGGCCAAGAACTGAGCGAAATCTTTGAACTTCCTCCTCTCTCTCAGTCTCAACTCAGCTGATTTAACTCAAGCGCTTAGTCTGGATTGTGGGAACAGATTAGAAATCCGTCGGCCGTGGAATTCTGAAGTGTGAACTTGACAACCTTCTCTATACTCTGTCCAACTGTAGTCTCAACATGAATACATTCCGTCCCTGCAAACGGTGTGGTCTATTCTGAGATATCAAAATGTACGCATAGAATTCACAGCCCCAGCTTCCACACTCGGTGTCACTCTCCAAGCGTAATTGCTCATTCCTTACGATTATAATGACGGCCCGCACCCCTGACTGCCTTGCCAACTTCTCATGGTGCCGGAGAACCGCATGCTCTGGTTCTCCCTCTGCCACATGGAACAATGCCTTAGAAGTGTCTGATCTATGTCCTGCAAGTAGGAACTCTCTCGTCACCTCCTCCAATTGACGTGATCCTTATCGACCCGTGGTGAAACTCAATATCAAATATGATAAGAATGCTACAAACTTGCAATAAGACCCAACACGAAACGTGGAAAAAGAACCTTACCAACCCGTGATAAGACCCGAATCGAATGTGGTAACCAAAGATCATGTTCGACGGTAGACTCGGTGGAACTGCGACCTATTACCTATAAAGAGGTAAGAACCTTGGTATAGTGAAGACGCCACAATCAACTATGGAACGGTTGATTGATAAGTCAGGGGTGAACGCCATGAAAGACTCCGATAAGTTCAATAGGTTCATCAAGAACCAAAGAGGGAGTAAGACCTCACATCTTATTCATAAAAGAAAACTCTTTATGCGTCCCTTCTCCTCCAAGCACTATTACAAGCCTTTAAATATGCCAATTTTCAATATTTGCAACTCATTGTGTTTCCTAAAGTGTTCCAAACTAAAATAAAGGAAACATGTAAGTTTAGCAACTAAAAATCCTAACATACATGCTATCTAAACAAAATAGAAAATTGATATGTGCTCAATCACAATAATATTTCAGCATAATATCTTCTAAAAATCTTCATATTTTACAATATTCTTGCATCCATATGCAGTAATTATGAGCTTGAATCTTGATATTTGATGTATTATTATTGAAAACACTTGATGATGAAGTTGATACTTTGATGCGTAGTCAAATTCACATCATTTCCAACCTTGTGGAGATTTCACTGGATCGTGTATGGGACTGGGCCGCTGCCGCGATCTGGGTTGGACCGTACTTTCTCTGACACAGCTGTGAACTTCCCCTCGCAGAACCTTAAGTCCTTCGACTTAGGGATGCAGCTAGTACCAGAAGGAAGACTCATTGATGGGGGCAACGCGCCTTTTTGCTCTATCTCAACATAAAGCATTTCCAATCATCATGCAGCTTCGCCTTTGTTGCACACCGACGACAACTCGTTCCGGGTGATGACAACCCATCTGCTGATTAAATTTAAGACTCTTGAGTCTGCGAGCTATCTGAATCAAAGCGTATCGGAAAACCAAGCTTGACAGTGTGACCAACCAACTTTCTCCCACAGGAGAAAGGTGATATAGCAGCAAAGCCAGAGACCCTTCAAAAAAGAACGGCTGTGTGCAGCACCTATCAGGTTTCTACAGCATGTCAATGTATATTGGGAGTGCACTGGATAGAGATAATGTTCCTTCACATTTTCAATTTCAGGAGCTGAAGCATGTGTTTTTTTTTTGTTTGATTTATTCGTAACTGCAGATGTTTTGTCTAGATTAAGATTATGCAAACTTTGGATTTGTAGTTTTTTAGTTTATCAGAAGCTTACGATTTCTAATTATTTGTTGCTGGGCGTATTCTGAATCCTCTATATGAGCATTACCTGCTGAAGTGGGAGTAATAATATTCTCAAAATGGCTAGTTTTCTGCAGCAAAGGTGCTTTCTAGATGATAAGATGGAAAAACTTTTATCAGCTATAGATTTGTCAAGAACTACTACCGTGGCAAATTTTTCTTGAGCTGGAAGCTGCTGAAACATCAAATAGGTATTTGCCAGAACTTCCAGTCACAGGTAAGTAATTTTTTGGCACCAGAACAGCCACATGCTTTAGCACCTGCTTCTGATGCTTCTGTTGGTGCATTGGTAGCTACTTATGTTATCGTAGCAAACAAAGAATTCCAAATTTCTTAGTTTTGTCTGCTTATTTCTCTCTGGACCATCATGAAGATTTGAAGCAGTGGGAATTGTAACTTCTATCAGTTCAATCACAGGAACGCGAGAGAACTTGCGATTGCCTTCCCATTGAAAAAGTAGAAAAAATTGAACAGGGTTCTTACAACTGCATAAGAGAGATCATTGACAGCAAAAGATTGAGCCAAGAAGTTGCAGTTAGAATATTCCTGCAGACAGAAGTATGTCTGTCTATGGTTATCTGAAAAAAAAAAGATCTACCTTCATATCTATGTTGATTTCTACACATGTAAGTATGATGCTATTTCACGGCCAAAGTTCCTGAATAAGTCCATACCTTTGTACTGCAGTTTCAAAAATTGATAGCTCTGGAAGATATTTGTGATAAACCTCCTTTATGTGTATGGGATTTGTATATGTTCTTCGATTAATTCTATAGGTAGAAGGATGATCCTGTGAAATATGTAACTGGATTTATGAGTATTGTTCTAAAGGTAAAAAATCTGGAAGTGGTGCTTGAAAACACGAGGTTCATTTGCAACGAAAATAAGCAAGCAACATTGGTTGAGAAAGGCAAGCTCACTCATATGCAAGCAATGGGATATGGAGGAACTACGTTGAGTAATGCTGGGGAACACCTCTCAGGTCTCCAAAAACAACGAGAGGAGTCCAAAGCAACACAAAAATATGCCAAGCTTGTAGTATTAGTGTCCAAACCTCTTCTCAAAACTCTCAGTCGGAACAAAAGCCACAGATTAGCCGGTTGTCAAATGAAAAGATAGAACTGCAGGTTCATCTTTCTACTTCACGTATTAGTTTCTTTCCCTGCAGTTGCTTCTTTCATTTTATTCATTCCCATTCATTCATTCAAGGGCCAGCCCGATGATCATATCTCCCTGGCATCCCTATTTTCAGTTGATTCATTTAGAAAGGCAAATGTTTTTGAGGATCTATTTTTATAAAGTAAAACTATTATTGTTGATCAATAGTTCAGCTATTTCCATGAAGATTCTCATGTCTCCTTGTGAGACTGGCTGGGGATTGTGTTCAAGGCAATTTTCTATTAACTCCCATTCAGTTTTGTCTGATTTATTTTCGAATCAGTGTTGCTGCTGCATTTACTTTCCTGAAGAGACGCTGCAAAAGAGAATGGAACAAGTAGATTTCTGATATGAAGTTAGATCCATGAGTGTCAAATACTGAATATTATGAACAGCTTTGTGAAACAGTGCCTCGTATGGTCATAAACACGACACATTGAATTGAAATGGCAGAAGTCATACACTCAACAAAGAATTAAGTACATTCTTTTTCAGAGGAAAGATGAGATTTCACCTTACTCGAAACATCAGAATCAGAATAAAGTGCAAAGTGCATTTGGGAATCATACACACGAGAGGGAGATTCAGTCTATGGTTTCCTCCGTAATGTTAAAATACCTAGGACAATTTACTCTACCACAGAACTTAACAGAGATCCAGTCACAACCAGGGCAGGTATACCTAGCAAGAATAACAACCAAATAAACACTAACCTTCACTCATCACAAATGCATTTGAGGTCTCCAGAAAAGCTTCATTCTGGAGCCAGTCCTTGGCACAAATGAGAGCCTCAAGTGTCACTGGCCGCAATGAACTCTTGTAAGTATCAATCTTCCTGCCCCGGGTGTCAAAGACAGATTCCGGTGGAAGAGTGCACATTGGTATTGATAAGATGTCTGCAGCCATCTTTGAGAGAATGGGGTATTTCATTTGGTTCAGTTTCCACCATCCCAAGACATCAAACTCTTGCACTCGGGGCAAAAGGGATTCCTCCAAATACTGGTCCAGCTCTGATTTCATCACCTGATTACTTGAGATCTCAGATATATACACATCAAAATCTGACAGCCCATCCCCAAAGGAGATGACAGTGCCTTCATGGGGCAGCTCTTCCTGAGCAGTGGCTCCTACTCCTTGAGACAATCCTTCTTCTGGTGCCTCTGCTTTCATGATGATCTTGTCTCCGTTCTCAACTGGAGCTGGTGGAAGAGGAAGCATGGGCGCAAGGTAGTCAAGGTAGAGTTCATGGATCCCATCATCAACTATCCTGATCCAATTGTCAGCATCATCCCCATAGATTCTCGAGAAACTGAACTCGACAAGTTTCATCTTAAATCTTGGGTCAATTATCACTGCAATGGCCAAGACAAGGCAGCAATCCTTCCAGTACCTATCAAACTCCTCATGCAGAGGTTTAATTAGGTTGCTCACAAATGGTTCCTCACTCGAAGCAGCATGTGTCAGCTCCAACTGAATCTTAGACACTTCATGGAAGAAGATATTTGCAGTTGGGTGTGGCGTACCAGCTAAAATGCTTGCTGCATCAAAAAAGATCTTCAGGTATGAGCACAGAGTTTCTACCTGTGTCCAGTCATCCATTGAAGGGGATATCTTATAACCAGGGTCAGAGGCATCAAAGCAGGCAAAAACTTCCTTCAACTCGCAGGCAGCAACCAGCATGTTATAAGTTGTATTCCACTTAGTTTGGTCATCGATGGAGAGTTCTTTCGTGCTGGGGACTTGAAGATGCTGCTTCAGCTCAGCAAACTTCTCATCATGAGCTTCTGAGGTTTTCACATACTTGACACTGTCACGGATTCTCTTAACAGTCTCCTGCATCGAACTGATAGCATCCTGTGCAAGACCACTCAGAACTCGGGCAAAGCATTTCCCAATCACTAGCTGACCGTTAAGCACAAGTGGGTTCTTCACAGAGAGAAACCCCCGGAGGTTCCCAAGAATGGCTTCATCCAAGACAGATTGATGGAGAGTCAGAGTAAAGAGTCTGGTATCCAAGCTCCAATCAGATATGCAAGCCACAACAGCTTGATTAAAGGCATGGTCAGAGTCAGGTGATGGGACCATCACAACATTAAGTAGTCGCCGATGAAAGTTCCAGTCATTATCGATGAAATGCCCTGAGAGAAAAATGTAGCCTACAGTTTGATTCGAGGTCCATAGATCAAGGGTAAGATTCACATGACCTGGAATGCCGCTTATGAGCCCCAGAATCTTCTGCTTCTCCTTAAGGTATAAACCCACGCAATCTCCCTGGACAGTGTTGAAGCTCACCATATTGTAGTTCGGATGAAGCGTTCGAACAAAGTCAACAAAACCTGGGTGCTCCACAATGTGAAGGGGATACTCATGGAGAATGATCATCTTGGCAATCTCATGGTTGCAGCGCTCTTGATCAAAGGGCACAGCCACATAACCAGGGGATGACCTGTAGCGTCTTTTCTGTGGAACTGTCCCACCTGCATAGACCCCACTGCCACTAGTTTTGGAGGCAGGAGTATAAGGGGAATGCTCAATCTTATCACGGCTCATGGGACAGATTCCTAAAGCAATGTGCCGCTTGAGGTGGCTTGTTCCAGCCAATTTAGAACCATTAATATAAGCAAACGACTTATTGCAGTGCTTGCAGCAGGCCCGTGTGTGCCCCGGGCCCACAACCTCTATGGTGAAATGTTTCCAGACTATGGACTTCTTTCTTCTTCGCCTATTGGTCTTAGAACCTGGGCTGGGTGGATCTTCACTATCAGTAGGTGAGGTGGGAGTAGCAGGGACTATTGCAGTTTCCATATCCATGGTACAGGAGTTTCCCTGCAAAAACAAATAGTGATATTGATCAGGGACTACAAAAAGCTCATTTTCTTTATTAACAGAACGTCCTAACAATCCTAAATAATCAAGACCAAGACAAAATGAAAGATAGCATACAATTTGACATCAAGAATCCTCACAACAGATGAAATTAAGAGGAGGTTCAGTGGCAGCAAAAATCTGAGTATGAGAATAACTACATAAAATCAAGAAACACAACTTACAGATCTAATTAAAACTTCCACATCTGTGTAAATTCTAGATAAGCAATACCAACTGAAGTGAAATGCCAAACAAAAGTTAACCTCCAAAATCTCAAACGTTGACTGCATTACAAAAACTGACCTTCAAATATATCTCTCAATATTATCTAAAGAAAGTAACCCCACCAAATACTTGAAAATTATTACAAAAACCAAGAATTAAACGCACAAAGAACAGACAAAACCCTAGCACCAACCAGAGTCACAAAAACAGCATATCAAAGACCGAGAATTAGTTACACTTCTTGTCAACCGCCCACAAGGCAGGAAGCCGAACCCTAGATCAGTGAACGACCCCGAAAACAAACGGGAACGAAGCACTTACAATGGAAAGAGTAGACCAGCAGCAGTAGTTGAAAATCGATGAGTTGAGAAAATTTAGCGCCAAAGCTTCTGCAAGAACCAAAGTAAGTTTGAATTTTTGGGTTGCAGGGCGGGTGCCGGAGGTGGGAGACGAAGTGGGCGGGCTTGAACTCAGTCGCTCGACCAGGTTCTGAGCTTTTAGGGAAACCCTAATGGACCTCTAGGGCTTGAGGCCTTGGAAGCAAAAGCAGGGGAATTTTTACATCTGCTATCATCGAGAAAACGAACAGAAGAGAGAGAGAGAGAGAGAGATATATATATATATATATAGATATACACACACACACAAACAACAATTATGTCTGGTAAAAAAAAGAAAAAAGAAAAGGCGAAGTCGGTGGTGTGACTTAGACGAGCCCAGTCAAGTGCTAGGCCAATCTCAGCCGTTGATTTTGTGGGCCCCGCAAGGCGTTAAGCGCTTCATGGACTGCTTGATTGGGCGATAAATATTGACGGGCTGGACTGTCGGGAAATCACGTTTAAGCCCTTGAAGTTCATTATTTTATGAAAGGAGACCTTGAAGTTTCCAAAAATATTTTGGTAATGCCATTTGACTTTATATATATATATATATATTGGATTTTAAATTAAAAAAACATAAAAAGAGGTTAAATCAAATATTTTAACTAGAGATTCTAATGCTCCCTTGTAAGATTGGCCTGGGGATTGTGTTCAAGGCAATGATAACTTATGAGTACGATTTTTCCCCGGGTGCCACCTGTGAATGAATGAAGAAAATCCCGTTTCTGTGGCTTCAGCAGCTCCTAATTTCTTTGATCTTGTTGCCGGAATATCAGTTTCCCCTGGTAGCCATTGAATCTGCTGCTGCTTGCTGGATTCATCTTCCAGAGAACACTGCAGATTAGAAGAGAAGAGAGTAGTGGAACATGCGGATACTGCTAACCGTAAGTTGCTGTTTGAGTGTGAAGTACTTCTTGATCGGCTTAAAGAATCTAGTGGCAATTTCCTCAGTGAAGACGAGGATAGGTTAATGGCAGACCCTTCTTCGCCATCCGATGCGCTGGACCTCCTGACAACCTCGGACAATCGGATCGGCCTTCGCTTTCTTCTTGCAGTGGCGCCATTTCCACATTCGAGTAACTTCTTCCATTCTGATCCGTCTCTCTTTGGTCGAAGATGTTGAACTCAGTGTACGGCTGGAAACTTCTCGAGTTGCTGACCATGAAATCATGAAAATGTTCCCTTTCCCCGACAGGCACAACTCCCAGCTCAAGATGTTGAAGATGCTGGGATGGCATCCGTTGTGACTGAAGATGTTGACGAAGGTAAAGGCAGGGTAGCCGATGATGAGCCGAGGAAGATGTTAAAGAAGACTTCCATCAATAGATGCAGCTCTGAGAAAGCAGATCGCTCGTGTAATCCGCAGTGCTTTAATTAATAAGTACATATGCCAAATATGAGAAGGATGAAGAAGAAGGGGAGGAACAGGACCCGCTGAGGAAAACAGCTTCAAGCAAATTTTTGGAGAGATGAATTGATGATATCTCCAACTAAGGATGATGAAACAGCTTCATGCTTGTTATGCCATTGTATCCCGACAACACGTTAATCTCGTCCGTATGCTGTTGTGTTAACCCTTTTTGAAATGAAACATTGGGAGGATCTCTTTCATAAGATCCCATTGAAAAATCTTCTGCAACACACAACCATTTGGGACAGTTGACTTGTGAAGACCTACTACTAATAGTAATAAATAAACAAAGTTCAGCTAGAGCTGACATTTCAAGGGCAGACAAAGAAGCCAAAAAGATGACATTCCATGTTCTAATTTAAATCATCTGAATAAGGATAAAGTGCAGAGTGCATTTGCGAATAATACATACGGGAGAGAGGGCATGGGTCTAGCATATCATCTGTAATGTTGAAATACATTGAGCAATCCAATGTACCAGAGGATTTAACAGAGAACCACCTAAGCACTAGAAAGACAGGGATACTGAGCAAGAATAACTATAACAAACACTAAACTTGGGTCTTCGCACTTGCATTGGGGGCCTCTGGAAAAGCCTCGTTCTGGAGCCAGTCCTTAGCGCAAAGGAGGGCCTCAAGCGTCACTGGCCGCAATGAACTCCGATAATTATCGATCTTCCTGCTCCTGGTGTCAAAGACAGATTCGGGCGGAAGGGTGCACATTGGTATTGATAGCACATCTGCAGCCATTTTTGAGAGAATGGGGTATCTCATTTGGTTCAGTTTCCACCACCCCAAGACATCAAACTCTTGCACTCGGGGCAAGAGGGATTCCTCCAAATACTGGTCCAGCTCCGATTTCATCACCTGATTACTTGAGATCTCAGATATATACACATCAAAATCTGACAGCCCATCCCCAAAGGAGATGACAGTGCCATCATGGGGCAGCTGAACCTCTTCCTGAGCAGTGGCTCCTACTCCTTGAGACAATCCTCCTTCTGGTGCCTCTGCTTTCATTACGTTCTCATCATCCCCATTCTCAACTGAAGCTCCTGGAAGAGGGAGCATGGGTGAAAGGTATTCAAGATAGAGTTCATGGATCCCATCATCAACTATCCTGATCCAATTGTCAGCATCATCCCCGTATATCCTGGAGTAGCTGAACTCGACAAGTTTCATCTTAAATCTTGGGTCCATTACCACTGCAACAGCCAAGACAAGGCAGCAATCCTTCCAGTACTCGTCAAACTTCTCTTGCATAGGCTTAATTAGGCTGATCACGAATGAATCCTGACTCGAAGCAGCATGTGTCAGCTCCAACTGAATCTTAGACACTTCGTGGAAGAAAATACTTGTGGTTGGGTGTGATGTGCCAGCTAAAATGCTTGCTGCATCAAAAAAGATCTTCAGGTATGAGCACAGAGTTTCTATCTGCTTCCAGTCATCCATTGAAGGGGATATCTTATAACCAGGGTCAGAGGCATCAAAGCAGGCAAAAACTTCCTTCAACTCGCAGGCGGCAGCCAGCATGTTATAAGTTGTATTCCACTTAGTTTGGTCATCAATGGAGAGTTCTTTCGTGCTGGGGACTTGAAGATGCTGCTTCAGCTCAGCAAACTTCTCATCATGAGCTTCTGAGGTTTTCACATACTTGACACTGTCACGGATTCTCTTAACAGTCCCCTGCATTGAATTGATAGCATCCTGTGCAAGACCACTCAGAACTCGGGCAAAGCATTTCCCCACCACTAACTGACCGTTAAGCACAAGTGGATTCTTCACAGAGAGAAATCCCCGGAGGTTCCCAAGAATGGCTTCATCCAAGACAGATTGATGGAGAGTCAGAGAAAAGAGTCTGGTATCCAAGCTCCAATCAGATAGGCAAGCCACAACAGCTTGGTTAAAGGCATGGTCAGAATCAGGTGATGGGACCATCACAACATTAAGTAGTCGCCTATGCAAGTTCCAATCATTATCAATGAAGTGCCCTGAGAGGATAATGTAGCCTAGGGTTTGGTTCGAGGTCCACAGATCAAGGGTAAGATTCACATGGCCTGGAATGCTATTTATAAGCCCCAGAATCTTCTGCTTCTCCTTCAGGTACAATCCCACGCAATCTCCCTGGACAGTGTTGAAGCTCACCATATTGTAATTGGGATGAAGCACTCGAACAAAATCAACAAATCCTGGGTGCTCCACAATGTGGAGAGGGTATTCGTGAAGAATGATCATCTTGGCAATCTCATGGTTGCAACGTTCTTGATCAAAAGGCATGACCGCAAACCCAGGAGCTGACCTGTAGCGTCTTTTCTGTGGAACTGTCCCACTTGAATAGGCCCTATCACCGTTGGTTTTGGAGGCAGGAGTATCAGGGGAATGCTGAATCTTATCACTGCTCATGGGGCAGATTCCTAAAGCAATGTGCCGCTTTAGATGGCTTGTTCCAGCCAATTTAGAGCCAGTTATATAAGAAAATGACTTCTTGCAGTGCTTACAGCAGGCCCGTGTATGCCCTGGGCCCACGAGCTCCATTGTGAAGTGTTCCCAGACCACAGACTTCTTTCTTCTGCGCCTGTTGGTCGGAGGACCTGGGCTGGGTGGATCTTCACTATCAATAGGGGAGGCAGGAGTAACAGGGATTATTGCAGTCTCCACATCCATAGGAGTGGGTGTGCCCCTAACGTCAAAAAAAGATATTGATCTGGGATGAAACAGTAATCTCTTATATAAACAGAATAGTTCTAACAACCCCAAATAATCAAAACCAAGATGATACGATAGATAGCATGAGAATTTGCCATCAAGAACCCTCACTAATATAACGATGAATAGATTAAATAAAGGAGGATTGGTGGCAGCAAAAATGCGGGCACAAGAAAATTCGCATATAATTGGGCAAGAAACACAAGCCACAGTTATAATCCAGAATTACTTGTCTGAATAAACATAGATGAGTACTACTAATAAAGTAAAAGGCCAGGACTACGTAAAACCTATATCAGTTCAGATCAATAAATTAACTTGGCCAAGCAACGGAAATAAAAAAAAAAAAAGGGACACGATCGATTTAACAGTTTGACGTCAAACATCCTCTCTGAGTGAAGGGATAATGCTGACATCTCTTTCAAACGTAGACGGAAGCGATGAAAATTAACCTTCAAATAATATCTTCAAGAGCACACAACAGAAGAAGCACATACATCACAGCTGCAGCTAGCAACCACACCAGACACTTGAAAATTTTTACAGGGACCAACGACTAAACCCACGGAGAACAGGCTAAACCCTAGCACGAACAAGAATCATAAACAGCAGATCAAGGTCCAAAGTTGAGTCACACAGACAGGACAGGTCCAACGGGTCACCACCACCCACAAGACAAGGAGCAGAACCCTAAGGTCAGAGAACGACCCGAAAGCATAAGGGAGGCCAAGCACTTACATTGGAAAGGATGGACCGGTAGCCGGAATTTCAAATCAGGGCACAGAATTTCACAAAAT
The DNA here is from genome assembly GCA_900174645.1 of Sonneratia alba. Lineage (NCBI taxonomy): Eukaryota > Viridiplantae > Streptophyta > Magnoliopsida > Myrtales > Lythraceae > Sonneratia > Sonneratia alba. The sequence goes on along the minus strand of FWPY01000028.1, from coordinate 6,239,019 downwards.
CAGCGGCAGAAGCAGTGAAGCTTCTGCGGGAAACGGGAGGAAGTTTGAATTTGTTGGGTTGCAGGGCGGGTGTCGGAGGCGGGAGACGAAGTTGGGTGGGTGGGCTTGAATGAACACCCGCTCGACCAGGCTCTGAGCTTTTCGGGAAACCCTAATGGACCTTTGGGGCTTGAGGGCCTCCGAAGAAAAGCAGGGGAATTTCGAAACAGAGAAGAGAGAGGAGAGAGATTTATAATATATATATATATGAAAATAAATATGACCCCAAAAATTTTAAAAAATTAAAAGCAAATTATGTTAAAAGGATGTAAAATTGGAGGAGTCGTATGCAGCAATTTATAATATTTTAAACATTTTTTTTTATAAGTAGTGTAAATATGAATATAAATATTGTAAGATAAGCATTTGATATTGATTAGATGGCTCTTTTTTTATATAACCTCATTTTAATCTTTTAAATTATTAATATAAATTTCACTCCCTAAAAAAAAAATCATGTAAATCATTGCATTCTAACGTACCTCCCAAAGGCTTGCATTAATAGTTTAAAACTCTCGGTTATTATCTAGGAAATAATAGTGTGTTATAAATTGTATATAAAAAGATTGCATTCTAATGGAGACAGCATGCAGTTAAATCAGTAGCTTAACGACTCTGTTACGAAGACTTTCCTTTAGTAATTATGGGATAAAATAGTTTTATCAATTAAGATTTGGACTAATGATTTCCTCACTAGACTCTCAAACGGGTGATCCAAGGATCGAGTCTCAGGTTGGGAGGGTCGACTGAAATTTTCACAGAAATCCCAATCCAATCGTAGGCTAGTCTCGATGTACGTTTTGACTGACCCGATGATATTATATTGTGAAAAAAAGGAAAGAATAGTTTTTTTTTGGCCTCCGAACACCTGCTTTCCGTGGTAATGCGATGGTGGGTGATTTTTTGATGTCACAATCGAATGCAGTTCGAGCCTTCCCCTGTTCTGCGTTGAGGTGATTCCACGTTCCAGCCATCACGATATGTGACCTCACATCACGTACCAGCCAACACAGCCGCTGCGAGGAGGGCGGAGATGCAAATGGACGGAGGTGCTGAGGGTGGGATGCTCCGAGGCGGTGCTGCGATCTGGTCAGGTGGAGCTGGGACGACCCGGCACGCTACGCACGGACTGGGTCTTGATCCCAGCAGGATCTCCCTGCTGCGGCCAACTCCATGCTTATTCTAACACGACTGAAGGCTCTGGTTGTGAGAGGGCCAACGGTCCGATTCGGCTCAAAATTGCCCCCTTGTTGCTTTCTCTTGTACGGAGACATTCGTACAAGAAGATGGAGATGTACACAGGGTTTTTTTTAAGGAAAATTTATATTAATAATAAAAAACTTTAAAAAATCATACAAGAATAAGAGCCATCTTATCAGCATCAACAGATAATTTCTTTACAGTATTTGTGTTTGCCATTCTTGGTAGGAAGTTTACTGCACTATTTCGTTTCCCGAAAATATAATTAATTTGAAATCCTTCGAAGGTATTTACTAATTTCATATAATAATCAATTAGAGATTTCAATAATAGATTTCCAGAATTTGATTAATTTATACAATTCATCACTAACTAGTATAAATTTAACAAATAAAAATTTTATTTCAAAATGCTTAGCCAACAACTGGTCATCTCTTAGCCCTATAACTCAGCCACAGACTAGATGCCCAGTCCTCCAACCCACTTTCCAGCAGGATGTACACAGGGTTAAAGTTTACGACCCTCCGACCTTAGTTTTTTTTTTTTTTAACCGATACCTCTGTTGACCGACAAGGTACAGTGATCATGATTTACGTAGGTAACTGCTAGTGGCTTATAATTTGGTGAGGTGATTCGACATATGGTGATTCCACGAAGATAAAAAGGAAATGAACATTCAGCGACAAAATTCACTTGTTAAGGTCTACTACTCTCTTCACTTACAAGGAGCTGTCACATTAAAGAAAATAATCCACTCTACAAAGAATTGGATACACCCTTTTCGAACAGATCAAGTATGTCATCCATGTTTTTCTCCTACAAGTCTAACCTTATTCAAGGACTCCTTAAATGCCTGCCAAGCAACAGTGAAATGATCCTCGGAAGCAATCCCTTCATCCACCACCTGCATCGCTCTTTTGTACAGATGATCGAAACACTGAACCGGGTTCGATGTATCAACACTGTTAGACCCAAATTCTGGTACATTAGATCGCTTAATATCCTTCCTCCATCTCGATAATACGTAATGGGATGGGATTTCCTCAACACCGTTGTAGCTGAGAGCGCACAGGGCATGGCGACATAGGTACCCATTGAAGTTGAAGCAACTGCACATGCACCGGACCTCAGGCCCGGCTTTATCATACGTAACTTCAAAGTTCCATAAATCTGCAAGATTTCTGTCTCCTTCACGTTCTTTGACGTGGTATGTCGTAATTGGGCCATTCACATGAACCTGAGTGATGTTTACCCAAGAGGACATTGACACCACTTCCTCTTGAAACTTGATGAAGATCGACTTCGTGTACAGTCTAGAGAGCTGCAGTTCATAGTAGCAACTTGTTCTCAATAAAGGGTTCATGTGTCTGGACTCAGAATCATCAATAGCTTCCTTCTGTCGATTCTTCTCCAAAACCAGCTCGTACAAGTAAAAAAACTCCTGCAGAGAGGTCTGATGATGAATATAACCCTCAAAGAACGAGCTGACATTGTCACCCCTTTGGAAACCGCTTATTCCGGCAAAAAATGCGTCTTTCATATAAACCGGTGCCCATCTCTCCCGAGCATCATACAAAGCTTGAAGCCACTCATGGCCCCTGAGCCCCAGCTGTTGGGTCATATCTTCCCATGCCATTTCAAAGTCTTCAACTCTAAGACAATCATAAACCAAATTTTCAAACAAGGTGATGAATGCATTCGGGTCATGCAGTGGCCCCACATTGTCAAGAATGCTTCGCATCAAATTTGACGGGAAGAACCTGTGATTGGCCCTCGGGAAAACCTCAGCAATTGCATTTTGCATGATTTTGCATTTATCAGAAATGATAGTTTGTGGAGGTCGGCCAGACATGCAAGTAAGCCAAGCCCTAAATAACCAAATATAGGTCTCCGTTGTTTCCTCTGCAATCAGACCACAACCTAACAGAATAGATTCACCGTGATGATTGACTCCAAGAAATGCAAAGAGGGGAATGTCATAGTTATTTGACAAGCAGGCAGTGTCAAATGCAACAACATCACCAAAATAATTGTAAGCAGCGCGGGACCTAGCGTCAATCCAAAAGACATTCCTCAAGTGCCCTTCATCGTCAAAATCCATCAGGTAAAGAAAATACGGGTCAGCAAGCTGTGAGCGACAGAGGTAGTCATGTATAACTTGGGTATCTCCTTTATGAAGCTTCAAGCACTGAGCACGGCCCAAAAGGATATCTCTTTCCTCAAAAACTGGGCTACCATGGCCAAATACATCAGCAACAGGGGTTCGGTACAGTTTAATTGTCTGTACCTCAACATCAAGGTTTGGCTCCACTTTATGTTTAGCACCATCCATCTTCTTGTGTGACTTTGAGTTTTTTGCTCTGATCGGATCAAACAAGTGGTTGTGTTCAAGCTTCGCTTCATCCACCCTCCACCTGTTCGATTCCACAAGTCTCAACCTTATCATTGCTAGGCAACCTGTCCTTGTCTCTTTCCTCCGACTGCCAGCCTCTTTGATTGTCTTGAACCCTTCACAGTTGCAGCAGAGCACTGCTCCACGTTTCTCTTTGCTATTTCTTTTCGTCCATGAAGACTTCACCCTGATGGCAAACCCAAGTTCCTTTGCATAGCAGTTATAATAGTTGTACGCGTCATCATATGAGTCAAACTCCATTCCAATGACGGGAGGAGGGTACTCCTTCCCATCAGAAACACCATTTTCATGGTCATCGTCAACGACATCTGCCCCGCCTCTCTCATCTTCAGGATCATTTGCTATGATCTCAAGCACTTGGTCACTGTCATTCAACTCGAGCACTTGCTCATCATCGTTTATGCCAAGCAGTTCATCACCATTATTCTCAACATCATTACTGTCAATCTCAAGGCCATTGCCTTCATCATCCAGTAACTGATCGCTGGCTTGAGAATCTCCGGTCTACAAGAGGAAAGAACCAAACTTATCAGCCATGATAAGGGCAATTGTTATCATACTCATGGAGGCTGAAATCAAACAGACAAACATATACTCCTTCTGCAGCAAGATAGAAGAGCAAGAACAACACAGCATCAATTGCAGCTAATCTTTTGATCGGAAAGAGATCTGGAGGGCACTACACTTACAGCGATATTGAGGTTGGTGCTCAGCGACAAGCCTTCCCCAGAAGGAGAATACGCGCTATCGCCGGTCATAATTCAGAGTAAAAGGTCACGGCCAGGATAGAGACTAAGTTGGAGTGTTGCCCCTCACTGAGATTTGGGAGTTCCTCAAAATAAAAATAGAAGAAGCCATCAACCCCAATGCACCTGAAGAACTTTCAAGTAGCTCCCTTGTCTCCTGTTTTGGGCGATCAAACGAACGATCATAAATCAATCAATTCACCTAACTAAAGCCAGAGATGGGTAGAATACAAAACCCTAATGTGAAAACCGTCACCTTTAACCGTTCAAGTCTGTGGCTGCAGCGCGCCGAAGAAGTTGGGATTTAAAGCAAAGATCACACAGAGGAAGAAGAGAACGTAGAGGCAGCGTCCATCTACGAGGGAATGGATGAGCAGCAGTGGAAACTTCAGGAAAGACATTGAAGGAGAAAAAACAAGCCTTTCCTCCCTCTCATTTTCCGGCTGAAAATAGGACAGAAGCCCTCCGAGTCAAACCGGCAGATTCTCCTTGACCTTGAGCCATTAAAACCAGCCGGCCGGTTCGATGGACTCATTTTGGGGTTTCTTTCCAGACTCGGGGGAGCTGTTACAGTTAGCCACGGAACAAAGGCTCTGGAGATCAATGAGAGAGAACTCAGGCTTGATCATCCTGTCACGATGAAAAGCTATGGCGACACTCTCAGTATTCTAGCTATTACCGTCCTCAACACGTTGATTTGTCTCTGAGGTAAGCTGTAATTATGATCTCTTCTCTCACTTCCCAACAGAATAATATTCTGATCTGTTTAACCTCTTGCTTCATTCACAGACATGTGAATCGAGCTTTGTTTCTTCTTCGTTTTTTCTTGCAGTGCGTCCGATCTCCTGGACTATATAAGTCCATATGAGGAAACCAAGAGGAGCGATGTGCAGAGAAAGCAGCAAAAGGTATGAGACTTCGAACTCTAATTCTTCCTTTGGTAATTCGATGCCTTGTGCCTGCACATCTGATTTGATCTCTTGCTACTGGTGTAAAAATTGTCAGGTGCTACAGAATAGCGATAATTTTAATGCGGTGAACACCGATGCAATGGCTGACAGTTTCACAACAGAGAGCAATGTTATGAAAGCTGATGGCACGTCCAATGAAGTAACTGGATGGGTCACCCTTAAACAGAATGAGCAAGAAGAAAGTGATGATGGTATTACTAGACAAGAATATACTTTAATAAGCGTGAAGGAAACAACTTCAGACGAAGGATGGCAAGGGGTCGATCCCAGAGGCCGGAAACAGGACATAGGGGTGGAACGTAACAAGGCGAAAGTTGAAACGCAGGTGCACCATATTCTTCCACCAGAGGAAGACGAAGATGCTAACAACAGTGACTGTATCGTCCAACATGTAGTAGAAGGAAAAGATCAAGAAACTAACGAGAGTACCCCCAGGAAATAATGTGATTCCCACTTTGACCTCAAACGAGGAAATGCATAAAGAAAAAAAAATGGGGGTAAGCTTTCCGCTGCAGCTGAACCATTCCAGCCAATGAACTCGACTATGGTCTCCAGCTTTGTCCAATTCCATGTCGAGCAAGGTACTTGAATAATGAATCCACATACACCAGAGTACATTCCAAGGGAAGTCTTGCTTGCTGATCCAGGAGCCTTGATGAAGTCTGAGAAAGAAGCAAATGGTGACGTTATAAGAGTTTAGTGACACCAAGAACAGCAGCTCTGAATTAGAAAAGTCGGAGCTTGCTCAGCGGATTCTGCATAACTTTATCGTGACGGTCCAGAATGGGATCGAGCTGGTGAATGGGCCAACGTCAGCAGAGAAGAGTATTAAGTATGCAGATAATTCCTTGGAAGCGGTTGCAAACGATAGATCAATAATAAAAATCCTTCATTGAAACAAGGCTAAGCCTCAGTCAGACGGTAGAGGGGAGCCAAATATGAAAAAGAAGACACGGGATAACTGAAGGATTTACATGGTTACAAAGCAGAGAAGGAGCTGGCGACAGCTTCCTCAAGGGGTGGCTGGGTTGTATACAACCAGCAGTCCATCTGTGCTTCCGTTCGATGAAGAAGAGACGAGCACAGAAGAGGCTCACGCTTAAGACATGATTCTTCCTCACTAGAACAGAGAAGAGCCTTACACAATAACACTGTAGAAAATTGGTTAAAAGAAAAAGGTCGGTAGCTTCAGTGATCAATCTGTTTTCATTCTATTCATCTCTCTTTTTCACCTCCGATCTGGGGCGTTCGAAAGCTTATGATGTAGAAAGTTCTGAATGTTGCATCCCATTTATCGAGGAAAAATGTCGCGTCTCATTAGAAGCTCTGCTTGGAATCAATGAAGAGGCTTTGGTTCAGTATTCATTTCCTCTTAATTGTCAACAGAGCAAGCCGGGAAGCTCAAGAAGAAGAGAGCACAGCATTCTCTTCCCAAAATTTGCGATCCCCATGAAGTTCGTTCTCTCTGCAAAACCGACACCCAAAAGCTGTTTGAGTTCTGGACTGACGGGTCACAATACTGAGAAAAGTAGTCACTGTACAGTGAACACCACTGGGAACACAGAGGTGCATCTAACTTGAGACGTCTCAATCTGATGGATGGTGATAACAATGATTAACTGATGCTGATGACTGCACCAGGAAAGAAGGATTAAGGTAACGTTTCACCAAGGGTGGTTCAAATTTCAGCAATGTCCCACCCATAGTGGTTCTGCATTCCTAATCTTGATTGAGAAATCAACCCACAACATCAGGGGGGAATAAAAAAGGGGCTTTGACAGAAAAGGGTTAGTGTCATCTGTTCAGACATGTCACATCCCAGTGGGTTGTGAACTTGCAGAGATGGTGAAAAGGTTACAAATCTGCAATCATTGTGATATAATTACTCATCATTAGAATTTAAATTATTTTCATGAAGATATTTATATGGTTTAAATGGTAGAAAATTGTCCACGATGACTCTCTTTTTACCACTTCTTCTTGACACCTTTAAGAAGAAACAATCATCATTATGAGCATTATTTCATGACCAATTCCCAAGATTAGGAGTGCTGATAAAATGAATTTTTTTTATGAGAGTGATCATGAATTCATAGACGATAAACTTATTTACATACCGATATATATGTATATGTATATATAATTTTATGGAGGTTACTGAAAATAAAGAAGTGGGCATGAAGCAAGAGTGAAGTTGGCAAGTTGCAACTAAGGGTACATCAGAGGCATGGTTGGGACCTGGGTGATAAGGATCCGCAAGTTCACTGCTAAGTCGGCCGTGATCATATCGGAATGTTTTCATTCCTCGCAGATGCTAGTGTTCTCCAAGACAGCAAGCATCCAATGTTTGTGTCCAAATGCTGCCCTTTCTGTCGAATGGGAGAGTTGATGAATACTTATTTAGGAGAGCGATTCTGAAACATTTTACTGGTGTGAGTTAGAATCGATGGAAAGGGAAGGCTGTGATGTTCTATCATAACAAATATATATTTTATTTAATCCATAAAAAGCAAAGTTCCTTGAAATGGTAAATCTGGGGAAGCCCTGGGAGCCAACCAAATCATTAAATTAGCCATCTAAAGCATAATGAAATTGAATAATCAAATCCTTCATGCAAATTAAAACATGGGTTTGGACGTTGCACTGCTAGAACTAAACTATTTGTCGGCGGATCGAGCAAAATTTAATGTATTAACATCATTCTTGATCGAAATTAAGAGATTTTACATTTAACTCTTATCAAATTGTATTTTCCACACCATTTAAACTTTTTTTTTTGTTTTTCTTATTTAAACTCATGTGTCTAAAAAAAAGCCTACAAGGTAAGGATTTTACATATTGTCGGTCCCTTTCCGATCGACATCGATTAGGAGATAAGATTAGATTAAAGCTCTAATCTGCAAGTTCAAGGGGCAATAATTATCCTTAAGAAAAGCAAAGGGAAAAAGGATTAGAGAAAAGCTGAAAAACAGTCACCTTTTATGTCATTTCCGGGGGGGAAATTCATGCACTTCCCCCATTATAATCCCTTTTTTAAATTACACATATAAATTATCATTATAAAAAGGTCAACAGACTGATTGGTCGAGATGACATTACCAATACACTCATCCAGTAAAAATGACAAGTTGAATCCTTCCATATTTATATCATTTATTGTGCATTCATCTGTCGAACGATTCATAGAAAACTCATGACAGATAAGTCATTGACTGATACGGTGCGGATCTTTGTACTCTTTGATAATCCATACGAAAGTACTTCTAGGAGGCCAGTGGTAATCACTCTCGTTAGGTTCCGACCCGGTGTCGACTGAACTACCGGAACGACTGGAGTAAGAGATCGAGGAGAACAAGAATTACACACATGACGTGTATGTGATTCGAGAGGGTGAAATTCACCAATGGGACCGTTCGATCAATTCGCGAGGACAAATCACAGCGGTTATCTCATAAATTTGCGATCCCATTTCAAACTCTTTCAAAAAGAAGCTGTAATGCACGTAAGATGTAGTAATTTCTCCGTACTGGACGTAGTCGACCAGAGGGTCACGGACCTAGTTTCCTGTTTGGGACAAGTAACGAATTCCCGGAACATATTATATTTTATTCAATTTTTGTTTAGTAAACAGTTATCGCCATTCCACATGAGACATTGACATAGTTGTTGACTAATTTAGTCATTTGACAGACAGTAAACTAATTGGAATTACATTGTCCAAAAAAAAAGAAAAAGAAGGGACAAAAAATTCAATTTATATACATACACATGTACTCGTCGTACGTCGTCCTCCCGTGACTTGAGGTGAATGAACCGAGTCAGAGTCTCTGACATGACAGTATAATTTTTGCTGCGCTCAGGGTGGAAAAAAAATACTCATACATAAATTAATTCAAGTTTATTTAATAGATGTTATACATGAAAATGGGAAATATTATAATTAATAAAAATTCAAGATTTCCAAACTCACAAGCTCATCGAATTAATAATCATCACCAGGAAGTCCTAACACGTCCAGATAATCAGAGATGAGACCTACGTTGGCACATGGAACAACCCAATTCAAGCATGATGCTGTTTGTATGCCTGATGATAATCATCGGATTCTGTCAGTGGTCGGCCGGTTGATGATGCCGGTTCATCGTGCGAAATTGGATTCAGCGTGGGCTATCTGACTGGATGCTCCCCCGTGATCAGTCGGATCGTTGCAGCCATCGTTTCGTGGTGGTACGTATCACTGTTTCATAGAAATACTCGGTCGTTCGCGGTCGGACATCAGGCCCGCCGGTCGGGATCGTCTCGCGGAGAGTGGAGGGGGAACAGAGGCAGGAGCTCCGGCTCGGCGCCACGCGGCGTGCTGAGGGGGCTCGGGTGCAGGTAGAACCCTTTCTCGGCAATGGCTCTCTCCTCTTGCTCCGCGGGAGAGAGCAGCGACTGGTGGGAGCTCCCCGGGCTCATCCTGGCGAAGAGATCCAGCGGCGAGACCGGCGACACCATCGCCGGCATCTCGCCCCCGCCGCATACGCGGCGCCCGCCTAAATGCGCCGGCGAGGTGGATGAAGGGGACGGGGCCAGGCGGTGGGCCGCAGCCATGTCGGGGAAGTAGTACGCGTGATGGGGCGAGGAGAGGAAGCTGATAGTCCGGTTGGGGTTGCTAAGCTGGATCTGTTCGAGCTTCCGGTGGCGGCGCTCGTGGAGCTTGAAGGGCGGCCTCCGGGGCCCAATCTCTGTCGGTGCGGAAGAAGTGGAAGCAGAGGCAGCGGCGACGGCCCCAGAGGGGTAGTGTGATTTCTGGGTGGCACGGGAGGGGAGGGTGACGGGGAGCTTGGGAGCGGAAGGGTCGTCGGGGGCTCCGGTGAGCTTCTGGACAATGGACCGGAAGTTGGACGGGTCGGCTTGCACGAATGTGGTCTGAGGAGATGTCGGATCGGGTCCGTAATTCGGAGTCTGCATGTTTGCCTGAATAGAGAGTGAGAGAGAGAGAGAAGAATTCTTTTAGAAAGGCGAAAGCGGGAAGGGAGAATGGTGGGGTTTTATCGTAGGAGGAGACGGGTGGGTGCTCTTTTTTTCTTTTTAATTCTTTTCGAAAATTTCCTCTCTTTTCTGTGTTCTTGGATTTATTTTTAATTATTATTATTATTCTCATCGAATATTTTGTTGAGTGTACGCTGACAAGCAAGCACAAGCTATTTTCACCCTCCATGAGTACCGAACCCACCCGTTAGGATGAGTCCGTAATCCGACAACACAGAAAAATCCGTGAGATGTCTCGGCTTTTGACATCTGAATGCAGTAGTTTTTGATCCCACATCGTGCAAGATAGAATATGCCATAGAGTATAAATTACATCGTCCGTTGTATTACCGATCGCTGGTTCCCTACATGCACGGGCAGAGATTTCTTGGTATCCGCTCGGGGTCTTCACCAACCTCGAGCTGATGTTTAATGTGGCAAAGTCAGGTTCTCATAGCTTGCAGTGCAAGGTTTCGATTCTCGAATTATAATTATTCTCGGTTATCCTGAAGAAGTAAATTGAACGCAGGTGTTTTTGCTTACAGGCAGGATGCAGTGTGATGGTAATGTTCCTCAACTCTCAATACTCTAATATATGTATATAAGCATGTCATTTTCTGAATTGCGACGGTTCATGCTACTGCAATCTCACGTATCACAACATAATTGTCACATATCCGAGACATGAGTTAAACGGAGGCTCCGCCAAAAAGGGTAAAAATAAATGTGGTTATTGTTTTACGAGAAAAATATAATTAAATTGAGAAATAAAATTTAGTATAATAATGTTATTTTTAATTTAATAATTAAAATATTATGTAATGAAAATAAAATACGTACAATTAAGATTGTGCACGAGTGCGCCTCTGGACAGGATGGGATTTGTTGATGGGGATGGTGGACTGGACCCTTCAGATTCATTGGATTAACGTAATCATTATTGTGTCTCTGAATGAACACACCCTCCAATCATGGACATCTTTACTTTAACACTTTATCTCATTTCCTAAATCTTTGCACCCAAAATAAAATAAAATATAATAATAACAATAATAAAAGAGAGGGTAGAAATTGACTGGCTTCCGTGGATAGGATCTGCACATATTTCTGGGGCAGTTCACGGGGTGGTAGATACGATCTCCACCTCGTGTACTAAGACGAGCACTGGCGACCGACAAAGGTCTAGGACGATGGTCATAAGGGTTGTCGATGGGGGTGGCGATGATGGCTGTTGACGGGACCGGCGTCTGCTACGGACTTTCACCCAACCCTTTAGCTATATTTCAAGATCAGCTCCGAATTGTAAGAGGCTTTGCATCGATATGAAAGAAGCCAAATCACAAACTAAAACTCACCTCCAACTGGATAAAGTTATATCAATCTGACTATTAATCTCAAGCCCTACACTGTTTTCCACCAAAGGCTAGATGATGATTTTGAAAATCTTGACATCCAAGTGGTAAAGAGAGAAATGAGAGACAAGAAAGTGACATTTGGTTTTTCACCTTCCCGCTGCACTTTTTCGGGCTTCTTCTAGCATCTTTCAGATACTCGATTCCCTTTGCTGTCCCGGAAAAAAAAATCTGAAAAAAAGGAAAGAAGCTATAATGGATTATCAGTTTGAAATTTGAAAAGTGATCAGTAGGGTTGATGAAGGGATGCTAATAATTAAGATGGGAATGAATGTGGGATGGATAGGGGCGGTAACTTGCGGGGTCAGCGGGGCACTGAAACAAGAAAAGAAAACAAGAACCGAGGTGGTCTGTGGGTGATGTGGCTGCTTGTGATGGTAGTCATCTGACAAGGCATCGATCGAGTAATAGGAGTCTTCATGATCCAAGCTGCTGCACCATTCATCAGTCTGATAGCAGCTCACAATTTGAGATGCGTATCAAGAAAAAGAATCCAGCAGCATACACCCCCACGATTGAATCACAGAATTTTCCTCAACAATATTAGTGTTGCTTGTGCAGCTATGGGTTTGGTTTCTTCTCCCCTGCTCTGGTCTCTGAAAGGTCAGAATGGAAGAATCCTTCCCCCTCGAAAGCCCTTTCCTTCCTGTGATCTTTCCCCTTGTCCGTCTCTTTGCCCTGAAATTTTTACCGCTTCAGTTGGAGTCGGTGTCTGTATTTTGACAAATTTGATATGAGGTGAGGAAGTGTATACTGTAACATCTGTGGACGAATTTTATCTTGACAGTCGGAATGAAAACCTGCTGGAGGACTTTACAGTCGGAGCAGATCGACAGCTGATCACGTGGATTACTCTCGTTAAATAAATCCGGGGTATCCCGTCACCCATCCAAGAAAAGAAGAAAGAGAGACAACCACATATCCATGTCAATACTGGAAAAGTTTGTCTTCCTATGGGCATTAACAAAGACAATATGAACAAAGTTCTAAAACTGAACGACCATTCTTGAAAACTCTTTACCGATAATCGATTGTACAGTTAACCAGGCGGTTCGTAACTGAGATACCATTGCTTCCTCCTACTCGAAACATCTCTCTCTTCATCTAGCATCTTCTGTTTTGTTTTCTCCCTCTGTTTGCGATTTGCGTGAAGGATTGCACTTTGACATGCAGCGCGGTTGCAGCTTTCCATCGATCAGAAAGCCTGATGTGTGTTTCGATCTTGGGCATTCCTTTTCCTCGTCTTCCTTCCAGAAAGTCCTATCTATCCCTTCCACCGGTTGCCTCACTGGGGATGTGCCCCTCTCTCCACTTCCAGTTCCCCGTTCAAAGCTGTTGAAAGTCTTCATCTTTAATTGTTTCAGTTTCTTCACCAGCGTTACTTTCTTAAGGCTTCACCCATCTTGATTCCTCTTCCTCGCCTACACATGAGGACTAGACTTTTTTTTCCAAGGAATGCCTTCCAAGTTATGTTGCTATTAGATTCGTCATTTTGAATGGATTATCCATTACTGAACGCTTGAGCTGTTGAACCGTATGGGTTTCCTTGCACGATCACTTTCTATAGGATTGTGTTTATGTAACGAGCATCATCTCCTCGGCCCCCTGCCGGAAAGTTTCCGGGTTGACCAAAGGACTAGGGTCACTTTAAATGGTAGTTAGTGATCACTTACTTTCAGTTCATGCACTGTTTAAGGACTTGCATATGATGATAATCACTTCCAAAAGTTGCCATGAGAACTCTCAGTCCTGTAATAATCCACTTTCTTTATCTCCATTTACTCAGTCCTTTAGAGCAGATTTTACCTTTTCTTTTTAATTACATAGGAAACTTATGAATATAGAATGTAATAGTATAAGCGAGGAATAAATAAAAGGATATGGGAAATCACACGATAAGAATTTAACTTATAATCTTTTGATTGTTAAGTCGATGACGATACCAATATATAAAATTATATTTCTCCACATATTGTAGATTTTTTTCCCTCTTACTTTGTCCTTTATGTACCTCAAATACTAATCCAAACTTAGATATGACCCAAAAAATCCAGTTTTCAGGTCAGGTTTTAGTCGTTCAAGACTCAAGAACACCACAGAGAGCCCCATTTTGGCTATCGAAGATGCTGCTCAGAAGGCAGAGAGAACAAAGCACACCCTTCTTCAGATATGAGAGTTCTACTCAACGAGAACTGGATAAGGCAGAGCAATCGAGGCAAAACCGCTCTGTGTCCAAACTCGGAGCAATTTTGTGTTTAACTTCACGAAAGAGAGCATTTGAAACGGTTATTGTTCGAGGAAGAAAACGAACACTAATGATTCACATTCTGCTTATTGCTATTTCCAGGTTATCATCAGGGCTGATGTGATAATATATAGTCGTTAGAAATAAAATAACCATCCATCAAATGGGTTTACAGAGAGAGATCGGCCAGGTCGAATGTCCTCTCGATGGCTTTGGCCCACGACTCCAGCTTCTTCTTCCTCAGCTCCGCATCAATTGTAGGGCGGAAAATTCTGGCGTTCTCGATCTTCTCACCAGAGGAGAAGATATCTTCCTCAGTCCAGATCCCAGCAGCCAGTCCAGCAGCATAGGCTGCTCCCAGGGCTGTTGTCTCTATGTCTGCGGGTCTCACAACTGGGCTTCCCAATATATCGGCCTGCAAAGAAGTTGCATACAATGTTGATCACGTAAAAAGGACTGGAATGGGACAACAAAAACTTTGGATCTCTAGCTTGGTTATCAAGAAGAAGTGCATTTCTAATAACATAAACACGAATCATGGTATATGTATCGCAGAAGCTGGAGACAAACCATACAAAACTGAGCACAACGTAAGATCTGATACCTGGATTTGCATCAAGAGGTTGTTAACAGTGGCCCCGCCATCGACCCTGAGCACAAACTCTCCATTCTCATCCTTCTCCTCGCCCTCTGCATCCTTGTGCATTGAGTCAAGCACGTCCCTTACTTGAAAGCACATGCTCTCAAGAACTGCCCGGGCAATGTGGGCCTTGTTGGTGAACCTTGTGATCCCAATGCATACCCCACGGGCATCATCTCTCCAGAATGGAGCGAATAGCCCATTGAAGGCAGGCACGAAGTAGACCCCACCAGTGGATTCAACCTGCAGCGCTAGCTCCTCACTCTCACTAGCTGAGCTAATTATCCCAAGGCTATCCCGGAGCCATTGGACAGCAGCCCCAGCTATCGCAATGGAACCCTCAAGGGCATAGTTGACAGGGCCTTTTGAGCCAAGTTTAAAAGCTACTGTGCTTAGAAGCCCGTGTCCCGAGTGGAAAATCTCCTCGCCTGTGTTGAGCAGGATGAACGCCCCTGTCCCATAAGTGCTCTTGGCCTGGCCCTTCTTACATGCCTGGCCCAACATGGCTGCGTGTTGATCACCAAGGCATCCTGAGAGAGTCACCCCAGCAATAGGCCACCCTTTGGCCACTGTTCCAATGTTCTCAGAGTTGCTGACAATCTTTGGAAGAATTCCTGCAGGAATCTTGAGGGTGTCCAGGGTGGGCTTGTCCCACTCAAGAGTCTTGAGGTTCATCAGCATCGTTCTGGATGCATTGGAGACATCCGTGACATGGATACCACCATCAAGGCCCCCTGTGAGGTTCCAGATCAGCCAAGCGTCTACGGTCCCAAACAGGGCATCCCCTTTCTCCACAGCCTCCTTGACTTCAGGAACATTCTCCATCAGCCACAGGAGCTTCATTGCACTGAAGTAAGTGCTTATGGGCAGACCACATGTTTGCAGAAAGTGGGTTTTCCCTCCTGATAACTCTTTCTCCAGTCTCCTGTTGAATATGGATTAAAAATTTGATCAACACGACGATTTTCCATTTTCTTACTCAAACAAACCAGTTGACATGCATGTGAAGGGCAGTCCAGATGGCATATGCAAAGAACAATAATGATGAGAGAATGGATCGACAGTGGCGAAAGTAAGGATTACAAATTATTTTCTGACCATAAAATTTGAAAAGTAAACCAGAATGAGTAATTAATTCTGCACAACCTAAAGATGGCAAAGAGAGGTATCATTTGTGGATGAATCAATAACAAGAGACACTATCAGCATATAAACCACATGTATTCTGTAGCAAGAAAATCTTCCTGAAGGAGTTTGACTCTTTCAAGGCAAAGTCATATCAGACCCAATAAAAATCTTCAAAAGCACAAACCCCAGAAAGATTCAGGGTGGGACAAAGTAAAACAAATAGAACAAAAACTTAAGGAAAACAGAAAAAAAATGTGCGTTTAAGTCGATGTGAGCATCGAAAACGGAGGGAAAAGGATGGTTTATAGGTAGAACCTGCAGATGGAGCTAGTGCGAGCATCCATCCAGACAATGGCATTGTAAAGAGGGAGACCTGTTGATTTGCTCCAGACTAGTGTAGTCTCCCTCTGATTGGTCAGACCGATGGCCTTGAGCCCACCGTCCACATTGTATCCATCTGCCGTGGCCTTGTCCAAAGCTTTTGCTATACAAACTTTAACGCTCTCCAATATCTCCCTAGGATCATGCTCCACCCACCTAACACCCCAAATTAATAAGATCAAATTAGCAAGGGAATAAAAAAGTACAACTTCTTTCAATATCTTTCACATTAAGTTGCAGTCTCAGTTGACGACATAATTGAACATCTACTTTCACAATCAGTATAGATTGACCGGAACAGCACCACGATCATATAAACAAGCCAGGATCGATAAGATACGATCCTGTAAGGCATGTCTATAACAGAAACTAATTATCAATCGTTTTGTATCAGTTAAAATTATGAGAAAAAACATAGACAGCAGTTTCATTTCGGAGGAAGACACGGCGACAAAAGAAGCACGCCAAGGTTCGCCATTCAAACTCTTGGAAAATCTAGAGTTCTCGTCAAAAGCACAAATTTTACGAAACAAGACAGCCAAAACGACATTCTGATAGGTTAACCAATCGCAGCTTGCTCTCTTAAATTTGAAAAGCAGCATAATCAGATAGGATACCCAACACCTAAATCAGAGTCAAAGACAGATTACGGCTCCTGATCCAAAGCACAGCGCAACGACTTGATGCCACGCTTCCTCATTCTCGGAATTCAATCAAATGAATATGCAACATACCCAATACGGAAAAGGTGGGGTAAAAAAAAAAAAGAAGCGGAACAGAATAGGATTACCCGGCTTCGGGGTAGAACTGGGTGAACTCGACCTGGTGAGATCCGATCAGACGAGCACGGCGGTCGTAGAGGAAGAACCTGGTGCTGGTGGTTCCCTGGTCGATGGAGCCGATGTAAACCTCCTCCGACATGTCTCTACCCAGTCGCTTTGTTCCAGTCTGTCCTGCTGCAGAGGATCGGAAGCAGATAAGAGAAGAAAACAGAAAACAGGGGACGGACACACAGGGGAGGAGAGAGAGAGAGAGAGAGAGAGAGAGAGAGTGGGGGAGGTGGATGTGATGAGGATTTTATATTGCGTAATGTGATGGACGGATGGATGGCGT
The DNA here is from genome assembly GCA_900174645.1 of Sonneratia alba. Classification (NCBI taxonomy): domain Eukaryota; kingdom Viridiplantae; phylum Streptophyta; class Magnoliopsida; order Myrtales; family Lythraceae; genus Sonneratia; species Sonneratia alba. The sequence continues at coordinate 6,221,718 of FWPY01000028.1, read as the reverse complement.
CTGACTGACAATCCCTCGAAATATTAACAAGAAAAACTGCTCGTAAATGTTTTGTCTATTTAAGGAAATTATCATCCCAATGTCAGTTCCCGTCTCCGGCCAGAAACAGCAACATCTCCTTCTAAATTCCGTCGATCGTGGGGAGGCCAGAGGTGGGGGCTGACACCGCCGGTTTAACGGCGGACGGGAGAACCGGAACGGGGTGTCCCTCTTAAGAAAGGGCTCAACGGCAAATGGGAGGGAGAATCGGAGCGGAATTTCGTATTTGAGAAGATAAGAAATGATCCGTGCATTTATATTATATCATTCGTCCCATGTCCGTCCCATGTCGTAAATGAGTTTCTTCCTTAATATTATCAATTAGGGATCGAATAATAAGTTCAATCGTATCTACAGCAAAGGGTTCACGGAATGATGATCTATTGTTTCTTTTTGGACCGGTGTTTTGAAAATCTGAATCGATCTTACTCGAAATTCGTTCGATCGGATAGGATCGGGATTAGCTTATTCTTAGATATAGGTTTTGAGTGAAATTACTAATTCTCTATTTTCAACTCAATTTTTTAAAGTAAAAATAAATAAATTGTGTTGCATGATGTTAAAAAAAAAGGAAAGTTATAAACTAAAAGGGTTTAAATTAGATTATTCAATTTTGAGTTGTAAAAAAATATAAAATATGAGAAAAATATACAATCAATCATTAAAAAAAATGTTAAGGAAATTTTCTGGGAAATTTAGGAATTATCTATCGATCAATAAACGGAGAGACCCTTACCCATTTTAGCTTTCTTATAAAATTAGCTTTTTTTGCACTTCACAGGCAACTGCTCCTAATTTCCAATCAAATAATAATAAAATCAAAGTCAAAGGACCAGAATTGACCTCGGCCATCTCGCCGGGGGGTTGCGGTGGTGGGGAAACTCCTTAATTGCCGTCGGATTATCATCGCAGTGGTTGAAGAAGGAGACCTTATCCGCCTCCATCCTAATTTAATTTTTCCATTTCAACTTCACACCTTCCTCGCGCCGCTCTTCCTTTTCCACTGTTGAAGTTCTCTGTCTCCTGCAACCGTCGCATCAGAGGTCCCTCCTGATACGTTGGATGATCCGCACGATTTTCCCGAGGCAAATCTGGCCGATAGCTTATAATTAATGGTAGCTGATGGTTAGCTTTCATGTGATCTTCCCGAGGGTTTTTTCCTCTATCTTTTTTTTCTCTCTCTCTCTCTCTCGATGTGTGATGAGGATAAAGAGGAAGAATAGTCGACGGCCTTGGATGAATAATCAAAAGATTCGAGCACGCTGAGCCAGCTGAGCTAGTCCAGCTTTGATACTTAAACTGTGTTCATTGTGTTCAAACCAACATAACCTGATCGAATACGTTAATTGAAATGTGTTTTACTTGTCTTATAGAAATGCTCAACCTCTTTTAATACATCGGTATATAAAGAATTTTTATTGTTGTTGTCCAAAACCACGATTGTGTCCACCGTCTAAGGATTCAGAATTCAGATGGGTTGAGTTTATCGGTGAAGTGGGCGAACGGTTGCCAGCGGTAGATCACCAACTAATTGGGTGCCATTAATGGACGGTGAGCTGCTCGCTCAGTGGGCATTGAAAATAGGCCCCAATCTCTCACCGTCCACTTGCAGGCCCGCCACCTGTTAGCTGCAACCCGCCAACAACTGACAACCTCATTGTCCACCTTTAAGGAATCATCTTCATGTCCTCTTTCTTGCCAGCCATGACGATTCGATGATGGGATCACAGTGAATCGCTAGAACCGTCATACGTTCAGGGTGAATTCCAGAATGCCTCTTGCATGCGCCCAGACTCGAACGAGGAAGCTAGACGGATGGTGTGTTCCTTTCATGGTCGAGATACGGGGGCAGGATGTCCCGAAATCTTTAGCCGCGTGGATGGGGATTGGCTCTCTTAAGGTTCATATTTTGCCCTTCGGGTTCCTCTAGTCGCACTTTATCCTCGTCGTCGAGGGCAAAAATAAAAAAACGGAACTCGAGTCTAATTGATTTAATGGGCTTGCTAAGAGATCCTGGAGGAAGGATCACGTTCCGGTTTTCAATGCTTGTGTTTAGAACATAGTTTTTAAAACCGGACCGAATCGAGAACCGGTCAAGGTATGGGTTCATGGGTCGGATTAATGATTCAATGGCTTGAACCGCATGTTTAATAAATAATATTACCAATAAATCGACATAATATTATAATTTAACTACAATTTATAATAAAAATCATTAATATAGTCATTATATTAGTCTCAAATTCAATATAAAATATGAATATAAGTCTAGTAAAATAAAATAAATACATTATAATATGTTTTTATTTTTTATTTTAAGTTAGTCGGTTTTCTCACCGGTTCAATTAGGTTCACTAGTTCAATTGAGAACCGGCCAGTTCAATCGGATTTGACATAATTTAAAGTGTAATTGGATTATTTATGAGAATTGAACCAAGTGAGTGGCCGGTTCCTGGTTGAACCAACCAGCCCGAGTGGTTTTTAAAACTATAGTTTGAAGATGTGAAATGGGTCGGGTTCACCCGGAACTAACCCATCAAAACCCATGATTGGCCCAGATTGCCCCAAAATAGCACGTTACCACTCTCATTGGGTTGAGGGGTGGTCATAGGCTGAAGACAAGAAATAGGCCCGATGAACTGAATCGACCCGGCACATTTTCTCATGGGACCGGCCCGGTACTGTTGCAAAACCTACCAAACCGCCAAAACCATGCAAATCAACGGTCAGATTTTATCGAATCAATCTAAAAGTTAAAAGATAAAAATAAAATATTCATTTTAAATAATTTGAAAAAAAGATGAATGGTCCGTGGGTCAAACTGGCTGAACCGTGAACTGACCGACCCACTTATGAAAGGTTTCGGGTCGGTTCATATATACATGAACCGTGAGCCATAACTGAATCGGCTTATTGAGCAAACAAGTCGAACCATAACCCGGCCAAACAGTTCTAGGCATGTTCTGAACCGGCCACACCGCCTATTTTGACATCTCTAGTTGTGTTCTTGAATTTGTCTATTAAGCTGGTGAGCCTTTTCCATTTGCTGCAAGGGGGGTGTTGGTGTCTTGAGCAGGCAATGAGTGATCGGATGATGATATTTGCCTCGGGGAATTCGGATCCAGTGGTAACTTGTCTGGAGTAGCGACGGGGACTGCATCTTCTATGCTCACTCAATATGATATCGAGGTTGTTCAAGAGCCACCGTGACCATCTATCTGAGTGTTTCTTTTCGATCTTCTTGCGATCGAATTTCAGGGACTCCGGCATCCTTCAAGGCGTATGACTGAGACTGCTACGGAAACGTCCCCTTCAATGACCGGAGACAGGAATTTCATGTTCTTCATTTATGGATAGTCATCCATATTAACCTCGAGACAGATTCTATACAACGCATTCCCTTGAGGATTGCGATCTTCCCTTTGTCATAGAACTTCACCGAGCAACGTGTTCCTTGAATCACTCTTTACACTCAATTCAACTACTGCAGCAAGTCTTGATTGAAGCTGGTCTGGTTACACTGAGGAATTCCATCTATTGTTAGATACCTTCTTCAAGGTACTTTCTGGGATAATCTTGGTCACAAATCACTGCTGGCAGGACGAGAACAGGAAAGAGAACAGTGCACGCGTGTTTATCATATGTGTGAGGAATTTGGAAGTTGCGGCATCGAAACGGAGGTTGAAGTGCCAGTGGACAGAGATTCAATCTTCATGTTCGAGAACGTCACATGCAGCAAGACCACGGTGGTAGATGTAGAGTCCACATCAACATTTTGCGTTGCCTCTTCTTGGCAGATCAACCCCTTGTAATTGATCAACAATAGATGGCAATCAAAACCGTGTAAATGGATGTAAGACCTCGCGGATCATGTGAATGGTTTCTTCCTTGGTTGCCCTCGATACAGTACAACCAAGCCAGACGTAAATCCAAACATGTTTTCAGTGTTGGTTTGTTTCGCCCTTTCATATGAAAACTTGAATTAACAGAATCCTTGAACATCCCGAAAAGTAAATCTAACAGGGGTCAAGAAACAATCGGCTCTAATGCCACCTTTTGTGGCTCAACTGAAAAATCAGGACATTGTCCCAATAAATTCTAGTCTCAGAGCAGTATTAGAAGGTCTAGTTTTTTCATGTCACTTCTTCTTTTTGGACGGCGGCTGGTCTTGTATTTCATCCTCATCATCCGAATCCTCCTCGTCATCATCATCACTATCGTCATCGTCATCGTCGTCATCATCATCCTCATTGTCATCATCATCATCCTCATCACTTTCCCCATCATCACTGGTCTCCACCTCATCGTCATCCTCGTCAAAGGAATCATCAGATAAGTTGTCATCATCTCCATCTTCATCATTGTCATCATCTTCTTCATCATTGTCAACACCACTATCATCGTCATCCTTAGCTTCAGTGGTACTCTCATTTTCAGCTACATCCTTCACCCTACCAATTTCAGAAGATGCAAACCCTGAGAAGGTTACATTTGTCCACAGTGAATTTTTCCATGATGATCTTCAGCAACCACACCCCCCCCCCCACCCCTCATCTCTTCCTTTATTAAATATATCCATTATTGGGAAGAGATCCTAAATTTAGTCAAATTATTAAAGGACAAGCAACCAGAGTAGGAAAAAGACAACATTTCCTACCATTTGTCTGTACTTCTTGCATTCATAATGGCAGCATCATTGGAACGCAATGATCCAACCTGAAAGAAGTAAATAAAGCAATTATGTTCAGAGACGATTAAAATTTACAACTAGTACCTTCACCATATGAGCGGAGTATCAAAGTACACAAGCAGCGAAAGCACCCATTGTATCAAGGTAAGTCATTGAGATAGAATACAGTCAAGAAGCAAGCAAGAAAGTAGGAAACCAACAGTATAATCCAACTTTGGGTAGAAGGAAGCAAATCCCCACTGACAGTTCTAAAGTGGAATCTGCATGAAAAAGAGAATAAAAGGAATACATATTCACAACAGAAACAAATCGAAGTCAGAATTGTGGAAGAACTTGATATCCCTGCTTTTAACTCCTTTTCTGTTGCAGAGGTAGGGGCCAACTTTTGTATTGTAATGGAAAACAGCAGCAACTCGTGAGTGCAATACCAGATGCATGCACAGAAAATGCAACCACAGAAGCAAAGGCCTATATTTTTTTGGTAATGATACGCCATTTACGCATTATATATTAAATACTAGCCAGCTCGAGAGAACTTAATTCAGACAGTTGCTATAAGTTCTTTTTTTTTTTTTAACTTTCATTCATTTTCTCTGGCAAAAATGTGGAAATATGCGTACTTCCATCTATGCATCCACTGTCTTAAGATAAGTGAGTTTGCAAAGGAACATAATGACATCTTCTGCTCTATCCACGGTAGTGAACTTACTTTACTTCTGACTAACAATGAGTTCTCTCTATAATTTGCAATCCAATTTGCTGTATTTTTCTGGAACACTATTTAGTTTCTTTCTTTCCAGATAACATACAGATCATTGCTTCTATCTTAATTCCCTTCCAGCTCCTTACTACCTGCTGCAGCTCTTCTAACCCATCCTCTCACTCTTCTCAATTTCTGCAGCCTCTGCAAAATAATTTCCCAGATCATCAATGTTTTCCTACAGAGAACAGATTTCTCGCCTCATCCTCAACTCTTACTTCCCTTTCCATCCCTCGGTACCATTGATTTATCCCCCTTCCACCATTCATTTTTCCCATGCAAAAAACTTATAACTGATTTTCAAACATTTAGTCTATGAAGTGTAATTAAATTAAACGAAGAAAAAGGAAGAGGCAAGCACACATACATCTTGACACAGTGCCGGATACTCCTTTACTTAAGTGGAGAGGCAAAAATCAAGAGACGACATTTAATAAAGGCGCCCAAGCGAAAATGAGGATTGAATAAACATAGTGGGGTTGTTTGGTTCGAGAATCATATATAAAAAAAAAAACCAAAAATTGAGCCTTATAATATAACCATCTCTCCATGACAGAAACGAGTAAGACCCTCTATCAAGACAAGAATTAGCTACACGACAGCTATAAAGACTTCACTTTGCTGCAACTAATCGGATAAAGAACAAGGGACAGGAACAGAGCGCTTGCAGATTAACCAAAAATCATGCGTACCAGAAAGAGGAGAAAATGAGCGCTCCACTGAGCTCGGAAGGCAACTTCAACCGCGACAGGTTCCACCATCGAAAGCAGCGCGGCGCTGAGGTTGACATCTGCAGGGGAGACGCTCCCCATCGTTGGGCTCTCAATAGTCAACTCAGTCCTGTCTCCTGCCTCAGCTTCTTGCAGTTGAGAGGCACAAGTCAGTGTTTTTAGGGTTTTTGTTTTTCATTTCTCCTTTTCCTTTTTGCCCTTTTTTGGGATATGATCCGCTGCTGACCCTGCCACGTCCTCCCGGGCTCCATTGTTGGGCCTCAGTCAATCAGAGGGAAATTGAGCCGAGCTGCGGCAGCAGCGTCAGATGGGCCTTTCGGGAGCCAAAAGTGGGCCTAGTCGGCCCATCATCTGGGGTGCAAAGTCTAACCAAGGGGCATAACCGAGACGAGATAAGCAAGCCAATCAGGGTCGTGTGCTCGTGCTCGTGCAATGATCGTCCTCAAAAGATTGAGCTCACGTGCCACAAGCATCCATGTCAGGGTCCGGACTTAGCTCAAGATCTGAATATTGGATAATGAGACAAGACCAGGGTTCCAAAGATCCAAACCGAGCCGAAGAATCAAGGATGGTGCAACTGTATTAGCACTAGTAACAACGCAAGTTCTTGGGCTTTACTGGTAGTATCATAGTACAAGGTGCCTTCAGATGATCTTTCAACAACAAACTCCACATTTCTGGACAATCAAAACTGTGAGAAGTGTTCACAGACGGATGGATTGACAAGAAAGGCCATTTCTTCTTACTCTTATGACTCATAGTAAACAAGCTTTAAAGCCCTTCTCCAGTTCCTGCGCATCCAAGTTCTTCCCGATGAATACAATCTTGTTCACCCTTGGTTCATCCGGACTCCATAGATGGTCTGGTGAGCCTTGGAATATATCGTGGACTCCCTGTATCGCAGGAATATAGCAAAGTTAACAGGAGAGAAGCTATATCACCGACGTAGCTCTGTTGAAGAAGATTCCTGGCTCACCTGGAAAACAAATCTCTCATTCATGCCCTCTACAGAAAGAAGACCTTTCATCCGATATATGTCTTCACTTCGTTCCAATAAAAGCGTTCCAAGCCACATATTTGCCTGAAGGGCACAAAGGAAACTATTTAGTCAAGCAGCCTCACATATACAAACTGCACTAGCGTGAGAAGTAGCAGGAATGACTATTGCAGCAAGAGAACCAAACCACCTTCTCGAGATCTAAGCTTCCTTCACAAACTATACTGACAGAGGAAACACCAGGATCATGAGAATGATCATGTCCATGATGATCATGATGCTCTGCCCACCAAAAGGCAAAAGTAGTTACTTCACAATGATAACTTCCACAAAAGCAATCAATACTTCACTTCCTAGAATTGGAAATCAATATGCAAACATTTATTGCACCAATATCACACACTAAGTCTTCTTTTCACAGTAGAATACAAAACTATCAAAAGAACAGGCTACTAGTTTTTTAACTATTTCTGACAGTAAAGATAACATCACAAACACAACATAACAGCTTAACCTGAATATCACACACAAGTGCAAGAAAGAAAATATGTAAACCATGTGTTGCAAGGAGAAAATCATTAGTAAGTAGATTGAAGTTACCATGCTTATGGTCGTGTTCATGATCATGATGATGGTGATCATGATCATGATCATGACAGTGCTCATGGTCATGGTCGTGATCAGTGTGGTCATCTTTTGCATCCTCAGCATCAACAGCACTCTCAATCCTGGGAAAGATCCATAGTAGAAAAGGGTCGGAACTTCTCAAACCAAACCATGAATGCTAATTCAGTGAATTAGAAACAATTGCATGTTGTAACTTAAGAGAGACACACTGCACAGTTGTAACAGTCAGGTTACCCTCAATAGAAAGTCCACCTCAGCCACAAGAGCATGACATGTAACATTGGTCACTTGAAAATTTTGAGCAGTCTAGTTCATGAAACTAATATACTATCAATACATGTAATAGTGGTAAATAGATGGGGGATGACAGAGAGATATACCTCTCTAAATCAAAGCCCCCAATTCCAAGAACATAATCCAAGTCAATTTTTCCATACTGTGTCCGCTTCAAGTGAGCCATGCGATTGATATTCTGTTTGAATGCATAGAACCATTAATTATTGACTTTTTCAAGCATTCAATATGACATTTGGTTGACAAGCGTTTCTGGGAAATAAAGTCCTCACCCTTATTCGCTGGACAAGAGATGTGATATCAGGTTCACTCACAAGATCCGTCTGGTTGGCATGGACAGTAACATCAATTAGGATTCAATAAATATATGGGGAAAATATTGATGTATAGGACAAGGAATCATCTTTGATAACGAACTCATTATGCCTCCAACTAAACAATAACCTACCAACAAATATTATCAGCCAAACTGGAAAAGCTTCAAAACAGGCATTAAACCTCCTCAAAGAAAAAATCCAATTGAAAATATTGGAAAATAAATGAAAGAGATGGAATAAAGGAAACTTTGGTGTTGAACCAACAAAATAATAGGCAAGAATCAATTGAAAAGTTGAAAGGCTTTAGCACTCAATGTCAATAACACCAATGAGCATATCCAATCAAGTTACCTTATTAACTATAATACGATCTGCATAAGCAATTTGTTCAATAGCCTCATTCACAACTCCTTTTGGCTTGACATCGTCCAGGTGAAAACCCACATGTTTAGCATCAACCAAGGTAACAACACCATCCAGTTTGACTTCATTAAAAATCTCATCCTCAGCATAAAATGTCTGAATTATTGGTGCTGGATTGGCCAATCCTGCAGATTTCAAATCGGAAACTCATAAGTTCTAGTATGATAGACTTTCACCTGGACAACAACGTCAGCTGGTGCGAATCAAAATCATAAAGTGTCCATCTTAAGAAATTTCTTAGGACATCTTATGTTGGATATGCATTTTTAATATATGATTGAAAAATCAATAACTATGACCAAAATCCATCAATTAGGATGAGAACAGTGGGTAAAAACCAGGCTACAAAAAGATGGAGCTTCTCAGGTCAGGTGGTTGGTGGTGGGGATGGAGGAGGTGGTGCAGTGAGTAGAGAGTATGAGAATCAAGCTTTGAAGAAAAAAAAAAGTTGTCTCTATAAATAAGCTTTTGGAGCATTTGACCAAACAAAATCCCAAATTACTCACTCTCAGGAAAATGTTCCTGAGAGATCATATCCAAATAGGTCAGAAAGAAATCCAGGGACCCTGCTTGGCAATGTCAAATTGATACCTGTAGTCTCTATCACAATATGATCAAATTTGCCTTTCTTCTTATTGACCAACTCTGCAATCATTCTGACAAGGTCACCCCGCACGGTGCAACAAAGACAACCATTGTTAAGCATAACTATGTCCTCAGCACCTGCAGCTTTAGCGGCAACTAGAGAACCGTCTATGTCCACTTCACCATACTGAGATCCAAAACATAGAAAATTGATCATCAATAGCACCGGAAATACCAAATTTCTGGGGTCTGCCTCAAACTTCATAGAGAGCCCCATCGCTTGGTTGAAATAATGTGAGAATCAATCACATACCTCATTCTCAATAACAGCTATTCGTTTTCCATGATCAGCAGTCAATATATGGTTCAACAGAGTTGTCTGTCCAAAGCAAAAATCACAAGACACAACATTCAGTTTTCAATTTCTCAGTTTTTCCAAATAGACTTTAAACCCTCAATACTCAGAAAATTATTTAGGTGCAAGAAATCCTATATTCCATATAATACTGAATCAGGGGAGGCCGCTGGGGAATTCAGGGATTTTCAAATGGACTCTGAAAATAATGGCATCCAACAGGTAACCTAGAATCTTTCCTGAAATAGTTAATTGCAGGAAATGCAAATGCTCCCTTTTGAAGTGTTGAAATTCCAGCAAATTTCAGGAATATAAACTGTGATTTTTTCCCCGATCGAACAAACTGATATTCATAAAACCCCTTGAAACCAAAACCTGATATCAGGTTCCAATTAACATCGCTGATAATTTTCGGGGAGACAAATGCTTCCTGGAAGTGGGGTAACATAAGAGAGCCTGAAGAGCTGCGGAGCAGTGTAGGAGTCATCATGAATGCAGGTCGCGACAGAAACAAATTGCAGAAGTGCAAATTTTGTGATCATGAAAAACTAGTCGGTAGCTCAACAACCTGAGTTGGAAAAACAATGTTTCATAACTCTTACCAATTTCATCCAAATTATCGGGTTTTTTTGAAATGAGCTTTAGGGTATATAATCCTTAGTTCAGTTTCATAAGTATAAACTTAACTCTCCATTTTCACAGATGACCCAGATGCAGGAGTACCTTTCCGGAACCCAAGAATCCGGTAATTATAGTGGCGGGAATTCGATTATCCGGTGGGATTTTAGTCAAAACATCGGACTCGTCACTCTGCGGCGTGGTAGCGGCCGTGGCAGCCACAGTAAGCCGGCAAGTGCCAGGAGCGGCAGCAACCGTAGCGCCAAATGGAGCCGCTTTGAGACTCAGGGAGCCGAACTGCCGGCGGAGCTGGGGCTTCGCTCTTAAGACGAATGGCAGAACAGCACTCCGGAGGGATTTAGGTCTGCAAGAACTGAGCCCAAGGAAGGCGGTAGCTGAGTAAATCGACAGAGTGGCCATTGGTGGCTGCAGGTCGCCGCTAGGCGTTTACAGAGAGAGAAAGAAGAGAGAGATTATCATCCTGGAATTGGCATTTTCCTGACATATATATATGACCATGAGGAGGGTAGAGTCGCCATTTCGGTCTATAATATCCGCCCTTACAAATCATGGTAGGTGTTAGACCCTTGAGCTCTAGTCCCGGAAAATATGTACCACATGTCGTATCTTGGGGTAGTGGTAGCGCATAAGCTTGCATGCAAGGATGCGCGGGCAACCAGGTGCAAGGTGTTGAGAGAATTGCAAGTCCATGAACGGGTAAGTATGGAGATGGTCACACAAGCGTGCACGAAGGTACTAGTGAAGGGAATGGTCGATCAAAGGCTCGGCAGTGTGCCGAAGGGCCAAATTGTGGCAAGGGAGTGTCACAATGCACAAGTTGGCTAATGCGCGGGTGAGCAGTGAAGATGCCCACGAGCAAGGCACAGTGCTAGGCTCTAGGAGGTTCAGGGAACCTGATACAACCGCGCAAGGGCACTCTAGGGGTGTGCATGCCTCAATAGGCCCGACAGACGCTAAGGGAGGCTCAGCACTTAGCGGCGAGGGAGTTGATGACTCGTGGGGATTGGCTAAGTCCTTGACCAGGCTCGAGCACCGTTGGACGCAGCAATCAAATGACCATGATCCTAGGTGGGGATCAGGGATGTGGACCCTAGAGGGGGGATGAACTTGGACAACAAGGCTAAGTTGGCGCCAAGTCAATCCAGGGAAATCCGGGAAGATCCTCTCGGGATATGGCAGTCAATCTGTCATGGAGGCAATCTTGAAGAATCGCAGGTCAACAACTGAGATTCAACGGGTCAAGATACGATGGAGAGAATCAAGGGATCCTTCCATCGGTTGCCAGGGAAGATTTGCTCGGGTCCTCTATAAAAGGGAGTCGGCCTCATTCGAGAAGAGGGACCAAAAGAGGCGAGAGACACCAAACTCCGAGCAGAGGCGAGGAGAGAACCAGGAGCGACCAGATCAATCGAGGGACACGACAAGCCCGAGGTTCCAATGGAGTGGAAGTTGAGTTGGGCAGCAATCCGGTGTTCTTGAGGGAAGACACAAGACGGGTAGGGAGTGCAAGCAGTAAGAGACTGCGAAGCATAGGCTCGTGAGGTTGCGTGTAAGTGTTCTAATCTGGGATTGGGTTTTTCGTGTACTTGTAATAGATGTGAATACGAGTTGCATTTTCCCAATTGTGTTCTTGTGTCAATCAGTGTTGCTTCTTTGGTTCCGTGATCGTTTGGCCTCGACGGTACACGCGGTGTGTGTGTGGCTGGTTGACAAACGGTGTGTCGACACCTAGCGGGGTGCGGAAAAATTTGTGGCCTGCATCGGCCCCGTGACAATGGTATCAGAGCGGAGGTTCTACCTGTGACCAGCCGGAGTACTCGGGATCGTGGTGCTGCGTTCGAGTGGAGGATCCCCTTTGTCAAAGACCACGCGTACCCTACAATCAGCCAACGTGTGGACCAAGGCGATGGAAGCGTTGCGGGAGCGATTGGCGGGGCTAGAAGGCCGTCTTGCAGAACTCACTGGACGAGCAGACCCGACCGCTCCGCTGGAACCCCGCGTTACTGCTTTGGAGGACAACGTTGGTGAAGGCGACGATCTTGGAGGGACCGCGACTGATCTGCTGAAGGAGATCAGGCTTGACGTAGTGACCCTAAAGGATGATGTGGTCCTGATCAAGCGACAACTCGTCTCCTAGGTGGGGCCATCGAATGAGCCTCGTGGGAAGATGAAGGTCCTAGAGCCAAAGGCATTTGAAGGAACAAGGAGTTCCAAGGATCTAGAGAACTTCATATGGGATATGGAGAACTACTTTGTTGCTGCAAAGATCCCCGACGCCGAGAAGGTGACGATCACCACCATGTATTTCGCCAAGGATGCAAAGCTATGGTGGAGGACCCGAGTCCAAGATGATCTCAGTGCAGGTAGACCTCGGATGGAGACCTGGGAGGCACTGAAGAAGGAGCTGAAAGAGCAGTTCCTGCCGAGCAACACAACATGGCTTGCTTGAGATGTGATGGCCAAGCTGAGGCACAGCGGACTAGTGCGGGACTACGTGAAGGAGTTTAGCGCGTTAATGCTGGACGTGATGGATATGTCAGAGACGGACAAGCTGTACACGTTCCTGAAGGGATTGCAACCTTGGGCTCAACTCGAGCTAAGGAGGCAAGGGGTAAGAGAACTTCCTTCTGCCTTAGCTGCGGTAGACGCACTGCTGGACTTACAGATTGCTCGTGCTGAAGAGGGGAGCAAGAAGGCCTAGCACATGGACAAGGACAAGAAGTCCAAGTCCTACCTAGCAGGAAAGTTAGGGAAGGGCAAGGAGAAGCAGCTGACTCGGCCAGACAAGGGAAAGGCGAAGGTGATCGAGGGAGCCAATGGGAGAAAGGATCCTCGGACGCACCCAGGCTACTTCATATGTAACGGACCCCATAGGGCAAAGGAGTGCCCGAAGAGGGAGGGGAAGGTTACTGCCCTACGGTCGGATGACTCTGACGAGGACCAAGTGCAACGTGTTGCTCCACTGCAGGCCCTCGGCGCTATGCGGAGTGAGCGCCCTAAGGTACGCCATAGTTTGTTGTTCGTGGATGTAACCTTGAATGGCAGGCGGATGTCAGCCTTGGTGGATACTGGCGCCACCAACACATTCGTATCAGATCGGATGATACGAACCTTGGAGTTGTGAGTGGAACGCTCTCACAGTCGATTGAAGGCGGTGAACTCCAAGAGCCAACCAATGGGCGAGTTGGCAAGGGATGTGCCCATCAAGATAGAGGCTTGGGAGGGTACAGTCGATCTGATGGTGGTTCCTTTGAATGATTACGACCTCATCCTTGGGAATAGCTTCTTTGCATATGCATCAATCACCATCATGTCTCATGTGGGAGGCATCGTCATTGGAGATCCCCGACGACCCTATTTTGTGCAAGGATACCGAGGCCTTGCACACTCTGAGGAGGTAGCCACAAAGAAGGTATCTGTAATGCAATTGGCACGAGGAATGAAGAAGGGGTATCCCACTTACCTTGCGGCTATTAGGGAAGTGGACGTGCTAGAAATGGAGGCGGACCATGAGATTCCACACGAGGTTGTGGAAGTGCTCGAGCAATTCCAGGATGTGATGCCGGAGGAGTTGCCAGGAGGGCTACCACCGTGCCGAGCGGTAGATCACAAGATAGAACTACTGCCAAGCACTGTTCCCCCGGCCAAAGCCCTGTACCGGATGCCCCCGAAGGAGCTGGTAGAGCTGCGGAGTCAGTTGACCGAGTTGCTGGATGTAAGAAAGATCCAGCCCTCCAAAGCCCCTTATCGAGCCCCGGTGTTATTCCAAGAGAAGCAGGATGGCTCTCTTCGGTTGTGTGTTGACTACCGTGGATTGAACAAGGTCATGGTAAAGAACAAGTACCCGGTGCCCTTGATTGCAGACCTGTTGATCGCCTAGGTGAGGCGAGGGTCTTCTCCAAGCTGGACTTGCGTTCAGGATATTGGCAAGTTCGCATCGCCAAAGGAGACGAGTCCAAGACCACGATGGTAACTCATTATGGAGCCTTTGAATTCCTAGTAATGCCATTCGGTTTAACCAATACTCCTGTCACATTCTGCAACTTGATGAATGATGTGTTTCACGACATGCTGGATCAGTTTGTGGTCGTCTATTTGGACGATATTGTCGTGTATAACAGGGACTTAGCACAGCATGTGCAGCACTTGCAGGCTGTTTTTGAGCAGCTTAGGCAACACTCCCTATATGTGAAGAGGGAGAAGTGCGATTTTGGCATGCAGGAGATCCGATTCCTTGGCCATGTGATCGGCCAAGGGCAAGTGCGGATGGACCCCAAGAAGGTGCAGGTAATCCAAGATTGGCCTCCACCAAAGTTGTTGTCCGAGTTGCGGAGTTTCTTGGGACTGGCCAACTACTACTACAAGTTTATCAAGGGGTACTCAAAGAAAGTGAGTCCCTTGACTGATCTGCTGCGGAAAGAGCAGAAGTGGACATGGGACGAGGATTGTGAAGTGGCGTTCTCCAAGGTGAAGACCGCCATTATGACGGAGCCCGTGCTCAAGCTCCCGGACTTTGAGAAGCCGTTTGAGGTGCATACGGATGCCTCAGATCGTGCTGTAGGAGGAGTTCTCGTGCAAGACGGACATCCCGTGGCGTTCAAGAGTTGGAAGTTGAAGCCGGTTGAACAGCACTACTCAGCACATGAGAAGGAGATGCTGGTTGTGGTGCATTGCTTGAGGGTGTGGTGAGTGTACTTGCTAGGAACCACATTCGTGGTCAAGACGGACAACGTCGCCAATACCTTCTTCAAGTCACAACCGAAGTTGTCACCCAGGCAAGCACGGTGGCAAGAGTTCCTAGCGGAGTATAACTTTGAGTGGGAACACCGACCGGGGAGGCACAACCTAGTGGCGGATGCCCTCAGTCGGAAGGCTTCGGACCAGATGGCGGCTTTGACTCAAGTAACCTCCGACTTCCTCCAGGAGGTCAAGATCGCTACACTAGGGAACAAGACCTATCAACTCCTAGTGGAGCAAGTCAAGGACGGGACGGTGAGGCGGTATTGGCTGGAAGATGGGCTGCTTTATGGCAAAGGTGGCCGTTTGCTTGTCCCTAGCGGAGAGGGATTGCGCTACCAGCTGATGAAGGAGAGTCACGACAGTCTTTGGGCTGGACATCTAGGTCGCGAGCAGACACTAGCCCTATTGTCGAGGTCCTATGTGTGGCCAAAGATGGCCGACGACGTGGAGTTATACGTCAAGACTTGTCTCGTTTGTCAACAAGACAAGGTGGAGAGGCGAGCAAAGACGGGTCTCCTACAACCCTTGGCAATGCCAGAGAAGCCTTGGGTATCAGTTTCCATGGACTTTGTGTCCAGATTTCCAGAAGTGAGGGGTTATACGGCGGTGATGGTGGTCGTGGACCGCTTCTCCAAGTACGCGATTTTCACCCCCGTGACCAAGAATTGCACAGCTGAGGTAGCAGCTGAGGCTTTCTATCGCGCCGTGGTGAAGCTCTTTGGAGTGCCAACGGAGATAGTGAGTGACCGAGATGCTTGGTTTACAGGCAACTTCTGGACGTGCTTGTTCGGACTGCTGGGATCCGAACTGAAGTTCTCGACAGCCAATCATCCACAGACAGATGGCTAGACAAAACGAGTGAATGCACTGCTGGAGGAGTACTTGAGGCACTATGTATCAGCAAGTCAATGGAATTGGTTAGACTTGCTCGACTCTGCTTAGTTGTCTTACAACTTGAACCGCTCCTCCGCAACAGGTCATAGCCCATTTGAGTTAGCAATGGGCTACCAACCGCTAACGCCACAAGAGGTGGCATTGCAGCGCAAGGAAGAGCCGTGCCCCGCTGCATATCGATTTGCGCGCGACAAGCAGAAGATGCTTGAAGAGGCGAGAGATAGCCTCGCCAAAGCTACTAGGCGAATGAAGAAGTATGCGGACAGGAACCGGAGGCCGCTGGAGTTCCAGGTGGGGGACTTAGTGATGTTGAAGCTCACCCCACAGATCTGGAAGAAGATCACAAGCAAGTGCTGGCATAAGGGCTTGTTCCAGCGGTATGACAGACCCTTTGAAGTGATCAAGAGAGTCGGGCCAGTAGCCTATCGGCTAGCACTACCAGAGAGGATGAAGGTGCACCCGACATTCCACGTTAGTTTCCTTAAGCCTTACTATCGGGACTAGGAGCATCCGGAGCGCAACAAGGTGAAGCGCGCCCCTCTCACCGTGAGGAAGGAACTTGACAAGAAGGTGGAAGACATACTTGATCACTGAGTGCTGGGTTACAGCAAGATGAACCGGAGGATGGAGTACTTGGTCAAGTGGAAGGACCTACTCGAGTTAGAGGCGACTTGGGATAAGGATGTCATACTATGGCAGTACAAAGACCTCATCCGGCGGTACCGTGAGTCTCATTCGACCAGGGCATCGAACCCCTTGGGTGGGGGAGGTTTGTTAGACCCTTGAACTCTAGCCCCGGAGAATGCGTACCACATGCCGTATCTCGGGGTAGTGGTAGCGCATAAGCCTGCATGCAAGGATGCGCGAGCAACCAGGTGCAAGGTGTTGAGAGAATTGCAAGTCCATGAATGGGCAAGTATGGAGATGGTCACACAAGCGTGCACGAAGGCACTAGTGAAGGGGATGGTCGATCAAAAGCTCGGCAGTGTGCTGAAGGGCCAGATTGTGGCAAGGGAGTGTCACAATGCACAAGTCGACGAATGCGTGGGTGGGCAGTGAGGACGCCCACGAGCAAGGCATGGTGCCAGGCTCTAGGAGGTTTAGGGAACCTGATACAACCGCGCAAGGGCACTCTAGGAGTGCGCATGCCTCAACAGGCCCGGCAGACGCTAAGGGAGGCTCAGCACTTAGCGGCGAGGGAGTTGACAACTCGTGGGGATCGGCTAAGTCCTTGACCAGGCTCGAGCACCATTGGACGCAGCAATCAGACGACCGTGATCCTAGGTGGGGATCAGGGACGTGGACCCTAGAGGGGGGATGAACCTGGACGACAAGGCTAAGCTGGCGCCAAGTCAATCCAGGGAAATCCGGGAAGATCCTCCCGGGATATGGCAGTCAATCTGTCATGGAGGCAATCTTGAAGAATCGCAGGTCAACAACTGAGATTCAATGGGTCAAGATACGATGGAGAGAATCAAGGGATCCTTCCATCGGTTGCCAGGGAAGATTTGATAGACTCCTCTATAAAAGGGAGTCGGCCTCATTCGGGAAAAGGGACCAAAAGAGGCAAGAGACACTAGACTCCGAGCAGAAGCGAGGAGAGAACCAAGAGCGACTAGATCAGTCGAGGGACACGACGAGCCTGAGGTTCCAAGGGAGTGGAAGTCGAGTTGGGCAGCAATCCGGTGTTCTTGAGGGAAGACACAAGACGGGTAGGGAGTGCAAGCAGTAAGAGATTGCGAACCATAGGCTCGTGAGGTTGCATGTAAGTGTTCTAATCTGGGATTGAGTTTTTCATGTACTTGTAATAGATGTGAATACGAGTTGCATTTTTCCAATTGTGTTCTTGTGTCACTTGGTGTTGCTTCTTTGGTTCCGTGATCGTTTGGCCTCGACAGTACGCACAGTGTGTGTGTGGTTGGTCGACGCCTAGCGGGGTGCGGAAAAATTTGTGGCCCGCATTGGCCCTGTGATAGTAGGGCCTCTTAGGCTGCAAAGGGGCCTCCTCATGGAGAGGGAAAAAGGTGAAATCTCATTATTCTCCATCCAACTCATGGCTTGCAGTCCCGACAAGGGCCAAACCCGAACCGGGTGGATCCTGGAAGCATCAGATTCTTTTCGACCTCTCGGCAACAAAAGCAGCACCACAAATTACTTAGGATCAGAATAGCAGATATTGTGTTCCTACCTGGAATCCAGCTCACAAATTGTCACGGAGAAGGCGAAAGTCACATTTCTGCAGAATAAACCTTATGTAGAAATGAGAAGCACCAGTACAGACCTCCTGGCCACCATAATTAGCCATTTAAGTTCTCACCTGAAGGTAGCAAAGTTTTCCTTCCTGGAAATTAAGACGTTCCTATTTGACAAGCGTTTACCATTAACACCTATCTCATTAGCAGAGTTCAGGATCAGAGGTACATCTGGAATAACAGAATAAGGCAAGAACCCAACTACTGGAAAGAGCAGGAGCTTATGCAACTGCAGCCTAGGATCATCTTGGTGCCTGATCTGAGCCGGATTGGCCCACTGAAGGGGCAGCAGGCCCACTACTGGACGATCCATTTTCTGTGGGGGGATGCGTGCCCCATTTGCCTTGAGACTCGAAAGGCTCGAAAACGTGAACTCCGCCATCGGATAGCCCTAAGGCAAACTGGTTCGGTTCTTGGGGATGTGCAGCAACCACCAGCGGGTGCACATTCGAGTTGCTGCATTATTGCAAGGGGAAAATAGGTGGATGAGAACAAAGTTCTACATAAATTAATGAGTCAAGTTTCGTCCTCAGAATTGAATAAAGTGGGACAGCAACAGCACGAAGTACCTCACAATGGTGGGAAGATAGGCATTGGGACTAATTCGACACTGCAGTCTCAGGCTCGAGGCACTGAAGACGCACACTGTAGCATCAAGAAAGCAAGCATAAACAAGCTGACTGTCACAGGAGAACGTTGCATGGGAGATTGGAGCAGTATTTTCACGTGGTACCCACTGAAAACATAAGAGAAAAATCATGTCCTGAAATTAGAAATCAAACTTGAGGTACGGCTATCCACTTGTTCAAGGGAGATTCTTACTGACCTGCTTCATGCACTCAAGCTTTGTTGTTTCATAAATCGCAATCTGGGTCTCATGGACAACAAGGAAGTGTGCCTGGTCCAGATGGAACTGGACACGTGTGTCTGACAGTGCTGTTGATGTTCTCCCACCGGGGACTGGCAAGGATCTAATCCTTTGTCTCTCCCAGTTATCAGAATCCCACACACATAACTGAAAGACAATAGGAAGCTCCACATAGCAGATGGAAAAGATGATCTTAAATCCAAATTTGAAGTGGTTGTCTCAATACAATAACTCACGAACCTGAGCATCAGCTCCAGAAGAAACTAGCACATTCAGCACATTAGAGAAGGCAAGTCCAGTTATTCGTTTCGAATGGCCCTTCAGCTTGCTCTTAACCTGCGTTAGCTTTAGATGATAAGCAGAAAATTCTCAGGTCCTAAAATCATCAGAATACAACATTTTACCTCATCCACACGGACGTTATATATCTGAATCGTAGAGTCATCCATTCCAATGGCTATGATGTTATTATCCTGAGGGTGGAAAGCAAGAAAGGTTGCCGCAGGTGGTGGTGACATGAATGTTGTCATCATCTGCATTAGTACAAGAAAGAAGTGGAACCACGCCAAAAAGGCTGTTAAAATCCATTCGGCTCCAAAATAACTGTTCCCTGTTTTCCATTCTTATCATATTGAGAAGCAGAAAATAAAAGTGAAGAAAACAAATCTGGTTTATATTTTATATTCACAGTTTGTGAGATATTTTATATTCACTAGTCTTGCAAAGTGTGTGAACACTTCTTTTCTGGTTTTAGAAAACAGAAAAAAGGACAGCAGAAAAACTTGAGCCCAGTTTCTAAAATCAAATCTGACCTCTGGCTTTAGCTACTTTAGATTGTAGCATCTGATAATTACCTTAAATGTCATCATATTGAACAGCGAAATCTTCCCCCCTGATGCAGACATGACATAAGAATCATTCTTGGACAAGGCAAAGCATGGAACAGCTTCCTCCAGGTTAACATCCACTATGTCGTTCGTCATTAAAATGCCACTTGAGGGCTGCCACAGCTGAGGCAGCACACTTGCAGTTGCCTATGAAATATTGTACAGCTCAGAAGTGGCCAAAAGGGGGAAAATAGTTTGAAGACTAACTAAATTGCTTGCTTGTTTATCACCTTGCCAGTGGAATTTCGGTCACTTCGCTGCCATTTCCAGAGAAGGTGAGCAGCATTTGATGCTAGTGCCAGAATGGCACTTCCTGAGTTTGTATAGATCAACCTTGATATCTGTAACCAATAGAATCCAGAGCTTTTTAACCTCAGAAATCCAAGAAGTTTGGATGACAAGTATGAGAAGCAAATTATTGACCCATAAATTTTACAAGCATCCCAAAGAGAAAAGGACAGGCAAGAGTATCAAACCTTGTTCACCTTTACGGTCTCAGACAGTCTCAAGGACCGACACTGAGATGGTTCATTAATCTCAGTAAGCTTCCAGATCTTCGATTTATCATTGCTTTCTTCAGCTAACCTAGGCTTAACATCACCCAAGCTTCGGGCATCCCCATTCTAGAGATGAGATATACAGGTAAACATTATCAAGGCATAATCTTACTGGGCAAAGCATTAGAAAAAGGAAAAAAAAATAGAAAAGAATGCAATATTTAGTGAAACTGGAAACTATTCAGGAAGCATCATTTACGAACCATCATAGAGGAAGTGAGCACAGGAGCTCTCTCCAAAAGGCCAGCACTACTTGCTGCAGCAGCTGAAGCTGCTGTAATAGGGTTTAGTTTTGGCTGCATGAAAATTTAATTGTGGCTTAAGATACAAATTTAGAGGAGGATTCGTGAGAAACCAAACAATAAAGATTACTCACCTTTGACACAGCATCAGCTGCTCTTGATGCATCAAAAGGAATGTTTTCATATGTACGCAGCAGCCTGATTCCATCAGAATTAGCCAATATTTTGATGGCATTCTCATTTGCAGAAACAGCCATTAGAGTACCATCCTTGTTGAAACGGACTCGTGGGCTTGCCTATAAAATACATTACAAAAAGCTCTCAATAAGTCATCGTCTTTGCAATACATGGAGATGACCTCAACCGAACTATACTTACTGTTAAGCCACCATCAGCATCCACAGTAGTTAAAAGCTGAATATTGTCCATATCCCAAAACTTAACAGAGAAATCATCACCAGCAGCCAAAAATCGGTTCTTTGTTGTGTCAAACTGCACGACACCAAAGGAACGTTTTCTGAGCCCCTGATAAGTCCTCTTCACAGCCCCTTCACTTTCATTCCATTCGACCAGGAATGATTCTCCATCTTGGTTTGTCCCACATGAGAAGAGCCTTCGGCATTGAAAGCAGGCATCATATTTAATAAAGCATGCACTAGAAGGAGTGAAACGAAAGAAAACTAACATATAGTGAGATTATTAACCTCGTTCCATCAGCACTATAAGCCATTGTCGTGCACCCACGCCCTGGCGCCTCATAGTCAACTCGAGAACCCTCATTATCATACAACCATGCTTTTATCTTTCCGTCCAGTGCAGTTGAAAATACAAACTGAAGGTACAAACACGACTACTTAAGATGAGATAGCAAACAGTTAGGACTATTGCACAAAAAGCCAAATAATATACAGGGGTGAGTTACATGAACGGTTTCCTTGGAGTGAGGGCACACAGAATACACAGGATTATCATGACCCTCGAATGTGAAGTGTTTAGAACCGGTATCAGCATCCCACACCTATAATTCAAGACCATAATTAATGGAATATGAAAAACCCTTGGAACACCTCTTTCCATTTATTGTATTCAAAAGCATCTAACATAATCAGAACCTTGATCGTCTTGTCATCTCCACAGGTTATTACACACAGCTGTTTATTTCGGTGTGAGAATGCAAGATCATTTACCCCACCTGCATGAGCTTCAATCTGAAGAGAATGCCACAGTGTCATTCCTAAAGCAACATGAATTTATTGGATATAGCTTACAAGGAAAAAAATAAAGCAATGCTTAAATTTACCTCTTGGTGCTGGCGCAGATCCTCCCCACCATGATATGAAAATATCTGTACTATGTGCAGAGAGTATGCAACTCCTGTTTTCCCAAAAAATGAAAATGAAACAGTCTCACTCATACATTAAGGGGAAAAAAAAACTCCAGATGTATTTTTGGTTTGACTAATGAGTTGGTTTTCCAAAATTACCAAACAAAGAACCATCAGGGCTCCAAATGATGCGGTTAACTGACATGCCGGGATCTTTCATGAGAGCCGCCTGAGCTTATGCGGGTCAGTTGCACTTTAGAAATAAGAAAATGAAAATTATACATATATTAAAATATGTTGAGAGGAATTTGCCTGCAGAGGCACCGAGCATGTGCTAAGATTCCAAACTCTGAAGTTCCTCAGTACCAAACGATCCCTAGAGCCAACCTCCCATAAAGCAATGTCACCCACATTGGTACCAACTGATTCAATAAAATTGAGAAGAGTTAGTAATGAGAAGATTTGAAGATGTATTTTCAAATTTAGTCTGTCAACAAAGCATACCTAGAAGCAAAGTGAGCTGAAAGGGATGAAAGTCCATGCTCATTGGTGATGAAACCTGACTTATAGTCCGTGCAACTACCTTTGGCAAGTCATCAGTTAGATTAAAAGCCTGAGCATGCCCATGCCCTGGGAATGTGACTGGAACAACATTGACAGGTAAAGCCACCTGCAAGTGACGATTCAGGAGGTCGAGGAGCCAATATCTCATTATTACAGTGGATAAACTAGCACAGTTTGCATCCATCAAATGAAAATCAAAAGTTACCTCATCGGGCATCCCCAAGGGCCTAGTCCTTTTGGAAATGTGGTCTGGATCACCAGACTGGTAGTCCACTGAAGGGTTGGTAGGTGGAGTCCGGGGATGCTTCAGGGCAGCTGCTACACATGGAAATCAAACACCATGCAGTCAAAAATTTCTACCAAGTTTCCCAATCTTTTGCAAGTGAATAAAAAGCAATTGACAAAAGGATAAATATTTTCCAAAACAAATGCTGTCTGGGAAATGTATCCAAGGGGCATCTGATTGGAGCATGTATCTACTTTATTAGACTATTCCAAGAACATTACTGTGAAACTCTAGCAGGGATAACTATGAGTGCGGGTGAAAGGCTTAAGCTTGTCATACAAAGGATTGGTCAACAATTTTCAATTGAAATTAAACAATACAAATGAATAACTATACCGGGTATCGATGAGCCAGCAAGGCCAATAGCGCTTCCAGAAACTGCAGGATGGGTCACAGGGGGAGGATTCGACATCCAACCAGCAAGGGGTGCTGGGACTGCAGCAGGTGTCGGTTGAAAAGGCTAGAGACATTTTAACAGCAGCCAATGAAAAGAGTAATCATATGACTTGCACATTTTAGTTGTTATGAACTAAAACTGTCCCTTATGAAATTAAATAACTTTGAACCAACTGCAGTGGATAAATAAGAGGAAATAACTAACCCCATGTGCTCCTAGAGGAGGAAAACCTCCTGCTTTTGGCAAGGATCCCAGCAAGGGATTGTTTGCAGGGGATGGTGCCCGTGCGCCATTGGGTTGTCCGCAAGAGTGATCCACAAAGAGAGTTTTTATGTCAGGATTCGGTCTTGGATTCTTACAAAGTTGGTGCTGCCAATTTAAGCTGACATTTACATGAAAGGATATAAGTTTCCACCATTTTGACAACCAACTTCAGATACAGGATGATTCGCAGATAACATATATAACTGTAATAAAAGAATAGTGATTGAAAGTTGTTCTCTGAAATCCATGCCTACGAAAGCTAAAGCAGCTGACATTGCTATTTAGAGCAGCATTTCAAAGGGCATGCTGACTTAAAATCAACTGTTGTCACAAGCAACAGAACATATCATTAAATGAAAATGACTATAACAAATCAATGGCAATAACATTAACAAACAGCAGCATGACACGATAGCATGAAGAGGTTACACAGTTTCCCTTAAAAGTCAATGAATTACACCTATCAAGTATCTGCAAGTCAGAATGGAAGATTACCTTTGGTTGATAAGTGTCCGAAGCCTTGAGCTCTTAAGGCTAGGGAATTGCAGTTTATCACGAAACAGTGGGTTTGCCTCAATAAGTTTCTTAAGCTCCACTAACATTATAGCTCTTGCAGACTTGGTATCTCCATACTTAGACAATTGTTCATTCTCCCTATAGAACAGCAAATAAAACTTCATTTCTAGTACAGTTCCAAGGTGTGGCTCTTAATTAGAGGTGGACGCACAATCAATTTAATATACCTAAAGTTCTCTAATGTCAACAGCTGAGTGATTTCCTTGAAAAGCTCCTCGTTAAATGTGGCAAACACCTTGAGATCCTTCACTAATATCTCCACAGCTTTAGCGCGATCATGCCTATGAAACAACAAATTTTCAAGCTCCATGAAGGGACTCGTTCACAGAATCTTTCATGTTGAAAATCACAATCACATAAAAGCGTAAAGTATAGGATAATATTCCATACTTGTCCAATGCCTCAAGATATTTTTGCTTCCTTATCTCAAAGAAGATTTTCATCGAATATCGATTGTCATCCACTTTTGTGAACCCAGAGAGGTACTTCTCGACTTCATCCCAATTGCCATTGTGGACCTCATCCTCGAAATACTTCATGTTAAAGAAAAACCCAGATTCCTGCTCGAGCCTATTCTTGCAGCACATACATGAACTAAGAAATCAACTCATATGACGGAACATTAGGAGATGGTAATGACAAATGAACTAATAACCCACTTGTGAACCGTCTCTTTGAATTTTTCCTCATCAAGAAACTGTAGGATCAAGAAGACCAGCTCCCGACTGAGAGATGACATCTCGACAGCAGCAGAATAAAATCCAGATGGACAAATTTCCTCTATATGGCTAGATCTACAAAAAGCAGCAGCAGATGATTAAAGTCACACGAGCGGAGCATAACAGCAGTTTATCGCTACAGCAGCGGAGGAAGAAAAAGTCAGTAAGACATACCCAGAGCTCGATCACTGCATCATCTCCTCGATCAGACTGCCTAAAATCATGAACATTTCCAGACAGATAAATGCAGAGTAGACCTATATGGAAGAGGTTGAATTGGGTGAAAAGATGAACATTTTCGGGTTTGAATCCATAATTCAAATCATGGGCACGAGAAAAGAAAGCTCCTTTAATCCTTTGGAATAAAAAATGCAAGAGAAACTGGGAAAATATTTACATCTGTATCAATAATAAGTGCCCAGAAAGTGAAGTCAAGCCATTCAAAAGAATTTGCAAGTGTAAAAAAAATAAAAGATAGAAAGAAAAAGTTGAGAGCTGAAAAAATCACAACCCAAAAAGCAAAAGCCTCTAAAGAAACAGATTCGAAGAGCACAATAGACAGAGAAAGAGAGAGAGATTGCTTGGAGACCAACCTCGAAGACTAACAACCAAGAAGCAGAGATCGACGAGCCCTGAAAGCCGAGCGAGAAGCTCCTCCTCCTCTCCCTCTCTCTCCACTCCAATCAGTTTCTCCCTCTAGAAATCGTGAAGTGCTTCTTTCTCTTTCCTCCCCCTCCCTCTCTCTCTCTCTCTCTCTCAATTTATGAGGACGCACACTTGCGGAGATGGGGATTCTTTTTTTTATTTATGTAATAAATGTACATAAATTTAAATAATAAATAGGAGGGGCAGAGCACGAGAAATTGCAGTGATAAGCACCGTTGCCTATCCGATAAGTTATCACCGGTCCCTCACCGATAAGCAACTGCACTTATTTGCGGTGCAGCTTCTAAATTCCAGACCGGTCCTCTTAGCCTGCTTCGTTCTTGTCGAGTCCGCCGGCGCGGAGTCACCGGCTGAAATTATTGGACGCATCCGGTAAGTAATTGTCAAATTTTCTGTGCATAGTCAATTTTATTTGTTTTATTAAATTTATTTACCTCGACCTTTTAATATTATATTATAAGTCTAGCCTCCTTTCAACTTAATTTTTACCCCAATAGAAAGTTATTTTTCTCTCGTACCCCCGTGATGATAATTATATGATATCTCAAGTTAATATAATTAAAAAAATTAAAAAATATATTCTGAACATAAAAAATATATATGGGAGGGATATTATTAATTATATTCCGCTTTATCATCAATTATCTTTTTTACCGCACGTAATTGTTTTTCCCCGACTTGGAATATCATCACTTCGTCATCTTCCCGTGGTATTATGGTCGCACAGGAAACGTTTCCATGTTCAACAGCTGTCGAGCAATCCCCTCAGTTCCTCACCGAGATGTGATCTCCTGCAACCGATTCTACGGTAAGAATTGACCTCCCCTCCTCCGATGCCGGGCCTAAGATGACCGGATGAATCGCACGGCGGAGGAGGAAGGATCACGAAAACGCGGCTGCACCTTAGGATTGTTCTGCAGCGATTCCTGTGCCGGAAGAGGACAATCTCTCTTAAGGACCGGTACTGAACGGATTCGACGCTTGCTGTCGCACAAATTACGGAATTGCCATCGAGTCGCATCATTGAGACGTGCCCTTGGACGTAACAAAGCACCAGCGTGTACTTAACAGTTCGAGCCGACAACCTTATCGCGACATATCGTTCAATTCCATGACGAAACGAGAGATTGAAATTCTCCTTTATGCTGTCTTCATTGTCGAGTCAAACGGCAGAATTTCTCCCATCTCGTTTCCCGTTTCAAATATCCGAGAAGTTATGCAGAATGATAGTCAAAGACCTTTGGTTCTCTATTATTTTATTTTATTTTATTTTTTTCCTGAATATCATCCGTAACAAGATTAAGATATTTTAAGATGTAATACCGTCGTATCTATTTATATTTATAGAATTTATTATATTTATTTGTTGATGTATATTGTAATTTAATACCGAAGAACTGATTTTAATTTTGATATTTATAAATTTAATGAGTTATTTGTATTTGTCTCTAAATTATTTTAATAAGAAAAAGAATTAGTCAAAATCAATTGTCCCTTTTGGTAAAGCTCATGTGGCGTGTTCAATTAAAATATTCCAGCATTACTCGAATTTTATCTCGATTGAGAAGGTTGGAACATCCCATCCAACATTGGACGGGCAAACCACATGCAATTCCTACACCACCAACAACAAATAATCAATAGTTTTGTCGGTCATCTATCATGCCACGTACGGTCTTTTGCGTATGAGATGTACCGGACTCCCTTATCCTTTTCCGATGCTCTATTCAGTACGAGATGGGAAGTAAGAATAATCGGTGCCATGTTGATACGATCCCTATAGGCCTAGCGAGCAAGCCACGGTAACAGGGAAAACTATCCGTTGGCTTTTTACTAAACTTATATGAGCCTCATATTCGATTAAGAAAATCGAGTAAAATTCCCATCATTTATATCACTCGGCAGTCAGTATGGTGGTAACCGCCAAACATGTCGTGTACGATAATATGACGTGAAGTTTTACTTTCATTTAATAGACTGAAATGTCTGAATTAGTATATAAAATATATTTAAAGGTAGCCCGACTGATTCTTCAATTTGAGGTTTCCTACACATACAGATCATCCATATAAAAAGCTACTCTATTCTGGTACGTGATTAGTTTTAGTGTGCTTAATCCCCACCGTTCACTCACCATTGTGCATTGAATCTTCCTCGAAAGAAAGGTCGTAATTTCCCACTAATTAGGGCCGTCCGGTCTGGCAACCATACCGGGAAAAGCTCTACGACGGCAAATTTTTATTGGATGATTTTTCACCCCAAAAAAAAATATCAGATAATACATCGAGGATGGATTCAAGAGAGCGAATCGGGGATCACTCCTTCAAACTTGAGAAATTTATTAAATTTATATATAAATATTATCAATTTTATCCGTATAATTATTCAGTTACAGAATTATACCAATTTAAAATAAAAAATTCCTGCCATTTTCCTTAGTTTCCTAATGAGTCTCGCCCTCTGAATGCATTTTTTTAATCTGTTAAAGGAAAATATGAAATTATAATCTATGAAAAATACAGTACTACTTTTAAATTTTGGTAACTGTACGCAGCAGCGATTGCGAATTTGAATGTAATGCATGCAATAATTTCACATATTTTAAATATAAAAATTCTACCAAATGATATTATAGCATCTTAGTCAATCTAATCTTTCTTGTTTATACACAATATCTAGTATCATAATAATCAATTAATTTATTGAATGATATATTATATTTTTCGGGATCCATAATTATTTTCATGATACTGACTTTCAAAAATTTTAAATCTTGAACTTAATTATCGTATATTATCGGTTTACTATAAAAATTATTCGCTTGGGATCAGCCAGGCCAGCCCGATGATGATGGCCGAGACTATAGTCAATCTAGTCTTGCGTTAAAAAGAAAACTTTACAGCCACATACTGAGACTTGTAGTGCAGAAATTCGTAGCATATTTTATATCGAGACAAGCACATGTCCAATCTTAATTACATGAGAGAGAGAGACAGAGAGAGAGAGAGAGGTGATGGGTCGCCGTCGAGCATCTCCTCGTCATATCTTGGCGACAAGTTTAATTGCCGACCAGAGAAAATATTGCGATAAATTGTGGGAGCATATTATCGCAATATTGACTGTTGGTTTTTTGAAAAATGAGAATCGCGATCTACGGAGACGCGACGTGACCTGTCGTTAGAATATAGCTGGTGGCGAATATATATATATATATATATTAATGGTCTCCGTCTCTTTGAAAACAACCTCTCGTCCTATTATTCATGGAAAGTAAGAAAGTGCTTTTTTTTAATATTAATAATATATGATATATAATAATTTATTCATTCATTAAATTATATATTATATAATTTAATATTCGTTATTAATTTTTAAAAGTTAACTCTAATAAATTTTAATTTTTAAATTTAACATACTACATATTTTTAGTTTACCTACAAATTATACCATCAAGCTTTCTTCTCTTCTTCTTCTATTAATAAAAAACATTTAACCATGTCGTGCGAGAATAAAGAAACCCTAATCCTTTTTACTTTTTAGGTGCACATATTTACAATTATGAGATGTTCTAATTTATTTTTAAATTAGATATAATTATACGAATCGAGAATTTGATTGAGAATAGTCAATTCAGCTGAAAGGTGATCGTTCTCACAGGCAAATAAAGGAATATATTATACAACAATTGAAAGGTAAAGATCATGATAGGATTTGTGAAATCTTCATCATGTGCATGCATGGCACCATATCTACGGGCCAAAATGGGTCTAGTTACTTTTAGAAAGTAGTTTGAGGTTCGATACATACCGCTTAACATTAAAAATATATATACTTTTTTAGTTAATTCAAGTTAAATTTATTTTTAGAATGTATAAATTCTTCCAATCATATATATATATATGTATATTTCTATTGACAAACTTCACTATTGTGAAGTATAATAAAGTAGTAAGTACACTAAATGCGCATCAAATCTTAGTTGGATATTTATATTATATTAAAATTTTTAACATGTATTATTTAATTTATTTGTATATGAAAGACGATTAGAATGGAAAATAAGATACAAAAATTCTATTAATAAGAATCAAATACACTATATATGAAAATGATAGAAGTTCTTATGCCATTTCTATGGGAGACTGAAGAGGATATCGATGTAGCCCAGGTAGCATGATGGAGAAATCTGGCTGGGCCCTATATCCCCAGCTGCATTGTGATCGAGCGTTTGCATCGAAAATATCATAAGTTGTACACCCACCTATCCAAACTAATTTTCTGTCTGCATCGAATGTCGATTGATTAGGTCTCGGGTCCGTTCCATACCATCCCGCAATCGCAGAGCTGAAGGATCACTCTCGAAGTCGATATTTGCCCGTGGCCATATTTAAATATGATGGGGTCCGGCTGATGAATTCGACTCGTGCCAAGTCCGTAATCCGCATAATACGGAATGGCCTCTAAGAGCCATCATTGGCTCTTGCCCCTGTACGCACACTCACGACACGGAACGGCCTCAAGGAGGCATTGCCTGCCTTTGTCGCAAGACGGCTTTACGCTTGCAAATGCGTCTTCACGATGAGAGAGGGTGATCTTATGACCATAGTTTTAAAAACCGGACCGGGCTGGCCGGCTCGACCGGCTCGACCGGGAACCGGCTACTCACCCGGTCCGGTTCGTTCAAAAAATCCAATTACACATTAAAAAAGAAAAAATTTGATTGAACCGGCCGATTCCCGGTCCGACCGGTGAACCCAATTGAACCCACGAGAAAACCGGCCGACTTAAAATTAAAAAAAAAAACACAAAAACCTATTGTAATGTACCTATTTTATTTTACTAAACTTATATTTACATTTTATATTAGACTTTTGTTTAATATAATGGTTCTATTAATGATTTTTGTTATAAATTATATTCAAATTATGATATTATGTAAATTTATTAGTAATATTATATTATTAATATTATTTATTAAACATGCAGTTCAACTCATTGAACCCCCGGTCCGACCCATGAACCCATGTCTACACCGGTTCCCGGCCCGGTCCGGTTTTAAAAACTATGCTTATGACTCACCGGCAGAGTCCCGAGACCCCAGCTCAGTCCTACGCTAGCCCCACACGTGGGATGTGGGGTCCTGAGTCCACCGTAACAAGAGCATCAATTGTTAAGAGAAAGAGGGAGCCGAGACTACGCTCGAAGAACTTTCATCTCTCCTCAACGAGAAGACCAGTCGATGAGGTTGCCACAGTCGGCTCAGCACGGTGCCACGAGTCCAAAGTCGGAAAGCTCTATAAGACCAATTTTTCATTTTAAACCGATCTTTATATAAAAGCATCTCTCGAAGGAGAGAGATGCTCTTATACACACACACACACGTTATAAGAATATTAAGATCCTCAAAAAAAAAAAAAATCGGATCATAGTTTTAAAAAATGAACCGGGCCGACCAGTTTAACTGATTCAACCGAAAACCAACCACTCACCCAGTCCGGTTCCTATAAAAGACCCAATTACACTTTTAATGAAATCAACTTCGGTTGAATCGGTCGATTCCTGATCTGACCGGTAAGCATAATTGAACCGGTAGAAAAACCAATCGACTTAAAATTAAAAAATAAGAACATATTATAATATACATATTTTATTTTACTATACTTACATTTATATTTGTATGTTAAACTTTTATTCAATATAATAATTATATTAATAATTTTTATTATAAATTATATTTAAATTATGATATTATATAAATTTATTAGTAATATTATTTATTAAATATACTATTCAACTTATTGAATTTTCAAATCAACCCATAAACTCGTACCTATACCATATTAAAAACTATGCTTGGAACCATAGTGATTCTCATGGACAAAGAGCTTACAGTTTTTCCCCTTACTTTCCAATTATTCGGCGTGCTTTTCTTCACTCACAAGCATCTCTATTTCCCCATCTTTTATCAATTGATTCATCATTTTGCTAGAGCCTAGCGACGAGAAAGGATGCCACTTCTAATTTAATAAATTATGTGTTTGTTTAAAATGGTTAATATCTTAATTAAATATGAAATCTGGTCAATGATTTTTAATTTAGCACTAACTTCATCACATATTTCAACTGTGCACTAGTTATGCCTTATTTATCAATTATAGTATGACATTTATTTTTCTGTCAAGTGATACTAATGCAGCAAAGTGTCACGTAGAACACTTACCGAAAAGATAATAAATAGTATATCATTAGCGCATAATTAAGAGATGAAAATTTATAATTAATTAAAATATTAATTCTCGTTAAAAATAGTATGGAAAAGTCACCCTCAAGTGCATATTAACTCTAACTTTCCTATCAACCAAAATCATTAATTATATTACTTTTCCATCTTTCTTAACCCATACTACATTCAAAAAATGGATTAAATATTTCTTTCTTTTACTAGTGACGGAAATCAAACCTAACCATCTGACAGAGAGGCCATACACGGAAAGTAATTATCATAAATGCTGAAAGACCTCAAGTAAAATAATACACACATATATATATATATATATGGATCGGCCTAGGAGGATTAGATTCGCCCTCAATTCGGAATACTATCGTGGGCTGCCCTTGGTGGAATGGAATGGAATGGAAGGAAATGGAATGAGATTAATTTTATAAAATAAAATAGAGAAGATTATACTATGAGTTCTAAAAAATATATTTTTTTATTTGTAAGTTTTAAAAGCTTTAAAATATTATATTTAACATAAATATTTGATTTGTTATACAGTGAAATCCTATAAGTCAATCACTATTAATATGTGCAACCCATCATTTATTAATTTATACATAGTAAACATGTCATACTCGCGTATCATATTATGTCAGTGTATTTTACCACATCATTATATTATTGTTATGCTAACATGACATATTATCATAAAAATTGCCACTTCAACATGCTTGTTACAAAATTGATTGACACTTAGAATTTAATGTTATAATAAAATCAAATATACATAATATATAACGTTTGATTTGATTTATTCCGATTTTATCAGGCAAATCTGAACAATAGGAAGAGGGAGGAAAAGAAGGAAAAGGGGGACAGCTTACTGCCGTTGAGCCAATCCTCCCAGTCAATCACAACCAATCGCCCGCTGTAAGTCCAGGAATGGTGGGCGGTCCACGCGTCCAACATTAAGCCAATTTAATTTGACAATCATCCATTACAGCTACAGTTTGAAATAAATAGGATAATGAAAGTCTTATAATTTTATTTTTTTTGGACTGACCCGTATATATCTCAATTATATTAAGTTAATTTTAATTACATATTATTATACTTAAATTTTTATCTTGAAAATAGCAAATAAACGTAAACTTTTTTCTCAATAAAATAAATTTCAAAGATGATATATATATGTATATAATTCCTCATAGGTTTTATGGATAAATTAGTTCTCCAACATGCAGCACGAAGGGCACCGGTACCTAATTTATATAATTTAAAACATAACGTGGGCAAAAAATGGCATGTTGATGTGACTCCATCGATCTAACTTATTCCTAGAAAAAAAAGTTATGAACTTTGTGACCATCATACACCACTATCAATGGAATATAAGCAAAAAATGGTCCACCTTATTCAATATTTTTTCCCTTTACGGGTACTAATATGACATTATGAGTGAAAATATTATAATAAAGAAAAATTACGTCTTAATATACAACTTAAACATAAGTTAATTTGTCCTAATACGAATTCTAGACATTGGCACAAGGTGCATTAATCTTCCTTCCGGACCCGCCCGTTTTCAGACATTGTCATGTCATTGTCCCACCGGGACTGATAAGATCTAATATTAATGGGCAAAGTTTGACAGGGAACAGGGCAAGAATTGAATTATAAAAGCAAGAGGCTTTCACAATTTCATGCTACCAGACAAATTATAATAAGGGTCACTCTCAAAAGATTAAAAAAAAATTAGTTTTCTGGGCCGCATCACTCAATTTTCAAAGGTCTCATCAGTAATCATGCATTTAATATTTGATGTGTGCCACAGTGGTCGCGTAAAATTCATTGAAGAAAGAATGCTCCAGTTCACTGCTTCTAGGGTTTCCTTTGAATTTTCTCAGGGCCTTTAATATTTCGACAGCACATATTTTTGAGTAAATCTTATACGATGAATTCATGCATATCGATCCACTCATTGTACTAAATCTTATTATTTTAAATATTCTCAATTTACATAACTCAAATCTAATATCTTACTTAAAAAAAATGTATCAAATGGTCGTAATTAATTAACCTTACCTATCCCTTGAATTTTCTTAAGGTTCTTAATATTTTGACAACACATATTTTTTGATGAATTTTATACAATAAATTTATACATATCCATCCACTTATTGAACTAAATCTTTTCGGTTTAAATATTTTCAACTCACATAATTTGAATCTGATATCTTACTAAAGAAAAAAAATATGTTGAACAATAGTAATTAATCATCCTTAAACCTACCTTTCACCCCTATAGTTCGTGTTTGGTATGCCCTTTGAAAACGGTGAAATTTTCTGAAGAAAAATCTTTCAATTGGATTTGGTATTTTTAATTAATGAAAAAAACGTCAAATCATCGTCCAGTCAAGCTGAGTCTGATAGATTTATAAGTCTGGAAATTTGATTGTAGGAAAATAATGTCGTTTTCCCTCTTCCTTTTTTTTAATCACGTCCTTTTCAAATTTGTGCAGGTTGGAATTTTCGAGCAAGAAAAAAGAGATATATCGTGTCGGCCGGGACGCAAGGAACGTATATCGTGATAATCTTGTGTCGTCCATATCTTATCGTGATATTTTAGTGATACGAGATGCACTCTTTTCCAGTTTTTCCTACCGGTCGTAGTCCACTAATTAATTTCCTTGCCTTTGTCTCTTCTATCTACGAGGCACGTATCATTAAGGAATAAAAAATCAATAATTAATGGCAAATTGCTCTTTCTAGTTCAATAAATCCAAATAAGCGTAAGCAAGAGGCTATTTATGGGTTTGGAAAAAATAAAAGAACACATTCAAGTCAAATAAATAGAGACTACATAAATAGTTTACGAGATTGTGTATTTAATTATTAAAAAAATAAAACTACTCGTTCAGGTAAAAAAAGTGTTACAGACAAAAGAGATAAGAGTGAATTTATTTATTTAAGTTGATGTGAATATATTTAAAATAAAAGATTAGTTTATTTAGTCTCTTTTTTAAAATAATATTTTTAATTTAAGTTACGTATACAAAGAGAACTCATACTATGCTTTTAACATAATGACTTTAACTCAAAACAATGTGATGGTTGAACTTATAAACACCAGAGGAATTTTAGCTCTTCTGCACAGCTTCCCGGCCACCCCTTCCCTAGCACTTGTAATTCATGTTTCTGATGGAAGCTCGAATTAATTTATCCGTTGAGAGATATTCTTACAATCATGAATCTTTTTAAAGTAACATTCGAACCAGAAACATCATGTATATCAATATTGTTGGGCTACTAGTTATGGGAAAATGATCAAATACTCATTGAGTGATACACAATGAACGAATTCATTGTATGGAAACTATTTTAAAAAAATGACGTGCATATATTTTAGGATTATTTTCATTATTTTTTAGGTATTTTAAAAAAATCCCAAACGTGACACGTGTCCACATCTAAATGGTTTTTCCTTTTGTTCGGTTCCTTCATCCCTGTGGTACATGCCGTTTCCCTAAAATTAATGAAGTGAAATAAAGAATTCCGCTTAAAAGGTCGTGGCTCGGTCCCCTAATCAATTCTGATAGTGCTAATCAATTTAACTCTGATCGCGCTAATAAAAATTATATAATATAATTACTTATCTTTTTATTAAATTAATATTCAAAATTCTAATAAATACTAATTACTATACATTTGAGCTGGGTAGGCCTATTAAACAATAAAACTTTACTGTTGAATTTTTTTCGCATATGAAATTTCATCTAAAAATAAAAGGTTTTGAATTATTTTAGTCAAATGAATGAGCCAATTTCTTTTTTTTTGTTTTTTTGGGTCTAGAGAAGGACAAATTCTATTGTCAATGTTTTAATCAATGATACTGTTCGGTTAATTAGGGGAGTCGTTAATTACCTTAGATCACATACCTAAATATAGACAAGTGAGAAAACATGCTTTTCTTTCTATTTGAGAAAACAATCAATTTTTATTCCAATATTACATTCTTCGGTTTCACGTCAAAGTGGGCTTTTTATCAATGGAATGCAACCTACCGTGTTTCAAGCAGCCATGGATCAAAATATTGAAGCTGCTGGGTATCCAAATCTCTTCCATGGCGAGCTTAAATGACAATGGGCCAGAAAGGGACACCTGGCCCATAACAATCTATGTGAATTCGATCAGTGCATAAAAAAGAGCCCGACCCATTAATAGTTGATCGCAACCATGAGGGGAGGTTTGATAGCTCGGATGCAGAGCAAGTGGATGACATGTTTGACCAGTAGAGAGGGTTGAGGTTCAGGGGTCAGAAGCTCGATTACGTGTGATTTGCTGAGTTTAAGGATTGAGATTCAAATCATTTAAAATGTGTTCTTTATACCCCTCGAGTTTGATTTGATCGGTCTGTTAAAAGAGAGACCGACGAGAAGTGAAGGGAATTAGTTTTTATCCTGACTGAGTCCATCAATTTGACTAAAAATACTAGTTCCTTTGAGCCTCTGATTTAGCCCAAGTAGGAAAGCAAAATGGCCCAATGGAATGACTCCTCTTCGTCGTCTCCTTCCTCTTCCGCCGGTAGCAGAAGAGAAAGAAAGTCTGGTGAAACGTTGACCAATGAGATCTAAGATTTCAGCTCGCAGCTGAAATATAGATAGATAAAGAAGAGCATAAAAATCTGTCCGTTTCATTTTTGGGGCCAGGATTTTCAGATTTTCCTGTAAGTTTTCAATCGATTCTCTTATTGTTAATTAATTCTCTTCGCATCCCGCTAATAAAGTTCCCTTTTTTTTTTCTGCCGTTTTCTTTTGTGATTCAGGAGTCGGTTTCTTTCTCCCATTTCGTGTGATTATGGATAGTAATTATTCGGCCATCCCCAAGAACCCGTACGTGGAGTTGCAATTTCAAAAAGATTATGGCAGCCCGAAATCCTCCGAGTTCTTGCCTCTTGATGTGGAGAATTATGTAGATCCCAAGAATGCCGGTGGACGTGATTTTGACTCGGATTTGGATATCGATGATTACCCTCTTACCGGATCTAAATCCGGGTCGGGAATTTATGGGGCTGTGTTCAATCTCACCACTTCAATCATAGGGGCTGGGATCATGGCCCTGCCCGCAACCATGAAGGTTCTTGGTATGGTTCTGGGGTTTATTCTGATCATATTGATGGGTATTATATCAGAGATTAGCGTTGAGATGCTGGTGAGGTTTTCAGTCTTCTGCAAGGCAGAGTCTTATGGGGAGCTTGTTCAACGGGCGGTGGGGAAGCCCGCGAAGGTAATGTCTCAGGTTTGCATAATTGTGAACAATGCCGGTGTTATGGTGGTTTATTTGATTATCATGGGCGATGTTTTGTCTGGGTCCCCCCATCATGAGGGTGTTTTCAGTCAGTGGTTGGGACATGGTTTTTGGGATCATAGGAAGTTGGTTATTTTGATAATTGTGGTGGTGTGCCTAGCTCCGCTTTGTGCATTGCAGAAGATTGACTCATTAAGTCTAACTTCTGCAGCATCAGTGGCACTTGCAGTTGTATTTGTTGTGGTTTGTTTCATTGTTGCTTTCATTAAGCTCGTCGAAGGGAAGATCGAAGCTCCTAGGATGGCCCCTGATTTTGGGTCTAAAAAGGCAATTTTGGATTTACTGGTGGTTATTCCTATCATGACGAATGCCTACGTTTGCCACTTCAATGTCCAGCCCATTTATAATGAACTTGAGCACCGATCCCCTCAGAAGATGAATCGCGTTGGTAGGATCACGACTGTCATTTGCACTGTGGTATACACTTCGACTGCCATATCGGGTTATCTGCTCTTTGGAAAGGACACTGAAGCTGATATATTGACCAATTTTGACAAGGACCTTGGTATTCCATTCAGTTCTGCTCTAGATTATATAGTTCGGGTCGGGTATGTTCTACATCTGGTCCTTGTTTTCCCAGTGATCCACTTCTCCCTTAGGCAAACAGTAGATGCCCTAATCTTTGAGGGCTCGAGCCCACTTGTTGAGAGCAGGAAAAGGTCTTTGGCACTTACTGGAGTGCTTTTGGTTCTTATATACATTGGATCAACCATGGTGCCTAACATCTGGACTGCCTTCAAGTTTACAGGAGCTACTGCAGCTGTTTCACTGGGCTTTATTTTCCCGTCTCTTGTTGCCTTAAAGTTGAATCGCAAAGGGGCGGGTTTGAGCCACGGAGAGAGAATCCTATCTTGGGTTATGCTTCTACTTGCAATTATAGTTAGTGTAGTTGGAATCACTGGGAATGTATATAGCATCAGAAGTAAACCTGAATGACTGTCATTCTTCAGGGAGTTAGATTTGTTGCTAAGTGGTATGGCATCATCTGTAGGTGGCTTGTTATATCTGAAAGCTTTGTATTCTTGGGCACTGGTGTGCCCACTTTAGAGTAAAGATGCCGAATGAATGTTGACAACTGAGGATTTATCCGTGAACAAGAGGCCATATTCATCGTGCCATGATTTTGGAGATGGAAGTATAAAACAGCACTGCTTCATCCCGGAGGATGGATGCAATTTGTCTTCGAGGTCGGAAGATATTTACTTTAAAGTGTAATTACACTCTGCAGCATTTACCTCTTAATTGATTCCCTGACCTATTCTTAGTCCTAAGTTCTCACTTTTTTTTTTCTTTTGAGAAGAAAAATGAATATCAGAGAACTCAGTACCTGTTTGCATGTATCCTTCAATTGATCTGTTCTAAAACCTATCGTTTAGCATAAATTTCAAAGGACTCTTATTTTCCTGCAAATATTGACCCTGTCCTTCAATTATGTATCATCTCAACACAAATGAGTCCAAGGATAATTCCTTATATATCATTTTACTGCTACTATTAGGTTTCATCCGCCATGGGTTTTTGGTTTTTTTTGTGGCTGACTCAGACTGTCTTCCCTTGGTTTTGCATTCCTCCTTGTTGCCATTGGGCTAAAATTAAATCAAAGGAGGAACTCTATCTATTCCTTGGCAAAGAAGTAATATTTAGACTGGCAAAAACATATTGTAGTTCCGTAGCTGTTGTCAGTGGAATCACAAGTTTCATTTACGAGCAAATGCAAACTCAGGATAAGCAGTGAAACCATGAAGATTGAGAAGAGCATCTTATTACAGCTGGAGAATCGAATCTCTTTGTTATTGCACAATGATATCGATGTATAGTCAATACATCCTACAACATCCCTCAAACTTTGGAAAACAGCCAAAACTGGGAATTTAAGTCAAGTTTACTACAAAAAGATACTTTTATTCCAACAACAATGTTCCCATGAGGTCCTAAAGACCTTACATGCATAGAGATCTGATCCTTGAACATACTGTTCAGTACTCATTCAAAAATCTCGAGCACATGCTTCCATTCTAAGATTTCTTCACCTCATTAATGACCCGAAGTTTGAGCAACTCGAAAAGAGCCCTCAGCATAGAGCATTTGGTAGACAGGCCGTATCCTAACATACAGAATAATGCTTAGCAGAGTACCAAGCCCACACATCCCAGCCAAAATTAGGAACGTGAGCCTAAAGCAACTGGAGCCCAGACAGGTCGAAGTCCCTTGCCTTGCAGCTTCCGCATCATACACATAACCTGCGAGAAGGCCTGAGAACAGGAAAGCTCCAATTGGGTTTCCTAGCTGCATGAAGTTGAAGATTATACCAAAATGTTTCAGCCCAAAAAGCTCGGAGGCAGTTGGGATCATAATGCTGAACTGAACCCCATAGCATATCCCGAGCAGGGAAGTTGCTGCATAGAGAGTCCCATTGAGGCCCGAGGCATACAAAAGGAATGTGACTACCATAATTATTTGCGCAAGAGTCATCCAAAATGTCCTAGGGATTGTTTTCGACCTGTGATGAACATCGTTGTGCCATCAAGTCAGGAGGATGCTCTCAATAAACTGCTGAAGAATTACATCCACAGTATCTCTCTGAATGAGCTAAAGTCTAGGCCAGAATAGAATTCCATGAGAGATTGCTAAGCAGTATCAAGAAAACTGTTCTTTAAGAAAATTTGAGTATAATAGTCTATATTAAATGCAAGTGACTTATTTATTCATCCACACCCTCTGCTTCACTTACTCTATTGTAACTGGTCGCTTATGGTTACTTGGTTCATTGAAAAAACCATTCCTATAGGACTTCACTTCAATCACCAGCGATCTGGAATAACTAATGAACAAAATATTGCATAATCAAAAGTGGCTCTAGTCTGTAAGCCCTTCATCTGGTATCCCTTCTCTTTCCCTAGTTCTTCCAAGATCAAATTTACGATGACACTTCTTCTATAATCCATTTATGATACATAAATATTTTCCTTAAATATAAATGCTATTTATTTATTTTATTTCATTACCATTATTAATACATAAAAATTTAGGGCCCGTTTACTTTTGAAAAATTAATTTTCACAATCCCCTCCTATGATCAGCAAGCTACATCCGCCTCTGCATGGTAATAAATATAACATTGAGACACATTTTGTGAAGTTATTGGAAATGTCTGGAAAATGAATTAGGTAGTCCATTACCTCATTAACAACACAAAAAATTATCAACATTGGAAAAATGGAAGTACTCAAACATATAATCCTACAATCAAATTTAAGCCAGAGATAATACCTGACGAAGTGCTCGGAAATCGCACCTCCTCCTAGACGTCCCAAGAAATTGCAGAAGCTGAAGATACACAGCAAGATTGTTGTATCATTGACACCTGATGCAGTACCAATTTGAGCCAAATTATTGAGAACGGTCACTCCAGAACCAACCCCAAAGAAGTACACCAACCATAGGAGCCAGAAGTCAGCCTTAATAAAAGCCTCATGAAATTTGAACTCTTCTCCCCTTCTCGGTCTCCTCTTCTTCTTCACTGCCCCCTCCCCAATAGCAATTAGAAAATCCACATCTGAAACATCCTCACTCTCATGAAAACTACCAAGATGTGCTGCTGAAGAAGAAGATCCCAACAGTAAGGGTTCTGCTGGGGTTGAATCACTCTCTGCTTCAGCTAAATTGTCTGAAGAAGCAACTTGGGGACCAAACCTCTTGAAGTCTGTTGGCAAGAAAGTCATCTTCACTGGGATTGCTAGTGGGGATGCCATCAAGATGACCATTATTGCAATGAGTATATATGCGAGTGTTTTTCCAAAGGACACCATGTCATATACTGTAGTTACAACTAAGATATACACAGCAAGAATGATACTCGTTGCTTGGGTGAAAAGGAAGTGCACATGGATAGAGGAGTCTTCCCCTGAGGCAGGTGTACAGTGACGAATGGAGTACATCATAACTAAGCAAATGGCCGGAAGTCCAAGAGTCAGAAAGAGCAATAGTTTTGAGGCTGATTTATCAAGGATCATACTGTATATTGCAGTATAAACTGCTGCACTAATCCCAATGTAGCCTTTGAGAAGTCCAGCAACTGTTCCACGACTTAGAGGAAAGTTCCTCATGTTGGTTACAAGCACTGCTGTCCCATACCAGGCACTGCTATTTGTTGCAATACAGAGGGCAAGCCACAACTAAAACAGGAGATCAAGTTTAATTAGTTACTGCAAAGTGGTCACGTATGCAGGAGTCAGCTATTACTTTTGCTTTAAAGAAGAGGAGCAAAAGGGGTCTTGAAAAGAGGTAGACAAAGGTAAATGGTATTTATTCTATGTGGGCTTATGCATAATTAAAGGACATCAACATCCATCCCATATTTCAAAGACCACAGATAATGTGTGACAAAATTAGTGTGCAAATCCATGCTTAAGATTGACAATAAAGCATTTGTAAGTACTTTGGGCAGCTCATCCATTGCCATCGTTGCTGTTGATGACAGTTGAAATATTAATTAAAAATCATTTCCAAAAATATACTTAAAGACCAAAGAATTTTTCCATGCTTCTCGAAGGTATCAACAAGTTGTAAACCATTCAGAGGATGGCTCATTCTCTCACTTTGTGGTGTTTTTTTTTTTAAACTACTAAGCTCCAATTAAACCATTAACTGAAGCATTATATAGACAGCAAATCAAAAGTCATACCCAGTAGGCATATTTTTATAACATATGTATATATGTTTGCAGATAAAAGCAGTAGAATGTCCTTGAAACTACCGAGCTATTTAGAAATGCCTTCAGGAGATCACAACAAAGGGCATCAAACTCAATCTTGCAGTAAGTTATGATGACACTCCTATAAAGCCAAGGGATGAGGGAGAGAGGAGCGGGAAAACCCAGCAAACCGATAATCCTAAAACAATGTAAAATCAGGCAAGTCTTAAAAGTGAGGATTTCAGAAGCCATCCTAAAGAAATTTGACAGCTCTACTCAATAAGCTAACAACATCAGAGAAGAGCTCTGCCCCCTAATCAAAATTTGAGATCAGGATCACCAAATCCTGCATGATCCGAATTTGCAGCTTCTAGCACAAAATTACTCGAGGGGACAGTAAATAATGATGCTCTTCCAGCAGCAAAAATAGAACAAGCAAAGCCAACCAACTTTTCGTCCAGTAATTCAAGTTGCTTATTCCATAGAAAAAGGGCAGAGGAGCTGATAATAGAAAATGTTTGAATTTTTTGGGAGTTCCAAAGGAAGATCCAAATTTAAGTAGGCAAATCAGGAAAAAAATTCAGTTAGGTCTGGCCATTAAATGTACATCAAATCAATATTCGAGATTATAACATCTCCATGAAGAATAAAGAAAAACCGAAAGGCCCCTAAAACATCAGAGTCAGGCATGGATTTACTGATACATCAATTGGGTGAACAGGATCCATGAACACAATATAGGGCTTAGTATTCCAACATCGAGTGGATGAAAGCACCGAAACAAGAAATAGAGCTTCGGGAATTTCTTCATAACAACTTACCAGCCAATAGGGCAAACCCTGAACAGTGCCACTGACGGCGAGCCAAATAACACCGTAACCCAAGAAGCAGGCGACAGCCCCGACGGACAGGACAGCCCAAGGCGGGAACTTGTTGCAAGCGATCCCGGGGAGGATGCCGATGTTCTCCCCAATATCATTGGCCACGCCCAGAATAGTCAGCTGCTGCTGGTTGTAACCCAGCACTGATTTCAGGGTAGGGGAATATAGAGGGAAATTATAGGTGTTGCCCGCAGCTATCTGGACCCAGACGGCCGCGGCCAGGCCAACCCAAGGCGGCCTGCTCCCGGCCTTCAGGACCTGGGGCGGCATTGCTGATCACTCTCGGATGGGTCCGCCTCTGAATGACGTAAAGATCTCAACTTTGAGTGGCAAAATCAGTGTTCTCGAGATTGTGTGGGGCGAGAGGTGGGGGCGAGACCGTGATGGGGGGGAAGATGTCGAAGGGTTGGACGGGCAAAAGGAAGATGTCGATCCAAAAGATACTTATTAATTAATCAAGACAGGAGGATAGTATACTGCAAGTCCGAAAACGACCGCCATCGACAATGAAAGCCGCTATTTAGAACAGCAAATATACAAGTTCGACATTAAAATTGGAGCTCGGATTACTGCCAGCAATGAATGGAAGTCAGTAAGATTCTCGCTTTCGAATTGAGCGTGAAGGTGGAGGGAGGGATTACCAGCTCCGGACCTCAAAAACATCATTTTATAACTCT
The DNA here is from genome assembly GCA_900174645.1 of Sonneratia alba. Taxonomy (NCBI): domain Eukaryota; kingdom Viridiplantae; phylum Streptophyta; class Magnoliopsida; order Myrtales; family Lythraceae; genus Sonneratia; species Sonneratia alba. The sequence continues at coordinate 6,178,187 of FWPY01000028.1, read as the reverse complement.
GCATTTAAACGATCTCACTCAAATTTCTAGATGATAACTTCATTGAAATATCTCTCTGTTAATGTGTCACTGTCATGTACTGCAAAAGTTGAAGTGGGAGTGGGACAATAGAAGCGGAAACAAGAATGCAAATTGAACACGGCTTGCTACAAACGGGAGATTTCAAATGCATTCACCTCGTGCGGCTGTGAAAGATGGTTTCTCAATCTTGGTTTTTTGCTAGTCCGTACAGTTCCCCGCAAAGGCTTAAACATTCCATCCTTTTTTTTTTAAGAAACAAATTATATGCGAATCTTTAATATTATCATGAACTTATTATTATTATTATTATAAGCAGCCGATTCATCTCGGATACCTTCAACAATCTTACCGAGGACAGTGAGACCGAAATGGAGGCAATCCAAGACTGACTGGTGGAAGCCGGGACTGATGTCGCTTACATCCATCGCGCTGCCAACAATCTTACCTAAGGTGGTGTGGGGCCGTAAACAAGCTGATCCGGAGACTTCCTACTGAAGATCAATCACGAAGCGGTAGAGTCGATGCGAGATGATCGAGCGCAGCTGAAGACTGAGCAGAATGCTTGAAACGTCAGTAGCAGCAACAGCATGGTCGCAGTCAAGAAGGTAAGCAACTGCCACGACCCGAACACGTAACTGTTGAAGAACTTCCCGATCCTGACCTTCCACCGGCCATTATAGTACATGTTGACGTCCTCGATCGTCCTGTCCAGGAAGGGCACCTTGGTCAGCCGTATCGATTTGCTCATCCCATTCCACAGATCGGCCACCTCCTGGTCACTCTTCAGATGGTTCAGAATGATCCCTCTCTCCCTGAGGTACCTGGCATCCCCTTCCGTGTCTACAATCCCATTCATTAGTTCTGTGTATCGGGTGAATACCAACGGCCCTGATGCGTTCGCTGCCTCGTACGCAACTATGTTTCTCATGATCACCTCCGAGTTGATGTCCAGGCTGATGGTGGGAAGGTGAAATGCATCAGTCTTGGGGTCAAAACTGATGCTCGAGAGATCGCCGTTGGTTCGCACAAAATGGATGCCAGATTTGGAGAGCTCCAAGACAGATGGGATTGCAATTTCCTCCACCGATGGGGTTCCATTCGGGTTGTTGCTATCTGTCTTCTCATCCTCTTTGGCTTCAGTGAAGAACAGGTACTCAATCGGCTGCTTCATGATCGAGATCCCGGGAAGGTTGGAGATGATTGTCCATGGAAGTTTCATGATTACTCTCAGTGGCTTTGAGCAGAGGAGTCTCTCGAGGAAGCGAACTGGGCCTAGGATCAGCCTGGAGAACAGGCTTGACATCTCTTCCACCAATCGCTTCGCGTGGGCTACCACTTTACCGCACGGAGAGGGCTTCTGGTCTCCGGGATCTCTGGGTTCGACCTGATCATGATCATTCTTTACGATCTTGGACCTGTGGTCTGGTTCAGGCACGATTATACGGCATAAGAAGTCGAGCAAGTGTGCACTCTCGGAGACCTTAACCTCGGGAATTTCTTCAATCAACTTGAACGGATTCAGCTCCTTGCACAGCCCCGTCAGCATCGAGTACAAAGCGCCATCGGATTCCTCCGACAAGCACAGCTGAAAGTCCAGCGTCTTCTGGAGAATGAACATCGGAATCTGATTCTCCAGCATCACGATATCCCTTAGGATGGCATTGTGGGCGGACTTCCTCCCGGCTTGATCGACCAGGTGCGACATCCTCGACGACGACGACACCCTGCTCAATGCCTTAACTTCCTCGATCGCATAGACCTGGAGGAACTGGAGCAAGAAGGAAGCATCGATGGCCATCATCCACCCCAGGGTCTCCCCGTTGAGGTCGAGATACCTGTGGTAGCAGGCTCGGACCCGGCTCTCGAGCTTTGCTAGCTGCTCCACGAAGTTATGCAAACTGGGGCCTCCGAGTCGATGGCTCCTCTGTGCCCTCTTGGCCGCCGCGAGCTTGTACCTCTCCGTCTCGTACAGCTCGGGACGCCAGTGGTGGTAGGGGCCGATGGCGACCTCCTGCGGGGTGTAGAGCTCCGGCTTGCTGGACTTGAGAGCCTTGGGGACGTTGAAGATGGAGATCTGAAGGTCGGTCTCATCCTCGAGCTCCTCACCGAGGGTCTGGCGGATCCGGATGACCCAGCGGAGCTCGTCGAAGCCCGGGCTCTGATGGAGAGAAGCCATTCTCGGTGAATGTGAGCTCTTTCAGTTATTGTCGTGACGAGAGAGGGTTACAGAGGAGCTGGTAACTCTCTGGTCTTTAAATTGGAGATCTCCCTTCTTAATGAAAAATATATAAATGATTTCAGATTAAAATAAATAATTGTAAATGACGGTAAGAAATGCGTTACTGCATATTGGTTCACAATTGCTTATATGCTTCGAGCCCACGTCAGTTCAAAGTGTCCGGACCGCCTACTGTACCCACAGAGAGGCTTCGAACAGAGTCACAAATAGAGTTCTGCATAAATAAATGTTCATATAAGATGTTATTTTATAAAATTCATGATAAATAATTTATAATCGTATTAATGTGTAATTAAGACAAATCCATCATTAAAAAAATATAAAAGGTCTGTCACGATAATTCGAAAATTCTTACGGTGGTGATGGAGTTCTGTGGTACTACGAGAAGGAGCTTCCTGATATTTGCAAATTCCATGGGACTTTGTCATGTCGATTGACCGACCGACCGAGTCGAGGACTCTTCGGGACGTGCATATTCTTCTCTACTCGAACCGAGGTTGTGGCTTGTGACTAAACGGCAGAGATCGGGAACCAAGTGGCTAACTGGGCTTCGATTTGCCACAGTTGGGCCGACCAATTAAGGCTTAGGCGTTTGGGTCTGATTTGGAGCCCACGCTCGACCTCAGGCTGTCTGTTTCCCCCTCACGCGCTCGAAACACATGAGTGGGGCCCTTCCTGTCTGCGCTGCACCGTGCAAGTTGGTCGGGAGCATGAATAATGGAGAACAGGAAAGCAAAATCTTGGCCGTCGGGTTGAACAAATCCTGGCCGTCCGTGGACCCCGACACAGCCAGCCCTTCTCCACTGTCCTGTTCATCGCTTCCTTCTTCTTCCATTGCCCGAGCAGCGATAGACGCCATTGAAATTTGAAGCCTGCTTAAGAAATTCTTCCTGCTTCTCCTTGATCCTCCACCCAGGATGTCTTCTCTCCAGCTGAACTTCAAATCCCTTAGAACGACGCCATTTCGCTGCAGCCCAGGCAGCTGGCGATTGCCGACCAAGCCGGGCTCTTTCAGGTGCGCTGCCGCAGCGCCGACCAGAAGCTACGCCATTACCTTGCTCCCAGGCGATGGCATAGGCCCTGAAGTCATCTCCGTTGCTAAGAACGTCCTCGTGCTCGCCGGGGCTATCGAAGGTCTGTGAAAAAATCGTAAAAATCTCTCCTTTCCTGCAATTTACTCGCTGTGTTCTCAAGCATTCTACAGCTGAAATCTGACTTATGGCAATTTTCTCTAATTGGTTGGAGCTTCAGAGCTCGAAACTGTAACGAAGAAATATCTGAGTTTTCTTCAGATTGTTGTCTCTAGCTGTATCCAGCTGGAATTCGTTGACAGTAGGGGCTTTAGGTTAATAAGCAGTTGCAGACGATAGCATTAACATAAAGATCTTTCTTGATGTACGCCATTGACTCTTTTTTTTTTTTTTCATTTTTCATGCTTGTTTTTTAATCATTAATTAATAGGTATTGAGTTCAAGTTCCAAGAGATGCCAATGGGTGGAGCTGCATTGGATTTGACTGGAGTTCCGTTGCCTGAGGAGACACTCGCAGCTGCTCAGCAATCTGATGCTGTTCTTCTTGGAGCAATTGGAGGGTAATTGTTTCATCTCTCTCATTACTAATCTTCCTGCATCTCTGCACTGTTTCAGTTTTCATTTTTCATCCTCATGCAATTAAGGTATAAATGGGACAACAATGAAAAGCATCTGAAGCCTGAAACTGGTCTGCTTCAACTAAGAGAAGGTCTTAAGGTCTTTGCGAACTTAAGGCCAGCAACAGTGCTGCCTCAGGTCCTCTATCCCCTCTTCTTGATTTCTTTCCTTATTTGGGCCACCTTTGATTAGTCGATTGTATCCGGTGACCTATTGTTGAGAATCTCTGATACATTTTCCTTTTAAATGGTCAATTTGGTGTTTCCTCAGTTAGTAGATGCTTCAACTCTGAAGAGAGAAGTTGCTGAAGGGGTTGACCTGATGGTTGTGAGAGAGCTCACTGGCGGTCAGTATAATCAATAAATATGAAGAGCTAATATTTGGTTCGTAAAATCTGTGCTCCTCAGTTGTCTTTTCAATGAATGATTGTGTTTTCTTCTGAGGTTAGGAATTTATTTCGGGAAACCAAGGGGCTTCAATACAGATCAGAATGGCGAAGAAATTGGTTTCAATACTGAAGTGTATGCAACAAGTGAGGTAGTTCTCTACTAGTTGTCTTGCATATTGATCTCCAAAGAGATCTTGCAGCTTCAAGTTCTTTAAACAGTATGGGTACAATTATCTTCTCATCTGTTGATCAATATATTTTTCCCATAACCCCTGAATTCATTTCTTATTACTGTTGTTTTTTGGTCTTGCAAGCAGTATTATTTACTTCTGTTGATAGCTTTGCATGCTAGATTGATCGCATTGCTCGTGTTGCATTTGAGACGGCTCGGAAGCGGCGTGGCAAGCTTTGCTCTGTAGACAAAGCAAATGTTCTGGAGGTGAAGATTCACACTACTTTATCTTGTTGGTTCTTAAACTCTGGCATGTTGATATTTCATAGTTCTGCTATAATTTCAGGAGAATGAAATATAATAAAACAAAAGGCACACTTTCATGCTGACCTACTAGAATGGAGGAATCAAATATGAGTCTTTAAGGTTGGGAATATGGGATGTGCTGCTGAGGGATGAATTATCCATCAGAGCAGATAGAATAAGTAAATATCTTCTACAAATTTTAATATGAGGATGCACCATACACATACATGCTGTAGGGTTCATTGGTAAAGTCAAAGATTCATGTGATTTTTCAACAGTGCCTGAATAGATTCTCTTGTGGAGCTTGTAGGCATCAATGCTTTGGAGGAAGAGAGTCATGGCAATAGCTCTAGAATACCCGGATGTAGAATTGACACATATGTATGTGGATAATGCTGCAATGCAACTTGTTCGTAATCCAAAGCAGGTAATGTTTTTATGAACCTAGATACATAAAGCCTGCTTGAAGAGAGTTTGTCACATTTGATGCTTTGATGCTAATCCTTGCAGTTTGACACTGTTGTGACAAACAACATGTTTGGTGATATCTTATCTGATGAGGCCTCAATGATCACTGGAAGTATTGGAATGCTACCGTCCGCAAGTCTTGGGGAAAAGGCACGAACTGTGCTTTCTTTTGGCATCTATTTAGAGTTTTTAAGTTGGTGATATCTTACCTAAATAAGTTCTATTTAGATAATTTGCTCTTATTGTCTGCACAGGGGCCTGGTCTTTTTGAGCCTATTCATGGATCAGCTCCTGATATTGCTGGGCAGGTGAACTTGGGATGCAGTGCAACTTTCCTTTTGTTCTAAAGTGAACAAAATGATGATTTCCTATTCCGAGATGTGTATTCCATTGATTTTCATGTCTTATGTCATGTAATGCAGGACAAAGCAAACCCACTAGCTACTGTGCTAAGTGCCGCTATGCTCCTGAAGTATGGTCTAGGGGAGGCCGGTGCAGCTGAGATAATAGAAGCTGCTGTTCTTAATACTCTGGATGGGGGGTTCCGCACTGGTGACATATACTCTGCTGGAAATGTATTGCTCTTTATCAACGTATCTCCATCCTTTCTTCTCCAACAATCATTGAAGCTTCGTATAACTACCGTAGCTACCAATCAGAGAAGCTTTAATTCTTGTTCTTAGACATATTCACCGTCACAGTTTCTTCCCAATTGCTAATGATCAACAATCGTTCACACTTGTACAGAGACTGGTGGGATGCAAAGAAATGGGTGAAGAAGTGCTGAAGTCGGTCAAGTCAAATGTTGCTGTGACAGTGTAAGCTAAAAATAATGACAATTCTCAGGAGGAAAATCTTGGCCATATCGAGATAAATCCACTTCTTTTTCAGGAATATGCTATGAAGTGGAGCAATGTTTTAGTTTCTCAACAGAACAGTTGTAATAGTTATTGTCTCGTTTTTAATAGTAAAGCATGGTATAAGTCTAGGTGCTGATTCAACTGGTTTTGTAGTTCTGCTTTTAACTGTTGAAGCGAGATTGCTCGGCCTTGAACTTTGCGGCTTAATACTCTACCATCATATACCTAATCTTTAGCTCGACTTAGCTATTTGAGACTTGCAACTTGAGCCTTGCCAGCAAAGAAACCCAATGTGAATAATTAAAACATAGATAACATTTCTTGTCAGAAAATTGTACATATGCATGCCAAGATCAGCTGTGAAGGCTGCAAACAAGAACTAAATCTGTTGTCAGACCCTTTGCTAATGTACTGATGCTGTATCAACTAAGGTCTGTTTCAAGGGGATCTGCAGTCTCTCAATCCTTTTGAATTGGGTTGCTTCACAAAATCAATGTCCCCTTAAGCCTGCATCCAAGGTCTGATACCCGGACTGGAAAAGAAGCCGAGAAGACAATGATATAAGAGGGGCTTCGCTTGCCTTGTTCTGTGGAAAGTCTGCAGATGAACTTTGTCCACTGGCAAAGAGTTAATAGATGACCACTCTAATCCCCAAGATTCTAAAATAACCGAACCACAGAATCCCATCATAGACATACACGGAACAAGTTGCAGTCAAAAGGGTTCCCATCCTTGCACAATTTTTTCAGAGTCATATTCATGCCAGAGCATCAAACACCAGCTGCTCGAGTGCTTTCTCCTGCAAAGAGCAGCAGCATTCTCACCTATAATTCTCATTTCTCACTCAGCGAGCTCGGGCCTTGGCTTTGGCGACAGCCCTTTCTCATACATTTCCTGATCATACTTCCGAGCCATTTCAATCATCCCTTTATCCACCAAAGCATCTATCAGAGCATTGTATGCATCATGATTTGGACTACATCCCAGTTCTATCATCTTCTCCCAGAGCATAAGAACCGGCCGCAGAAACCCCCACCTCCCGAACTTCCTCATGAGCAACACGTATGTGTCCACAGTTGGACTCACTCCGCTTCCAATCATCACATCGAAAAGCCTCAGTATTTCCTTGGGCTTCTCTAAAGTCGTGAAGAAGCAATTGAACGTCCTGTCATTGGGCTCGCAGCCTCTCCTGCGCATTTCATCGAGCACCTGACCTACCTCCCCGAACCGGCCATTCTCGCAAAGCAACTTGATAAGGGTATTGTACGTCACGATGTTGGGTTGGCATCCCACTTCTCTCATCTGACGAACCAATCGGATCGAGAAGTCAACGCCCTCCGAGAGGCCGATGGCACGAACGACAGTGTTATAAGCCACAACATCGAGCTTAATCCCTTTCCTCTTCATCTCCTTGTACAGCTTCACGGCCTTCCACGGCTTCCCGCTCTTGCAGACGATGTCCATGTAAATCGAGTATGAATGCAAGTCTTTCTTCACACCCTTCCGGTCCATCTCTTCCCAGAACTCCCGGCACTTTCTCCACCAACCAACCTTATACCAACCCCTGAGAATCAAATTGTGAACCTTCGTCTCATCGACCGCGAAACCCGGATCAACATTCCCGCTCCGCCTGTCCCCGAAGCAAAACTCGACGGCCTCCGCCACGTGCCGGTGGTCGCACAACGAGTCGATGAGGTTGTAATACGACACAGCGTCCCTCAAATTAAACTGCTCGAGCCTCTTGTACGTGCTCACGGCCTCGTTGACCAGATGGGCGGACGTGTAGCGGTCGAACAAGGTCCGGAAAGTGGCGTGGTTCGGGAACGAGCCGGGGCTCCTCCTCATCCGGTCGATCAGGCTCCAGCAGAGCTCGAACTCGAAGAACTTGCCGAGGATGTCGATCATGCGGTTGAACGTGTCGGCGGTGTGGGCAAAGGACTGCTCCGTCTCGACCCAGTCGAAGAAGTCGAGGGCCCGCTTCCACTCGTTGTTGTAACAGGCGAGCGTGTCGGAGACAGCTTTTGGGTTCAGAGCGCCTGGGTCTGCATCGGTCGGGGGGTGGCTCGAATCGGTTGCTGCAGCGGAGAGCCATTTGGGGTTGACAGGTAGAAGAATCTTGATCGTACGGAGAACAGGGGAGCTGCAGTGGAGGCGCTGAGGAGAGGCTGAGGAGAGCATCCTCCGGCTCTATCGAAAAGGCTGGAGGAAGGAGAATTTCGGGTTCCATTAATTAATCAAACTCGATTTAAATAAGAAACAGGCGCTAACGATCCCGGGATTCCGTGGAGGCTATGCGAAAAGCCGACTCCCACAAAATTCCATCTAACGCCGTGCGGTGTACTAAGTACGTAACGCGCATCATAGACGAGAAATTATCTTCACCCTTTATGACACTACTTATTTGTTCGAAAATCCAACTCGAATTTGGAATTGTGCTTGCCTACCTTGCGCATCACAGAGCATCCGACCCTGAAAAACGATAAGTTCCCATTTCGATTTCAAACTCAATATATCGAGAAGACTGCAGAATCAGTGCTATCGTCTCATCTCTCTGTTTTCTGTCCTAAAATTCAGAAGAATCATGCATTGTGTTTACAATCCAGGAAGCTTATCTTACCTGCGTCTGTGAATGTTAATGTATCCCCACCAATGGGCAAAACTTGTGGGGGATTTACATTTATATTTACATACAGACAGCCTCGGGCAGATCAGCTCCTCCTCTTTACCGATAATTGATTCGTTGACATCCGCGGTTCCATAGGACACACGTAGCTCTTCAGACAGACTGGCATGCCTCTAGTTCCAGCATCAATTCCCCTAGCTGCAAGAAAACTTGAAATCAGCTTAACCTTGAGAGGAATCTAGGTATTGGAAACACCGCAGACTTCAGAGAAAGCAGAGTGCTGTGCATGCTTTTCACCTGCTTTTCCAACTCCTCTATCTTCTCGTCTCTTGCTTTCAAAGAATTTCTCTCCCTGAAAATTATATTACTAAAGGTTAATTCTGAGGCGGTCGCTTATTTTCGATGACACAAATCACAAAATAAATCTGATGGCCATTACAAAGTCTTTGAAACGATAGTATTTCACAAGTATCAAAAAACGTCATTGGAAGTGATGGGTAGCTCGAAGTAAGGCATACCTCTCCTCCAGCTCTAATATCTTTGATTCCCATATCTCTTGGTTCTTCAGAAGATTCTCATTAAGCTAGATGTAGAAAGAGACCGGTCTTCCAGTTAGAATTATCCGGTACAATAGAAAAAAGGGACCGTGCATACGGGGCAGTTGGTTACTCATGAGAGTGCTATAAGATATTAAAACTTACGTCATCCAGGAGTTTCTTTTCTCTCATGCATTTATCAAGCTTGGTCTGCTGCTTCTGCAATTTCTTAGTTATGGCCTTCTCCACTGCTTCAGATATGTCCCTTTTTGTTTCATCTTTAACTTCTTCTAATAAAGACTCATAGTACTGTGCCAAAGGCAAGGGAAAAGCACAAAGAGGGAAGACACAGAGAAGGTTAGGGCAGCAAGAGACCAAGTGTCCTTGAATAATAGAGGCTACACACACAGCAGGTGAGGCTCACATATGTATATATTAGGGATTGCTAAAATAAATATCCAGCACTTACCAATTTCTGGTTCTCAAGTTGGGCTGCAAGAAGGTCATTATACTCGTTAACAATCTGCATTCAGTGACAATGGAATGAGCAAAATGTCAACAAAGAAATAAAAATTTAGAAAAGGGTGAGAGAACCTTACAGCTTCAACTTTGCTGTTCAACAGAGCCTCACTCATTCCCGCATCCTCAAAACTACCACAGCCATCATTAGAGTTCAAGGCAACAAGCTTCCCATCAGTTTTGGACTGGATGAGTCGTTGTACATAGTTGTCACCAACATAATCCCAAACACGTTGTGTCTCCAATTCAAGAGAATAGCAGTGTTGTGTTTCCCTCCAATGTATTATGGCATGTCCACTCTTATACCTATATCAAATTCATGGCATATAAGACATTTATTCAGGAAATAATGATTCTTCAGAAGCTCAACAATGATTCAACTATCTCCTTTGTAAACAGCAAGAAATCACAACCATGGTACACATATTGTATGTAAAAGAAATACAGAGGGTGTTTGGTTCAAGTAATGTCAGATTAGAATGAATATTAAAATTATAGTGGAAATTTAAACCATAGAAAATTATCTTTGGTTATTGGTCAAAAGGTCAGAATATTGAGACTAGTAAGCATATTGCATTTTTGAGACCGAGACAGTACAAAGTTAGTAGCAGAGTTCTATAAGTGTAAGTAAAATGGTTGTAAAATTGGTGGCAACCCAAAAATTCCATGTTTTTGATACATAAAGACCATACTAACCATGCTATAAAGTTTTAACTGATGTAATTTCAAATTAAATAAACTTAACAACCAAATATTGCAATCCATGGTGAGAGTTTGGATTTTACAGCAAAACAAAACCCTCATACTGAAAAATCAACATACTTCTTCCTTCAAAACCTCTAATAAATTTTTTCAGGGTCAGAGATTAGCAAATTAAATGCAGACCCAGAAAGAAAAAGCACAAAGCATTGAACACAAGAAGATAACAGCTATTTACCTCCCACAGCCAACATACCCACAAATAACACATATCCAGAGATTCTCAGATGTTTGACATACTAAACATGTCGACTTTTCCGGCTGCTGCTGGCAAAAGCGGCAAACCTAAAATGAACAGGTAGAAAATCAAAAGTAAGTTGTTTAGCAGTTCCATAGATCTACAAACGTTTCAGATAAGATAATTGAACAGCAGGCTGAAGTAGCTCACCGGACAAGAAGAATCTGTCCACTTGGAAATACAAGATATATGAAAAGAATGATTGCAGATAGTAGTGAGAGTTCCTGTGTCCTGGTCTAACCTCTCTGCAAAACACCAACAGCACTAGTCTGTTAGTGATTCATGTTGGATGAGCCGGATAAAATAAGTTTGGCTTTTAATTAAATGTCACACATAAAAATTCAGCTCACTTTTTTTTTGGTGGCACATAACAATCATGCACAAAAACTTTTCTATTAACACAAATTCCCTTGTAAAACAGACATTGAACTGCCGTAATGCATGCACACCAGTGCTCACATTGTGTTTTCTGGCTCGCTACCACAGCTATTTAGGTGCATTGAGATTTTGAAACATTTTGTAATAAATGGACAGGCAAACCTTCTTTGGAATTGCCAAAGATCTTTGGAATTCATTTATTTCTTTCAGGTGTAGCTTGCTTTGGTTTTGGCATATTGATATTTCATATAAGGTCCTAAAATATGGTATCCAATCCTTACATACTAACAAGAAAGGTGCAACCTATGAGTCCAGCATAAAGCATAAAAGATTTTCATCCTTTTGTCCATACTGAAACACGTACATTATGTATATCAGCAGTCCTACTTCAACTTAGTGTCTGTCGGCTGCAGTGTCAATACAAAAATGAATTGAATCATACCAGCCTCTATTGGGGGTTATTACTCATTTGTGTACTTCGGCTAAACTGCACCAATAGTTCAATAAAGAAAAGCAAATACCTAGACAAACAGGACATGATGGTTGTTCAATTGATGACATGGGAGATGTTTGTATGTTTTCTACTGAGCCTTTATAGCCAGTGTACTGCACATCAACTGTATAGAGAATTCGGCAAATCTCAACCTGTACAATGTAAAAATGAGGAGAAAAAGAGAGAGGAAAATGCAATCTGGAGAAACAAAGGAAAGGCCTCCAACATAATCTCTCCAATGTAAATAACAAAAGTACGTTAGGAGTAAAGCATACTTCGAGGGAATTAAATCTTCTCCCATTAAAATACTCATAGAAACTATCTGCAGAGTCCTGATTGTCGAACTTTATCAACACGCTATACCGATCATCCATTCCATCATTCCTAAGTAGCAAGCAGAGAAAAAAATAAAAAAGATCAGCAACCAGCGAACGTGTCAATTTGCAAAATTAACCCAGGAAGGAAGCTTTTATTATAATGAACCTGACAATACGCATCTCCACTATATGCTGAATGAATGCAGCACAGAACTGGCAAAAGTCTGCATAAGTCATGTGATTTGGCACCCCAAGAACACAGAGAGAAGGATTCCTTCCAACCTAATCAAACCAGCACGATAAATTTAAGAACCAAGTCGCTCTCAAGATAGCAATTCTTTAATTGGCTTACTAAGTCCACGCTACTCTGAGGCTCTCAATGCCTTTCTAACAAATATCTGAGAAAAGTGGCCCCCAAGTTCAAGAGAAACTGAAGTCAATGCAAATCATATTTTACAAAATCGCCCGTTATCCAAGAAAACCTTCTAATACAAGTATCTCGGAAACTTTTACTTCTTGAGTTGAAGAAATAGTTTTGACTATCTTCTGAGATCATCTCTTCCAGGTAGGAATTGAAGAAGCTTAACTTTTCGGCTTGTGTCGCCCCAAAAAATAATAATAATTAAGCAGACAGAAGTATAGCTGAGATCGAAACGTCCAAATATTACGGCTATATCCCCGAAGTTTGACAAGACTATAAAAATATAGGATGAAATGGAGTGTAAGAGTAACAGCAAGAAGTACAGGAAACAGGTCTGTGGAAGAAGAAGAAGAGGAAACGCCATGATCCGGGAAAAGGTGCATGACGCCGCGTGTCTCCTCGATCCTAGGGTTTCCAGAGGAGAAGTGAACCGCCTGAGTCATGCTGTTCCCGGGGACCGAAGAGGAAGACGGGGAGGATGAGTCGACGCCGGCGATAGTGAGAGGCAGCGGGTGGAACTTGTCCTCCGGTGAATGGCTGGCACCAGCAGGGGCGCTCGAGCTCGTAAACGACATCGTGGCAATTCACTGTGTGAAGGCGAAGAAATTGCCGTGCACCCAAAAAAAAAAGATAGTTTTACAAATAAAATATTTATTTGTTTTAGAAAAAAAGTTTTTTTCTTTTTTTTTTTTAATTTCACAAAACAAAGAAACTGGGCCTCGGATTACCTATGGGCCGAACCAGCCCAAGATAAAAGGAGGCCCAGACAGTGCTGGTGCAAGTAATTTATCATTTTATTTATTTATTTATTTTGATCGAGATTCCCAGAATTTATGCACAAAAATAGCATGAGCTTCCATACAGAACTAAACGGAATTAAAGTCTCCACTGGCAAAGAAAAACAGAGATCCACATGAAGATCCAAGAAGAGCAGAACTACAGCTTCACAAACAGCAGTTGTTACATATCTCATGCTGCAGCCTAGCCTCCTGCCAGTTGCCAAACTATTACAGAGATAGGCAAGTAAAGAATAAGACCCACTGTAGGCCCTAGCTTGCTAGGAATGCTTCCACACCATCTTGATATCGAGTGAGGACAACAGATATTCCCACCACCAACCACCCCACGAGGATCGGATTGGTGGAAAGACACTGAAGCACAGACTGTGTCATGGATACTGAGCCTACTATATTGTTACTTAGGACTATGAAGCAGGGGAAGGTTACCACCCTGCAAATTTGGCAGATTCACTTCCTCGAGAACCTAGGTACCATGATCTTCTTCAAGTGGTACGTTGAGATCAGGAAGCTCATACATCATCTCACGCCTTTCACCTCTAGTTGCCACGAAAATATTATCAGCTTGAGTATCACGTTGAGTGGCTACGCCGATGTCGTCTCGTTCTTCTGATGAGATTTTTAGAGGTTCACAGTCAGCCCTCATGTCACTTGCTGAAATTGTTTTTGCACGCAGCAACTGCAAACCAAGCTGAAAAGGGCAAGAATGGGCTCAGGATCTTCATCTATATATCATACAGGTACCAAAAAGGAGGGAAAAAAATAACTACTAAATTTGAGGGCAGGATAGGAAGACTTCTTCTCCGAGGAATTCACTAATACTACATTAGAACTGTGCATTATGATCAACGATCATCTGAAAACAGCCTGTTCTATGTTTCAGTAGATTAGGGGCCAAAAGATTTTACCCTTTTCCGCTTAAAGATGTCATTTTTGGCTCGCTCCTGCTCGATAATCAGGCGAAGAGCTGCCAATTCCTGTTAACAAAAGGAAAAATATATCAGTGATGCTGAACTGAACGGGCCATAATAAATGACTTATAAGGACAGCAACGTGAGACAGTGTCCAAGAGTTTTTGAAGGCCATACATGTCTCAAGTTTCTTCTTTCCCTCAGAAGCAAGCTCTCCTCCTCTTTAAGTTCAGGTAATGTCTGCTAGCATCAATAAGAGATCAAGCTTCAGATGCAACTCAGTGAATGACAAAAGAAGTTTATACTTAAGTAATGAATGAAATTCAGTATCCAAGAGCTTCGATTAGCATCAACATATGTTACAGAGAGAAATCCGAATTTAACGATTACCTTTTTCCTCTTTGGCCTTCTTGTTGCAGGGGTCATATGACTGGGTGTTGCAGTCAAAGTAGAAACCTGGAAGGAGAGGAAAATCGTTGTTAGAGATGTCTTCAGTGAATGGATAAGGCCTCATCAAGGACTAAAAACAAACAGATAAGTAACAAGGAGCAGATATAAGTGAGTGCAACGGCATTTGCTCCAGCATCCTTGATGTACCATTCAATCACAAGCAACAATATCGCAAGTATCAAGCAATTTCCAATGGCATTCAACTCGACAATCTGGCTGACTGACCTTATATTGTTAGTCTATAACCAAGGCTTGACGTGTGCAGATAAATTTTGAATTAATATAGAATAGATGGCAGGTAAATTGGATTTAGGAATAGGACTCTTCAACAGAAGATATCATGCCAGAACGGCAACTTGACATTTTGATAGCAAATGATCTGTCAAATAGGAGCTGTGCCAGGAGAACACAACAAGACTCAAACAGTCTAGTCCGCCACAGTCAGATCATTCTCATTGTAACATTCCAGGAGTTCATTTTTCCTACAAAGTCAAAATAATCGTCAGGGCCAAGCTTTTTCCTTGGAAGACTGTCTCTCCATTTCCTGGTGGTGTTGGTTGTCTGGAGACACACGGCAATGAGAAAAATGTTTTCTCCGTGTGAACGGCCACCATGAATAGAGAGGTCTTGGACACTATGACCATTTTCTGACGTGAGAACCCATTTCCAAGAAACACCCAACGACATAAGCTGAAAAATCTTGATTCCTCCGCGTAGGGCCCGACTCACTCGGAATGGCGCCAATGTAATTAATGCTAAAATCATGGGCAACTAGTTCCGTATGAGGGTCACAGGACACCAACTAGGAGGGAATTGCCTTTTCTGCACCCTCAGCTTCCTGAAAGTTGGACCACAGAAAGACAATTCTGTGTTTTGACCATTCGACGAGGAAAACCTTTTCTCCATGTGAACAGCCTCCACTGAAAGAGGTCTTGGACACTGACCATTTTTCTGATGTGAGACCCCATTTCCAAGAAACACCCAACAACCTAAGCTGAACAACGCCGATTCCTCCATGTCGGACCTGACTCACTCGGAATGGTGCACCTATGTAATTAACGCCAACATCATGGGGGCGCCTATGTCACAGGACGCCGACTCGGAGGAAATTGCCTTTTCTGCACCCCTCATCTTCCTTAAGATTGGACCGCAGAGAGACAATTCTGTGTTTGACGATAGAAATTTTCTTTTCTATATAATAATGTCCCAGAAAGTCTTAAGGAGGAAAAAAAAAAAAGCAAATGGAATGCAGAGAGAGGGGGCGGAGACCGAAACCCTAGAGCGAGTCAGTCAGCTATCAGGGGACAAAAGTGGGCCCCACTTCCACTGGCCATCTTCCATGCCGACAGTCCACCCTTTTCCTCATTTCCCCGCTCAGAACTATATGATTGTTACCGGCCAGGAAGGTTTCGAATCTTATGGAAAAAATAAATCCATAATAGAAAAGGTACCATTGTAACTCCAATCTAGATCAAGACATTGGATGATGCACATCAAGAAAGCACATGATTGCTCCATCTTCACGCGCCTGGAAGCAAAAAGGATGCCATAACTGAAATAATTTTTCCTTCAGTTATGCCCCCCCCACAAATCCCAAAACTTCTTTTCCTTTTGGGCCAGCCAATCAGTGTCACCATGTCCACAAGGCTTCTTCAGCAGAACGATACCCCAGTTCACTCTGAGTCGGGTACCATCCGACCAATTGCCTTCTCCGCTCGATTCTACTCGATAATCTTGATTTTCCAGTGGGCAATATGAGAAATATCTGGGGGCGACTGACACCCACAAAGTATTTTTCTCATTCGGAAGGAGAGCCGCTCAGCCCCCACCAAAATCACTAGATTCAGGGTCCTGATTTAGAATATTCGGCAAAATGCGGGACTGCTAGCTAATGATTCTCCTACGGAGGGACAGAGAATGCGGACACAGGAAACGTAACGCCACCGCGGCCGCATCCAATCATTTCTCCAGCTAATCCTCTGACAACAAATAAAATAAAATAAAATAAATACTTAAATGGGAGCCACAGACCACTAACGTACACTCCGCACCCCCTGCCCCCTTCAAGGAACTGTTTCAAAGCCCATTCTGTCCCCACGACGACTCGCCAACCATGAAACAGGTACCCTCGTCTTTTCCCTCTCCTTTTTTTTTTTCTCTTTTGCAGGGGCACTTCGAAGGGGGCATTTTCGTCAATTCAACGGAGGCATTGAGCGTCGCCTCCTTACGTGGAAGGACACGACGGGTTTTGCGGTGACCGGAGTTGTGATAACGGCCCACGGGAATACGCTTTTTGGGGGGTGCGACGTGGAAGCGGGCGACAGCGAAAGGAGACCACTGTCGCCATCACCCATTATCTCTTCTAATCCCCAACCAAAAATAAAAATTAATATTGCTATTTTTTATTAGGAAATGGAGACTCTCATGGGAAGATAGTGTCAATACTAATTCTCTAACTCCTTAAAAATTTCAGACTACATTAACGGGTTGCCGTATAACTTACTCCACAGGGTAAAGGAAGATTATCTCTTCTTTTTTCCTTTCCCCATTAATTACCTGCAATTTTGAAAAATGATATATGACCCTTTTTTGGGTAGATGCTCGTACATCTTAAAGTTCACCTAAGAATCTTCTGGGTTAGAAAGGGTGCTGGGGCGGTGGAAGGTGCAGAGGCTTGCTGTACCAAGGAAGCTGGGAATCTAAATCCGACAATTTGCCCGTTCTCTAAAGGGAGTAGCAGAGACGCATTCTCTTCATGTGATGACCTTGACTTCTTCATGTAAACTAAGCTGGTGGAATAACTAATCCCAGATGAAAATTTTCTAGCTTTGAATTTTCTAAAGTTACCCTCGAATCCCAGGTATTAACTTCCCATTTATTTCCTTTCTCTTTTTAGGATCAGGAATAAAGCATCCACGTAGTCCACTCTGCGATGGTATCAACGAATAGGATGGTGACACGTAGCAGGCAAGTGGCAGAGCGGGAGGAACGAACCTTAGATCTCGCGTTGTATGGTGGCCTCCAGGCGGGGCGGCTCGACTCCTCGTGACCGTCCCCGCCGCCGCCGCCGCTGGTGGAGGTGGCCCCGCTCCATGACAGCGGAGTGGCGGGGCTGGCCCGCGTCGGCTCCACGCCCTCCTCCTTGCTCTGCGTCTGCGTCTGCGTCTGTGTCTGTGTCTGCTTCCTCCTCCTCCTCCTCCTCCTCTTCTTCTTGTCCTCCTCCTCCTCCTTGGGTCCGACGCTCCTGGGCTGTCGGACGCTCCAATCAATCGGAAGGGCAGGCGGGGGAACGGCGCGGCGGAGGCGGAGGAGCAGCTCGGCCACCAGGTGGTCGTCCCTTGCGGCGAGCTCCATCCACTCCTCCTCGTCGTAGGCTGCGGCCACGGTCGTCATGCTGGTGTTGTCTGTAGTCCGCGCAGAGGGAGGAAGAGAGAGAGATGGCAGGATGGGGGTGGGGGATCGGGTTTGTTGGGGGATGTGCGCGGAAAATCAATCCATGGGATGAGAAATTAATAATGAAGCCTGAAGGACGAGGGCGAGGTGAGATGAGCCGAGATGGGAGGAGAGAGAGAGAGAGAGAGAGAGAGAGAGAGAGAGAGAGTTATGTGTGCTTGCGTGAGGTATATGGTTGGAGGCGTACGTATCTGTTGCCAACTCCACACTTCCATTTCATCGCTCCTCTTCTTTCTCTCTCCTCTTCTCGCACTATCACTCCCTCCGTGAAGTGAACATGCGGCCGGATGACTTGTCATGCAATGTGTGCACTTCTTCGACAGACGCTTGTGGTGAAAAAAATTAACGGAGAATCATTCTATCCGTAATACTTAAACTTCTTACAAAATTAAAAAATTATATATCTAATTTTTATCATAATATTTCGTATCACATTTTATTTTTCTTTTCCTCCATTTCTCTCTTTCCATCAAACCTAGCATGCTATGTAACTAAAAAAAACTTAAATAACTTAAATAAATGGGAAAATTGTACGTAAAAGGCCAATTTTTTTAAATTTTGTAATTAAAAACACATAATTTTATATTACTCTCAAATTAAGCTAATCCCATCGATTTTTACTGTTAGGCTATCCTATGTGGCTTTTCTTTTTCTTTTTTTTTTTGGCCAAGTGGCTTTAAAAAAGATTAAAATAAAATTTACTCGCATAATTAAAAAAGAAGAACCACATAAAGATCATAGAAAATAAATTGGTTCCTTCCTTCTTTCCCCCTCTTTTTTTTTAATGAAAAGTCACGAAGGTAAAACCATAAATAAGCATGGAGCAGCTTAATGGTCAAAACTGAGGAAGACCAGCATCAAATCAGAGAACGGAAACTCCTTTTCTTATCCACGCTTTCTTCCTTTCACCCAAGAACAGTATAGATCAGGTCAAAATTGAGAAGAGGATGGGACATGAATGGAGTTTTACGACTTTTAATGTGTGAAAATCAGTGTAAAGACTGAGATTAAAATTGGCCTTTTATCAGTCACAGCTAAATGGATTCGACTGATTGATTGATGACGAACCCTAACTTCAAGAAGAAGAACCCCAGAAGCCCAGCAGCAACATTTGAGGGAGGGGATGATCCCCAAGGGTGTGATCGAGCTTGTGCAGCGATGCAGGAGAGGGCCCCCGAGTAGCGCGCTGATGGAAAGCTCCCCCACCCCGATCGCGACCCGATCCTTCCACTCCGGCATTGTCTGCTCAATCCTCACAAGCTGAGACGCCGGTGACCTTGTCTTAATTCACCAGCAATAATGACTCGGGTATCTCACCAGCAATTTCCCTCATTCTATCTTTCAATGGATCGCAAGTAATTAATCTGTCAATTAGCAGATGAATCCATAGAAAAATAAAAATCTTGGGATTATAAATTTTATTTTCAATAAGCCGAAATGTAAAATTATGAGAACCGGCTCACCTTCATGGCTGAATGTGAAAGGAAATAAAAAATTTATCATAAAAATTAAATTTATAATATTTTAATTATTAAATCGATACTTTCCCCATATTTCTCCCATTCTCGCCTCTGGCTCATTGATTGATGCGAACGTATTTGGAGCTCCCACTCGTCCACTACGAACGGTAATGATTCGTTACCGCGTGCCTCTTCGATGGGTCTTGCTGATACTTCGGTGACCCCTTAATGTTACGTGCCGTTAAAAGTTAAGGGTAAACTGACTACCATGCCCTTTATAATTATCTCTAATTATTAATATTAGAGGAGTCAATTGTAAATTAACTATACTTTCCAAGTCCATCAATCCAAATATTGGTAAGTAGATCGGCCCTACTGGAATTTAGATTGATTAGGGTTTAATACGATGTTGGATGATTTAGATGGGAAAGCACATCGGACAAAATGGGTTTGCATGGAATTCTCCTGACACGATGCCAGGAGGAATCAAAGCTGAAAAGCCCGGCCCGATGCGGCCCAAAACAGTCCTCTCCATATGAGCGCAGAGCCATCGTTTCTTTCACCGTCATCGTCGCCACCGGCACTGTCTGCCTTCGAAGGGGTAGCGAGCTTAGGAGCTTAGGGTTTAGTTCTTTCTGCAAGACGGCGACTTCATCTCAGCCTCCCATGGCTCTGCAACTCAGGCCCAAGTTCCGGTCCCTCCCGAACCCTTCCCTCGTGTACTTCTTCTCCACCTCCCAGGGCCCCACCGCTGCACCTCCCGACGATTCTTCCTCAAGCTCACAGCCCTCTCAATCTCAGTCCTCCATCTCTTCTTACTTGAGCGACATCAAGTCTAAGCTCAAACAACAGCAGCAGCAGCAGCAGCACTCCCAACAGTTTAGAAGATCCAAAGCCCCATCTTCCGCCGCGAACCAGCCTCCGCCCTCGAAGGTAGCTTCCCTCGAGGAGATCCGCAAGAACCTCTCCGAGTTCCGCCGCCGCTCTGCTGCCCCCAGTCCGGCGGACTCTCGTTCATCCCAGCCCGTCTCGGTCCAAGAGCTGTTCAAGCGGGGTGTGATCCCCAAGGGAGTCGAGCCCGAGCGGGAGCCCAGCCCTACGCGGCCTGTGTCTCATCTGTCGTTTGACGCGATCAGAGAGAGCTTAAAACAGCTAAGGAACAATGCCAATTCGCGCGTCGATAAGCGGGGTGCTGGTGGTGGGGACCCGCTGTCGCTCTCGAGCTTTAAGGATTCTCTCAAGCTCAAGCCTGCTGAGGGAAAAACGAGCTCAGGTACGAGCGTGATAGGAGGGACGGACAAACTGCCATTTTCAGTGTTTGGAAAGGAGCTAAGGGAGCGGGAGGGAGCGAAGGAGAAGCCAGACAAGGGTGATAGTGGGGCAGGCTCAGTGCTGAAGACTGAGTTCCTAAAGGTTTATGGTCATGAAGAATTGGGGGAGAAGTTGAGAATGTTGAGGCCTGATGGCTTGGTGGAAGGGAAGGGCAAATTCTCCTTGGAGGAGCTGAATGAGAGGCTGGCAAAATTGAGAGAGATGGAGGAAAAAGAGACCGAATCGAGAATGGGTGGGATTGGATACAAAGATTTGAGGGATAGTTTACTGAGGCTGAGAATATCTGATGATGAGAAGACCAAGAAGACTGCACGTGAGTATGCATTCATCTGATCTGATGCTATCTTCTTGATGATATTTGATGCTAACTTATGAAAGGATCCTGATCATGTGTTTGTGTGCTTTGATTTAATTGGAATTGTTTGATGGGCCAGGATGTGAAACCTCTATTATGCTTGACAGTTTTTAGGAGGAAATATAGTTATTGTATATATTTTACAAGCACTTGGATGATGCTGATTCTTGGAAGACGAGACTTGGTTTGAGGATTGAATCAGTGCAGTTTCTGCAACCTATGGAATGAGTAAAGATCTACTGAAATCAGAAATTTCCAATCTGAAGTTACTGCAAGTCATATAATGGGTTTAGTTGAAATTAGTGTTACTGGGACAGTCTTGCTCATCATTTGCTCTATTCACTGAGATATAAGCCATCTACCAATTATATAACTCCAGCCCAAGAATTTCTTATAAAGCTTCTGCTTCTTGCTGATATCATGCTTTATTAACTGTTTTCCATTTGACGTTCTCTTTGTGGATTTCTATTCAGCAACATAATAAGTTGTTTTTCATAAGAGAGGTCTCCTGTTTGGTTATGCCTACATTAGCAAATTATATGTAACTCAATTTATTGATCAGATCTAACCTGCAGTTCAGAGGCTTGATATACTTGGACAGCTGAGTCAGACTCCAGACTTCATGTTACATCCCCCAAAGGAGCATTTAGTTGAACAGGTAAGTCTATGCTCTTTCCTTGGAGCTTGCTAGTTTTTGATTCTTGAGAGCAGCATACTAGTTTCATCACTTAAATTATGACACCAGTCATTCATTAAAGAAAAAAACTCATGATGCCAGTTGGTCTGTAGAGCATAGTTTTTAAAACCAGACCGGGCCGGGAACCGGTCAAGGTATGGGTTCATGGGTCGGACCGGGGGTTCAATGGGTTAAATCGCATGTTTAATAAATAATATTAATAATATAATATTCCAATAAATCTATATAATGTTATAATTTAACTATGATTTATAATCAAAATCATTAATATAGTCATTATATTAGTCCCAAATTTAACATAAAATATAAATATAAGTCTAGTAAAATAAAATAAGTATATTATAATAGGTTTTTATTTTTATTTTTATTTTTAAGTTGGCCGGTTTTTTTACCGGTTCAATTGGATTTATTGGTTCGACTGAGAACTGGCCTGTTCAATTGGATTTGACCACATTTAAAGTGTAATTGGATTATTTATGAGAACCGGACCGGGTGAGTGGCCGGTTCCCAGCCGAACCAGCCGGCCCGGTCCGGTTTTTAAAACTATGCTGTAGAGTAAAGATCACTATTTATATGAGTAGACAGATTCTCCAAAAATTACGAATACTATCTATATGGGTAGGCCGGATCCTCAAAAAATTATGAATCTTGAATGTAGAATGTGGTGGTCTAAGCAAATGCATTAATTAGCATATAAAGGATGTCTTCCTGTAGGTTTTGCCTGCTATATAATGATAACTTTGATTTCTGTTTTTTTTTTTTTGTAGTACTTCCATCCAGATAACATGTCTTCTGCAGAGAAAATGAAACTCGAGCTTGCAAAAGTCAGAGAAGAGTTTAAAATGTCAGAATCAGACTGTGGATCAGCACGTGTTCAAGGTTTTGACCTGAATCTACAAAGACACGTGTAGAAAGTTTTTTTTTTTGGCCTGGATGAAAAAATGGACTGATTCTCTCAGATAATGCATGCTCGTTCTGGTGAATCTCTGTTCACTCTTTTTTTTGTTATATGATGCTGCAGTGTTCTATAGTGTCATTATTATTTCAGTCTTCCAAATATTCCTACCTCATTCTTTCTGAGTTGTTGAGTTCAGTATGTGCTAGCACTCAATTAGGATGAGAATGTAATGTTTCTGAAACCCTCTCTGGTGAATTAATCTATTCTACTAGGCCGTCCTTGTCTTTTATGGTTTGTCCCGTCTCATGTTCCTGTCATGTTTTCATTTATATGGTTATTGATGTGTATATTACTGAATTGTGATTATCTTAGTCCTCATTTTAACTTTTGAACCAGAATTCACTGAAAGAATGAGATAATGGAAAAAATACAACATTTAAAAACACATGCTACTTTGCGCACAGCACAGGTATGACTTTAGTATACACCCTACACAGACAACGAAGATCCGTTGTGTTTAGGAATTAGAAGTCATCTTATCAGTCTAGCACTTCTAGCCAATGCTTTTCCTCATCGAGATAGATATGCACTTCTCTTCTAAATTTTTTTTATTTCTGGATTATCTAATGAAACCCACTTGATTGTGGCAGTTGCGCAGCTGACAGCCAAGATCAAGCATCTATCATCTGTCATTCATAAAAAGGTGAGTGTGAAGCCTTGTATACTTTCCATTCCAAAACACTCTTCTCTAATCAACTGCATCGCACGTGTATGCAATATAGTTTTTAAAAATACTAAAACAGATTAGTATTAGTCTTACCATTTGAAGTGCCAGTAGAATAGCATTTACTTTTGCTGAAAGTTACATTGCTACAATGTGGCAGGACAAGCATTCTCGGAAAGGTCTTGAAGCCATGGTGCAAAGGAGAAAGAAATTGTTGAAATACCTCCGAAGAACAGACTGGGATTCATACTGCTTGGTTCTCTCTAGATTAGGCCTCCGAGATAACCCAGATTTCAAGCACTAGGCACATCAGTTGCTTGTAAGCTTTGATTAGATTGCTCGATATTATTATTAGCTTCAGACATCGAGTGTCCAAGATGTTGGTTTTTCATCATATAAAGAAACCTCCTATCATCTTAGAGGTTCAAACACTGCTGTTGCTGACAGCAATGTTGCTCAATCAATCAGGGGTAGGCGGCAAAGCAAAAGTGCGTTACGTGTTATTCATTTTCAGCCCCTGACATGAAGATCATTGATTAATAATTGATTTGACATGTTCGAGGCCATGCTCAAGGACCAGACACCGACCCGCATTGCGGTGTCATCGTCCATGGTAAAGCACAATTATGGTGTGCAAGTTTTTATTGCCTTCGGGTCTGGTCGTGATGTCTCTTACGTATTTAAGGCATTTAAGTTCCACGCGAATGATGGAATTTAAGCATGTAAACGAACGTTAACAGTAGCCTGTTTCACCAGATGGGATCATGGATCTTAATGCCCATTACTTGCATGGTAATATATGACCTTTCACGTGTGGCTACATTCATCGCGCAGTCTAATCATGAGGCGACGAGCTTCCTGATGCATGCTCGGGTCGAGCTTCCTCTGCCATTTCCCCGCTTGACGAGGCACGGCAGCCGGGTGTGTTCCGACTTCCACGAGGATGGATAGATACATTTCAATCGGAAAATTTAAGCTAAAGCTTAAGGACGGTGAAAAGATGTCAAGCCGGGATCTTCAATTTGACGTATGGAAAAGGAGTGGACAGGGATCCGATTCGTGGGTCGGGACTGGGTCCAGTCGAGATTGAGAACGACCGGTGAAGTGATCCGTATGTAATCATCCATCCGGATCCGGCCTGTCCCTTGCGTCAATTTGGCCAACTCGGGCAATTCTTGATTACGAAATCTCTCCCTTCGTTTTTTTTCCCCCTAAAATAAGTACTTAAATTCGAATATTCAAAATTAAAAAAAAAAAAACATTCTGGCAGCGCAACTTGACTGAAGTAATGACTCAATCATGCTCTATTCGACTCTTGTTTTTTGTTTTGGGTGCGGCAAATTTATTTGGAAAAAAAAGGGGAGGAAAATGCGAGTATTTTTCATTGACAAGAGGCTAAATTAAATAAATTTGCTTAAGACCGAGTAATTAGCAGGGAAGTGAGGCTGATAAAGTACAAGGTTATCGTCATTACGTGATGATCAATGTGTAATTATATAATCATTGGATTAAGGCCAGAATTAATTTATTTAAATAATCTTTTTCACCGAACATTGTAACTGTAATACATAGATTTATAAGCGTTGATTTTCCTATAAAATTTCCTTCCACGGCAAGTTCAGAATTTGTCCTTTAAAAAAATAATTGATTTTCTATTTATTTTCGCAAAAAACCAATTTCTCTTCGGCTGCTGTGTCGACTGGTCGCCTGGTTTGGTTCTTTTGTGGACAAGGAGGAGGCAGGCTTGCTTTTTTGATTGCAAGCTGTAATGTTTCATGTGGATGGGTACATTTCCAATTTCATCTGCAGGAGAAAAAGCTTCTGTGGTCTGGTGGGAGGAGGTCTCACGGGGACACGAACGTTCCACGACTCTCCCTGCCCACATGGGCAATGAGGCCCTCTTTGCTCCCGGCCATTGCTGTCCTTGTCAACGACAGTGCAGAGCCTGCTGTTCCCTACATTTCCAGGCCTCTCCTTCACTCTCGGGTGGCACCCATTTTCCCATATCCTGCAGAAATGGACGCCCAGTCTCCAGGTAGATCACTTCCATCAAGTTCGCATCTTCACGCCTTAAAGCTCTCCGTCATTCTCCTTCCGCTCTCTGAGTTTAAATTTGTTCTCGCTGAAATTTCAAGTCTGGAGCTGGAAAAATCGAATCTTTTCTGTGGAAAGACGAATATCTTTCTTGAAGCTTGTGATTCTGTACTGACTGGAGTGGGGTTGCCTTTTTCTCTGTCTTCGCCAAATTATGGGTTTTTCCTCTATTAACATCTGCCGACAAATTAGGATAATTTTTGGAAGTTTTAATGTTGTGTTCGTGGAGTGACCGCTGAACTTCGGCATCAAACCATAGAAGTGAGTAGCAATACTTTTAGATTCTTTCTCTGTCCAGCGATGAGTGCTTGCTTAGCTGAGAACCAGAAAGACAGTTGCAGTTTGTTTCATTGCGTCGTAGTAGAATGTGATACAATCATTAACATTAAAGCCGTTAGACCAGCTCATAGTTAGGAGATCTCATCATCCTCCGTTAGCAACTTTTCAAAGCAGCAATCTTGACCTTACCGTTGATCTTCTTGTCGCACGGTCTCCTAAATTTTGAATCAGGCGTAGATGATGTGATTTACTTCTCGACGTGCGGAGGGCAACCACGGAACTTGTCTTTTTTTTTTTCTCAGAGATCTGCTTCTTGTATGTGAAAAGATTATCTTTTCCCGAAATGTGTTGTTTTAATGGTCTCATAGGCTAGGTTATACTTACCAAAAGAAAAAAAGCTAGGTTATACCGTAAAGTAGCCAATGTTGCTAGTTCTTTGGTGTTTTTTATTCCTATAGTAGTTTGTTCTATCATAACATTGCTCAGCTTCAGGGAATGCATGTCTTACTAAAGATTCCTCGTATCAAAGCAGGGATGCCTGGAGTCAGGATTGTTCATCACCAAGATTTGAATAAGAAAATCCTAATAGCTCTTGTTGTTGCTTCGACCCTTCTAGCTGGAATCTTGGTCGCTCTTCTCCTCTTGTGGATCTATAGGTATAAGAATTCAAAGAACTTTGACAGGAAAAGCACAGCAAACTCAGGTATCTTTTCCTTCTTCAAAAGCTACTTTTCTTGGATGCAAGACCTTTTCCTGCTTGAGCTGATTTTTTTTTAAATTTATTTATGTGAAGATGTTGCAAGAGGGCATCGAATGAGCTCAGTCAGAGCGGGTCACTCAGCTATTACTGGTAAAAAGGGCTCTGATGCTGCTTTTGAGTATCGGGTGCTGGAGGCAGCCACAAATAACTTCCATGGTAGCAAACTTTTGGGTGAAGCAGACAATGGACGACTGTATAGGGCTTATATCAATGAAAAGTTACCTGTCATCATAAAGAGATTAAATGCAGATGATCAGGACATGGAAAGACAATTTGAGGTATTTTTCTTCCTAAAAACATTATTACAATTTCTTCATAATTTGTCTATCTTCCTTCCCAAACATCTTACTCTAAATAAAAACATAAGAACAGGTAGAAATGCACTGGTTGAACAAAATCCACCATCAGAATGTAATTTCCCTCTTGGGTTGCTGCGCTCATGGGGAGATGAGGTTTCTCATGTATGAAATGATGCAGAATGGGTCTTTGGAAACACAATTGCACGGTATGGAGTAATGAACACTTTCCATTCATCACTAAATGGCTGCTGAATTTGCATTTTTCATTATTTCATGACTATATAATAACCAATAAATTGTGCAGGGCCCATGAATGGTTCAGCTTTAACATGGCAACTGCGCATGAAAATTGCCATAGATATAGCTCGGTAAATTTCCTATTATGCTGTCATGTACTGTTTAATATTCCCCCCCCCCCCCCCTTTTATAATGTCACATTGCCAGTCAGTTGATTTGTGGATTGTCTAGAGGATTGGAATTTCTTCATGAACATTGCAATCCTCCAGTTTTGCACAGAAATCTCAAGTCATTGAGCATTCTTCTAGACGCAAGCTTCAATGCAAAGGTAGTTATAAAAATTACTACTCTTTTACCACTATATTCATTTGTTTATATCTTCTAAACCACTCGTTTCCCCCCTTCAGATTTCAGACTTCGGGCTTGCTACGACCTCTGTTACTCATACTAGAAGTGATGCGAAGGTTGTTGGAGCAACGGGTAGCCTTGCACCAGAGTATTTACTGGAAGGTATGCTTCAATATCACTTCAACCCTTATCACTTGAACCATTTATATGTTCTGTATTAGGCTGAGCATTTCTCATACTGACCCTTTTTCTTGGCAAAAGTGTGGATTTGGTCTGATATGTTCACACGAAGAAGTGTACAGTTTTGTGTTTCTGTTTAAAATTAGTGAGCTGGATTGTCCACTTTATAAAAGTTGTTAATGGATGGTACATCATCAATTTTCTTGCTTGTTTTAAAACTGAACACACACTATCCGTAGCAATGAAATGAAAAGATACAAAGATCAGCAAAAACTTAAAATTCCCATTTTTATTGCAAATAAAAAATTAAAAAGAAGGCTATAGAAAAAGTTTTTGTTGTCTGTTATATGTTGCATCCAGATATTCCAAGGAATAGTGATCTTGAGAATAGCATTGCAAATTGGGTACATTTCCTTTATTGTTTTAACACATGCTATTAGCCTCAGTTGCTTAATTTTGCTACCCCTAGATCTTCAGGAAAACAACTGGAGATTTTATTTCAAATATACGAAATTTCTCTTTTTAATAATGTCCGTCAGTTAATTTGTGGCTGGAAAATTTACCTTTTATGAAGTGGACAGCCCAATTCTCCAATTTTTAAGAGAGAATTGGATTGAAGGATGGAAAGAAACATATTGACAGGACACAAATGAACTTCAAAAAAGAGAAAGGAATAAATAGAAAAACCTTGCACTGGTAAAGGGCCAAATACATGCCTTTTCCTTTCTCCTTTTTTTCTCTTTTTTTTTTCACCTCAAATGTTCATCTGAAGTGATATGTCTCGTTTCATCATTTGTTGAAGAACGAAACTAGAGTTTCTTATTGAAACCTAAACTACTCATATCTTCATCTGTATCAGGCAAATTGACAGATAAAAGTGATGTCTATTCTTTCGGAGTCATCCTTCTGGAGCTTCTGATGGGAAGAAATTCGGCAGGGAAAATCTCAACGGCTCAAGGCCAGTCACTGGTCACATGGGTATGTATGTTTTCCTTCTACATGGTTCTCAATAGTCCTTTCTGGAAAATATTTCGCCTATCCAGGTCAATTTCAAGCTAAATATTCTTGAGACATGCCCCATATTTGCAGGCAACACCTCAGCTCACTGACCGGTCGAAGCTTCCCAACATTGTTGATCCTGTCATCCAGGACTCAATGGATCTGAAGCACTTATATCAGGTATGGAATATCAAATTGGTCATGGTTTTGAATTACTCTTAGTCTTTCTTATCTTTCCCATGTCTGAATTGTCTACCGAGTCAACAGGTTGCCGCTGTAGCAGTTCTGTGTATACAACCAGAGCCATGTTACAGGCCATTGATAACCGATGTCCTTCATTCTCTCATACCCCTAGTTCCCGCAGAGCTCGGAGGTTCTTTAAGAGTGTCAGAACCTGCGATCGGAAGTCCTACTTGATCCAATTACTGTCTATCTTCTTGGGCCGAGGTTGATTCTTCAATCTGGGCCAGCAGCTTTCGCTTCTCTTTTCTAATACGGATATGATGTAAAGTCTCAGCTTTCTTCTTATACTTGTAAATGCTAGCTTATAGTAAAGATATTTGCTCCTTCTTGTATTCGACACTGGTCTCTATGAGTCATCTATTTAGATCGTAAAATTTTCCATTAGCCAACTGGATCAGTGCAACTTTGTTAAAGGAAGCTAAAGTTGAATGCAATTCTTGTTGAATCCAAGATACAGATTCTAGCCGATTCATTGTGCTTGGAACTGAAATAGCACTGCAAGTTAGAGCTTACAGCTTCGCTTTCCTGAACCCTGCAAATTTGATAGAAAGGTATTGAATGAATATCAGAGAAGTGAAATCTCAAATCGCCAAGTATAAGCACGCATTGCTGTAGGGTGGTTCAATTACAGGCAGTTCCCATTCTTGTTCGTCAAACATACCAGCTCATTACCATGTTATTCCTCCGAACTGCTACGTAGACCGGGTTGCCAGTTTTCAGAAGACATTCTCCTCCTGGGAGACCCCCCCTACAGCCCTTCTGGAAGTACATCCTGATCCATTCAGTCGTCTGAGCTCCCTCGTTACAGAAGGATGCAAGTTTCGATCTGTTCTCGATGCATTGCCTTGGTTTCCTGAATAGGCTGTGTTATTCATTCCAGCAAGCAGGTAAGCAAAGCAGTTATCCTTGGAGAAGCACTCTTCACCATCATTTTCCCTCTGAACTCTTTTTCAGTCACTCGATATCGGACCTGTTTTCTGTCCCTCGCTCAGTTCATCCGACATTTTAATACAAGCATGTGTTCTTTTGTTTGGGAAAGACCAACACGTTGCAATTGAATCATGCTCACTGCCCTCGTTCCTCGGTGTTTGTCGGGTAATAAAATCATAAATCAGAGAAGGAGATGGAGAAGCAGAGGAGGGTGAAGCAGATGAGGGAGAAGCCAATGGAGAACATCTCAATGTAAGGCGCTGGAGCTTCCAGACTGTGCTAATGGGGACGACGTAGAACTTCTGCCCAAGCACCAGGGTGGTGTCGGGGGCAACGATGGTCCATGGCTGCTGGAAGACATGAGGATAGGCCACGCAACATCTCGGGTCGTGGAGCCTGATCTTGGCCGCCACAATCAGCCTATCATGGAGCTCGACATGTCCTCCGGGGTGAACAATCTTGACAGGCACGTTCTTCGTGCTGTTCTTTGCGCAGAGCCATCTCGTCCGAGCCATCTCTTCCTCGACCGTCTGGTTCTCAAGATTAACAGATACTAGGAAAGAGATGGATGTAAAGACTTGGCATGGGGACGAAGGAGACATGAGAGGTTTAAGTATGCAACCGTCTAACCTCCTGGGGTGGCCGAGAATATCCCTGGGGACAGATGCTGCAAAACCATTATCAGAATCTCGTACATCCATTGCCCTTTGGAGTTTGGACCCAGTTTCTTGGTTTGATCGGTAGAGATTATCTATGTTATCACAAGTATTGTATTCCTGGCTCGAGTTTTGGCATGATTGTGAGGAGTAAAATGGCACATAGGAATGAGCTTATGCGGACAACATGACTCCTCGAAGTAGATGGCTGCAATGTCAGTGTGTATCAGACATTCCATTTCCCGTTTTGCTGGGAAGTCTCTCTGAGCTCTCAAAACGACAAGATTCAGATGTTCCAGGACAGCAGCATACGGCTAAGTTATTGGAGATGGACAAGAGATTACAAATCTCATTGAAATCTCAGATTCTCATCCTTTTCCTTGTGTGTTTGCCATCTGATCTTCGGATATATGGGTGTTTCTTGGTGGGTCGAGATTGTAGAAGTTGTGGAGTATTTGATTCTTAGACACAACTTGGCACGAATGCTTCGACTTTACGTCAATATGGGGAGAAAAAGTATAGAACAATGAACAATATAAGGACACAAAAATGTTCTTTTTTTTTTTCAGTCCGGTATTCAAAAACTCATTGAATTATGACTGATTTAAAATTGAATTGAATTGACCCATTTAAAAAATAAAATTTTATCAATATAAATTCTTTTTATTCACGCGGAAAGTATTTTATTAATTTAGTAGAGTCTAGCATATACTCAAATCTAAATTAATCGAATAAAATATTAATAATACATAAATGATAACAAGAAAGGGAATTTGGTGTAGTGGTACCACAATCACTTTAATAATCAAGAGGTTATGGATTTGATTCTCATTGTAGGATTTCATGTGCCCCTTTATCTCATCTCCGTTTTTATTATCCTATTTTAGATTCATGATACTCCTATATAATCGAAAAAAAAACATAAATCGAAACAAAATTATTATAATTTTCGGCCGTAATTTGTAATAAAAACAGAAGGACATGCCCAAAATTAGGCCCAGGCCCACAAAATCATAAAAGCAAGCTAGCCCACTCCATCGCACCGTCCGTTTCAGTCATCACCCATGGTCGCCGTCGAAGGATCCGTCAACCCGTCTCCGACCGCAAAGCCCTAACAGAACCCTCGTGCTGCCCACAGTCCCGGCCTCCTACTTCTCTTTCACGGCGCCGTTTCTTCCCTCTCTTCTCATCGCTTGAAGCTTCTCCGTGCCCCCCACACCCCCCCCCCTCGTTTTTGCCGGGTGGCGGATCTCTGAGCGGTCACCGCCCAGCTGAAGTTTAAGGTGAAAGTCCTCACTTTAGGGTTCTTTTTACAATTTGTCATTTTTCAGGCCTACTCAGTGACTGGCTTGGCCTGCAACTGTTGCCCGATTGGCTTAGCACGAGAGAGGTGCTTGCTGTCGTCTCGGTTTATTTGGGGCTTGCAATGTTTTTACCCTGATTAGACTTCCATGGAGCTCCCAAGTCTCAGTGTGGGCAGCTGCCTCCGATGTCCCCAGTTTCTCTCTGTCCCTGCAAATGTTGTTGAGCCGGGGATCGCTTTTCCTACTTTACTGTCGTCCGACTATTATGTGCTGCCTTCCCCAGGGGAGCTAGCTACTGGGGAAAGCAAGAATCCAGGTTATCTGAGCCGAGTAAGGGATTTCACAGTTGGGAGATTTGGTTATGGGTGCGTAAAATTTCTTGGTGAAACAGATGTTAGATGGTTGGATTTGAGTCGGATAGTGAAGTTCGGTAGAAACGAAATAGTAGTATACGAAGATGAGAGTACCAAGCCTGCTGTTGGTCATGGCCTCAACAAGGCTGCTGAGGTGACTCTGGTCTTACAGATGCGATCAGCATGGTCAGGTGATGGAAAAGTGGGTAATGTGGTTGCAAAATTAAGAGAGATCACTGAAAAGCAGGGGGCCACCTTTATTTCATATGATAGAATTCATGGTCTATGGAAGTTCTCCGTCCAGCATTTCAGCAGATTTGGACTGAGTGACAATGATGAGGAAGATATCACCATGGATGATGTCCCTGAAGTGCAATATACTGCAGAAATGAACAGGGGTGAGATCTCAGATATTGATGAGGAGCCTGAGATGAGCCCTGCTGAGCCCGAGCTTGCTCATTCTCTTCCTGCACATCTGGGTCTAGACCCTGTGAGAATGAGAGAGATGAGAATGTTGATGTTCCCTGCAGAGGAGGAGTTGGAGGATTATGTTGAAAGACGTTCTCATCAGAAGTCTAACTTAAGCAAAGGATATGCAAGAACTCCATTGCAGAATTCCACTAAAGTGAACCAAAAATCTAGTCCATCCACTGTGAGAAAGACTCCATTGGCTCTGCTTGAGTACAAGCCGAGCAATGCTGACAATAGCCCTAATGGAACCATACTCCTCTCCCAACACAACAAGGACATGCCTTTGAAAGTACTCAAAACCAAAGGTTTTAGTTTGGACATCAGCTCTGAGACCCCAGTTAGTGGATACCATTCTCGTAATGTAGTTGATTCAGGCTTATTCATGGGTAGGTCATTTCGGGTTGGGTGGGGACCAAATGGAATCCTCGTCCACTCAGGTGCAGCTGTAGGTAATCGTGATTCTAATAAGGCATTGTCTTCTGTAATTACCTTAGAGAAGGTTGCAATTGATAAAGCAGTTCGAGATGAGAATAACAAAGTGGGAAAGGAGCTTGTTGAGATGGCTTTTGATGCTCCAATGAACTTGCACAGAGCGATAGAACATGAAGCAAGAGAGGTTGAAGTTGGTTCATTCAAGTTGAAGCTTCAGCAACTTGTTGCTGATCGTGTAATACTATCAGATATATGCCGAAACTATGTGGATATTGTGGAGAGGCAGCTGGAGGTTCCTGGTCTATCATCATCGACTCGTTTAGTCTTGATGCACCAAGTAATGGTCTGGGAGTTGATCAAAGTCCTTTTCTCACAGAGAGATTTGAATGGGCAGTCAAAATCTGTGGGTGCTGACAATGAAGAAGATGTGATGGAGGATATGAAAGATGGTTCACCTGAAGTTGACCCTGAAGCGCTTCCTCTTATACGAAGAGCTGAATTCAGCTACTGGTTGCAAGAGTATGTTTGCCATCGTGTACAGGATGAAGTAGGCTCATTGACTGAGTCCAATTATCTGGAACATTTGTTCTTGCTTCTTACTGGGCGACAGCTGTACTCAGCAGTGGAACTAGCTGTTTCCAAAGGGGATGTGAGATTGGCTTGTCTACTGAGTCAAGCGGGTGGATCATCAGCAAATCGTTCTGATGTCTCTCGACAACTTGATCTTTGGAGAGTGAATGGAATGGATTTCAATTTCATTGAGAAGGATCGAATAAAGATCTATGAATTGCTTGCTGGAAACATTGATGGTGCTCTAAGAGATGCTAAAATCGATTGGAAGAGATTCCTTGGATTACTGATGTGGTATCAACTACCACCTGACACATCACTGTCTGTAATTTTCAAGACATACCAGCGCTGGCTCAATGATGGAAGGGCCCCATATCCATTTCCTGTCTATATTGATGAAGGACCGATTGAAGATGCTCGGCATTGGAGTATAAAGGATCGATTTGACCTCTCATATTATCTTATGCTCCTTCACGCTAATCAAGGAGGTGAGTTTGGGTTCTTGAAGAGAATGTTTAGCTCCTTCTCTTCAACAAATGATCCACTCGACTGCCATATGATTTGGCATCAGCGTGCCTTGTTGGAAGCAATTGGAGCCATTAGCTCGAATGATCTTCATGTACTGGACATGGGACTTGTTTCTCAACTTCTGTGCCTAGGGCAGATTCATTGGGCTATATATGTTGTCCTTCACATGCCTTATCGAAGAGATTGTCCATATGTACAAGCTACTGCAGTCCGAGAGATTCTGTTTCAATATTGTGAATTCTGGAGCTCTGATGAATCACAACAGCAGTTCATTGAGGACTTGGGAGTCCCATCAGCTTGGTTGCATGAGGCAATGGTACACTTTGGCACTTCTTTCTTGAATTTCTTTCAGCTCCCTTTGAGGATTTGCACAATGTTTTTGCTTATTGGCATGCTCTACATGGTTATGCAGGCAATTTATTACAATTACTATGGGGATGTCTTGAAGTCCTTGGAGCACTTTCTAAAATGTTATAATTGGCAGAAAGCTCATTCTATTTTTGTGATGTCAGTTGCCCATTCATTGTTTTTGTCAGGTGATAAGCTAATCATAGGTGACTTTTTTTTTCATGTATGTAACAGTTTCTGCTGCTTACTGACCAATATATATATATATTTATATACACTGAGACTTTTACATGGAATTCTTAGTATATGTTTGCAGTCAGCTTTCAGCATCAAGCTTTTTCTAGCCAGGTAAAAAACTTCTTGCAATCTTTGTCTGATAAAGCATGCTTTTCTCATTTATCCAGCAAAGCATTCTGAGATATGGAGGCTTGTTTCACTGATGGTCGAATATAAATCAGAAATTGAGAACTGGGACTTGGGAGCAGGAGTGTACATTTCATTTTACTCAATAAGAAGCTCCTTGCTTGACAATGACAGCATTATGGGTGAACCTGTAAGTACCATCTGTTTTAGTGAAGCTTCTGTTGATCAACAAGAAATCTAGAATATCTTTAATTGCTGCGCAACACATTGAGGAGTGACAATGAAACTGGGCTCGATGTATTCGGCTTATCTTTGTTTGTTGTATATTTGAGCTACAATACCCTTCAGTTGTGGAAGTCTAGCACTCTACAGGACTTGTCTTGGTTGATGAGGTTCTTACACAATAATCTGTCACAGGAATCTCTTGAAAAGAAAAACGCTGCTTGTCAAGAATTCCTCGGTCAATTGAGCGAGTCACTTGAAGTGTGGGGTGATAGGTTACCACTGGAAGCCAGGTAGTTCTCAACCAATTCATTTTCATTGCTCCATGCTCCTGACATATATTTGATTTCTGATAGATTGACCCATCAAAGGGTCAGAAATTGAGCGTAGTGGCGTGTATTTATCTGATGGGGTTGAAGAAAAATCATACCCTTATTATCATGAACAATGATATTGTTGTTTTGTTGTCTCCAGGGTTGCATACTCAAAGATGGCGGAAGAGATATCTAGCTTGCTCATAGCAGGCATTTCTGAGGGTCCAAACCGAGAGATTCAACTAAGCTGCTTTGACACTGTATGCAGCGCTCCTGTACCTGAAGACCTTAGATCGAGCCATTTTCAGGATGCAGTGTCTCTGTTTACATGCTATCTTTCAGAGTTGGCTTCTTAGATTCAGGCCTCTGGTGAGCCCTATTGTATCATTCTGGCTCTCGGGTAATTTCCAGATTGTACTAGTATTGCTTGTGAATGCAGTAAGATTTTTCCTTCTATGCTTTCTCCTTGCTCTCACTCATCGTCAACATTAAACCGAAATGTGCGTAGACCAAAAATTTCCACTGGCCAATTGTACCCATTTGAAGCCTCTAGCACAAGCTGCTCCTTTTGTGGATAACCATTAGGGTTGTCTTCCTACTTCGATGTTTTATCTGTCAAAGATTTTTCATCTCAACCAAGGGAAAGCATCAGTCCCGCGTGCTGACCCAGAAGCTCATGAGCGCCGACACTCAGTGGACCCTTCTTCCCCTGTTGTGTTCTTGTCCATTCTTGTCCGTCGAATTCGCACCACTGCCATAGAAAGTACAAGACATGAAGTGGGGTGGACTAATTAAAGCAATTGTGTTGGATTCTAGGCTGATATTGTGAAAAATCTCTTTGATGAATGGGAGTTTGTATGGATGGGATCCATGGAGAAGCAAACTCTGATGCTCATGACAAATGGCGTTACAGTTTGCTCTAACTTATCCATCATCTCTCAGGTTGTCAATTTTGGCTACTGATATATATTATATACTTTTTTTCTTTTTCTTTTCTATTTTTATAAATATAGGGCCACATCAGTAATACTTACACCCAATCACTGAGTCAAGAGCCACAGCAGCTCACGGTGTCAATAGGAAATTGACGGAACATATTATTTTAGTTTTTATATCAAACCATAATTTCTGTCTGGACGATTGTCCCTGGTCTAACCCAATCTTGTCCCATTTCATTCTCTCCTTTCTTTCTGGTACAACCACTCTCCACCAATCAAGGCTTCTGTTCTGATTTAGACACAAAGGGAGAGACACTGACGAGGAAAATCAAACTAACTCAAATTAAGAACATAAGTCATTGCTCGAGTTATCGCGAGGTAACAAATTGAGATGCCCTCTCATTCAAATGAACTGTCGGCATCAAGATGAGATACATACAATACAACAAATGAATGGAGGACAAACAGAAGGCCTCTCGGATACATCCTGCCATGGATGTGAAAACAACTTCGATGAATCAGTGGAAACGCTTTTGACTTTTCAGCTAGGAGGAGGACCGTGGATCCAGGGAGAGGATGGCTGTCGAGTTCTTCGTCTGGTCCGGTTTCTGCTTCTACCCCGACTGCTCGAGGGGGACGAGGGCAAGGAGGAAGGGTTTGAAGGTTCGTGTTTGCTCGAGGTGCTCGAGGGTTTCGTCTCCTCTCCTTCTTGATGAGTCTTTTCTTCTGCTGCTCTGTGATGCATAACCCTGGTAGAACTCAAGGTTGCCGGAAGCACACAATTGCAGAGAAACCCTGTAAGAGAAAATTGATCAAAGAACCATTCCTGATCCAATGAACATTTAAAATTGCGGACTGGAAAATCTTTTCCCTGGCATATGTTCCTTTAACGATGAAAACAGTTCACACGAAAGCTCAATCATTCATTCAAAAGATGCTTACTTTTCCCTGTTCAGATGCACAAAAGCAGAAGCAGTGCATCACTTTTGGCACATAAAGCAGGGAGACTAAAGAGACTAAATGTTCTGAGCAATCCCTTACCGATTCGAGCTAGACGATTGACCCAGCTGGGGATCGGGTTCCCAGTGAGCCGAATGCAGGCATCGTTGCAGAAATGATTGCAGTTCTTCGTGATGAGGTTGTACGTGTTCCCTCGATACTCTTTTGCTAGTTCTTCCATTACTGCCCTCACCTGAGCGGTTCCTATATCAGTCTTCCCAATCAAGATTGTCTTCCTAAATGTGAACCCATCACATCGCTTCGGTTCCCCTTCAAAAATGCCTGTCGTCGGGTAATCATGAGCTCCAAAAGCATACTCAACCCCATGAACTGCAAGTTCAAGAACTCGAGCACATTGGCAATTTACCCAGATAAAATAAGACACCAGGATCAAGAAAGAACGACAGCATTCCGCACCTCCAAGGTCCTATTCACTTCATATACTTCAAATCTAGATGTGCAGCAATCTCTCCTCTCCAGTTAAATTCAAATATTTTCAAACTCATTGTTAACTTAATAGTCTTCATGCATAATCCAGAAAATCGATGGAATCAATAGCAAGCAAGTACAGCAAGATGGGAACGAAACAGAGTCCACCAAATTCAAGGTCCTAAGCAGCAATGCAAAACCACAAGCTGTAAGAGGCTCAGATACAATCTCTTCAACGAAATCTTGGGATTCTAGGAAGACCCATTTTGCAAGAACAACACTGAACAACAAGTGAAAAAAGATCAGTCGCCCACGAGATCCTCCCAGAAAAACAGATGAAATAGAGGGAATGTCGAACAGTGGAGCAGAGAACAAGTCAAACGCAATGAGCTGACCTTGCACGCCGGAGTGATAAGCTCCGAGGCCGACCCAGTGAATGTAGCCGTTGATGGGAGTGAGGTCGTACACGTTGAGGTAGACCGGCACGGATCCTCCTTCCTTGGCGCTCAGACTCCTCCGGCAAAGCATTTTCCCGACAGATAGCACCGCAGAGCAGCGTCATCCACGGAACCCAATTACCCACCACAGGGTATCATCCCAAAAAGGGTTTCTTTATTTCCTCGAAAGGAGGGAGGGAAACATATTGGGGTTGTTTTGCGAGCTTTTCAAATCTGACAAGAGAATGAGAATCTTCCTCTGCCCCCTGTGCTCCTTCCTCACTCACTCAGGAAGCTAGTGATGTTATCATTACGGCCAGAACAATGATTTTAAACTGTGGGTTAACAGGTGAGCACTGCAGCCAGCCGTGCCGGGCAGTGTCTTCCTAGGAGAGCAACGGTGTCACCGCAAACTAATCAAATTTCTTCTTCAATTTTTAATTACTAAATACAAAAATAAGTCCGAGAAAATTACTAAAGTGGTTCATCAATTTATAATTACCATCAATTCAGTTCTCAAATTATCTGAACCATCATTTTGATCCAATAATCTAATCATGTAACTGCACATGTGACAATATCGTTACTATCGGTTAGCATCTGAACTATTTTGATTATAGAATCACACAAACTTGGATAGAATCCATGGCAAAATTTCAGGACCCATTTGAAAGTATTTTAAAAATCACAAGTAATTCTAAGGATCTAGAAAAATTAATTTATCAAGCATTAAACAATTTTAAAATTGGATAATAATATATCAATTTATGGGTAATGACGGTTCAACACGGTCTTCTGGCGGTTCCTAGCTGAGTCGATGAGGGAACGTGTTGAGCCAGTTCAAGTTTGATGGGCCTATCTTTCGGACCCGGTACAGAACTGCCCCTCACCCCACAAACCACTGCTTACGTGCCGGTTTGGGACGGCCCGGGCCGGCTTGGATTATTATGAAAGGTAAGGCCAGGCCCGTAAACACTTGCAAGAACGATCAACAAACTGATCTACAGTCGTTTTTGCTGAGTCTGCGGTCACGAATTCAGTTTTGCTCATGCAAGTCCTCCACATACATGTTTTGGTACTACGTACCTCACCAACTCATCAACACATTTGACGCGTAGCGCCGACTCATATCTACCAGGTGCACCATCTTGTCCAACTCTTACTAAGAATAGTGATCACTTCCACTTTTTAGGGGGAAAAAATCTTGAAATATCAAAACTTGCAAGCATAATGTCTTTCGAGTAAACATTAGACATTGTGTGATGATATGTGTATGATTATAGGAGATTATGTGATACATTTGCTATGTTCATCTCACCAGACAAAATCACAATTGCCTGTCACCATATGTATACGTGTATATGTGTGTGTGTGTGTTCGACGCGCGGCTGCCAATGGAGCGTTCTTCTCCCAGATTGGTTTTCTTCGTTCTAGCGGCTGCACTTGCTCGAGAGTATCTGTCCCTTTCTCCCTCTGCCTCTCAACCGCATTGCATTCAATCAAACTTTATTGAATTTGACGCGATGACGTCGACGATCTCGAAAGAATTGGACGAGGAGTCTTGGGGATTCCATGACTGCTTATCGATGGTGACGTACGTCTGTGCTTGTTCTGAGGACCTTGGAACCATTTTGAGTCGAATATAGCAATTGCAGACACGATTAGTTTCCCATTCTTCCATGCAGGTGTGACATCGCCGCTGGCAGAGGCTGTGTGCAAACGAGATTATCGACTGTAAATGGGAATGTCCGGCGGGTACGATGTATCCCATATGCGACGTGGTCACCGGGAAGTGCTGCTGCCTTGGAGGACAGCCATCGGGCGGCGTCTGTGAAGTCGAAAAAGATTGTGATAGACTCTGCCCTCCGAGTTCCAAGTCCAAAGATTGTGTGGGAGGCAGGTGCCTCTGTGCGTGGCTAAATTGGAATGAGAGTGGGTAGCACGGAAGGTATTACTGCACAGTTACTGTGATCTCTGACTAGTTCCATTGACTTGCTGCTCCTCCTGAAATCTTCCCGAGCTGATCAGTATCTGAATGATCGATCATCTCCCTTCTACTCGCTCTTGCCGGTACTGCCAATTCTGTAGCTGTGGTATATGCTGTGATTCATCCTCATGCATCCCCTGCTATGCTTTGGTTAACATA
Organism: Sonneratia alba; assembly: GCA_900174645.1. Taxonomy (NCBI): domain Eukaryota; kingdom Viridiplantae; phylum Streptophyta; class Magnoliopsida; order Myrtales; family Lythraceae; genus Sonneratia; species Sonneratia alba. The sequence continues at coordinate 6,137,844 of FWPY01000028.1, read as the reverse complement.
ATGTAGCATGAGCAGTTTTGAGGGATCCTACCGTGCAGTTGTCGAGCTTGGAAGAATGGAAAAACCATTAGATCATCCCAGAAAGAAACTCAGCATCTGGTCTCCAATGGCTCGTGTCGGTTGAATTCACCCAACTTCGAAATTACAGCAAAATGGAGCCGGAGATCTCTCCACTGGGTCACTCTTTGTCGGAAGAATTAATGCTATTACTCATCAGAATTCAAGCTTGAATAGATCTTCTATGGTCATTGTAGGACTCGGGTAAGTGTAATACCACGGCCTCAAACCAGAGTTGCAGCTGTTATCCGGGGATTTCGATGAAACAATATTCGTTACAAGCAGACTACTGAGGGTGAGGTGCATCAAAAACTACGATTTATGTGATACGAACGAAATTTCTAAATCCCGAGCAAGAGAAAATGAGTCCGGTTCGTACATTCGAAACAGCTTAAAATAGGCCATACTCAACAGGAGCCCTTGTCGAACAACACACACACACACACTCGGTTGGTGCTTCCACTCCCCTGTCTACCTACTTTTCAATTTAGCCCACAGCTGATTCTTGTGCAAAATAAGTCCAATAATATCAACTCTTTTTTTTAAAATGATTATCCAATGTGAACTCTAAATTGTCGATCATTGATCAGAGGGAAACGGAATTCCTATATTCCGATCACATAAACCCTAGCTAGACATGCCGATCAGAGAGGTCAGTCTGCCGGGAACCAGGTCGACGAAGACCGCGTGCGAGACTGGTGCCGGCTGGTTCATCACATCACGGATCGTGAAGCTGCTCCTTACATAGTGCGATCGAGATACGATCGAATAAAGCAATGCAATAGACAAAGAAAACAAGACACCAAGAGTTTTTCAAGACCGGATTCAGAATCAAATTTTCTTTTATTTTTAATGGAGATTACACCAATACTTCATCAAAGGAAAACCATTGACGTGGGGTTGCGAGGCAGCGAGGGACATTGCCACCACACACGTGCAGGGGAAGGCAGAAAACGTAGATGAGTTTGCTGCAGGCTGAAATCCGACTCCGAGCCAGGTATGGTGTACGTGCATTAATCTGACCAAAGGCTAACTAGCTAGAAAACCCACATGCAGGAATCTGACCGGCGGACGATGAACACGTGATTGTCCACGTGGGTCACGTGATATCTCCATTGACAAAAGGGGCGAGGATTGTTCCGCTGCTTTTTTTTCTTCGTTATTCTCCGCGGCACATAATTACGGGGCCTCGAGTCTCCTCCACCTGCGTCACGTGACTTCTGTTCTCTTCAGCCGCCCCGAACCACGCGCCCCTTGCTGTCGGCAGCTCGCCTTGTAATGGATCATTTCTTGGATTCTGACATTTCCGAGTTGCACCATCAGATATTTATTAGTCCGTATTTATTATGAGTCGGGTAACACTCTGGTGATCATAAATCCTTCCTCTATCATAAGTTTTTTTTAAATTAAATAATAATTTATTTAGTCGTAATGCATCCCACAGTTTTAAAACTGGACATAGCTAGCCGGTTTGACTTATTCAACCGAAAATTAACCACTCACTCGGTCCGGTTCATATAAAGAAACCAAATTACACTTTTAATAAGATCAACTCCAGTTGAACCGATCAGTTCCGGTCCAACTGGTGAACTCAATTAAATCTGTGAGAAAATCGACAGAGTTAAAATTAAAAAAACAATCATAATGTACATATTTTATTTTACTAAACTTATATTTATATTTTATGCTAAAATTTTTATTTAATATAATGGTTATATTAATTATTTTTATTATAAATCACATTCATATAAATTTATTAGTAATATTATTTATTAAATATACAATTCAATCAATTAAATCCCGATGTAAACTATGAACTCATACCTTAAAAATGAATATTATGTAGTGGGAGCAGCTAAAATTTCGCCATTATTTGGCTTCCCTTTTTCTTTTTAACCTTAAAAAAGAGGACTCTTCGCAGGTGTGAAAGTAATCAAATATTTAATATATGAGTAAACACATACTTTCGTTTTTAGTATTTCATCGGGTCAACAGTTTAATGTGTAGTATTTTTGCTCCCAATTCGACCCAAATTATTTTAGAAGGAAATAAAATTGGCCACAATTTTTGTAATTAGACCCTAATTTCATTGAATTATTGAAAACAATTTGGCTTGAAGGAAAGAACCAGAAATTCGAGGGTGCCTCATGTATGAGTGAGGTGAAAGTCAATAGGATCCTTTTCATGACCAATTAATTAGAGGCTCTATTGGTAAGACTAATGGTTACCTTATTTATTTATTAAATTTTATAATTAAGGAATTAATATTACTTAATTTTTAATTGAACAATTATATTACATCTGTGATGTAAGCTTGTCCGTCAAATGGGTATTTCTATTATATCTAGTAATATTTTATATAAAAGGAATTTAACATTTTTAACTGTCCGTATTATAATAAAAATTAAATTTATACGCAGAGACTCTTAAGTTATAATGAATATATTTTTATTGATAAAGTAATAAGGTAAAAATACATGTAAGTATATATTAACCTAGATAGGGATTAAGTTTATTTTTTAAAATTGTATCGATAAAATAAATAAATTATTAAGAATAAGAATAAAAGACACGTGGGTGAGGCCCCATTGATTTTTTTGGTTATTTTATAACGACTCAAAAATCATCTAAATTTCAAATAGAATTCCAAAAAACCATTTTTTGGAGCCGGTCTGGTTCGGTTTTTCAATTTTCAATTTTCAGCCTTTTCCTTACACCCCTAACCTAACCAGCACCCATGGGGCTACGATACATTAAATACGGTTAAACAGAAAAGATCGAAGACAAATTTCTCAATAATGAGTCCGGTCCCCTTTCATTCATACTTCGATTCCGCAATTTCGCCTAGTGGGAAAAAAAAATTCGCCCACTTTTAGAATTATAGCGTAATTCAAAGCAAAAGCGAAAAAAAAAAATATTCGTATATGTTTGTTTATTCAGTTTTTCAATGGTCTTCACGTACAAGCCTTATATATATATATATATATATGCATATATGTATGTGTGTATATACATGGTAGGTGGCACCGTGGAAGCTCAAGTCAAGTCGTAGTCATTGGGGGGGCTTTTCATGACCATTGACCAACCGGCAAACCGGGTGGGTGGGTGGGGGTAGTGGCAGTATAAGATCCAAAGCAAAGTCAAAACAGGTGACTGTAGACTGTAGTGTAGTTGGACTACTTTAAAAGTTTCCAATAGCCGGTGATTGTTGTACGTCAAAATTGACACCTTCGTATATATTTTGTCGAATGATGTTTTTTTTTTCACCAACCAAATTTCCTCATATTGAGTTAATTATGATAAAAGTATTATATATTTATTATAATATATATTTTTTAAAATAATTATTTTAATTATATATGTTTAATTTTATAATACAATTGAGCACTAATTTTAAAAATTTGCTAACTTAATAAGAAGTTGATGCAGAAAAAATTGATGCACCATGCTACATCAGCATTAAAATTGTCCTATAAAAATAATAAATGAATTTTCACTATATTCCTTTCATACCACCATGAAGCCATTTTTAATACGAAGATTTTCTTCTTTTTTTTTTACTGTAACCAGAATAAAACTGTACCTTTTCAAATACTTACAAATAAGAGTGATTAAATAATTTTAAAATATGATAAAGGTAAATTGGTATAATAGTATCATTCTCGATCTAACGATTAAGATGTTATTGGTTTGATTGTTATCGTGAGACTATTCATACGTTTTATTCTCTTATTCTCTTATCAATTTTCAAGGTTATGGAGCTCGAATATAACCGAAAAAAAAGAATAAGAAGAAGAAGTAGCAATTCTAAAATCTATCAAATTTTCTAACCAAAATAAGACAAAATGATTTATTAACATGGAGGTGAGGTTGTTGGGAAGATAGGCCAATTTTATGGAAAGTGCCCAGTGTGGATCACGTACCTTGGCATAAATCAAACTAGTTGTGCGATTATGTCTCTCAAGGATTCCAACTTCCAAGACAACGATGTTGTCCACGACAACTTCTCTTCAAACTTCCATCGCGGGAGTTGTGTTCGACCCTCCGATTCATTCCCACACCCCTGTCGAGCCGTGACATATTGCCCTTAGTTTCTCGTGCTCATGGCGGGTGATTCCATACGCTATCTATCATCCAGAGCCATACGTCGAGCTCCGGTCCCGAAAGTTCCTAGAAGGAGATGAAATACGGTCCGTGTCGCGACGATTAATGAGAGTTATCATCCTGGAGCTAAATCGTGCCAGCCTTCTGTTCAATTCCCTTGTTTTGACTTATCGTTTTCATCCATCGCACACCTTCGGCGAGCCATCCCTGACCAGATACCAATACACACACACACGCACCATCAACCGCTGAAAGTTGAGCCATTCAAAGTTCAACGAAGCATACGTTGGTCTAATACATCACCTTGAAGGCTGGTACCTGTCGACCTCTGACAAAACTTACGAGTCTTCAATTTTGAGGGTGGAAATTATATTGCCGGTTATTGACGGATATTTACTGAAAGTACAGCCGAATACTTTAAAAATGGTGTAATGAAATTACTATCGGCTTGTACGAGGGCTCGATATATATATATATATACATATATATGAAACATTTAATTCGAATAGAAGGGCACTTTACTTGGAAATTCTGTCTGAAATTTAACAGAGGATTTTTTATTTAGGTTTAATGGAAATTTGAAATAATTTTCGGGCACGTTTCTCCGTAGAGATTTGGCCGGTGGTAACATCCCACAAATAATATCGTCCACGAAATTTTCAAGTTCGCCGGCGGGGTTGGTGACTTAGTCTGTCACTCTATATATATCTCAGCATTTCCCTTCGCCATCTTCGTCTTCCTCCTAACCTCCACACCAGACCCTTCTCGAGCATATTAAAGCAAACGCCCTTGATATTACCTCTATAGCCGCAGGTCCCAAGTCAACCCTAGATATGCCGATGGAGGTCAGCTTGACGGGCTCCGGGAAGACCGTGTGCGTGACCGGAGCTGGTGGGTTCATCGCGTCGTGGATTGTGAAGCTGCTCCTCGAGAGAGGCTACACTGTTAGAGGAACCGTTCGGAACCCAGGTATTCGAAGAAAATCATGTCAGCAAAAATATGGATATAATCGATTGTTCGTATGGTCTCTTTATACCCAACTTTCATGTTGACTGATTTCGAGAATCGACCTTATCAGATGATCCGAAGAATGCCCATCTGAGAGAACTCCAGGGGGCGGAGGAGCGGCTGAGGCTCTGCAGAGCGGATCTTCTTGATCTCCAGAGCTTGAGGGAGGCCATTGGTGGGTGTGATGGTGTCTTCCACACCGCTTCTCCCGTCACCGATGATCCTGTAAATTTCTATCCTATCGTTATTCTCATGATCGATCATTCTATTCTCATCTTTCTCGTCTTCTAACACTGTTCAAATCCACTCTCAAGTTACACATATACATACGTATGTAATTGTATACATGTGATTGAAGACATATGGAATTAAATTAATGCACGTGCTGCGCCTAAGTCTTTCTTGTATCTCTCTCTTTCCTCGTCCTGATCATCTACATTGTCTCATTGGAAACGTAAGACAGTGTAAGATCTTTCTTCCAAGTTGTCAGACGAAACTATGGACCAAGCATTACGCAACTGACCCTCTTCCTACATCTGGTTTCGTTCGTGAAGGAGGTGATGCTGGAGCCAGCCTTGAACGGGACTAAGAACGTGATTGTCGCGGCGGCAGAGGCCAAGTGCCGGCGGGTGGTGTTCACCTCTACGATTGGCGCAGTTCACATGAACCCCAATAGGAGTCCTGACGTCGTGGTTGATGAGTCCTGCTGGAGTGACCTCGAGTTCTGCAAGAAAACAAAGGTAATTAATATTATTACACGTTGAATTGGAAATTGAGTTAATGAGCCAATATGTGCTTTAAGAACGTTATTCAATTTTATCCATACGAATTTACTTCGGTTTTGTCAAATGGTTCAAAAATTTCGCAGAACTGGTACTGCTACGGCAAGGCAGTGGCAGAGCGGGCAGCGTGGGACGTGGCCGAGGAGAAAGGTGTCGACCTCGTGGTGGTGAACCCGGTGCTGGTGCTGGGGCCACTGCTCCAGCCCACCGTCAACGCCAGCACCATCCACATCCTCAAGTACTTGACCGGTGCCGTCAAGACGTATGCCAACTCCGTGCAAGGGTACGTGCACGTGAACGACGTGGCGCGGGCCCACGTCCTTGTCTTTGAGACCCCCACTGCCTCCGGCCGCTACCTATGCGCGGAGAGCATGCTCCACCGCGGCGAGGTGGTTGAGATCCTAGCGAAGCTTTTCCCCGAGTACCCTATTCCCACCAAGTGAGTCTCCGTTCTCCTTATATATAACCACTTTACAGTATGCAGATGAAATAGATCACATGCCAGATTTCTACGGGGTCTTTAGGGTTTTGAACTTCAAACATAACATGAGACTTTCCCGACGTGGATTTAAGATATATGCCGAATTGATTTCTTGTGAAATAACGAATGCGGGTCTTTTACACTCACGTGTCTGTCGAAGCTAATATGGTATTTTTCGTGAATGGTAGGTGCTCCGACGAGGTGAATCCAAGGGTGAGGCCGTATAAATTCTCGGTCCAGAAGCTCAAGGACCTGGGCATGGAGTTCATACCGGTGAAGCAGTGCTTGTACGAAACCGTGAAGAGCTTGCAGGAGAAGGGCCATCTGCCTCTTCCCCCCCAGCATCGATGACTTGCTCCATACTAATTCAATAATTTACAGCCTCGAATCACTGTAATTTAAGGGGCGAGTGCGGATGATAATATCCCCTTCCTTCTCCGTATCGTTCTCCTATTTTTTATTTCTTTCTTTGATTATAGATCAGCAGGCTCAAGAGTCACTCTCGCAGCCTCACGAGTCTCTAATGGGATCGAGCCCTGTACCTCTCTTCATCTTATATGGAATATAGTGTCTTTATATCAATTCGAACCTGGCGGGCTATTATGTATTTTATCATAGAAAAAAAAATTAGTCAGCTTGAATTTTTTCTCGATTGAATGGAGGCTGAAACGAGAAAAAGAAATAGACAGATAGGTATAGAGACCCAACAATATCACCAAAGAGGAGCGGTCTGATGCCTATGAGAAAATGGTGGAGGAAATAAGAACCAATAGAAAGATCCGACATCGATCTCGTTCACCAATCCACATAAAAATTGCCCGCCCTCCAAATGAACTGTGGGTGATGTCTAACTGTGCACTCCTTTTCAAAGGAAACTTGAATACCCCTTGATCAGTTGGTTTGATTTGATCTGCTTATATGTGATTCACCCAATTCGAATTATCTTCTTAATTAGGGTTTGACCATCGGACCTCAAATCTTGTGCAACTGCAAGAACCCGCCAATGGTTGGCGGTGGCCGATGGCCAAACCGTAGCCTCGCCGGCAATCTTTTGGTGGCTATGTCGCCATCGATCCACTAGAGCGCCTGTAGTATATCGTTAGTTGGCAGGAGGTAGCTGGTCATTGAGATTAGCCAGAAACGTTGGACCAGCCCGCCATATAGGCCACAAAAGGCGCGGTCCGTGGCCCAACCAAGGTGATATCATAGTGACCACGAGGCCATTGCTGACAGCGGTGGCAAACTCTGATGATAACAGCCTAAAAAGAAAAAAGGTTGAGGAAGAGGAGAACTCCCCCACTTTCATAAAAACTTGACCATGGAAATTAGATTACTCTGATCAATCCTTTTTAAGGTCAAATTTCTCACATCATATAGCATTGTGATGACTTTTTCTTTTATTATATAGAGGTAGTCTGATATTTAAAAATTTAATAGATTTTAAATATAATTTAAATATAATTTATTTTAATTTATAAAAAATAGTTAAAATCTCTTTTAATATGAATTATTTTATTTCATGAAACTCAAATTTAACATCTTAATTAAAAAAAAAAACTTAGCCAGTGCATACGATTGGCTATAATGTCTTCTCTTCTGTCATCTCTTCGACGTTTTCGAACTTGCAGAAAGCCCGAGGGCAGGTATTGAAAGACTAACAGGAAGACAAAGTCTAAGTTGGTTTGAATCGATCGTTCCATGGATTTTCTTGTTGAACAACATAGTACATTTCAACATTCTAAATGATGAAAATACACTAATTATAGAGTTTTATTTGTTGATATACCTCACATAGTCGAATATGAATTAATTTAAAGAACATTTACGTTATGAATATTAGAAAAAATGGTAGTAAATTTAAATATATTTTCATGGGGATTGCGGATGTTCATGTTTGGCCACCTAAAAGTCTTTTTCGGATCGATCTTCTCTTCTCTTCTTGTGCCATGAGATAGACCGGATCGAAAGAATTTTAAGTCTCACACTACATGTGAAAAACGGTGTTGCCGACGGCCAGCCGTAGCCCCATTTGCTCACAATCACGGCCGACCACTCCAACTGCTTCCAACCACCGGCCTCCCGCGGCTACCACGCCGTGCGCCAGACTGCCCCATAACTATCGTTGTTGGCTGCTGGAGGGTCGTTGAGATTAGCTGGAAAAGGTTGGACCAGATCGCCATGGGCCAGCAGAGGGTTGGTCCATGAGGGTAGGCAAGTTTTGGTGCGTATGGGGATGAAAATTGGAAAAAGTTGAGGAAGACGACAGCCCCAATTTTCTTCAAAGCTTGACTGTGGAAGTGAGATGACGACTTCGACCAGTTCCATTTCAACGTCAAATTTCTCCGCAGTGTGAAGTGCTCAGCCCATCTCGTCAACGTTACCTCACCAGCCGAAATCCCGAGTAGAAGGTGTCCAAAGAACCGGTGTCAGAGAAAGAAGCTTCCCCTGTGCTCAGGATGGATGGAGATGGAAAAGAAAGACGAGTGCAAGAGGTCTATCCATCACACCAAGCCCGCTGAATGAGCGGGGACTCATGCTGATGCTGCATTCTTTAATGGTAGGAGTTGCAGCCCGGGGACCACAGCTGGTGCCATGGACCCTTCTGCAAGATCCTCGTAACTTCGTGGCATTTCATAAGTTTGACTCGTCCCTCTCCCCCCTATTAAAATCCTTGTAATATCAAGCAGTGTAGAGAAAGGGGACGCACAGAGTTCGGACCAGTGTGACGAGACCCAGCTAGAGCAGCCTTCGAGGCCCATTCTACGAGCCACTCTCAACATCCCTTCGAGGATGACACATACGCACGAGAGTGCAGCAGGAAGTCCTTGCAAATGCTTGCGATCTGGATTCTGATCCCTATACCAAAATGGCAATCTATCAATGCACAATGAAAAACAAAAAGATAGAATTGAAAATGATAGTTCCTCGTGCCTTCTGACCATCTTGCTGAGAGCTCCAATGTACCATCTTAATAAAGTCCTCGAACTGTGAACGCTCTACTTCTACGGCTTCACACTGACCTCGGGGAGAGGAAGATGAAGACACAGGGATGCGCGCAGCACTGATTTTTGGGTTGAAATTGACTGGTTCAAATCACCTCAATCCCGTCCACAAGTCGAGCCTCACTGCGTCCACTTGCTCTCGATCGCTTGCTTTGCCACACGGAATATCCTGTGATGCCACGGTAATCCGACGCCCTCGAAAATTATGACCATCGGTCGGTCCATGATATTTCATTCTCTTGATTGCGCCTTTGAATGCAGTGAGATCATCTCTGTCTAATATTCTTATCAGTAAAAATGTACTCGTCATAATTTTTTTTGAATTCATGTGTTACTTTTACAGCTGAAAGTTAATTTATGAACGAAATTAGTTTAAAGGGGGCTTACTCGGAGAATTAGGAGACTTGCTATAGATCGATCATCATCCGTGCCCACGTACCTCCGACCTAACCTCCCCAGCCGGTCTTTCAGCACGAGGAGGCTAGAGCCCTGGCCTCGTCGAGGGTAAGCCAAGCCCTAATCGATGGAGCCGATGAGCGCAATGGATCGAGCTTCACACATTTAGAGAAGGATGAGATTGATCGGTCCATCGATGTGTATCATATGATATTGAGGCTGGAGCTTCCCACTACTACATTATCAAAGATTTAAAGCTCCACGCTCACTGTGATTCAAACCCGGGAGGAGAGCCCGGGGCCTTCCATTTTCGATTCTCTTATCCTCTGCCTTGCTCTCTCTCTCTCTCTCTCTCTCTCTCTCCTTCCTCGGTCGCTTTCTCAGCCTCGCGGCTCTTCGGATTCGGGTCTTCGCTTCGATGCTCCATCTCCTCGTCTCATCAGGTCAGATTCACCCTCTAGGCCTCTCGATCGATGCGCCTCCTCTTTTCATGTATCGTCCGAATCCGAGTTCGCGCATCGTTCGTGCCCTTGCGTTTTCCATCTCGTCGGGTCGTCGCCTGAATCTGATGTGTGCGTGATGGTCGCCTGCAGATCTGGAGCGATTGGTCTGGTTCAGGTCGTCATCTGCTCGTTGACGTTTACGCGCAAACGGCCTGCTTCGAGGTTGCTGAGGACTTCCATCTCCTGCAGCTCGGTTTCGGTGCCCTTGGAATGTCGCTCTTGCCCAAGACAGACTCGGTTCAGATCCGCGAGGTGTGGAGCGATAACCTCGAGCGTGAGTTCGAGCTGATCCGTGAGATCGTCGACCAGTACCCCTACGTTGCGATGGACACGGAGTTCCCCGGGATCGTGCTCCGTCCCGTGGGCGATTTCAAGAAAACGAACGAGTATCACTACCAGACCCTCAAATGCAACGTAGACACCCTCAAGCTGATCCAATTGGGCCTCACTTTCTCGGATGAGAAAGGGAACTTGCCGACTTGTGGGACGGACAGGTGCTGCATCTGGCAATTCAATTTCCGGGAATTCAACTTGGGGAAGGATGTGTTTGCGGCCGAGTCAATCGAGCTTCTGAAGCAGAGTGGGATTGATTTCGAGAAGAACAATGAGAGGGGTATCGACTCGATGCTTTTTGGGAGTTGCTCATGTCCTCAGGGATTGTGTTGAATGATAATGTCCACTGGGTGACTTTCCACAGCGGATACGATTTTGGGTACCTGCTGAAGCTGCTGACTTGCCAGAATCTGCCCGATACGCAGGCTGAGTTCTTCAACTTGATCAACATGTATTTCCCGACCCTGTACGATATGAAGCATCTGATGAAGTTCTGCAACAGCCTGCATGGAGGGCTGAACAAGCTCGCGGAGCTGTTGGAAGTGGAGAGAGTGGGGACATGCCATCAAGCTGGGTCAGACAGTCTGCTTACTTCCTGTGCATTCAGGAAGTTGAAAGAGAACTTCTTCAGTGGGTCACTGGACAAGTATGCCGGTGTGTTGTATGGTCTAGGAGTCGAGAAGTGAACAGATAGACTTCCTTGTTTGAATGAATGTAGGGAATTCTAAAACCGGTTGGAAAGTGATTATTAATGAAAAAGAAAATTTGTTTATTAATGATGCTGCTTCTGTTGCCTTTCTGCCGTGTTTATATGCTGCCACTTGCTGCGGTCAACGGTTGCAAACTCTTTCGATGTTCTATGTCGGAATAATTGCACATTACAGTTTATTTGATGGCTGCCTCTCCTGCTGATACTGGAGTTGTCAAGAGTTCGCTATTGGAGCCATACATCAATTCTCCCCGAGATTGATTTGTTTCCATGAACTCTTGTCTAAAATAATATTTCCGCTGATTTGCAGCATATCAGAAGAGATTTAGTGCTCTTGACAGGAGATAGGTTTGATTCCGTCAATGAATTTCTCACATCCCTTCGTAGAACAATAAACCTCTTTCATAACCGGAGAAGAAAGGAAAGAAACTGTGCCAATCAGTGAGTCGAATGTCGTAAACTATCTCCTATCATTTCGTTCAGGCTACTGTGGCAGGAACTTCAGAAGTGCCTCTACAAAAGCATTGAAATCTCCCATCAAGCAGAATTTCTCAATTGTAGCATGCCTCCACATCTTCGAGAGTCTTCCCACTCACCATTCACTTCTGCTTCGATTCTGCAATCGACAATTCCGGCCGGTTCTTCGCATGCACAGTTATCCGGGTAGCCCCTCACCATTTTTCCTTCCTCTTTCCTCCTTCATTATTCTCTGAAATTCTGCACCCCCTGCCCCGGTATTATCTCCTCCATACTGCTTACAAGGCTACCCTTTTGAGAAACCTCATTGCCAACCCTTCTCGGAAGATCCTCCTTCATTGCGTTTGTTATTGACAGCTTCTCTGGCTGAACTTACTGATACTGCAAACACTAGGAAGGGGTGAGAGACCGTATTACTCCCTGTTCTTTCCTGTCTTTACTTCAAACTCGGATGACACCTTCGACCTTTTGTTCCTCTCGGGCTCTGAGCGCTGTGCCGCTGTTGCAACCGAACTCTCTGCATTTCAGACGATTCTTTGGGCACCAGAGAAGTTCCCAGAGAGGCAGTGATCTAACTGCCTGCCTGACTATATTTTCCTCTCTGTATCTCTATCCTCCGGACATATCCTACGAATAATAAGATGAGGAGGAGGAGGAGAAAAATATGAGAAGGCTCCCACTTAACGTGGAAAACGTGCGAATCGCAGGAGAAATAGATCACTAGGCTTTGGCTCATCAGAGCTTTGTCTACACGTGTCGGCCCATGATGTCTAAAATCTTCGGACAAGTGTCCCAGGAATCCTCTCACAATTTAAAACGTGAGGTATTATCACACTACCATCACCACTGCAAAATAAATTATTAATTGGAATCACCTTATTATCATAGATGTAGTAGTAATTGATAATTTGAAGCACCCTTCTCTGATTCGTAAATCGAAATTAGAAAAGAATGTTATTTTTTTTATCAAAATTGGTTTCTTTTTCTTTTTCTTTTCTTTTCCCTAGGAGTTCCTTTTCAAGGGAAGGAAGAAGGCACGTCACGTGTGTGTCGGTGGGAGTAGGCAGCGCAAGGCACGGCACCGTTGGGTCCAACCTAATATAGCTCCAACCATCGTGCCATATTATTAATTTAATTTGTATAACTATTGTTCGTATACGCCGTTCCTAGTTATGTCGGCTCTTTTTTTATTTAATAAATTAAACAGTGTCAACTGTAATTCAACTTGGATTTTTCTTCCTCTCACGACTGTTCATACATTAGTATTTTTTTAAAAAAATTAATTTATAAATATAAGAAAAACAAAAAAGGGTACTTTTGTACGTATAGGAAGATGGTTTCTCTAGTATAGGACATTATACATGCTCAATAATAAAATCTCGGGCGGTCGCGAAAATCCAGTGAAAATGTCCCGGCTCATGGGTGGGTACCTCATGGTTAGGTGTACCTTCCCATTCGAGCATCATCGGAGTAAAAATGCTCGGCACATGGGCGGTGGTGGTCGCGACGGGTGTTTGAAGGCACATACCACATGTAAATATATGTAATTAGGGATGACTCGGTAACAAAATTTTACGTTTCTTAGAAGGAGAAGAAGAAGAGGGTGGCATGGTGGATGCCGGATGGACGAAGAATCTGACGAAGTCTCGGCGAAGTCAAAAACTCGTGCTCATTCTCTTTTTTGTTTTCCTTTGACTTTTCTACTTGCTTTTTGTGCTTTTTTTCACCCCCGGCAATAAATTTCTTTTCGCATTCCTTAATTCGCACGTTGTCGTGCGCTTCAACTAGTCAAGCAAGGGGTCCTACACATTTCAGCCATGTTTGATTTCCTCCTACCTTGAATTCCAATTTTCCCCTCTCTCTCTCTCTCTCTCTCTCTCTCTCTGTGGCCAGCGAGGATCGTCTCTCTTTCGGTGGATGAACCCCAGTTCCTCCTTGGCAGGCACGGCCGAGGTTAGGTTAGGTTAGGTTATGTCACCGGGAAATGCATGGCTGTGTCTCCTTCTCTTTCTTCTTCATATTAGTGTCATTCGGGGTGTAATTCACGCACGTTTGTGCAATGAAGTGAAATGACAAGAAATCAGACTATTGACTGGTCAGGGAGAGAGAGAGGGAGAATTAATTCCTAGCACGTGCAAGCGCAAGTAAGACCACACAAATGTGGAATTTCGACTGGTGTCCGTGGAATTCAAGCGATTAACAGGACATGGTCGACATCGCCACGGTTGAAATTGCAGATAGGGGGGGGGGACGGTTCATGAATCGGGGTGCGTGGCCGTGACGGAATCAAATTCCTTGGCTCGGCAGACTGACCAACCTGTCTAATTTACCCCATCGTGTGGACTTACTAATCCGTACAACTGCTAAATGAATCTGCATTTTCCCTCTAACCCTAAGAGACTTGAGAGAAAAAAAAACATGACACCGTCTTCCTACTCTAAGGTGGGTGTGTGAGCAACTATTGTCTTTTGACTGTCAAATGATCACTAAAAATCAATAATATATATATATGCGTGCACACACCCAAAAAAAAATACAAGCCTTCTATGAAAAATAAAATAAAACTTAAAATTGATATATATGCGTGTGCGTGAAAAAAAAAAGAATAACGTTTTAAAATTTCTCGGAATGGAATCGAGTATGAAAAGTTAGTGAGACGGTTGTCCTATTTCCAACTAATTATCTTCCATTAACTATTGGTTGCCTAATTTTAATACTTAGGGTTTTAAAGCAACATCCTTTCCCAAAACTAATTATCCGAAATCAAGTCCCTGGGCCACCAAATTGTTTGCCGTTTGTTCTTGTCTCTGAGCAACACAATCAGTGTTCACGTGCGTGGTCTATGTTTTAATCTATAATATCCAGAGTCGAAGTGCTATATCCGAGACTCAAGCTGTTCTTATCTTGATGTTGCTACGCCGCTGTCCGATCGATATATTAATCGAGTTTAGCTAGCTAGGTGAGCTTATGTTATTCTGAACAGTCCGTCGACACACGGCCTTGACTCCGAAATTCAACTACAAGAACACGCAATGTCTTTACCATTCTGGCTTCGGCCCATCGCGGTATCTCGTATAGAAAAATGATGGAAACCCGAACTTTTCATATGCACGTGCAAAAGTGAATTCCAAGCTGGTGATGATCGGTCGGTCGGTCGGTCGGCTGGTCGGCTAGGGTTAGGGTTACCCGTCAAGTGAATCATGCATGTAATTATATATATATATGTGTGTGTGTGTGTGTGTATGTATCATTTTCTCGGCATTCGAATTCTACGTATTTTGAATGACCGGTTACGTATTACACAGTCAAACATATGGTTAATTACCTCTTAATTAGGACAGGTAGATTCCCCCTGGATTTTCCACTTTGTAAGTAACCTTTAGATGGACAGAATCATTATGCAGAAGGAATTCTCAACTCCTATTCCATCCATGCGTCCATTATTAACTGCTTTCCGTCTTGTTCTTTGTCATCTTTCTCACTTTCCGCCCTCTCCATTTTGTTTTTCTCCTCAGCAAGCCCTAAATTTCTAATCGAGTCCCACGTCCATATCCTCTTTTCGGCTGACTTTACACACATGTATATAATTATAAGCCACATTTTATTAGAAATTCTATCGAATCTTGAGCTATCCGAGTTTGAGCTGAATTAACTCATAGAGGGTCTCAAACACTTTAATCTTAAACTTTTATTATTTACAAGATTCGGATATAAGTTTTATGGAAGCACTGGAAGGCAATTAGGATAAGACTTTGGGACTGACTTACTATGCATGGCTTACATCGTGGAACACACGCGAGGGGGGGTTTCACTGTTCATCCTTCAGCTCATTAGAACATGCAAGATCTCTTTTTATGTATACCAATGGAGGTCCTCCGAAAAGGCTTTTGGGTTCTTTTTTTCTTCTTTTTTTCGGTGTATTCGGGCACATATCGGTGAGCACCGGACCTTGTAAATTGGGTACGTTAGTTAGTCCTCAGCCACGTTACCCCTAATCAACTTGCCCACCGAAGCAGCCTCCTTAATCGTGATCTTTAATTGAATGCATAGATCAATTAGGGCTAATAAAATTTCCAAAAAAAAAGGAATTGGAAATAATTAATAAACAAACCGAAAAAAAGGCACACGTGTAAAATGCTTTAAAAAGAGGGGGGGCGGGGGGAAAAAAACAAAAACGTGGGCAGGTAGGTACAAACCCCAGCTGCCCAAGGCTGGAGGGCTAGGAGGCAGGAGGAAGCAGTAGATGAGAGGGCATCGGGGTCAAGTGGGAATTATTCAGAGATCATAAGCTTTGATTTTCACAGTACATAAAAATGGATAATCATAATTAATAAATTGTGGGTTATTTATTATGATTATTATTATTTAAAAAAAGAAAAGAAAAGAAAAGAAGAACCGTTCGCTTAGGAGGCGGAGGAGGGCCGGAAGAGGAGCCGCTTTGTTGGAGGCTTGACTTTGACCGAGTGAAAATCATCCTGACCCCTCCCACGACCGACAAGTCCGTTGTCGCCAACCACCGACCTTCCTCCATCTGTTTCACCGCCCACCAAATAATAATAGTAATAATAATAATCCTCTCCGGGTAGAGAGAGAGAGAGAAAAAATCAATTAATAGATTTATTTTGCCTCAAATTAAAATATATTCCGTTAATTTAGACAATATTTTATAATAAATAATTTTTTATAAAATTATTATCTAAAATTTTATTCTTTAGTGTGCTAATTTTACGGTCAGGTTCATTATAAGCTGGAAAAATAAAAAAAAAAAATTAGCTCAGTGTCTACTCTCTCCATATAAGATTAGGATAGAAATTCACGGACTTTATGTTATATTGTTTCTTTAAAATTAGGGATGAAAAAAATGATATATGTAGATCATCATTGATCAGCGTCCGCGTAATGATATTAAATTAACTATAGGTGTGTACGTATTTATTTACGCATAATATATAGTACGAGTTAAATGTAACACAGCCTGGACAGGGTCATGTACAGCTGCTATTATTCATAAGTGGATGATGCATCTTATCTCAGTCTCTGCTTCCTCTCTCTTTCCTTCCTGAGAGTCTCTCCACCGAGTCCGCGACCCTCTCGTGACCCCTCTATATAATTGGGATTCACTCTGGTCAATTTCAGACAATTGGGCTGCTGGATTCCTGCTCGAAGGACTGGGAGGAAGGAAGGAAAGAAAGAAGAGAGCTCGATTCGATTCGAACCGGTAGGAGATGGACTACTCTTCCTGCGTCGACACCTCGCTTGAGCTTAATATCAAGCCGATCCGCGCCTCGGATGAAGCCTCGGCGCCGGTACGTAGCGGGAACTAGATGCCCATGGAAGGGGAAGATCAGTGCTTCTACTTCGGAAGTGTGTTTCTTGATTTTTCAGAAGGTAGACTGAGATTTTTTATTTGTCTTGTAGAGGAAACAGGCGGCAAATGATTTCATGGAGCTAGATAAGAAGGTTTCTCCCAAGCAAGAGGTGATTGATTCATCCCCGCTGAGCTCGAACATATTCCCTTTTCCATGAAAGCATGGTCTTCCGATGTTTTTTTCGAGAAGCCTAAGAGGTGTTGTGTTTTTCAGACAAGTGCCTTGGTCGAGGAGATGAATCGGGTGAGCGCCGAGAACAAGAGGCTCACCGAGATGCTTATGGTGGTGTGTGAGAACTACAACGCCCTCAGGAGCCAAGTCATGGAGTACATGAGCAAGAACGCGGAGAAGTTGCCCGACCTTAGCCCGTCAAGGAAGAGGAAGAGCGAGAGCAGCAACAATGACAGAATCGACAATAGTGCAGCGGTTGCAAACGGGGCTTCCGAGAGCAGCTCGACGGACGAGGGCTCACCCAAGAGGCCGAGGGAAGAGAAGATCACTGAAAAAATCTCGAGACTCTGTGTGAGGACCGAGCAATCGGACACCGGCCTTGTAAGTATAGGACCTTTAGATTCTGGGATTCTTCGTGACGTCTTTATCAGGTTGCATGAGCTAATGGTATGCAATTTCTGCAGATTGTGAAAGATGGGTATCAATGGAGGAAATATGGGCAGAAGGTTACAAGAGATAATCCATGCCCAAGAGCGTACTTCAAGTGCTCTTTTGCTCCAAGTTGCCCAGTCAAGAAGAAGGTTAGACATTAAGCTCATTAAACCTCTGCAACTTTAGCCACGTGGTTGATTAAGAATACCTCCCTTGATGGTTGTCAGTTGTTGGTTTCTGAAGTTTCTGCTTGCCGAACTTTTGGATGGACAGGTCCAGAGAAGTGCAGAGGACCAATCTGTCCTTGTTGCCACTTATGAAGGAGAACATAACCACCCGATCCCATCCCAAGCAGACCAGGAAACCTCGGGATCGAGCCGCTGTGCGACGAATCTCGGACCAGTACCCCGCTCGACCACGCTCAACTCCTCCACCATCACTCTTGACCTCACAAAGTCCAAACCTGCGAACGAGAACAAGGCCCTTCCACGACCAAAGACCGAGTCTCCAGAGTTCCAGCGGCTCCTGGTGGAGCAGATGGCTTCTTCCCTGACGAAGGATCCGACCTTCACAGCAGCGCTTGCTGCGGCCATCTCTGGGAGGATACTTCATCAGAATCCGACCAAGGAGTAGTCGAAATGATCGCTTCTCGATCGGGGATTTGTATTACTTACAGGTTGTTGTTAGGTATTTGGGCAGTTGGAATAGAGTTTCTCTGTAAATACATGCAATAGGAAGCAGAGAAGAAATGGAAAAGGAAGGAGAAGTGCAAATCTTCGACCTTCGATTGGACCGTAAGACACCCAAGGACCAGATTTTAGCAGTCGCCCAAGTTGCCAAAGCTACTTGCTCCATGTCGAGCTCGAGAAGGTAGAAGAGCCGCTGCCTTCATTAGCTGTCGTCAACAATTGGCTGAAGAGGGATAGAGGGCGAGGAGCTTCATTTTGGCTCTCATTCTCTCTTCCCAAAGAAACTGCATCTGTCGCTTTCTCGTCAGCATAAATTTACGGTGAATCGAAGACGAGAAAGAAGTTGAAAACTTTTACTGTATTTTGTCGATTATGTCGAGGTAACTGCAGATGTAGAGTTGCAGGTTTCCGATGGCCAAGCCTAACGAAACCCATCTCCAATCTCGGATGAATGACAATGAGGTCTGCCTTACGAGGAAAAATGTCGTCCGAAGACGTATCAGAAATTTAACGATCATGAACTAGTAAATGTGAAAAATATAAACATAA
This sequence comes from Sonneratia alba, assembly GCA_900174645.1. Lineage (NCBI taxonomy): Eukaryota > Viridiplantae > Streptophyta > Magnoliopsida > Myrtales > Lythraceae > Sonneratia > Sonneratia alba. Next base: position 6,118,782 of record FWPY01000028.1, on the reverse strand, counting down.
ATAACAACCATATCTTCCGTAGCTTTACATGAGAGTAGAATCAACATGCCCCAGCATACAGCTGACACTGCACACTATAGGCAGCACTCATAAACTTGGAACCCGAGGAGATTGCCGACGTTCATTTTCATTGCAGGCGGAATTCAGTTACCTGACGATGATAGACACAATTTATCCACGGCTTTTGACAGTCCCAAACTGGGCATTTCTTCGTTCTTCCTTGCTTCAGTCTTAATGGCTTTAACTTGGCCTCTACCAGCCGATTCTTCTCCTTCTATGCATTCGCGGAACCGGAAGCAACTTATGAGATGATCATTTGTTAGCCCAGCCACCTGCATGAACGAGTAGATAATCGTGGGACCCACACTTCGGAAGCCTCTCCTGACCAGGTCTTTGCTGATAAACTCTGCCTTTGAAGTTTTCACGGGCACCTGCCGAGGATATTTGAACTGGCTTACCAATGGTTTGCCGTTCACAAAGTTCCAAATGTACTTGTCGAAGGAACCGAACTCTTCAATGACCTGAACACGTAAGATGCACGGATGTTTCAGGGATGAGATATACGCAAACTTGAATTTACATTACAGCTTTCTCGGTTGCTTTCTTCAGGTTAATCACAGTCATCAAATCTTACCTATTTCAAGTAAGGAAAATAAAAACATACCGAGTCCACCAGAAGATGAGACAAAAAGAATACATAGTTACCTTGCAAAATCGATGTGCATTTTCAAGAATGGCTCGAAGCTTTGGCTCTGAGAGCAATGAACTTGCAGGTTTTCCTTGTGCGACTATTCTTTTCTCATTCAATTCTGAAACAGCGATTGGATCAAAGTCCAAGAAGACTTCCCTGTGAAAGAGACATGTGATGATATGTCAAAAAAGCCATTAATTACTCATCCACACTATCTTGGTCCAGTCTTATTAAAAGTCAGCTCAAAATGCACTGTTTAGCGCCTACCATTTGGTCCACTGAGGGAAAAAATAGAGTTTGAGCATGACTTTACCTGAATAAGAGTCTTTTGCTAAGAATTGAAGGCCATGTAAGTTCTGCCAAGGCGCCTGATAAGCAGAGCAATTCAAATAATTTCCTGCATATATAATACAAAAGGACATGCATGAAGCTAATTAATAGAAATTGTTGAGAAACGACAGATTTGAGTTTTGAATGGAGATTTCTGTAGTATATAAAACAGAAGGAGATCCATGAAGCTAATTAATAGAGATTGTTGAGAGAAGACACGTTTGAGTGTTGAATGGAGATTTCTGTAGTATACACACCTGTCATTGTGAACAGGAACTCCCCATTCTTCATCATGAAAAGCAGCATAAAGTGGATCTTTTTTACCATAAACACAAAGAAATCAGTCCTCAAGAATATGCAGAATAGAAAAAAGAACATAATAAGAGCTATCTGCTCGTGCACTCTAAATACATATGCAGTAGCATGATAAAACTCACAAGGAAATTATTAGACAGAGACTTCCTTTTAAGCAATGACCACTTAAATACGAGAGCTACACTACACATCTCTAATTAGGGATGTACCAGATCAGGAAAAAATGGATGGACGGCTCTGTTCTTTGCAAAACTCATTAATTATTTATTTATGATCATATCACCATCTACATCCTGCCTCCTCAAGGATGGCAATCCAAAGTTATAGTTACTATTACAGTTCATACTTATGGCAGGACAGGATGGGTAACCTACTAAAAGAAAAAATAAATGAAAATCTTGCTAAGGGGGGCTTAACATGTGCTTAATAGAGACACATGAAATAGCTAACACAAAGAATGATTTTACAAGCAAAACAAGTTCAGCCCTTAAGAACCCGAGCCCTAAACCAGTGTTTCTCCATTGAGGTAGGGCCATAGTGCTCAAATTAGACTGGTCAATATAGTGAAATAGAACTCTTTAGGACCCAGACCCACCCATTTTACTCATAATTCTCCTGGTAAATAGAATACACCGGAGAAGATTTACAATAATCTTATGCTCATGTCACTCATAGATCATATCTACATAAAGCCAAAGAGCAGCAAGCAGAAAAACTTTATTATTAAAAAAAAGTATCTGTAACAAAATAAAGCTTCCATGATAAGATTGAGATGCCACCACAGAAGGACAATGGATTATGCAAAATGCATAATTTTTTGAACAATTGTTCACCTGACCTGATTTCTTAGAAGCAACATCTACAATATACGGCAAAAAGATAAGGTGTTCAGTAACTTATGTTGGTGGATCTCCTAAGTTAACAAAAAGGGTTGATGATCCAATCATTCTGGAAATCTTCCATTAACATAACATCATAAATCATTACCCAAAGGAGTAATGCCTTAGAGTAACAGCTTATGTCAGCATAACTGTGTCTCTCGCTTGCTCAAATTTTCAAGAAGCATCAATAAAGGAGAAATATAGATACAGAATATTGATTAAAGAAACAATGAATCTCAAATAGAAATAAAAAAACGCACGCACGTGCTTGCGCATACACATTTGCACTGATTAATGTTAAAGATAATGCATATGACAGCCAAATAGACGGCAGATAATGCAGACGACAACCATATAACAACTAAATTTCACATGGGCAACCAACGTTGCAGAGAACAAAGTTACCCATGCCAAACACAACACAAACAAGCACCAGTAATAAGTCCTTGAATTGAATCGTATTACAAAAGCACATGCCCTAACATAACGGTATTAAAAAGTGAATGAGGCAAAAAGCTAAGAACTCACCTGAGTTGGGTGTAACCCAACTACACCTTTTCCTGCCCTTCAAGCCATCGACAGAGTCCACAGCTCCACAATCCTCAGAGCTAGTCTGAGCCTTCTCAGTCCCCATTAGACAATCAATACTCTCTGAATCTGAACTGCATTGTTTCCTCCTGGAAACAACGCCGATTCTCCTTACCACCAGCTTTCTGCTTGAAGCGCGACTCTGCGATGAATCAGAGGATGATGCATCTGATGAACAAGAAGCATTCATTGCCAAATTCGACCCCAGTTTCACTTCCTGCCGCTGCAGAATCTCCCTGACAGTGCCCATTTTCTTGGGGCTCTGATGGGATAAAATCACCTTCTTGTCCTTGGCGCCCGATTCTTGCTCTTGAGGTTTCTCCATTTCCTTCTTGTTTGGCTTCGAGGCTGGCTTCCTAGTGTTAGTGGAGAGTGCATTGTTTGCGGCAGGTCTCAGAACCGGGCGCAGAGGTTCTGCCTCAGCAATGTTCATGGAACGGACTCTAGGTGGGCCCGACATTGCAAGATTACAGCTCTAGGGTTCTAACGGGCACTCTTCTTCTTGCAGAATTACTAAATCGGGGCACCAAAGATCGCACTTTTTAGTACTGATTAAACCCTAACGAAAATAGATAATTCCTAAAACCAACCCAATCATCTAAAATTTTATGGTTCGGACCAGCGGGACGACGATCGACTGAGCTGAAGAAGTAGGAGCTGATTGTGGCAGCAAACACAAACCCGAATCAAATAATGACTGGAAGAAACAGGGAATTGGGGACTTGAGAACGCTGGCGACAGTAGAGCTCTGGGAGTTCAAATGTGGGTTCCGAAGGGAGCGATTTCGAGCTGCAGGAGATGAAAGAAATGGGTCTCAGGAAAGACATAGATGGATTAGGGTCGACAAAGAAGCGGCATGGGAGAAGCAAGTAATGATTGGCAAGAAGGGAAGTGTGGAAAGGTGGAGGGAGAAGCAGCCTTCTCTCCGTAGTTGAGGTGAGCTCTTGAGTGGACTCTCGGCGTGCTGTGAGTGCGAGAGCTTAGCTAGCTTAAGCTTTGAGAGCTAGAGGAGAGCAACCAAAGACAGCAAAGAGAGCAGAGAAGAAGAAGACGACAGGGGGAGCCAGTCATATGGTGCCACGTCAAAAATTCCAGGTTCTTGTTGAAGGGTAGTTTTGTCCGATCACAAATATGATTAGACAAATTTTTTCTTAAAAAAAGTGTTGTTTTAATTTGTTTGACTGACATTACTTGAATTTTAAAAAATAATAAAAATAAAATAAAATTGTGAAAAAACTTGGAAAGCAGCTTACGAGGTCGTTCTCGTCATCGTCCAATCCAGTCCACAAGCAGAGCACCAGAAAACTGATGGCCTTCAACTATCCTCCTCCTCCTCTTCGTCATTTCTCTCCTTCTCACCCACACTCTCAACTGTGAGCTTGGCCATGGCCCTCATAGCCGCCTCCTGGCGAGCTCTCTCGCGACCCTCGCTTCGTCTTCTTCCTCCCACTGCTGCTTCCCCTCTCTTATCATCCTTGTCCATTCGCCACTCTCCAGACGCAGAGTTGTCGCCCTTCAGTACAAGAATCTGCTGCGCTGCCAGCAAAGAGCAAAGCCCACGAACTAGTACATCGCCCGGTGGCGATCCCAGGTCTGGGGTTGCCCTTTACAAGCCCAAGTCGTATGAAGTTCTGGTTGCCGATGCCGCCAATTCCCTCGCTTACGCTCTTGAAGACGGCAAGACCCGCCTGGAGATAGACTTCCCGTAAGTTTCTTCCTTTTGTCCTCAATCTCCATAATTCCAGTTTCTTCAGTTTGATTGATGCTCAATTCGCTTGATTTTGGCTATAGATTAAGTTAGCAGAAGCTCATTAAGGTAGTTGAATCCACTTATCATCATCCTTTTCAATCCTGGTGCTGGAACCTCGAAAATATTGAAATTTTGCACGTAAACTTTCCTTCTGTTTAATTCTAATGACGTTTTCTCCGGAAGTTCCTGATCTGCTTGTTTCATCTGACTATTGCTGTTTCCCTTTCTTGTGAATGCTCCTGCAGACCATTGCCAAGCAACATTTCGTCTTATAAGGTAAAAACTTCCATATCGTTTTACATGTAACGTTTAGATTAGGAACGGATCAAGGAATTTAGTATGAGTGGTGAAATCCAAGCGAAGGCAAATAAAGAATAAATTGATAAAGCTGAAGGTAGGGAAATAAAATTGGCAAAGCAATGATGATATATGAGGAATATATTTTTTTAAAAATTTTCCCTACTCAAGGGTGCAACCGCACCTGTACACACCACCCCACGAAACCACCAACCCCATCCCCCATCTTAGCTAAAACCATCCCTGATTTGGATGAAGGTAATTATTTCTCTGAGAGAACAGCTTTCCAAGCGATCAATTGTATTCACTATATAAGATGAATATAATCTCTTCAACCCTTTAGCTACTGAGAATATGTCATTGTGATGGAATGTTGGAATCTCCAATCATTTTCATGTGCAAATTTAAGTTCCAGATACATAATTCTGTTTTGACTTCCTAAATATGTAAAGGGCTCTTCAGATGAATTCATAGATGCAAACATTCAACTCGCCTTGGCTGTCGTCAGGAAGCTACAAGAGAAGCGTGAAACACGGGCTTGCATTGTGAGATGAAAGTTCTCTCCCTTTTTGGCAGTTTCATTAGATACTTATAACTTGAATGAGCTTTATATGAAAGATTTAACATTTTTCCTTTTTTGAGTCTAGGTTTTTCCTGATAAGCCAGAGAAGCGCCGGGCCTCACAGCTTTTCAAGACTGCACTTGATTCGGTAAGTTGTCTGGTCTTCTTTTACCTTTCTTATCTTAGTTTGGAGCTTAATTTGTAGTCTGCTCTCTTGCTAGATTGCTGAATTGAAGTGATAAAGTAGAAAACAGAACAAAAAATTTGCAGAACTGAGGCAAGAGTTGGGTAGCACCTTACTTTTAAAGATTTATCTGTCTGCATAAGACAATTGAAATAAATCAAAGTGTGTGTAAAGTAGCTCAAAAGCAATTCTTCCAGGCATATACTATACAATGGAACTTTTTTCTCAAGGATCATAAAGGTAAATTTGAAGCGTATATATTTGTGATAGCTGCTTTCAAATGAATGCTTATGAAAGTTGGATGAGTTTAAAATTCAACATTTGAATTATAGTTGGAAATATGAATCTTGGATCTACCTGTGCAGATTGATGGAATAAGTATAGGTTCCTTGGATGATGTCCCAAGTGACCCCATGACTTCATTCTTCAAATCAGTGAGGAACACTCTGGATTTTGACTTTGAGGATAGTAATGAAGGTATGGTTGCTCAGCTAAAGGTTTGGTAATTTTTTTGTCCTTTGATTTTAAACATTTTTGTAAATTTAGAATAAGCCATCAATATCAATTAAACTGCAGGACGTTGGGTGTCTACAGAGCCACCAACTCTATTTATATTTATTAACTGCAGCACTCGTGAACTATCAGTGATAGAAACATACGTGGTATGAATCTTACCTTTTTCATCAAGTTAAGTTTCCTGTTGGTTTAATCCAGAAAGGAAAATTGGCATTTGATTGAATTCTCCAGGAAAATTTTGCCAAGTCAACCACGGCACTTTTGTTCAACCTTGAACTGGATACTATGCGGTAAAATTTTTTTATCCCTTCTGGGACTGACAAGTGATAATGACATCATGCTATCTAAAGTTTCAAGCTTGTTTACTGTAAAATTTTTAACTTTGTCAGTGCTGACCTGGGCCTTTTGGGATTTCCAAGCAAAGAACTGCATTACCGTTTCCTTTCTCAATTCACCCCTGTGTTCTATATACGGATCAGGGAATACTCAAAGGTATAATAATGACGTGGCCAGAAAAAAGTTGATGCTGCATGTCCTTTGAAGTCTATTTGTCAGTAACTATTTCCATTATTATCTTCAAGACAGTTGCAGTAGCACCATATGTAGTTAATTATAGTGGAGCATTATTCCGCCAATATCCTGGTAAGATAAAAGCTTTTTGGCTTGCACATCTTGTTCATGGTTATATTTTGAATTTTCTGGATTTGTTTTTCTCTGCTGTTGCCTTGTTCCATTGTTAGAATGATGGAAACTAAAAGCATTAAATTGGCATAATCTTGAAGCCACATGAAAATTCTCACACTAATGATGGAGGTCTTCTGAGAATATCATAGTTAACTACAAGAGCATGTAATTGATGTCAAAAGAGAAGTTCCTGAAACAAAGAAAATTTGAAAGTTAAGCTTAGTACTTAGCAGACAACCTATTCCGATTTGTCTTAACCCAGGAAAGGCCACTAGTTATGTGACCAAAACAATTTTGCAGGGCCATGGCAAGTGATGCTCAAACAAACAGATGGTTCATATGCTTGCGTTGCGGAGAGCGCATCACGTTTCACCCTTGGTGAAGTATAATCTCTTACAAGAACTGCTATATGAACTTACTGATGAATGTATATCTTCATGTCTTTAAATTGTGTCTTTATGGGTTAGACCAAAGAAGAATTGTTGAGGGTCCTGGGGCTGCAAGAAGAACAAGGAAGCTCACTAGAATTTCTTCGCCGAGGCTACAAGGTAAGCGGCTCCTCTCTACTTTCTTAAGATATATATGGCATGGAGTCTTACAGAACAGAGTAATAAATGTTCTGTAGTAAGGTATAGGGGTTTAAGTTTAATCTTTAGACTGATTGTCGGTTAATTTTAACTAGCTGGTTTTAAGAGCAGAAAGATCTATATCTATATTTTCACTGAGACTACCTTGGTTCTTTTGAATTAGCAATGCACTGCACTCTTCTCTTCTCATCTCATATTGCAGACGGCTACATGGTGGGAAGAAGATGTTGAGTTGGAGGCATCTGCAGCATGGCGAAGTTGAACTTGGTGCCATCTGTCGTCCCAGTCAAAACCTGATATTTATCTGAACCAGATGAAGCAGTTTTTTGAGATGATCTTTCAAATCATTCATCTCTTAATCTGTCCAAATTCTTTCAGTTGAAGAGTTGGCATTACATTTGCACTCGTCAAAGATTTGAGATATCATCGAGTTATCAGTGAATTGACTTGACCGAGCTTGTTGGAATTTCACAACATTGTCTTTATAATGCATTTTTTCAGGTATACTGGTTGCAGAAATATTTGCACAAAACTTATATACTCTTAGCACTCTCCCGCGCCCATAAGTTACCGAGCAGCTACCTCATGCCCTTTCTTCTGGTGAATGAGGCACTCATACCTTACAAGTTCTTGGTACCTTCCTCTAGCTCACTGGAAAAAGCTCCATGTATACTGCCGGTAGCCTTTTTTGGGGACTTCTAGGAGCACTTATAATGGCTCGCTCCTGTAGTACCATGCATCTTCCTTGATTCATCCCCTCCAATCTTTTTTCGTTTTTTCCTTTTTTTTTTCCGTCACAAAAGTGAAATATAGACATGGAAGAGATTGGTGGAAGGTGGGATGGGCAACTTCACTGATGAAAGTCAAAACTAGTCTTCTTAGTCTTGGATTAAGAGTAATTTCACTGTCAAAATGTGCATGATAAGTATATACCTATAGTAAGGTGTTTTTTTCACCGTCAAAGTGTGCTCCTGCAGACGATATCACCGGTGACAAACAGAAGCATGGAGGGGCACATTGTCTCGTCTCTACTACATTTTCATGGGAACATAGGTTGCCTACTCGGGAATGTTAAAATCAGGCTCAGGCGGCTTCTGCAATTTGGTAAGGCTTGCGGAACTCTTCAAGCTCCGCATTCTATGGCCCCTAAGAGCGTTTGCTGCAAACCGAGAAGCAAAGATTGTTGCACCAATGCTCGGTGAGTGGCTCACTGTGCTCCCACTATCCCCAACTAAGGCCCTCTCATCATCGTCATCATCATCATAATCATCATCATCATAATATTCGTAACTTTCTTCTTCCTCTTCTTCTATGCGCCGAAGCTCTGCGTTCTTCCTCCTAGTATAGCGCCTCCACGCAGCTTGAATGAAGCAGGCAGCCCAAGTCCTCCACTGCTGTGAGTAAAATCGGAAAGTGTGCTGAACCTGCCTGCTGTGTAACCTTCTGAACTGACTTGCCACGAACTTCAGCTCCTCAGCTTCCAAGGCGAAGGCCTCAACCTCTGTCAGGGCGTTCACTGTTCGGGTAGACGAGGGCAAGTTAGACCCCGCCTTCGGATCGAGGGCCCAAGTCAAAAGCTCCTCTCCACAGAAGTCACCTTCCTTCAGCAACCCTCTGTTGAAGAACCCGCTCCTGCCTCCATCTGTGGTAACACTCTCAAGTCGTCCACGGATTATGAAGAGCATCTCATCCACTGGGTCCCCTTCCCGAACTATATATGTGCTCTCTGTGTACAGGCTCGGCTTCAGACGCTCACAAATAGCATCAAGTAGCCGCTCATCCATATTAGCAAAGAGAGGAACCTGCATAGTCAACCACTATGAGCATGAGCAATTTCCATGAGCAGTTATTCAATCGGTATTATCACCTCATAATGTATGCCAAACCAGTGAATAAACCAATTAATCCATGTTCTGACTGGTTCTAAACAAATAGAAAAACTGCATCCAAAATTCAATATTTTGGCAATTGTCCTGGCCAGGCCCTGCCAACAGAGAGATAAACCAATTCAGATCTCTTTTTCTGGCGAACCAACCGGTAAGTTCGGTTCTGACCATTTCATTTGCTTCAGGTTCCTCTGGCAAGAAATTGGAGCAGCTGTTTGGCCACCTCCCTGCTGGACTGACCGGTCTGACTGGGCAATTCTAACCATCTTGACAGAGAATTTAATTTGCTCTTACCCTTCGAACCAAATTCAGACAGAGGTGTCGCTTGATGTCCCTCCTGAGATCTTTTGGCAGACTCTGAACTAAGCTCTCTTCATCAACTCCACGAGTTTCTAACCACTTGTACTGATCATAGCGCCGCACTCGTTCCCTCAGATCCTGTGGGAGCAAGCGGTGATGCATCCACTGCTCAGAATCACGCCTTTTAACCCTCATCTCTTCAAGACGAACTGTGAGAGACTGAAGGTACGTCTGATGCAAAAGGGGAAAAAAATGGTATAGGAAAGGATAAACTGAAACTTATCAAGTGTAAATACCAAGAGAAAGGGAAAAGCATGTGCCGAGAAGTGATCACCTGCATATTTCCAATCAGAAGCGCAAAGAGGATGAGGCCCGATATTGCGAGTACTATGGAGAAGAGGACTTCACCAGTATAGGTACTTGTTTGGAGCCCCTGACCAAGTGTGCTGTATGAAACATGATACAGAAACTGCTTTACCGAAGCAACTCAAAACTGGTGTGATAAATGAAATAGATGCTTATCAAATGTTGAGCGCTGAAGAAGTCTCTACCTCAGGTTCTGCAGGCCCCACCACAGACAATAGAAGAACTTTGAGAAGAAGTTCCTTGATGCAACTATATCGGAAGTTATAGCCTGAGTGTAGATCCCATAATTGAACGGTGACATCTCATCTGATACGGAGCATTTACTATCGAGAACGTCCCCCATGATCCTTCTCCAGTTCTCATATCCGGGTAGATGCTTGTTGCCACAGTATAAAAATTCTTTAATGCATGTTGGCCTCGTTTCGGAACATGCTTTCTGCCAACAATCATCCTTCCTTTCCACGGCTAGTAAGTACCAAAGAGCCCCACATATCTGCAAGAGTTCCCAAAAGCGTGTGGTTGGCTCCACAAGTTAATGCAAGAAGCATCTTTTCTTTCTTTGGAAGGATTGAATGCTTAAGTGAATAGAACTCACATGACTAGCGAGCATGTACCAAAGGAGATAGTATGCGGCTCCAGCCAAAGCACTTTCAGCAAAGACACCTGCCGTCTTCTTCACCTCGGAAGTCAAAGGTATGAAACGGGCAAATCTCGGGATGTACTGAACAAAGACTAGATTCAAAAGCTCCTGTTTCGTGTTTAAGACCTCCGACCCTTTCGATTTTTGTAAGAACTTCCAGACCACAATCTGGAAATGGGAATAAGTGCTATAACTACGATATTTGGAGTAGAAATGTCTGAAAAAGATTGACATAATAATAATACCTGAGGAGCAGGAATGACAGAGAGGAGATCAATGATGAAGTAACGCTTTAAATATCGCATTGCTATCTGTGCAGGATTGATTACCAGCTCCCCCCGACCAAAAACTCGTGAAGATGGTGCAATATAAGCAGTTCGGAACTGGAAACCCATACGAATGAGGAAGAAAGCATCGAGAACTGTCCGCACGGTCGTGATTACAGCCGCCAGTCCCTTGTCTATGCCGAGGCAATTTGATGTGTTGAACACAGGAAGGTAGAAGAACAGAGGGTCGACCGAGACAGCTAGGATACACGATATGACGAAGAGCTTATTCCAGAATTGGAGGGATTTGTCCTGCGGGTCGAAGACCTTTCTCTCAGACACCTTGAGATCTTCTGGAAAGACCGCCTGGGTGACCCCAAACCTGAGGGATTTGCCAAAGGCTTTGATTCCCTCTGACCCCCTCTTGACACCGACTCGAAAAGATTTCGACGGGTTGTTTCGTGAGCGCCCATTGCAAAGTAGACCGCCGAAGCTGAATCCACAGCCCTTCATTCCACCGCTATGATGAGAAGGCAGCGACACCGAGGACTCCAAATCATCCAACCTGGAGGAATCAGAAATTTCATTATATCATATCCAGCGAAACAGGAGGAAAACTAGAAGCGACCGAAACGGACATGGATTCATATGCTCAGATCTTCTCCATCTAATCTTAAGAAGACAGAAAACAGAAACGGCAAATGCAGTAGGAGAAAAAACCCAGGACATTTTTTCTTAAAAAAAAAAACAGAGTTTATTTCTAACCTCACGAACTTCTCCTTCTGGCCGCCAATGTACTGTGACTTATAACCGCATTCGAACATCGTATGGAACTGATTAGACCAACATCATACCTGAAACTCCGAATTCGATGAGATGGTGAAGGCCAGCGAACAGGAAGAAGTTCAAAACAAACGCGGGAATCAGATAAATTTCAATAGAAATTGAGCACCATTCGAGCAGTATTCGTCAATTTCAATCAAAACAACAGTCGCGGCATGCGGGACTTCCTACTTTTGTCGATCCAGATTAGGGTTTGTCTGGGAAGAGAATGGAGGAGCTTCACCGCGTGGGAGACGAAGAGCGCTATTCTGGGGGGAAGGTGGGGGGAGAGATTACCGTTATGTCAGTTGCGGGAGGGTGGTCCCCTCGGATCCATCCCCCCCGGCTTTGCGCGTCTCTTCACTCCCGCGTTGTCTGCCCGCTGCGATGCCACGTGGCACAATACACCCAATCAAGATACTAGTATTAGTAAGAGCGTAACGGTGCTATGCGTTTGAATTATGACATCACGAGATGAGTTATGCACGTGGGAAAAAAATCTAAATTAAAGGAATTGAATAATATCATAAATGAGAAGGAAAAATAATAATAATAAATTTAATAGACTCGGTAATTAGTCCGGTAATTTCACACGCTAACATGACTTACTTGGAGTCGTATTTGATTTAAAGGAGTGATCGGCCGGGCAGGGTCAGACGAAAAGCATCACTCTTTTTTCTTTTTTCCTAATTAAAGGGATACATGGGACCGTGCTCGACCAAATGGGTGATTGGTTCCACACGGTCCGGTAAGGTTAACGGGCTGGGTCGGCACGGTGTTATTGGACCAGGCCGAACTTTGCCAAACTTAACAATAGCATATTCTATAGCGACGAATCATGTGATGGATGAGTGTTAGATGGGTGCAAGCATGCACTCTAGAGTCGAGCCGTTCGGTTACATTTTACGTTCGAACATCCGATGCTTACGTTTAACTTGTGGTAGGGCCGGCCCTTCCCACATCTTGAGGGTTTTACTTGGTGGAGCGTCCCGTTCATCAATGTCAATTCCCCACGTGAGGAGTTTTGGCATGATTATATATAGATGAAATTTATCGTAAGTTCAACTTGTTCTCGGCATTGATGCTCAAGACTCATTGTCACATGTTTATGAGAATCCCTTACATCGACTGCGAATTTCTGTTAGATTTTTTATACTATTTGGTTGGAGCGGTGGCCGAAAAAAAAGACAGTTAACTTTGGTAGTCGGGAGGAAATACTTCTGATCTTCAATCTTTTCATTTTTTTGAAAATATTTTGTCCTGGACTTTTTATTGTTTTTATTCTTAACATCCTGAATGGTAGACGATAATAATATAAAAAAAGTTTGAATAAGAGAGGATAATTATAGTAAAAATTATGTATATTTATTTATTTATATTTAAATTTTATATGTTTTAAAATTATTTTTTTAATATTATATATTTAATTTCATAATATATTTAGATATTAAAGGAAGCTGATGTCATCATTGTTTAATGGTGTGTCATAATTACGAGGCAAGAAGTGGTCGACTAGAGGTGGTAAATCGTGTCGGCTTAGTTTTATCGGACCATGCCAACACAACACGATAAAGGGGAAAGCACGATAAGGGCTGGCCCAAGCACGACTATTTAGGATATCATGCCGGGCCGGCACGACAAAATAGGACAAGAGCAACCATGGCCCAACCCGATAGTACGATAATCTCATTTAATCGTGACTTATCCGCAACTATAAGTGAGTTCACAAATAAAGTTTTTTCTATCATTCAATAATGTCTGATAACTTATTAGATTTTTTTTAATTTTCTTAATCAGATTATCGTGCCGAGCTGAATTTTGCCAGGTCTATGGCCGACTTATCATATTGACGTGGCAAAATTTGTCTGAAGTGGAATGCATGGTGATGTTTTCGAAAAGTGTCTAATGTGTCGTGTTGCGCTCCTGGCTTGGTATGTCAGCGTAAGACATATTGTATATAAGACATTTACTACAAAACAATGTTAAATCACATGTGAATAAAAATATCGAAATTGAGACATACTAGTGTTTTATAATCAAATATACATTGTTGAAATAACCTTTTTAAAATATGCAGAACTCAATTTTAAAAGATAACAAATATATGAAAATTTTATTATAATTAAAATGCAATGAAAATATCATAATGTAAATATATATATGTATGTGGGAAAGAGCATAGTTTTTAAAACCAGATCGGGACAGGAACCAGTCAAGGTATGGGTTCATGGGTCGGACCGGGGGTTCAATGGGTTAAACCGTATGTTTAATAAATAATATTATAATTTAACTATAATTTATAATAAAAATAATTAATATAATTATTATATTAGTATCAAATTCAACATAAAATATGAATATAAATTTAGTAAAATAAAATAAGTACGTTATAATAATTTTTTATTTTTTATTTTTAATTTTAAGTTGGTCGGTTTTCTCACAGGTTCAAGTGAGTTCATTGGTTTGACCGGGAACCGGCCGATTCAATCAGATTTGACCTAATTTAAAGTGTACTTGGAGTATTTATGAGAACCGGACTGGGCGAGTGGTCGGTTCCCGGTCGAACCGGCCGGCCCGGTCCAGTTTCAAAACTATGGGAAAGAGAGAACTTTTCTGAATAGGAAGCAAAATTTTGTTCAATGGTAACATTATGCATACGTGGAAAGTAACTCCCAAGATCCTCTTTTTCTGGTGGTTAAACGGGGTCAAAACCTTTATGCATGCACCCTGAGAGACTTGGAGAAGACGATAGTGGGGGTAGAAGTGAAAGTGAAAGAAGAAAAAAAAAACCCAGAAAACTGGAAAAGGCCAAGAGACCGAATTGAACGTACCAGAAAAAAAAAGCCAGTTTTTTGGGCTCCTATTGAAATTCGGGTGGTTTTTAGTCCTCAAAAAGGTCTATTCAGGAAAGTTGAGCCTCAAACAATAAAAAATAAAAAAATGGTGGGGTATAAGTAATCTTTTATTCTTACATTTAATAAGTTTTTTATTATATGCATATTTAAATAAATATTATTTTTTCAATAAAAGGAGTTTAATTATATATTTTTAACGCATTACTCTTCAATTTTTCCCTTTTATATGATGTCAAGTTTAATAAAAATGTCAGGAATCGAAAAAATCGATCCAGTAGCATGCTATTTTTTATTTTCCTAAATAATTTTGGTATGATTTTTTATAATTAAAAAATTGAACAAAAAAATATGGCCTTGTCAATTTGATGAAAACCCACCCAACCCAAACCAAACCATTTACACCACCAGGCAGGGGGAGGTATAGGCTATTGAATGATAAGATTTAGTTTTGTAATCCTTATTCGGACAGTGTTATTAGGAGATGAGGAATAGATGACTAGAGTAGATAAAAAGGCTATTATATTATTAATATTTTTTATTCAATTATTAAATTAAATGGCAAAATTGTAAATTTTACTATAGAGATATGGAATATAACTCACATATCTAAATTGCTCCATAACTCTCATAACTAAATAAATTCCCTAACAAAAAAATTCACTTATTTCTCCTAACTCCTCCAAAAACCTTCTTAATCTTAAATGCATCCTCGTCAAGATTGATCTCTCCATTAACAGATCTGAGGCTTTTCCACCTTTAATTCACTTTCATCTATGGTTTTACTGTTTGATTTGATGGAATTGGCGACATAATAATTCTCCACGACGTGCATTTCGGTTGAAAGATTGATTGATTGACTGACAAAAGAAGCTTTGGCCTCGCGGGGCCCAAATCACCTTTAATTTTTAATCAATTTGAGGGAATATGGAAACAGAGAATGGATCATCATCAGTCGATGAAATCCCATGTTTTAAGGCAGACATTGACCCGTTGATCCATATGTCAAAACAAGAAGAAAAACCGATATTTTCGGAGAAAATCTATAGATCACTACGAAATGATAAGGTATTATTCAAAAATTAGTCACGTGCTCTCTCTCTCTTAGCCTTTGCCAATCGATCTAATTTCCAGGGATAAATAAAGCCCACATTTTCTTTTCAAGCTCATGCATCATGAACCACTCTGACGGATCTTCATATGCCACGTTATTCTGCTGGGGTGAGTCGGCCGAGAACGTTCATGCAGTGAAAGTCTCGAGTTCGAGTATTATAAATAAATTAAAATCGTAGTCGAAAAATCTTATTTATCAGTAAACAAATCACGCTTGAATATAAATTAATTGACAAGCAGGGGGAATAATAGTTTGCAAGGGTGCACCTTACACATGTGGGTTAGACCTGGCAAATTTTGGCACGGCACGATAATACTGTGCTGGGCCAGTGCTTATCGTGCCGGAAGCTTTATCATGCCGTGCCGGAACGGCCCGATGATCCCGGGCCGTGCTGGCACGATAGCCCGATTAGGGCTATTTTAAAAAAATCATTAGATAATTAGACAATATTGAAGGATAAAAAAATCTCATTTGTGAGTTTATTTGTAGTTTTAAATAAGTTACGATCATAACGAATTTTTTTATCGGGCTATCGGGCCGGGCCAAGGCCGCCCATGTCTTATCGTGCCGTGCCGGCCCGGAATGATATCCTAAAGGGCCGTGCTTGGGCCAGCCCTTATCGTGCCGGTCCGGGCCGGCACGATTTGCCACCTCTAATGTGTGTGGGTAGATAGATAGATAGACGGATATATGGCTGGAGGAATCGAAGCGACAGTACAGAGGATCTATGTTCGGTCACTACTGGTATTGGACGATAAAGCGAGACATTATATATATGTCTAATAATTGCTTTTTGCAGAAGAAAAGGCAAAGACCACCTTCTCTTTTACTTTTTCTTTTCTTTCTTTAAATTCATTTTACTCGGTGCTAATTCCGGTACATATCATTGTCGTCGGGACCCCGCAGTTTCACGTCCGTCCGACGAGAGGGTCACTTACCACGTCTCAGCTTGACTCCATCACCCACGACAATCGGATGCAACTCTCCAAGAACAGATACCCGGAAATGGAGCTGATGATCCGTATTCCTGTTCTCGAGCCAAATGCGCTGCGGGGTGCAATTCATCGGAATGTTCAGTTGTGCGTGGCAAAAGGGAGAGTAAAGAAAGCCAGGGAAAAAGGGGTAATTTAAACCCACATTTGAATATCAAGTTTTACATCCTCTTTGGTGGTGGTGGGGCGGGCGGGCGGGGGAGTAGGCCCAGCCTTCCACTACCGCCAGCCAGTGCTCCATTGTTCAATGGCTTTATCTATGCAGGCGTGGCCGAACCCATGAAAAGTCATTGTCAAATGGCAGCATTTCACCAGTAAGAAGGGCCCGTGTGGGTAACTAATTGATCGGTGGGGACGTTTTAAAATGAAAAATAGGCTATTGGTTGTGAGAATTTTACTATATATTAAGGTCAATTTGGTTTGAATGTGAATAGATTACAGTATAATAAATCTTCAAACAGAGAATGTTGCGTATACGCACAATATTTTAGAAATACAAGATGGCAGCTCTTTCTTGTATATTCCTCTGCGCCCGAGGAGCAAGTCACATGGCTATCCTCTGCCTCGTGATTGCATTACTCCCTGATAGACCAAGAGATCGATCAATTATAATCCGACTTGTGGTGGCATACTGCATCCCCTGCATTATTAGTTACATATTTTCGAGTTTAAGGTTCCGATGATATAAGGTGTATAGCTCCTATCATTTGTGGTGGGAGGTGTTGATGAAGAGAAGAATCAATTCCTGCTCCCATGGCATTCGGGTATGGGTAAAATGCGAGCTGTAGACCTTGCAGTTCCAACAGGGAGCAATGGGTACAACCAGGACAGATCTTGCTCTGCAGAATCCATGGCCCGTGTAAGGCATGGAATATCTTGAAGATCAGTACCGCCCTTCTCTTTTTATTTTCCTTTCGTCCTCGGAATGACGATGGAACCAGTGAGACCAGACGTCCACCAGATCAGGATTCAGATATCTTGTGACCTCCACACGGTCACAATGTCACCCACGACGTTTCAGATGAAGGACTTTCTCTCTCTCTCTCTCTCTCTCTCACACACACACGCACACAGACGGACAAAAGCTTCTCGGGACCCTCCGCTAAGTATGCATCGAAAAGCTTTATCCTAATCACAGTTCGTTCGTTTCCCAAATCACTTCCTTCACCGCACTCCATTAACTGTGAATGTAGTCCAAAATCAATGTCTCAGCTTAGTGCTCATGATAGTAATCCAACTGTAAAAGCAACCTCCTTGGATACCTCCGGGCACAGAGAAAGAGGAAGTCTCGAGCACAGGAGAAAACCCACAGCGACATGAACAAGATTTTCTTCCACCGTTAGCGTTCTTCGTCTTCTTCTTCCTCCTATTCTTCTTCGTCGGGGCCTGTGGCTGAGCGGGGAAAAGATTCGAGAACCCACAAAACTGCACCAAGAATTGAAACAACATTTGAATTGTTTCGTTTTCTTCTCAGAATGCCTTCAAGACAACTCCCTCCATCTCCGAACCTCGTATCGAGTCCTATCTCCTTCACCAGGACAAAAGTCCTGTTTTTGGTCCTAATCATATCCGCCACTGTGGTCATCATCCTAGCAGCCCTCTACTTGCTCTACCATTTCTATTACTCCCTACTGAACTGGACGAGGACGATCCCCTTCGAGTCCAGCGCTCCTCTGAAGCTCCAGAGGTTCTCCTACAGGGAGCTGAAGTCCGCCACCAACGATTTCGACGACTCCAACATCGTAGGGAGAGGTGGGTCGGGTACCGTCTTCAAGGGGCTGCTGATGGACGGGAAGTCCATAGCCGTCAAGAGGCTCGATGCTCTATCTCTCGAGACAGAGCGGGAGTTTCAGAACGAGCTGCAGATTCTCGGTGGCCTGAGATCCCCGTTCTTGGTGACCCTGTTGGGGTACTGCGTGGAGAAGAACAACCGCATACTCGTTTACGAGTATATGCCCAACATGAGCCTGCAGGAGTCGATCTTCGTAGAAGGGAAATCAGTTTTGAGCTGGGAGAGGCGTGTCACCATCATACTCGATGTTGCTCGGGCCTTAGAGTTCCTGCACCTCGGTTGTGACCCTCCTGTGATTCATGGGGATGTGAAGCCAAGCAATGTCCTCCTCGATTCCGATTTCCGTGCGAAGTTGTCGGATTTTGGGCTCTCAAGGATGAAGGTGGAGAGGGAATTCGGGTTTGATTTGTTCAGTCAGGATTTGGGAAGGAGTCAGGATCTGTGGAAGAGCCAAGAGCTCTCCGGGCCCTTTCCATCTGAGACTCCCGTTATCAGCACTCCGATAGAACAGGCTGATAGCACTCAGGAGGTGGATTTTGCTCGCACCCTGCAAGCTTCTACTTCATCGAAAATGAGCCGGATGTCTTACAATGTTAAAGCTCCGAGCTTGAATTCTGCTAATTGCAATGCTGACTTTGCTGGTGAGAGTGATCTCAGGGGAGGGAATGAAAATGTTAAGGAGGCATCAATTGTAGATATTCGGTGCAATGATTGGAACAGCGAGTCCAGTCCCTATGATGATGAGGTTTTTGGCTTTAACAGTCCTAGGGACGTGAATTTGAATGCTTGTCTGAAGGTTGGTGATACTTCGGGCGGGAAACAATGGGGAAAAGACTGGTGGTGGAGACAGGATGGCAGTGGAGAATTGTGCAGTAAAGACTATGTTTCGGAGTGGATTGGGAGCCAAATCTGCCCATCAACGACCTCTGATTGGGATGACGAGGATAAGAAGAGCATTCCTGAGAAGGCCGACCTAAGCAACTCTACTCAATTAGATAGACCGGAGGACATGAAAGAACCTCACGTTCAAGAACCTGTGCTGGATCTTAACAAGAACGATGAGCCAAAGGGTGAAACTAGCTCTTCGAAGCCGCACATGAAGATGCAAGATTGGTGGAAAGAGGAGCGAGTTGCAGAGGCTAGAATGAAGAAGAAGAGGAAAGGCAGTAGTAAGTTGAGAAATCTCAGAGCGAAGTGGAAAAAAGGCTTCAAGTTGCCTCATATCGATCTGGGCCATCAGTTTTACTTCCATAGGAGGAAAAAGTTCAGAGATAATACTGGTGATGGTTTGGAGGCAGATGGAGAGTTCAGTTTCCGGAGAGGTTGGAAGAAGAAGAGCGGCAATTCTAATGGGAGTGACATGTGGAGTGGAGATCTCTTGAGTCGAGAGCTTAGCAGCACCACAAGTATGAGAGGAACTCTCTGCTATGTGGCTCCAGAATATGGAGGTTGTGGGTACTTAATGGAGAAGGCTGATGTTTATAGCCTTGGAGTTTTGATTCTCGTGATTGTATCAGGCAGAAGACCTCTGCACATCCTCGCCTCTCCAATGAAGCTTGACAAGGCCAACCTGATAAGCTGGTGTAGGCAATTAGCCCAGTCAGGTGATATTCTCGAGCTTGTGGATGAGATGCTAAGAGATGAGTACAATAAGGAGCAAGCCCGCCTATGCATTAATTTGGCCTTGACTTGCCTGCAAAAAATGCCCGAACTGAGGCCTGATATTGGCGAGATTGTTAGTATATTGAAAGGGGAGATGGATCTCCCACCAGTTCCATTCGAGTTCTCTCCCTCCCCACCTTCTAAATTACTCAGTAAATTGAGGAGAAAACATGCAGCAAGCACAGAGTGAACTTTCTTGAAAGGTGGCCTCCAGGGCTTATTCAAAACTAGTCTCCAACGAAAAAGATCAGGTTTTGGAGAGTGTTGTTTCTAATGTTTTCTTCTGATGACGCTTGACCATTTGTTCTGTAACTGTTAATTGGTAGTTTCTATTCTCTCGTATGGATTATACTGTGAAAAGTTGTTTGTAACATTAGTGCTTTTGATGAACATAAGGTTTCCCAGCTAACAGACTGTTTGTCTTGCTTGTTTACTCTCTGCAAGTTCAGAGATAGCTTAAAATAGTGGGAAAAATGTAAATATCCGAGTCAGTCAAAGCTCCGACAAGCTTTCTCGGTGTTGATTTGATCAGACTAATAGTATGAAACCATTAATACAATTATTAATAAGAGATGGGAAATCAACCAATTCTCGTCTCAGCAACTCTATTCATCATGCCACCAGTTTTTCGGCTTAGGATTTGAGTTTGTTCACTTCACCTTTTTGTCTTGAATAGCGACTAGGCGTTGAAGAAGCAGTAAAATGTCCAACCGTGGATGGACGTGAATTATTTTGTCACGGGACAAAGTTCCCATTATTATCGGGAGATAGAAGTCTATAACTAAAAGTCAAGGGGGCTGCCATTCACGACCTTTTAACATGTAAAGCATAAAAGCAATCTATCAGCAACAGAAAGAAAAAGAAGAGGTTCATAGTTGAATTGAAGCTTTTGCCTCTTCCGGTAGAGGGAAAAAGAATCTGGTCACAGCCACTGCAAAGAAATCGCCACCATGATGCAACAGCAGCACAGCTAGGTGATGTTTGAGTAAAGTTATCCCGCAGGAAATCAAGTGGACAGGCGTGCAGATATATCACCAAGTCTTCTTTAGACAAATGAAGGGCTTCAGCGCTACTTTTAGTGTCCGAGGGCTGCTGGTCCAGTCCATAGATCGGCCTTTGATCCAAGAAGTATGACAGATACGACTAAACTCTCTTTAGAGCCGAAGCTTCAGTGATAGGTTAAGACTCTGTCATTTGCATCTTAAAGAGTAGCTCTTGGTTACTCGAATATAAAAATTTCGAGGCCCAAATACACTGTTAAGGAAAGTAAGACCACTCAGATGCATGGCCAGTAGTACTAGGATCCATGAGCCATCAGTCCTCATTGACATGTCATCTTAGCAGGTGAAGAGTATCAGATTCTTTGATAGTTATGGGCATCTAGTCAGTCCTCACTGACTTTTGTTTTCTTTATTAAGTATGGGTTTTTGATAAAACTTCCCTCATTGCAGCTTCCCAAGTTCGCAATCAATGTCATATAAGCCTTTCACTGTCATTACTTCACATGTTAATGCTCTGATATCTGCAATGCCAATCCTCTCTGTAAAGTTCAACAGAAACTTGCTTCAATCTTGTCATGGCCTAGAAGTTTGAGATAGCGAAGGAATTTAGAGGCTTTTAAGGGAGAACAATATAATTGGAACAAAATCATTGGTGTCTACCCAAGATTGACTTGATCTTCAACTACCCATTTGAAGAAATCAATCTGAAGAAACTTTTTGGGAGAACTGGATCTTCATCATGCTAAAAGGATTAAATGATATTCAATAATTCAAGCTAAAATGATACAAATATGGCAACTGATTGAAACAAAACAACCACCTTCCAAGAATAGCAATCCTCCAAATACAAACTTCTTAAATGAATGAATCACTACCTTCAAATTCAAATACATCAAACACACACAATTGACTAGGAGTAGTGATGCAACTTCCAACAGCTAGATTAAACCAGATCCAAACCAAAACAGAGCACCAAAGACAGCAACTAGATTAGCTCTCAGACCCATAAATCTGCCATCGTCGTGGACCCTTGGAGCTGAAGACGAGCTGTTTGAAGAAAGCGTGACACTAGATGAAGGGGGAGGAGGCAAGGCGTGGACTAGTACAGAGACCTTCATGTCGTTAAAGCATTGACCGTTTCCACCAATAAAGTAATATCTCTTGGCTTCGTTAAGTGGTATGAAATCCTTGCCACTGGTCCAGTTTCCGAGAGCCCCTTCAGTCGTGCAGTTGTCGTACCCAGTTTGATTCACTTCAAAGACATTGTACATGGCCTTCTGGTACCTGAATGCTGCCCAAAGAACACAATTACTAGGCAGGAAGCAGGGCAGGGAAGCAATCGATTTATAAATATTTTACCTTTCAGGCTATCCTACATTGGGAAAAATAATAAAAGAGGAAATGTGTTTCAGGATGCTTCTCTCGGCCATTTAGTTCATATGGCCTTCTTCACAAAAAGATGCGCAGATTAAATCATATGACATATGATGAAGCCATTCCTGTTCCAAGAAAGCTATGGTTCTACGCTTCAGTAGATAAAATTTCCAACTTTTACTGCCTTTCTTAACAAGAAAATGACGGGAAATTGGTTCGGGAGTTCAGATCTAACAGAACAGAGTGGAAATTCCAAAGAGAGGAAGAGCATACAGATGAGGTCGCCGACGTAGAAGGTATGGTTGTTGGCCCAGAGAGTATAGTTGATTCCGGGGTTCCACCCCCTGTTGGCGCCCACAATGTGGTCGGTGGCGGCGACGACGCCGGCCGCGGAGACGAAGATGAAGAGAAAGATGCTGAGCTGGACCGAGCTGGCCATCTTCACTCTATCCTTCCTTCCACTCTCTGCTCTCTGAGACACAAAGACACCAGATCTCTTTCTCTCTCTCCCCCCCTCTTCACTTTGGACTCAACGTAGACCACTACTACGGAGAATGGAAGTGGGCGCATTGCGCACCCTCAACAGGCTCCAGCAGCAATACTCTATGCCGATCAGCTGTAGGCCCTTCTATAATGGTAAACTTTTATTGGAGCTAGTTTGAATTAAGATCAAACTTTTATTCAAGAAATGATATTTGGTAAAATGTACCGCTCTCATCATAGTAAAATAATAATTTTATTTATCATTATAGAACTTTTCGTATTTTTTAATCATTATTCTCCTATAAATTCTCTTATCTAATTAAAAAAAAGAATAAGAGGGGGCCCAACATGTATTATATTGTTCATTTTTTATTAACAAATTGATTGGGATGTCTTATAGATGAGATCTTATGCAGAGGAAGCATGTCGGCCATGCCATTTCAATCTGTCCCTTTTCCCCTTTTTACAATGTTCACTGAGCCAAATTATCTCAAACAGGTGAAATCTGAAGGGGAGGCAGAAGATCGAATTGGGATTCCATCCGGCCGAAATAAAAGCCCATACATTTGTGGCCCGTAAATGGAGGCCCATATTGTGGAGGCCCATGAAGTATGGGCCCATTCAACATAAGCCCAAACCGGAGCCCGGGGAAGCAGTCGGTCAACCCCAGAAGTTAATTGTAAAACCCCCTGTCCTCTGCCGTCCCTAGAACTATCTGGTTCTTGAGTTTCTTCCTTCACCATTTCCTTCCTCGATCTAGGCCCTTCTCTTCTCGTCACCACTCGAGTATTCCCTTCTCTTCTTCCATGGCCTTTATATTATATGCCTCTACCATCATCCTCCTCGTACCATCGAAGCTCAGAGAAATCAACATCATCGGGAATCGAGACAGTTGTTACACGCTCGAATACAATCTCCACCAGTTCTTTCGATTGGAGCCCTATCTATCGATGGTGCCCAAGACCGAAGGCAAGGCTATGGGGATCGACCTCGGCACCACCTACAACTGCGTCGGCGTATGGCAAAACGATCGCGTCGAGATCATCGCTGACGACTGGGGAAACTGAACGACCCGGTCCTATCTCACATTCACCGATACCGAGCGGCTAATTGTAGATGCGGCTAAGAACTAGGTCGCCATGAACCCTGTGAACATGGGTTTGATGCCAAGCGGCTGATTGGACGGCGGTTCTACGACCTGTCCGTGCAGGGTGACACGGTGCACTGGCTGTTTAAGGTCGTTCCTGGACCTGGTGACAAGCCGATGATCGTTGTGATGTATAAGGGTGAGGAGAAGCGGTTCGCTCATGAGGAGATCTCGTCTATGGTGTTGGTGAAGATGAAGGAGATTGCAGAGGCTTACCTAGGATAGTCTGTCAAGAACGCCATGATCACTATTTCGGCGTATTTCAACGACTCCCATAGGCAGCCGATGAAGGATGCCAGAGCCATTGCAGGGCTCAACGTGATGAGGATCATCAGCGAGCCCACCACTGCAATAATTGCCTATGGCCTCAATAAGAAGGCCTCAATATCAGGTGAGTAGAATGTGCTGATATTTGATCTCGGAGGTGGAACCTTTGATGTCTCCCTGCTAACAATCGTGGAAGGAATTTTTGAGGTCAAGGGTACTGATAGGGATACTCACCTCGGTGGAGAGGACTTCGACAATAGGCTGGTGAACCACTTTGTGGCTGAGTTCAAGAGGAAGCACAAGAAAGACATCAGTGGGAATGCCCGGGCTCTGAGGAGGCTTAGGACGACTTGTGAAAGGGCAAAGAGGAGACTATCCTCCATTGCACAGACCACAATTGAGATTGGACTCCCTCTTCGAAGGTATCAACTTCTAGTCCACCATCACTAGGGCAAGGTTCGGAGAGTTGAACATGGACTTGTTCAAAACGTCCATGGAGCCTGTGGAGAAGTGCTTGAGGGACTCCAAGATTGACAAGAGCAGGGTCCACGAGGTGGTCCATGTGGGGGGGATTGACCCGAATCCCAAGAGTTCAACAACTGTTACAAAACTTTTTCAATGGCAAGGAGCTTTGCAAGAGCATCAACTCAGATGAGACCGTTGCTTATGGTGCTGCAGTTCAGGCTGCGATTTTGAGTGGAAAAGGGAATGAGAAAGTCCAAGGCTTGCTCTTGCTTGATGTAACACCTATTAGCCTTGGGATTGAGACTGCAAGTGGGGTGATGACTGTCTTGATCCTAAGGAACACCACCATCCGCACCAAGAAAGAGCAGATCTTTTCCACTTACTCTAACAACCAACCCGGAGTACTAGTTCAAGTCTATGAAGGAGAGAGAGCTCAGACCAAAGACAATAACCTCCTTGAAAATTTTGAGCTCACGGGCATCCCTCTTGCACCAAGAGGTCTCTCACAAATCAATATGTGTTTTGATGTCGATGCCAATGGTATCTTAAATGTCTTGACAGAGGATAAGACTGCAGGTGTCGAGAATAAGATTGCAATTACCAATGACAAGTGCAGATTGAGCAAGAATGAGATTGAGAGGATGGTGAAGGAAGTTAAGAAGTACAAGTCTAAGGATGATGAGGTGAAGAGGAAGGTGGAGGTTAGCCTAAGAATGCCCTCGAGAACTACTCATACAACATGAGGAATACAGTGAAGGACGCAAAATTTGCGGGGAAGTTGAATCCTCAGACAAGCAGAAGATTGAGAAGGCGATTGATGAGATCATCAAGTGGCATAATAGGAACCAGCTTGCTAAGGTCGAGGAGTTTGAGGACAAACTGAAGGAGTTAGAGGGCCTAAGCAATCTAATAATCACCAATATTCACCATGCTGGTGGCAGTGACGTACTAATGGACGGTGTATGTCACATGCCAAATGGGTACAGCAAGGCTACCCCTAATGGCATTGCTCCAGGGCTGAAGATTGAGGAAGTTGACTTAGTTTTCTGCAAAATCTTCTGATTGTGCATGATTCAGGAGATCTTATCCCCAATAATTTGAGTGTAGAATTTGTGTATTCTCCAAGTCCATGCATTGAGATATTGTAGAATGTAAACGTTTGATAAATACTTGAAGAAATATTTTTCATAATTTGTTGTGCAATCTAGTAATCAACTAGAAATTTGATCTGTTAATCGTACATATGATGACCATGCCAACAAATAGATCATGTCTTTCTTTTTGCAGGAAACTCCATATGGTTGATCGTAAACGCATATCTTGTAAATATGTGATCTTTTCCCCTCCTTGCACACAGGCACAAGTAGGAAATATTTACATGCGGTTTGTTCCGCTTTCCATCTGATCTGCTTGCACAAGGTAATAACTATTGATCCAGATTTTGTTTTGTTTCTGCCTTCAACAACTATCTGGGATGTTAGTAGTTCATGCATATTTCCTTTATGCTGAAAGATATCCTGTAGCAAGAATGAGCAAATGTTCATTTCCAATGAACTTCAGTCCTTGGGGGCTTTTCTTAATACTATCACTGGGATGATAGATTCGTGTCCAGTAGTACACTAGGTTTAAACTTCATCTACAAAGATCAGCGTCCCGATGTCATTGATAACATTGATCCATGTATTGATCACTGTGGACCGAGTAAGGCATTTTTTGTCCTTTCACGTGTTGCTTGCCTTATAAATTATAGCTCTCCAAGTGGTACGTCCTGCAGTGTGCAATCAATTATTACAACGGTTTTCCTATGTATTCTAATATGGGTGTGTTGATAATGCTACTATGGAAGTCAGTGTATCTGGTTTTGGAAAGATACTACCATCACTAGACGTGAAATTGATACTCGGTGTTGTGACCCTCTGCTGAAGCGACTTGCAGTACAAGATAAAGCCTGATCTGCTAAGATATATAACATTCAGAGAATTTAGATCAGAACTGTGGTCAGTCAGACTTCACATCCTGTGATAGACAATATACGCCACTAGTCATCACCGAGAGTAGAAGAGATTCCAAGCGAAGAGGCAAAAGTAATAGTTGTGTCCCCACTGAGGTACCTCTTGAGTCGATCCAGGTCATCAGCAGCATCGAGCATTGTTGGTCTAGTGGAAGGAGAGTCCTGTGTACAGAGGATGCCCAGCTCGATCAACTCCACGATGGCAACCTCCCACATTTTCTTCACTTCGGGCGATTGATCTCTTGAGGCTCGGATGAGTGAGGAGTCTGTGACCATCTCCAATCTTCCATGGTAGTGGCTCTTGACCCATTTGTGCAAGCTCAAGCCGCCAATGAACATGTCATCTGTTGGCCTCTTCCTTGTCACCATCTCAAGCACAAGTATACCGAAGCTGTAGACATCCCCTTTTGTTGAAGTGTTTGCCCCAAAACCATACTCTGTGCATAAAAGAATTTCAAGCCATTAACACTATATCTTCATCTTGAATCCCCATCTCCTACATTCTTGGGCAAGAATTCTTAATGTTCAGATGTAAGTGCTTGACTATTTACATTGTCTTTTCTTATTATCAATTGAACAATGAATGCATCTGCAAGATTTGGTTTGTTCTTAGTTCTGCTATTTACATGTTGTGCTAGGGTCAACCTGGACAACCACATAAAGGAGAAATGCAGTCTACCTGGAGCAATATATCCAATGGACCCAGATAACATGTTCGTTGTGGAGTTTCCCATGTTCTCAAGAGGCGCATAATTTCCTCCTACAGCTGTGATGAGCCTTGCTATCCCGAAGTCAGAGACCAGAGCAGTCATATCGTCATTGAGAAGAATGTTACTCGGCTTCAAATCACAGTGTATGACTTTTACCGGTGAGTGGTGATGTAAATAGGCCATACCTTCAGCTACGTCGCTGCAAATATTAACCCTCTGGGTAAGGGTTAGATCCAAGGATCCGGAGCCCAAACCCATCTCAGAATGAGGATAGAGGCGCCTATCTAAGCTCCCATTCGCCATGTAAGGGAGTACAAGAGCCTTGAAATCAGGAAGGCTGCAAGCTGTTATGATTCGAATCAAGTTCCTGTGGCGGATCCTCTTGAGCACTTGGCATTCTCGGTTGAAGCTCTTGGTGGAATTTCCAGACTGAAAAACCAAGACTTTTACTGCTATTGGGGTGCTGTCAGGGAGAACTCCTTTATAAACTCGTCCATAGCTCCCTGACCCGATCAGCCTCCTATCATCGAACCCTTCGGTGGCCTCAGACAGCTCTTTGTATGATATTCTTGGGAAGTTATGAACCAATTCTAGTGGCTTTTGTGTATCGACTGCCACTCCTGCTGTTGCTACTTCAGTTTTAGAGGAGGAACATATCCTTCTGATATGTTGGACTCCAACGAGACAGCATATAGTTGACAAGCATGTCAGAGCAAATATTATCAGGATGAACACGATAAAAAAAATTTGAGAGTGGAATAGATGCTTCCCTCTCAGACAAGGTGGCATGCCTGGAATCGCCCCACAGAGAAGCCTGTTACCCTGCAAGGACCTAAAGGTGATGGAATTGAAGATTCCACCCCGAGGAATTTTTCCTCGGAAGTTGTTGAACAAGAGGTCTAGGAAGGTGAGGCTCTTGATCATGCTGAGGCTCGCTGGGATAGTTCCAGAGAGTTGGTTTCCTGAGACATCCAAGGACTCGAGGTTCTTAAGCTCTGATAAGGAATTGGGGAGCTGTCCTCCTAGAGAGTTGTTAGAGAGGTTTAGCACTCTCAATGCGATGCAACTTGAAATCTGGGAGAAAATACTCCCGTTGAGTCTGTTCAAAGAGAAGTCCATCTCCTGCACTTTCTCAAGCTTACTGAGCACTAATGGAAGTGACCCCTCGAGAGCATTATGAGAAAGGTTTAGATATATTCCGATTTCATGAATGCCTATTATCTCTGGTGGGATTTCGCCAATTAGCTGATTGTATGACAGATCAAGTTTTGAGAGTTGGACCAAGTTTCCTAGAGCTGGGGGTATTTTCCCTGAAAGCAAGTTGTTGTTGAGAAAGACTGAGTAGAGTTGCCCCATGTTACCCAATTCTTCCGGAATCTCACCTGATAGTTGGTTATTCGAGAGGTCGAGAATCATCAGGTCTCGTGACTGGGATAATGCTGCTGGGATTGCTCCATTGAGGAGATTATAGGACAAGGAAAGATCTTGCAACCTCTGCAAGTTGCCAATCTCCGGTGGAATCAGCCCGTTAAGAAGGTTGAATGTTAGGTTTAACACCGTGAGATTGAAAAGTTTGCTCACAGACTGTGGAATTGAACCAAAAATTCTGTTCTCCTGCATAAACAAGGTCTCCAAACTGGCACTTAGACTGCCAAGAGAATCTAATTTTCCTCCAAGCCCCATGCCCGCCAATTCAAGCTCAACCAAACCTGTGCAATTTCTGAGGGATGTGAAGAAGACATCAAGACTGGTGTTGTTCTCGTGACTTTTCATATCATTGTAGGACAGATGAACCTCTTTGAGCAAAGGGATCTTCTGCACAATTTCTGAAGGGAGTTCACCAATGATATGGTTAGATTCCACATCTATGGCAGTGAGTTCCGAGATGTTTGTCAAGGAAGAAGGTAGTTTTCCTGTAAGCCGATTGTTGTATAGACTAATGCTCATAAGCTTTTGACAGTTTCCGATCTCCTGTGGGATCTTCCCATTGAGGGAGTTGTTGGACAGGTCGAGAATATTAAACATGGAGCAGTTTGAGAAGAAGGATGGTGGGATTGGGCCCGTGAAGTTGTTATTGTTAAGAAAGACCAGCCTTTTCCTCGGTAAGAGGCTGAAGAGTTCACCAGGTATAGGACCCTGCAAGTTGTTGCTGTCGAGCCGTAGGCGGCGGAGGAACCTGAGGGAGGAGAGCTCAGTCGGGATCGGCCCGGACAGGTGATTGTTTGCTAGCTGAAGCACCCGGAGGCCGGTCAGGTTTGACAAGAAAGGTGAAAGAATCCCAATGAGGCCCATGTCCATGATGCTGAGGTTTGCAACCCGGTGGTGCTTCTTGTCGCACCAGACACTGGTGAAGTTGCAAACATCAACCTGCTCATTCCAGTTGCTGAGGGCAGACATTGGATCAGAGGTTATGAACCTCTTGAACTCGAGAAGGGCCATCTTGTCCGTCTGCAAAGTATGTAGAGGTTGGTGGTGTTGGTGAGGCCCTCCTAGCAACGGCCATCCTGCCACGAGGACAGCAGCAAAATGCTGCAGAAGGAGAAGGAAGATGGGCTTAGAGTGTCCCATTTTAGGTCTTCTTCAGTCAATCCCTATCTTAAAGCCACTTGCATCCTTCCTGCACTGTCATCAACATCATCATCATCAGTAAAAATAGTGGCAACAGCAACCACATTTTAAAAAAATGAAGTGGTGGTGGAAGTAGATATTTGTGATGCTGTCTTTTCTGTAATTCTAGAGAGCTTACAACCTTTCACTTTTTCTTTTTGGGCTGCAAGTTGGTAAGCTACGATGAGTAGTCTTTAAGCTCATCATTCTTCTTCATTAATGGACTGCCCACTTGGAGGCAATATGAGAGAATTGGGAACCATTTTCCTTCGTCAAACAAATAATTGGTGTCAGCTGAATTTACATACTATTAGTCACAGAACCAAGTAGATATTGCAGTTTGACTTTCTTTTGGGGCTAACAAATTCTCCATGTTCATTGAAGCAGCTTGTCTCCTCGGTGAGCTGGGTGAGTTCTGCGATGTCTGGTTATTCTTGAAGGCATAGGTGGAAAGCTTACATGGCTTCCATTACTTCACAGAGTTGACTAATTCAGGAATGTCAAAAGAGAATCCACTGTAACAGAAAATATGCGGAGTGCTCATCATCGCAATGTTGGCCGGTACTGATTCGGATAGACGTCAACCACTCGAGTGTGAACATGAAAAGGAACGAGTTGTGGAGTGCTAGAGCGCATAAGCTTGATCCTCGAAACATCAGTTCTCTGTGTTTCTGCTAAGTTTCTTATCCAAGTTGGTTGCATCTCTATCTGCTTTCACTGAATCGATTGCGACAGCTGAGTGGTAAGAATCCCACATCGCCATTGGCGTCAGGACCTCTCTTTACTTCACTACCGGATCCTAATGATCAAGCTTTACCGATTCTCATGACAGTATGTTAGCTGCGGATACTTTTCGGTTAAAAAATTGACTTCCGCAAGCCTACGGAGCCGAACAACTTGGTACACTCACGAGATACCAGGAATTCCCCCCTTTCTTATTGGGTTCAACTGTGCAACATCCAGTACGTGCTGAATCATTCATTATTCATGCGAAGCCTAAAGGACGTGCAGCATGCTCGTGTAAATAAAAGCTACAAGAACCATGAATGACCAGCTCAAGATCTCATTGCAAGCCGGTGGATCTTTTACGAGGAATCTCTCGTGCCTTTTTGTGTGGTCTGAGTTATATCCGTAGCTCTATGCACAGTGAGGCTTATGGTGCTGCACTAAACATGGTCACTACACCATCTAGAAGCCATGCTGCTGCAACCTTCAACTTTGCAGATTTTTCTCCCGAGCGAAGATCTCAGGTTCCGATGAAATTCACTAGCAATCGTATAATCGAGGGTTGGGGTGAGGTTGATGCTCGAAAGAGCCGAGATTTGGATTGTTCGAAACGAACTTCGCTATCTACACTGTTTCATTTTCGGGTCAGTGTCTTTTCTCGATACGGGTCGGAAGAGTGAGGGAATCAAAGGAAGCACGACGAGCCCTATCATTAGTGCCTGGATTCGAGACCCCTTAACCATAAGTTGAAGGCAATATGGTTATATAAAACCAGATTTTTCTTCTCTGTCAGTGCCATAAAGCTGGAGAGTTCCACTGTATGCAAAAGCAGGCAATAGAATCAGTACTTGAGATTAGCTGTGCTTTCTCTGCTGATCAACACTTCAAATTTGTTTCATCGGACAAATAAAATAATCTGTATGTATCTATCTTTGCTCGTATGCTGTCTGATCTGAGCAGACGAGCCACATGAGCAAGTTTCTTCTGTCTATGCTGTTATTGGGCCTACGTGTTGGGCTTAGGCCCAATACTATAAGCCCATGGGCCAATCAATGACTTCAGATGGTCAGACCCACGGCGACCATTATTTCACGGTCCAGATCCGCTACTGCTGTAACGAACCAATCAGAGCCGTCGATGGTGAGACGGGAACGACATTACAAAATCCTCGCTTCTCAAGCATCGTCTCGGAGAAAACCCTACCACCCCATAGGATCAGTGTGGAGTAGCGTGCTGACCGCCGACTCCGAGTCTTGGTAAGTCGTAGAGCCCTCGGCGGACCTTTCATGATATCATTTTGTCTGGCATTCGGTGCACTAGTCATCCATCTGATCCGCTGATCGGGGGCAGCTAATGTAGTAGAGATCTTTTGCCCGAATATTTGTTCTTCTTCGCTGATGTATAACTAGATGCGGCTGTTTCTGCTTTGAGCTTCCAATTCATCAATTTCATTTCATTGATGCATTTTGTGTACGATTTCTGCGTTCTCTTTCTCTTGTGGGGAAGTCATTTTTTGGAATCGTGAGAAGAGGGATAAACTCAGCTGTTGTTATTCATTGGTCTTATGGAGTACCTTTAGCTTAGTTCTTGGTTAATTGGCAGATCAGAAAGTAAGATAATTGGTCTCTAGATTCATTCATTTTTCTGGCAGTTTGAGTGGCTTAAAATTCGAAGCTTGTTCCGCCTGTTTCCTGTAGTTCGATGGAGATTCAGCTCAGTGTCCTCAAACCACCCTGATTGGACAACACAGATTAATATTCTTCACTTGTTTCTTGAAGTCATATGTCAAAGTTTGATAATCAATGATTGTTGTCATACAGAAGAGATGGGTGGAGAAGAGGCTAAGGCAGTAATTCCCGAGTCTGTGTTAAAGAAGAGGAAGAGGAACGAAGAATGGGCATTGGCCAAGAAATCGGAGATCGAGGCTTGCAAGAAACAGGCCAGAGAGAAGCGGAAGGTGATCTTCAAGCAAGCGGAGAAATTTGCAGCAGAGTATGAGGAGCAGGTTAACCGTTAATTGTGTCATGTTACTCTGCTTTTCTTTGTTTCAAGTTACCTATTTATTTCTCCCTGGAAAGTGTTGATCATATTGTAAGCTTGATGTCTGGTGTGATTCATCAGGGAAAGGAGCTAATTCGTTTGAAGCGTGAAGCAAAATTGAAGGGTGGCTTTTATGTTGAACCAGAAGCTAAGCTTCTGTTTATTATTCGCATTCGTGGGTATGTTATTGTGCATGCTGCACTATGAAGTCGAAATTAACTACTCTGGTTTTAGTAACTATATTCTTTGGGACATTTCAGCATCAATGCAATGCACCCGAAGACAAGGAAGATTCTACAGCTCCTGCGCCTGAGACAGGTAGATCACAACATTCAATTTCCTACTTGTAGTAGTAAGATACTAAAAGGACAGGAATCCCCTATGCTGCATACTATGCTTTCTTGTGGTAAGTAATTTTCGTGTGTTCTCAAGCAGAGGTTCTTTAATGTTCTAAAGTTGGATGGATGGAATTATTTTCATCATGCCAATCTTGTTATATAGTGATCATGAAACCTAGGGACAATGAGAGGCTGCATATACATGGATGTGATGGGTTATTACCTGCTGAGCACTGCATTGATTGTTTTTATACTAAAGTTAAGGTGCACCATCCTGTGAAATTATAACATGATTTGTGCATGCGCATTTTGCCTGAACAGATCTTTAATGGTGTCTTCCTCAAAGTGAACAAAGCTACGATGAACATGCTTCACAGGGTTGAACCTTATGTTACTTATGGGTAAGTGCTGCTCCTCTGTGAAACATGGCAATGTTGTTTTCTGCAGGACTTTGTTTAACAGCATGCTGTTTCTTTCAGCTATCCCAACTTGAAGAGTGTTAGAGAGCTCATCTACAAGAGGGGATACGGCAAGCTCAACCACCAGAGGATTGCGCTGACTGATAACTCGATAATTGAGCAGGTTTCTTTTGCTTTGCTTATTCTATTTCCTTAGATTTGGGGAGGATCTTGCTAACCAAGTATTTGGAAATGTGATTCTTCAGGCTTTGGGAAAGTATGGGATCATTTGCATCGAAGGTCTCATCCATGAAATAATGACTGTTGGACCTCATTTTAAGGAAGCAAACAACTTCCTGTGGCCATTTAAGCTCAAGGCCCCGCTGGGTGGTCTGAAGAAGAAGAGGAATCACTACGTTGAGGGTGGAGATGCCGGAAACAGGGAGAACTACATCAACGAGCTCATCAGGAGGATGAACTAGATAATACCAGCTCTACTCTTTCTGGAGTTGGAATTGGCTTATGCGTTTGACTGTGCTTCAAGTAGCTTGGTGGTTCTTTGCGAAGTTGGATAGAGTTTTGACTGTTCCAAGACTGTCTCCATGATGTCATAATATTCCCTTGTTATCTGTCTGCATTTTCGATCAAGGAGCAGCAATATACTGCATCTCCTATAATAGATCCGATTTTTCATGGTGCTTCTGCCCCAGTTGTTTGCAGATTGCATCTACAACTAGAAGGCTTCAGGAAGAATTATGAGCTTCTTTCAACCAATCTGTACACTAAAGAAACAGCTGCAAGAATGGCCCAACCTCTGATTTTGGAGCATCCAGTAGAGGACTGCCTCATTAGAATCTTGGGCTGCGCTGCGCCAGTGACAAGTCTCCTTGAACAGTCCCATTCAACATCAGTGGTTATCCTTCACAATGGTATCAATCAAAATCTGATTCACAGAAAAATGAAATTCGAGGATGAAGACCTTGGGCCCGAGGGATCACTTTAAGTGGTATAGAGTCAGCATTCAGCTAAACAATGTCTCAATCACTTCCAATTACGCAATCCAAAAGGAAGAGGAAAAGGGAGTTCAGCAAACTCGCAACACTACTAGAATGACAATCTCCAAATCTGAAAACCCGTTAGTCAGTGGATGTCAACTGCACCACAACTTCCGCAGCCACCAGAAGCAGCTTCCCGGAATCGCTTGCCACAAGAACTCATGATCTGTGCCAGCAGCAGCAGCAGCCAGGGATGACGCATCAGCGCCCCAGGGATACACATTTTTCGATTCACCAGATGTTCTCTTTCTACTTCGCTGTTGATAGCGCCACAGATTTGTATTAGGGGCGGCAGGTGTTCTTTTTGCAGGATAGGCAAATGGATGCCTAAACGAACAGCCGGGTGCGCGTGCCCGTTGCCTCGAGCATCTTCGGTTGCCACTTAGATGAAGAACACAAACAAACTGTGATCTAGAGGGAGAGAATACAGCACGATCGAGTACACGTATAGACGTGAATAATAGCCGCAATGAGCTATCTCAACCGATCGTCAAATCATTTCCTCTTAGAAGGAAATGTCACTGGATACGTAAGGGAGACAATTTCCATTCTTAAGTCGTCAGTTTGTGCAGTAGAGAGGTCAATAACATGCAGCCACCGTACCATTTATAGTACTCGACTAATCTTCGCTTCTGCACCCATGGTATAATGCAGAGTTTCTCGACAGATGACAAGCAAACTTCTATCTGAGTCTTAATTGACAAAACTCGAAATGAACAAGGCACTTAAAAAATTCATAACACAACCACACAACCTTTCATTCTATGCAGTCCGCTACCACGATATGCTTGCATCAGGAACACCTAGAATCCTGAACCAGGAGGAGCATTTCAGGATTCTTCATCAACGTAAAATTTCAGAATCCTTGTACTGCTCGCCTCTTGGGGCTGATACAGTTTGAGTTGAGGCTATCTCCTTCCACTGGCAGAATCCTCAGGCACAACGGGCAGGATGTGCGGGAGGGAAGCTATTCTCGGAAGGTGAAGCAGCAGGTCCCCAACGGAGTCTTTCCTCGACATAGCCCTCGCAGACCCACTATTCAATTCTGCCGGTGGCTCAGGAGGGCCAACTTCAATCTTGGTTTTCTGCACTCTGGTGGAGACTTCTCCAGTATTGGACACGTTGGTATCAGATTTAGCTGCGGAGTCCTGAAGAAGGCAGCAGAGGGAGTTCACTCTTGACATGAGAGACAGCTCGTCCGAGGAGGAAGCCAAGATATTTGAGTCATTCAATAAGTATCGGGTCAATTCCTCAAGGATGTCTCTGTTCAGCTGCTCATTGCCATTGAACCCCTTTTGTTCTGCGATGCAGTTGCCAAGATGGGTGACAAAGTCACTCATCGACATTGAGGGATGGATTCCAGGAACTTTGACTTGTCCCCATTGACTGAGTAAGCTTGGCTCCTTAGATAAGCTGCTGCATCCTATTTCTTCAATCACACATGCATCCATCACTAGAAATATAAGAAGAGTTAGATCAAGCACACGTATAAAAGTAAGGCACCTAAAGTCTTCAACCTACATAAATTCCACATGAAGATCACTGCACAGCGCACCTGAGCTGGGGGAAGATGAGTAATTATCAGGACCAGTGCTCAGGAGCTCCTGAGATTCGTTCTTCGATGAAGATGACTGAGTTCCATTCTGAGAAGCAGTCACTGGAGTTGCAAACAAAGAAGACATCTCCTCGCCTCTCAACCTAAATCGGCGGTTTGATTCATTTGGCTCATGAAATGCTGAGACTTTCGGCTCAAAATAGTGAGATTCCAGTACTATTTCAGGCTGCTGACTCAGGAAGTTAAGTCGGGGATCACATTGAATGAGCTTCTCAAAATGCCTTCCAAGTAAACCTTGTGGGCAATGCAGAAGATGACGCCTTCAAAGAATTTAATAACCACATCATTTACTGAGGAGATGCTTCATATGACATTTGATCAAATTCAAATACAAATTCACTTCTAAACTCAGCACCTCTGGACACAACAATGCAGTCCGACAGCCCTATGATTCAGAGCACAAGGAGACACACATCCCTTTCTCAGCAGTGTCAAAAGTACAGAAAACCATGACCTTTTGGCCGATAATACCAAAACATATGATCGCATCAAATGGTAACTATCAGACTAGTAAAAATGAAAATTCAGCTCAGCAAGGGATCAGTTACCTGTTTATGCTTGCCTGCCCACTTGTAAAATCTGATGTAGGCTGCCATAATGTGTGCTTTCGAGGTTGTGGGTTTGTTTCCCTAAAGAAAAGGGGCTGCCTTGCCAGCTGTAAACAACCAAATCTATGATATCAAACCTTATGAAACATAATCCATATATAACTATGAAGGAGATAAATACAAGGAAAATGGGCATTACCACAACTTCAAGAGTGTCTGTCCCCTCAACAGCATAGTTGGCCTTGATGGCCACGATATCTGACCACTGAATTTCGATCTTGTTCTTCAAGGCACCATCAAGAACCTCCCACACCAGCTTGTGCTTCGCAAAGTAGCATTTCGCCACCAAGTCTCCTTCATATTTTGACTTATACTGCAACCCAACAGAATCTTGAATGAACATCGAAATACCACCTTATAATCAGTTCATAAAAGAAGGCGATATGCTATAACTACGTACCTCCCAAGTTCCAATTTTCAGGAGAGAAGCGGGGAAGTTCGAGGCTTTGAGCTTATCGGCAGAGTTCACCTTGTGAGATTTGGAACCTAAAGATGATGAGTTCGGAGTTTGCTCTTGAGACAGCCTCATTTGGATCAACTCTAAAAGGGAAGGGCTCTTCTTGAGACGCAGACCCAGCGGGCTCGTCTCATTAAGCGGACTGCACTCTGCCTTCATGCTCCCTGAGAAACTCTGCGTCATAAATGGTACCGAAGATTTCTTAATAATTAAAAAATTGACCAAAATAGACTCTATATTTATCTGCTCGAAGAAAATTGACAATCCCCTGTTTTTTCTTAGCAAGCTTCGGATCAAAGAAATTGATAAGAAGCACCATCCCCACGTCGAATTTCCCTCTTAATATTTGAACTGATGAACTATTGCTGGACGGAAGCATAAAGCTCGAAAAATACAACCTGCCAATCTCTTTTAATTCAAAAATCAATTCTGCCATGTAATCTAAACTTCAGAGGCTAGTTTCAAATGGATAAGGCAAACGATCTCTACTTAGCTTCTCAAGCCTGCTAGAAGATATGAACGGAATCAAACATGAAGGAACCTGCGGATCGCCGTCGCCAGAGAGCCTGGGCCGCTTGTCGGCGCGCCCAAGCAGCCCGGCCACCGCCCGGTCGTCTCCCTCCGTCTTCACCTTCACCTTCTGACACGAGTCCATCCTGTGAACCATTAGAGCAGCACAGCACGTAGAGGAAGAAAGTTGAAACTTGCTGACTGAGTTAACTCGGAGAATCGGCGATCGTGAGAGCCTTTGAGAGCAGCCGATAAAATCGCTTCGGTGTAGAGAGAGAGAGAGAGAGAGCTTTCAATTTCAGAGCAGCCTCAGACCGAGAAGAAGGGCCCGTGAAGTGACACGCGCTCGAGAGCGGCGCCACGTGTTCGACCCTTGACAGCTCGGAAATTGCCTGGACCCGCAACGAAATGACCAGAACACCCTTGCTGCGGAGGAAGGCGAGGAAGCCTATGTGGTCAGGGTGTTATAGTCTTTATGCACGTTATTGCGTCAGCAATTTTGGATTTTGTGAGTGGGTGGAAGTACCATGTGCCGTCCCGTGCTGCTGTGGGATGGACTGCGGGGCCCGAATTCGGGAACCTTCAGTATCCTCTCTCTCCCCCACTATTGTTTTTTCCTAACATTTACCACTTTTAGATAAATTTTTGAATTTAAATAAAATTACAAATACGTACATAAATATATATATTAGTAGAAATTCATTTATTAATAGATCAAGTTGTTTAAATCTTGAAATTAATTATATCCATTAAATTATTATAAGAATTCGACAGAGTTAAAACAGATGGGGCGCCGAGGTGCCGAATTCTTCTCCTCTCTCCCTTTTTTTTCCCTATTCATAGAATTATTTATTCACAATTATCGCGGAATTTTCACTTTCGGCCAGGGCTGCCGTTGATTGTCTGGTGGGAACACGTGGGAGGATCTGATGGTCTGGCGACACGTTCAAGGAATTGTTTGCGTGTCCGGACACGTAAGACGGCTAAAAGCAAGGAAGGAGGATACGACAAGGCGCGTTCGGATAAGATCCTCCCATATTTGACCGGATGATGATTTTTTGTTTGCTTCTGCATTACGATCTCACTTTTTTCTCTTTTTTTTTCTCTTTTTTTAATAATAATATAAATCCGATTTTTTTTAAAATTATTAATTGTGGTCACGATCACGGTCACACTCACTCACCGATAGGATATTTTAATTTTAGCATTAAGTCATCGGCATCGTTGCTACCATTACTAAATTTGACAGGTCAGCTCCATATCTCGATAAAAAGAAGGGAAAGGATAAGGCGTATTGCACTTACCACATGCGGGAAAACCCGACCGCACGCCAATATCAGCGACCGGACACATTCGTTAGTTAGTTTGACAAAATCAACGCATCATGGGAATAGGGCCGTCGCTTCGTTATCACACGTGGCAATTAAAACTAATAGAAGTGGATAGTGTCTTTTGTGAGGAGTGTGTCGTGTGGGGGAGGTGGAGTGCCTCGCCGCCTTCTCTACATCTTGTGCGTCCCCTCCTCCTCTCACGTCGACGATGGTTTCTAAGCACCGACCTCTTCGACTATACTGGGCTTTCGGTGGTACCACACAAACTGTACTAATACGAAGAACTGACAGTTCAATTCATTTACGATTGAATACAAAAGTTTAAATATTATATAATAGAAAATACAAAAAATGGGCAAATTATCACTACTAGGCTGATTTTTCATAATATTATTCCGGACATTTTAAGGAAGATCAAAAAAGAATATTTATTTATTTATTTCTCGAGACCATTATCTTTTTCTTTTTTCTCTAATGGGCCGGGCCAGGCCAGGGCCGCCAGGGCAGAGGCTACAGGCCTTACATCACTGGCGAGCATTAGGCGCTCCAGTGCCACATGAACAGCAACTGGTCTCCTCCAAGCACCATGCATTCAAATCCAACCGAGCACATCCATCTCTATTGCATTAAATCTCCGGTCAGGTCCACAGTTCGGCCCTTCGCCCGACCACCGCAGTGTCGATTTCTCCATTGGAAGGTATAGATAGTGTGGCCGATTTAGGGCACCCCAATCGAGTTGTCGATCTCTCCCACATCGAACCCTCAGATCACCACAGCGAGACGCGGGGCTCTTTGATTCTTCTATTATCATCGGAATGTTTTCGGGTGGCAGTGGCACCAAAGAGAAGAAAAAACTCGCGTGCAAGTGAGGTGAGCCCGGAGATGTGTAAAAAAGCTCACAAGAAAGGCACGTGAGCCGAAGGTATGGCCATTTCCATCAATTTCTTCATTTGCGTGGGTGAGAGGGAAGCAGCAACAGTAGCAGTACGTTAGGGTTTTATCACCAGAGACGAAGGGAAGAGAAGGGGGGCTTTCACGATGGTGACGACAAGAAGAATGCAACAGAGGAGGGCTGTGGTGGGAGAAGCAGCACCCGCATTCGGAGAAAGGAAAGGTTGCAGAGAAGCATTAGACGAATTTGGTAGATAATTTGGGCAACCAACAAATCTTCGTCCCAGGTTGCGTGGAGTCAAAGATGTTTTAAATTGAAGCAATGACGACCAAGGCAAGCTACCAAATGTTGGGATGATCCATCAACTTCAGCAACAAGGGTCGAGCAATTTCGTTTCTTTGGTGCGCTTCGGTGCCCTAAATTGCAGCTCAAAACCCTAATTTATATAAGGGTAAGGGATAACAAAATTGGTGACAGAGAAAGGGGTTGAAAGATTATTTGCCCACATTGGCATGCAATAGCCATATCACAGTCCATACTAGTATTTTCTCGCGGTATCATCGTGTAGTTAACAAGAATCTGACAGTTTATACTAACTGAGGGCAACTCAAAAAAGATTTTGTATTAATAGAGTAAATTTTTTAAAATATTTATTTATTTATTTTAAACATTTTTGTGTAATTAGAAAAAGAAAAAGAGCAGCATGGGGATAATAAAATGAGTGAAATTGGAAGCTGGGAAAACGAGTGGCTATTACCCGGTCGATCGTCTCTTGCCCCTGGGGCCTGCAGCCGCATATACCCAATAGTTCACCCGATCTCAACCATGTGTCCACCAGCAGCTTGCCTCAGCCATGGCCGCCAAGACCATCACTTCACTCTCCATTAGCTGCCCTTCTCTCGCTCAACAACTCTCCCTGAGCCAGCAGCTCCTGGTCCCCGGTGCCTTCCGCCTGAAGCGCAGGGCCACCGCACCCGCGACGGCCATGTCCTCCACTGCCACCAAGGTTGTCCCCGCCGTGATTGTGGGCGGCGGCCGCGTCGGGAGAGCCCTCCAGGACATGGGTAGTGGCGGCGACGTGCTTGTAAAGAGGGGGGAGCCTGTTCCAGCCGATTTCGAGGGCCCCATACTGGTCTGCACCCGGAACGATGATCTCGATGCCGTTCTCGAAGCCACCCCTCGGAGTCGATGGAGCGGTATCTTTCTGCTGCTCTTCTGCAGTTGTTTGCTGTTTTTAGTTATGCTTGTGTTCTGTCCTTGTTTGGATAGTTCGTCCTCTGAATCGAGGATCGAGCTAAAAAAATTAAATTTCCGTGCTCAATATGGTCGATTGAGTTTCTTCTTACAGTCAGTTTAGGTACCTGGCTCTGGTGAATTTCCTATTGACGATTCTTATCATCATCATCATCTCCTTATTGCAATTTCTTCTTGAAGATGCTGTGTATTCATCATTTTTCGAGTCGTCTCGTGTGATCTCTGTACCAGATTCTTCATCTTGACTATCTAGCAGATTTGGTTTTCTTCCAGAACGGAATGCTGGAGCCCTGGTTCGAGAGTAAGGGCCTCGGTGATGCAGGCCAAGTCTTAGCTTACTTTGCCGTGTCGAAACTCGGGGAACCGCCTGTCGATGGGAAGACAGATACAAATCCTGAAGGGCTCACTGCGGCTTATGGCAAATGGGCCTCTGCTGTTGCTGGAAGGTTGCTTGCTGGAGGTCTCTCATGTAAGGTATGGAGTTAACTAAGCTATATCGATCATCCTAGTTTGGGAAATGTCGCCTGTAAGGACCAGTATTTGGCCGGGAACTAGTATTAGATTCTGGGGAGACCCAGCTCAGACTAGCTAAGAAGCAAGTGAAAAGTGTAGTTCGCTTGCAATAAAAGATGCAGTTGAAAATCAATTCGTAATAGCCACAAGAGTATGGTAACATATGTTGCGGTTGGGCTTTGCTAATGTGCTTTTCTGAATTATGTGAGCAGGTTCTTGACAAGGAGGCATTTCAGAAGCAGATGCTGGAGAAGCTTGTTTGGATCTGTGCTTTTATGCTTGTCGGAGCTCGCCATCCTGGTGCAACTGTTGGTGCTGTGGAGAAAGAATACCGATCCGAGGTAAGCCTAGTCATTCTGGTTGAAAGTTCATTCAAACTAACCTGTTAATACTTTGTTCATGCTGAGAATGCTGTGGGTTTCCATGACACGTTGATGCCTACTATGTTTCATATGCCTAGTGCGAGCAAGCAAAGAAATTCTAGGATTATGATTCCTTCTAATTGTGATGCTTGTGCTTTCAGGTGTCAAACCTTATTGCAGAACTCGCATCTGCTGCTGCAGCAGAAAAGGGCTTAGTGTTCGAAGAAGCCATGGAGGACAGGTTATGTGCTTACTCACGAGCGGTAGCCCACTTCCCAACTGCCGTGAAGGAGGTACTACTCTTATCTAATGAGTGACTTCTAGAATTTAAATCTCTCTCTCTCTCTCTCTCTCATCTTATTTATTTTTCCGTGCGTTGTGCTTTCTCATTGCTGACAGTTCAAGTGGAGGAACGGCTGGTTCTATTCGCTCTCTGAGAAAGCAATTGCACAAGGGAAGCCGGATCCTTGCCCTCTCCATACTGCTTGGCTTAAAGAACTGAAAATTGTCTGAGAGGTTCCAGTCTATGGAGCGGTAAAGTCAATGAGATTTAGAACCATATCATTTTGAATTTCAAGATCCACTAGTTTGGTGTTTCGATTCATTGTGGGCTATCCACTGAAGATCTCGTTAAATGATTCGACTCATCCTCCTGAGTCAATATTAGCAGAATACGAAATTCTGCATGTAAGCAGAGACAGTGGCTGTAGATCAGTGCCTTGCGAACTGCAAGTGATGAGTCTGATCCAGCTTAGGCGTAATTGTACTACTTTTCCAATGAACTATATTGATTATTGTCTCATCGACCACCTTGCAGTGATTTTAGTCATATATCAATACATGGAGAAACATATTTCCAATTACAGATGTTTCCTGGTACTAAGAAGCCGATAGTTAAGAGGCAATAACTGAAGTTTTCGGAAGAAGAGGATGAACTAACATTCCACCAGGTAAGAAGATAAACTTTGAAAAATAGAGACCTCGACTGAATTACATTTGCTTGAATGTCGCACTTCTTCAGCAGCTATTTAAGACACTTATACAGCCGAACAATTCCAAATTTGATATCGAACGTCGGCAAAGACAACATCTTCCAAATCATAAGTCGTCCAAGACCGGGAAACTGCCAAAACCCACCAGAGGAAAAAAAAAAAATACACCCAGACTTTCTAAATCAATATTAAAGGAACCTTAGTTTTCCCTTGGCAGAGTTCTTGGCCATCTCCAGGTGGCACTGAGCCCGCCTGCCACCCGATAGACCAGAACACGTCCCAGAATCACCCAAGGTGACGGCAAAATAGAGATAAATAGTGCAGAGGAAAGCCAATAAAGCAAGGGCTGTCAAGAGGAACCTGTGCCTCTGAAAAAGAGTTGACCAGTTGCCTACCTCATCCCGCTGGAACTGCCTCCGGAATGATGGTGACCTCCTATGAGGTGAAGACAATAAATTGTCAAGAACCATCCCTTTTTGCGTCGGTCTTTCTCCCCGAAGCTTAAGCTGCTGTAACCTGTGGAAGTCAACGTTGACAGCAGAAGTTAGCTTGGTCGAACTATTGCTGATAAAGTAGAGATATTCTAGGACGAGAGAAAAAACATATTGCAGCTGAAATGGCCAAAATGTTTCCCATCCAAACGCAAAGAAAAGATTGACGTTTTCCTATGAATCAGGCATTTGAATCTCTCTAATCATCAAAAAGGATGCACCCACCAAAATTTCATTCAGCAAGGGAGTGGGACTGAAACAGATGACAATAATTATTCTCAAGTATCATGAGAGATGATCTCAAAAAGAAAAAGAAATTCTAAAGCATTAAAATGCTACCAGTATGTAACAGACTTTTCCATCTATATTTATCCATGTGCAATAAACTCATTCAAGGTGTTGAGAAATGTAACAATGCTCTAGAACTAACTAGGAGTATCACTGCTAGCAGGGGAAAGATGAGAATGCAGCATGAGAGAGAAAGTATGGAAGTTATTGTTTGAATGAATGTTACAGTAACACTGAAAAGGTACGCTGAAAGAACGCATGCAGAGTCATACATCCCCAAGGCCAAGATCATCAAGTCTGTGCTCATAAATGCTAAGTGACCTATCATGGGCTGGAGAATAAACTCCTCATCAAAAAAGTGCCATGAGAAGTGCCCTGACATAGCTAGTCAGATAGTGGTCACTTGTGAATACTGAAATCTTCTGAGAGCGAGCAAAAACTAGAATAGTCTCACGACATTCAACAAAAGCAACCCGTTTACTTAAAACCAAAGAAGAAGCAAAGACCCTTAAATATACAAAATGAAAGAGAAGGCCGAGTGACTTGGATGTCAAGGAAAGAAGCTTAAGTTCCTAACTTCCTGTCTGTCAAAGGACCCTATTAATACAAAAACAGGGCTAGAAGAGCCATCAGAACCAGGCAACCCTCTCATTCATATCACCCACCAAAAGCTCATAAGTCTCTCTCAACCTCACAAGTCTCTGCCATCTCAATCGGTGACATATCTCTTGCACAAATATGTATCACCTTGTAATCCTACTAAAACAACTTCTTGAAAACCTTCTACTTTGATAGCACAAGATTACCTACTAGAAGACCTAAGAAGCACAAGCTAGGAAAGGTGCTCACGAGTTTAAAGCAGGAGAGAAGAGGATGAAAACTATCGATACAAAATAACAGGCG
The DNA here is from genome assembly GCA_900174645.1 of Sonneratia alba. Classification (NCBI taxonomy): domain Eukaryota; kingdom Viridiplantae; phylum Streptophyta; class Magnoliopsida; order Myrtales; family Lythraceae; genus Sonneratia; species Sonneratia alba. The sequence continues at coordinate 6,073,867 of FWPY01000028.1, read as the reverse complement.
TATGCACATTCTCAGTAATATCCACTGATGACGGCAGTTTAGGGAAGATGACCTTGTGCTCTACACCTATGGATAACAAACACCTATCTCGCAGAAGCAATGTAGGATGAATTTCGCGGAACTTAAATCATTGCCACTGCCATCTGTAAGAAAGCGCCTCAGCTGGCAGATCATTCGGGCAAAGCAAATAAAAAGATAATCTAGAATTAATCACTTCACTTTCTCATATCAAAGGCCAGATTCTTTATTCAGCTAAGAATATTTATCCAGTAAATTTATAAAAATAAGGCTAGATATTTTTGCTTCTTTCTAGATCATGCGGAGAGGAAAAAATGCACTTTTGAGAAGAAAAACTAGCCGTTCTTCTATAGCCAAATAACAATCCAATGGCTCCATCACATCAGATCGATAAGCCCAGCTCCAATCAAGCAGAACACTTCACAATCAACAGAAATCCACAATCTAAACCCAAAAACACTTCTTTCTCATTCAAATCCCCTAATCGCGCAATTATATGAGAAACCCATGTTTCTTTTCTTCAGATCTGACAACAAAGCCCTCCCTCGCCTGAAAAACAGAGAGAGAGACAGCAGACAACAAGGAGAGAGACATACAACCGATGGAAATGGGAGCTCCCGAATTGATGGGCACCCTGTTTTTCCTCTCGACGGGCGCGAAGACGTTCCCCACTTCTCTCTATTTCTCTTCACAACCCCAATCTCGCCACGCGGAAATCTCGATTTTGCTTTCTAATCTCTCCCCTCCACTCCCCTCGTATGTCTCAGGAAAAAAAGGAAGAGGCGGAGAGAGAGAGAGAGAGAGAGAGAGAGAGAGAGAGAGAGGGCCGACCACGGACCTTCAACCGAATCCGTCGGAGTGTAAGGAGATCTGTTCAAGATGTGAGGGTGGGTACTTCGTAAGCGTTTTCCTAGACAAGTGGAAGCTAACAGTTAGTGGTATGTCAGTAATTCTTCCTTGTCCCTTGAGTTTCCGTCTGGAGACACCCAAAGGGCGCGGAGAACCCGGGAAGGAACATCCATATCCGACATGGACCCCTTTTGCTTTCCATGGCCGCACGGCCTATATCTGCAATTATCCGATTAAAATCAATTTAAATAAAAAAAATTGGAATTAATATAATGACATTATAGTAAATTTAATAATTAAAAAATTATATAACCCATTCATGTGGAATAAACCATATTGCTCAAAAGTGGAAGCCATCTGGTTTCTTTCCCGGGAAAACATGGTCGAAACTGTCTGCCGCGCCACAAGTTTCATATTAGTCTACTTTGGCCCTCAAACTGTTCACTTGGTTAAATCGGCATCCCTCAGTTTTCGTGTTTGGTGGCACATCCGATTGTGATACACCCTGCTCTGTGACCGAGATGGCCCGGATGCTAGCTTTTTGTAACATGAGAGGGTACGGTCTAAACATTAGTATGGCAAATGATGCTGATTATTTTGGAGGGTGGGGGTTTGGGGAGCAAAAGGAGCCGTACGATGTGGAATTGAAACCGAAGCAAATGTGAGATAAGGTGACTTCAATAGGATTTCTATTGTAATTTCGTATGGCTAGACTTCAGGAGATGAGAGGGCGAAATGTAGAATGTTTTAGTAATATGTAAACTCTGGGGAGCAGAATGAGTGAAACATAAATAATTGGGGCACCAAAAAAATTAGGAAGAAAAAGGTAAGACCGTGTCCGACATATGATCAATCCTTAATTTGAATTTGGACCATATTGTGTTGAATACAGGAATCCAACTTTATATGGGCGTTGGGCTTTTCTTGGGCCACCGGGGAACCGATTACCGGGTTATCGGATCGGGTAAAAGGGAAATCCGGACCCACATCCACGGGAGGATCCCCACCCCACACCCAATAGCCCGCTCGCCACCGAGAACGAGCGAGGAGTCAAAGTCAAGAATAAAACTTGGCGTCGTCAGCGAACGACTGGTTCGAGTTCTCCTCACGCGAAGCAGAATTCTCCCCCCGAGAAGCCCCGAAGTCAATCCGATCGTGTTTCTACTTTGATCACCTGAGTCTCTCCGGTACTTGTTCGTGAATCCTGTGTGTCTCCCCGTCGTCGGTTCCGCTGCAGACGGATTTTTAGATTGTTGATATGTTAATTGGCTTTGATTGATGTTGTTTCTGCTTTCTTATATTGATCGGATCAGTGCGATCTGGATTTGTTACTGTTGTTCGTCGGTCTTGCTGCCAAATTGCATTAGCTGCTTTCCTCGTGGTGTCATAATCTAGGGCTTTGAATTACAGGTCTGAAGGAGGTTGAGCTAGATTACGTTAGGGTCACCTCGGAAGTTTCTCGATTTCGTCATTTTTATTGGACTTATTGCACATCGTGCCGAAGGTGGCAATTATTGTCTGTGAATTAGGGTTTTGATGGTCTGTGTGACTGACGAGATGAAAATTTGTCCTTTTTGGTTTAGGTTGAATTTCCTCGAGGGTTAAGAAGATGTGGGCGGCTTCTTGCCTCGCTTCTTGTTGTGCTGCCTGTGCATGTGATGCTTGCCGCACAGTGGTTTCAGGGATTAGCCGGAGATCTGCTCGGATTGCTTACTGTGGTCTCTTTGCCCTTTCTCTCATTGTTTCATGGATTCTCCGCGAGGTCGCTGCCCCTCTCATGGAGAAGCTTCCTTGTAAGCCTCTGAACAGGCCTTCTAGTTGGGTGACCTTAAAACTTCTGGTTTATCTATTTGTAGTTTGTGAACATGTCAAAATTGCGGCTGCTCACATTAAAATTTAGCTTTCTTAATGGTCAATCTTTTAACCTTGAAACTGATTCTGTTAAATCATGATTCAGGGATTAACACTTTCAAGAAGGCCCCAAGCAGAGAATGGTTTGAAACAGATGCTGTACTGCGAGTTAGCTTGGGGAACTTTCTATTTTTCACCATTCTGTCCCTAATGATGGTTGGTGTGAAAAACCAGAGGGATCCTCGTGATAACATTCACCATGGAGGGTGGATGATGAAAATAATATGCTGGTGCATTTTGGTGATTCTCATGTTTTTCCTTCCGAATGAAATCATTAGTTTCTATGGTAAGCCTGTTTCTTCTTCATTGGTAAGAGATGAAATAGTTAATTAGTCCTTAAGCTGCAGCTAATGCTTGTAGTTCTCATTTTCTGTTGAATACTTATATGGGCTGATGTGAAGCAGAGAGTAAGAAGAAGATTAGGTTACTTATGAAACAACCATGGTTATGCCTACAGATTTTTGTTCAACCTCAACCTCTAGCACAGTGAGAGAAGAATGTATTTATATTTGTATATATAATTCATATTGTTGCCTGAATAGCTAAAACTTCATGGGTTTGCAGAGGCCATATCAAAGTTTGGCTCAGGATTCTTTCTTCTTATACAAGTCGTCCTTTTGCTGGATTTCGTCCATGGATGGAATGACAAATGGGTTGGATATGATGAGCAGTTCTGGTTAGTGCTAGTGGTTATCGTATTCTTATGTAATCTGGATTTTCCTTTATATGTTTCAACTTTGACATTATGTTCATTGTTCACTTCTCTTGGTGATCCACCACTTTTTTATTTGCATTGACAGGTACATTGCCTTGTTTGTTGTTTCACTTGTCTGTTATGTGGCAACATTTGCCTTCTCTGGACTCCTCTTTCATTTCTTCACGCCGTCAGGACAGGACTGTGGGCTAAATACATTCTTCATCGTTATGACTTTAATATGTGCCTTCATTTTTGCCATAGTTGCACTTCATCCTGCAGTAAGTTTCTAGAATTTTGTTCTCTTACCTATTTTTATTTGTGTTATGCTGTAATTATTGCTATTATTTATCGGAGAATTGGGAGGCTATCTTAACCTGAGTAAGTTTCACCATATGCATATATCATTGTACATCCTATGTATCATCTACATGATAGGGAGGTACGTTTCTGATTCTTAAAAGACATACCAAATCGCATCAATGCAGCAGCTTACTCATCAGCTCCATTTAACTTAGCTCCTTAGTTATCACTTGGCTCGAATATGAATTTTCATGGTGATTTATTTCTCTTGAATCAGATTAATGGAAGCATTCTCCCGGCTTCCATAATATCTCTATACTGCATCTACCTCTGCTACAGTGGACTTGCTAGTGAACCGAGGGACTACGAGTGCAATGGTCTTCACAAGCACTCTAAAGCTGTTTCAACAAGCACCATGACTCTTGGGCTGCTCACTACTGTTCTTTCAGTGGTTTATTCTGCTGTCCGAGCTGGCTCTTCCACAACTCTGCTTTCCCCACCAAGCTCACCACGTGCAGGTACTGTACTACATCCCAGTAACAGCTGAAAAGAGTGGGACCCCCAATCTGGCATGTAATTAGATCTTATACCTACAAAAACCAACAACTCTTTCACTAAAATGTAGTATTTGCTGCAGTTTCTAATGTAAAAGCCTGCCTGATTATCAACTTTGATGTCACTTGGCTTTGAGCATGTTGAGTGACATTTTCTCTAGGTTTTTGGTTTCTTGTCATGAATCATAGTAGTTGAGAAAATGAAGCTCGAGAAGTCTGGGCAAACTAGTTTCTCTGTGCATGCTGACTTGACTTTGTATTGGTGAAGGTTCTGGCAAACCCCTATTGCCACTGGACAAGGCAGATGAGCATGAAGAGAAGGAGAAGTCTAAGCCAGTCACATACTCTTACTCTTTCTTCCACATCATCTTCTCCCTCGCGAGCATGTACTCCGCTATGCTCTTGACCGGATGGTCTACCTCGGTGGGAGAGAGCGGGAAATTGGTTGATGTGGGGTGGCATTCTGTGTGGGTCCGCATCGTCACTGGGTGGGCTACGGCTGGTCTTTACATCTGGTCTCTCGTCGCCCCTGTCATGTTCCCAAACAGGGAATTCTAAGCCTAACCAGTCCTCTCTACTACTCTACTGTTCCGAATCTGTAAATAAGCGAAGCTTCTGGTTTGTGTGCGTGCTGAGACTCTGTGTGAATTCGAGGCTCCGGCTTCACCTATCAGGGAGGGCATCACCTTTCCCCGTTATCTGTAAGAAACGATGGTTGATGTGTTCGTCGAGAATGAAACACTACTTATGTATGGCATCATCCGAGTATGAGGTAATAACTGATTAAGGCAAAAGGAGCTTGGTGTTTTCTCTACTTGATTAAGATTCAACCGTTCTGTGGACCAAATGCTTAAGCCTTTGTCAAGTCAATAAGAGTTATATGATGTAATGGTATATGTGTATATATTTCCTCTTTGTGGAAAATTTAACGGTCTTGGGGTGACACAATTGGTAAAAGGTAACAATCGTTTTCATCGGAAATTTCCCAGCTTGCAAATCGAAGTGTTGAGGAAGCATGTCAAGTTCATTGTCTGGATGAGATATACTATATAAAGTGACTCTGAGGATGTATTTTTATTCTATTCATATTCTACTCTACGGAAGGAGCACGTGTACATAAATGTATGTATTATATGTGTATAAAATCCGGCAGTAGTATATATACGTAATGAGAGAGAGAGAGAGAGAGAGAGAGAGAGAGAGATTCAACCCCATGATTGGCGGGATTCCTGCATGCAAGCGAACGTCTTCTCCCACTTTCCCTTGGCGCTACTCCGATTTCCCCTCCCTCTCTCTCTCTCTCACAGGAAAGTGTCCATCGTCCATTAATGCCGCAATCTCTGTACCTTTTCTCCATCCTGCTTTTTACGCCTCGCCATTAGCGGTCTCCCTGTATCATCGGATCCCCCCTCCCGCTTCTCCCCGTGGGCTGAAATGTTCTCCGCCTCTTAGCCACCGCCGCCACCGCTCTCTATCCAATCCGGTCAGGTAGGCGCCACCTCCGGTTCCTGTCGGATGACGAAGTCCAAGCGCGGCCACGAGGCCGACCGGGAGCCCGCCGAGAAGCGGAAGTACCCGATCGGGCCAGAGCACTACACTCTCTACGAGGAGGTCGGCCAGGGCGTCAGCGCCTCCGTCCACCGCGCTCTCTGTATCCCCTTCAACGAGGTTGTCGCCATCAAGATCCTCGACTTCGAGCGCGACAACTGCGATCTTGTAAGTTTGGCCTCTCCGGTTCACGTGGTTCTGTTACGCCTTTGATCCATATCGTCATTTCACCTTTTTTATTCGTCCATGAGTTCTTGAATGCGTAAAACGCGATAGAATGTTCTGTTTCTTCAAAAACTTTTCCTCAAGACTTGATATGTTATACCGAGGATTGAAAATTGAGATTGATGGAAGCCTCCTCATCAGGAAAAAGTTGGTCTCATCTACCTGACAATGGCGATGACGTTTGTGTTCAGTAGCTTCAGGTTTTAGATACAAGCTCAGGCAAAGGAAATCGGAGCTGTCTATCCAGACAAAATTTGGATTAGTACTAGAGCTTGTCGGTTACAATTGAACGGGTTGGAGGCGAATGCTCAACTGAGATAGCATGCATCGGACGTCTGCCACTTTTGACGCAATTTCCCGATGTCTCTGTCGTGTCCTTCAATGCATGATCTATGTGGCCACAGTATGAGCACACTAATACTCCTTAACCGTCTCCACGAAAGCTTTGGTTTAATTGAATTCTGTCTCCCCATCTGGATATCCAAGGACTTTGTTTGGCCTGCTTTATGCTGGATACACATGCATCGGAAGTCAAAATTTAAATTTCAAACGCTTAAGCAACTTACATATTGTGTTCTTGCTGCGAGTATTTGTCCTGACACGTAATTGATTTGCTCTACACAGAATAGTGTATGTCGTGAAGCGCAGACGATGATCTTGGTCGACCATCCTAATGTACTTAGAGCACACTGCTCATTTGTCAGTGACCATAATCTGTGGGTTGTCATGCCTTTCATGGCCGGTGGCTCATGTCTTCACATACTGAAGGCCGCATATCCTGATGGTTTTGAGGAAGTTGTTATCGCAACAATACTAAAGGAAGCTCTAAAGGGTTTGGAGTACCTTCATCAGCATGGGCACATCCATCGAGACGTTAAAGTATGTGTATATGTATTTACCCTGCATGTTTGCATTTAACATTCTGATTTCCTGTTTGCATGAATATATCTAAATTACGGTACAATTAGTGATATAGGAATGGGGGGATTATGCATGATATATTCTTAAGCTTATCATAGAAATTAGAGTTTGGAAGGTTAATTTTCTTAAACTACAGACTTTAGTATTAAATACGAGTTGTAATGATTATGATTTTTCTTTGTTCCATGCATTTTGCATACTTCGATCTAAAAACCTGCATGTGGTGATAATATCGATCAAATGAAACACTGTTACTAGCAAGCTGCCTGGAAGGCGTAGAAGACATAGTTTCTTGCTGAAGTCAGAGGACACTTCGCTGACGGCTGACAAGTCATCCAGACTATGATTTTGTTGGAGGGAAAATTTAGCCTATGTTAAAGATCAGTCAAAATATTTATGCTATTTCTGCTTTTCTCCTTTCATTGATTTTTTACAGGCTGGAAATATACTTATCGATTCTCGTGGAGCAGTAAAGCTTGGAGATTTTGGAGTCTCCGCGTGTCTTTTTGATTCTGGTGATAGACAACGGACAAGGAATACTTTTGTGGGAACACCTTGTTGGTAAGCCATTGGTGCTGCAAAACTTTCATGGATAGCCAAGTTCAAGCTGCTAACTGGACAATAGAGAATTCTATAGTAAATGCTGGACAATAACATGGACTTATTTTTTCTGTATCTATATCATAATGCTTAGAATCGGAAACTTCCGTTTTCTCTGTCTACATTTTAGGATGGCCCCAGAGGTTATGGAGCAATTACATGGCTATGATTTCAAGTTAGCAATTCTTTTTTTTCCTCCCCCGGTTTTTCTTGCTAGGCATCTTTATCCTTTACACTTCTGGAGCAGCAGCTTACACATTTCTGTTGGCAATATTTATGCAGAGCAGACATTTGGTCTTTTGGTATAACTGCTCTTGAGCTTGCTCATGGCCATGCTCCATTCTCAAAATATCCTCCTATGAAGGTTTATATGTTTGATAATTCCTGTATTCTTCACCCAGTTAACTGAGTGTATTCCTCCTGTTCCATCCTAAGATAAATCTCTCACTTTAGGTACTCCTCATGACCTTGCAAAGTGCACCCCCAGGCCTCGACTATGAAAGAGACAAGAAGTTCTCAAAGGTTCGTTTCAAGAAGATGTAACTTGGAAGTAATTGTAGTACACTTCGGTGGCCACTCCTTTTCATGCTTTTTTTTCCCATCTCTGCAGTCTTTCAAGCAGATGATTGCCAGTTGCTTGGTTAAGGATCCATCGAAAAGGCCTACTTCGAAGAAACTCCTAAAGCACTCCTTTTTCAAGCAAGCCAGATCAAGTGATTATATTGCACGGGCACTTTTGGAGGGTCTACCTGCTCTTGGTGACCGTATCCAAGCATTAAAGGTTGCCTTTTGTGGATGTAAATCTAAAGCTTTCCCAATTCTTGTGTTGGAAGTACACCTTTTTAATCTAAATGTGCTTAATTTTATAGAGAAAGGAAGAAGATATGGTTGCCCAGAAGAAAATGCCTGATGGACAGAAGGAGGAAATATCCCAGGTACCATTCCTTTAGGTCTTTGAGCACAATAGGAGCATATTAAGAATTACTTTGAGCATACTGGGATGAGATTTTACCATTAAACAAGCAAGATGTTTAACTTGACTGACACAGTTAATCGTATGGACGAGAACTGAACCATGGTAGTTGGTCTTGGATCGTTGTCTGGAACTTGTTTATATTGAAACCTAGATTCATTATTTATTGTTTTATTTGTTGATAAATATGATTCATTTTGTATGTCTTGTTCTATCTTTGACCTGATTGTTTCCATCCATTGTCGATATTGACAAACCTAAAGAATATTGTCTGTATGCTGGATTTGAATCTTTCGTAAAACTGAATTTGATGGTTATGCTCTTTGATTTTTGATAGAATGAATATAAACGAGGAATCAGTGGTTGGAACTTTAATCTTGATGACATGAAAGCTCAGGCTTCCCTGGTACGTTTATGGCTTAACATTGCGTAGGTGTTACTGATTTTCTACAAATTTTAATTTATATAACTGAACTTATTAACAGATTCAGGACATTGATGAGGCAATGTCTGATAGTACTGGTGAAGGAAGTACTAGTTCTTCATATGTTAGGCTGCTGCAGTCTCAAATCTCCTGCATAGGCAATTCAGAATATTCTGATGCGGTAACTAATTATTCCTTTCATTTTGTGAGGTATTAGCTTGCACTTTTCCAGAAAAGATTTAAGTGCTTCTGCAGTTCTTATTGTCTATTTCTTCGTAGGAGGACAATGATGGGCTGCAGAATCAATCAGCTTCTCTTCCAATAATAGATTCTGCTGCAAGTGCGACCATGTAGGTCCCAGATTTTCTTTACTCTTCTCTGCCTACCGAACTATTAGAGCATGCTAGCCACTTACTTTCATATGTTGTTGAATCGATTGATCTGTTGACATCACCCTGTGGAATCAATTACATGCTATGGCTGTATATAATTCTTAAGCTGTAATTTGTATGTTAAGTCTCTCTCTCTCCCTCCTTCTCTCTCTCTCTCTCTCTCTCTCTCTCTATCTTACCCAGATGTAGAGCTGAAAAATCCAAGGATGATTTGAACATTGATAATACAAATCACGAGGCACTTGAGGAGTTCAACAATAATGAATTCGGAGAAAAGCCTGCTTCTAGTATTAATGGAAGCAGCGTGGATGTTGCTTATACTAGCTCCAATACTGGTCAGAGAATGGGTGGTCCTTCCGATGGCATTAATTTGGAGTTACCCAATCGACTTGACAGAGTAGAGAGGTTTGGCAACTTTAAGTGCTTATTTTAGCTTAGCTAGGTTTATCATTGTTGACAAAAGACTTTACATTTTTTTTGTGTCTTTTGCTTCACTGTAATCATCTATACCGTACCTGAAATATTGTAACTGATATCTGTTTTCATGACTATTGGTATCTCTCAAATATGCTATATTTTACACATCCCTGTGATTTCTAATGATATTTCTCAGTGGAAAAATGCAACTGCTGCAAATACGTTCAAATGGAAATATGGTGACGGTTTCCTCTGCAGAAGATATAGCCCCTGAGCTCCCTATTAGAGTCAGTAAATCTTTAGGCATGTCCTGAGATTTTCTTTTCTGATTTCTTTTTGATCATTCTACTTCATGATTACAGCACATTGTCATTTCTTTTTTGAGAATTTTTGTGTGTCTTCTTCTGATTTAGTTTTTTGAAATTGAAGCTGCAAATGGTGATGACCTTGATGAGAAAGCAAAGGTGCCTGTAGTAGAGCAGCGGGGACGTTTCAAAGTTACTTCGGAGAATGTAGACCTAGAAAAGGTTATAATGTGTTCTTTTTGCTGCTATACTTCATTTGAAAGCTTCTGCATCTAACTCCTGTTTTCCTTTAAGGTGGTCCCAGCTCCATTTCTGCAGAAGAGCCACAGTATGCAGGTTGGTAATTTTGAGATTGGAGTACTGGGGAAGCCTGAAATAACTTCTCGCTCTTGGTTCAGAGAGTAGAAACTCTGTTTTATTTTGAATCTTTTGTTTCTTTACCAACTCCAAGCCATTAATGCTGGAAGGTTTTATTAATTATCAACTAATATCTCTTTGTAATGATCTTTATGAGGGTTACATAGGTCCTTACACAGCAACCTGCTGTGTCAGCATCGCCTCTTCTATCTCCATTACCATCTGATCCCGTAACTTCAGCCCTTCCTGGTGGCAATTCTCTCATTTCGATGTTGTATTCTTTTCTGCAGACTAATATTCAGCAAAGAGTATGTAGACATATTACCTGACCACCATTTTATGCGGTTATTTTGCATTCAATTTCTTTTGTTGCTTGTATTCAAGTTCCTTTGTTGCTTACACTGTCCTGAAACAGGAATTCATCTTAACTTTATTGAAGCAAGCAGCTGTTGGTGAGCTCACAGGTATAAGCAGCTAAGAGTCCCCCTTTTTTATTTTCTTACTGTAGATGGTAATCTAGTTACTTTTAATGGTCATTATATCTTTCTTCTTCCAGCTCATCGTCCCACTGATGGGGGAGGCATGCAGCCACATAGTATTGTCACTGAGAAATCATTGGTATGGATATGGATTATTGAAATTGTTTCACGTTTCTTCAATTTGAATTTCCATTAACTGCTAGTTTTCACTCTGGGATTTTGTATTCTCCCTAGCAGCATCAACATGTAGGGCTTTAAAGTAAGATAAGTTTGGTGTACCACGAACTTGCAAAGGTTATACCTTTTTTTACTAGCTAAAAGATCTATGCCATAGATATAGTCCTTTTTCTTTCCCTGGAGTATCTTGCACTTGTCGATCCACTGATAGAAAATACTGAGGACTGTGCCAATAATTGATAGGTCTTATGACTGGCTCTGATCTCGTCAATCACCACACTTTCTCGGACATCTTGCTTTTGGAATGAGAAAAGGGGTCATGTTGGGGTCCTGGGAGATTTTGGTCACCTGATACCCCTCGCAAGGGGGGACTCCAGTGGAATAATAATGATTCTTAAACTGATGATTATCTGTCTGTTTTCAGCTCGAAGCCGCCCATGACAGAGAAAAGGAGTTGCTTCATGAGATAACAGAGTTGCAATGGAGGTAAACCTTTGAACCATAGAGCAGTTCAAAAGAAAATGAAAAGGGAAAGAGTTGGTACATATATATATATATATATATTGGCTTGGTAATCTAAGAGCTAGCTACTTATTGATGCTAAGATGTGCGTCAATCACTGCATGTAGGCTCATATGTGCCCAAGACGAGCTGAAGAAACTTAAGTCGGACAATGCTCGCCAGGTTTGCTGTTGATCTTCTGTTTTTTTTTTTTTTTTTTCTCGTGTCTTTTCAACTCATTCTTGTAGAAACAAGGTTCATGCATCCCAGCTTCAGTGATCCCAGAATGAAGACAGGGTGCTTGTGCAAAAGCTTCCGGCAAGGGCAAATGGAGATTAAGACAGCACTGCTAGGCGGAACGTCAAATAAAGGCTTGGCCGTAAGATGCTCTATTGTTATTATTTGTCAACTAGGTTTTGTGGTACATTTCTAGCCCTTAGTCGTGATGGGTACCAAGTCTAGCTATCTTGCTGGGAGTATAGCTGGTACGTGATTGTGGATGCATTCGGAGCTGTTTTGGCTGTAGGACCATCTCGACCGCAGCAAACGGAAAACAGATCTATTTTGACAATTATTTCATTGACTTGGGCAGCCGAGGTATATAATACGCTGCCTGGTATAATAAACATCATAAGCTTCTCTGGAACGTTAAATCATCTTCTTCCCTTTGGTACCCCCACTGTGGTTATTGCAATAATATTCTGCGGAGGAAATTGGGATTTAGCATGAGATCAAGGCAATGAGATAGATTTATCCCCTCATTCCTTTCTCCCAATTAGAATGATCGCTAGCACGCAAGGTCGCGCTGCGAATGGAATGAGGGAACTGGAAAACAGTAAAGGGAACCAGCGGTTTCGACTGACCGGGGGACCCGAGTTCCTTCCAATGTCAGCAAAAGCAACACCATGGTAGATCATAATGTAATTGCAAATGAAGTGATCCTGCGAAACCCTGAGGGATGAAACTATAGCACATTCAAAACTCTTAAAAGGAAGAAAACTTGGTTGATTTTGATATGATAGAGATGGATACGCCCGATGGGCATATCTTAATTCCAAGCTCTCGAGGTATATGCCTTCACTCAAGTCCTTCTGTCAAAATCGAAATGAAGAGACAGCTTTTCAGTAAAAACAATAATTAGCTTTAATGGAAAGCACCATGGAGTCGGGGTCTTTGAAAATTACAATTAAATTACTTATTACATTTTTTTTTGTTGGGGGGGGTGGAAATTAGTGTCTCAAACCAGTAATCTTTAGGCATGGAATATCGGCCCAACTTCAAGCCCAAAGTCTGTGATGGGCGGCCAGCACGGTGGATCGGGTTGGATAAGGGCAAAAAGGTAATATCGACGGTGGAGGCAGGCAGGGAACTGTCCGGGCGGAAAAAGTGGGGAGGAAATTGCAGAGCGAGCGAGCGTGGGAGGAATAGAGAGAGAGAGAGAGAGAGAGAGAGAGAGAAGTGATGAGTGAATGAATATGCGAAGGGATTAAGTTTCTCTCTCTTCTTTCACCTTCTCTCTCTCTCTCTCTCTCTCGCTCTCGCTCCCGTACATCTGCAAAATCCACTCGATCGCACATATCTGCAAGGGGCCATGGCTGTGCCGCCGGAGAGGAGGGAAATGGTGTACGTCGATCACTGCAAAGGCATAAACGGCCTCGACAAGGTCGTCCTGCGGGAGGTCCGAGGCTGCTCCGCCGAGGTACCTCTTAAATTCATCGTCTGGGATGGTCGACCCTGAAATGTCTTCGTAACTGACTGATTTTCATCCGCACCGGCAAAATTCTCGAGTCATTTCCTAGGATCGTGTCAGTTCTCGGCTAGTTCTCCATGCGCCGGCACTGACTGAATCTTTTGAGGCCGGCATTGGATTTGAATTCTGGAGATGATCTATGTGGCCTTTTGATTTTGCCGATTCCTCATACTTTTCGCAGATTCACCATTTTGTCCTTACGGGTACTGTAGCTATGTGCTTTGATGCTGTATGCCCTGCATGATACCAAAAATGTTTGTTCTTCGTAGAATTATTCATCTTTGATTGTTTCCCTATAGAATTTCATTCAATAGGGGATTTGTTTCATTGTCTTGTTGCAAGTTCCACATGTATTCTTACTGTTTTTTCTTTCCCCTCGAATAGGTGTACCTATATGGAGGTCAAGTGACTTCTTGGAAGAATGAACACGGAGAAGAGTTGCTTTTTGTCAGTAGTAAGGTGCTATACTTCATTGAATCTCTTATATGGAATCCTGTTGGCCAGAGACCGTATCTATCTCTGTTTTTCTCTTTAGTCTGTGATCTTGCACAAAGTACTCCTGCTGGGTAGATTCTCTTGTGCTGAACTTCAGCGGTTATTTCTGAAAGGTTGTGTTTCGAGTTGCTAAATAGTTGAAAGATTATGTTAAGCTGGCCAAAAAGGTGCTGGGTTCTTACCTGTTCGATTCTTCCGAGCAAGCCTATTCTCAGTATTATTTATGTCCAGATTGCTGTGTCAAAGTGTTAACTCTGATAATAAATGTAGATGTTAAAATCCATAGGTCTGCAGTTGTCTTGGATATATCAATATCCAATTCATGTATTGATACTTCATTCAAGCTCCAAATGCATCGATTGTTGTTTTCACAGTTTTCTGCCTGATTGTTGTTAGAATTTTCTCTCGTTTCAGCATTTTTTATGGCTCCCGTGCCCCTGGACTGCTCTTTATACTTGTGAAATCTTCTTTTTTCCCTTCTCACGGGGCATTCTTCCTGCCTAGCTCATTTTCATATCTCATTCCTTACATTGTTTTCCAGATCTTCTCTCTCTGTCTCTTCTGAATGATGATGTGTACCCATATATATCTGTTGTGTTCAGTTGCAGAGATGCTGTTCTCCTTTATGAACCTTCTTCTAAATTTTACTATATGCGCTTTGGACCAGGCTAATTTCAAGCCACCAAATGCAATTCGTGGAGGCATCCCTATCTGCTTTCCCCAAGTATGTATTTTCCATGTCCAAGGTACTCATTTATCTTGAGGTAATATGGACATCATCTAAGAGGTGATCTTATATATGCAGTTTTCAAATCTTGGTCCACTTGAACAACATGGATTTGTGAGAAACAGGCTTTGGAGCATTGATCATGATCCTCCACCTTTTGCTGCAAGTAACACCAACAAGGCCTTTGTCGATTTAATTTTGAAGCGTTCAGAAGAGGATTTCAAAATCTGGCCACACAGGTGCTTGGTGATTGTCAGTTGAATGTGCTTTGAACTAATAACTGCATGATGTGGATTCTTTCCTTGGCTTGACTGACACTGAATCTTTTACTGATTATTAGTTTACTAAAAGTGATTTCTTTTATTCATTGTAGATGTGAGTTCCGCTTGAGGGTAACATTGGGTCCTGGAGGAGATTTGATGTTGACATCACGGATACGTAATATGAATACTGATGGAAAGCCATTTTCGTTCACATTTGCCTACCATACGTATTTTTCCATTACTGACATCAGGTCCATTGTTTCTTTTGACTTCCCTCATTGTAGGCCATTTTTGTTGCTCCAAGTACTGTAAGGTTGTGCGCCCTTCATTTTGGGAAGGGGAATTATGCTTACCATTTTCAATTCTATTTGAGAATGATGTTAAATATTTTCTGTCATAACACCTACCTTATGTATTTCCATGGATGTGCACCTGCCCTTTGTGAAACTGATAGGTATTGGCATGATGCCTTCCTGGCATGAAGATGATTCTATTGGAATTTATGAAGCAGCAGCTTTTATTTTCATGAATTTTTATATGGAACTTAGTTTGTTTCATTAGAAGACCGGATATTATATATTTCATGTTTCCATGCCATTATGGGGTGTTACACTAGTTCCCCCTAAATGTAAATGTGTTATGTTTTGGGTGTGCAGTGAAGTGCGAGTTGAAGGACTGGAGACTCTGGACTATCTGGATAACCTAAAGAGCAGGGAGAGATTCACTGAACAAGGAGATGCCATAGTATTTGAATCAGAAGTATCTCTTTCCCTTTGTTGAATTTTCATTCTGATTTTTCATCCATCATGTCTGTTCTCTTTATAAACCCTTTTCTCCTAAAGGTGGACAGGATATATCTCAGTACACCTACAAAGATTGCTATCTTGGACCATGAAAGGAAGAGAACTTTTGTTCTGCGGAAGGATGGATTACCAGATGCTGGTGAGATGAGAATATCCAATATCCTTTCAGTGCAGACTAATTCTGAGTTCATAATTATACTAGTAGAACTACCATGGAATTTGCACACCTAAGTGTTAGAGAAGTAGACAATTGGCATGGAAGTGGAGATGGGATAGGAAGGAACTCGAACTTCTAACATGATAACATATTTTTATGGATGCCATCAATTCTTATCGACATATCTTTCCTATTCAGTGGTTTGGAATCCCTGGGATAAGAAAGCAAAGGTGATGACTGATTTCGGGGATGAAGAGTACAAGCATATGCTGTGCGTGGAGGCTGCTTGTATTGAGAAGCCCATCACTCTGAAACCGGGTGAAGAGTGGAGAGGCAGACAGGAGATTTCTGCTGTTCCTTCCAGTTATTTCAGTGGACAACTTGACCCTCAAAGGGCTCTCCAATCTGGTTAGGAAGGCCTAGCAACTCCAGTCACCTCTCTTGTATAGGTATAAAACATCAAAAGTTGAACCCTATTAGAAGCTGCTTAAGTCGCATTTGATTTCTCTATAAAAGTTTTGGAGCATAAAATGTGTTAAATAGACAGATTTCTGCTCATCTGCAGGCGTTCGCTGCCGGTCAGATCTGGAACTCCAGGATATTTCATCATGCTGGACTCACTTTCGAAAAAGCAGATAATAATCGATCGAAAGTGTTAATACACCATCCCCATCATAAGCACCGTCCTGTGTAATGTCTGATGAAGGGTTTGAAAGAAGGCAGTAAGTGAACACTTTATTTTAAAGTTTCTGTATATTTCCATGGATTCTTTTGCCCGAGGAGAAAGATGAAGAGAGCACAGGCCTGCTTTGAAGGATATATATCGTTTTCCTTCTCTTTTATGAATGAATTTTGATCTCTTTCCTTCAAGCACTTTGCATCCCCCCCTGCAAGAGGCAGCTAGCTAGCAGCTTTCGGCTTCTGTTCCTTTCACCTAAAGTTTTGTTAGGAATTGCTAAGCCTTTTGCATGTGATATGGATCGCAGCTGGAGCTACTTTCTATTTCCCCTTATGCGATATTAAATCATCAGCTCGGTTCTGTAAAGAGTTTAATCCCCGCGGCACTCTGGACCAGCCAAAGCGTCTCGACAAGTCGGATGTGCTTAGCTTCTCCCCATTTTATCTGATACTCATGCTTGATCTAAAATGAAACACGGCTGGTACGTGCAGTGCGTGGTAGTGTTAGTATATGATTGTCTCTGTGTAGCTTGCCTGTTACACTAGAAAACGTTGAGGCAGGGAGAAGACCGAAAAGTTTCCGTTGTATTAAGATTTTTGTCGCTATTTAAGGATTAACTCAGATCAAATATGGAAAAGATGGGGGAGGGAATTGAAAAAAGTGGGGCTGGGCTGGGCTGCGAAAGATCTCAGGGTTGACTTTCCTGTTGACGCGGGCGCAGCGGGGCCGAGAGCTTCCCTCTCCTTCCTGCCGAGCAAAACCGGTCTCGAGCCAGCCGAGCCTTCTCCTCTGTCTCCCTCTCTCTAGCACGCCAGCCTCTGCTACCTAAGCCTGGCCCGGAAAGTTTCTGTCTCCTCCCTCTGTCCCAACTCCCGACGGCACAGGGAATCTCTTCTTCGATGAGTACGGCGCAGCAGATGTTAGGGACAGTTTAGTTGAGGGACCAATCGAAAAATAACAAGAAGGGGGGACCTCTTATAACAAGTGACAAAGTGGAGGGAGTTGACTGATAATAGGCGGTTCAAGCCTTGGCATCGTGGGAGGGGGGTTAAATTGGGTAACTGAACCAATTGTGGAGGTTTTGAAAATCAGTTTTCGAATTCCCTCTCTCTCCTCCGGTGAGCTCTCTCCTCTTCCTCTCTACCCCTGAACCCTAATCTTCTCCTCCTTTCCCCTGAATCGGACGATTCTTTCGTCCTTCTCCCTGTTTGTTCAATTGGCTCCTACATTTGTATCAGAGCCACGTTCCTCCGACTAGTAGCGAAATGATGAACATCAATGAGCAAGTTGAGATGGGAGTTGCCCGAGCAGCGAGGATCTGCAATGAGGATTGACTCGCAGTCATTGAACTCAAGGAAAGCTGGGGATACGATATGTCGATCC
This sequence comes from Sonneratia alba, assembly GCA_900174645.1. Lineage (NCBI taxonomy): Eukaryota > Viridiplantae > Streptophyta > Magnoliopsida > Myrtales > Lythraceae > Sonneratia > Sonneratia alba. The sequence continues at coordinate 6,055,962 of FWPY01000028.1, read as the reverse complement.
CTAGAGCTTTTGCTGTCGAGAGTTTACAACAAACAGGTGATCTTGAAGAATATATACATTTCTTTGAATTGTTTTTGGGTGGTATAGATGTGTGTGACCTTCAAGAGGTGGATAGGTTCTTGAATGGCCTGAAATCGAAGATTGAGAAGTCTATTCGTTGGTTTGAACCCCAGACCTTACGCCAAGCTTATGCCCTTGCCCGACTCAAGGACATGACTCTACATAGAAAGAGTGACACACACAAATTCTCAGACCCTTCTAACAATTACTACATTGATGAAAAGGATCATATTTCGATCATTGGAGGCTAGATGGAGGTTGGCAAGGACACACAAGAGGGTCAAGCAAAGAAGGCCGAGATTGAAATTGTTTGTTATTATGAAAATTCACTTTCAGAGCTTAAGATTCAGAACCAAACAACTTTGATGGTGGAATTTGAACAAACTCCTGAAGAGAATGGCGTTGCCGAAGAGGAGCTTGACATTAAGGATGCCTCCCTTGATAAAAGAGCTTCTCTATTGACTCCTGTCTCTCCATCTGATCCATCTCTTTTTAGTATCTCATCATTCAGCCTCCTTAATGCTGAGACTTCTAAGCTTGCCCAGTCTCCCACATTGCAGCTGGAAGCTCGACTAGACTTGGCCCTGATGCTGTAGAGGACTCCCATGAATGTGATACCCGATCGTCATTGGGCTGAGCACAAACTTGCAAGCACCCCTTGTGCTTCAATTTTCCTTTCTACAGGGAGTACTACTGCACTAAAATCATGCAAGGTTGGAGGTTTCATGGCTGTTGAAGAGATATTTCCCATGGTTTTCCCAAAGATGTGTGAGACTTTTGACATTTGCTCTCACACCACTCTAAAGGAAGTTGTTACTATTTTAGCCTACTCCAACGATTATCAAAGCCGAGCCACACGGAATGTCGGAGTTATTGCTGATCTGAATACGCTTAGCAATGTAAGGGAGGTCACTACTTTCGGTGAGAAGCATGTGTCGATCTTTGATCCTAGAGGTAGAACCTTTGATGTTGCTCTCCTCACCACTAAAGAGATATTATTTTCTTTGGCCTTGTTTTTGAGTTATAGTGGAAAACGAGGAACATTTGGACTGCTACTAAGGGTTGAAGTAGAGGAAGTTTATCCTTCTGTAAAGCTTGTGCAAATTCCAGTTGTGCACAACAAGACTGACTTGAATACATATGGAGAACCTAGTATCTCTAATGCAGTAGAACCTATTCTTTTGGATATTATGCCAGATAGCTTGAGAATAACAAATGAAGAAGCTCTCAGGTTGGAAATTTTGGGGATGCAAGGTCTCTTAGAGATAGAGTTTACATGTTTAGCAAGCATTGTTCATAATAAGATGTTAGCAGAGCTTGCGAGTGCAATGAACAAAGCTGCACAACAACTACTTTTACCGTTGTCTATTAAGAAGATTAAGTGGATGAAAGGACAACCTGGAATCCCTTTGCAGATTGATTCCAACATGTATACTGACGCAAATCTATGGCAACTTTTAGAAGAAAAGCAACAAGAATGATATGACATCAATGTTTGTACTTGGTTATGGAATATAGCGAGAGGAATCCATCAGGATAAAGTGGAACAGCTGAACATGGATTTGTTTATAAATTGTATGGGACAGGTCAAAAGGTGCTTGAAGGATGCCAAGTTGGACAGGAACAACGTCCATGACATGGCTCTTACGGTTAGAGCCAATAAAGTACCTGATGATCAACATATGCTGCAGGACTTTCTTGATTGGAATGAACGTTACTGCAAGATTATCAAATCTAATGAGATGGATGCCTATAGAGCTACTATCTGGACCATAATTCTGAGTGGTCAAGGCAGGAAGAAATTTCAAGACCTACCTTAGATCGTTGTTACTCCTCTTCTCCTCAAGTTAGAAATGGTAAGTGGTGTCATCACAATCCTTACACTAAGAAACACCACTACTCTAATCAAGAAGGAGCATGTCTTCTCAACATATTCCAACAATCACTTTGATGTTCTAATCCAAGTCTGTGATGGGAAAAGGGCATGGGACCAAGACAATTATCCATTGGGCAAGCTTGGGCCTGTGTGCTCGTGTCTCTGCAGCTCCATTCCACTAATAGGCTGCTCTACTCTTGCTATAGAATATACTAATGCCAAGGTTAATTATATTTAGTTGTGGCTGGAGGGATGCTCAATGCTATGGGAACTCCTCTTGCCTTTGAGGGATTTATCTTCCATCTTGAAATACATGATGTGGCCATGAACAGAGATTGCATCTCTGTGTTTTGTGTGTCTCACCATGTAAAGTCAATGAGAGCTGAGATGGTTGTTTTCGAGGAAGAATGCAACATATTCAAGACACAGAATGTTCGACTTCAATCTGATCCGGGTATATGCTACTTTCAGAGGAAGGAATTGTGGTATCTTGCAATGTCCACAATGCCGAATGTGGAAATCCAACCCCGTTATCATTTGAGAAAGAAGAATGATTCCTCAAGGCCTATAAGTTGCAAGCTGGAAGTATCCTGGTCAATGCACCTCTTACAGCTGGCATATTATGGCTCTCGTATTGCCTTCCTATTCCTAATGCAAACCTTGAGGACAAGGTTTTCTTAAGGGGGGAAAATTGTTAGGGATAGTTTAGTTGAGGGACCAATCGGAGAATGACAATAAGGGGGGGACCTCTTGTAACAAGTGACAAAGTGGAGGGAGCTGACTGATAATAAGCGGTCCAAGCCTTGGAGCCGCGGGAGGGGGGTTAAACCGGGTAACTGAACCAATTGTGGAGGTTTTGAAAATCAGTTTTCGGATTCCCTCTCTCTCCCCCGGTGAGTTCTCTCCTCTTCCTCTCTACCCCCGAACCCTAATCTTCTCCTCCTTTCCCCTGAATCGGACGATTCTTTTGTCCTTCTCCCTGTTTGTTCAATCGGCTCCTAACAGCAGATCAGGAATCTCATTGCCTGGATGTTCCGGTTCTCCTTCTAAACCTTTAGCATTGTGCTTCTTGACCCAGCATGCGCGGGTCCTAACTAATCGATCCTTAGGGAACTTATTCTTCATGCTAAACTCGCCTGACTATTGTGGATGTATTATAATCACGCTCCTCTCTCCATCTGAAAAGTTCGACGGTGGCCGGAATTGAATTTCTGGGATGTCAATTCAGTAGGGCCGCGGCAGAGCTGTAGCACCTGGAAACATTGAGAGGTGTAGTGGTGTAGAGAGTTTCGTGATTTTAGCAGCCTGAAGTTCATGCTAGCGGATCTAACGGCCTGTCCGAGTAGGATCCTGAACTGCTTGAATCCTTATATTACACAAAACTAAAATGGTTTTCTGTGCATGATGCTCCGCGTTTTCCTTCTCATTCTCTATCCCTTTTCTCCTTTTATAGCTCTGAAATGTAATCTGTGTCGTACGAATGTGCGGAAACTTCGTGCTGGAAGGCTATAATCTGCGTATCGAATGGATGGTGTAGGTCGATGACCGTAAAAAGAATTGCATAATGTTTACACGTGATTTGTCCTCTGCTGGCACCCACTTCACTAGGCAGTGGGTCTGGACTTGACATAATAACATTTCATATCTTTGATTGATCTTGACACGCCACAGAATGGCCGGGTACAATATCACTGCCACGGCTGTGCTTTACGACAACGCAGGCTTGCCATGTCAATGGTTGGGGGGACGCCTAACGGTTCACCATTATTGCAGTAAGTAGCTGGAGTTTTGAGCCTTTCAGGCATGATTTCCCGATGAGGATGGCGACGCGTTATGGTTGGACCAGATGAATACCCTCCAGAAAGGTCGCAGCTTGCGCTTCCCGTGGCTGGGGCCCGTGCTCTCCATCTCCGATCTTCGCAGCATTTCCCACATCACCTGCACATCCTCGTATCCGCAGGTTTGTACGTCATCATGCAGCTTCAGAAGCCCAGCACCTGACAGCAGAGGAGAAACCATTGTTTAGTGGCATGTTAGAGCTACTGGCCGTGGAGCAAGATAAGAGGTAACTCCCGCAGGCAACGTCATGGCATGGCACTGGATTTCCCGAAGGGCCTGCTTCGAGATCTTCGAGTTTAACTTGAAATATTCTGCTCCAACGGACCCCACCAACTGGCTCTTGATTCGGAGGCAACCCAAGTGCCGAGTGTCTGGAAAGCTAGGACCTTCAATTTACCATACTGCAAGTGATAGACTGCGTAGGCATACACCAGCTTATTTGCGTGCCTCAGGAGATCTAAACATGTAGGATTCTATAGGGAATAGTGACCTCGTCGTTCTCTTTGATTTTGCTTGCATTAGATCCTTTTTGGTGCTGTTACCATCATCCTGAATGATGAGGGTAGTATAAAGCTGCCCTAAAGTGATCCTGATGCAGTTCAGAATCAGCCAGTCAATCAGGCAGCCTTTTCGGCCGAAGTTGCCGGTCGTAGCATACCTGACAATGGTACGTCGGCTTGGGCGGTAGTAGTAGCCATACTGGTGCTAACTGGAGCTATATGCAGCGTCTATCCGTACAATCAATCAAACAATTGAAGGCCCACTTCACGAGGGACCTTTTGAAGTTGCGACCGATGAGAGTCTCATTTTCATGGAAGAGTAGAGCATGGTACAAATGGAGCCCTTCCGAAAGGGACTCCTCCATAGCTGGGCCGCTTAAGGTCATCGGGAGGCGCCCATTTATTTGAAATCTCTGGTCTAGATACCAGTGCGAAGCAGCTGTGAGGCTGAGCTACATATCTTAACTTCATTAATGTCTTCTGGTTAGGTTGTGGGTGTGGGAAACAGAACGGTTGTCCAAAACTCAAAGCTGACCAACTGAGGCGACCGTGATCATCTATCTGTACAGTAGCCATCACCTAGACCACGTTTGGATTCCGAAACTTTGATGGTATGGTGTCACTATCTGTGTCAAGGAGATGGAGACCTGAACCGCGACAAGACGTGTCAATTATCCTATAGCTGGAACAATGGGTTCCGGCATCCAACTGATTAGCTTCATTTGGCAAGTTGATCGGAAGAATAGTTTCAGACCTGTCAAGGGAAACATGCCTTGAAGCGAAATTACACTGATTGGTCGGTGCAGGCACTTCATTTTGCTTCAAGGACTTGTTACACGGAAAAGGAAAACACTCGCTGGGTCCTGCCTCTCTTCAACACAAGGATTTCATCCTCCTCTAAACTGGGAATCTGAAAAGGGTTCATTCTCATATCGTCCCATGTCGTTCGACTTAGCACTCCAGTTTCCTGACTTGCTCATACCGGTTTGGTGGGTAAAAATATTCTGTTTCAGGCAGAGACGTATTGATATTCCTAATGACTGATTTTTTAACTGACACAGCAGTTACTGGTCAGATTCACCGGTTCATAGACTAAATCAACCAATGCCTGGATGTTGCTGGTCCGTAGTATACATATACCACGTGGAGGAGGGCTTAGTGGGGGCATACTGACCTTTCTCGCGTTGGGACTTGACGCGGGTGGAGACGACGAACCAGAGCCTCCGGACGGGGAAGACCACCTGGTGCCACCAGTCCATGAGCTTGTCCTTCACCTTGATGGGCCTCTTCCTGCCCTTCTTCCTCCTGTTCCCGCCCCCAACGAGTCTCACCGCTATCTTCCTTAACCCGGCCAGTCCGAAGTCTTCAGCTGCTCTGTTTATTATCCCTCTCGTTGTCTGAGCTGTTGTTTGCTTCCACTGGATCCTTCTCAGACGGCACTTCCCTCTGTTGTTACTTACAGAGGTTGAGGGAAGACAGCAGAGACCTTCAGAGCTATCCCATGATATGGTGAGTTGGGGAGAGAGAGAGGGAGAGAGAGAGAGAGGGGTGGGGGGTTTGAGTTGTTGGGCACAATGACCTTCCGTTAACACCCAACGGGAGGGAAAGCAGATGGAGATGGAGGAGAACATTCCACCGGCTGCTGTGTTATAACGCATCAATAATCTCCGACCGACACGTGAAGGTAACCCCTCCACCCCTCCTTCAAAAAGTGGACATTGATGTTTATTATTATAATAATGTCTCTGTCTCTGTCTCTGTCTCTCATGACCACCTCCATTTGCATACGCAGAAAGAAATACAGCTGCAACTGCATTACACCTCTCCCCCCCCCCCCCCCCCCACATTCGACAACCACCACCACACCACCCCCCATGGCGACAAGCAAAATCCATGGCCTTAGAACTGCAGGAAGAGATGAATAAAAGGTTTTGTGGAGATTGGGGGTATTCTCACCGGTGAATGGGAAAAAGAGATACTACTCCTTTTACCCACTGAACAACTCACAAACACAAGTGGATGTCGAGTGTGTTGTGGGCTATACTTCCACCATAGGATAAGACTATCGAGGAAGCCTGGTTGGCCCTCTCACTTTTAGCTTCACCACCTTTCCCCGCCGATCTGTGAAACTACCCGATAAGACACGACGGATGATCAGGGGGAGGTCGACGCCATCTGATCCCAGAGTGCTCGTGTGCGATAAGATCCTCGATGGAACCCGTTAACGTCAACACTGTACAGAGGAGTTCACAGGTGAGGCCAGTTACAACAGCTTCCCTCCTCCCCCTTTCACACACCGGTGGAGCCTCCACGTCTCAGCTCATAGCTGCTCGTCTAGATGAGGGACAAGTGGCGCATCCTGGTCTCGACACGTCTTGGGTTGGTGAGAGGAGCTCGGGATGACACGGGATAGATGAAGTGTTGGCTTTCCATCTCCTCGCTGGATTATTCTCAAAGCTGACTTCTCTTTTTCATCTTTTCGTTATAGTTTACATCGTTAGGTAGACGCAAGGGAATAGGCATCTGACAGTAAATATAAATACAAATGTATATATATATATATATTTATATATGATTCCGCTGTGGACTTATTTTTCCAATGATTATAAATGCTTTTTTTTTTAAAGAAGAAAAACATAATCCGTAATTTTTAGGTGTGAGGGGTCGTGGGTGCGTTGGGGGTGGGCGGTGAACTTCCGTTATCGTTTTATGTCTCGCATTTACGTGTGAGTAGGCCGGGGGCAGGGGCGCGGGTTTCTATCTCAAGACCCAGCCCGCCCCGGGTCTGTTTGAGCCACATCTGATTTAAAATAGGTTTGAAATTGTCTAATTCGGTTACAATTCAGAAAATTATAAAATTGATTATTTTAAACAGTAAACTGCAATCTTTTTCCCTTTTAAAAATCTGTCTTTTAATTATTTAAAATGAATAATTTTTAATCCTTTGTATATTTACATTGAACCAATAAAAAATTAACGGTTGAATACAACTTTTTAGCTATTTAGACTGGTTTCTTAATGGTTTTCAGCCGATTTAATGAGAAAATCCATCAGTTTGGTTCCGGTTCAATTTGCCGATTTCTTGGACTTGGCCTATAGGCTCCTCTCAACTTAATAAAAACAGTTACGTGCCGATCTAAGGTCGGTATGGGCTGGTTTCAGGTTTTCCCATACCGGTTTGGGGCCAAATCGACCCGTTCAATCTCTCTACCCGTGCCTCGACCCGTGTGTGGGGGTGGGACAGACCCGGCCGTCCCATTTCCATCCATGATATAAAAATCAATTAAAATTACGATTAAATATAAAATAAAATATAGTACAAGTGTCTCCTCTCTCTCTCTCTCTCTCGTGATTACATGACATTCTTCGTTATCCTTTCTGTCATTTTCCATGTCAATTTTTTTCTGATTTTCTATCACGTAGCCCCCACCCCGCTGTCACATTTCCTGTTTATTCGACGAGTGACTGGAGCTCCGTCAATTTCTCTTGTTATTTTTATTATTTTTTAAATAATAATAATAATAACTAAAAACGACGTCGTTAGTGACGAGTTGAGCTGTTTTACGTGGTGGCAAAAATAGAGCGTACGTGTGATCGACGTGGCGATGATGCACAGTGAGATTCTCGGGCAACGTGTCACATTTCTGTATGGGCAAGCAAGGGCGAACCCTCGTTCGCCACCTCAATCTTCTAGATCCCCCTCCTTCTTTTCCTTTTCCTTTTCTTTTTCTTTTTTTTTTTAAAACTCCACTTCGCTGCAATCATCAGTTAATTAATTAATTAAGCACGTTTACATTCCTCCTTTTCCCATGAGGCGAAAATCGGTCCTATCGAAAGCAGTTAGACTTGTCCACGCTCGTGGCTGTCGACGAGGAAACAACCTCAACGCAGATGTCTAGCAAGGACAAAACCGTCTTTTCACCCTCCCTCAAACCGAGGGACGGAGTTGGTCTCCCCGAGAGGTTTTCAGAGACGGAGTAGGCGCCCATCTCGTAAGGGGCCTAAGGCCCACCATTATATGGGCTACGGCCGTATTAGAGGCCCAATATTGACGTGCTCGTTGAGGCCCACATTCAATCTACTCTGTCCTCCTCGAACTTACCGCACTTGTTGCTCTCGTTTTGTTTCCTTTTTGGTTTTGTCATTGTCGGTTATAGTTTTTAAAATCGAACCAGGCTGGAAACCGGTCAAAGTATGGGTTCATGAATCGGATCGGATATTCAATGGATCGAGCCGTATATTTAATAAATAATATTAGTAATATAATATTCTAATAAATCAATATAATATTATAATTTAACTATGATTTATAATAAAAATCATTAATATAATCATTATAATAGTCCAAAATTTAATATAAAATATGAATATAAATCTAGTAAAATAAAATAAGTACGTTATAATATGTTTTAATTTTTTATTTTTAATTTTAAGTTGACCAATTTTTTCACTGGTTCAATTAGATTTACTGGTTCGACTAGGAACATACCGGTTTAATTAGATTCGACCTCATTTAAAGTGTAATTGTATCATTTATAAGAATCGGACTGGATGAGTGGCCGATTCCCGACTGAACAGGTTAATCCGACCGACCCAGTCCGATTTTTAAAACTGTGGTCGTATTTAAGTCGGGAAATTATGTTCTGGCATCTCTTTGCTTGCTGCTCTCTCTCTCTCTTTCTCTCTCTCTTCCGGTATAAACTACTAGGCTTCTTCGTATAAGATTGTGGTATCCAAGAATTGAGATGGCAGTCTGTTCTGTACGGTGACAGGACGAGAGCCTGAGGATGGATGAGACAAAATGACAGTATGTCATGGCTTACTTAACGGGGAATCTGTCCGCAGCGAAGATAATATTTAACTACTCCCACTAGGTTTTTAAAACAAACAAGAAGGAAAATCATGGAGGAGAGGACTACCGATCGGCTAAAGAGTGCGTGCAGAAGAAATGTGACTTGAAATATGCAACTGCTGCTATATATATATATATATATGGTATAAAACCTCAAAATTCTGAATGTCGTATGGTTTAAAAAAAAAAGGGGAAAAAAAGGAACAATCGCATGGATCATGTAAGACACATAGGCCATAAATTGATGTGGCAGTGTACTTAAAACTCCGTGTATTTCGGTGAGTGTGAACCCAGAATCAAGTGGTTCGGTAAGGATCCGGTCGGTCCTTAACAGTCAGATTCGAAAACCCGAATCATGATTGGTTAAGAGGACGTGCAATTCAATTTCGCTTGCTGCCTTCTCCACCCAATTTGAAGGGATAGGCATTCTTATATATATATATATATGTATGTATATGTCATCCCAAATAAAATATACACAAGCTCCCTTGGGTGATATGATAACTTAGCAAACATGGTGGAGGAAAAAGAGAAGTAGGACACGAGGGCCTGATCATACATATACCTGTATGTATACAACACCAAGCAACATGTAGATTGATGGTTATTTCATGTTAAACAAGTTGTTAGCTCCATATTCTTATGAACAGATAGGATTTATGGCAGTACGAGTTATATATATATATATATATATGATAAATCTGCAATTGGATGTCCTTAAAAGAGGATTCATTATCGTGTAATATTAAAATGGGTGTGCTGCCCTGCCCCCCATGAGCGAGGTGGGTGGAGTGGAGGCTCCACAACCACAACACCCCGGAGATTGGCAATTTGTCGATCACAGGTTGGGGTGGCATACATATTCCACTCCGATCCACCATGACGACGACGACGACGACGACGGCCGGCGGAGCCGAGATGTCGGGGGAAACGTGAACTTCCACAGGAGTCGACCGACAGCAGCTCACAACTAGTGCAACCTCCCCGTCATCAGTCTCCGCATCCGGACTCGGACGCCGATGACCTTCTCGATGACGTTGATTGGCTCTCTTGGACTTGAAGTCAATTGAAGACCGGAATTGGCTTCGCACGGGGGGCCTACCACCGTACCCTCTGTCGCATCTACAGTAGTTCATTCATGAATATATATATGTATATATATCTATATATCCCCCACTAGCTGCTACCAACCAAGACAAATTCAAGTTCTCCTTCCCACCCCCACAAAAAAAAAAGAGTTGCCTCCAGTGTAATGTTTTTCTATAAATATTATTTCTATATAATTGATTTAAAAAATTAATTTGAGCGCTATTAAAAAACCGAATCCGAACGTAATTTTTTTTAATAGGAGTAGATCCGATGGAGTTGAGAAAACTAATTTAAATGTATTTTTTGATTAATTTTATAAATTATAATAAAAAACCTGAGCTTATAAAATAAAAAATAAATTACATAATTAGTTATTATGATATTTTGATAATAGTTATGATTATAATATAATAATTTCACTCAGTCCATTTATGTTGGATAATAGGTTTTTTAAAATAAATAAATAAATAAAATCCAGTAAACTCAGGAGGAGGGTATCCAAATGATAAACTGAGACATTTTGGGATACCAAATATGTGCAAGAAAATAGATAAGTATCAAAAGAGTGGATAATGAGAAGTTTTGGTAACCCACTTAACTATGTAGGGAAATTAAATTGAAATAAATGAAGAGATGAATATGAAAAATTCATTGGAAAATTACCATAAAATTATTAGCTGGAAAAATATCACTAGTGCTTGCTCAGATTAGTATATAATTATCATTGAATTGGGCTTAAGATATTGAGAGGCATGCATGTCCAAAATTACCAAATAAATAAATATCCAAAATTGGGAATAGGACCGACTTCCCCTATAAATATTGTCAGAGAGACGTTCGGCCTCAAGCCGCCACCAATCCATCCCTTCAATTCTGAGAGAGAGAGTGGGAGATCACCATCGAAGCTCCACCACCTCCATCAGCAATGGCGTCCGCTACCTCCCCTTCTTCTTCAATCAAGCCTGCGTCCTCACCAAATGCGGCGTGTCCCAGCAATTTCGACTCGTCGAAGAAGCCCAACCAGGTCTCCTTCGTTTCCAGCCTCAGCCCCGCCCCGATTTCCGTCAAACTCTGCAGCTCCAGCGGCAGCCCCGGCCGTCTCGGTTCGGTCGCCAGCAACGCTCTCACGGTCGCCGAATCGACAGGGGCCGCCGTGCTTGATGCCCCGGATCTGGGTGCCCCCGCTGACTCCGGGCCGAAGCCGACGATCCTGGTCTCCGAGAAGCTCGGGGAGGCGGGGCTGCAGCTGCTCCGGGGGTTCGGGGACGTGGAGTGCCTCTATAACCTGTCGCCGGAGGATCTCCGCGATAAGATCTCCGGGTTCGATGCGCTGATCGTGAGGAGCGGGACGAAGGTGACGAGGCAGGTGTTCGAGGCGGCCAAGGGCCGGCTCAAGGTAGTGGGCCGCGCCGGCGTGGGGATCGACAATGTGGATCTGCAGGCAGCCACCGAGTTCGGCTGCTTGGTCGTCAACGCGCCGACGGCCAACACCGTCGCCGCGGCGGAGCACGGCATCGCCCTCCTCACCTCCATGGCCCGCAACGTGGCCCAGTCCGACGCTTCCATGAAAGCTGGTATACACTGACGGCACAATTCTCCCCACTCCATCTTTCATCTCGTGTTTTAAGCTACATCAGGGGGTATTATAATCATAAATGCATATTTTGTTTTCTCTGGATCTGAATCTGATGACTTTCCTCTTAAGATGTCTGTCTTTTTTTCCGATGAAAGATGTGATTTTTTCCCTCAATAAACAAAAATTAAGTATAAGCATCAATGGTTAAAACAGTTGTGATAAAAAAATATATACATTTAATGTTCAGATTTTAATAATCGCACTATAAATTTTGATATAATATCATATTGGGCAAAGTGGGAGTGGATTGCACGATCCAGCCTTCTTGGGCATCGTGGATCCTACGAGACCGAGGTGGTCGAATTTCCCTTCTCACTCCCGATCCAACACTTCTTCACTGATAATTTTGGTTGAAGCTCCTTAGAAGATGGTAAATCCTGTCATGGACCCACTATAAATGTGATATCTGACCATTTCTATGGAACAATGACCCACATTCATCAATTGTCCTAAGCACGGACAACGATTTTCTTCTTCCTCTGACCGAACTTTGCTTAAAAAGAGAGTAAAAGTCTAACTTTTTTCTTTAAATTATTCGGAGGTTGGTGGGTGGTGGTTTGATGCTTGGAATGTCTGTATTCTGTTGCTTTCATAGTAGAAATATCCTTGGATTTATTTCCCACCAACCCCAGCTTTGGTGGATCCATCCACATGCCCCACATGTACAAATCTACACAAAAGGACATGTTTTTTTGGGGGAATTGAAGAATATAACGTGTAGCTCTGAGACAAGGCAAAATATTTTGTTCTTTTTCCCCGATGTGAACCAAGATCTGCAGGTCTACGATGTTTGCACAGGTCATATAGTCTGCTGAAATCTGTAGGGCAACAGATTTACTTATTATTTGTGAAGCGTGGTGTAGCTGGGATACTTCCTTGCACGATTAAGGCAGTTACAGTCTGTAAATTTGATAAAGTATGATTCACTGCAATTATGTTTTCTATTCCCCGGCATCTTACATATTTAACTGACAAAGCTGTTGTGAGAGCGAATCTTTGTGTTCGGGTTGTTCATACAGTCTTTTCCTTCTGAAGGGAAATGGGAGCGAAACAAGTACGTGGGAGTCTCACTCGTTGGGAAGACGCTGGCTGTCATGGGATTTGGGAAAGTAGGGTGTGAGGTCTCCCGACGAGCCAAGGGTCTTGGGATGCACGTCATAGCTCACGATCCTTATGCCCCGGCGGACAGGGCCAGGGCGATGTCAGTGGAACTGGTGTCGTTTGATCAGGCGATCTCAACTGCAGATTTCATCTCCCTCCACATGCCCCTCACTCCCAGCACCAAGAACATCTTGAATGACCAGACGTTCTCGAAGATGAAGAAGGGAGTTCGTATCATCAACGTCGCGAGGGGAGGGGTCATTGATGAGGATGCTCTGATGAGGGCTCTCGACAGTGGGGTTGTCTCCCAGGTATATATTGACTTCTTTCTCCATTGGTTCTTTAACTGATTGTACGATTTCATTTCTAGGAACGACTCTGTCAACCCGATTCATCTGAGAGCACAAATGGCAGTTTAATTTCAAGAAAATTTGGTATCATTATATGATGAGGTTCCTGGTCATGGTGGGAACAGGCAGCACTTGATGTGTTCGCTGTGGAGCCGCCATCGAAGGACAATAAGTTGGTGCAGCATCACAATGTCACAGTCACACCTCACCTTGGAGCTAGCACAAAGGAAGCACAGGTTAAGCTTCCTCCCAACTCATCAACATCTAATTTCCGTGGGGACTAGATGTCTTTTAACCTGTTCTTACTGTCAAATCCAAAATTTTTCTGTGACGATTATATAGGAAGGTGTGGCTATCGAAATAGCGGAGGCTGTTGTCGGAGCACTGAATGGTGAACTGTCTGCAACTGCTGTCAATGCTCCTATGGTTCCTCCTGAAGTAAGGATGGTCGTCTCACTAACGGCATTCAACAAAACTACTATGAGATCGCTCTCGTTCCTCATGTAAGGATTGTGCTGTCTGCAGGTTCTCTCGGAATTAGCTCCTTATGTTGTTTTGGCCGAGAAGTTGGGCCGCCTTGCCATTCAGCTAGTTGCTGGTGGAGCTGGGGTTCAGTCAGTCAAAGTGGTGTACAGGACGGCTCGGGACCCGGACGATCTGGACACCAGACTGCTGCGAGCAATGGTCACCAAGGGGATCATTGAGCCGATCTCGTCTTCCTTTGTCAACCTTGTCAATGCTGACTACACGGCCAAGCAGAAGGGGCTCCGCATCAGTGAGGAGCGGGTGACTATTGACGCGTCACCTGAATCCCCGGTCGACTCCATCCAGATCAAGATATCCCACATGGAGTCCAAGTTCGCGAGCGCTGTGACTGAGAACGGGGAGATTAGCATCGAGGGCAGGGTGAAGGATGGGATCCCCCATCTCACGTGCGTCGGCACGTTCGATGTGGATGTGAGCCTGGAAGGAAATGTCATACTGTGCCGGCAGGTGGACCAGCCTGGCATGATCGGCTTGGTCGGCAACATCCTCGGGCAGCACAATGTCAACGTGAGCTTCATGAGCGTGGGACGAACTGCCCCTCGGAAGCAGGCGATCATGGCGATCGGGGTGGATGAAGCCCCGGAAAAGGAGACCTTGACCGAGATCGGGATGGTGCCTGCGATCGAAGAGTTTGTGTTCCTCGACTTATAGGGTTCACATACACCCAGAAAGGAGCCCAACTCTTTTTGATGTCTCGAGTTATTATCAATAAGGCCGGCTGGCCAGGTGCAGAAGAACATCTATGGCAGACCACCTACTCCTACAGCAGAGGCAGGAGGCATCAGCAATGCTCACATCCTTTCTTTTCTTTGAAGTATTTGTGGTTATCTTTAGTGTTCCTATTAGACGGGTTTTTCATCGGTGCGTGTTTTCTCGAGGGTCTCTGTCTAGTACGTATTAAGAAGTGTTTCTCTGTATCAGCTTGCGGAGTCAATAGGAAGGCTCCCTCTGGGTTTTTACAGGATTGAAATCAACATGGTCTTGTGAGATTGCTGTTTCAGCCAGGCATCCGTCCTGGAAAAATGCCGGTGTTCTTTTGTCGATGGAACCCCATCCAATCCAAGGGAAGCGGATCTCAGTGAGTGGCTTCCCCGAGCAAGTGATTCCGGCAATGTCGGACCTCTTGGTCTGAGGAGGGGCCAAATCGAAGCGAGCCGAGGAGCATGGTTATCAATTCTTATCTAAGCAGAGGAATCCAGCAGACAATGAAGCGTACAGACATAAATGAGAGCAAAGTGCAACTATCGAACTAGCAATTAATTACCATGGACTAAGGAGTTTAGCACCTTTCTTTCATTTTAGTCCTAAAATCACTGACCAGTGCGTTCTTGGGCAAATGGGCAAGTGGGAACCCTTCATGGATCAACCCCCTAATTGGGAAACCTTAGGTGATTTGCTGCTGTTGCTATGCTCTCACCCTTCTCACCGGCAGTCCCGTAGTTCATAGTTGCATATATCAAACACCACAATCATGCACCACAGCACTAATTGAGTCTAGGTCTTGATCTTCCAAGCTCGGCCACAAAGCCGACAAATCGGCACCACTTCCCTCATGTTATTTTAAATTTCAACATGGTATCAAGGCGAGTCGATAATGAGGAATCCATTGCGCAGAAGATGTTAATAGAGTGGTACGATCGAGCAAATTTGTGATGCGGCAACGAATGTACCGATTTACCCCCTATAGCCTATAAAGTTAAAGAAAATAGTACTTAAATTGATTTGTTAGACCTCTATGGCACGAAGTCTCAAGTCAACATCTCTTTTCCAACCACTAAAACTAAAGATGCTCAAGTCTTCTTCTTCTTTTTTTGGTCGTTATCGTGTCAAGAAGTTACGTTATTATCATCGACCTTGATCATATGTTCTAAGCCAACGTGACATTTCATCGTGCAAGACAAACATTTCACTTCGCTACGCATTTGGAGAAAGAGAGAGAGAGTATAAGAGATATCATCTTCTCATAAGTAGGAAAGATAATATTGCACTATAAAATTATATCGGTCAATTATATATTGTGATTTTCTAGTACCGTGCATATTTACATCCACATTTAGCTTTTTTATTATTATTGCAGCATATGATTAAGCAAGTCTATTATGTTATTTAATGAGTCAATCGTAGTGATAAGCCCTCCACTCCCGTGGATTTAGCCATATTGCCACAATATAATTATGTTATCTCTGCGTGGCTTTCCTTACGCTGTTTTAAATTTCCACCCCACGTTCGTAAAAATCAAAATGGTCGGAGTCTTTGTTTAAATCGTGACGGCAGTGGAGTATCAACGGACGTCATTTGTATATTAGGTATTAGATATCATAATTGACTACATATATATCATCTCCTGTTGCATGTCAATGGTGCTCTTGCACGACACCCCCAACTTTTTTGACTGATAAAAAGGAGTAAATAGAAAAGCATATCGGATAGATAGTTGATGATGTGGATGCATGGGTTGGATTGGTGGAAGGTGATATTGAATCCGCGATAATGAGTCATCCGATGGTTGACATTGCTGCCTTGCCTCTTCGACTCCTCCCTTCCCACCCATGGCGAACAAGTTCACCGTGACCTGCCGATAAATCTAGGGTTTAATTAACCCTCACCGCACGCCGGACTACTGAACGAGTCGAGATCTGTCGATTATGAGGACTAGGGGTCGACCGCGTTCCTTGCCTGATCAAGGGGAAGAGGCATCGACTGACCACCTCGATGAACCCTGCACCCGTCGAAAGCGAGGGATTAGGTATCTGAACAATTAATGGGTGCCAGGGTATTGAAAGCGAATGCTCTCTCCCTTTTAAATTTATTACCAGGAGGGAAAGAAAAAAAAACATTTACGAGGCCGAGGCCCGCCCCTAGGTTGTGGTGGGGACTCGAATCGTGTTCACACTTGATATGTTCAACATTCAGATGAAACTCCACTCTCCCCTCTATTTATATCTCCTGCAAAAAAAAATTTAAAAAGAAGAAGAAGATATGCCATGCAAGAATAAGGTAGAGGATGTATAATATCTAGAAATTCATCGGAACTGAGTTACATCAGCCCACTATGAAGTAAACCACTCCTAGACACGAATCATCTCGATTGGCGATTGGCAAGGACCAAGACTGGGAAAGGTTACGCAGGATCACTTTGGGGCTGTGCCGTGGCGTCGCCCTCGCCGTCGTTACTAGTGTTCAGTCAAGGTAAGCCAATCGTATCATCCCAGCGGTGCAAAGCTCGACCCTCCGAACCCTAAGAGATACGTACGCTTCACGCTTGACAAGACGAAAGGACAGCATGGCTGAGCATATGCACAGATGCTTCCCTGTCTCCGTGCGCATCCCCGTTTTATGACAAAACCAATGCCGTTTAAAGGTTATTTATTGGTTGCGTTTGGGTTGGCACACCCCACCGGGTGTACTCTTGGTGGGAGTGTAATTCGTGGAACGACTAGGCTCTGCCTCCATAATCCTCGTACCTAAGCTAGTGGTTCGGATGGGTCGACGGTTTAATGCCCTCCCACAGCGTTTCATGCATGTACAAACGGGAAGCTCCGCTGGGGAGCCTACTAGAGCTCGCTTATGAAAGTCTTGCCTGACCTATATATATATAATGTAAAAGTCATCCCCAGCTTGGAAATATTCTCCATTCATTGAGGTATACTATTTTATGCTTGGATTTCGGTTTTGCCAACTAGAGGGTAGTTCCAGCCGGTTCAAAACTAGCCTATTTGGCCCTATTACAATTTCGGCTTGATTCAGACATATATGAACCAGCCTTTTATCGTTTATAAGAGGGCATATTTATGGTTCAGTCCAGTTTGATCAATCAACCGTTCATTTTTTATTTTTTTTTTAAATTATTTTAAATGAATATTTTTTTAATTTTAAATTAATATAACAAAATCTAACCATTTATTTACAAAATTTTGACGGTCCTAGTAGATTTTACAACGGTTTCAAACCGGTTCAATGGAGTAATAGTTCGTACTAATTACAGTTTAACGAACATATATTTTTAACCCAACTCACATCCATCTCTCAATCCAATAAGAAATATTACGAGCGGGATCTCTATTGCCGACCATGTAGAGGTAGTGATTCAGAGTGCACTTGGGTACACGGCAAGCGCACGAAGCGTCAGGCGCCAGGCTTTGTTGAAATGAATTTAGTCATAGTTTTTAAAACCGGACTGGGCCGGGAACCGATCAAGGTATGGGTTCATGGGTCCATGGGTCGGACCGGGGGTTTAATGGGTTGAACCGCATGTTTAATAAATAATATTAATAATATAATATTCTAATAAATTGATATAATATTATAATTTAATTATGATTTATACTCAAAATCATTAATATAGTTATAATGTTAATCCCAAATTCAACATAAAATATAAATATAAGTCTAGTAAAATAAAATAAGTATATTATAATATATTTTTATTTTTATTTTTATTTTTAAATTAACCGATTTTCTCATCGGTTCAATTGGATTTATTGGTTCAAGTGAGAACCGGCCGGTTCAATTGGATTTGATCTCATTTAAATAATAATTGGATTTTTTGTGAGAACCGGACCGGGTGAGTGGCCGGTTCCCGGTCGAACCGACCGGCCCGGTCCGGTTTTAAAAACTATGAATTTAGTGCTCCTGTGCTTGAGACCGCGTTGGCGCCACTGCATGCTTGCAGAACTTGAAAATCCACCATTTAATGCCACAGAGGACGTCTGATGAATCTGAGTCGTTCTCTATCTGTCTTCTGCTCTGTCCTCCCTCTGTCGGTCCCATCACCCATTTAACAGCCTCCGTCCCCCTGGGCCCGTTCAGCTCCGCCCCTCCCCAAACCCATTTCACACTCAAGGTAACAGCTCACAGTTCGAGCATCTTTGTGGCCGACTGTGTAAGCTCTCGTGGAAGTAATGTTTTTTTCTGCTCCGACCATTCTAGAGATTCCCAAGCTCTGTCATCTCTTGCTGCTCCATCTGCTGGGTCGAAGTGAGTGCAGAGTCTCTTATAGTCGCTCAAACTTCTGACTTTGAAGTCGGGCAGTCGATGGAGCTGGCTGCTATCCACTTCTTGCCATTGCTTTTCTTCTCTGTTTGGACATTCAGTCACCTGGTGTCTTCTTTGAGCTCTGATGGGCTCACTCTGCTGGCACTCTCGAGGCACTGGACAACCGTGCCTTCTCCTCTGAGTTCCAGTTGGAATGCCTCTGATTCCACGCCTTGTAATTGGTTAGGTGTGGAATGCAACAGTGGCCACTCCACCGTAGTCTCATTGAACCTCTCGGATCTCAGGGTTTCGGGACGGTTAGGATCCGAGATCGGGTGCTTGACCAGGTTGCAGACCCTGGACCTTAGCCTCAATAACTTCTCTGGACCAATCCCCGCGCGGTTGGGCAACTGCAGCGGTCTAGAGTATTTGGACCTCTCCAGTAACGGTTTCACCGGAGAAATCCCTGGCGACTTGAAACACCTCAGGAATTTGAGCATGCTGAGCTTGTACAATAACTCGCTCTCGGGCGAGATACCGCATTCGTTGTTTGAGATCCCCGGATTGGAACACGTTTACCTTCACTTGAATGTTCTTAGTGGTTCGCTTCCCAGCAATATTGGTAACGTGACCGAGGTTTTGGCTCTGTGGGTTTGGAGCAACCAATTATCGGGTCCAGTCCCAGATTCCATTGGAAACTGCAGTAATTTGGAGGAGCTTTACCTGAACGACAACAGCTTTACTGGAGTGTTACCGGAAAGCCTGAACTATCTCGAGAACCTTGTCTATTTGGATGTTAGCAGTAACCATTTCAAAGGCAACGTCCCATTCAGTTCAGGACCGTGCGGGAATTTAGACACCTTGGTTCTGTCATATAACCGTTTCCCCCGAGGTCTTCCTCCGGAATTGGGCAACTGCAGTAACTTGACAACGTTAGCTGCTGTCAGCGCCAACCTGACGGGCCATATACCCTCCACCTTTGGCCTTTTGTCCAAGCTATCGAATCTTTATCTCTCTGAGAATCAGTTGTCTGGAAGGATTCCCCCTGAGCTCGGAAAATGTGAGTCCTTGATAAGCCTACAGATATACTCCAACCAGCTGGAAGGGGAGATCCCAATGGAGTTGGGGAGTCTGAGCTCACTAAAGGACCTTTCCCTGTTCTCCAATCGCTTGGTGGGTGAAATTCCAATTAGCATCTGGAGGATTTCGACCCTCGAAAACGTGCTCCTGTATAACAACAACCTGTTTGGCGAGCTGCCTGCAGAGGTAGCTGAACTGCAACAATTAAAGATCATGACTTTGTTTAACAACCATTTCTCAGGAGTCATCCCTCATAATTTGGGTATTAACAGCAGCTTAACAGAATTGGATTTGACCAATAACAGCTTCACTGGAGCCATTCCTCCTTATCTTTGCCGGGGGAAGCAATTGCAGGTGATGGTTCTTGGTCTGAACCGACTCCGAGGATCCGTACCTTTAGATATTGGGAGCTGTCCTAGTCTATCGAGGCTAATCATAAAGGAGAACAACTTGACCGGCTCGCTACCCGAATTTGACGGGGCCCAGAATCTTTCCTTCATCGACGTCAGTAGAAACTCCATCAGTGGAGCAATTCCTCGTAGCTTTGGAAAATGCAACAATCTTTCTACCATTAACTTGTCTTCAAACAATCTCTCGGGTTCCATACCTTCGGAATTGGGCAATCTTTACAAGGTTAAAAGTTTGAATCTCTCCCACAACGTACTAGGAGGCCCCCTGCCTGTGGAGCTCTCCAACTGCAAGCTGATGGAGAATTTCGATGTTGGGTTCAATTCCCTGAATGGGTCGATCTCATCGAGTTTTAAAAGTTGGACCAGTTTATCAACGTTGATTTTGAGTGGTAATCATTTCTCTGGGGGCATTGCGCCTCTATCGGAGCTTGAGAAGCTTTCGGTGCTTCAAGTTGGTGGAAATATGTTTAAAGGTGAAATCCCTGATTCGATCGGCTCACTGAAGAGTCTGACGTATGATTTGGATTTGAGCAATAATGGATTATCGGGCCAACTTCCCTCGGGGTTCGGGAATCTGATCATGCTGCAGAGGCTTGATGTTTCTGCCAACAACCTGTCAGGAGATTTATCCATTCTCGGAGATCTTCAGGCACTTATCGAGATCAATGTATCGTCTAACCTGTTTACAGGTCCGGTACCGGAGGCTCTATGGAGCAAACTAAACTCATCTCCCTCTTCCTTCTCGGGGAATCCTGGCCTGTGTGTGAATTGTCTTCCCAGGAATTCCGTCAATTGTCCGGGAAACTCTGTTCTCAGGCCCTGTGACAGTCTGAGCAACCGAAAGGGTCTCCAAAGAGTCAACGTTATAGTGATCTCGCTATGTTCTTCTTTATTCATTATCGCCGTGCTCATCGGAGTGGTCTGCTTGATTAAGCTGTGCAGGAGGCCCGACGAGGACGTCGAGATTTCCGTCCAAGATGGCCCTTCTTCTCTCCTGAACAAAGTGATGGGAGCCACGGAGAACCTAAACGAGCGGTACCTCATAGGGAAAGGTGCCCATGGCACCGTCTTCAAGGCCTCGCTGGGCCCCGACAAGATTTATGCAGTCAAGAAGCTGGTCTTTGGAGGGCACCGGGGAGGAAGACTGAGCATGGTTCGGGAGATTCAGACGGTGAAAGCTCTGAGGCATCGGAACTTGGTCAAGTTGGAGGAGTTTTGGATCCGGAAGGACTACGGTCTACTTCTGTATCCTTACATGGAGAATGGCAGCTTGCACGGAATTCTGCACACGAGGAACTCGCCGGCGGGCTTGGAGTGGAGTGTCCGGTATAAGATTGCCTTGGGAGTAGCCCACGGGTTGGCTTATCTGCACCACGACTGTGATCCCGCTGTGGTGCACCGAGACATAAAGCCCGAGAACATACTCCTGGACTCGGAGATGGAGCCTCATATATCCGACTTTGGGATCGCTAAGCTACTCGATCTATCTTCCACGGCAACACCCTCTGCGTCCATCGTGGGAACTATCGGCTACATCGCCCCAGGTAGAGTGGTTCTCCAGCGTGACCTTGCTCTTGGACGTCTATATGGACCGTCCGATTCAATCAATTCGATTGCTTATTTCCCACTTTGAACTTTTAACTCTAGGATGTCTTCACATTCTCTGTACCAGAAAATGCATTCATGCCTACAAAGACCAGGGAGTCCGATGTCTACAGCTACGGGGTGTTGCTGCTCGAGCTGATCACGAGGAAAAGAGCACTGGATCCTTCATTCGCTGATGACACTGACCTCGTCGGCTGGGTTAGGTCGCTGTGGAATAGAACAGGAGATATCAGAAGTCTCGCCGATGGGTTCTTCTTCGACACAGCTATCATGGAGCAAGTCACCGGTGTCCTCTCAACCGCTCTTAGATGCCTCGAGCCAGATCCGGGCAAGCGGCCCAACATGAGGGAGGTAGTGAACCAATTGCTAGATGCAGATGCCAGGTCTAAAGGCAAGCGGAGTTAACTGACTTTGTCTTCTTTCTTTTTAGTTTTACCATTTTTCTTTCTTGGTTGCTCTTTTGAATTCTCCCGTGACGTGCTTGCTGCTGTAAACATGTATAAAGCTCAGTATCAGGAAATACTACAGAAACGTAATGAGTCTGCTGTTTTTAAAATCAGGCTGGACCAGCCAATTTTGAACTGGTTCGATTGGAAAACGGGTACTCACGCGCTCCAGTTCCATCCAAATTTGAAGATCGTGTCTTTTGCACTTATTTGGTTTTAGAAGATTCGATTCTCCCGTTTGAACTTTGGGTGGAACCATGAACCCATTCTTCATCTTGTTTGATTCCAGCTTCAGTTCAAAAAAATTATGAGAGAATTTTAAGCTTTTCGTAGTCCAAAACCGACAATCTATAACCCATGGAAAGGCAGGGCCAGGTCTCATCATCTACAGAGTTTAACGGTAAGGCAGAACGAGCAAGGCTGAAAAATCGTACGCAACAAAAATGGTCAGAATGAGTACGAGCAATTAAATTACCGTCCCAGAAATTTTCTGATTTACAGAGATTTAGAGCACACCATGCCTAGTAGCTTCCATGAGACCGGACTGATGAGATCGACTGCGCTGAAACAGAAGCTGTAGGGCTGTTCAGGTCTCTCTCCCCATTGATAGCTCTCGGTTTTCCACTCAACCGCTCGATTGCTTCTTGGCAAATTCCGTAAAACCAGTCATCTTCCGGTAGCACACTGTTGAACAATGGAGAACAAAGATTATAAACAAGAAAATTCGGTTTTCTGTTTCTCTACGACGGAACTACCAAAGCTGCTGAAACATAGCAAGAGAAAACTAGATTAGTTTTTTTGGCTTCTGGGAGAATGCTAAATTCAGTTGTGCACCTGTATGGGTCGATTCCGGTGGCGGAAAATGCCGTTACGGCTTTCGAGACGATCTCATTGACAACTCTTTGCAAATTTCGAGATAAGTACCGGCCTTGGGAAGCAAAGCATATGACAAACTTCATATCCAAGTAAAACTGCACGCACAAACGTGAGTTATGAGCGGGCCCATTTTTAATTGGCAAAAATATGAATAAGAGGAAGTGAGTGAGATTACCTGTTGCAGGCCAAGAGGTCCTAAAGGCCGTGGCCCTTCCTCAATATCATCCCAAAAGCTTTGGTCTTCAGATAGCCATAAGATGACAGTTTCAGTTAGCTTCATCAATAGCAATGTTGCAAACCTTTCCCTGCCGACAAACATATCCACAGCTATACTGGCAATCCTAGTAAGTTTTATGAAAAGCTCCTGCATTACAATCAACAGATTGTCAAACCACGGAATATGGTAAATGCTATGTAACCTGCAGATAAAAGATCTATGTAACTTGTCTGGACTTTTTCTCTGCCCATGTAATAAATCATCAGAACTAAAGTTTTTCTGACATTTAATCATTTTTTCTCTTGTTGTCAGCAAGAAAATTAGACTAAAGCAACCCTATAGGGTGCTCTTGCAGATATAGGTAATCTTAATATATAAATAGATAAGATCTGATGACACAGATATACTTCTATACAAGAGGACGTTTCCAGAGGATTGAATATGAAATAGTAATGGTGTAGAATACTATTTCCACCAGAGGCATTACGACTAGAAGTACCTGAAATATGGGGGAGGGGAACCAGTCAGTTTCATCAGCATTTCCATCGATGTTGATGTACATATCTGCTGTAAGATGGCTATCTCCTTCCTCGGTGAAAATGAGATCAAGAACATGTTGACGGCAAAAGGTATTTTTCAATCTCTCGACTGATCCTGCAAGCCGCCTTTTCCATTCTCTTTGCTCAGGAAAACGGTTCTGTCTATCTGAGGCTCTTCTGTGAATATCATCCTTATAATAAGACTGACTTGCAGGTGAGAGTTTCATTGCTGCACGTGGAAGAAGTTCATCGGCTAATAATGATGCATTCGCGAGCAAAGCAATCTGCTGTGTCTCTGTTTCAGCTAATCGTACTATTTTATTTTCAGAACCCTCAAACTCTGCTTCTTCTTCCATTGAGCCAGGTAGGGCTTTGATGAGCATGCTCACATAAGAGTTGAATACTTGGAAGAGACCTTCCAGTGTCTGACCTCCCAACTGCATGCTTAGGAGTGGTCCTACATCCTCAAAGAAGTCCTGCATAAGCGAGCATATCGTACATCAGAATGAATGAAGTGACTTATTAATCAATGAAATATTAGTCAAGGATCAGATGAGAAATATTTGCAGGAAGATCAGAAATCCAGTGGCCAATTTACAAAATTTTTATAACCACCTACAACATCATGATATACTAAAGATAGCTCAATCTTCCAAAAAGTAATGATAATTTAGCACAAGAGAAAGCAACACAACCTTGCAAATCTCTTGATTTATGCCAGAGAAATTGAGATAGGTCTAAATTATCTAAAGATTTGACTGAAATAAGTGAGTGAAAAGAAAGGATAAACTTATATGATGACATAGATACTCTTTTCCTAGCAAATTCCAATATTGTTGAGGAAAAAGCCATCACCTGAACCATGAAGTTGAACCGATGGGCACTACTAGTAAGTTTATGTTGAAATGAGGTATTATTTCCGACACTACTAGTAAGCCTGCCCGATTGACGTGTGCCAGTTGGAGGATGTGTAAGAACCCATTCATCAGCAGCCGCAAGAGCAGCAGTGCTCTCTTCAATTCGTTTCAAATTAGCTTCAAGGGCTTGCTCAACACTAGGCCTAAATAATTTCAAGAGGGTGGGGCATAGAGCAAGTCCTCGAGCTTCCAGCAAAGAACAATGTCCTAGAGCTATTTGGACACATTCTGCAGCAGCTCTTAGACCTCCAGCAGCAGCAGATGATGCCAAGGCATGCCTTTTAACAAGAAAAGCAAAAGCCTCCACTTGCTTGGTCGCCCATATGACAAGTTCAGAGGTATAAGCTGGCTCCTTACCAAAAATAGCCAAGGAATCAGTAGCAGCCTGTGCAATGGCTGAAAATACCAGCTGTGAGAGAGCAGCCGTATAAGCCCCTCCATAAGAAGTGCTCGAAGGGCGGAGGCTCTGCATGTTGTACTGATACCTCTGATAATGTGCATTGAGAAGCAATGTATGAGCTCGAGGCCCATCCCCAAGCTTCTTAAGAGCTGTTATTGCAGCACGGAGTTCACTACCACGTGTTGAAGGTTGACAAGCAGATTCAGAAAGTTGATCTGCCAATTTTTGCCGCCGTTCAGTTATGGCTGTCTGCAAGGAACTGAGTACAGATGGATCCAATGCTTCTGTTTCTTTTGCTTCTGTAACTACATGCTCTCCTTTATCAAGAGCTGAAAGTGCTTCATCAACTCTCCTCTCAGCCAATAAGACATCAAGAAGATCAGGAAATTCTGCTGCCCATTTCTCCAAATCTGAAGGCTCGCTGTCTTCAAATTTTGGAATAATTACCTCATCAGAGCCTTCAATGCCATTGACAGATAAGGAATCAACGTTGACCCCCTCAGCTAAACTATGAATTAAGGTAGCCTGTGTTGATAGCAGGTTCCTGATGGACAAGAGTTCCCCCTCTAAATCTGATATTTCCTTTGATGTTCTGCGAGCAAACAAAAACAAAAGATTAAAAAAAAAAAAGAAGGTGAAAATCCACTTAATGGATTACCAAAAAAACAAGATATCTTATATAAACAAAAAGGATTTGGGTCTGGGAGAAGAAAACAGAGAACTGAAATCCAAGAAAAAAAATTAAGGACCAGAACATCAATTTCTATGCATGCGATAAAGTGGCCAACCTTCTACTGAACATAAATAAATCATTCACATCGATTTTTATTAGGGGAACATAAAAGAGCTAGATAGGTGTTAGAATACACACAACAGCTTACCGTATAAAGGCTGCATAATTAGCATAGACACTTTTTCGCATTTCCTCGGCAGAACCTTTCTTCAAATCCAATAGATATGAGCATAGTTGCTTTATTTCCTGCAAGAAGAGCAACAACTAAGAATTAGTCCCGTAAATGGCAACATATTTCTACTCCAAACATCAAAAAATATGACTCCCAAAACTTCATATGCTTCCCAGTCCATGATACTGACAGAAAGGTACCATATACTACAATTACAAATACTAGAATGCCGCCTTGCCAAAAATGGAAAATCTAGAAATAACAGGGTAGACGTTCCAGCGAGCAAAATGTGCAGAAACCACAGGGGACTAACTGAGGCAAGATTTTTTTCCCCCACAATTTAGCTCTTTATGCTTCCAAAGACGAAAAATAAAAAATTGAATAAGATCAGTTGAATGCTCACAAGAGCAAAGCACTTCAGTAAACCACAATCTAGTTCAAGATCCCGTCAACATCGATTCAACTAACATTCAGAAGATGGAAATCAAACAGGATCACCCGCCAAACCAGATGCAAAATCAAGCAACAAATTCTCAAGCATAAGCAGAGGGAGAGACGTATAATCAAATCAAATGGGCCAGAGAGGAACCTTCTCGTTGAGAGAGCATTTGGACTGGACGTACGCATCGGCGTCGAACCTATCGGACTTGAAGACGCCGAGGCCTTCCTCCAGCTTCACCCCGTTCTCCTTCACCGGGGCGCCGCGCGATCGAGCGGTCTTCGCCGTCGCCATGCCTAACAGCGGTGCCACCAGATCGGTCCAGCTAGCGATCTCTCTCACTCGAGGCTCCTGGATCTTACGAGAGAAGCTATAATCCTAGGTAATCAGCGAGGATTCCGCCATTAGAGATGACTAGGGAGGGAGGGAGGGAGGGAGGGAGGTGAAGAGAACGGAGAAGAAAGATTGCGAAGAAGAAGAAGAAGAAGAAGAGGAAACGACTCTTCCTGCTCTGCCAGCAATTTCAGCGGTGAGCTGTCTCAGAATTTTTGACTGTTTGACGGCGGTAAGAAAATAAATTGAAAATGTGGAGAATTTATTTTAAAGAATAAACTGTATATATATTGCTGATCTTTTATGAACAAAAATGTAATTGTTATATAATATTTTTACAGGAAAATGAAATTACTATTTTTGATTCATATTTACCATTTTTATTGTTGTATATAAAAATTCCTCCATTAATTATATTATTTCCCTTCAAGGAGGATAAAATCCTCTTAATTACAAATTTTTACTGTTTGATTGTAAAATTAATATTTAAATATGTAAAATTTATTTTATTAAAGTTACAAGAAAAGGTATCAAGATCGAAAAAAATTTCTATCGACATTTTCTTGCTTTGAAATATGTACAATTAGATAGAAAAGTTTGGTGAATTTTTTCGTACCAACAATAGTGGAAAAAGATATTAATAATTTCATATTACAATTAACCAAGTATATGTTTTTGCTCTAATTTTATTTTGGTCCTGCGAATTTTTAATTTTTTTGCCGAAGTTAGACAACTTCTCATATGATAGTATTAGACCTGAATTTTTATTTTTATTTTTACAAATAAGGATGTTGGATATTAAAATATTCTTTATTTCCTGTAGTAATTAATTAATTAATCATGGAAGGAAGTTATTTTTAATTATTTTAAGCACCAAAGATTAGCTCACCTGCCGGTGCCACCCTGATGTCCTATGCTATGGTTGGGAAAATAATGGTATTGCCCCTTGGTCCTACCTAAAACATATACAATTAAAGTGAGTTGGCCTTATCATCCCATGGTTCGAAGGTGATGATAGATCACATGACTAGAAGACAATCTAGCTGGTTACAACTTCCAGCCCCCAAAACTAGGTTATGCGCCCAAGGGATACTCGGAATTTATCCGGTCTTCAAGTTCCACCGGGCACAATCACTGTATAAATGTGGAGTGAAGATTGGGGTTGATGATGAGCACCTGTAGACCATCTTTTTCCTATCATACATACTTACCATTGGTAATTGATTTCTGGCATGTTTGGATAGGCCGCAACCAGCCGTGCAGGTGCCATCATTGGTGAGTTGATCGTTCAGTACCAACAATCAATAGGAAAACAAACTAAGCAGTATGCACAAGCAGAAAGTGAAATGGCAACTGCTACATTATTCCAAGTTCAGTATGGACCAAATCCTGAAGTACAGGCTTTAATCTGTTCAAGCATCAAGATATGCAGCAAGGATAAGGAATCTATGGAACTGAAAGCATTGTGGACAAGCCAAGTCCCTTTCAGACATTCCAATGCGATCATCAATCTTCTGGGGTGTCAGAACGAATTACTGCAACACAAAGGAAAGAGCAATATCAGGAGACTTAGACAAGGAATCAGCTCTAGCCAACACCAGAGAGTTGGTATCGGAAGAGTTCAGAAACAAGTATTACAGTGTAAAGTGATTAATGTCAGCTAACATGTAAAATCGATAAACACATTCCACATGGCTCATATAATGCTTTGCCGAATTATGTGTGAACATTCACATTTGAAATATATACGGGTGAAATGCTAAAACAAATCTATCCATTCAAGAGAGAAACTACATTGTACGACAAACAGAAAGTCAGATTCTTATCTAACCAGCTCTTTGAATGGTCATAACTGGAAACCTTTCCTAATGGATTATACTTCACTTCCCAAACCAGAACATAAGTATCACTTCGAAGCAACTTGATTCAGTCCAAGCAAGCAACGTTAATCAAGTCAATAGAAAATCTAAATATGGATCACAGGGATCAAAGTAGTTTCACAGCCATATATAAAGAACCAAAATCCTCCACTTTTTCAGTGTAGACCACCACTTTTCTCCTTTCACAGAGCTCACGAGGCGCCTTCTTTTTTCCTATAAGTAGACCTCAACTGAGACATGTTCAAGGGAAAGAAGTGCTAAACTTCCTAAAGTAATCCGTGTTCCACATCCTCCTCTTAAAATATTGTTATCTAGGAGTATATATCAAAGCTCTAAACTCAGAAAGTTGCAACAACAATCTGCCTAGTTAGAGTTTAAATGGCAACAGAAAAATTTACAACGTTCTAAAGACCCAAGTAGCATGCCATGGTCAGGGCAACGAATGCCACATTTCGAACAGTGGAGTAACACGACATTTCAGAAATGAATCAGTCAAAACGAGGAATGCATGGGCTGGTGACATGTTCGGACACGGAGAGTGAATCAAATCAGACATCGGCACAATGTCAGCGGAAAACCCGACAGTTCGACATGGATAAGGAATTGAATCAGAAGATACGGCATAAGCGAAACTGTCAGAGGGTCTACAGAGAGAAAAATACCGGGCTTCTCAGGCTTCCCCTCCTTCCATGTGGCGATGGAGAAGTGGACCTTCTCGCGGGTCAGGGCCTCGGTCTTGTGCGGCTCCTTGAGGCAGTTCCTCACCAGATTCGCGCATATGTTGGAGTAGGTTATGTACGTCATCCCCGCCGCCCTCCAGAACGGCACAGCTGCATTCGACGCCATCTCTCCCTGCCCACTCTGTGTCTCTACCCTGCGAGTTCAATTGAGGAGGACAACTAGAGAGTGGGCCTACATGGGCCGGTGGCTGACGGATAATTCACTAATGGGCCGGGCCTCTTATCAACTTGTACGGCTTAGGGGTATTACAAACGCAATTTCCCCTTTTTCGGGTAGCCACGAGACATCGTCCGGTTGAGAAGTTGCATTGTACCGTTTACGCATCGGTTTGTCTATCGCCCGCTTAATCAATCCTATCACATCGTGTACTAGTTATTCATAGACCTATCAATTTGGGCCGGCCGAACTATTTCAGGTCGTATCAGCACAGCCCACTATATCATTTGGCCCGAAAATCCCGGACCGAACACTAATATTTTGAGTTTCGGACCCGCTTAATCAATCCTATCAGATTGTGTAGTACTCATTCATAGATGTATCAATTTGAGTCAGTCGGACTAATTCAACCTATATCAACATAGCCCACTATCTCATTTGGCCCGAAAATCCCAGACTAAACACTAATATTCCGAGCTTCAGGTGGTCGAGCCTAACCCGAATCACACAAATAATTATTTTTTGAAAATAAATTTATATTTTAAAATAATTTTTTTAATAATATAATTAATCGATTAATCTAAATCTTATATTAATTTTAAAAAAAATTAAATAACTATTACAATATAATTATATATAATTAATATTTTAAAAAAATTCTCATTATATTTCTTTTTATTATATTATTTTCATACTTTCATATTAGCATAACCCGATATCTTAGGCGGTTTAAAAACACCAACCCATACATAATTGTTTAGTGTCGTGACAAATTTTACCACATCAACTTATCCATCCATGTTCTCACAGTGCAACCATCCCTGTAATATCTCAATTAGATATCCACTAAAATTAATCTCCAAATCTGAGTCTCGTAAATGCTGAAAATTTAACTTGAGTATACATTAGTTGGGCTACAACAAAACAGTTGTCATATATGGCATGGAGTCTAAAAAATCATGTTGGTGTAAATGATTCAATATATTTTTCTTTTATAAGATTTTAAATCTATAAAAAAAATTATATTTAAAGAATTTAAAGAAAAATATGCTATACGGGTAGAAAAAAGTGTAAGTAATTAATGTCGTACTTGTCTTTTTATTTTTATTTTTTTAAAAAAATTTATGCATGTACTACGTTGCAATCGCCATCGCACTTTTCCCCCTTACTTATACAGACGGTGTCTCTGCGTAATTCACCATTGCAGTTCGAACCCTTTCACACAGAGTCATCACAAACCTTTGAACACAGCGCGCGGAGGCCTATGAAGCCATCAGAGGAGGCCGACGAGGACGCACCGGCAATGTCGCCCGGATCTCCACTCGGAGGAGGAAAAGTGCAGGACGCTACTCCATCTACAAGCCGGGTGGCGACCGAGGAGCGGCCGTTGGACTCCGGCGCTGCGCCACCTCATGTCCACTCGGCTTCAAGAGCCAGCCCCGCTCACAACCCTCCGCATGGTCTGTCCGATATCTCCTTTCCTCTAATCTCATGTTCTCGCGGTATCTGACGCGACTTGATTTGCAGGTTTATAGGTTTTTTTCTTTTTCTGATCTCCTTTCTCCCGATTGAAAAGTACATATTATAGTATGGCAAAGAGAGCCTCTTCGAGTGATGGAACTGAAGTGCGATGGTCTTATTTATCCCAAAGTTTAACGTGTTAATTGATCGAAAATGAATGATAACAGCATATCGAACACATATTCATGGCGGATTCTCAAAGGAGAGAACTAGGAAGAACGAGAACTGTATGATGATGCAGGAAGACCGAGCAACTGTATTTTACAACTCAGGAACAGGTCGATAGGAACAGGAATGATTGTCCTTTTTTTCTGGTTTTTGAAAGAACATTACATAAAAATGGAGAATGGTCTGAGTTCGGGATTACTGTTGGATTCGATGCGTAGTTAAGTGGCGGGATGATTGTTAGTCCGTTGTTATAATTCACTCAACGACCCGAATCTGCCTCATGTCGATCCGATTCCGTCTCCCATTATTTCCGAAACATAAAGAATTGCATGTCGAAAGCCGAATCGAGTACCTCATCTAGATGAGGGAAAGGGATTCTTTTATTTCCCCTTAAGAACCAAACAATGGAATTTTAGCCAGTCGGTCGTCGGGTCTATTGAATTCCTATTTCTTGTGACGGATTTCATCCCTTCTGGCTATGCAGTCCAGCAAGGAGCCAAGGAGAACGCGCCGTGGATCATCATTGCTAACATTGGCCAGGTTACGTACTTCCTCTCACTTTCACTAATTTGATGTGTTGTATACAGTGGCTGGAAACTGTAGGTGGGCTAATTGCTGTTCTTCAAGAAAGCTAAAAAAAAAAGGAAATTCCATTTATAGACTTCATGAATTTACACCCATCAGCTTCAACATTGAATCCTGCACTGGTGATTACGATGGGATCAGATAACCCGGTTCCCAGACCCGATACCTTGATTCGATTTTTCGCGGGGCATTGTTGGATTCCTTCTTGACAGGATACAATTCGGGCTGTTTCTAATACCGACTCGATCAATTAAGTGACTAAGAGTTAGCTGTAAGTCAGTCATAAGAGCCGATAAGCGGAAGGGGATAACATGAAATGGAGAGTGCAATGTGCTTCTTCGTTAAGGTGGTGTTTAATTAATAAGATAGTTAAGTGTTGAGTGATTAAAGTACTCTTGATCACTGACTCGTTAAGTTTTTCTCTTATTTACTACTTACTCAATTGAGTCAGCTCACAGTATTTCTTATCAAACGAAATAACCAAGATTAAGTGCTTAAAGCTTCGATTTAGCACTTAGTTAATTAGTTTGGCTTCAAACCCCATCTGAAGTTTGACAATAGTGCATGGACCTTGAGATCCGTAAATATCTCGAGGGTACGATTGCTAGAATCGTTGTGCTTGGCTGCTATTACTTGCCAATCGAACTGTTGCATCTGCAGCTGCATCTCGGAAGCGGATTCCTCCGCCGTATCTTGACGTACAAGTTGAGCAAAGCTATTTTCATATCCTCTCATGAAACAACTGATGAATGTCGATTTCAGGATGTCATGAAGGCGATACTGAATCTGCTCGAGCGGAAGAATTGCCCGGGGGTCATACTTTCTGCGAATGGAGTGGTTTCCCAAGCAACAATCACTACTCAGACTCATGGAACTCTTTATCACAAGGTTAGTGTCGATGATACGTCTATATATTCAGTTCAACTGATCTACTTTGGAGACGAATGAGAAGAAAATCTACGTATCTAAATTTGTTCTCGCGACCATTAGCGGGTATAACGGATCGTTGTTAACTATGTGATCGTCCGGCAACGAATTATCCGACGAGTGATTGATCTCAGTGAATATTATAGCCATTTGACAGAAGTGTTCTTCAATTGCAGGAGCAAATAAGTTTCGTACCATCTTTTTTTATTCGATATTTGCAGTGGATCCTCTTTAATCAATCTATTCAATTCTTGAACGAATCGGTCGAGATCGGCTGGCTCTGTCGATCTAGTTTAACATCTCATGAGATCTCATTGGTTTGGATGACTTCGACAACCCGACTTCTTATTTTTCCAGGGAGATTACGAAATTGTCATGCTCCGGGGGCTATGCGACCCTGTCAACGGCAGCAAGGTCAAGATTACACTGGGAAAAGAGGACGCTCAGATCTTTGGCGGCATGTTGACCGGTTCCTTCATTGCAGCCACACCAGTACAGGTTTCACTCTATTCCATCAACCACAGACCATAATCTGTAATCTTTCTTCCTCATGCTGTGATGATCTGTTTGGAAACAATTCATCCTACACTTTCCATGATTTGACAGCGTAACTAGGAATGAAAGGTTCATCTCGGGAATTTTTGCCCCCCCAAAAAAGGAAACAATCGAAATACTGTGAAATGGTTGCTCCATGCGAGCTCCCTTCGCTGTCATTGTCTTCTTCCTCTCTTCCAGCTGTATAGTCATCGACTGTGAGTCGAGGTTTCCTTGTCCCGGAAGAAGCCAATACCGGAAAACAGACACTCTTCTTATGAATGTTGACATCCATTTGTAGGTCGTCATTCTCGGGCAAGTTCCATGTGAGCGACTGGCCCCCGGTGGAGAGTGTGATCGGCCTGCTGGCCCGGAAGAAACCAATGCAAGCCAGGCGGTCAACTTTTAATCTGGGCAATCGACTTTCTCAACGACTATCCTATCTCAAATCGATGGTGCATTCTTCAGCATGGATTTGTTGAGTTGGTTCATCCCCCCCCTCTTTCTTTACTAAAGAATCGTGATTAACCAAATTTCAAGAGATCATGCGGTACTTTGCACTTTTATTGGATATGACCGACCCGATGGATTTGATATGTATAATTTATATATAATCGACAGCCGGCGAGATGCATTCAAGCTTCAGGTGTGAATTCAGTATTGATTGGGATTAGCTTTTCTTAATAGGAACCCAACAAACATATGACTTAGAAAAACCTTAAACTCATCAAAAAAAGAAAAGAAAAGAAAAGAAAGGAAGAACAAGTAACTGACAGGACTAAAGGAATATGCCTGTTTCTGCAATGAATCAAGAGGGGATATGCCCTATGCCATGGGCCCTTTTCGAAAAGATAGAAAAATCGATAGGGGAAGGATGGATGGCGAGTATAGCACGACCATAAACGGCTCTGGGTCGCCGGAGGATGCCCGGTTTGAACCGTAGCTACCCAGTCTTCGACCATAAATGAGTTCTAGGTTAGCATAAATAATGCTTACAAGTGTTTAATGCTGTGAGATGCAATTTACCTTTATATGGAGAGTCTACTTATGCGGGCAGGACACGTTCGATTCTCCACGTAAAATATGACCTATTACGGTACCTGATTGTAAGTTTATTTATAAGTAAAAGGCTACGATTTGTGCTCTAAAGCTTTGTATTGATTCAAAGTGTCAATTTTTTCTTCATAACTCATCACTCGGATTTATGCTTATCTTAAATATGAAAGCTTTTGCGATCCAGTTTATCGGACGGTTCAATTGGTACCGCGAACTATCACATTATATCTTCAATTCGCGAGGTTAGTTATGGGCCATTTGATTGGGCAGCAGGACGGGGAAATGCTTGCTTTTGAATCATTTGCCTGCTTGCAATATTCCATGTCAATCGTCGTTGCACGTAAAGCCGTCGAGAGAACCCGAAGTAGGCCCCGAAAGGTACTCGTTCGTACGTCTGTCTTCCCACGGAGCCTCCCGTGCTTACCGCTGGTCAGATCAGAAAATCATGGCAACTATTATTATTATTATTTTAAATAAACTAACATACATTCTAAGGTATCCAGCACTTACTAATTGTGTTATTATGAACTTATAAGGGATAGAATCCGTTTCCACTTAAAAGTTTAAACTAATAGGTGGAGATATTCAATTTTCTTATAAGTTCATAACTTTTTTCTTTATTTAATGGCCCGTGATCCACTTTGCCACGTTCCGCCCTTAATAACTATTTACAAACTGAACATTCTTCTTCCGATCTCAGATGAAGGGGACAATTGACCACGAGTCGGACAATTTTCTTCCGTACTCGGGCTTATACCAACTGACCATGAATCGGGTTTCCGAACTCGGGTCGGACGAGATGCAAACCCATTAACTCTAATACCATATTGAATTCGTTATGAGTTTATAAGAAATCGGGTTCGTTACCGTTTAAAAATTTAAAGTGATAATTGGTAATACCCAATTTTTTTATAAGTTCATAACTTTTTTTTATTTAATTAATATGAGATTACATTTTTTAATAAATTTGATTTGAATCGAATTATTTCAATTAATCTAGATTGATATTTTAATAAATATTTTATCCAAAAAATACGAGATAATATTAACAGGGGAAGCGGTGACCGTCTTGTTGAGATATGACAGAAGAAACTTGACAGAACAAGACATATTTTTACTGAGAAAAAAAACTGGTATTTTCTGTATTTATTTTAGGAGGACGTGGGAATCTTTTATATATATATATATATATACATATAATATGTATGTTGACAGCAGCCACCTATATATGAGTGTCGGTCTAGACCCAGGTAGACTGTCCATATTTTCCCTTATTACTATATATGGGTCGCGCAATTAATAATTAATTAATTAAAAAGGAAAAAAAAGACGAGACATTTTGCTTTCTTTTGAGTGTCCGTTTAACATTCAGCGTCCTGAAAGCGGCAACCAGTGACCGAGCTCTCCTTGCTCCTCTTCCAGCGTGTCCCTCTCCAGCACTTCCGCCGCATAAGCCCAGCGGAGTGCCGGGGGAGGACCGGACTCACTCCATCGAAGGTGAAGGTGAGCGGGACTGGTAATCTGCGACACGGCTTTCGACTGCGCTTTATGACCGTCTAGAAATGATGCGATCTGCTTGCTTTGTTCTCATTTTGTGGGGAGCTGCTCGTTTTTCTTCTTTTTCCTATTGTTGAGCATGTCTCATCGTGACATTTAAGCCCCGTTTCCCTGTCACCGATGGGGTTGCCTCGGAGTGAAAGTGTCCGTGAAGTTTCGAAGTGATTGGTGAGTCCACACCACTGGTCAGAAGCAAGAGGATACTGGTCAATGAAATGGAAGAACAAAATTTCTAAGCAGTGACAGCAACTGGGTTCATTTCATTGCAAGGAAATTTTCCTTATTTTTGGCAAATAATTGCTGCCCCCATTTGAAACCCCACAGTCTCTACTTCCCATACATAAATGTATGCTTTATAGTGCTTCAGCGAAATCCATTTTAGATTGCAAGAGCAGACAAAAGTACGGAACTTTTTTGAATAAGTTTTGATCCAAAGGATATATCACAATTACTGGGTGGTGGTTATCTTATTGGGTTGGAAGTAGGCTTTGGAGATACTGTAAGAAGGTAGAGGTAATGGAGGACAATGGGAAGTTCAGCAGAGGCAAGTTCTTCCTCAGATTCATCATCTCATTTCTTGTGTTCCTTTCGACATCTCTGGGACTCGAACTTGTGGCCCACTTGAATGACTGGGGATATATGGATGAGTCGGCTTTGAAGAAGCACCAAACCTCAGGGACAGTAGATTTTTTCAGAGAATTTTATGTGTTTTGGTTGGGTTTTCGAGCAGAGCGCCTTGCTCCTGCAGTTCAAGCTCTATCGAGCTTCTATGTGGTTCTCTGCATAGTACTCTCAGCTGACCGTCTTCTGCAGTGTCTTGGTTGTTTCTGGATCAAGTTAAAAAGGATAGGGCCCAAGTTTGAAGGCGACCCTTTCGAGTCGGACTATTCGAAAGGTCCTGGGCTTAATTATCCGATGGTTCTCGTCCAGATCCCAATGTGCAATGAGAAAGAGGTAAATATCCCGAAAATCCACTGCATCTTGTTTCTTTGATAATCCAGTTACGTGATACCAGAACTGTTGTTCAACACTCTGTCTGGCAATCTAATCCACAGGTGTATGAGCAATCTATTTCTTCAGTTTGCCGCCTCGATTGGCCAAAAGATAGGCTGCTCATTCAAGTATTGGATGACTCCGACGACGAGATGATACAATCTCTAATTGAAGGAGAGGTCTTCGACTGGAGCCAAAGAGGGGTCAACATAGTCTATCGGCATCGGTCTGTTAGAAGTGGCTACAAAGCCGGCAACCTCAAGTCAGGCATGAACTGTGACTACGTGCAGCAATATGAGTTTGCAGTGATCTTCGATGCTGACTTTAAACCAAGCCCCGACTTTCTCAAGCGAACAATTCCACACTTCAAGGTTCCTACTTAGTCCAAGCGCTTGCACCAGCTACTTTAGCTCCATTTGTCTAGCTAAAATTTCCCAGGAAAATGTTTTCACGGAGAAAAAAGGAGTTTTCTTGAGCGTCAAGTGGTCAAATTGCAGGATGATCCTAAGCTGGGCTTGGTTCAGGCAAGGTGGGCTTTCATAAATAAGGATGTGAACCTACTGACCCAACTTCAGAACATAAATATGAGCTTCCACTTTGAAGTGGAGCAGCAGGTCAATGGAGTGTTTCTCAATTTCTTTGGCTTCAATGGCACTGCTGGTGTTTGGAGAATCAGAGCCCTTGAGGAATCGGGAGGATGGCTTGAGAGGACGACTGTGGAGGATATGGACATCTCGGTCCGGGCCCATCTCAATGGTTGGAAGTTTATCTTCCTAAGTGATGTGAAGGTCCATATACTAGTTCTCCTTTTCCATTGAGGAACCGTTTTGACCTATAAGTCCATTCCAGTAGCATTCTGATTCTTCTCACAAGAAAGCGGCTTTCAACATCTTACAACACAATCTCATAGAAAATCAACAACTTTTTCATGAAAATGATCAACCAGAGAACACTTTTCCCATTGGAGATAAGTAACTTAGAAACCGACATGGTTAATTAAAAGTACATAGAATCTGTTGAAAGTTCAGTCATTTGTGAAATGCGAGCCCTGCAATTTCTTCTGCTTCTGTTGATCAGCGAAACTCATGTCAGTTGGAGTTTCATTGGATGACCCTTGAAATCAATTTTGGTTTTCAGGTCCTGTGCGAGCTGCCCGAGTCCTATGAATCTTACAGGAAACAGCAACATCGGTGGCACTCAGGCCCAATAAATCTCTTCCGGCTGTGCCTCCCAGCCACTCAAGCCTCCAAAGTAGAATGTCTTTTGCTCTTCTTCACTGTAAGAGTAACTTCAGTCATAATTAATCGAGTACTGACTGACGTTGGATGCATTTTTAATTGCAGATCCCATTCTGGAAGAAGGCCAACCTCATAATCCTATTCTTCCTTCTGCGGAAGCTCATACTCCCATTCTATTCCTTCACTTTCTCCTGCATATTCCTTCCCCTGGCAATGTTCGTCCCGGAAGCAGAAGTCCCAGTTTGGCTAATCTGTTACGTGCCATTACTGCTCGCATTCCTGAACGTGTTCCCCATTCCAAGATCCTTTCCATTCGCAGTCCCTTACCTTCTGTTCGAGAACACTATGTCCGTGACAAAATTCGGAGCTGTGGTCTCGGGCCTTTTCCAGCTCGGGAATTCATACGAGTGGGTTGTCACCAAGAAGGCTGGTTGGCAGATAGACCACGAGCAACAAGCTGCAGAAGAAAGCCACCAGAAAGCAGCAAACAAAGTCAAGGTGATCGATCAGAACGAGGAGTCCGACAAGAAAGCCAACAGGATTTACAAGAAGGAGCTTGCCATGGCTTTCGTTCTACTCGTTGCTGCAATCAGGAGCCTGCTGTCAGGAAGGAGAGTGCATTTCTGTGTACTGATGTTCCAGGGAACAGCTTTCCTCCTTGTGGGTCTTGGTCTGATGGAGAGCAGGTGATGAGATCAAGGTTCGAAGGAGAGAAGAACGGGGAAGAGAACCAATTTAAAAAAAATTTTCAAGGATGCAAGAGGCAAGAGCAGTGGCTTCTTCCGTCATTCATCTGTCGGGCCACACGTATCTGTTACGAGCCAATCGGGATTAGAGCAATCGCATCAAAAACAACCGAACGGTGATTTTGTTTTTTTCCCTATCTCTCACCTGCTTACCATTTGCATATCAACGATAGCAATCGAAAAACACTTGTGCACACATTTCCTCTTTCGAGTATCATCAGCCCGACGGTTTCCGCCCATGGTCGTGCTCTCCATCTCTCGCCGCTACCGATTATTTCCATGGACGGGGAATCGCAGTAAAGGCAATGAGTTTCCTCACTTACCTTAGATCTCTTCTCCTCCCGATGCAATATGCCGGATTTGGTCCTCAGATACTACTCTGTCCCGCATCACGTTTGCTCAAGTGCACTGACCATCATCAGCTGACGATTTGATTTCGATGTGCTCCTAAACTGACGGTAGTGTTTGACTCGAGAGGGCCATGGGAGAGCGAACTTTCCACTGGAGATCTCTCATGCGTGTGCAGTAGTAGATCGCGCAACGGGAGGCTATGATTCTCTGTCAGTACTTTGTTTACATGTCGAGATAGAGGGATTTTTACTAATAATATCTAATTAAATTTAATCTATTATACACGGGGATGATTGGTGAGTCTCGAATTACTGTGAAACTTCGTGAAGACTATTCTTTGGAGTACTCAACTATGTTCCCCAATGTTACTGATTCCTAATGTGCGAAGAGAAGAATCATACTGATTTGAGACGTGGGATTATAGAGACGAAATATAGACGGTTTGTGTTGGTTCAAAATAGGTGAAGGATTATTTGTCTCGGTTACGATTCCGCTCGTTAAACATAACGAGCTAGTCCAGTTATAGGTTACAGTTTAAAAAATCATAAGCCAGCCCGGAACATGGCCTAATCAAGTCGGTTCATAGTTTGGGCCAATTTGCCCGTGAACCGCTACTCTTTTCATTTTAAAAAATAAATTATTTAAAATGAATGATTTTTCAATTTTCTTAAAATCACCCAATGACAGTTGATTGTATGATTTTGGTGGTCCAAGCTGATCCAGTACAGTCTTGCAACGATTCCAAGTCGATTTTCAAATGGTTCTGAGTTGATTCAATAAAAAAAAACATGCTAGGCCGATTCTGGTTCAATAGACCTACTTTTTGAACTCAACTCATAACCACCCATGAGCTTAATAAGAGCGGTTATGTGTCAGTTTAGGGGTGGTCCGTGCTAATTCTAGGCCAAATCAACATCCCTATCATATTAGATGAATTTCATTTCATAAATCATCCGTGAATTATGGATATTGAATAATAAATTTTATATATCATTGACTACATCTTTTATCATTTAAAAGTTGATTTTAATCATTTCATTAAAGAATCATAACATCCTATTGCGTAGCATGCTATGGATCATCCGCTGGTGGCAATGACGCAAGCAAACTCACTTCTCTTCCCCATATCAGTTCTCTATCTGAAGCATCCCGTACACAGACTAGACTACGCCCACTATCAGGAGCAAATACAGTACAAATGCAAGGGAATAACACCAAGCAGCAGCTTGACAATGACCAGGTAGTCTTCTGTCGAACAAAGAGATATAAGAATGGCATTGCCAATTGTCTTAATGAACCAAAATGCCGTATACAAGCTGTATGTCATGCAGTGATGAGCACAACACGTCAGGTTCTAATCTCCAAGATACTGGGGAAAAAATATTTTTCCCAACAAAATTTGACTTTTCTCTTATCCACCTGAACCAGAAAACTACAAATAAGATGAACTCAGGACTACAGAAAGCTAGACCAGAGAAGACCGATACAAGTGAAGCTGAACAGTAGAAGGCCAAGGATTGC
The DNA here is from genome assembly GCA_900174645.1 of Sonneratia alba. Lineage (NCBI taxonomy): Eukaryota > Viridiplantae > Streptophyta > Magnoliopsida > Myrtales > Lythraceae > Sonneratia > Sonneratia alba. The sequence continues at coordinate 6,014,998 of FWPY01000028.1, read as the reverse complement.
AAAGACAAGGTGGAATTTTCCGTACATCAAGCACCTCCCTTCTGCTTGAGAGTGATCTTATCCCCAAGGCTGAGAGCAATGCCTTGAGTCTTACTTCTTATCCTGATGAATCCACTGAGCTTCCCATCTAACTGTTTCTCGATGCTCACATTCACCAGTGCATCCTCACCAAACACACTCTTTGCATAGAGGTTAGCTGCTAGGAACCCACATTCCCCTTCCAGGCCCGACCTAAGATACAAATAACAAATAGGACAGGGGGGCATATCATTTATCTGCTAGCAATTATAGTCTTCAATTCCTTTTCATCCAGTATGCAGCACTATCAAGGATCTTTTGACTTTAAGACTATGCAACTTCTTGAAAAGCCCATAACAAGAATGGAGAACCGCAGCGAGATACCAGCTGCCCATCCTTCACAACGAATTGTCAATTCCGTGGTTGGTCATAAAAGGAATTCCCATATCTTCTTCATTTTTAAATAACAATAATCTGCTTTTTCTTAATTCTTCTATAGCTTTATTAATTTTTATAGAAGTATAATCATAAACAAACAAAAATAAAATATTAGAGGTTTATTGGGGGGGGGGGGGTTGGGGTAGATGTAGTTTTAAAGTGACTTCACAACTTAACTCTTATTACTTCAGAATTCTAAAAGTGAGACAAACCACCTACCATCCTCCTTATACTATAGATTAGACATTGACCAGGGCTTCGCATGAAATTATCAATTTCATAATCAGTAATAAAAAAATTCTCTACTTTTCTTTTTAAAAATATTACTTTTCAATTGAGGGTTAATCTTTCCATAGCATTCTTATTTTTTTTTATAGAAGTATAATCATGAATAAGTAAAAACAAAATATATACTTATATTTTATACAAGAACTTTAGAGGCTACTTGCTTTTAAGTGGTAGTTATAGTTTGAGATTGATTTTACAACTTAACCATCATTCCTCTTTTTTTATGGTTGAACTTATACTTGTCAAGGGTATTTTTGAAAAGTGAGGAACTACTATTATAAGTGTAGAATAGAGAAATCCCCTTCTCGTAAAATGTCAGATTTGGGATCATACCAGATATGTTTAATGCAATTGTAGAACCTGCAAATATATGGCAAAAGAATAACTTACGGTGGTGTCAGGCACTTCATATTAGTTGACTTGATAATATGGTTCAAAAATTCCTTCTCGTCCTGAATCAAGGTATTAACAGCAACCTGAAAGAAATAAGATGTTAGCGCAAATGCCACAAGTTATTATAATATCATTGATAATGAAGTATTTCTTGATCACATTTCCAAGTAAAACGTGAAACCCACTGCTTGGAACAGTTGGGCATGTCTCATCTGAAATACCAGAAATTCAAAACAGGCAATGTAGAAGAAGACCTACAGATGTAAGAAAACAAATGTACCTTGTTTTCCCACTCAAATTCGGCCCACATAGTCCTGAAGGTGACATCAGCACAGGAAGCTGGAGAAATGTAGTCCATTATATCAATATGGATGTCATTAAGGACAACTACTGTCCTTTCAAGCACATTTGAAGATGTCTCATAAACAATGTTCCCAAATATGACTCCTGTTTCAGTTGAAGAGACCTTGATATTCGCCTTGATTTGCTTGCTTGACTGAGGAGCAAGAGTATAATTTTGGGGCCTCTCCACAAGTTTGAGATCGCCCATTGTTGCCAGTTCCAAACATAGATTCTGGAGTGTATCCTTGGTTCGGTTAATGACAGTAACATCTAGCACAATATCATAGTGATGAACTGTCACGTATGCTTCAGCATAAACTGGATCACTAAATCCAGTAAGCTGAAGTATGCGGTTTAGTCTATTTGCATCATCTCCATCATTTGTAAACTCTCCAGTAGCTCGCTTGAGATCATCTTGAACTTCATCTTCCAATTCAAGCTGACTCATTCCCTGGAAATCATGTGAGCAGAAGCGTAAGGCAAGTCTTAATGAACAAGAAAATAAATGGAACCCAATTAGACAGACGTTAGCATTTGTCTGCTTGTATTTGGTTCCTAAGAGTAGGAGAGAGTGGAAGAGACAGATCTGAACTGCAAACACTGTAAGGCCATGTTTGGTACATGGAACGGAAATGAATGATAACATAATAAAATGCATTTGCATTGAGAGAAACTTGGTGTTTCTTTTATTTGTCAAGAAAAGATTAGGGATGGTATTTAGGGAAGCATTGGGATGGACATTCTTGAACTATTATGAAGTTGAATAACAAAGTTCTATCACTAGAAAATGCAAACAACAATTTAAACAATGTGTAACCAAATAAAGAGGTAGAATAAAAGGATAGAAAAACTCATTCCATTATGTGTACACAAAATTGAACCAAAATTGCCAAGTAGATGCAAGAGAATAAGAGTAGTGTTATTAGATTCTTAAGAAAGAGAGAGAGAGAGAGAATTGTACTTTAAACAATGTGATATCTAATGATGGGAATAATCAATATCAGCAGATTAAGTCAAACTGGCTGTAAGATAACATGCAACAATAAATTGTAAGAGATTCAGATTCAGGAATGTTAAGAAAGAGCAAGAGAGAGAGAATTGCACTTTAAACAATGTGAAATCTAATGATGGGAATAATCAATATCAGCAAATTAAGCCGAACTGGCAGCAAGATAACATGCAACAATAAATTGTAAGAAATTCAGATTCAGGAATGTTCACAGTTAGTGAGCATTGACTAGAATGTATTCCGTCATTAAATAGATGGAATGAACAAAAGAAAAAATAAAACCTGCCATACCTTCCTGCTCTTGAGGTGATAGAAGTCGATGAGATCATCTGGCTGAGCATGAGATATCTGCGCTTTTGCTTTGCTTTCCTCTGTTTCATGCAACTGTTTTTCTGCAAGCATTTTCACAAAACTCTGCCTGCAAGACTGCAGCCATATTTTCCTCATCTCATCCCCAGTATTGCATAACAATCTTACACAGAGTATGATTCTGTCATGGGAATCATTATCAATCGGGTGAGGAAGAACTGGAGACTGGCCAAGCTGCAGCATCGAGACCATGATCAACAACGCCTGTATAGCCGCCTTGTTTACCTCAACTTTCAATACCTGAACTTCTTCCAATCTCAAGACAAGCTTTGTCAATGTACAGGCCACAACTGCCCCGAGGAAAAAATCACCTGAGAGCAGAAGCGACCTCAAGTTTCCAACAGAAGAGATTGAACCCTGGACAAGAGTCGGCGGAGAGATGGCAGTTTCTAGAGCTGCACTTTGTGTGGCATAGGTCCCATCAGCAAGAATGGCAGGCCTTCTAGAAGATGCAACGGCTGCAGTCATGGGCTGAGGAGTCTTTGATGCATCTTGTGCCTCACCTTCTTCCGTCGCCACTGTATAAAATGGGAGGTCCCCAAGGCACTGCTTGATAGTGGCAATCCCACTCTCAACCTCTGAGAGAGAGAGACAGTATTCACCGATAATCCAAAGAGCACAAGAACACACTCTTGCAGCACGAATCTGGTAAAAAGTATCCAAGAGCCTTGTTATTATTGAAACCCGTAATTTTGGGTTTGTTTCAATAATCTCCCGCACAAAGACAACAACATCCATGGCAGAGGCAACATTGGTATCTCCTAGGAAATCCATCAAGAGATGCACCACGGTGCTAGCCACTTCAGGGAACTTAATAGCACAAGTATGGATAGCTTGAACTAGCATCTGCCGGTACTCTCCATTTTTCTCAAGCTCCCCACTCTGGGTCTTCACCACCTCCTTCTTCAACATCAAAACTACTTCATCCACATTCCTAGGAGTAATCAATTCTAGTGCAATATCAAGTGTTTTCCTCCTAATGTCAATATTGGGGCTTGAAAGTGCTCTCAGGACATCCATCACCATCTCAACCAAAATATCCCCATGCGAGCTTTTGAGTTCATTCAACCTATCTAGAACAATGAGCTTCACATTGTTATCGCTCTGTGACAGTAAAAGTTGGCAATAAGTGCTCGCTGCTGCCCTTATTGCAGTAGGCGCTGAGGACAGAGACACAAGCGTCCCAGCACATTCATAGACGACGGCACTTGACGGTGCATTCAGCAATGAGATGATAATCTTAATATACTTCCCCTTCTCAGCCTTATTCGATCTGCACACTTTTCTAATCAATTCCAAGACCACCATCTGCAATTGCTCCCCCCAGTCATTGATTCTATCAAGATGAGTGAAAAGATAGCTCAGGGCTCGATCTTGAGCACAAGTGAACAGCATAAGGAAGGCGTTCCGCTTACAAGAGTGGTCCTGCTCCTTTGTGAGAACCTTCTCGATCAGCTCCGGGGCTTGTTCCAGCAAATGCTGCCCTTCAGGGAGCTTGTAGATCGACATGACAGCGAGGACCGCATTGCGGCGGACGAATGGGTGGCGGTGCTCCAGATTGGCAACAATTGATGGGATCAGGGGCTCAATGATCTCGGTCTCGCTCAACCTGCAGAGGAACCGGAGGGCGACACCACGGATGTACTCGTTTGGATGCTGGAGATTGTTCCTCAGATTCTGGCAGATGAGGATCATCTCCGGGAGGACCTTGCCACGGGAATCGGTCTTATCGATGATCTCGAGGTAGAGGAGGAGGAGCTTCTGGATCGTGTGGTCCTCGCTGGGGAGGACGTACCGGATTATAGTAATGAAGAGCTGAGGGATGGTCTCGCCATTGAGGAGGAGCATGATCGCCTTCCTGAGGGCATCGATCTTGAGGGGGACGTCATTGCCCTCCAGGGCTTCCTTGATCTCGTTCGCAAGGGACGGGGCGCCCTTGTCAAAGTGGACAAGCAGGGTGCAGGACCTCTCCATTCGCCTCTGCATCGCGACGGTGGCGGTTCCAGGTGAAAACTCCCAGCTCCAGTGGACGAAATCGGAAGTGGAAGAGAAGGGCTCCGCCGAATGGGATCCTAATTCGATTGATTGAGGGAAACTTCAGAGCTTTCGGTCTCTATCTCTTCCTCTCTGCGTCCGGGGGTGAGAGATGTGGGAGTAGATCTGCGATTTGACTCCAAGAGGACGCAGAGCAGTACAGATCAGAGAGCTGAGTGAGGAGAGCTGAGCAGGCACGGGTGCGGGGCATCATCCGGGTCGGGTCAATTTCGGTCTTATCGGCCCAGCCCATTATTGCCGGCCCGACTAGAGGACATTTTTCTTTTAATCAATATTCATGTGCATCTTCGTTATCCACCCTAGAAATCCAAGAAGAAGAATAATGTACTCAAAACCTCAACCATAGACCAGAAATTCTTGATAACAAAAATTTCCTGAACGAGATATCTTTCCATTTACAGGCAAGACTAAATCACGAGCATTGGAATGGAAGGAGACAAAGGACCATTTCCTCTTCATCTTCACTGTTGTATTTACTGCAATGAATAAAGCTAATGCTTATAAGATTAGGCATGCCCTTTCTCGTACCAGCTCTCAAGACCGATTGATTTGTTTAGTTGTTCAGCATCACCGTTCCAGTCGGGATGACGATAGTTGATAACATCCCAACATGATTCTTTTCAAGTAATCCTTACATAAGGGTAAGAGCTAAACAAATGCATAAAACCATTAATGCGTATTTCATATCATTCGAATATACCCGAGGGAGACCACCCGACACCATCCTCTATAGATGAATTTTGAGCCTATCATGAGCTTTCATGTTCCATAAAAAGTTCTAGAAGTTCTCATAGCCCTTATTAAACCTATTGTCTTTTTCAATGAGATTGTAGCTTTTGGTGTATAGTGGGATTCAAATTTTGATTTGGGTCAAGTGTATTTGTCATCATCTCGAGGGCTATCAGTGACAATCTTTAATATATTAGAGATTAATACATCATGAATGATAGATGAATGAAACAATTTAGCATTTCTATATCGTCTTTTAACTAAAGTTAACGGAATTTTTTTACATCAAATTAAGTATTTTCTTTTGAGAATTTCCTTAAGTTCAATGTTAACTTAATTTTTTATTTGTTTATTTCCTACCGAATGCTCTCTTGGTTGAACTTCATCTATTTGATCTATTTGCTCATTGGTTAGTTCATCATAGTTCATAAAAGTAGGTCCTATTCCATTTAATAAGAGCCTTTTTTGGTATTTTTAATTTTTGGTTGAATTTAAATTCTTTAGATCCACCAACTAGTGTACTCCAGGCATCACAAATCATATGTTTACACTTACAGTCACTTGTCCAAGGTTGTTCAAATCTAAAAGGGTTTGGTTTGTGAGTGGCAAGTTGCCATGAACTTAATAGAATAGGGTTATGATCGGAGTTAAATGGTAGGAAGATGAATTACTCCTACTCTTGGAAAGTACTGTTTCCTTGAAGTGTCTGCTAATGCTCGATCTAACCTTTGTCTAATGTGTTTGCTTACCATTGCAACTATTCTTCCATGCAAGAGTGTCATCCTTAAAAATCTAAGTTAATGAGACATGAAGAAGGAAGAAGATTACCTAGAAAATATCTATTAGAACTACCAACTGATTTTCTACTGATCTTTTCATGATACCATGATAGGACCTCATCTAGAATATTTACCCATGATTAGCTAAGGATCTATAAGATCATCGGCCATGTTCTGTAGTTTAGCTTGTGAACCGTCCGTTTTTTTAATTTTTTTTAAAAATATTTTATAAATGGATCGTTTTTTTTAAACGTCATTGTTGATTAGGTGAATAGAAATTTGATTGATACATGGTATTTTGATTGGATTGGATGAACAATGCATTTGTGGTCATTGATTTTTCAACAAATTGTAGGAAATTACAACACTTGGCAGGCAGAGGGCTATAGTTCACGGCCCCGGCCAATGCAGTTTGGTTTCATAATGGTTTCGGGTCGATTTTTTAACAGTTCCAAGCCAGTTCAATAAATTAACGGTTTGAGCTATTACAGTTCAATAAGCTTATATTACTGACTCAGCTCATAATTGTTCTTCAACCCAATAAGAGTTATTACAGGCTAGGTTTGGACGGCCCAGTTCCGGACTAGTGCCGAACCATTTATAAACATACCGATTAACGGTCCATGTAGGTTTGGCCATGAACCGTCAATCTTTTTATTTTTTAAGTGATTTTAAATGAATACTTTATAAATAGGCCGATTTTAAAATAAATGTCATTATTTTCAAATTTGATTTAGTAAATAGTGTTTTGATTGGATTGGATGGACAATGCTTTAATTGGATGCCTCGGGTAACCAATGATTTTTCAACAAATTGTAGGAGATTGCGACACTTGGCAGGTGGAGAACTATAGTTCACGGTCCGGACCGGTGCAGTCTGGGTCGGTTACGATTCCGGGCCTATTTCTTAATGGTTTCAGGCCAGTTCAATAGATTAATGATTGGAGCCAATTATAGCTCAACATACTTATATTGCTGACTCGGCTCGTAACTATCTCTCAACCCAATAAGAGCGGTTACGAGCCAAATTAGGGGCATTTTGGGTCGATTCCGGATTTGAACGATCCGATTCCAAATTAGCCCGTCCAATTTAACAACTCTAATAATCTCTGAGATTCCTAGGAGTACAGTCATATTTATTTCTAGAGTGAAGTAGAATTCAAGATAAATAACAAATGATTAAATATTAATATATCTTCAATTTAACCTTAGATTTAAGCTAATAAAGAGTTTAAGAATTGAACACTGAATAGCTTAGTTTCAATTTTGAGAATAATACGAATTCATTCACACCATTATTCATATTATGAGAAGTAGGTATTTTAGCAGAGTAGGTGCCTTGGAAGATTGAAATCTCAAATCGGTACATGTCCAGGTAAAAAAAGATTATCTTATTTCAATGTGTGTTATTTGATATTCAGAAATTTAATGAATTTTAACTGATTCACATTGAAGTTTTATTGATTTATCCAGAGTAATACTCCACCGATCGTGAACTTCTTTTCACTTATAAGATAATGTTTATATTCTGAACTACATGCTAAAGTAATAACCCTTGCAATACCGTATAAGATTGAATATTACGACCAAATACCGTAATACCTGATTCGAGTGCCGCTTCACTAATAATAGGTCTGAAAAATAAGAGACATTGGGCCCTGGCCCAAACTTTTCAGCCCATGGGCCGAGACTTTAGACCCAAGGTACGCGGAAGTTAGTTGACGGTCTAGATTCGCTACTGTGTGTACCGAAGAAATCGGAGCCGTTCGTGCTGGAAGCCCAGCGACAGCATTGCCGGCACTACAAAACCCTAGGCTTCTCTCCCATCTCCCCCCTCGCCGTCTCAGAGAAAACCCCGCGCCACTCGTCGGAGACGTACGCCGACAACCGGAGTGTAACTAGTGAGTTATCGAACCGCTGATCCAATGTCACTGTTATGTTGCATTCGCCCATTAGCCGTCCACTTGATCTGCTGATCCTAAAAGCTAACCTTCTGGAAGTTATCTGCACGAGCATTTTCTTTTTTACATTATTGCTGATTCGTGACTTTATGGAGGGTGTTTCTGCTCTGAGCTTCCAACTTATCAGCATCACTTCGTTGATGCATTTTGGTGTTTGATCGGAACTGAGAGAAAAGATTTAATCTATAAGCTCATGAATTTAATATGCGTTCGAGAAGCTTAACATTTGAAGCTTGTCTGACCTCTTATAGCCCTAGACTGGACTGATTATTGTTCTTCTTCTTTTTGGCTCTTGAACGTTATACTCGAAAGTCTGATAACTGGTGGAACTTGGGTGATTTTGTCACAGGGAAGAGATGGGCGGAGAAGAGGTTAAGGTAGTGGTTCCCGAGTCCGTGCTGAAGAAGAGGAAGAGGAATGAAGAGTGGGCACTGGCGAAGAAAATGGAGATTGAGGCTTGCAAGAAAGACGCCAGAGAGAAGCGGAAGGTGATCTTCAAGCAAGCGGAGACATTTGCGGCTGAGTATGAGGCGCAGGTGTGTGGTTTCATGTTACTCTGTTTTTTTCCCCTTTTTAATTTGGGTCAAATCTTTTAATTTATTTCTCCCTGGAAATTATTGATTATGTACTAAAGTTGCATCTTTTGATGGTCATCAGGAAAAGGAGCTGATTAGCTTGAAGCGTGAAGCAAAATTGAAGGGTGGTTTCTATGTCGAACCTGAAGCTAAGCTTTTGTTCATTATTCGGATCCGCGGGTATGTTTTTGTGCTTGCTGCACTATAAGTAAAAAAAATTGTTATTCTGGTTTTCATAAATCTACTCTTTGGACATGTCAGGATCAATGCAATGCATCCAAAGACAAGAAAGATCCTGCAGCTTCTGCGGCTGCGACAGGTACATGACAGTACTCAATTTCTTAGTCAAATGGTGTGGTAGGATACTAAGAGGGCCTGGCCTAGGTTTCCTGTGTGCTGAATTACATGCTTAGTGGTGGTAGTCTTTCTTGTATGTTGCTTCTGAGAAAGAGATCTTCAGTTTTCTAATGTTGGATGGATGGAATATTTTTAGTCATGTCAATCTTCTTAGATAGTGATGATGAGCCGTTATGATGGTCAGTTGTTTTAAGAGTCATAGAGCCTGTAGCTTTTCTAAAGGTTTCTTGGTGAGCACTGGGTTTTTCATTTTTGTGTTGCTGTCAATTTACTTCCTTTTGTAAGAGCATAACATAATCTGTGCTTGCCCATTTTACTGGAGCAGATCTTTAATGGTGTCTTCCTAAAGGTGAACAAAGCTACAATGAATATGCTTCACAGGGTTGAACCCTATGTTACATATGGGTCAGTGTTACCTCTCGGTGGAACTGTGTAATTTCATACTTTTTAGGACTCTGTTCGGCAACTTTCAGTGTCTTTCAGCTATCCCAACTTGAAGAGTGTGAGAGAGCTCATCTACAAGAGGGGATATGGAAAGCTTAACCACCAGCGGATTGCACTTACTGATAATTCAATCATCGAGCAGGTCTCACTTGCTTTCCTAGTTCTGTTTACTTAGCTCTATGATGCTTTGAGACGGTCGTTCTAATTGTGACACGTTGAATGTGTATCTGCAGGCTCTAGGAAAATACGGGATCATTTGCGTGGAGGGTCTCATCCATGAAATAATGACTGTTGGGCCACATTTCAAGGAAGCAAACAACTTCCTTTGGCCATTTAAGCTCAAGGCACCGCTGGGTGGTTTGAAGAAGAAGAGAAACCACTATGTCGAGGGTGGAGATGCTGGCAACCGTGAGAACTATATCAACGAGCTTATCCGGAGAATGAACTAAAACACCAAATCTGCTCCATTCCTTTTTGGGTGTCGGGGGTTATATTATGTCTTGAACTATGCTGCAAGCAGCTGAATGGATCTTTTTGAATCTGCATTGAGCTTCTGACTGTTTTAAGATGGTTTTAATGAGGTCACAGTTTTCATTGTGGTATAATGACTCTGAATTTTCTACTTGCATGGAGCAGACAAATTGTGGCCTCCAAGTGTCCAAGGGATATTTGGACCTGAGTCAGGAGGAAATCCTGAATGTTCCTACTGAGATACTGGTCTTTGCAAATCAATTTGCATATTCTATCTTGACCATGGCAAAAGTAAAGACTACCATAACGTGGAAGCCCTACAAATGAAGCAGCTGTGGTGATTTGTTATTGTTTGGAAAAGTGGTGATTCTGTTAAGAACCTGTAGCAACTGTGTATGTACAAGTAAACCAACTCAACTGTACACGAGTGGCCGAATAACCTTCTCTCTGCGGCAGAGGAAGCCTACCCGGCAAGACAAACGAGAAAACGAACCAATCCTCTCGCGAACCGAAATAACAATCGACCAAACTTAACTCTTCCAACGCCTAGGCCTCCACCTTCCGGTCACCAACTGAACGAGAGACACCCGAAGGCAGTAACGCCTGCCTCCATATTTCCCCCGCACTAAATAGCACAGGTACGAAAGACAAATGAAATCTTGATTCCAGAGCTACCCCGCAATAATCATAGAGCAGGGACGACAACTGGACACTACCATCAGCTTAACCTACCCCTCGTCCCGAGTCTACTCCACCAGACCGGCCAGGATACAAAGGAATGGCGAGGATACAAAGGAATGGCGAGGAGTGTTTCTGAAATTTTACCTCCTGGTAGTTCCCGCACTGTTGTGCAATGTGCTCTTGGCAATTGTCAGGATCATCCCCACTACTACCAGGGTGTCGCCCTATCCACAGCCCATAGTGCCACCAAATGAAGTCCCAGCATAATTTGCCAAACTTTTCCCCGCCTTAGCCTCATCTTGTTCTTTTTCGTGGAAGTTGCGTTTCCCTTTTGTTGGGGGGTTTATTTTGAATTGGAAGTTGGAAATCAACAGAGCCAGATATGATTATCTATCCAGGGAAATGGATTTCATTCTCATCTGAGTTTTCTTCTCCTTCTCGAGGAAAATTCACTTCACTTCCCCCCCAGGGTCTCAGAGCCTTTAATATGTGGGACAAGCTTTAAATATAGACAGCAACTTTGAGGACATTTAAAAGGAAGAAAATAATGCATCTCCTGAAGTGTTGCTTGGCTATATAGTAGCCATTCCCCTGAGCATCACACCGGAAGATTTCAAACGCCAGCGAGTCCCCCCCACCTCTAACCCAAGTAAATTAGTTCACCCACAAGAAAATAAATATGACAATTGTCAGGACAACGGTCAACCAGTATCCCAATTCTATGGTCACAAGTACTCTCACGTGCAAATATTGAAAGCCGACGCTACCCTTTGATCCTTCTAAAGTACAAGAATGGGGAAATAGGTCCAATTTACACTGTGATTTGGTCAAAATTCTAATTCTCTTTGACCTGCATTTATTAACCAGGTCTTTTCCAAACTGAGCTACTGAGCAGAAGATGAAGATCCCCAGGTTTCTGGTGGTCGCAAGAAGCTTGAATCAAACTGTTTCTTAGTGAAGACACTGTAAACTCCTTGAGGAACATGAATTGAATGATGGGAAGAGGCTTCTGAAATTGCAATCATTGAGACAGGTCGAGTGGATTATGGGCCTCAATATCAACATGCCTTATGCCAGGAACAAGCTCCTGAATTTCCTTCTCTAACCTATCAACTTCACTGCCTAGAGCTGTCACCACTTCTTCTCCTGCAATTTTGTCGCCATATCTCAGGTCCAGACATTATATATTGAGGTTTTGGGAAATTATGACAGATTCATTTCATTTGATCAAATCCAGAGAGCCGGTTTAATAAGAATCTTACCATAGTTCGACATAACCTTGAGCAGTGCATGTTCATCCTTCTCTTTTGCAGCTTCATGAAACTGTAAAAAGCTTCAGTAGCCACTTCAATGCGCATTCAGGAAGATAGAGAGCTTGATATCGAAGGATAATCAATTCTTCAAATAGTAAGCATAAAAACCAAGTTTTTCTAACAAGCCTTTCTTTTGCCCAACCAGTCAAATCTAGAGAGACGAAGGCTTAGAACCCAGAGAGAACTGGGAGGAACAGAATAACTGCTTAGTCCACCAGCTCATAAATTCTAGGAGCAGAGGCTTTTATTTTGGATAGTATACATGCAAAGTTAAATCTAAAAAAGCAGACAATTATCTTAAAGGTCAGCGTGGAAGCATTTTGCAGATGCATAGTTCTCGCTATCAGATCTTTCTCTCACCAAACTGAAATGAAAAGATCATAATAAACATTATTTTTTTGGATATGTTTCTGGATAATTTGGAATTTAGAAGGTTTACATATTTTGCATGGGGTTAGAAAAGGGGAAAGAAGAAACTAATGTTGGTTAGGAAAGCTATTGTATCTTCTTCATATTTGAAAGGAAAACTAAATCAAAGATAAGAAAAAGGGAAATCCAATTTCACTGAACCTGATGAACTACAATCCTTCACCTGAACATATTACTAAACATGCTGCTTTGAAAAGTGATATCGACTTGGGCTATCAAATCAAGTTCAACGCCTTAAACATAGTAGATCCAAGCAATTAAACTAAAGCAACATTTAATTCAAATACAGGGTATTGGCCACCCATCAGAAAACTAAAAGAATCAGTATGTACTGCCATAAAGTCACAGTCAGGAGTTGTAATCAGTATATTGTGCACTAGCCCATAGTTCCAAAAAAGAAAAAACCAGACCAGATCATTTATCACAGAGATCTATTCTGGAAATGGTGTAAAGATACTTAACCTGTTTAGCCCACTCGCCACGACCAGTCCTCTCCAGATAGTTTTGTACCACAACCACCCCGTTAAAATCTATTGTACATCAAGCCATTATCAGACGTCAATAAAAGCAAAACATGAAAAATTCAGGAAATAAACATTCATCCACCTCGTGGTAGGCAATTACAAGCCATAGGCTTGCTTCCAAGCAAAGATTATAAATGACTGTATATGATTGGTGATCAGAGCATGATTGCATTTTCACAGACCGAAATCAGAACACAAATCTTTGACATAAGACTTGCCAGAGTCACTAGATCAAGAAGATAACACAATAAAAGACAGTCTAAAGAGTATGAACCATGTAGATTTATGACATATGTTGACTTGTCGAATAGGTCTCTAATAGAACTTAAAAACAGAGGACAAGTAAGTTATTAGATATGAAAGTATACCAAATAAATTAGAGATAGACATAATGATGCAATGCATAATTGTGCAAGGTTTGTGATTAAAAGATATCATATTTATATAAATGTAAGACCAGAAAGAGAGTTACCTATTTCTGCTTTGAATCTAAAAAATCCAGGTCCAATCACCTCGCTTTTGCAATCATATAGAGAATCAACAACCTACAAGACGAAAGAAATATTTAGGGATAAACTCCCAAAACGCATATATTCCCAGCTTTTTTCTCATTTGGATCTTCATTAAAAATATTCATCTTGTGCCACTTAAAGGAACTCTGAAATTGAATTGTTTAGGCCACCATACCGGGTCATTTTTCAAGAAGTGAAGAACCTTTTGCATATCGTGTTCATCCATTGCTCTCCCAATCAAAGCATGCCGATTCCTCTGGATTAGAAATATGGCCACCTGTAGGAAAGAACAAGCATTAGATCAATGTATTGATTAAATAAATTATATAACTATAACACGAGAACACTGACAATGTGAAGCATGCATTTTCCATTTATGCAAATTCAGTGAACAATAGATTAATTTTATCATACTTCATCTAGCATGCCCTCATTTGCAATAAACAACACTTTATAAATACCACATACCATTCCAAGCAAATTTCCAACTATAATGGAACCGATAGGATCATAAATTGCATTGCCTGTGGTGTTTACAGCAACCAATGATACCGCAGCAACGACAAGGCCAGTTACTGCAGCTCCATCCTGGACATTTACAATAGTCTAGTTATGGATAAATACAATAATAATTGAGAGTCGTGAAGACACATATGAGGGAGAGGCTTCCCTAATTCAGTTGTTTGACCAACAAATTTGTAAGTGCCATAAATCTATAACTGCTTAACTGTGCCAAAAGGAACAATTTGCATCCATATCTTCTTTTCGCTAGACTCTAGGTCTCACAAGCACCAAAGGACCTTTTCCAAATGAAAGGAACAGGTATGTCATTGTTACCTCTGTCATCACAGCAACAGAGGTAGGATCATGACCACGCCAAACATAGTCTCTAACTTTCATGCCTTCTGCAGCTGCGCCTTTCTTCACAGCTTGTATGGCAACAACAAGGGAAGCACCTAAAAAATAGTGATTTGGAGGGGAGAGATGAGCAAAGAAGTGTGATCAAAGCATACCACGACAATCATAATCTAACAACAAAGAGGATAAAAAAAAACTAGCAGTACCTTCAATTATAAATGAACCACCAATTACTAAAGCTGCATATTGAATATTTTCTGGGGGCTGAAAAGGCACATGACATAAGAATTGGAAGTTTATTTACCAATGAACAGGTTACAACTTAGGAACCGGTATACCTGTGCAGCCCATAAGTTTTGAAATCCATGAACAACTGTAGCGCCAGATCCAAGGCAGAAGATACCAACAGCAGATATCAAAGACCAAACAAATCTTTCTTTAGAATAGCCATACCTGCGCACACAGATTAAAAATTCGATATATTGCAAGAAAGGCAATAAACAAGATGCCATATAATTCAAAACAAAAAACTTACGGATGAATAGCATCCGGTGCACGTCTTGAACTGCTCAAACCATAAGCAAGAAGTGCCTAAAATAGAAACTGAATTAGCCTCTCTTCATCCAGTAATGATCCAGATATAGCTTCAACAAAAATGAGGTTGGAGAAGCTTTAAGTACAGATACCTGGTTGGCAAAGTCTGCAACTGAGTGTATAACCTCAGCCAGCATAACATGGCTAGAAGTTACTAGCCAAACACCAAACTTAAGCGAAAAGACTAGAAAGTTGCACCAAAGTGCAGTTGTGACCGCACGCTGACTGAAACACAAAAATACTCTATGAGGGACAACTTAGAAGATTTCAACTGCATAGAGAGAATTAATGGGAGTATTGAATCCATCGATTAGCACTGCCACTGTGGAGGATAATCAGACCATTTAAAGCAAAATGCCCAGTAACATCTCAGAGCTGGGGTCGACAGGTTTTTCGCCCATCAGGAACTCATAACTTAACGATTGTATACCAATTAATTTCAATATCATTTCCTTTCCTATATCATTTCATAATTTAACATCAAAATGCACGGAAGAAGACCCAGTAACAGCACCTGTGCCTGTCATTAATCTCAATTTTCTTGGGCTGCTTAGCTCTTGTGAAAAAATCTGCACAAGATCCATATCATCCCAAATATAAAACAAATGAAACATAACAAGCATCAATAACAGAAAACCTACCACGATAAGAAAAACGGTGATGCTGCTGCTGATGATCAGAGGCAAGCAGGTCTAATAAGATGGGCCTCTTCAAGGGACTTATCAGCAAGTAATTACGATACGTTGAGAAACTTCTAGATTCTAAGAAGAAACAATTCTGAGGCAAGAAGACATGAGGACGGCCGTTGCAGCCGCCGAACAAGGAAGAAGAATAATCATTGACGATGGAAATGAAAGGGAGATTCTGGGAGTGGCGCAGGCGAGAGAGGAGCAAAGTGGCGAGTGTTCTCATTGATTCTAAGATTTCATATGGATGAAGACGGATGGAAGAAAGCTCCCCTGCCCGAGCACTACACTCCTCGGAAGGGATATTCGGATTCCATCTTCTTCACAGAGTAGCGTCAACAGACATGGCGGACGTGTAGACTAGCACAAGCCGAACAGCGAGATGTTACCTCTAATTGGGCCCACAATATTCTCGAGGCCACATACATATTGGGCCACCAATTGTTTGGGCCCAAATATTTAACGGGCCGCAAATTAATTCGCCCAATACAATGGGCCGAGGTATCATCCCCTACAGTCCAACACTTACTTCCCGAGTCCATCAAACCACGTTAGATCTCCCACTTGCACGACCGAATCGAACGAGATGCAAATCACCACGGCTTTGTCGGATGAGGTCTCGACTTCATCAACAGCCACAACAAAATCCAACCCCACTTGGCACAATGCCGTGTCCTGGATTTTGATGTCAGCTTGCAAGTGTACGGGCTCTTGGCACAAGCAATGGCTAATGAATATTATTGGCTGTCAGTGGGTTCTCCGCAAATAGAACCGGTTTGCATCTTCCTCCAGCACAAGCCAATCTGCCTTTTGGATCCACTGCATCCACGGCTAGACTTCTTTGATCTGGTCTTGTATCGACACCAGCATCCCATTTATCCGAGCTAGGGGCACCACAGTCCTTCGGCAATTCATGCTCAGGGTGGCTCCACAGTTACCGCCGCCGCCTCCAACTCGACAGCGTCGACTTTGTACTAAGCACTGCGTATGAATAGAATAGATATCCCCATCATAAGATATAAGATCATTTTGCATTTCCGACAGATCCCTTCAAACATGCCTGAGTAGAAAAATACAGGGGCGTCCTGCGAGACTGGGCTCAAGCAGTTTGATGGGCTGCTTACCATATGA
This sequence comes from Sonneratia alba, assembly GCA_900174645.1. NCBI lineage: Eukaryota > Viridiplantae > Streptophyta > Magnoliopsida > Myrtales > Lythraceae > Sonneratia > Sonneratia alba. The sequence goes on along the minus strand of FWPY01000028.1, from coordinate 5,998,043 downwards.
TGTTGCCATCAGACATCGAAAATAGAAACACAACAACGGATCTGAACAGAGACAGCAACCATTAATAGTTAAAATGCCAAAAATTGCAGAGGGTTTCTGGAATCTCTGGGATCTAAACTCTATGTTCCTAGAAGTGATATGCAGATTATTCCCACAAAATTACAGATATGGGTGCCTATTTCAGTCACCGGGTAGAACCCCTTTTTCCCTTTCAATTGTTGAAATTTCTGTGGAAATAACATATACATAAACCGTCCTCACCTCAAAATGAGGGCACTTTTCGACTTGAATAGTACAACATCAAATACCTCAGTCCTCCGAGGATGAAGAGCCTGCCCAGGACATAGTCCAACCAAGAATAACTGAGAGCATTGAACCCTAGTAATCCCGGGCTGTTAACCGGCCTGCCCTCCTGTTCCGGAATTGGATGACTGGCTTCTGCTGGACTTCTCAACTTCCGGGGTTTTCTCCTTCCCGACGAGTCACAATTCTCAGAGGGTGTGCTTCCGTGTTAAAGACCCACTCATCTAATGGGATGACCGTTGGCGGGGAGAATAAAAGGTACAAGTATTTTAGGGTTTCCGCAAGAAAGAAACTCTGCATCATGTTGTCCTTCACACCGTTGTTTACCTGATAGAACCAACAGTGATCAATTTCAGAGGGCATAGGCAGTTCGCTGCTATGATTGTATTTTTCTTCTTTTTTGTATACAACAGTTGGGTGGGTATACTGAACTAGATTGATTTATCAGAACAAGACAGTATATTGGACCATTTAAAAAATAGGTTCTGAGTACAAGAAAGGTCAAATGCATCTAAACGCTCATACAGTTCACATGAAAAATGACTGGTTCAACCTGCATTTTTTTTAACAGACCAGCTAATCGAGTTCAGGACTGCACAGATGGAGTTTGTTCATTTGCAAAGAACCAGTCCATCCAAAAGCCTGGCTGAATAAGATGGTCCTTGATAACAATAGTGACATGTGATGATGCAGAGTACGGTCAAGAAAAACTTACGTCTTTAAGTCCAACGTATCCCGCCTCCACACGAGAGTTCTTCTCAAAGGCCTGAAATATATTCCAGCCCCATTCTTTGTATGTCTTATTGCCAGTTAAACGAGAGAGGTAAAAAAGCGATTCCACCGTCTCTGGTCTCAGTATATTCCAGGATGTGCCCACAGTCATGTCCTGAAAAAAATAGTGTCATCAGTATATTCATCTGAACACAAATAAAGGGCAAATGCCACACTGAAATTTTAGTTGTGCTCATGTCTTACCCCTCCAGCATGAAAGAAGTAATTTTCCCCAGCCAGTTTTGTGGGTGTGGATTGATAGAAATTATAGCATGTCCAAGCAAGCTGCTTAAAACACTCTGATTAGACGTTAAAGGAGGGCAAAAAATAGACGAATCAATGAATGCACTCTTGGTTAGATTCGAACTCAGTTTCTCTTGGTGCTTTATTTCCCATCAAGGCACAATTAGTGTTCTGTAAATCTGTAAAGGACATCCAATCATCTAATCATTCTCCTTTTATCTGTCATTTATGTGAATATAACTCACATAGTTATGATATTTAAGAGTTCAGCGAATTGCTGAAAACACAATTTGCAAGAACAGTGGCTGAAGATACCTCTTCTGCAAGTGACAGAAACTTCTGTGACTCCTCTGGACCATACCCAAATGACCCTAGAGCAATCATTCCCGGGGCAAAGCATGCCAATTCATCCATCTGAGAAGTTTACAAATGCAATAAAGATTGTAATTGAGTTATTCCTATGAAGGGATCCCAGATGCAGTGAAATACAAGTATAAAGACTGTATCTGACCTTGTCAGTTAGAGAGTTGCCATCCTTTTCGCAAATGTATGCAAAGGATGAAGGCGTTGTTCTCTTTACCAAGCTCAGCAAGCCTTTCATTGATCTTTCCCACATATCCCTGCTTTCCATGTTTCCCCGAAAGCTTGAGAGTTGAGATCACATATAACTCCATATATACTATAACCACATTCAATTTTACCAAATGAGCTGAAGTGAGAACTATAGAAAGCCTCTGACCTATAATGCTTCACAGTTGCAGTTTTGTTTCCTTGTATCCAAACTTTCAGCAGGTATTCGTAGAAGCTGCGGAAACAAATAAATAAATTGATCCTCCCAGTTAAAGAAAAAATAGCTACAATTTGAAAATAAAACTGACTGAGTCAGCAATTGGAATATCCAGTAAATATAACCTTAAAGTTTTTTTTTAAGCCACATTAAACCATATGCAGTCATTACCTGTCTCCCATGGCACCAAATGTTATAGTTGAATATGATTTAGATCCACTGTCAGGGTTAATGTAGATGGGCAGCAAACCATCATCAGGAAAGGTCTTGTTAATTGCCAGTATAACATTTTCCACCTGATGTATGCACAGGGTCTATTAGAATACTACTATTACAGGGGCAAAATGTAGACAGGTTCCATAAAAATGGTGCTTTAAATTTGGAACAAGCATGAAGAAACCTCTGAAATTATTTCGATATTTGACCTTGGAAATTTAATATTTTGAATCAAAATCAGAATTAGCCTTTAGCAAATGAGATGCAACATTAGACTTTGCTCAAAGGTCTTGTTAAAGCATATTGATGAAAAACTATTAGAAAATGACTATTGCACCAATAGATTTGGTAGGGCTATACCTTCTGTTGATACCTTGAATCTCCTGTCCTCTGAGAAAGAGCAATGAATTCGAGTTGCTCTGTGCCAGAATCAGCTAGAATACTATTACCCTGAATATACAAGACAGGTTGTTAGCATTGACATCAAAATCAGGTCAACTAATATTCAGGTTTAGTACCCTTCAGTTCTCAAGTTTCCAAATCAAGACCCAAATCACAATCATTTATCACATTCAGAACTAATACTCTAGCCCAACAACTTCTAATGGGTGTTATTAAGTTGATTTTGTAGTTGCCATATAAAAACCCAGCACTTACTGACCATGCTGATCTCTTTCATTATTTAAACAAGAGAAAACACACCATGAGTGACCATGCATGCGCAATGAAATATAAGCACTATATTCAGAGACAAAATTGCACTGGAGCAACTATTGTGGAATGTGCATATAGAGCATGAATCTACTTAAGAAGAAATTATTATGTCTAAGAACTGCATGAAATCCTTCAGTTAAAAGACAACTATGATCAATAGAATACCAGGGCATGGAAGAGATTGGTGTTAAAACATGCAAACAACGTAAGGACACAGATATAAAGACAGCAAATGCATATCAAAGACAATTGGAGATTCTAGCTAAATCAGTAAGAACTTTTAAGCTTACCCCAGTCCACCCAGGGTTACGTGGATTTCCTCGTGCCAAGTTAATGATATTATATGGAATACCAGATGGTGAATCCCATGCAGGTAGAAGCCTGCCAGCAATATCTTGAGCCTTTTCAAGAAAGACCTTGTCCTGGGAAAGATCATATGCACTAAGAAGTCCACCCACAACTCTGCATTCCACAAATAAATGATATGTAAGCAGAAATATTATCATTTTTCCCCTCTTCATTCTTGCCAGAAAGGGGGAAAAACATGATTCATGATCACATTTTTTTTCCTAGTGGAGCAAAAAATAATTACATAACAATAAATTAAACCTCAGAGCAACCTTATGGTTGTCTCGAAGACACTGGCATCATAGTCCTTGTTAAAATCCAATGAATTTGCAACCCACCTGCAGCAAGCAGAACATATATACAAAGCAAATTTAAGAGAACGAGATTATTTTAAAACAAAAAATAAATAGGTAAACAGCACCATTTGTGTAAACATTATTGAAAGTATGGTGTAGCCTAAATATAATTTGGAAGAAAAGAAATAGTAAACATAGAAGAAAATAAACTAGTAGGATTTTGCACAAGGTCGAGTGTGTCAGGAGTGGGACTCTAAAATTGTATCTAGATGAATTGATTCAGTGATAGATCCCGAAGAGGCACAATGATAGAAACCCAGCATCTTTGATTGGTTATCCTTGAAGAAAATAAACCCAAAAGAATTTAAATACAAGCTATAAGTTTATCTCAAATAAAAAATATCAACACTCACAGCCATCCAATGTAACTCAAATAAACGTTAAAACCCGCCAATTTCAGTTGCACAAGTTGAAATACAACATTAAAAGGACAAAACCATGCCTGTGTCCGGTGAGGAGGAAATACCTGCTATGCATCATGCATGTTTAAATAAACGTGCAAAATAATGCAAAAAATAAAACCCACCAATTTCAATTTCACAAGTTGAAGTACAACATTAAAAGGGCAGAGCCATGCATGTCTCTAATGAGAAGGAAATACCTATCATGCATCATGCATTTTTCACTTTTTGCACATATCAGCCAGCAAAGCATGCATCAAATGCATCTGGAAAAAAATAAAGAACTTACTCTCTAGCTTTCTGAAATTGCTCTTTAAGTCCCATAATGTACAACGTGTCTAGGGAATCTATAAGAGTTGCACCAAGACCACCGAAGCTGTTGACGCCACTCTTTGTTTGTGGCTGTTGGATTTCAGAGGAAATAAGATTCTCAGGCAAAGGGAAAAGGTTTGAACTCTAATTATAACACTCATAATGATCATATAGGCCAGGAAATTCTGAAACTTATGATTTGTAGCCATCATCTATTTAAAGCAAACCTGATATCTGATACCTAGCAACATCCCACACAATAGAAGAGAAAAATTCATGAAAGGTTGTGCACCTGGAGTTCATCTTGGCCCCAAGCAAACTTCTCGTATGAACTCCATGCATGAATCATGGCCTCTTTCACTTTCTCCCTACGTTCCTTATCAATGGGATCCTCCATAATCTCTTTCTTCGAATTGTACATTCGATGACTCCCCTTCAGATTTTTGGAATCTTCCAACTAAATTAAGAAATCCCAATTCACACAGTGTATCAAAAATGAAAATCATTTCAGCAGGCTAACTCTGATTTGGTCATCCTGTTTTTAGCAAATATAAAATTCCTCTCTTTTCCTTTTCCTTTCACTTCACCAAAGGGCTCATCCAATGTTAAAATGGCTTCAGTGGATAGTTTTTGTAGCGGAGACTGGACGGTACAAACATAACTTGGTCCTTTCAAAAGGGATATTCCATAATTTAAGCCTCACGGTCAAACTATTAAAACCATAACGGTAAGGATGAAATCAATGTCTAGTATAACTGCAAAACAACAGAATGAAGATATTTATAGAACAGAGAAAGTAAAATAAGCACTAGAGAGTAGCAACAAGAATAAAGTCATAAGAAGAGGAAAAAGTGATTTCCGCAAAAGGGGGGCTGTGGGGGAGACAAGCAATTCAAAGGGCTCTACCATGTTTCTCAGCTCCGTCATTTCTTCCAGTAATTTTGAAAGTTCGACCTGCAGAGCAAAACTAGAATCGTTAAATGGAAATTTTCAAGAGAATTAATTAAATGTGTCAAGAAAATTCCCTTTTTTATGTATTGAGATTTCAGATTGTACTATGATGGGAGTCTTCACTATGTCATCTTCATGATTGAGATTGAGAAGTTATTTCCCTAGAAGCCAGAATAGAAGAAATACTTAAGAGATATCGGTTTCTAGTTTTTTCCCCTGAATATGTCAGGGCTGGCATTCTGCTGGAGACCATAGCTCATCCTTATCAAAGAATGGAAAGATTTTTTTTTTTTTCATAATTTAGGCCATCTCAAGTGGAAATGGACCATAGCAAGAAGTAGAAAGAATCCAGCTTCACTGGTCAACCAGATCATTAGCTGCATTCAAAGATCAAGTTTTAGCTTCGCGTCCGCTCTAAGGATAATTTCTGCCGTCAGGTGAAGCAAACGAAAGCAGGAAAAGGCAACGGTAAGGTTACAGGGAGTACCTCGTGCTCCCGGACGAGAGTCTGACGATCCCAGACCACCAAGGTGGCGCAGACGAAGGCGATGAGCAGCAGAGCCAATCTCTTGGGTCTCTTCAAGTAGTAAGCCGGGTTGCAATACCTCCATCTGTTAGACGAAGACGATGACGACGATCTGGTCCGAGCCATTGCCGATTAGATCCCCCCACACTCCACGGGTCACAGAGCTCCACCAGCTTTCAGATCGCCGACCATCCAAGCGCCGGCGGGAGGGCAGATGGAGGCCAAGCAAGCATCAGATTCGGTCAATGAATCGAAATCTTCCCGCTTCCGAGGGAGCAGTGATTCGTTCCCACAACGCAGATAGGCCAACAAGGATGGATGGGGACGAGGACCAAGCAAGCAGAGAGCTACCAAATCAGAGGAAAGCCGAAGGTCGCTCGCTCGGTCCGTCCACTGCTGTGCAGGGATCTTTATCTTTTTCTCCCAAATTTCCGCCCAGAGATGGAAGTAATTGGAAGCGCAGGAGGAGTGTAGCACGGGCCATCCAGACATGACCCTTGACCCTTGTACGGTTCCTTCCACTTTGGCACCGGTTCACTGTTCGGTTCGGTCAACCATCTCGAACCAAATGTCGGTTTCGGTTTAAAACACCGAGTCTAAGCCATATCCGTTTTACCTTAACACTATCGAACCATGTAAAACCGGTTTTTCCATTCTAATGACCGATTAACCACTTTTCTCAGAAATAAATATTATTAATCAATTAAAAAAAACCTCTAAAAGCCAATATTGTTAGCTTATAAAATCATTTTATTTTATTTTATCTTATTTTTATGATTATATTGAATCATCAATTAAAAACAATTTAGTTCAATCGAAACACAATTAATAAGCCCAACCATATCGAGCGATTAACTTACCAAAAACTCTTTTTAAGGAAAGTTCGTACAAGAAGGGAAATTGGTTCGGATGGTTCGGCTATTGTCTACTACTTGGTTCGGTTGGGCATCGTATGCCCTTCTCTTCTGTTTTTTCGAATGCCTGTAATCACATAATTTTTAATCTAAGGATCCACATCCCATCAAATTTGATCCACACTCCGGGTGTAAAGATTAATTCTAATTTTGTACTATTTATGGACAGTAAATATTTAGCAAATAATCGACCCACATAATGGCAATGATAAAATGTCATTCATTGAAAGATGTTACATATTACATAAATAGATGGGATACATGAAACTTAAATCAATTTTTTTTATTTATACCACACGGTATCCCAAGATCAACCGAAGTATACTTTAAGACTAATCTCCAATCAGGTAGACCAAGATGACACCACAAAAGTGCAGGACTTTCCAAAGTATTGATTTTCTTACATTATAATATTTAAATACGAAAATTTACCCCTAAATAATAAAAAAAAGCCTCATAACAGAACCATCTCGCTCATCCAGTGCTGTAATTTTCTTCGGGTTGCTTGCCTTATAGGCCACACCATTTATTGGTGATGTAAAAATGAAATAAATGAAAAAACAGTTGATCAGATGGTGGGTGAACTAAACAACTGGGCCCCAACTTGACTTTCGAAAGAAGAAAAATCCCGAATCCATGAACAAGTCAGGCCCTACGGCAGAAAGATTCGGCCACAAGTTCGTCGGCGATCATTTCGCGCCCGAAATTAATGTTATTTGTACAAGAGACTGCACAAAGAATATACAGAGAGGACAGATTTACAGCACAGATGCCCCTACCACAGAAATTGTACCTCCATGGAAAGATAAATGGAGTTAAAATGCCTGCCCACAAAGGATGAAAGCATGAATGAGGCTCTGAGCAGCACGGACTTGGTCCGGAGTTCCACCCACCACCACGACTCCTTCAGCAGACCCAGGCTTTGGGCCGTAAATGTCCACCTTTGCACCAGATATCTGAAGATTTTGACCAGATACAAGTAAATAACTCGGGGAACCCAATTGCATTACCCTGTGTTGATGTTTGATTCAATCGAGTGGAAAGAAGAAGGAAGAGGAATCTACTATACCTGCCTGATGTCGATCAGGTTGCTGTCATTTTCTCCATGTATGTGGCCTAGGAGGGCTTGAGGGACTACAACCTCAATGGATGGCCCGGGCATAACTGGGCCTTGATTGCCACTGCACCAAACACAAATTTCAAATGGTGTTCAATTGGTCATTTACAAGTAGACGAGAAGGAAATTACCAAGAGGATGTTCATGTCACTCTCTCGCTACTCATATTTGAATCTACATCCATCGAACATGCTGTGTAGGCTGTTCATGCTGGTCGGATGACTTTAAGCCGGATATTTCAACGAGTGCACATTCCAAAAAGTTCATCCAATCATAAGAAAGATGATTCAACCATTTTATAGCCTACCATGAAGAGCTTCATAATCATCTTGGTCTACTTTTTCATAAGGTTCACAGGGATCTTGGCTATCAGTTTGTTTCACTTTCAACAAATCGTCAATGAAGCAGAAGAGGGAAGCATTACCTTCCATGATGTCCACTTCTTGGGCCCATAGGATTACCACCACCAAAAGGCTGCCATCAAACCCACGTAAGAGCAGGTTACACAAACAAAATAAAAAATTTAAATACAACAAGGAAAACAAATCCTGACATGAATAGCTTGCAAAGTTAATTCCACAGAAAAGCTTACCGGCAGGCCCCACATTCTCGGTGAAGGCGGCCTATCAAATGGAGGAGGACCATAACCCGGCCTGTCACCACCATAATTTCCGCCAGGTGGACAAGGAAATTGAGGTTGATGGTCAAGGGGCCGTGGAGGAATAGGACCATCAACTCCATGAGGGATTGAAACAGGTGGAGGCGGAGGGTAAGGCCCTGGGGAGTGAGGATTATGTCTTGGCCTGATGTGAGGAGGTGGAATGTCAGAGAAAGGAGGCTTATATGGTGGGCCACCAAAGCCTGGATAGTGATGTTTCAACGATAACATGAATTCATGAATTCTGCTGGTTATATGAAACAAAGCATCCTCCACTACCTGTAAGTTACCCATAACCTGCATCATCAAAAAAATACTGATGTGACTGAGATAAACCTAAGTACTAGACCATTGCCAATGATTAACAGATTCAAAGCAATGGAGCTCAGTATTTGGAGGTTAGGCCAACACAAGTAGCAATGAGATTCAGATAGAAAATTTAAGCATTAACTGTTACCTGCACAACTTCATCATTATAGCCACCATATCTTGGAGACTGGTCTTTCGGAGAAATTCGAATGTTAGCACCAGTACCTCTTCTCATTTCATTTATTATAGAACCTCCCTTTCCCAGCAAATAACGAATCTGCGGTGAAGGTACGAGAAGCCTAGCAACAACAGGATTGCCAGGTTCAAATCCAATCTCAGCAATCCTATGATGCACACGCATAACGGCTTCCAGTGCAGGAGACATTTGCTGCTCTGGATTCTAAAGCCAACACAGGAAGGGAGAGAATTAACGAGAAGATCTATCAATAGCATGAAATGAGAAAAAGTGATAAATATGCTCAACAAAAGTAGTACAACTGGTGTACCTCACGGGCAGATATCACAACAATCCGCTCGTCAGTTTCCGGAACAATATCCGCAATTTTGATATATGCACCAGTATCATTTTCTATGGCTCGTACTACAGAACCACCCTTCCCAATCAAACTACCAACTTTTGCTTGCTGGCACAACATCTTGAATATGACCTCCTCTTCTCCAATCATTCTTCCAGGACCATGAGAATAACTCCTCTTGTGATAGTCAGTATGATACCGCCCTGATGGATGACCCCGATGAGGGAGAGGGTCTTCCAGGGGGGGCACTGTATCTGCTGAACTATGCATTCCACCAGAAGGTGCAGAAGAGCTGCAATGTGCGGGATCTGGCCCAGGATTCTCATGAAGAGATATCGAGATGGATAGCAGTGCTTGCTTCACAACCGAGACGTTTCCTGTTAGCTGCATATCAAATCAACCACTATTAAAGGCTTAAGGAGACAGTTACCTTCATACACTACAAGAGGACTTGGAAATCAGCCATCCATGGACAATCTACCAGCGCAACCAAAATAGCAACAAATTCAAAAATCTGGTATCCCCGTATATGAGTTCACTCAATACTTCATCTGAAACTTGAGAACTTAACCAAAGAAGCAACGAAATGCTGACAGATGCTGTTTATACACTTCCAATCATACCATAGACAAAGCATGAGCCAAGCTCGAAACGGATGCTTGCATACAAATCCAAATTTGGTAATCAGCAAACCTCTGGTTTTTCAATTGCAGAGGATTAAGAGCGTAAAAAATCAACCTTTCTAAGCTCAAACAGAATAAGTGGTAAAGAAGAAGGATTCCCTAGAGATACCTCAATTAATTCATCAGCAGGAGAAGCGCATGGTGGAATCTGGTCCCTAGGGACCAATCTTATGGAGACCTGGTTCTCTTGTCCAATCTTCTCCAGTAACCTTCCTTCTCTCCCTGCAACAGAACCCAACTGATTACTCCCAACCAGCAGCCGACATACGACCGTCCTCTCGGCATTTCCGTGCTGATCGCCAACCAGAGAAGTTCCTTTCTCAGAGTCCTCAGCCACTCCTATAAAGCTCTCAAACACCCGAACCAGAGCCTGTTGAGCTGAAGACCTCTCGGACTGCAGTCCAGTGCTGGTGCTCGAGCTCGGAAGCGGACGAGAATTAGAGTCGGCGTTGGTCTCCTCCTTGGTCTGGGCGGGTGCAGAGTGCGAGCATACGAGGACTACACGCTCGTCGCAGCTGGCACTCAAGGTGGGGTCATCAAGGATTCGTATTTTGGCGCCGGGAACGTCGACCAGGACACTGGCAGTCTTCGATGCCGGGCAGAGGATTCTGAATGAGGCTTCAGCGGGTTTACTGGTGGCGGAGGCGGCTGCCGGCTCATAGGAAGTAGGAGCTGCAGGGCCCGGTGGTAGTGGAGGTGGCGGGTCCGGCGGCGATGGGCCGACGGGGGCGGAGTAAGCCTCCATCAGCAGTGGCAGTGTGCTCCAGAGGACGCGCTAACTTAGTGACGAGGGAATTAGGGATTCGGATTGCTACGTCTGTGACTCCTGGTTTCTGTTGGGCCAAAGTGGCTTCGAATTGGGCTGAGCCCTCTTTTCTCATAGTTGTGAATTTCCAGGGTTCATAAGATCCATACTCGAGTCCATTCTTGAGAAATAGGATCTCGTATTTGTAAAATAAGTAATAAAATGTGATAGAGTTTCAATTTTTAAGTATAAATAAATGAAAATTTCGTATGGTATCAGAATGGGTTATCGTATGGATCACACCTCTCAAATCCAAATATGAAATCAGCAAGTCAACTGGCATTTCAATACTAAAACTTTGTGATCATTTATTGATAAATCGAGATATGAAGCTAATCCCAAAATCGCACCAACAAATTTCCACACCAGCACGAGCCGTTGAGATGATTTAGTATCTTTTTTTTTCTAAAGTAAGACTTGGCACGTGTGTGGACCGTTCCATTCATTTCAATGTTTTTTTTTTTAAAGTTTTTCTCATTACCTCTAATGATCCTCTGCACCATGTGGTGGCAGTCTCTGCTTGCCCACATGATCCGTGAACGAGAAGGAAGGAGGGCAATCATATGGAATAAAAATCCGGACGGCCACACAGGTGGGCAGGAAAGAGACAGGCATGACAATCCGCGTGACAACATCGTAAGTGGTTTAAATCTAAAGCTTGATGAAGTTATCTTCTAAGTCTAATAGGAAAATTTGCGCCAGAGGGCTGAAGAGCCCAGTGATCAGAAATAGGATGATGAGCCATCGACTATGAGGATGTAACAAAATCCCAATCACGACCCAATCCTCCTGGTTGTCATGCGTTTATTGCAAGGAAAATCGGAGAGCTTGTGGATCAGAGGCGGTGGAATTCCAGATCGCAACCCGATGCGATGCCGATGGTTGGTTCACGTGGGAAGAGCGGATTCTAATTTATTACGTTGCGTGCCACATCAATGCATCACCGTAGATACTTACTTCCACCGACGAAAGTAAACGGTTCGGTCGGCGTCGGTTAGAATCAACCCTCTTGGCCTCTTTACGGAGCTGGCAGGAACAGGACGGCGTCAGCGAGTGACGCGTGTCGGGACACGAGCGATCATAGCGAGAGGATAGCTCGCGTGGCTTAGGCTATTCACGGTTTGATCTGATTTAAAAAGTCATGTTAGTCAAAATTAGATAATCCAATGTGGTTTATCGAGAAACATTAAGTCCGGTTAGCAAGCAGCGTAGCTCAATACACACATAGCTTATTCTTGCCATTGTGTTGTTATGTAATACAAATATAATTTAATTTACCTAGGAAATCCACAAACTATCAATTTTAGTTTAAGGAAGCTATTATTATTATTTAATTATCATTTACAAAAATTGATTCGATTTTTTTTAATTTGTGGTACTGGGTGTGTCGCGAAGGCTATAAAAGACAATTTTGCCCCTACTAACTTTACAGTGAGTACGACCTTGCAAGTCAGGAGATAAAGAATTCGGAGGTTGTGGTGGTGGTTGTGAGGTGGGTCCCGCGGTTGTCAGATACTGTACAAGATATTTTTCTGGCAAAGCACCGAACCCCCACAAAACCCTCCACCCCCCACAAAAAAACCAGAAACAGAAAGATACTTCGCTCGAAACGGTCCACATCTCGGCCTCAACTTCCTTTTAATCCTCACCACGCAATTTTCTCTCCACTTCGCACGGTGACATGACACCCACGGCCACCATCCGAAAAATGCCCTCGATGGCCACCTCCCTCGAATTTACCTCATCCAATTTGAGCTCATCACGTTCCCGTACACGAACGCCACCGTCATCGTTCGTGCTCGTAGGCGTCTAGAGCTGGATGTCGAGCTGCCACCACGGCTGCATCCCGTGGCGTTGAGGGAGCTTTGAGCGCGGAGCAAACCCCCGAAGTGTGGCCCCATTGCTAGCCTCAGCTGTGCCATGCGGTGCTAGTTTCAATCAGACACATCACTAGGTGCGATACTAACTACAAGCTGTACAGTGATATTATCACCGATAATAAGAATGATATATTATACATGTCATACCTTATCTCAGACATCTAATTTTGATTATGAGAATTCGCTCTCGAAATTTCCTGTCATAAGTCAATCAAATTCTAAATTAAAGGAATTAAGAATAGATGGATTATTAAAAATAATATTAAATAGCATAAAAATAAATTTGACAATCTATTAATATTTTTAAAGTAGAATTCCACTAGTTAATTTATCCTACGTTTCAAATTCCATGGAATTGTGACTGGATTCGTGGTCGTCGGTGTTTGAATCCTCGACGGCTCTCTGCTCGTCGCCAGCGCGGATCCCAACATCGCGGCTGAATGAGGAACTTCGCTGTGAGGCTGGCTCGGGGACCTGGAAGTAATAACCACACGAACGGAGGACGAACTAGCAAAATAACAGGCCCGAGGGGTCGTTCGAGACTAACGAGGTTTACGTGGACACCGGGGTTGCGTCAATAAACAAACTTCCCTCTGCCTCCACTTTTTTTCAAAGAAAATTATTATATTATAATAAAAAAAAATCCCCCGTCCCCCCCGCTCAGCTTGCCTCTCATCACCACAAACTTATCTTTTTTTTTTCATTTTCTTCACATACTGATTATAGTCGTCATCCAATAAAAAAATTTTAATAAGTTATCATTTTATCCTCTTCCATAATAATAATAAGATTTTATATTTAAATTTTATTTATACAAATTTCATAATAAAAAAGTTTTATTTTTAATAATTGTTTGGACTATGAATCCAGATTAATCAGAGTATATTTATAATTTGGATAAAAAGACTAAGTTGCCCCCACCCAACCCGACGCCCCACGTTTCAATATTTCGATTTTGGACCTCACATTATTCACCACACTCGCCCACCACCGCCTCATTTCTCCCCTGCTTTTTCTCTCTCGTACATCGCCACCATACCTTCTCTCTCTAAATCTCTTTCTCTAAAACCATCCACTCCCTCTCGCTCCATAAAATCTCTTGGCCTCTCTGACACGCCTTCCCTCTCATCTCTCTCTCTCTCTCTCTCTCTCGTGTACCCTCTCGTTTACCAGAACCGGTCGACTGAATTCTTCGCAGACATGGGGAGCAGAGTCTGTGAGCTCTGCGGAGGCGATGCCTCCCTTTACTGCGATTCTGACTCCGCCTTCCTGTGCTTTCACTGTGACGCCGAAGTCCACGGCGCCAACTTCCTCGTCGCCCGCCACATCCGCCACTCCGTCTGCTCCTCCTGCGGGTCCCTCGCCGATAACCGCTTCTCCGGCGCCCGGATCACCCCTCATCCGGCCTACTGCCGGTCCTGCTCCTGTGAACGCCCGTGTCCGGGAGCGGGGGACTCCGACTCACTTTCGTCGGGGTCGGACTGTATTTCGTCAACGGGATCCGCTGCCGGGGTTGCGTCGATGAAGATCCGTCGATGCAGCAGTAAGCGCGAGCCGCTCGAGAGATTCTCTTCCTCGAGCTCGCTGACGGAGATCTCAGGGAAGGACTCGGCGAGAGTCCCGTCCGGGGAGATTAGCTCCTCAACGAGGATCGACAGAGGAAGGAATCGATCCACTGGATTATCGCAGGCAGTGTCGCGCTTAGACGCGAGGACGGAGGCCATCTTGGGAATTTGGCGGCAGAGGATGGGGCTGACGGGCAGCTCGGTCGTCGACTGCGCCGCCCGGGCCTTGGGCTCCGGCGATGGCGAAATGACGGCCCTACCACGGAGGATCCTGCTGGCGGCGTCGTTTTGGCTCGGGATGAGGATGTGCAGGGCGATGAGAAATGCCACGTGGCAGTTGCAGATCAGGAGGCTGGAGGGTGTATCGGGCGTGCCGGCGAAGCTGATAATGGCCGCGGCCGCCAAGCTCGCGCGTATGATCGGTGTCAGGCGAGCGGGCCGTCGCCCTGAAGAGGGCTGCGATGAGTGCTCCGTGTGATAATCTGAACTTTGTCGAGCTTAAATTTTGTGGACATATTAATCGCTATATATATATATATATATAAACCTATATGATGTTGTTGTAAAACATCTTAGGCTCATGCTATATAACCTATCTGAATTTTGCCCGATCGGAGGCGAGTTAACATTTGATTGGCAGTTGCAGAGGGGGTGGTGGAACTACTGGTTATTGGGTCGGGTTTAATATTTATTATTATGAGTGATGTTGCGAGGTCACATTAAATGTGAACATTTCTCGATTCTCAAAACGAATCGTTTTTATTCCAGACGCGGTTCAGGGGGGAATGACGTGTTGTTCACCTTTATGACGTCATTATAAATCTCAAATCTCCATGTTTATATTCCAATGAAAAAACCGAACCACAACATAAAATAAATCTATAAAGATAAGATCGAGGAGAAATTGAAGGGGCTCCTAAAGTCCAATGAGGAGGTAGATCCAACCGGATCCGAGTGATTGAAATCCGAGGCTACGGAGTTCTGTGCGATGCTCGAACGTCCGGCTCTGAAGGGAATGAATCAAGTTGGCGACAATTTGATACATGATTAGTTGAATAAGAACAGTGGATTAATTTGGACCGTGAATTTCCTACGTATGATTATTAAATTCCATCGAGTGATTGAGATTTGCTGTTTATTAAATTGTGGGTGATGGTACGATTATTCTGTCCAACGTCATCAGCTATAGGGCCACCAAAATTTGGCACTTTCGCCAAGGATGATATGAATATAATATGAAAAAATTATACTTGCGTTAAAGTTTTTGGTTCACTTGATATATGAGGTTATATGGCATAACGTAAAAGTAGTTTTTATAATAAAAATATATGAAAAAAATTAAAATTTTGATTAATATATGCAAATAATTATTTCAATATTTGGTTAAAATTAACACAATAATTAGATTTATAAATAAATTATATTATAAAAAATTATTTTAAAATATATAATTATTTAAATTTATTTTAAAAATAATTATTTATACACTTTGAGTCTAATGACACGCCTCAAAGTACAAAATATTTGTGTCTATGCTGAAAATTTTTGAATCACCCAAGATTATGAGTCGTGCCGATATGGTCTGCATTCATCGAGCCAACCCAATAGATAGGCCTAATCAGCTTGTGCTCCTCGAAAAATAGAGATTGGCCGCTTAAAGAACTTGAACTTGCGGGGCCAGCTCGGGGATCTCATCCACATCATAATCTCATCTTTCGTTGCAATTTCAGCTTCGAAATAAAAAATTACTCGACTTATAACTAGTTATCATCTATCATTCAATATCGAAATAAAAATATTAGAATTATAAATAATTATTAAAATTAAATATTTAATAATGCGTAATAAAATTAGCCACATTTTGAAAGAATAAAAAGGTAGTTTCAAGCAATTAAACCTACTCCCAATTCAAATATCTGTATAATAATTTCTGTAGTCTTAATTTAATTTAATTTTTCATGGATAATATCAAATTTATGAATTATGAATATTTACTTTTCTATATATCTAATGTATATTGCACAGGACATTAACTAGTATTACTTTAAATAGAGATATGATTTTATATTCCAAAATTATCCATATCTTCAACCTACCTTACATCAATTTTCAATGATTAACTCTGTGACTTTTTAACGTATCAGTTTCATTTTCCCATATTTTATTTATCTTCGAGAGTGACTGTTCCTCTCACGTTCTTCAAATTTTCTTTACCTTTTTTCTAGGGAATTACTATGGTCAAATTTTAACACGTTATCTTTTTTTTTTCTCATTAATAATGAACACACAATATTCTTTAAGTTATTATATTTACATGACACTTCTTTTTTCCCACACAGATAACCATAGTTTTTAAAACCTAATCGGATCAGAAATCAATATAAGTATTGGTTCATAAGTTAAACTGCATATTTAATAATATAATATTACTGATAAATTTATATAACATCACAATTTGAATATGATTTATAATAAAAATTATTAATATAATCATTATATTAAATAAAAGTTTAATATAAAATATAAATATAAGTCTAATAAAATAATGTATGTAGATTATAATATATTTTTATTTTTATTTTTATTTTAAGTAGGTCGATATTTTTACCGATTTAATTAGATTTACCAGTCGAACCGAGAACTTGCCGATTCAATCGAAATTAACTTTATTGAAAGTGCAATTGAGTCTTTTATAGAAACTAAACCTGATGAGTGGTCGGTTCCTGGTTGAACCAATCGGTTGGCCCGGTACGATTTTTGAAACTATGCTTATAACGAGTGGCATAGGTCATGTGCGATGCTCAAATATATTAACATGTTTTTTTATTATCATTTTCAATTTTAAATGATACTCACGGTGGATAACACTCTGTAATCTCTAATATGCAATAAGGGATGTGGGTCATCCATCAAGTTCATGTTAGACACGTTACTTGATAGTACTCATCATGTCACGTGTGTGTTTATATATATATGTATATATATGTATATGTATATCAGTCACCCAAAAGGAAAAGAATAATGTGCATGTGATTGTCAACTAGTGTTTCCTCCGGTCAAAAAAATATTAAAAATATGATTCAGAATACATAAAATATAGCGCTAGATTAAAAAATAATTAAAAAAGATAGAGTGTTTGGATACATTGAATTATTCCCCAACCTATCCTTGATCTTTGTTTTATGAAATTTGGTCCTCAACTAGTGCATATAGTCGGATTAGTCCCTTTCGTTCTTTTTCTTTTTTCTTTTGATAAGTAGGGTTGCATTTGTCCTCAACATGAACATTACACGACTTTTTTTTCCCTCAAGATACATAAGAAGAAGAAAAAAAAAGCAAAGGAAAAAAATGGAGAGAAAGGCGTAAAACTCATAATTGATTTACATTTGAATGTCGTCGGGATCTTAATTAATTTCACCGCTTTATAAAACTTAAGTTCGGATCTTAATTTTCAAAAAAAAAAGATGTTGAACAAAGTTATTATTTATTCTCATTTGAGGAGAAGAATTTGGTTGTTTAGTAGAATTGATAACAAATTCCATGGTTTATCAGCTATCTTAAATAGGGAAAAAAACTATTGCTTCTTTCTCAAAAATGAATGAGACATTAATATGCTTTCCAGACTCATGAATGTCATATACAAGTCCATTTGCGGTCAGTGAATAAAATTGCGTTCAACGCGGGGGGAGGGGTGCCATTCTCATAATCTCAATATTATATCTACATATGTTCATGAATATACACCATATTAGACTAGTGGTTTTCTTATTAGGTTTCCAAATTGGTGATCAAATGATCGAATCCAATATTAGAATGGTCGACAAGAATTTTTTCATAGATTCTGTCCCGATTGCTGACTGATCTCAAAGTGCGTTTTAGTTAATCCTGGAATATTGTGTGGTAAAAAAAATCATGAAATATACTCTTTTTTTTCTAATTTCTTAGGATTTTAATATGAATGTACTCCTCTGGCTACCCGCAGACTCAGATGGCTGTCGAAGTACTATAGGTCTGCGCGTACATAGGCAGGCGCACATGTCATCATTTTATAGGTCAACCCAGACTTAGTCTCTAACACCTGTGATAGTGGGCAAAGGGAAGATTATTTTGATCACATTATGAGATTTGTATTTAAGGATGTCTCAATTGTGTCTTTATTTGAATAGTTTAGATATAATTGTGAATATAAAATTATGAGAGAAGTTAAATATGCTCCTTATGAGAGATTGGAGATAGTTAACTTGGTGTGATTCGAAATTAATTTAGGGCACTCAAAACACTTATTTTACAAATGGTTGACGCCTTTTTACTAACTCGAACGAGTTTCTAGTGTAAAGCTCCCTAGCTCTTTATGTGCTCGGCGGTCGCACGACACATTTACCTATATAAATCTTTCTCTAATGGATGTGAGCAATACAGTGTCGAGTCGATTACCAAAGTGCAAGTGGGAGATGTAAGGAAATAGATCCACCCATGGGGAATCCGACCGAACCCAAACCCGACCCGGTATTTAAACGGTTTCGTAACTCCCCCATAATGTACCAATTAATCACAATTAATTGGTAACGGTTACAGCTCATTAATGAGCTAATATTGCCGTGTTGAATGTCTGAAGAATAAAGCAAGTCTTTCGGCCTCCATTCACTCAGTGGAATTGGCTGAGCAATTGAGGGAGACTGGAGAGAAGAGAAATAGAGTTCAGCTTCATGTGCGGCTCCCATTAGAGAATGACAGAGAAGGTGTCCGTGCTGTCGATCGATATTGGTTCATGCTCAAATATATAGCGAGAATCCACCGTCGGCTCGCATGTTTGTGCAAGTGTATATGATTCAATCTCGCACCACATTCTTGACTTATCAATTTAGTTTCTCGAGACATTTTTAAAATTCCTCTTGAAATTTATAATGTATGAATGGAATTGATATGTATTATGTATGTGTATAGAATTCTAATTACCCGTCCCTTATTCGAGTGTTATAAATAATGAGCGTGGGAGCTAGCATGGATTAAGCATGAATTTGCCAAATTTGTGGATTTCTGAATACGAGATGGAACCGAACCAGACGGGGGGGAAGAAAGAAGAAGAAGAAGATAGAATATGTGTAGCTCAAGGTTAGGAATGTCTGGCGTGTGCGGGCACAGGAGCCCAAATTGCATTCTTTTCTGGGGGGATTTGGGTGTTGGGCCTTTTTCCCACTACTCTCTCTTTAAGCCCAATCGTTGTGTTCCACCGGATTATAGTATTTATCTAAGACTAGTAATTCGTGTCGTATTTAAACAATCTGTATAAAAAGGAATTTAATTCATACAAACTAGCCGTATCCAAATGTGTTAATTGCACATGCATGTAATTAACATGTTTAATACTATAATGATAAAAATTCGATCAAGATATTTACCGTATAACTATCATGATAATGAGACTATCACAATAAAATATAGTAAATGAGACTTCAACGCCTAATTAAACAAGTGAAATAGGTTCTATACATATTTAAATATGTCTAATGAGGTATAATTAATCATTTTTTATCAAGTCATACGGGTTCACAATGGCTCAATCTGAACTCGCCTAATTTCGTGCCGTACACAAAATCGCCAGTCCTAAGTCTCTTTTGAAGCTTCGCAGCTCGATTTCTCTCCCCGATTTTTGGCACGCATTAATAGGCTACCAAATTCTCAGAAATTCTACCGATGGATGGACGAATGGAACCCGACCTAAAGTTGGGATGTGTAATACGCAATAACTTGATAAAAAAAAAGAATAAATGGAAAGTAATTTTCCAGCTACTATTTCTCTAATATGGTTTGATTCTTGGCAAATATATGTATACGTGCGTGTATATATATATATATGCGTTTGACATGATTGACTTTAATTAAGGAAAGTCAAATTTTACGTCACGTAATTTGGAAAAATATCATTAATAATAATAGATTATACCTGACTGGATAATCGTAATTTTATTTCTACCTGCGCGTAATTCCCAATGGAACTTCCCACTACACAGAGAGGCGCCCCCACTAAAATCTTTACAAAACCCTCCCATTGTCCGACGGTGAGAATCTCTCTCTCTCTCTCTCTCTCTCTCTCTCTCTCCCTGTGTCCGGTGTCTATGGAGGCGCTGTCCGGTACGCTACTTGCGTCCAGGGTCCCCAACGCAAGTCACACCCCAGCAAGCAACTTAGTCGCTCCATCCTCTGACTGGCGGATTGCTACTCTCCACGTACCCGGTGGCCGAAATTTCCGGGGAATTCGAGCTCGCGCCGCCTCCCCTGTTTCAGGCGAAGGCGGGGAGGAGACGCTGTCGGAGGGCGAGCTCCATCTGATCTCCGGAGACGCTGCCTCCTCCTTCGAGGTAGTCTCGCTGTTCTCAATCGTCACCATTTTTCCCTCTTCTATCTGTGCACCAGCCAAAGTTTCATGACTGGAGTCCCTGCTCCATCATTTTGATTGGTTACTGCCTCAGAAACAACTGGTGTCATGCGATCTTGGGATTGTGTCGATATACTCTTTTGATGCTGCTTCGTTCCCACTGGGAAAATTGGAGTCCTTTTCAGTTTATAGGGTCTCGTTGTTGAATGGCGGGTTTAGATTGCTGTTGGTTGTGATTGGGTCATCTCTGGTTGTGAAGGGTGATTTAGAGCAGAATCGAAGTATCGAGACCGATGTGGATGACACATTAAAGATGGAGAAGCCGCTGTCGGTACCCCATGGAAGTGGAACGAGAGCTGGCCTCTTCAGAACACCGATTTCTGGTGGAGTCCAGAGTGCTACCTCGGCTCATGGATTACCCCGACCTGCACTTGCAGTTCGGAATCTGATGGAGCAGGTAAAGGCCCGCTGTCTTTCTTCCCCAGATAACTTCAAGACCCTCTTGGCATCGTTTAATAAACATGCCTACTTGATGTCTGATCGATCTTTGTATAAATTTCGTTGTAATTCAAGGCTAGGTTTGCTCATCTGTGCACAGTAATGTCTCGAATGCACCATCGACGAGAAGGATATCCATTTGGTTCGCTGGTCGATTTTGCTCCTGATGCCATGGGACGTAAGTCACTGAGAACCTTATAATATTTTGTAATTAGAGGAATTGTCAGGGATGGATTTATGGTGAGTTCTTGCGGTGATCATCCCCTTGACTTGGGAAAATGTGGAAAGTTTATAAAATCTTGATTTTATCTTTGTTTTACTAAATTATCTCATCCCCATTTGGATTTTGAATGGTTCTCTATGGCAGTTCTTTTGTTTGGAAGTTTAGTCTGCATGTATGACGCGTAAACTATTTTTGAATGTAAACTTATCTCTCATTTTCATATTTATAGTTATCTCTACCATTTTAATTAGAATTTTTTGCTCTTTTTTTTTTTGTTTTGCAGATCCCATATTTTCATTTTCCCCATTGGCAATCCATACTCGAAATCTGTTGGCTGACCCGAGATGCACATTAGTCGTGCAGGTAAAGATATAGCTTGCTCTCGTTTGTTTGCTATGTGATTCTTGCTTCCTCTCATTTAATTTGTTAGATTTTGTAGATTCCTGGATGGAGTGGCTTATCAAATGCCAGAGTGACAATTTTTGGTGATGTTTATCCTCTCCCAGAACATCAACAGGTAGTTTTATTAGTCTGAACAAGGTTGACTTCACTGCATTTGAATTTGATATTCATCTCTAGCCCTCACATCACATCTGAATACCTGGTGTGCTGTCTCTATCATTTAATTTCTTCTGAGTTTTTCAATAGCTGAAATCTCCACTACTAGGCCTAGCAACTGTCCTATCCAAGTTCTTGATGTTACTTCTTGGAAAAATCCCCTTGTCAACATAGTTTTTAGAGGGTGGAAATGGATCCGCAACTAGCATATACTATCTTGACGTGTTGTTAAAACAGCAATAGGGACAATGACTGTATAGTGCTTTCGTGAATTTATGTTGAGGCAAGGTTCGCCATTCTCTTTATACTTCAATGAACTTGCCTCAAGATATTCTTTCCCATTTCATAATTTGATACATTGTCAGGAATGGGCTCATAAACAATACATAGCAAAACATCAACAAGGCCCTTCACAGCAATGGGGAAACTTCTACTATTTCAGGATGCGAGACATCAGGTTGGTCTCATGAGAACCTGCTGACTTGACTGAGAGTCAAAATATCCCCAAAACATAATCTTGGTAGTATGCTTGTAGTATGTCCATCTACAATGTTACAAACTCATTGTGGTGAATGTGTTGTTGCCAGTGATATATACTTTATTGGGGGATTCGGCACTGTTGCCTGGGTTGATGTTGAGGAGTATGAGTCATTGAAACCTGATAAGATTGCAGTTGATGGTGGCGAGCAGAATTTAAAGGTTTGGCATGAAACTTTGCTTTGAGGGTTCTATCGTCTTATATTTATTCTCTTCGAGGATTTTTTTGGTTCATTTCCCCCCCAGCAGGAGGTTCTGTTGGTTGTTTATATGCGTATCTCAATAAAAGTTTGCGCTTGTCATCTTGTCGGTCATGTGCATTTTATTAGATCAACACTTCAAAAGTGGTTGTAGGTAGATGTTAGATAATGTCACTCTTATCTTAAGTTCTCTAGCATATGAGCATCAATTCAGATGAACATTTGAGTTGTTGATCTGTATCCACTGACTGCAGGAACTTAATTCTATATTTTCAAAACCCTTGAAAAAACTCTTGTCTGCGGAGAGTGAGGTAGATGATGCTGCCCTCATATCTATTGACAGCAAGGGAACAGATGTTCGGGTCCGACAAGGTGCACAGGTATATATACATTGTCTTTTTCCTTTTCAGAAGGCACATTGCAAATAAAGTAGCCCTTCCATATCCATTTTTCTCTGTTCTGCAGTTCAATATACAGAGAGTATCATTTGATGGAGGGCATGCAGTAGAAACCCTAGATGAAGCAAAGGCTGCACTATGGAAGCTAATACGTAAAGGCAGAGTGCCCAAATAGTTCATGACTAGTGTGTAGGTTTTAAAATTTTCTCTAGTTTCAATCTAGGCCAAACTGCAACTACTACAGCTAGCAACTGATGAACTCCAGATGTTTAAGTAGATCATCATCATTACCGTCGGATTGCCAAGCCACAAGATGTGCTTAACCTTTGATTAAGAGATCAGAATATAAGCCCTTTTTCTTGGCTTTTTTTTTTTTTTCCCGAGTCTAGTGAGTGCACGATATGGAGTTGTCTTTGTACTTTTCTATGTTTCTTGTTGGTCAAGATTTGAGCCCCACGAACCCGTTTGGAATTGAATTTTGAGTGTTCCCCTGAAACTATTGGAAGAGTAGAGAGCAACCAGTAAAAGTTCTTGGGAAGCCGTGAAAGCTTGTGCCCCGCAGTTCAGTCCTCTTCTAGGCTCGAGAACCTCAATCAAAGTCGGAGAAAAAGTATCTTGTTTTGAGTTGATCAGCAATTACTTCAACCCCCAATGTAAAACACTCATCCACTCAAGCTATGGCTGGAGAGAGCAAATCGAATTTCTGAGGAATGGGCGTGCGGTCGATCAGTGTCATGAGTCCATCCTGCACCATACGAAAACAAGGGATCTATCTACCTTGGGGCTCTCGGCACCTCTCTTCTCTGATTACAATCGCTGTAGAAGAGTTCCATGGGTCCTCCCGGAATGAGTTGTTCAAGGCTGTGAATGTCTACCTGGGGACTGTTGTGGCTGCACCCACCCTACCGGTCGAGGTGGGGAAGGGCGATAAGGAGAAGGCGCTGGCTGTGGCAGTAGATGTAAATGAAGAAGTAACCAACATGTTCGAGAAGGTTGAGCTCCAGCGAGGCCAGGTCCTTGCTGAGCCATTTACGGGGAGCTGCAGATCTAGGCGATCTCAATGCCGCTCTTCGGTCAGAATTGAGAACGTACGAGCTAAGCTTCCACAGGAAGCGCAAGGACAGGGTCTTCAATTCGTACCTGCCTTTCATCATGGAGAGGTCGAGGGCCATCCAAGACAAGACCAAAGCAGTGAAGACTTCACTCGGCTAACCATTTCGGCTGGAACGCCGATAACATGTTCATTCTTGACCACCCAATGACGTTCTGGGCTCCTGCCATTGATCCCCGGCTTTAAGAAGATGATTTTGGAAGATCTGGACAGAGTTTCTGGAAGGAGAGGAGTATTACCAGAGTGTCGGGCAAGCCTGGAAGCGCGGATATTTGCTGCATGGACCTCCTGGCACTGGGAAATCCGGCCTGATAGCAGCCATTGCTAACCACATAAACTTTGACATCTACGACCTGGATCTGACCGATGTGTGGACGAACACTGACCTCAAATGCCTGATGCTCGGCATGTCTAAACGGTCCATTCTCATGATAGAAGATACAAACTGCCCGATAGAGATATAAAAACCGAGAGACCGATTACGAACCGGTCAACAGAAATGACAGCAATGGTGACTCGCCCTGGGTTCCTCAATTTCATGGATGGTCTGCTACCATGCTGCTGGGGAGGCGTGGATAATTATACCGACGACAAATCATAGAGAGAGGCTCGATCCAGCTCTACTGAGACAGGGTCGGATGGACGTGCACAACTGGCCTGGCCGGTCGTACCGCACTGCGCCCACGTTCAAGGAGCTGAGGTCAACCCGGCAGAGGTGGGCGGGGAGCTGACGAAGAGCCGAAACAGCGAGGCATCCCTTCAGGGCCCTGTCGCCTTCCTCCGTGACAAGATTGCCCGACGAGCTGCAGCCCGTGGCTATGATGAGCCGAGAGCTCGTAAATGGCAGAGAACTGGCGTCATAAAAGAACACTGAGATTGTGCAACAGCAATTTTGTTAAATCGTAAGGTCGGGTTCGGGTTTCTTGAAGTTGGAAGATGAAGATACAAGGAAAACTCACGGATTCAAACATCACGTTTGGTAATCAGCCAAGCCCGAAAAAACATATTCATGCGGGAGAGAGAAGAGAGCACAGGACTGAAACAGAGCTGCACCGAGTCGAACATGTAATGTACATCAAGGAACCTCAATAAGAGCCCTGAACCTATCTTATTTTAAATAAAATGGCTCAATCGCGATGTAAAGAAACCGCGCAGTAAAGGACAAGGCGGCAACTCAGGGGTCAATGCACAAAGAGAATCTACAGACACAACGATCCATAGCAACAAGAAGTGAATTCCATATGGAGGCTTTATGAAATCGGACTCTAGGAACTTCGAATAGCTTATCGGGTTTCGTCCTCAAGGTTGCGGAAGCCTGCAGTCAAATCCTCGTGTAGCTTCTTGAATTTTGCAACCAGAGCTTTTTCTCCTTCTGCTGGGTCTTCGAATTTCTGGGACCTGCATGATTTGCACAAGCAGGGAAAAAAAAAACATAGGTAAAAGAGCATATTAAGCGAAGGTTATTACCATATTCCACCTTGTCTTAACACGCTGAAATAACATAATAATATATTTTAGCGTACGTCTATCTAGAGAATATGTGCTTGAATGAGCAAGTACATACACTAAACGGTAGAACAGATCACCCAATCGGTGCTTAATGAGGGTGTACGTAATCTTCTGTCCATCCATGCCAGCACCTCTCTCGACCGCCTGCGTTCATAGCACAGCAGTCTCTCAGAGACTCAGACTATGGAGGATTATCCTGAAGCATCATTAATCACAGGGAAGAGGACTACTATTCCAACAGACCGTTCAAACATTTCTCAAATGGAAATTCATTGTTTTCTCATCTTTTGACACTGACATTCTCTTTGATTTTAAATGCGATTGCTCGTTATGAAGTCTGTTAATTATGCAACTCAGACTATCACTCCTGTCCACTCACAGCAAATTTTTTAAGACAAATCTGAAAGACATTACTGTGTGTCTGAGAGTTGCTGGAAATATTCTTACCTGATTGGCCAAACTGTAGAAATGGATAATGTTGCGCATCATCCAAACACTCTTATAGAAAGGGCAGAATTTATCATACCTGTCAAATTCATGACCGCTGTCAATTTCACGGGAAGAAATATGAATAGGAGATTTTGTAAAAGAGAGTAGCAAGTCCTGGGCTTACGGAGTAAACGCATTCTGAGCAAGATAATCCTCCCTCAAAAGCTTTGCGGTTTCCAAGGTAATCTTATCTGCTTCAGCTAAAGCATCCTTTCCCACAAGCTGCAGAATCATTAAGTGACAGAGAAGTCAATACAAGGAAAATCTCGCAGATTATTTAGATGGAAAAATAAAATAATCATTAAATGGAAATCCAGTGTTATTCTAATAGAGACGTAATAATGGTAAGGCATTGGCAAAAAGGCAGCTGGTAGAAGGGAAATGAAAGTAATCATTATATATGAGGTAAGTGACCAATCTATCCAGCATACACTCTACCACATCCAGTGAAAAATACATGGGAAAAATCGGGAAATGGAGTATATACCTGGACAATTTCGTTTAGATCATCTTCTCGCTGCAGCACCTCACGAGCCTTTGTCCTGATGTTGATAAAATCTGGATCAAATTGCTCATAGAAAGACTCCAGTGCCTACAAGTGAAATTAAAGCATTAACATCCCCTGCAATATTGGGATAAGAGTTATCAGATAATAATAGATTTCATATGTCAAAGAATAGTCAAGAAACTCACGGATGAGTACTTTGAGTATGATATGAGCCAGTTTACGGAAGGAAAATGTTTTCTCTGGGCCAATTTCTTGTCTAGACCCCAAAAGACCTGAGAAGAACAAGAACTATAGTGAAGAGAACTTCATATATACTTCATTTGCCTGCAAATTAGATGCATTTTAGGAGCCAAAAAGATATATTGTTTAATGCAACATTGCAACTCCTGTAGAAAGTTCATTCTGCACATGTAATCCAGGTGCCAGTTGATTAAAAATACAATACACTAATCAGTACACATAAAGAAATTTAATATTTTCTATAGGAAGGTGATAACTCTTCAACCAGAAGCCAACTCTACAGAGTCCATACCCTCTTCCAAATTACCTTTACATTGTGACATTAGAGACAATCAAAGTATGCAGCATTTCCATCACTTAATACATTATAATGAATCTTCAGGCATACCTGAACAATACTGAGGGTTGCAGATGTGACAGGATCAGAGAAATCTCCTCCAGGAGGAGATACCGCACCAACAATTGTGACACTACCTGTACGCTCTGGCCCACCAAGACACTTCACTTTACCAGCACGTTCGTAGAAAGATGCTAAACGAGCAGCTAGATAAGCTGGATATCCACTATCTGCAGGCATTTCTGCCTACACAAGTCAACAAAGAAAGGTATGAAAAGTCCACAACTCAAATAGAACATTTACTGAAACCTCACTTCCAACTAGACCGATGAAAGTGATCAAATTGCAGATAACTTACCAACCGCCCTGAGATTTCACGCAAAGCTTCTGCCCAACGAGAAGTTGAATCTGCCATCATACTGACATTGTAGCCCATATCTCTAAAGTATTCAGCGATGGTAATCCCTGAAAAGCACATTCAAATAAATTGAGAACTATATGGAAACTGAAAAAATTTAGCACCCCAATATATTTATAAAGAATCCCTATCTTCCGAAACTAAAAACAAGAGAAACCAAATATAAGATTTTGCATATAGAGAATGGACATAATATTAACGACACAATGATAGAAAACACATAAATTCAACCATCAACCATAAGAAGAGACCTAATTTATCAAGTGCAGTTAATGTTTTTGATTACCAAATACCAATTATAATTATGTTAGGTAGACGTGGTCATATTGTTCTTCATATTAATGACATAATGTGGGATAAGCTTCACTTTTGAGAGGTGAACAACCTGGATAACCAGCTAAGACCCCCAAAATGAATGCTCAGGGATAAAGGAGGCAAGGATGCTGAGACAGCCATGGGATTTGCCTAGAAGGAGTAGTTCAGCTAGAAGGCCTGAGAAGGGGAGCAGAGATACAACCAGCTTATTTGGTAGTGACTTCAAACATACCTGTGTAGATAGATGCCTCACGAGCAGCCACAGGCATGTTGGAAGTATTGGCTACAAGAGTAGTACGCTTCATGACAGATTCTTCACGGCCATCTGGCAATGTCATCGTCAATTGAGGAAAATCCATAAGGACCTAGATGAGGATAACCTCAAGTTCAGCGTCCCATGCATAACTCCGAGCAAAAAAAGTGTCTCATGCATAATAAAAGAATAGATTGATTCAAATTTTCACTGAACGTGCCTCTGCCATTTCATTTCCTCGCTCCCCACAACCAACATAGACTACAGCTTCTGAATTAGAGTACTGCATGCGAAAAAGAGAAAAGAACTCCACAGATTAAATAGAAAATAAATACGAAACTGAGAAGTACATTGTGAACAAGAAAAAGTGAATGACAGCTTCACCTTAGAAAGGGCTTGACTAATAACAGTTTTCCCACAGCCAAAGGCCCCGGGTATGGCACAAGTTCCACCAAGCACAGAAGGAAAAAGTGCATCAAGCACACGCTGTCAGATAGAGCCACACATCATCAAAAGTATACTCCAAGATCTGGAGGCAATTATTTGTATGATAATTAATTAGGTTTTAGCAATTACCTGACCGGTAAGCAAGGGGGTATCAGCAGCAAGTTTGGCTGCAACTGGCCTAGGTGTACGTACTGGCCAAGTCTGGAAAATTGCCAAAAAAAAAGTTACAAATGTAAAATTCTTCAGTTCTCTAGGTATTAAGCTAAGGAGCTAAAAACCACCGCAATATGGAGTAAACTGGAAAACCTGAAGCATGGTGAACTGCTTTTTGACACCTTGAAACTCAAGCTCTAGGACAGTATCCTGCAATAACACATATAAAAGGTATTGTTAGTCTCAGAATTGCTCCAGAAAGGTGGTAGGGTTCTCTTGAGATTGTAGGCCATGCAAATTGGGTTTGCTGGATGCCCTAGTACAGAAACAATATGAAGAACCAAGAAAACTATAATACTACGAACTTAGACAAAAATGCAAAATAAATCTCCAATACTCATAAAAGAAAAGTGAAAAACCTGCAATGAGTATTGGCCAGGTGGTGCAATGTATGTTATTTTTCCCATAGAATCTGGAGGAAGAGCCACATGATGTTGCATAAGACTGTTCTCGAAGACAGTCTGCCAGGAAACAAATTATACAAATGGTGATACAT
This sequence comes from Sonneratia alba, assembly GCA_900174645.1. Lineage (NCBI taxonomy): Eukaryota > Viridiplantae > Streptophyta > Magnoliopsida > Myrtales > Lythraceae > Sonneratia > Sonneratia alba. The sequence continues at coordinate 5,968,522 of FWPY01000028.1, read as the reverse complement.
GCTACAGTATCAAAGAAAATTATAGATCTAACAAACTTAAGTACGGCCATTTGTTAAGATAAATTGACAAACTGTCAACTTACCGCATATAAATCTCCTCCTGTCAAGATATCTCCTTCACCTAAAAATAATTCAAAAACCATCAACTTACACCTAAATATCGCAGCCCAAATTCGACGTCCGATTATTTTTCTGTGTATACATAATCTGCTAGAGTTGGGGGTTGCTAGTTCAATTTGCCCAATGCAAGGGCTCACGGTGCAAACCCATTTGGAATATACATAAATATATCAGAGTTCTCTAATGTACTTTCTTTTTTTTTTTAAGCAATTGTTCTCATTATTCTCTTAACATAACCCTCAACCAAATAGAACAATTACCTAATTTCTCAGGCTGAAACTCCCAAAGCATGTCTTTATCTAATGCTGGGACAGAGACACCACGAGGGATGTAGACATCACCAGATCTTTTAGCAATTGTTTTCAAAGGCCTCTGCATTAACAAGAAAATTTGAATCCAGTAGAAGTCCTCCAAATGATTAAATGAAATTCAACAAACTATGAGTTCACGAAGGAAACCTGAATTCCATCAAAGATATTTCCCAAAATTCCAGGACCCAACTCCACTGACAGAGGCTGTAGTTCATAAAACAAAAATAAATTTGTAAGCATTTGACAGCCACCAGCATAAGGAAAGAAGAGTAAAAAAACATATATCTAGAGTCTACCTTGTGGGTTCTCAAAACAGGGTCATTCACCATCAACCCAGCAGTTTCCTCGTAAACTGCAATAAAAGATACAGGAAAGTAAGATGAAAATATTATGCAGATCATAGGTAGTAAATGACAGTGAATAGGAGTGCCCTTGAAGACTAGATGTGAAAGGACCTTGGATAGTTGCTGAATCTCCTTCCAAACGAATAATTTCACCAATGAGATTATCATGTCCCACGCGAACCAGCTCATACATTGCTGCCCCAGCCATCCCATCAGCCACAACCACAGGACCTGACACCTGAAATGCGAAGTTTTAATTTTTCATGGATACAAAACCGAGAAGTAAAGAGTCTAAAAACAAAGTTCCACGAAATCCCTCAACTCCTAGCATCACTTATTGCTCTAATGTGGTCTAGCATGACACAGCCAGTGAAACTGATCTAATCAATCCACTCATCCCCCGATGCATCATGTTCTTAAATGAAAGAAGTGAGATACTCAGTTCAAATTCTCTCCAACTTAATCTGATCCGGCACCGGTCATCAAGCAAGCAATGACTCAAGCAACCGGCAAGGAGAATCAATCCGAATACGGCTCAAATGCGCTTAAATCAATAGTCACAATCACGGAAACAGATTGATCGACTGAAAATAACGCTCAATTCTCAACGCAATAGCTTGCGGGATAGCTCAGAGATCGTGAGGATCGGGAACAGTACCTTGCGGACATAACCGTACTCACTCTCCTTCTCGGAATCTTCGAAGGTGGTGAGTCGAGCTCCGTACACAGCCGGCATCTTCAATTTACCGAAGACTCGATCCAGTCACTCTGGAAGTGCGATTTGTTTGGAGATCTACTCCTCCAAACTCTCAAGGCCAATCGAGATCGAGCAGCGACAGAGTGAATCTTCGAGCAAGCAAACGAGGTGGGGGCCGGGGGGGTGCTCTGTCGTTAAATGGAGGAGGTGACCGTGCGGAAATCGCCAGTGAAGGTGGCGGTGTCCATTTCCGTTTCCTGTCCTGCGACGCCGTCTTGACTCTTGTGACGTGGAGGAATCGCGACGGTCGATTCCACCATCAAGATTGATACAGGGCGAAAAAATTATCTTAAGTCACGGGGGCTTCACTGGAAGAACCGGGTCACCGGATCGGAGCCAGTGACGTGGAGCCACGTGACTGATCTGATTCGTTGTCATACTGCTCATCTATTGTCTTGAACATTTGCTCATTATTGCTCGTCCGTTTTGTCTTGTCTCCACTACTAAAATTACTAATTTCTCCTTGCAAATTGTACTCAATGCCCTTCCAGATACTTGCCACTCAGATGTACTAAGTTGCGGTTACATGTCCAAAAATAAAATAAAATTGCAAGCTCATGCCAACATGAGAAGGTAGGGGATCCAGTTGAATTTTCTAATATTCTATTTGCTACGGATAGGAAAAAGAAACTGGCAAGCTGGGAAGAGACTCAAGATTATGAGTACTTTGGTCTGGAACTGTTGGGGCATTGTGAGAAATTCAACGGCTTGCACCGAGAGACTGCAGCCGAGGAAGATTTAATTTAAGCATGAATTGTATTTCTATCTGAGACCAAAAAAAAAAGTACAATCTTGGTAAGAAAATGCAGAATGGATGGCATGCGTGCGGTAGAGGCTACCGGTCACACGAGTGACATGCGATCCGGATAGCGACCGAGTTTGCATCCGCGCTTGGGCTGATTAATGGCGGAAGAGGGAGGATGCGCAAGCCTGGGATCGACGGACTGAACTTGGGGCAACGACGCTGGGCATTAGGCGGAGTGCTTAGCAAAGGAGTCAATGGGTGTCACGACTCCAACATGCTTGTGCTACCGCTCGGTTGAGAGGTGGTCGACCAATGTTGGGATGATGCTGTGATGCGATCGATCAAGGAGACGGATCTCCGTTCGGATGCATGTGTGCAATCAAGTCAAGGTGTGGTTTGATCAGGGGATGCCTCGACACGCGCGAGCTGAGTGTTCGGGGGCAGTCAAGGCACGGTTCGAGACCTTGAATAAGGACGTGGTCGGATCAAGATCAAGTCGGCGTGAGGGATCCGCATTGACCAGAGTAGTTGGAGGCGATAACTGCAGGACAGTTACCGTTTAGATAGTAGATTGGGCGGGTCTGTCTCGACTCCACGGGCAGTGGTCAGCGGTTGATCCAAATTGGGTCTAAGGGAGGAATCCGTCAGAGCGTGGGACACTAAAGAAGGGGTGTGGGACGTGAGGGACATCCTTAGACTACTTAGTGGTTCTCATGTTGGGTTTTGCCGTATACTCCTGTGCATTGGATTGTATATAAAAATGGTGACTTTTTCCCATATGTATGTTGCTTGCTGCTTATTGTTACTATTTTTTTTTGGGGGGGTCGAATTCTAAGTGTTGGTTGCTTTAGCTTCAGTCGAGTGGTTGGGTGGCGTGGCTAGCCGAGCGACGGATTGCTCAGTGCCATCATGGGGAGCGCGATATCAGATGCTGATCGAGCAAGAATCCAACACTACGCCGATCGTATTACGCTTCCGAACCCCGTGACTGCCAATCCTGCGGGGGATTACGCATACCGTGAAGGTTGGATCCAGAGATTCCATCATGCTGATATGCATTTCATGTGGCGAGCATGACTTGGAATAGAAGACATATTGATATGCGTTAACCGAACAAACTAATCAGAATGGGTGTCTGCACGTTCTGCCGTGGGTTCATTCCGATGGCTTTCGGGCTTGTGTTGACCAAGGCTGAAGGTGCTGGCCAAGGTGCACTTTTTCTTCGCAAAAATTGCTCAAATCCTCCTAAAGTTGGGTGCTCTTGAATTAATTTAATATACTTTTTCTTTTAAATAAAAAATTATTCTTGAATACTCTGAATAATAAAAAATTATATTAAAAAATTTTCACTTCTATAAATTAATTATGGTTATCCAACATGTAAATACAATATGATATGGTTAAACTCATATATATATATATATATATATTCCCGGCAGTTCAATGAATATGCACAAATTTAGCTTAAACATGCAAGACAAACATAATTATGTCCAGATAATTATCGATTATGCTGAAAATCCCGGAGTAATTTCTAGTGTAACCGATTGCTATCACCCGACAAATCCTCGTAGTTTTCGCACTCATTATAGTATTGCAGACACTGAATGGATTTCAAAGCATAGCTTGCACGTTAATCATCTTCCCTGTGACCGTCTCGAGAACTTCTCAGCTTATTATTGGACACCGAGATCCACTCCTACCCGAGCTCGTGCGTATCGAGGTGTAAGTCTCAAAACGTGGTGATTGCCGCCTCGTCATTGTCAGGGGATATCTACTGGGCAGGAAAATGGACATCAGTGGCTGAGAAAACATATGATCGGGAGGAAACACGTGGGCCCACGCCAAGCAGTACGGAGCTCCCGGGACAGCCACAGATTGCTTACCCGACAGACCGTACGGTCCAGTTCCCTCTTCCGCTATGTACGTGTAAATGGGCGAACATGGGGGCAGCGGCGACCCAGAGGGTTGGCCAGCGGCAGCATCTTTGAATACTGTGTCACCGGCACAACGCCACGTCACCGGCCCACGACTTCCTTCACACCTCCTGCGACCGCCTCTATTGGGCCCCTTCGTCGGCCTCCTCCTCCTCCTCCTTCCACCGTCTGACAACTACTATATATTTCCGGGTGTTGCTTTCTTCCGAATCAGGTGCCCGCTGCTTTCTGTCCCGCCTCATCCAGCTGTCTATTTCTATTGATGTCCCTCGCGATTCGTCTCTCCATACGTCCATGTAATTGGTGATCATTCAGTCGGACTTCCTTCTCGAAAGGGTTGAACTTTGAACTCAACGATTTCCCTGATCCTGATTTCCGAGGGGAAGCGATGAGTTTGTGTTTCATGTTAATATTTGCCTCGATCCTTTGTCAGCTGTCTGATGAAAAGTTTGCTCATTTCCTTTAAATTCGTTGGCACCATGGCTTGTTCAGCTGTTTAAAGAAACTTTTGCTTGCTATTGTTTCTCTCAATTCATTGCTGCATCCCTTTTGCAGTTCCGTTCAGATCAATTTTGACCTCTTGAATGATCTTTATCTCAGAGATTGAATGTCCAGCACCTCTGACGATGAGCACAGCTCTTTCGGGAATCTACCCGACCATCTCCTAATAGAAATCTTTGATCGGGTTCCTGTCTCGGAGTGGGCGGCAATATCCTGCGTGAATAAGAGGTGGGCGGACCTGTTTCGCCAGGAGCGCCTGTGGCAGGCTGCTCTCTCGAGGTCTTACCCTTTTGCTAGCCACACAAAGAGGTGGCCCCGGCCAATCCCACGAGGCTTGAGCAAGAGGTAGATTTCTAGTTTCATTCTTGTGTTCCAGAATGCATCTCTGTGAGAGCTTACTCATTGAAACTTCTGCTTGGAATTTCTGAGGGCTTAAATTGCACGATGGAAAGTGGTGTTCTAGCAAAACCGTTGAATGTGCTCTGTCCTTCCATATTCTGAAGTTGCAGTTTGAATAACTGTCTAAAGCTGGAGATTCGATGATTGACTTGGACGAACTGACTAGGATCTTGAGGGCTCTGTGTGCTGCATACTTTGCTAGGAGTCTAGGACATGTTAACAATTTTTTATACAGTGAATGCTAAGACATCAAGTTACTTTGCTTTCCATGAGGTTGCTGTTGAGTTATACATATACATACTCAGGGAAGTCAGTTTAGGGTATACATCTTCAGCTGGTCAGAGGCTGCCTCGAGTTAAGGAGAGCCAAGTTCAAGCACATATACGTTGATGTGAATTTTCATGAAAACTCCTTTCCTTATTGTTACTGTACTTAAAAATTGGAAATTTATTGGGATGCATGGATGTAATCACTTGCTGTCCAAATCTTTTCAGGAGATTTGTAGCTCTCTGCATTGGTAAACGTACGTTTGCTCGGGATGGGGATGTAGATGAAATCGTGGGTCACGCTTATCTCTTCCTGAAAGAGCAGCTTGAACTTCCAACCATGCCACCTCCTTCTGGGATCCTTCATGGAACCATGATTGGTGAGGCCTTCTCCTCTGTCAAGCCGACCAGCTTGCTGTTGAAAATCACATTTTGATGATGAGAGAACTGCTATATAGGCAGTTTTACCCGACTTTACATTTCTGAGTAATTGCTGTAGTCAATTGAATGCGTAAAAGTCATTTGAATATCTGTAAAGAGAAACCTGGGGCGTGGAGATCCTCAGAGAGAGTTTTATGTGCATTCAAAAACAACCTTTAGATCTTTCCTCATCCTCTGTCAGCCACTGTTCCAGAGTTCATTTGGTTCACTCATCGCTTTAACTAATTGCTGTCAAATTTCTTGGCATGTTCTATCATTCTAAACTTCTTCCTTGTCTTCTCTTGTTGCAATGTATTGACTCCAGTTTCAGGGAATCCCTGACTGGAAATGTTCTGTTGTAGCAGATCAATTCATAGCTTGTGGCAAGCCAAGGGATGTGGCACATGAGCTCGTCTCACAGATTTGGCTCGCTGTCCTTGACAACTTGGAGGAGAATGAGCGCACATTTCTCTTGCTCAAGCGACTTGCACTGGAGGCCGATGTAAGCTGCCATCCTGGAGCAATTTGCAATTGTTTGCTCTCTTGCCATTCTGCTGAGCCATCATTCTGCAGGTTTTTCTTCCGTATCCATACTCAAGATCAATCAAAGTGTGGCAGAGGGTGTTTGAGAAGCTGTTCACGGACTTCCGTGACTGCTTGAAACACAGGGATTACTGCGATGTGCTGTCGATTGCCAAAAACAAGTTTCAGCCCGTACCCTGCACTTGGTTATGTTATTAGCTCAGCCAGAAAGCTCTGTACAGTATTTCGGGTCCGAAAATTAGCCCAAGCCAAAGATGTTTTCAGCATAGTGTCTGATGACCATGACAGGCATAACAATACTATATCCTGATAAATTTTAGTTAGCTTTCAATGTTCTTAGTCAATTTTTAAGCTTAAACGTGCTCTCTGAGAAATATATTTCCCATTCCAGCTATATGATTCTGTCCATATTTTGCAGCGAGACGCTCTCCTGTCAATTAACATAACCAAATTGAAACTCCCTTGTACAGTACGAAGCTTTATGATTTGCACGTATATTTTGATCAGCCCACGTATGTATACAGATACGAGCTCACCGGCTCCTTCTGGAGCTGGGTTTGGTGGTTCTTTGTCGTGCTAAAAACAGACAGGTGGTGGAGATCGGCTCCCCGGCTCTCTGCAATGGAAAATTAAGTGTGTCTCTGTTGTTAACCGCAGCAGAATCTAATCTACAACCGTTTGCAGATGGTGCTTTGCCTCGGGTCAGGCACCCTTTAGCCTCAACAGCCCAGCCCCTTATCCTCCTAGGTAGCCCATCAATGACAGATGCGTATATTATTAATCGGACAACTACTTACAAAAATTCAAATTTGATACATCAAACTCACCACGAACTGACCCTTGCCGGGGCTTTCCTCCCATGATGAGAGTTGTCCCATCTTGGGCTATTGAGAACATTCCCCGAGCGCAAGAACAACTCACTAGTTCATAGATTCGGTGGCTTTTTACTGATGCGGACATTTTAGGTCTTTCATATGCAGTACAAAATGGAATGAGACAAATTGTCTGCGACAATTCCGACCCACTCGACTTTTCCCATGACGTTCCTTCATAACAAAACATCTTCCTCGACAAAAAAAAAAAGTGAGGATGGGAGATCTGCCGGACCGACTCTCGAACTGGAGACATGACAAGAAGTGGTTGCTCGAATCGATCCCCTTGGATGTGAGAGAAACGCAGACTGTCGAGGAAGGGAAGGTAGAAGTTTCCTTCCATTCGGAGATTGCAGAGGTGGGGGAGGAAGAGGGTACAGTCCGAGCAGCTAGATTCCTTCGTCCAACCCTCAGGGCCTTGGCACAATAATGATATGAAGGGTAGGTCACCTTCCTTGAAATTTCAATAAGCTCACCGTAGGCTACGTTTGGATCTGGGAAAGGGTCACGGAAGAGCAAAATACATATCAATTACCTTCATTTGGATAAGATTATGGAAGGGTCACGAACTTTCACGTACGCTCTCTGCTCCGGGAGACAGAAAATCACAGCAGCAGGTTACGTTACAGAGGAGACGTCAGAGGTTGGAAATTTACCTATATCGCTATATAAATATCATTACTTTAATGGAGAGGATAGATGGATTAAACTCACTTTTTAAATTTTAGAGTAATTTACATACATATCCACCCTCAATATTTTTAAGAGTTTAGTTAAGAGAAATATATATTAAATTATCTCAATTAATTTATGTTAATATATTATTTCTTTTTTTCCCTCCTAATTAACAACCGATATCCATACGCGTTATTGGATCGATCATGACTAGCTAAGTTCCAGCCGAGTCAGCCCATTTAAGGGGTGAAATTTTCACAATATAAATTCTTTTAATTAACACGATTCAAATCTGAAATTTTATTTAAGAGAAGAAATATTAAACTAACTCAACCAACTTGTCTTATGAGATGGTTTCTGTCTTTCTGGCTTGCTGGAGTTGATACATATAAATTTGACCATTAAGAAGGACAATAAGGCTTAGGATTATAGTTTTAAAAATCGGACCGGGTCGGCCATTTCAATTGGGAACCAACCACTCACCCGGTCCGATCCCTATAAAAAATCAAATTGCACTTTTAATGAGGTTAACTTCGATTGAGCCAGTCGGTTCCTAGTTCAACCGGTGAACTTAATTGAATGAATGAAAAAATTAGTCCACTTAAATTAAAAAAATAAAAATATATTATAATGTGCATATACTTATATTTATATAAAGTTTAATATAAAAATTATATTAATATTTTTTCTTATAAATAATATTTATATAAATTTATTCGTAATATTATAATATTAATATTATTTATTAAATATGCGATTCAACTCACTAAACTCCGTCCGACTTATGAACTCATACATATATATTTTCGATTTGACCTAATTTTAGAAATTATGTTTATAATACAAATTTACTATTAATATTATAATTATAAAATAAAGAAAAAACGTCTTCTCTCTCTCTCCCCCTCGACTTTCTAATATCCCTATTTTTCTAGCCACGTTCAGTCATCACTACATTTCCACAAATTTTAGCAATACGACTAAAAAAAACTAATATGCTCGACCAGAAAATACGTAAAATCTTAATTTAAATAAATAAATAGGGCCGAAATTTTAAATTTCTCTAGGTTCAAATTTCAACCATATAATTTCTTGAATTCTTCCGACCCTGTCTCCCCGCTTCTCAGAACCGTGAACCCACCGCACGGGCCACATCGGCAGGCTGATCTGTACGAGCCCTAAGCCCACGAAAAGGGTATGCTCCACGTCCCTATCGATTCCCTTAGTAATCGACACCTGTGCTCGTCTCGTGGCATCTTCTGCCTCTCCAGTTAGTACGTATAAATAAAATAGGGTAGCGGTACCAATTTTTAATTATAATATTTTTATAAATTTTTATTCCTATATATATATATTTATATCTCATCTATTTTTATAATAATTTTTTTTATAAATATAAAACTTTAGAGAAGTCTGATATTGAGGGGGCAAGTCATATAATATTTTTCTCGGAAATTTTGGAGAAAGAGACCTCAGAGGTTTTCTTCTTCTTTTTTTTTTTTAATGGGCAAAAAAGAGACATCAGAGTCGAAAAACAGAAAAACCTCACAAAGGAAACAACACTACGTCAAAACCCTAATCATCATCCTAATTCGGTCAAGGTTGAGAGGGAGGCAGCGGAGTCTGCGGGAAGCATCGCCGGGACCGGCAGAAGGATCCGGTAGCCGATAGGCGATCATCGGGAGCGGATAACCGGTGGTGGCACTGCCTCCATCGGAATCGGAGTTGAGGAGCGCCCGCTATCCGGTCCCTTAGCACAGTTGGTGGAGTTCCCGAGGTAACCGATCGCCGTGACTCGGGCTTGGGACTAGCCTTAGTACTCGAACTTAATTTGATTCGCTGAGGGTCTTCTTTCATGGATTTAGGGGCTCCATCAGGAAGTGATCGTGTAAAGAGTGTGGCAGGTTGATTAGTTTGAGAACTGCATCTTAGTGGGAGTGAGAATTTACTGTGAAGTTCCTCCCTTTTCTTATGTCCTTCATGAATGAAGGGAGGAGCAACTGGACAGGGTAGTGAGTGTGTGAGAGGATGCTTTCTTTAATATTAATGTTTCGACATAGCCAGTGATCAAAGATATTTCTGTTCTCTAGACATGCCGGAGGAACCACTTCGGACATTCATCGTGTTTTTTACCCAGCATTTGGAGCAACTTGAGACTTTAAGATTTTGGGGTTGCAGATGATTGCTAGCAATCAGATTCGTAGAGGTGTTTTTGGATAAAACTGGAAGCCTCACCTGATGGAATGATTTGGGCTGATTATTGGGTCGTAAGTTTTTATAAATTCTAATTCTTTTGTTTCAGCCAAATTTTCAGCTCCTCTGCAGGTTTCTTCAGTGTCAAGAGGGTAGTGATAGATCTGGGGTAATTTAAGGGAAACTTGAAAAGTCAAATTGCAAAATCATAGTCGTTTTTATCCAAATGGAACTGTTGATGCAGCTTCTCCCAGAAGTGCTTTTTCAAGATCTCTTAATTTTTTTTCCCTGACTGCCCTTTCACTGTGCATTTCAGTTTCATGTCCATCTCGGTGACTATAGGGAATAACCGTTTTATCTGGATGTTCCTCATTTGTTCATACTGGAGAGCCTGAAGATGACAAACAACCTGTACAAGCTCATGAGCAACCTTTGAAGGGCTATGGATGGTATGGTAAAGGGTTACATGCAGATGGTTGACCAGAGTGATATTTCTTCTGCAGGTCGCCACAAAAGTTTGGTTGATTTAATACAGGTATTTTTCATTGAGCGCTGAGGTTCCTAAAGTATATTGCATGTGCAGGTTCTTCTTCTTCTTCTTCTTCTTTTTGGGTGTATAAATACTTTTTTTCATCTTTATTATTTTGGCTTTTGTTCCATCTTGCCTAGAAAAATTCCTTTCTGAAATTGAATTTCCTTAGGACTCTTATTTCTGGTTAGTGGCAAATGCTGCTGCGTGAAATTTGAATCTGTTTTTTATTTTATTTTATTTTATTTTTTGAAATCATCGAATTCTGATTCTAGCAAACTTATGTATTTTTTTTAATCTGTTTAATAATCTCTCCACTTGATAAATTTTGCAATGATTGGCCCCAGCATGAATGCTTGTGTCATGTTATCTCATTCACACACCTTATATTCCTTTGGTGATGTAGGAAGACTTCCCCCGTACACCTTCTCCTGTGTTTCAGTCTCATTCTTCGAGCCATGCAGCCAAAGAAGGCATGGATCATGACCTTCATGCTCTTTCATTGAATGTCTCTTCTATTGACATTTCAAAAATATCAGAATCAGGTTTGGGTTCCATTGATGAAAGTGCACAAATGTCTGCTGCTGATGAGCCTTCACAAACCTCTTTTCCTGAGGATGAGCTAAGCAATAAGGAAGCGGAATTGGGAAATGTGGCCTCGATATCTGGGCTAGATGTTTCTAGAACTGATGAAAGCAGCATTACAAGTGATGCAGAGGGACAAGCATATGGAGGAAAAGTTCATGTAAACCGTGGCTCAACACAGCGAGCAACTCAACTTCAAATTCCAGCAGGCCAGGGTCAGGCGCTTTTTCAAGGAGCAAGTCATCCACAAGGTCGCATGGGGAGGTTTTCCCTTGAGAATCCAAAGTCCCTTTCTGAAAGACAGTCCACACTGCATTCACCAGGACTTGCACCATCCTTGTATGCAACTGCTACTACTTACATGACCTCAAATCCATATTACCCTAATATTCAACCACAAGGAGTATTTACCCCCCAATATGGTCTAGGGGGATATGCACTTGGTTCTGCAATTGTTCCACCTTATATGGCTGCATATCCTTTTCATGGTGCTCTCTCTATGCCATTTGATGCTACGTCTTCTCCCAACTTTAATGGCAGAACAGGCAATGTTACTGCTGGGCAAGGGATTCCAAGTCTAGGAGATATCCAACATATGAGCAAGATCTACGGGCAGCAACCTATAGCATACCAGCCTCCTTTTGTTGATCCTGTTCAATTGCAATATTTCCACCATCCTTTTGACGATAGTTATGGTGTTTCTGGTCAATTTGGTCGTTTTATTAGAGGGGGTCTTGGAGGACATTCGAATTCTTTTGTGTCTCAGAACAAGGCGCTAATTGCTAATCCTATGGATGATCAGAAATTTCAGTTTCCTGCTAATGGGAGTATGGGTATTTCAAATCTAAGGAAGGGGGATATCATGGGCAGCAACTATTATGGAAGTAATCCTAGTTTGGGTGTAATGACGCAATTTCCGAGCTCTCCTCTTGCTAGTCCAGTTTTGCCATCATCTCCGGTGGGCGGAATTGACCACTTTGCTCAGCGTAATGAAATGAGGTTCTTTCAAGGTTCCCCTAGAAATGGGGGGATGTACAATCCATGGCAAGGTCCCAGGGGAGCTAGCAAGTTCGATGATCCGAAAAGAAATTTATTTCTTGAAGAACTTAAATCCAGTCATTCACGCAAGTTTGAGCTCTCTGATATTGCAGGGCGGATTGTTGACTTCAGGCAATTTTCTCTTTCCAGTTTCCTCCATGGACCAAATAATTGATTTTTATGTAATTGATGTACCTTGCATATTTATCTCCAGTGTGGATCAGCATGGGAGTCGATTCATTCAGCAGAAATTGGAGGCTTGCACTGATGAGGATAAATCAGATGTTTTCAAAGAAGTTCTTCCTCATGCTTCGCGATTAATGATTGATGTTTTCGGGAATTATGTTATACAAAAGGTTGGGTCTCAGATTCTTTCATTCATCTGCAGGAGACTCATCCTTTTTATTTTACATTTTGTCCACTAAAATATTCTCTTGATGAATATGATTACGTCTTTTACAGTTTTTTGAGTATGGTAGCGCTGCACAGAGAAAGGAGCTTGCAGATCATCTCAAAGGGCAGATGTTGACTTTGAGTTTGCAAATGTATGGTTGTCGGGTTATTCAGAAGGTATATTTTGTTACCTTGGGATGTGAACTGTTGCACATCCTCTCTTTTCCGCCATAAAGTTTTTAAATTTTAAAAGTTCCCCTTTCTCCTTAAATACATCTTTTTGGATTGGTCTTTATGCTTATTCAAGAATGAGTTCAGGATATGCAGTAAGAAAGGCAAGAAGAAGTTAATGAGGATAATGACACTCACCATTTTTTGGACTGTCAAGAAGAAGAGAAATAGATATATATATTTTTAAATTGGATGCTCGAGAAAAGGGGGCGAAAAAAAGAGGAACGAGTGACTAACAGCCTGGATTCATGTCTTAGGCACTTGATGTTATTGAGCTTGATCAAAAGACGCAACTTGTACTTGAATTAGATGGACATGTTATGAAATGTGTCCATGATCAAAATGGGAACCATGTGATTCAGAAGTGTATAGAGTGTCTGCCAGGTGACAAAATCGGCTTCATTATATCATCTTTTCGTGGTCAAGTAGCCACCCTTTCAACTCATCCTTATGGTTGTCGTGTCATTCAGGTAATGTTATATTTTATCGGTGTTTTTTTTTTATATCACTCATCACAATGAAGATTAAGCTGTTCTGGTATTTGATAGAGAGTTCTGGAGCATTGTTCTGATGAGGACCAAAGCCAGTGTATTGTGGATGAAATATTGGAATCAGCTTGTTTACTTGCTGAAGATCAGTATGGCAATTATGTAACCCAGGTTGGTATTTGTTTTGCTCAAACCTCTTTAAAATGACCCGTGGTGTAACTGCTGCGAATTTTTTAGTACACTTGTGCTCCTTTATAGTGAAGGCATGACTTTGTCTGTGAAAGTTGTGTGCAATCCTATTTGTTTCCTCAATTGATCTTTTAGTGTCCGGTCCATAGTTTAGTGCCAGTAAGCTGTTTTATTGAGTAATATAAAATTGGTTGAAGAGCCTTTAATTACCTGGTGACAAGGGATCAGTGTAACTGTTTTTCATTGAACAAGCTTCCTTCTATGTGCTGAGAGGTTTCTCCTCTGGACCCTGTTGCTTTGCCTGTATATGGTAGTCTAATGATACATCATTTAGTCACTCATTTTCAACCTGTTTATAAATGCTTTCATTCTTTTCTGACAAAACTCATTTCTGTGGCCATGCACTACATTTCTTGATTTCTGGTGTGTTTGGTGGAAGTTCACTTCAATATTTACTCTCAAAGCACTCTTTCCTTCTTGATGCGGTTTCTTAGTTGCATAGTAAGACTGATGTTACTTCTTGCAGCATGTCTTAGAAAGGGGAAATGCTCAAGAGCGGAGTGAAATCATCAGCAAGTTGTCTGGAAAAATTGTACAGTTGAGCCAGCACAAGTACGCCTCAAATGTAGTTGAAAAGTGCTTGGAATATGGTGATGCTGCTGAAAGGGAAATTCTCATAGAGGAAATTATAGGGCGGACTGAGGAGAATGACAATCTCTTGGTATGTCTTGATGTTCCTGTGCTGAAGATAACTGGTAATTCACCAAAAGCTGAGTTATGAGTTTGTCCTTTTTGTTGTGTAGGTGATGATGAAGGACCAGTTTGCGAACTATGTGGTGCAGAAGATTCTCGATGTTAGCAACGAAGCGCATCGGGCGATACTGCTTGATCAAATTAAGACCCACCTTCATGCCTTGAGGAAATACACTTACGGGAAGCACATTGTTGCACGTTTCGAGCAGCTTACTGCAGAAGGTTAGTGAAAAACGACAGACTATGTATCTTTTTCGATTAAGTTAGATTTCAAAAGCTGAGGTACAAAGTATGTCCTGCTTCAGAGACTCAGGGCTCGGAAGCCACCAGTGAATAGCCTGTGCAGATGATTATTTATAGGATGAACAAGATCACAGAGAAGATGAGGAGAACCTAAACGAACCTGGAAGCATTCTCCATTCGATTGCGAGCAAATGATGGGATTCCACGAAACATGACATGGTATCTTAGGTGCTGAAATGAATGAATGGAAGAATGAACGAATGAGTGAATAATACAAGGATTTATATAGTAGCGTCTGTAGCTAATGTACATCTGATCTATGTACAGGGTAATGAGTGTGACCTCCTTAGTTGTGTATCTAATCTATGTACAGATTAATGGGTTGTGGCTTTTTACCTTTTCAGCATCTTTACCTTGGAAGCATAGTTTTTTGCTCTTTCTAAGAATGTATGTGCTATAAGATAAAGAGTTCACATCGAATGTCTCTCGATTATGGCAAATTTGACGGAGATTTTTATGCCGGGGTAAAGTGATGGGTCTAATTCAAGAATTAGACGCGTCTTGAAGGCCCGGTTCTGGATCCGAGGACCCTTCTAGTGCTGCTAACGTTTACCGGTTCGACTCCGGTCTACGGTAGGTGAATCCTGGACTGGCCCCACCCTCACCAGTAACAGGTTTTCTCAAAAGCCCAGCTCGTCATTAACATGGGCCTCGTCTCAGGTGGTCTCTCAAGACGGCGGCCGCGTTATCGCTTGCTGCGCTACTCCGGCGTGCGCTGCCTCCTGTCGATGGAGAGCGTTCGATAGGCACGCTGCGTTGCGACTTGCGAGTGGAGTGGAGTAGCGTAACCGGCGATGTGGCGGTGGAACGGAATGTTCCGGCGGCAATACTCGAGGCTGTCTCCGCCGCCACCGGCGAGAGTCATTAGAGTCTCCAATAATGTCGCAAGCCTCGACAGTGTCCCCAAGGAGGGCCCAAAGCCTCGGCAGCTCATGTCTTTGCCCCCGTTTCCTCCTCATCCTCTCCCTGCCTCCTCCTCCTCCTCCTCTTCGTCGTGGGTTACTGCTATCAGCTGGGTCAAGCACTACTTCCGTGGAGTCAACAATTCCATTATTCAGTCCCTTTTCACCAAGGGACTCGTGAGTCGCCGCTCCATCTACCTCAGATTTCAGCTCGAATCGCTAAGATGTGATTTAAAGTACGTCTTTGATCTCTGAAATCAATTCACTTCGTTATGTTGCAGGTTCAGATGGAATGCCCGGGCTCAAACCAATCATCTCAATGGCCGGAGAGAGAGGCTGCGTCCATGAGAAAGGTACTGATTTCTAAGATGACGATAAAATTCCATGGCATTTATCGAGAGGATGATTGAATTTTAATTTTATTTTCAGTGCTCTATTATAGAAGTCGTTTAAGTTTTCTACAAACGTGCAGCTGCTTTGCAGATTAAGCCAGACGAGGTTATGGAAGCAGGGCAAAGAGTTTATCTACCCGTGTCAGTAGCTGAGTCGAGGATCTCCAAGAGGTTTGACACTATTCCAAGCGGGACTCTGAATCCCAATGCTGATGAAATCAATTACTTGAGAAGGCTTGTCATGTACAAGGTGAGTCTTTCATGCTTTTATTTACATAGAAGAACGAAACCATATACAGAAATGATCTAGCTGAGCAGCTTGATGGATTATATCTGTTTGTGATTTTCCCCTTTGGGGTATCTTTCTGTGCATTTGTGTTATTCATTAAAATTAATGTCCAGGACTCTGCCATAATTGTGCTGAACAAGCCCCCGAGACTGCCTGTCAAGGTTATAATCCTCTATTTTACAAATTTAATTTGATTCTTATAAATGTCCTTTGCTCATGTTGATCAGTTTGTGATGATCATATTTCCAGGGAAATTTGCCAGTTCACAATAGCATGGATGCATTAGCTGCTGCAGCATTGTCTTATGATTATGATGAGGGTCCTAAGTTGGTAAAACTTCTTTCTGAATCACCTGAGACATCTATCTGAAAATAAGAGCCAAATTATCTGCTTATTCATATTTTATCTCTTTGAAGAGATAGTTTGCCCTTAAAAAATCTCTATTTTCATGTTTTCTTTTTTGATGTTCAAGTTTGGCTTTAATCATTTGAGCAGTTTACAACTTCTCAAGGATGAAGTCCTCTCTTGGGACCATAATAGGAATCATCCTGCACAATCCTTGTATTCTTAAAATATTATTACTTTTCTTTAGGATCAAGTTCTTCAATGGCTGATTTGAAAGCTTTATCAGGTACATCGGCTTGACAGAGAAACCAGTGGCATTATCTTAATGGGGAGAACACAGGAAAGTGTCTCTCTTCTTCAATGGCTGTTCAGCAACATTAATAAAGCTAAATCCGCATTTAAGGTACTAACATGAGATACTATGCAATTGACTGTAATTTTCTATGACCCACAGTATTTCGGGATAAGATACTGATGAAATTGCATTCTGATATGAAACTGACTCAAGATGATTATCTTTTCCCACATCCTGATATAATTTAGGCCTGGAATGATGCCAGTGAAGCAACTTACCAGAGGTACTGGGCATTAGTCATAGGATGTCCCAAGAAAAAGCAGGGGGTGATTTCAGCTCCTCTCTCAAAGGTTCTTTCTCTTCCTTTCTCCGCTCTCTGTGTATAATACATGTATTTTACGTTGTGAATAAATTTTCAGGTGAATGTCCAACTGTGTAGGTGCTTCTTGATGATGGGAAAACTGAAAGGGTTATCTTGGCTCGTCAGTCAAGGTTAGAAGCCTCGCAAGAGGCAATCACTGAGTATCGGGTTTTGGGCCCAACAGTGAATGGATGTTCCTGGCTTGAACTCCGGCCTCTTTCTAGCTGCAAGCACCAGGTAGCGTAGCTTTATCTTGATCTCCCAAACGGAAACAGTGTCTTCTTTTAAGCTGTCTGGATTCTTCTTCACAAGAGAGTGGAAAAGAATGGAGACGGCAGTGAAAGAAATGAAAACTATCTGCTTATATGGATGATGCTAGTAAGGAGAGGAGAGAATCAGAAGCTTGTTTACAGATCAAGGGTCTGAAGAAGAACAGGAAATTAATATAACATCCTTTCTCTTCATAATTTTAAAGTTTACTCTCCTTTCAAACGAACCCATTAATTTAGATATCAGAGGGAAACAAGAGGTAGATCTCTCTTCATTTCCGTCTCTCTCCAAAAGAATTTCTTCCAGAGCTGTGAAAGTGCTTTTCCATCAGATCACTTGAACCAAAGTTAAGTTTGCGGATGCTCTTTCCGAGATACACCTAAGTGCTGAAAAGCAGGAAGAAATTTTGACCTGAATACCATCGAGCAATCATGCTTATATGTTACATCCAGGGCCATGCTCATTCCTCTATAATCATCAAAATCCACATCCAGAGTTAGTACTTTTCTATAGATTCAATAAGCCTAACTTAGCCAACCGATGACAGAAAATAAGTGGAGTTGGTTTTCTTCTTTCATTCTTAAGTGGTGGAGTCGGTTTTCTTCTTTCATTCTTAAGTCGTGTTCTTATCAGTAAAGCTATGTCCTTGCAGCTCCGAGTTCATTGTGCAGAAGCACTTGGGACTCCAATAGTGGGCGACTACAAATACGGTTGGTTCAGTCACAGGAAGTGGAAGCAGATGCCAAGAGTCGATATTGAGCCTATAAGTGGCAAACCATACAAACTCCGAAGGCCTGATGGCCTAGATGTCCAGAAGGGCAGCGTGCTGTCTAAGGTTCCTCTGTTGCACCTTCACTCTAGGGAGCTTGTACTCCCGAACATTGCAAGGTTCCAGGAGGAGCTTCTGTGCAAGAAGTCAGATGCCCAGAAACTGGAGCAGGGCACAAAGCTTGATATGCTGCGGTTCGTGGCATCAATGCCCTCGCACATGAAAATCAGTTGGAATCTCATGTCCTCTTATTTAGTGTAGAACAGCTTAGTATCCTGACTGGATTGAACCTCAACTGATTAAGGCATTTGCTCGGGAGACCGGTGGAAGTTCAATAGGTCCAGCTTCTTCAAAGAACTGGGTTGGGCCGGCGATTTGCCAAACTAATGCATTTTCATCCACTTGAAATATCCAGGCGAGCCCTTGGGTTTGGCATAGATGTGATATTCAGTGTCATAGCAGCTAGGTCCCTGAAACAGTCTCCTAGCCTCGATCCTCCGAGCATGGGTTTTTGTATATGATATGTAGAACTACCTTCATTTGAACTGATTGGAGGGAGGTGGAATTGCCTCTCGGATTTCATTTGAATGCAGAGGATCCTTTATTTGGAAGATCGGACAGCAGCAGCAGGTAGCATGTATATCTATTAATCAAATGCCTAATGTAAAATATTGAAAATGTTCTTGGCAAATATTAATTTAATCAACAAAAAAAAAAGGGAATTCAAAGTCTCCTTAATACTCTAATCATCCCTTGATGGTCAGGGAATGAGCAAAACCCAGCTGATAGGAATAGGTTACCCAAAGTAGACCAAGACTGCCGTAGTGCCACGAGAAGCAGCCCTACTTTCTACACCCCTAAATTGGAGCAGAAACCGTCGTCACGATAGAAAGAAAACTCAGTCACTTTCATCTGACGGCTGAGATTCCGACATCGTAGTCTGATGGTAAACTGGGGGCTCTTCACTTTCCAAATCAGCCAGTTGTGTTGCCCGTCGAGGCAGATGGTACTGTTATTTCATGTGGGAGTTTATTCTTTGCTCTTTGCTGAATTCTCACTAGTCATCTTCCTATATTGTTGCCTAATTTCTTTTACTAGTTGACAGCCAGTCATTGCATTTTAGGGGCTTTATAAGTTAATCTACATCTTTTAACTGTTTTTTTCCCCTTTGGTATGACCCAAGAGAGATGGGCCGAATTTCTTTTTCCCATTTCCATTGCAGTGGGATCTTCATCTAGTGATGATCGGCACAACAACTCTGCCTAGAAAAGGTCCAGTCATGTTTGTCCAAAGGGTGGGATGCTTATGGTAATCAGAGAAACCATGTAATAATGGTAATATTCAAGATGTGTCAGCTCGTGCTTGCGAATCAAGGAAGCATGTTGAAGAATCTAAAGAAAGTTTCACAAGTCGCTTATGGAAAACTGTTGCATCCGGTTCAAGGACTTTTCTCTGTGAAGAACGTGATGGAGCTGGTCAAAGTGCTGAGTTTTGCTCACATGGTAGCGCTCAAGCTAGTGAGATTGATGTTTTTGCTGTAAAAATTGTTAGAGGGGATATGAATTCTGGAAGCAAGTCTACTGTTGCAGTAAGTAACATCAGCTATGCTTAAAAAGTCTGGCATATACAGAAAGAATAAAGGACTGGATAAGTCTGATAATTCATCTGCACTGAATGGTACATCAGCACAAGATGAGTCTCTTCCAGGGCCATTTCTTATTCTGTTTCTTCCTCTTTCTCCAAGTTGGTCTTACTTATTTTAGTTTTTATGGTCTTTCACCTTTGAGTTTTCATCAGGTTCATGATCTCAATGTCTGCTCAGCTGTTGCAGAGAATGTAAATAGTGAAAACTGTGGCAATGGGGGTAACAGTGAAGGTCATGAAGACTGCTGAGAGGCACTTATTTCCTGTCAGCTCTCAGGGCTTGGAGGAGTTAAAGACAGGAAATGGCCCTACTATTCCTTGGAAATCTGTCTTGCCAGTTGAGAATGACATTACAGGTCGTGGTGATGTCCATGCACCAGGCCTCGAGCTTGCCTTAGGAGTTGAGACTAAGTCACCAAACCAAGCAAGGGAATCTCCTTTCGGGTAGATCTAAGCAAGCCTCCATCAGATATGCATGCTCTCTCATTCCCAAGGAGAATGAGGAGAAGAACCGCTCCGCCTCCCTTTCTGTGTCCTTGTCGTTCCCTTTCCCAGATGAAGAAGAAGGAAGCGTCAAGCCTTTTTTGAAAGAGAAACTTCAGCATGCAGGCACCTAGTGAATAACTGTAATTTTGCCCCTCAATCTCAGAGGCCTCGTTCGATTGATATCTCGGGAGCAACTCCGTGACGCCTCATGCTCTCTCTCAGTGTGCTGGAATCGATTCGTGAGAGCCTTAAGATGTTCATCATCGTGCATATCGACCTTGGAGGGAATCTATACCATCTATATATAACTCGCGAGAGCCTTGAGATGTTTTTCGTTTCTTCCCTCTTTCTCCTTTTCGGTCCCTTAGTATTTATGAACCCTCCAAGGCCGGACTACTTTGTGCAGAGATGTAAGCAGTTCAGTTCTGTTACACAAAAGAAGGAAAAGGGAAATCTGCAGGGGCATCAAGTCGACATTTCCCACATCTCTTCACGGCCTCTATAATGCAGAGAGAAGCTTTCCATGGATAATCTCTGTGACAGGTGTAGCCGATCTTTTCCTTCGGGGCTGTCTGTATTGCTGGGACCCCCGAGGATTCCTGGGAATTCGCAAGGCTTCCAGACCATCCGGACATGACTGGAATCATCCTCTCAGCAAAATTCATGTGTTTCCTATGGCAAAAGGATCCTCCTCCAGCAGGCAGGAGGAAGAGGAAACCGTTGGTGAGGAATTGGAGAGTCGTACTCACGGATCCCATCCGCCGGCGGCTCATTGTTGCGTTATCGGAGATTGATGATCAGCCATGAATAAGGAAAGAGGTCCAGATAGCAGTCTTTTAAGCTTTCCACTTTTCCAATTTGATCCCTAATAGTTTGATTTCTGTACATTTTTACGATTGAGTTAATTCCGTACATGTCAAATGGTCATTGAAAAATCTGACGTGGACAAATAATATTAGAAATAATTAATTTTTATCTAGAAAATGTGTGTATATATATATATATGTATATCAAATTCTCGAGCTGAGGCTTACGCTATATAAAAGGAAGTAGGAACCCGCCATTTTAAACTAACTGACGGTTCATCGGTAGATCATCACTCCTCCACCTGCCCTCTGCGTCTCCAGGCCAAGGTATCGACATCCTCAATTTGAATTCATCTGTATGTAATTTCAGATCTTCCAGTAGTTTCGCGCCTTCCTCATCGGCGTCTGAAGACGCTTCCGCGGCGCTGCGGTAGATTCTACCATGCACGCTCCTTACTCGCTGAAAAGGCTCCCGAACTGCTCATTATCGCTTCTCTTCTCTCAATCCGCATGGATTGAACGTAATCTGCTTATAGCTCGTTGCGGATTCAGTTTGTTTGATCCGGAGAGGATTGAGCGTATGACATCGGCATTTCAGACTCAATTCCTTTGCTGTCTGATGCTTATTGCAAACTTATACTTCGATTATCTGCAACTCTAGAACTATGCTCCGTCTTGATTTTTTTAGCATACTTGAGTGGGATAATGAGCTCAAAGTTGTTGGATTCCTTGATGCATTGTATGTCTTTTTACAGACTGGATTTGATTCCTATCAAGAAAATTGATCTTGTCGTCACTGCCAGATATGTCAAATTTTACTGTATGTGCGAGATTTAGGCCTCTGAGTTCCAGAGAGCGCCGAGATCACGGGGATTCAATCTGCATTCACCGCATCGATGATGAGACTTTCTCTCTCAAGGTTCATGAGAATCTGTTACTTGACATGATATTTTAGTTATTATCTCTCGCCTGATGCTGGAGATTCCCTCAACGAAGTGGTCGTGGGACATTTGGTCCCCTTCTGTTCTCTGGATATTTTCTTTAACTCTTATAGATACTTGTTTGGTTGTTTGGCCTAACTAGTGGCTACTTTACGCAAGCAGTGCATTATGTGTTACTTGACATGTTGAATGTGGTAACTGATATCTTACAGGATGACAAGGAAGGTGAATTTATGTTCAGCTTTGATAGGGTATTCTATGAAGCATCAGAGCAAGCCGATATATATAAATTCCTAGCTCAGCCAATTGTTCGAGGTATGCTTCTGGAGAAATTGAATTTCTATTGTTGCTACTGATAATTTTAATTTTACCCTTGGTTGTTCAATGAGTTTGGAGAAAACAGGAGCCTCAAATCCAATTTGTGATTTGTGTCCCTTGTAATGTACTTCAACGTTGAAGTTCATTAAAAGGGACACAAATCGCAAATTAGATTTGATGAATTAGGATTTTGACACACCAGAAAGCATGAAATTGCAGTCTGTTTGATTCGTTAGTTCATCATATGTATCCCTGATGAATTCACACGTCTACTTTTGAATGAAGCAGATGCTGTGAATGCAATAAATGGGACAATCATTACTTATGGACAGGTAAAATAATGCCTTGAGAGTCTATGAATTCCTAACTTTGTTATTTTTTGTGCAATGTAACAATGACCATGAAACTATGTTTTTTTTTTCTTTTTAACATTTCGGTTTTTATATTGTTGAGAAGAAGATGACATTATTTGCTTAGGTTAGGTCTAAGATGCATACATTTAAACTGTTAGACAAATCAGATGGATAAAACACAAGAGAAGGAAAAATTAAAAAAAGACAAACAGAGAGAAACTTAAAATCATAAAATCATCAACTGCTTTAATTTGTAGATAATCTATCGTTTACTAGTGGTGACACTATAATGTGCATTCGTGGTGCTTTAGAAAGTAAATATAGGAGAAAAAGATATTGTTAAATTTAAACTCTCAAGGAGTTTCTACTTATTTTCTTTAGATGATTCTGTTAGAAATCTATTCCTGAATTTATCATCATGAAAATTTGACTTTATACCTAAAGTGAAGAAGTTCTTGTGATCTAACATGTTAAATCACAATACATGACCCACACTAATAGTATAGGAGTCATCTGCATATCCAAGTCAGGGAAAGATTGATGTTTATATCGCTTATTGAGATGTCTAAACAGGCATTGCCAATTAGTACTTCGTCTCCCTTAAGCCCAAAAAAAAAAAAAATGTTAACTACTTCATCTCATGATTTTTATTTGGTAGCAGACTGGGGCTGGGAAGACATATAGCATGGAGGTGATGCTAATCATCTCATTATACATGCTGTAAAGAAGGTTATGGTGTCAAGAACACTCACTCCATCATTTTGCATCAGGGAGTGAATATCCTTGATTACAACGAACAGAAGAAAGGCCTACTTCCAAGAGTTATTGATGAACTCTTTGAAGATATTATCTCCTCCAATGAATCTGTAAAATATACTGTCAAGTTGTCTATGGTATTATCATCTTGTTGTCGTAATTCCACTGCTTAATACTCTACATGGATGGGAAAATATTTGTCACTGATTCTTTTTATTGAATACTTCAGGTTGAGATTTACATGGGAAAAGTAAGGTATAATTAGCAGTGAAGGCAACTGTTTTCTCCTTTTTCCAGTTCTCTGGATTTCCATTCTAGTGATGCGGGCCTAGTAGAATATTTTGATGCTTATTTAGTAAACAGGAGTTTCTAACTTTCCTTTTCTTTTAGAGACTTACTTGATCCCTTGAAAGACAACATACAAATAAAGGAGAGCAAATCTGAAGGAATCTTATTGTATGGAGTCACAAAAGTAAGCTTGTTCTTGTCCCAGTCAAACCTGCTTCTGAAAAATTGATATAATACATCTCAATCTGAAGCTTGAACTGTTAGTTGGTACCAAATAATCACTTAATATAATATGTTGGACCACTGATTAAGGTTCAAATTAATGAATGTGCAAAATCAGATGGGTTTCTTGGGATGTGCATTTATTTGCAATTTGGTAATTTTGTCAAGGGAGAATTACTCTTGTTTTCCTGACTAGTCAATCCAGAGAATTGTATTTTCAGTATCACAAGTTAAAAAAAAAAAAAGATCAAAGCTGGACATGAGTCTTTGATCATGAAATATTTGGTGTTACAAATTTTTCCATTTTCATTATAACCCATTCTGTTTTCATGTCCCCTGCAGATACCTTTGCGGGACCCTGCTGAAGCATTGCTAATCTTATCTGTAAGATGGAAAACTGTTTGAGTTCATGGACTTCTCATGATACTAGTTCCTCAACTTCTGATATAAATATTAAAATGCAGAGTGGTTTAGCCAACAGAGCAGTTGGAGAGACCCGTATCTTTCAAATTCTCATTTTCCTTTCTCCATTAATCTTGTGTACAATTTGTTTTTGTATGTAAGGGAAGCTTCAACATTTTCTCTTTTTTATTTTTGGTATAATGTGTTTCAATTTAGTTTGCATACTGTTTGAAAACTTAATGTCAAAGAGATGAACATGGGAAGCAGTAGGAGCCACACCATTTATTTACTCACAATCCAGCAAGAGATGGACCACAATAACAGGTAAATCTCTTTATTTTGTAGGTATGACCGGTGCTTTCTTTCAATCAAGCCAACGTTACTGAATCTACTCTTTATTTTCATGTCTTGAATTCATTGGCAGGATGAAATATGGAAAACTAATCCTTGTGGATTTAGCGGGGTCTGAGAAAATAGAGAAAACAAGAGCTGAAGGTAGGGTTCTTGAAGAAGCCAAGACCATCAATAAGTCTCTCTCAGCCCTTGGCAATGTTGTATATGCTTTGACTTGTGGTACTACTGGGAGAGGAGACCACATTCCATATCGTGATTCCAAGCTCACTCGACTCTTAAAAGATGCCCTGGTGACTTTGCAAACTCAAGGTCTTCTTACTGTCCTATCAACAAATACTGAAAAGCCTTCTCCCTTGTTCCCCAGGGTGGGAACTCTCGAACAGCTCTACTGTGTTGTTGCTCTCCTAGTCCTTCAAATGCAGCAGAGACCATATCCACCCTACGATTTGGTGCCAGGTCTGCAGTTTTAAA
Organism: Sonneratia alba; assembly: GCA_900174645.1. NCBI lineage: Eukaryota > Viridiplantae > Streptophyta > Magnoliopsida > Myrtales > Lythraceae > Sonneratia > Sonneratia alba. Next base: position 5,943,266 of record FWPY01000028.1, on the reverse strand, counting down.
GCCATTAGAGGGCAAGTTATGTTACACTCAAGATTGGTGTATATAGTTAGAGAATAAAAAAGAGAGAAGTGAGGGATTGAAGAGGAATGGGTTAATCATCATCTAGAGGAAAGGCTGATAAAGTCTTGATGCTAGAGGCCTTATCTATTATAAATATCTTCTGCTATATAATTTTCCAGGGCAAAGCACGTAAAGGTATTGGCTCATGTCAATGTTAATGAAGATAGACATGCAAAAGTAATCATGGCACCATCCCCGACCAAAGATGATTCACCTGATAGAATCCCGGATGAGGTTCGTATTGATCATGTTGTCAATATATTAAATCCATAGTACTTATCATGTTCCATCTGTTTTGGTGAAGGTACGATTACATGCTGAAGATGTGATGTGGCTTGAGTTGTCATCCATGGGCGGGGCAGTTTTGTCTGACCCTAATTCAGCAGAGGACTTTGATTCTGATTGTGAAGATGGCATGGTATTGACCATTGTTCAGCAACGTGCTATGGAGGAGCTTGCATCTGCGGTTCAGCAGGTTAGTGAAAGACGATAAGATGTATGGCAGTCGTTCTTCAATTCCTGGTCTCCATTTCAGTCATCCCACATCTTGTTTCTAATCACACAAGGTCAACTTAGATTTGATATATCCTTCTAGATCTCTGCTGATTAATTTACCTGTTCATTCAATTTCTGATATTAATTTGATTACACTTGTGTCCTAGAATGTCATCTTAAATCGTTAGACTCAATTGCATGTCAAGAAAACTTTTTGGATGGATGGAAAATGCTTCTGATTGATCTTACTGAGATCATTATCATCTCTTTGTACAGCTCGAGTATTCAAACAGGGAACTCAGAATAACACTCGAAGTTGTGGAGAGGCTTGTGGCTCATGAAAATGCCCCAAATGCTGCACAGCATGTTAGCTTCCTGGACAAGATGCTCGGCACTCTCATGCGTTTCCTCGCACAGGTCAGGCCAGCAGAGTTGGTCAGAGCTTTTAGGTTCATGCCCAAAGCGGACTTACTCAACCTGGCCTACGGGCAGTCTCTCAACTTGAGATTAAGAGGTTAGAAATACGATTATCACTATGTCCATCGTTTAACAGGAGGCAAGAAAGATCAGTCAAATCATCAACCTTTAGCAGTGCAGTGAACTTCACCAGTTACGACCTGCACCGCTTGTTCGTACCGCCTCTGTCGTGCGAGGACATATTCCTGTCACCATTTTTCCGGCTTAAAACACAAACTATAAGTAGGGGAAACGATTTCTTCATCTACTTTGATGCACAGATGATAACTGTCATTACGTGATTGATATGGTAAACAAGGCAGTTCGGTGTTTCCACATTATTGAAGAGATCTTCATACAGGGCACGTGGAGTCCGCATTATGTGAAGAAAGCAACCATTAGAAGAGGTTAAATCAAACTGATCATCCATACGAATTTTAATTATCTAATTTTGATATAAAAAATAAAAAGAAAAAAAGGGGTTTACAGTTGATTTGGAATTGCACCAAATTAGATTGACGTAGATTTACTTTGCCCAAAATGGGAAAGTACATCACACCACCAAAATATATATATATATATATATATTTCTCATTGATCGATCAGCTCCCCAAGTGAAATTAATTGGTATTGAATGATATTATTTTATATATAAAAAAAACATTTATATTGCTTACGAAATCAGCGGCCCGAAATACTGCAAAAGTTATGTACATATATATTACCCTAACGTATAGGAGGGAAGTCATATGCATTTCCTTGCGAATTAGATAACTGTATTTATTTCCCATGAATAAAAGTCCTGATAACCATGACCACCAACGACCCTAATCAGGTCACCACAGGCTTAGGACCAAATCGTCCCATCCCTCTGAATTGCAATTTTTTTTCTCTCGAAATTCCATTGAAATCCAGGTGGGAGCCATCTCACAGGCGACTAACACCTCCCAGGCCATTTTTTCCACTTACTGTTTTCAAGTGAACATGTTTATTTGAATCCTTCCCATACAATTGTTTCAACGTGACTCGGAACAATATTCCATTTTTGGTACCGGAAGGAACTGAGTCGAAAGAATAGAATGTGACTGAAGCTGTTCACTGAATCAAAAATGAAAACGAAGCTAAAAGGTCGCCCACAATTTAAGTCTGCTCATCGAGGCCCTAAGACATTCATCCACATGCCCGGTCGCTTCTCCCAGTCTTGGACCAACAACAACACGTAGGAGCACCTTTACTATGATCAGTGAATACGTGGACAGCTCAGAGACCGTAGGCCATCTCCATTTACGTGGCAGCAGTCGAGAGAACTACAGCATCAACATTTGAGGCACACTACTGTTCAGCTCGAAGTAATGTGAAACCATAAATTTACGCAAAATTTCATCTACATCAGCTCATATGGCCGTCTGGTTAGGGGGAAAAAAAATTCACAATGGCATCTTTAACTCCAAGGACGGATCATATTGCCAGTGTAATGTGTACACTTTACCTGTCACTACATATTGGGACAAGTTATGCCCACAGAATACCATATCTGCTTGGAACGAAATGTATAATGATCATTTGCTCTAGCTCCACCCAGAGCCACACATTCAATTGAGCAGGTGTTGCTATTTTCACAGATCATATGTGAACTATGCAAATGGTTTTAAGCAATCTTTAGTTATTTCTCCAAGGATTCAATTTCAACCACTCAATTGCATCGAACCTGAAGAAAGGATTTGTGGAGTTCCTCTGTAGCTTCAGTGCTGCTGCAGGCTCTGACCTGATGAAGAACTGCCATGCTTACCAAGTTTAGTCAAGATATAAGCCATTGCAACTTTGGCTCCGAGCGCAGGGTTGCCCCTAGTCAGGCAAAGGACTCCTCCAAGAAGGATAAAACCATTAGCAAGGATCTTCTTTGATGGCCTCCTCAGCAACTTCTTAGATTTCCCAACTTCTGCAGTGCTCCGTTGGCCCTGACAAGGGGAAGGTGCAGCAGTTGATTGGCTCCTATTAATCCTGTACTTGTTATCTAATCCAGGAGGAACCTGTATTGAAGAAAAGTCACTTTTCAGCCCACAAAACAAGAACAGTGCAAGCTGAAGACTGAAGTCGCTTCCATGATAGATTGCTCAATGTAGATAATGGCTAATGTCCTAATGAATCAGACAATAAGGTGATTTGGACCAAAATTTTCTACTTGTTGCTTTTATCTTTTCATTTAGGCAACACTTCTATCACCCATGCTCAAATGCATGAAAACTTGCTGAGAGATAGTTTAAGGAAAGACCTGACATGCGATTCATTATTTTGTTACAATGTGCTTTCTCTAACATGCGTATGATCTGCCATTAGTAGAGCTATCTGAAGCAGCATTTTACTATCATTTTTCATGATGGTACTACAAAACCAACTACCAAATTCTCATATCCTTATCAATAAAAAAATGTTCTGTCAAGAAAGCCTAGAGCAGGAGAGTCCACACCTTCTGAATTAATGAGAGAGCACTAACAGCTGAACCTCGTTGAGGATGACTCAAAGTAGAGTATCTGCGAAGTGCGCTGTCCATCTTGCATACGTAACTCCATATGCCCTTTGAGAAAGCCAACTTTGCCATATCCACATTTAAACCGGCATCTTCTTGGTGAAACACTCTAATCTCAGAAGCATTTTTACCGGGCACTGCAATTTTTTAGTACAGAGCTAAAACAATCAATTCTCCAAGCTACAATAGCCATTAGTTTATATCATATATGCTTACATGCGAATAATGGAGATTGTTGTAATTAGTGTCATGTCAGATTGCTGTTACAACTGAGAATATGTGGAACAGCAATCATTTTCTTCCAAAGATGATAGTCAAGTGTTTTCCAGACTTGATAACACATCACCAGCTGTGTCATCCAAATAGAAGAGGAAGCAAAAAAGAAAGAAACAAAGAGAAGGCTTCAGAGCATGCCTTTTCTGATTCTCCATCCAGATCTAAAGAATTCAACATGTACAAACTTCCTTTGTCGTGGTGCCGATGAATGTTCACATTCCTGTTAGGTTAGTTCAAAGGAAGTGTTAGCAAGGGGCCAGATGAATCCAAGGACCAAAATAGATATTTCAACAATATATTCATATAATAAAATGCAGGGACTTCGGATTTTGCACAAGATTTGGATATATTGTGCATGAGTCCCTGCAAATATACAACTAGAAGATACAACCACGAAGTCACTTGACAGATAATATGCTAATTACCTTTGTAAAGCAGTAGAAAGATGAATCAGATCCCTCCCACAATCTCCATGCTAACACATATTCTCTGGCTGTCAACAGAGGAAACTTCTTAATTATTCGACCTATTTCAGTCCCATTGCTTCTATCCACTTCCAGCTGCTCGAAAGCAGTCACAGTCTTGTCCCACAACTTCCTGTAGTCATTGTCCATGTAAAAGTCTCTTAGAAATTCTGGAGAGCAATTCTCAAAGATTGTCACACTCAAGTACTTCAAGGGGCCGTTCTGCAAGCAGTCAGTGAGAATGTATAGTCAATCATCATATAGAACCAGATATTATGACATGCAGATGGAACTTGTTTGCTAAAAAGAACTGCTCCATACAAGCTATCTTCCAATGTTTACCTCACTTGTCATTATGTTCACTGCTATACCTGGTCTCTTTCTGTAATTTTTTTTTTCTTTTTGGAATACTAAAATGACATTTCCATTAAAAAGAACCAAGGTCCTATAGGTCATAAAGGAAAGGGAAGAGAAGAAATACATGCTGACCTCACCTAGTTCAAACATCATAAATGTGATATACTAGCAGTATTCCCATTTATCAAAAAGCCTACCCACCTTTCTATGACCAAACAACCTAAGAACTATACAATCAAAAGCTCTTTTATTCATGTCTATCCATTATGTAGAAAGTTGAGAGAGGTGGCCATCCCAGTAGTTTGTCAGACTCACTGATATATTTAAAATAAAAGGGTTTATTAGTGTAAAAGCTGAAGCAAAGAGCTTCTTCAACAAGAGGCAGTTAGTTTAAATCAGAGAGAAAGCCAGATCATTCATGGAGCACACTCATCTGTTCAACAAAGTGATCAACTTTATGAGCGAATCACCATAACCCATAAACTCTGTTACTTAATCATGACTTGAACCCTTCTTAGAAAGTCATGCATAACTTAATTATTTTTCCTTGAAATTTTAGAGATTCTAAGGACCATCTCCTCTGGCCAATAAGTTTGCTTAGCAAACTAGTAGAATAATTTCATTTGAGTTTTCCATATACTGTCTGTCTTCAATCTTTGTCCACCAAAGAAGCTAGACAAATTCTAGTAAATGGAACTACAATCATGGTCTGAAGTCGTTGCCATATCCAGTTAACTAAGAGTTCCCAAATATCACTTCAATCAAAAGAACAAGCACATTAGATGTAGAAAGCACATTAGGTGCAGCTAACACAGATATATCGTTTTAATACAACTCCATAGCATATGTAAATGAAAAGCGTGCCCCCAAAAGCTGAGTTCAAAGGAAGTGAACAAGCAGGTACAATAATTAATCCAGTGTTAAGAACTGAGTGGGCGTGAGGAACAAGAGCAGATACCTTCGGCTTGCAGCATTTTGCAGTGTAGTATACTGTACTGTTCCTTCTTTCTGTCACCTTCTCCCATCTCTCCGTTTCATCCGGGTTCTCCTCCAATTTGTCTATCAGGAACTTCAGATCATTGTCCGACACAATCTCTGAGTCCCTGCAGAATAAAACAACATAACACAGACAAAAGAGAAGGGTTCATCACCACAACACTTACACATGATAACCAACAAGACATGAATACTCCAATCCAAACTCACCAAGTAATTAAGGCAAAACACAGATGTAAATTCAGTTTGCCAGCATTAGCAATTAAGGGTACATTGTGATCAAGTGAGAGAGAATCCAGAAAAGATAAGCTTAGCTTAAGGAAGCAAGACAGAACAGTTGACCTGATTTGAGCATTGCCGGACTGCGAGAGGGGAGAATTGGCGGAGGACCCATTCAATCGGTGAAAGGGGAAGACGAAGAAGCACCTCCGAGTGTAGTGCCACGCGAGTATGAAGAGAAGGGCTACAGCTGTGGCCCAGGCCCGACCCCAACCCCAGTCCATGCTCTGCCGCCACAGCTCCGCCGCCATCACCATCAACGAAGAAGAAGAAGCGGACTCAACCCCCTTCATCGTCTTCCATCCATGTCACGTGCTCCCCTTTTTCACGTAGACAGATTGAGAGAGAGAGAGAGAGGAGTCAGAGGAATGATGAATTCATCAGTCTGTTTGGGGATTGGATTTCGGATCAGGTAGGCCACTAATTATAATAGTTCACTCGGAAAGAGTCCCAAACATGCCTTTCCGTTTTAGGCACGACTTGTCTTCCAAAAGGCACCTCTTGGAAAGGATGGTCTCCCGTTTCCAATATGATGATATCAGGTTAAGCATGTCATCTCGATTCTGTACAAGACCACCAAGATAATGGGATGTGATTGAATTCGACTAAAGATATAGGACTCCAAAAATCAGATGAAATTTTCAAGCAAATCTTATCATGCCATGCTGAGCTGATCATAACTGAGATAGTCTTGACATTTAAGATTTTATGTGATGCTCATAATAGATGTAATTTATCTTAGGAGTATCCTTTTGTGGTCGATAATTTTTCTGCCGAATCTTCTGTGTCTTTTAGTCTGAGTTCTTTCATGAATTTGTGAAGAATATTCTCATCCACTAGAAAGGAAGAGGATTTGCATGATGGTGGTGGTGAATGCTCTCAAACCACAAGGTGTAGATGCATCAGAACATGTGGATGAGAAGAGGACACGACAACCCAAGACCATTGGCGGCAACTGCAAGACTGAGAACATGTCTTGTTTCTTGGATATGGAAGCAAAGGGATAAGGGAGACGAAAGGGTGAAAGCTTTGGGACCTTTGGGGCCAGAAAAAAAAAATGGGAGAGGCATTGCCCAAATTCAGATAATTGACATAGCAGAAGAATGCCGCTTCATGTCAATGGATGGACTAGGATGGCTCGGATCGGTTGCTCATCATCGATGCAGCACCCACATTCATGTTTGATAGCCCATAGTCGAGTGAACATTGGCCGGCGCTCAGTAGCCTTTGCTTCTGTTGCTGGGTTGGCTGTGTCGTTGTCGCTTTTGCTGCCGACTGCAGCTTCCCTGGCGGAGCAGGAGCGGGAGTCAGACTCGGAGACGCTGTCGAACATACCGCAGGAGCTGTCGGGGGAGTGCCCCACCCTGAAGGACTGCAGGAAACCAAGGATCCAACGGCCCAAGTCGAGGAAGGCGGAGTCTTGCACCACCAAGTGCGTCAACACCTGCATTCGGGGCGGTGAAGGGTCCCCTGGTGAAGGTCCACTTAACATCAGGAAACCTTTGGTCGTCTTCAAGGAGGGCTTCCGGAGCCGTCGATATTGGTATGTATTCAACCATCTGTCTCATTCCATCGCCGCTATTCCGTCATAAGCCTCATGTATTGCTTTGCTGATGTTCTGGGTGCAGTTTGGTCGAATGCTCCGACATATGTAACCTGCTTGGCGATGAAGACTATGGCCCTTGAATTCATGTACAGATGCCTCCTCCATTGTCAGCTCTCAGTGATTCTTCGAATGCAAGGACCTGCATTATCTGGTTCCTTATTGTGCTGGACCAAAATTTCACCGTACTGTTAACTGTCCTCGGACAGATGCATCTTGCAGTAGTGGAAACGGGAGGTAGCTATTCCTTTCAAGTGAGAACAAGTAGATTACTAAATAGCATGTCGAATATGAGAGGAAATCAGGCTCCGAGTTGGCTCACCTCAACGTAAAACAGTTAAGATCCCTGATTTTAAAGCAGATAGTGTTTCTAAATCGAGCTCAGATGAGCCCAGATGCACCGACCTGTGGGAATCTACTGATCAGAATTGCAAGCTGCAAGCAGACAAGGCATATGAAGCCCGTTCAATAATGCTCGAGTCACTTACTGGATGGGTTCAAGATGCATACATCTTTCACGAATAGACTAGCACATCTGGTAAATGTACATGTGCTACATTCGGATACATCTTGAACCAGGTCGACCAACCATAGTTAACAAGACTAGCTAGTGCTATGCGGCATACACACTAATAGCAAAAACTGCTTGTTCAGACTAATATCTTACTAGTGTAGGAGTTGACAACAAAGCAGTTGCCCATGATGATGGTATGTACAATACAGTGGACCATAGTTTACATAGAGAAGGTCTCATCCTTAAAAGTTGAAAAAAAGATGGCCAGAATTGCAGCCTTCCCATCTCTCACATTGAAAGTCGCAATCTCTAGCTCACTAACAGAGAAAAGCCTTGGCCAGTCCTCGCTTGCCAAAGCTATATTCCCTCCCGTTTACCTCCTCTCACTGGATCCAATGTCATGCAGATATACCAGAAAAGGGAAACAAGTGAAAATTCCAAAGAATTCCATCCTCATTTCTCTGGGCCCAGACAACACTATATCATGGAACCAGAGCCTTTTCGGGCAGGAACAGGTAACGGAATCGAGAATCGAAGGGTAGAATCCCACAGCTACGTAAACCCCCAAGAAGCCTCTGACGTCTCTGGGACATGCAGTGCTCCACGAAGGCAGCCTGACGGGGCAGGAGGTAGTGTGATATCCACACAGCCAGGTTGGCATCATCTACAAAGCTCTTTGCAAAGCAATACAGCATCTTAGGCACCAATAGCTTGCCTCTGCTGCTGACTCCGACTGAAGCCCTGATGAAATCAAGCTGCGCATCATGGAGCTCTTCCCTCACATTCTCAGCCGTGTAGATTCTCACCTGCAGTTTAACTGCCTGGCTTAGTCCAGAGGAAAAACTTTAACAGGGCAGAGTAAAAGATATGTCCGGAGAAAAGATTTTCACAGGCAGAGAAAAAGATGGTGCATGTAACGGGATAGATAGGTGGCTAAATACTTTTAAAATGAAGCGTCACCTGCTTAGTAACTAGTTAACTTCTTACTTAAGAAGGTCACCAGTTATTTGATAAAATCCAGCCACATAGAAGACAATATGTTGCAGACTCAACAAATTACCAGCTATCTATCTAACAAGGTGATGTGCTTTAGCAGGGCTCAGAAAACCAACAGTTCTGCAGATTCTCTTGGCCGCAGCTGAACCCAGAGAGAGAGCTCTATTGCTCTTTGGGACTTAAAAGATTCACGTTTGGTATTTTTTGCACCTCAGAACATTCACATTAGGTTGTTAATGCACTCTGAAAATCATATACCATTAATTTGCCACCTGAAATTATGCTTGCCCTTAATCTTTAAATGCAGCTACTTACAACCAGACTCTTTTTGGGAAATTAGAAAATCAGATATGTAGCTGTAATGTCTTAATAAGAATTCAGTGCAAGTGATCCATAAAATCATTCAACCCTCTAGATGGAGCCAAGTTTCGCATTTAGCCATGCAAGTAAGGTACTTCTGTGGACTATTTTCACATGTGATCAGGGGTTGCTCCAATGCATGGAAGAGTTGAAAACTGAGGGAAAGTACTGGGAACTTGTAAGCTTCAGGGTGCAAGACAGATCAATTGACAAATTGGGCTCCTAAAACAATTTTCCTGACAATATAAGCAAAATAAGCACTATATTTGAATAGGCAACACAAAAGCCTGTGGATCTTACAGCAGGAGATGAGTACAGTCCGCAGCTGAGGGCAAATGACACGAGGGGCTCATAACGATCTATCGCAGATTTACGCTGCTCTTCTGAGATCTTCAGTTTGTGAAGTGCAAGAAGCAAGGCCTTTGTATACATGTGTAGTTTTCAGAGATCAGAATTAGGATCATATATAAATTATAAAATAAGGCAGAGTATATAATGTATAGCAGCTTCTTACAATTTGTGATCTATGCTGTGGTGGCTTCATCTTCAAAATCCCATACTCAATAGCAGTAGCACTGAAAGAATGCCCTCCAACAGTGTATACTGCCTGGAAAATAAGAACAGATGAAAATGATTTTGAAACATGTATCACATTGAAGTTCTTATGACTACCTACCCTCAAAATAAAACAGTGAAGTCAGGACAAACCTTCTGCATCAAAGAGAACAGCTTCAGTTCGCTTCTCGGGACTCCATAAGCCAGGTAAGCCTAGAAAAGTCCATTTGTTAGACGAATGCTTATCAATGAATAGTGTGTCAAGTACAGGGAAATAGGTGAATAATAAGAATTACATGCATGATCATAGCATTGTATAAGTTGATCCAGAAAGCAAGCTTCTCATCATTGCTTAGATGAACCGGATTCACCTTGGCCAACTGCTCTACAAGTGCTCTGTTGTTCACCAGTGAACATAAAAGCAGATTAGATATGCCCCAGACAAAACTAGACAGCAAGTAACAAATTAATGCCATGCTATAGCCATCCCACTTTCTCTATTACATATGCATGCACAAGTACATAGAGCCCACATAGTAAGAGCTAGCAAATGAAAATTTACTCCACAATCCTTCTCTCTTACAGCTTGTTACACATACCACAAAAAGAAGTGAAAAATCGAGAAATGGTTCTACACCCTCCGGATTCTTTAATTCCATTCTCAGCCTTCCATTTTATTGGTCCAAGTTTTTAACATTTCATGGAATGAATAAATTAAGCTATCTGATCGCAGGTTTTAGTTAAAAAATGTCAGGATAAATACCTCATTGACTAGTTATATTGGGATCTATGTCATGCCATGGAGATAACTATTTACTAAAGGAACAACAATCTAGGCAGTAGAGTTCCAACCTGAATCTCCTCAGAGCCCCAGCAGCATATTCTAATTGCTTTTTCCCAACAGACATCCAAGAGACTTCAGTCACTAGCCTGTAATTTCCAACATTGGCCCAACTCAACTTACCCTGAACCCTGTAGGGGTCGCAGGCATTCTCCAGTGCCAACACATCGAGATTACTATGTACATCTACATGGGGACTCTGGACCCATGACGATATGAGTGATCGATCAGAAGAAGACCACCATGATGAAGTGGAATTCGAAAGAACCCCATGTGGAGAGATTGGTGATAAATGGCTAGTCTGCAGTGTGGAGGATTGGCAAGGTAAGAGAGAGTCTGCCAGGGAAATAAATATATTCTTCATACATCGGACCATCTCTTCAGAGAGTTTATTGGGATAGTTATAGAGGCTGTTGAGTGGCATCTCCTTGGGAAGCTTCCTTGAATCTTCTTTGTTTTGACAAGATTTCATATCCATTCTCCTTGAAAGGTTACTGAAAGCTGCAACAGAGTCAGCAGAGTCCTGCAAAACAAGACCATTTTTAGCACCATTTCCATCAGAAGCAATTGTTGTTTTGGAAATCAGACATTCTAATGGTTGGAGAGCGGATTTGCATCCTTTATCTGGCTTGTAGAAAATGACAATAGAATTGAACTTGATAAGATCCTTTGAACTTCTTGAACCGCAAGGTTTGACAGGACAGTATCTTAAGGGGATTTTTCAGAATAAAGACCATTTCAGAATCTTCTGACAAGAAAAATAAAAAGCATTCCACCCTCACAAAGTAACTTAATCCCAGGAAATGCATTCATTTGATATTAACATTAACAGTGAGGTTTGGTAGCCTTTCTTTGATCTGGAATTCTGAAGAATGCCGGCAGTTGAATTTTAGCTTAACATGAACTGTTAACCTGAGAAAATGATATAATAAAGTGATAATTGGCATGCTCTGCAAAAATAAAGGGGAAAAGAACCAGGCAAGTGGCAATCAACTCAACAGGAACCCCTTGACCAGCTCATGGTCCAACCTTCTTTTTTTCCTCCTTTGAATATTGAACAAATGTAATTCTTATCATCGGCATGATCTGAAACTTCGATTACTTAATAAGTACCAAGCAGGCCACTTGAAAACTCACAGAAAGAGATAGAGAGCATCTAAAGATATTATACATGCATTTATGGGTGTGTATATATATTATGAGAAGAAGAAAGAAGAAAGGCAAATGACAGCGTCATTCTCATGGAGTTGATAATAGATAACATAAAATACACATAGATCCCTATTGGGCGATTTGGTGAGACAGTCATGGAAGCAAAATTTAAAAGAAGAATAAGTGGTACTGGAATAGATAAAAAATGAATCCGAATTTCTGAGTGCACAGAACAAAGTTCACCAATGGAATCTGATGGTTGATCATTTAATTTCTATAAGAAGGGGACAAAAATGTTATGGTTTCAGAGTCAATACTTCATTTTATATCAAGGAGAGAAGAAAAGGTACATCAGAGCAATGCAATGCAAGAAAGCAAACATCAGATTTTTTTTAGATGTTATAGAGCAGTTAATATCTGCCCTTTTGTGTAACTATTAATCTCAATTTTCTAACTTTCTTATGCAAACATATACTAGAGAATATTGAACAAACATTTTCAACTTGTCATCAAGAAAAAAGTACTTTTAATCTATTGTTTGGCCCAACAGAAAAGAAAGCACAAAACTTTTAATATTTAGTTTTAGTATAAAATATTACAGTATATTTCCTCTAGATATGCACAGCACCTATTAGATAGAAATAAATAACTTAGAACTGGACGAAAATTCGAGCGGAAAATGACCCGAACAGATTATGTTACCAATAGAGCAAGATCATGTACCATGTTTCCTAAGTTGTTTGACACACAAAGAGACTTCAATTCTGAAGATGAAAGCTGCAGACAATATTCAGCAAGCCTACGTTCATTTCTTTCTCGACTTAGTTGGAAATGCAATGAAACCATCTCCTTCTCAAGCTTTGACACTGCAACTTCCAGCACCGCAATATTAGAAAGGAGCTCCTGGGCCTGTAAATGCATGAATTTTTAAATGATCCCACCAATTTCAAGTCCACACTAAAAACATTTAAAAAAGCTTCATTATCCATGATGCTGAAAGATTTGTATTTTTTTTCTCTCATTGCAATGGATAATGAATAATGCAGCAAAGACATAACCTTCAGAGGTATGGATTGTTTCAAGGACAAAGCAAGAACCTGGTGAGGGAGACATGCTGGATTCGACAATTCTAAAGCTGTTTTTTCAAGGGCACATTCCAGAACTACATGCAGTTCTATTTCTTCCTTTAGTTTCTCTTGCAGTACCTGAACCTGCGAAGAAAATGAAAAAGGAAAAGGAAAACCGAAAGATCCTTCATATAACCAACAATGTAACAATCATCAAGAACACGTAGAATTTACTTCCTCATTCAAATTTCTAGAGAAAGAAATAAGAATGAAATTGGTACTTAACGACTATCTTGAGAAAAGGGGAATTCTGAATTTAATGACTACACTGAATCCAACAATTGAGCAGCACAACAGAGAATGAACATTGATATAAGATGGACAATCTGGCTTAGGAAATAGCTCACATCCTGCTCAAGTTGGTGTCTGCAAGGGTAAGATCTGCTCCTTTCAGTGCAACATCCTAGACTGGCAATGTCATTGACAAAGTCTCTCCCCTTCAGGATAAACAGATCAACAGTAAACGCAAATGAAACTGTCATAGTGAATAATTCCATATTTTCAACAAAATAGCTCACAAGTAATTCACGAAGTTACACATAGACTGGCCCATCAACAAAAGGCTGCGGAACTACACTATAAAATGATAAAAAGGAAGTTAAACCAGAGATTAGAGGGATAAGGAAAAAGACCATAGATTACAGAATACGGTAAGCTGTAAGCCAAACCAGTATGACTGGATAATCAGACAATGACGTTAGGACTAAAGAAATGCTCAGGTTCAGAAGCATTCTCATAATTAGTAAGAACTGAGGACATACAGAAAGTCAGATTCACCTAGGAAAATCAAGAATTGGGATGGAATAAAAGAGAGCTAGGCCGGCCACTTCAAAATCTGCAAATCCATTTGGCATTGGCACTAGCTCTGGAATTCAATGAGAGAGACAAGCGCCTTCACTTCGGGGTTACAGCACTAGGAGAAGAAAATATAGGCCTTAAATTCCTCTATTGAAACTTGATGCATAATAGAGGCATCTTCACTCTAGCTAAATTCATGAAGAGCTAAAAGAAAATAAAACGTAGTCCCCTGACTTGATAGGAAAAGAAACAAAGACTGAATCTCTGCTCTGTACCGACCTCTAACGCCAAGTCAACTCCTGGAGGGTGACGGATATTGAGCGAACATTCTGAACCAAAAATGTTCGATACGGCACATTCAGGTAGAGAAGGGCTTCTGCAACCAAAAAAACAAAAAAGAAGAAGAAGAAACAGAGAGAGTAAGAAACATCCTGAGAAAACCAACAAACTGGAAACTTAGGTGGAAGGAATATAGACAATGAAACAACTCGATGAGACTGCTAGATTACTTACTGGTGCGACGGAGATCGGAGCACGGGCAAGTCACACATCCCGCAAATCTTAACTACCGCTTTCTGAAACACAATGCAGTTGGGTTGTACAAGGGACTCGTCCTAAACAAACCTATCCAAAAAAATGGAAAAAAAAAAACTCATCCTAATCATAAAAACTGCAAAGAGAAGGAGCTTTGATTTGAATTAATCCTGTTCAATTCTTAAATAAGGGATACAGAGCACCGTGAGGCCAGTGAGCACCCGCCCCCAATGAGGACAAACCCAACTCAAATAATAAGACATCTAACAGTCACTATTGCCACTACCCTACAAGTGTCAGTAATGGCGAAAACTCGTGGACTCCAGAAAATCTCAGACCTCCATTTCACAACACAAGACAACACTGACAAGTGGTAATTCGGACAAGAAAAGGAAAAGAGGCGACACAAATGAGAGCAGCCACTTTGGCCGCATTTAAGAAAGCACGGTAGTGTCCAACCAAGATCTCTTGCGTGATTCCTACCAACTGTAGGTTTTTTTTTTTTTTTTTTTTATAAATCGTCGGTATCCAGTTGGATTTTATCCAGCTGACTAATTCGGATCGCTCCGAATCAACCCATTTAAGGGGTTAAGAACTCCCCGCCGCAGGTGAAACTCGAACTCGAGTCATCCCATTGGGATGATGAGTGTCGAATCACTCGATCATGCCCACGGTGGTTTCCCAATCAACTGTACATTCTCGTCACGTGAAGGGAAATGAAGTAGTGGGAAAAGCAGTGATGGGATACAGATTAGGAATGTGTGAAAAGAGGAAAAAACATTGAAAGGCAAAAGGAGTGCCGTTTCACGACTTCTACTGTTTAAAACTGCGACTAGAGTCAAAGGAAATAAGTACAGGGCAGCTTTAGAGTCTGAACCCACCATGGAATGAGGCTGGGCTCGGCTCTTTTCCGCACATTTGATATAACCCAGGAAGAAAAAGACTGATCAGAGTGACTATGGAAATGTAACCAGAGTGCAGACCTTTCTTCGTGGAAAATACAGAACTCCCCTCGACAAGATCCTCTCATCCGACTCCGAGCTCGGTTGACTCCTACCGACGAGCGGTGGGAAAAGAAAGAGGAGAAAGATACTCTCCACATAAGCCCCTTTCATTTGTTTATTTATCTTCTCGATGAGTTCAAGATCTTTCGACGGACCAGGAAAATGACAGAAAGGGCAGGCTTTTCTCAGCATTGGCTTTCGGATATGATAAGAAATCACAGTCATGCTTTGACTAAACCAACGACGTGATTTTTCCTTGAAAACATAGGAAACTACAACAAGGATGGACCTGTTTCTGTCAGCTAGTGCGGAGAATGGTAACGAAGCGTCGGCAAGGTGCTTTTTTTTTTTTTTTGGTTAACAACGCAATTAAATAGGACGCAGACAAAGCTACGTAAGTCCTGAATTCTTGGGTGTGTATGAAATTTAAAACCGGACGTTTAAAGAAACTTCTCCGGCCATTTAATGGAAGCGTCACCGCCACTTAGAAACCCTTGCAAAAGAACTTCTCAGCACGTTCTTCCCCATGCAAATACCTGATTGTGGCAGTTCCTTGACATTTGGAGGGACTTCAGGGATAGGTCTTCCATGTGCCCTTACGCCTCCCAAGTGGATCTTGAGGCAGCAGAGCTCCTCGACCCTGTTCCTTTTCCCGTTGGAGATTGTTCTATGATCCTTGATATATCATCAGAGGGCTCTTTAGATCCATCCTGACAACCCAATTTGGACTATAACCCCTGGTGACTCATGGCAGCGATGCTTTCAGGAAGTATTCTCATGTCACATTCTGCACTTTCATGGAACAAAAAGAAGATGATATATGCAGAGATGAAAGACCAATAATGAAAATATTCACTACACAAAAGCAGCAAAGACAAACAGGATTTTTACACTTGAGGCTTCATTTGTTACATATGAGTGATATTTCTGACTTCATTATGAGGACATCTCCAGGAGAGCAATGAGGTAGATTTGCACTTGGTCCAGAGAGCACGATCCAGAAGGTCACTCAAGAGTTAAATGGTAGTTGTTTTCGTATCCACAATTTGTCAGGGTTCCGTTGCACAGAAAAAGAGCGCTCTTTCAATGTGAAAACAATTAACATTACATGCATTAAGTGGAAGCAGAAAATGAAGGTGAGTCATCTTTACATTTTCATCTGGTAAGCAATGACATTGAGATGAGAGCAGAGCTCAGGAGGGGCAACGAACAGGAAAGCCAATGACGAGCATCGGAATCACCTCTTGCTGGCAAGAAACTAAAGCTGAAACAGAGAGGAGAAGAATCATTATCTTGCGGGAGAGGATGCAGGCGCAGCAGGGAAGGAGAGGATGAGGGCACATCGTGACCTCTAAGTGTAGTGACAGTGCTTGCTTCTGATAATACTACGAAGAGAGAAACATATGAGAAATTACGATCTTTTTCACTTTTTTTTTCTTCGACTAATGAAGATTCACTATACAAATTCATTTTAATAAGTTGAGAAATAGTGACATCATTTATTTTATTAAGCATCTGGGTCTCTTTTTTAATTAAAAATTGCATTTTTTTTATGTCTTTTCTCCAACATCAACATGACATAATTAAAAAAAAAAAGCTATTCATGTAACTGAGCTGATCCGAACTTTACCCCCTGATCTTCATTCCCGAAAGCATGTTGTCATATACAGAAGCAAAGAACTCATGCCAATATCATACAACAACAATGCAGATGCTAGCAATACATAAATAATACAGGTTTGGCGAAGTCACTCAAGGTGTCTCTATGGGATGACCTCACTTGAAGGCGGTGATGCTGTGTCATCATTGAGCTTGACCCTCTTATTCTTCTCCCCTTCACGGACGCCAGAATCGAGACTACTCTCATGCTCCAAAGACTGAGGAGTAGGACCGGAGTCAGACTTGGGCGTCTGAACCTGGTCAGGAGGATTACATTCTTCTGGTGATGAGAAGTTCTGAGTTGACAATGTCAAGGCACTGCCAGCCGTCAGTTGTTCGTCCAGAATCCTCTGCAAGTACCGAGCATGCTCTTCTATCCGCAGTTGCAGCTCTCTCTGTACCTGAAATTATTATTCAATCAAAAACTTGCTACAAGAGCATCATTTGACAACCTTGTGGAAGTTTCAAGTGATTGGTGTCCACTGATCTAAAAGTTAAAAGCCTGTTAGATAAGTTTTCTGAAATTATTGTAATGTACCAAAGCTGTGTTCCAATCTTGGGCTTCATTTGCATCACATTCATTCTATTCCGATGATCATTCCGTAGGTGGGCACAAACTTTAGCAATGGCCAACTGATCCCAACCTAATTGCCGAGAAGATGACATATATATATATTTATGGCGCAGTGTCTATGCATATGAAGTACCTCAAGTTGTTTGTGCAGCTGTTTCTGGACTTCCATTTGCATGCGTAGAGCCTCAGTAAGTTGCATGCTCCTACACAAGGATATAGAAGAACGAAATATTGCTCGAATCACCAAATTACAATGTAATACAGGAATGAGAGAGAGAACAAGTGAGAGTACCGACCCCTTTCTCCTTCCATCATAGTCACTGCTACTGGCTGCTGCTTTCTCTTCCGAGCTAGAAGTCTTCACGTCTAATGTAGGGGTAAGAGCAGAAATATGAGTGACTCAGTAATTCCATCATGAGCAAAGAGCGACCTCCGTACATGTAATAAAAGATGTGAAAAAAGCTATTGATACATGATTACCTTCTTTTCTCTCGGGTATGTGCTTTGCAGGACGATATTTCTGCAAATGGGAACATGACAGATGAAGAAGGCTAGAGGTAAAAGGTGGCCACTTCCAATGAATGATTTCAGCAGATACAGTAGAATATACCTGCAAGTGGCTTTTCACATGATAAATCGTCAAACCTTGGACATTCATGAGCTTTAATACACCTTTTGGTGTAGCCTCTGCACAGAGGGAGCAAATTTGTAGGAAACCGTATCAGGACAACAAACAACTGATAACAAAGCAGAGAGATGTGGAAATCGCTTACTTTCGGCACCATCAAGCTTGTTGACAGCCTCTACAAAAAGCTTGTGAAGTTCGGGTGTCCACCGCATCCTTGCTTTATGCCCACTAGGACCAGGAGATTGACTTGAAGACAAAGGGTAATCAACACCTGATGTTGGTATAGAGCGGTTGAAATTCAATTCAGGAGCTTGCTTCAGTGAAGAGTGATGCGTTCCATAAATATCCTTGGAGAAGCATGGAAATCACAGCTGAGACATTGTTCTGGATATTGCAAAACGGGAACTGCTAGAAGACCAACTTTCCTACCTAATACCATTCTTATTGCTAGCATTGTTCGTGTAAAGCAACACTTTCTTTGTTTGTCACTGAAGACAAAGACTAGCTCCTTACAATCTAGTTGTGAAGAATGAAGTGAAGAACCTGCCGAAAGAGAGAGACTGCTGGAAAACATTCTTCTTACTGCTTATAAGAACTTACTTCTTTGAGTTCTATCATACATCTATATTAAAAGAAAAAGGTGAAGTAGCTACAGAAAGGTATTGGGGAATGTTGAAGCGATTAAGTGAAACATGCTTACATCGAGCTTTGGGTTTTCTCCTCTGTCAGCCATGATTACATTGAGCTCGTCAGACAGAGATTGTAGCTCTACCTGCTCTGCCAAGACTGATTTGTCCTGGATGCAACTGAGTCCATGGAAGCTCCCCTCAGAAGAGTCCCCAGGCAAACTCAGCAAGTCCTTCACAAGAACCTCCTCCGAGTTCCTCTCATCACCTTGATTGCTTGTACCATCAGTAAAGAGAGATAAAGAGTCTGTGGCATCAACAGCAGGAATGGATCTATTGTATACTGGTGGATGTGAAAGGAATGGCAGATTCCCATATGATTGATGAGCTTCTGATGTTGTGGATGATGACTGGTATAGATTAGTACAAAAACGAGAAGAACGTGAAAATGTGCTCTTGAAGCTGTGGAGAGAAACAGGAGAGATGGAGCCTGCAGGATCTGATCTCAGGCCAAACTTCTGAGCTTGAGAAGCTGACCCCTCAAAATGACCGGAACTGATGGAATCAACCCGAATGGAAGGCAGTGGAGATGATGATGAACAACCACCAGCCATGAAGCTACGACCTTCTGTTTGATAGCCAGACACTTGGATTCTTTAACGCTTCAATTATCTCGTCTCTCTGTTGGACCATGCCCCCAGAAGATGGCAACTCTATATGCTATGGGATATGTATCGTAGATGCTGAAGTCCAGAATGCAGTTGGTAGAAATACTCATAGATAAACTTATTCAAGTCCGGCACAATCTGCAACTGCAAGACAAGTACACATGGAACCTTGAATTTCACTTTGAGGGCAAATAATCAAACAAGTAGCAAAAAGGAGAATACAAAGTCTAACATTGGTCCGTGTAAATCATGGTTTGTGCCTTGAATCCTTTTTAGGCAGTTTCACTTGAATTTTCAGATTGCTTGCTAATGTAAAGAGGCAGAAGCTAGCAGAGAAATAATCTCTCAGCGTCCAGCAGATGATTTCAAAATGTTAACCACGAGTGGTTTCTGTACAACTAATAAGTTTTGAGTGCTAAGAGTTATGACAGATAAAACAAGCAGCCTTTATCAATCAGCTGTAAGCTCTTAGATCGGTTGGCAGTGGATTGATTCCTTAGATTCCACGTGTTCCACTGAACCACCAGACTAAGCTATAGTTATTGAAGACAAAGAAGACATGGACATGACTGTTGTGTACAAATTATGCAACAGGCAATATACACGGGATAGTGGTTGTTCGGCTTGGCTCGGTAATCCCTGCCGTCTGAATAGTTTGGCAAGGAATATTCCTCCCAAGCAGACCTGAGATGCTATGCCCCCGAGGTCCAAGCAAGAGTCTTCCACCCAGCAAGACAAGTAAAGCAGATCTTAAACAATATTGGTCAAATCAGGGAGTCTACTGTCCATGCCTCCACTCTGAGAGGCACAAACAGTAACCAAGCGGCAGCAGCAGCTGCTTGCTTTGAATCTCCCTTGGAGCTTCCAAAGCCCGGCATCACACGCACTACTAGCTACAAACCATACACACGTAATTGACACAGAAGAAGAGTGACAACAGGTAAAGATCTAAAAAGGGGAGAAGAGGATTGCACCTTAGGATGAGGCGAGAAAGAAGAAGAAGAAGAAGTCAGAGACGTCGGGTTGTGGAGTTGATACATCGCCAGCAGCAGATAGAAGCAGAACGTTGCTACATCGCCACAGACAGTCAAATATACCGTTACCAATGAATCAAATTATTACTAAAATTGGAAATTTATTCACTGGTACTATGTCACTACGTCAGCAGTAGTAGTACACCAGAAATAGCCTGTGAAAGTCACTCACTTTCACCTCTCAAACATCATCTTCTCCTCCGGTAAGATCTTATATTAAGTACTCAAATTAAAAATAAAATAAAATAAATCAGATTAATTATTGACAAATTATTAATCTTTACTGACTTAAATTAATCAGGACCTAGCACGTCTATGGATACTGGGTTTAGATACCCCAAAAAAACAGCCACATCCCAATTGGGAAGCCAAGTGATGATTTATACATTTACAGAATTTTATCTTTCTTAAATAGCAGGTATGAATTTAAATATGAATTAGTAGGTGTATTCAACTGGAATAGTGGACCTACGGGGCGCAACCACCCTTTGGTTATAAAGTATAGTGATATAATCCATTTTCTTAATTTAATTTCGTGCTCTTTGAACTTGTTTCTCATATACAATCTTATATCATGTTAAATTTTGGATATTAGGAAGTAAGGAGAAAAGAAAAACTTGGTGTACGAAAATGATGGTCTAGTTGAATCGATTTGGATGTAACCCGTTTCTAGTATGCAATTCTACATTCAAAGCATCTTCTTGGAATATTCTATTTTTAAACCTTATTCATTTAATTGAAGAAAAAAACATGAAAAATTGTATTTATTCTCAGAGAACATTGGGGGGGTGGTGGTGGCGGAAGTGATTGAGGTGAATCTACCGGGCAAGGCGAGCTAGCCGGCGCACCACCCAGCTAGCAGTAGCTGCAAGGCGACACCATCGACCACAGTGATCGGCGGCGGCGAAGTAAAACCCAACAAGGATATGAGCGCGGACCGGTTCCTCGCAGAGACATCGAAGGAATTTAAGGGAGTGGGGAGGAGTGCGGCGCAAGGATCAGAGAGTAGTGTTCTGGTAACAGGCGGCTCCGAAACCCGTGGTACGAGGGTGAGTTTGCTTAATAGCACAATGTCGCCGGTTATCTCTTGGATCAACCACGGACGGACCACCACCGGCTGGGGAGGTGGACGATGGTTCGTTCGTCGAGACCAAGATGGAAAAAAAAAAAGGGTCCATGAGAGTCATTGGTATTGTCGTTCAAGTCCATTTTGACTTGGGTCCCACTATTCTATGGAATGAGGAGTGTGTAATGATTATCACCATTGTCATTTAAATCAGCTTTAATTAGGGTGGTATTTCCTGACGTCACCCCTATTGAGCTTTTGGATCCTCCACGGCCACGAGCCATTTGATTTGCATTTTTGTCAATTTTTTAATATATAAATTAACCTATATTTATAAGTAAATTTTTTCAAATAATTATTTCTTAATGGTATTGATCTATAATACTATATAGATAATCTCGAATCGTTTATATAACTAAGTGAGATTTATGTTTATAGTAAAACGGTAGGAATATGTCCAAAATTGATCTCTATCTTTCATTTCTTTTTCATTTTATGATGATAATGATTTCTTCTCCTTCATAATTTCCATTACATTTTTTTTCCCCTGGTAAGTTCATAATTCCCATCACAAATGCTTCATATTTTCCCATCTTGACATCCTCTTTGTTACAATTCAACCCCGTATCGTCTTGTTATTTGCACACTGTCCCCTGAACTCTGTTAAGTCCCCCCCCCCCCCTTCAAGAACCCACCCGTCCCGCAGGTCGAAGTCACATTAACGTGCACCGAGGTAGCAACAGTTTTGTATGAGCGAGGCAAGGTAGAAGCCCGAGATTCGACATCCTAGGGTGAAAGTTCAGGCCGCGAGCAGTTTACATGATGCCTTCGTGATCGCGAGACTTCAAGTGGCAACTCAATAAGCAAGCAAGCAGCCTGAGCCCCCACTCCTCCATCTCACATGGCTCCACCAGACAGCCTCTCTGGAAGACTCTATGCAGTCCCCTCCTTTGGCCACAGTGCAAGAAACAGAAGTACTTGTTGATTATCGAGGGTTGAATAATCTCGCCATCGAGGACAAATTCCCGCTGCATGCCACTGTAGAATTGCTAGATGAGCTCCATGGTTTTATACCATTTTCTCCAAGATCGATTTGGGGCATGGTTATCATCAGAACAGAGCATATTAGGGGAGTATAACAGACAACATTGTAGGCCCAGTAATGTAGAAGAAATGAAGATGATTATAGAGTGCTTCAGCATTAGGTTTTGTGGCTGTGAATTGTCCAAACCCAGTAGCAAGAGCATTTTCCGGCTGCATAGCTTACCGTGAGATCATTAATTCGATATCGGACAATACCCTAGGTTTCTTCTTTCCATGTTTACGCTTCCAATGATGAAGTGAAATCAATAGTATTCTAAGGCTCCCACTGACTGCAGCGGCCATTTTAAGAGATTAGTTGTGTCACATGAAAACGTGGTCCGGCCTTTACTTGTATAATCTTCATTTCACACCGATTTCTCATACAGGTCTGATAAAAGTGTCAAGCTGCTCGTCCATGGGGAAGGTTCGTGTCGGGTTACTCCAGCATCTGTGCACTTCACAGTACTGACAATGAAGTTTCCTTTTGTATACTTTCGATTGCAGTTAAACAGTCCACATAGAGGTATGCTCAGCAGATTCAGACATGACACACTCTTGTACATCCTATACATGCATTCACATATGAGAAAGAGCACGGCCGAGTTCCCCAGAGCTCCCGGTCTGTGGATGCAAGCGAAGAGAATGGACACCTTTCTGTACGTGGGGAAGGATAAGGCATGGACTGGATAAGCAATCTCAGGTATTTTTTTCCAAAACAGATAGTGCTGGCGTCAAGTAGTTGTTCGCTTTATCAGGCAAATGTGCCACCTGCAGTGCAAGAGACAGCAAATCTAAGTCTGGCCGGAATAAGAATAAGACAAATCCTCACATAGACTCGCTCGATGAAGAGAATGGCAGGTCACCCAGCAATCAACAATTTATGATCAATCATGCTCCTGAGAGTCTCTTTCTAGAATAGATCTCCACGTATTTTGTTCAAAGTATGCATGATACCGTGCATCTTTGGTTCCTTACCAGTTCGTAAAGCTCTCGCCCTTGCTCAGCAACATACTCATGGCACACCTACAGATTTGAAGATATCACATGTAATTGAATTAAGACAATTGTCCAACCTCACCACCTATCATGAACAAGCATGCATTTGAATAAAACTTTCACTTACATCAAAGCTCTTGTTTCTTGCTGTGGAGTCATGCAATGCTTTCACACAGATGTCGGCAACGTCAGCACAACTAATGCCCTGAATTTCAAGGGATTGGTAAGATTACAAAATAAAAAAAACAAAAATGGAGAAGAATCTTGTGGATTCAATCATATTCAGACTTGGGAAGGTTCTTTTAAGCCCAGGTCAACTACAGCCATTTTTTGGTGCAAATTATTATTGATTGTCATGGAACTCAAAGATCAAAGTTCATGATTATTCTATTTTGAAGGAATCCTGCAGGCTGGACCAATGACAAAACTAGGAGCTTATCAGAACCTTTTTTACCTGAGTTATCCGGTTCCCTTGGTCGAAAATGAGAGCCCGCTGACCTCCGGGCTCCTCCTGAAAAGTACGTATTTTGTGAGTTGTCCAACTATTACAAATATTAATCCCTACAAGTAATGATTGCTGCTAAAAAAAATGATTTCTTTCTTGAATTTATGTTTACCAAAGACTCGTGCCAGAGATATGAACTTCTCTAGTAAAATATGTTATTTGGTATTCAGAGTCAGGATATGCAAATAATTCTTATTAGTTTATGAGTTCAGTTTGCACTATAGGATTAGGCAAATGAAAAACCACTAGCAGGGACATAATCAAGTCCTACCTTCAGGGGACCAGGACGAATGATTGTATAACCAAGGCCTGACCTCCTTAATGAATCTTCTCCTGCCTGCAGAAGAAAAGGAAATACCTTACACTAATATTATCAAGTTGCTAAAAGGCCTAAAATGTGTAAAGAGAGCTGCACTCAGGCTATCTTTACAGAAGAAATTAAATTCTGGAAAAGGACATACCCTTTTGGCCTTCAGAACCTGCTCTCTTCTGGACGGTTCGATTCCAAGACCTGTACATGAAACTAACACGAAGTCCGTTTCTTGCCCAGTCTGCAGATCATAGGACAGAACAAGTTCTTTTAAATCACAGGAAAAATGATGTAACTTGTTAATATGTGTTGATCTAACGAGAGTGAGTTGAAGAGCCGACAAGCTATTTTTTTCCTCCATTATATGAATATAGATGTCCTTCACATAGCTTATTTTTCAATTGGCACTTACAGACAACATTATAATTGTCTAAGAGAATGCATCAATCTATCTAATTCTTGTCAATTTAACTCCGATAACAATGGAAGCACTTACAGGCAGGGCCTTTATGTATTCCATTATGAGCTTGAAGCTTCTCAAATCCTGCTTTGGCCCTTGAGGGGTTTCTGTGGGTCTCTGTAGCATGACAGTCAGAAAAAGCAACAGCATTATCATTCTGCATGAAATATGACATCCAATGCAGTCATACACGCAGGACGTATAAATTGCATCTAAACTTAGGAAAAAGGAAGAAGACCCAATGACTTCAAAAGAATGGAACTGTATGAGGTGTAAATCTCATGTTACATATATGGTTCTTTTAATTCATGATCGATAACTGTTGATGTTGACAAATTCAAATTGAATGCTTATTATGATCTCTTTAGAAGCACCATAACTGGGCTTGATTTCAATTACAGTCATATACCACAACAAACTTTTTTTTTTTAATAACATCTGCCACAACAAACATAAAAGATGAAATACCCATATACTCAATGAAGAAAGAGAAAAACCTGTCTTCTCGGCTCAAATCGTATAGTTAGAGTATGGACAAGAAAGGGGTCCAGCGGAGGATCATCAGGCTTCACTGGGCGGAAAGATGAGAAGGGTACTCTTGCCTATCAATGGAAATGAGGAAGTCAGAAACCGTATTCCTAAAACCCAAGAAAACATAGAATCACAAGGGGAATGTTAACATGGAAGAAAAAAGCATAATTATTCTCATTGAAACAACCAAAACATGAGTATGAACATTACCCTGCAAAAACCAACTTTCGTACTAATTCTAGCAAAATACAGTTTGCTTTGTGTAGTATCTGCCGAGGGACCAGCTTCAAGAATTAAGACATAGGATCTACCATTGCCTCCCACGGAGAGAACAAGACCTTCATGTCTGATAATTTATACAGTGTAAGACAGGCAATGTTTTCAAAGCAAGAGCAGGAGGAACTCGGGATAAAAGAAATGTAATCTCAGACCTATCAAGGGTGCGATCGATGGGAAGCGACAACTTCTTTGACAGTTCGACATAACCTCCTCTGGTGAAGACGTAACCTTTAATAGAATCAAGAATTCAATGAACCACAAGAACGGAAAAGGAGAAAATCTCTAGAAAAATGTCTACATATATGTATATATACGCTAGTGGTATAATATAGGAAATTACCCGAGAAAACAGCTTGCCCTGTCTCTGTGAACTCGAACTTAGCGTCCATTCCGGCATCGTACTTAGCGGCTACAGCATCCTGAAAGTAGGTGCCTTGACGGACTTCCCACCCATTGAGGGAATCCTCTGACTTGAACTTGGCGATCAGAAGCTTGCTTTTGCTGCTCTTTCCTGCCCGCAGCTGTGCTAGCTTGTTATTGTAGTCCTGCAAATGGTTTTATCTCAGCCCGTGTCAGGTGGAGGAAGGGGGAACTGATACTGTAATGTTTTGGGAGAAGAGAGAATAATTGGAACCTGTAATGCTTTGGAGAGGTTGTAGACTCCACGGTGATCGACCCGATAGAGATCGGCAGTGATGGGAGAGCGAGCGGTAGCGCAGTAGATGACCTTGTTGCAGCCTTCCACTGCGTCCTTGAGGGTAGACGGATCGCCTACGTCGCCGGTCACGATCTCGACGGACCTCGGGAGCATGTCCACGACTTGGGAGTCGAACTTCCTCACCAGGGCCTTGACAGTGTATCCCCGGAGCATGAGCTTGCGGACCACAATGCGACCGATGCTGCTGGTGGCTCCAACGACGAGGACGGTGGTGTTCTGCGCGCCCGGGATGGCGAACTCGCACATGGGTCCGCCCTCCCTGAGGCCAAGAAGGTCGAGGGCCTCCTCGTCGTCCGTACGGACAGTCCTGGAGATCTGCCCGAGGCCGGAGAACTTCCGCCACACCTCGTCGAAGATCTGCCTCGACCTCCGCCCGAGACCCACAGGGTTGACGTCCTCGAGGCTTATCATCGAACCCCCAGACCCGGAAGGCTCCTTCTCCTTGACGATTTCATCATCGCCGCCTCCCTCGGAGGCAGCCCGCGTGACAAACCGGCGGTTGGTGCTGCCGACTCTGTTGGTCGAGGGAAAGCTGTAGCTGGAGATCACCGGACGGCATTGGGATTGGGGGAGGGGGAAAACGCCAAGGAACTCCGCCTTGTAGCTGAGGGTGGCACTGCTGCTGGCGGCAGCCATGGAAGCGAAGCAGGAGGAGGTGCTGCAGTCGTTCGCTGACTGTTACGTAAGTTCCTTACTTGTATAAAAGAACAACCCACAGACACAGTAATCCAGGGAGATACAGAGAGAGATGAGGAGAGAGAATGTCGACCGCAGCTAAGGGCGGAGAGAGAGAGAGAGAGATGGCGCACGAAGGTGACACGTCAAGGCATTCTGACGCCTCACAAATCCTTTTGGTCTCCGCTCCTCCGCGTTTCTTTTATATATATATATATATATTAAATTTAAAATTTTTTAATAATATTATTTTTTTTATATTTATAAGATTGGAGTGAAATATTATTTAAAAAATAATTTTAAAATAGGCTATTTTCCCTTTGTTTTTTTTTTTCCTCTCCGGAGTTCCATTGACAGTCGGTACCGTGCCCACAGCGTCCACCTTTGGATAACTTTAAACACCACCCACTCATTTTCTGCACATTTCTTTATTGGAGAAATAATCCCTTCCCTCCCGCCCATATCCGCAATTTGGACAAGATGTTTCGGTTCGGATCTTTTAATGTATCGATGGAGAATAGCACATGATTGCCCACCCCCCCCCCTCCTTTCCTTTTGACAATCGATAGACTTGGAGTCCTCTTGTGAATCGAGTCTGCCTACGGTCACTGGTTTGATCTACATAAGGTTGACTTCGCCAGGACAAAATCAACAATGGGCATCGCCAACTGCCGTGATCTCACATGATATTCGAAGCTTCACGGCGAGAAAGAGAGCGAAGAAGTGAACTCGGAGCCTGTAAAGGGACAACTAAGCGGCTGCACTACTGTACAGGATAAACATTACGGTATCAACAAAAAGAATTTGCGGTAGATACCGTCGATGCCCCCTCCAAGTTTCGGATATTATTAACAAAGGAAAGGCTAAAAAGAAAAAAAGAAAAAAGAAAAGGGCCAGCCATGACATAAATCAACAGAGTACTACCAACTTCCCCCGGGCTCAATCTCACCTGCTCCTTTCTCCTGCTGCTGCTCCTGTTCTGTGTGGAGAGAGGAGGAAGAAACGATAGGGCCAGCAAACCGTGAAGGGACAGCCCTCCAGGATGGAAGGTAGCCCACTTGCCACCGGACGAAGTACAAGGGAAGACAGAATACGACTTAAAAGAATCACGAAATTGGAGCATCTAACCACGGCCGTCAACCGATCCCGAGGAAGCACTTTACCGGGCAGTGATTACTGAAGAGAGGCGGGGCAGCGGTTTTGGTCAAGGACTGTGCTTCTTCCTTGAGGAGCTAACGGGTCCAAGAAGGTGCAAATAAAACAAATGGACTCCCCCTCTGTTGAGAGCGAATCAGCAAGGTGCAAATTAGTTGAACCCCTCGCTTTCCTCCCTTTCCCTTAGCAAGGGAAGGAGACTCCAAAAAATGCTGATTCCCAGTTGTCTTGTAGAATGAATGCACTAAGATTAGGTTAACGGGATCCTACATCTCATCCTGCATTACTGGCAACCTCTGCAGCTCTCTGCCTCATCATCTCCATAACTGCCGCCCGCCTCCGTGTATCCGACTGTTGTTGCAGTCTTCTCAAATGTTCCTTCAGATCCCTGGATGAATAAAGTAGCAAACAAATTAATATACACATTTATACCAAGGTACCTATTATAAAGATGCTGGGTGGAATAAAAGTTAATGATTCATCCTCCCACGGTGACACCACAAGCATGATGCAATTGGATTATATATCGGTGGTCATCAGAGTCAACAAAATGCAATTAACAAACAAATTTAGCCCGCTGAAAAATTAGAAATCAAGACTTACGTCTACAACAATAACAAACCACATACTGTTTTAAAACTCTACAACTCAATGATGCAAGAACTTGAAGATTTTCTGTCATTAATTTGTTGATTATATCTTCCGACTATATTCTTTCTGGTCATGCATTTTCCAAAGTATCCAACACCAGATAAGAATGAAATGGTTCCTGGATATCCATGGCAACCATCTAATGTACAATTGTATCAATCAATTGTCCATTCGATGAGGTATTTTTTATGGGTCAAGTAAATATATAAATCTGCATTATATAGAGAACCATAGTTTAAAACTCTCCAGTTATTACATACGTCTCTGCAAAAATTGTCTGCAGATATGTAAAAATTGCATTTATCATTCGTATGTATTACTAATGACCTTTTTGGGATAAAAAATTAAATAAAAAGATATTTGAAATTTTCCATAACACTTTTCAGTTGCCCACACCATGTTGTTTTCTAAATTTACAATAAAATATATTTCTATATTGAAAAGTGATGAATGCTGTACTACTATAAGAATAGTATTTGGAAATGGAGTTGATCATAATTTAAGATACTGAAAATTAAAGGAAAAGGTCAACGAGTAGCCGAACATTATCTAGGAAGTGACTAATTCATATATTATAATTTTAAAAGAAAGTAGATAAACCAGTTTTAAGATAATAAATACAATAATTAAAAATTAAAGCATGTAAAGTCTGAAAATTAATCCAGTTTAAAAAATAATAATAAATTAATGCATCTAATATCTAATATTCTTTGCACATCCACATCTCACTTTTTGATGTGGCAATTCCTCCCACTCTCCGCATTATCCGTCCACTAATGGTCACTCCAATTTAGAAAGGCATACTATATCAACAATTAGAAGTATTTAATTCTAACTGCATAAACCATTCACTAATTTCATACAGAATAAAATCAAGCACAATTCTCTTTGGGACAATAAGGAGTTTTTTCCCCCCAGGGACTATCATCACCTCACAAGCCATGAATACAAATAAGTCCACGCGCAAGCATAAGTATAAATGGTTTCACCAAGGGTCATGCATTATGACCTCATGAATTTTTCACAAAGTGCTTGCATGTCTTATCCATTTGAACTAACCCTCAAGTCTAACATCAAGCCGAAAGCACATTTATGAATGGTTTCACCAAAGATCACACATTATGACCTTGTGAATTATTCACAAGATGCTTGCATGTCCTATCCATTTGAACTAAAGGTTAATATCAAGCCAAATTTCATATAAAATTTATGTAAGTATATGCAACTGTCTAATATGCACAGTTGCATCGCGCACACAGTGAGATATTCCACTTTTCTGTCACCTTTTTTACCTAAAAAAATGAAACAAATAATAACTGTACCTGCAACGTGGGACATGGCATTGCGATTCTTTGCAGGCTCGAGCATGAAGTTGAAGGAGATCCCACATTTTCTTACACAAGGCACACCCACCAGAGGCACGTGTTCTGCATTGTATTCCATGGCGGAAGAGCCCTTTCACTTTCCGGCAATTTGGGTACTGACACTGAGCTGACCGACACTGTGATGCATGGATCAAGAGATCGAGCATCTTCCTCAGCTGTAGCAATGCCAAAACAACAATGAACAACAATGCTTTTCAAAATTGGCAAGAAGCATGAGTAGCATTCACTTTATTCAATAAAGTATACAAGTAATTCTAGCTCTTCCATCAAAACACATGTGGAAACTTCTGAACAGTAAATAAAACTTCTTTTCACATTAAAATGCATATATCTGAACTGAAGCCAAGAGGCAGACCCACTCAAACTATTCAATCCCAAAGTAATCCTTGTTACACTATAAGCACTCCTAAAAGTGGATCTCCTCTCATTGCCCAAACAACCAAAAACCAAAATCCCCGAACACACAGGCATCCACCTCAAACTCATCTTCCCAACCATAAAAATGAAGGATTGCAATTCTTTTGGGAAAAGAAGAAACAAATGGCATGCATGTGTAATGACACACTAATGCGGGCATGAATTATAAGCAATCATGTATTGATGTCAACCTAGTGGGATAAGTGGCGAAAGGATCAACTGCATTGATTGCATAAGAATTGAACATTCTAAGGTTACCTGCAAAACTCGCATTTGCCTGGCTTCCTTATTCTGAGCATTGCGTTCAGCCATAGAAGGATGATTAGTCAACTTGTGAGGATGATCAATACCCTTGTTATAACAGCTGTTGCACACGTCGTACTCTGGACAGATTTCACACCTCCACCCTTGGCCCGCTTCAATGTCAAGATGGCATACTATGCAAGTCGTTACAAATGCAGGAGCTGTTGGGTTGTGAAGATGGTAAAGTACCATCATAGAGGAGTGTTTTGCACGCCTCAGCGTGTCATATTGATAGTGGTTTCCCTGACAGAGACTCAAGAAAGCTTGTCTAGTATCGAAGAATTCACTCTCAATAATCTCGTCTTTATCCTTGGTATCTTCTGGCACATTGGTGATTTGAATCTGCAATAATTATTTTGCAATCTCATCATTCTGCAGCAGGTATTTCATGAGCACTTTCCAATTAAGTGACCTTTTTTTTCTTCAAAGCTCAATTCCATAGACAACATGATGCAACAAAAACTAAACCAACTTGGATTTGAGCAGCTTACTGGATAGAGAGAATGTTTCTCCCTGTGATTCACAGGGTGCCTCTCCCTCTCCTCGCGTCTCTGCTCCACGTCATAGCACCTGCAAGCAAGTTAACCATTTCAGTAGGAGACAGGCTTGGTGAAGTGAGCTGCTACATTAGATGCCCACCAAAACTAAAGGTAACTGAAGCCATTTCTTGTACCTCTTCAATTTAGGCCCCTTAAAAACCATGAGAGAGATGGCATCTACTTCCTTTATATTTTTCACATCAAATAAGAGCCCATTTGGTTCATCTAAAAACTACAAAGGAAATGAGATCAAAATGATCACTTCCCTTTGTGGGTAAGGGACAAATCCATTCCCTTCTGACCCTCCTCTCTCTCTATCTCTCTCTCTCTCTCTCTCTCTCTCTCTCTATACACAATTTAGGACTTTTTTTGAATTGCACAAATCCATGTCACATGCTGTTGAAGCTTTGAACTTATGGAAGTTCCTTTCTTTAGCAATTAGTAAGAAATCAAATTGTATAAGCCTTTCACTGCATGATTTTTAATACATAAAACATGGTATGTTCCATTTTGAAGTATAGGGAACTACCAAACGAGTTATTAACCTTTTATCAATTATTTGTGGATATAAATCATAAGTAAAGAAATAATAGAGAAGGTTACTAAAATAGCACTGAACAATAATAAATATGTTGACTAGTCAAGTTTTATCATACAACCCACAGACCTTGATTTACATTTTACGCTTAATCCAACCAGTGGAATGCGATCAGCAATTAATTTTCTTCCAACATGTTCCTGAAAGTACATGTAAATGCACTTTCTTTTTTTTGGAAAAACTGAATTGCTTTTATTCGAGCTTCTATGTACCTCATAGCTAAAACCTGTATGACTTCAATATCTAAAAGAATTATAATAAGCAAATAAAAGACCAATGAAAGAAGTAAAATGCATCATGAAAAAAGAACATGTCAATAGAAGTTCAACATACTTGTCACAAATCTGGAAGTTTTTGCACTGGCTGCAAACCCAACGAGTTCCTGAGACCATGAGAATACAACAGTGGGAGCAAGCATGCTGCAGATGAACCATAATAAAATCTTCCTTCATTGGAGAGATTGTCTCTCCAAGCTGAAAAAGCACGAGTAATAGAATTAATGCAGCCCAACCAAACATAGTACCCATTCTTGGTGAAACAATAAGAATATGATCACAAAACAGAGGTTGATGAAACACAGAAAACCATGAAAAGTTTTAAGGGTAGTTTACTTGAGAATTTTCCAGTTTTCAAGTGAAATTTTCTATAGAAGTGGACGGCTACAGGGAAAAAAATGCATTTATGTAGAAATGAAATATTTTTCCTAAGAAAATTCCCTTCTCCATTATTCAAAATTTTAAATAATTTGAAGAAATTCAATTTTTTTTTACTTTCAACATTTCCATTAGTTGATTATTTCATTCTCCAAACTTAATTTACAACTTTCATTTTCTTAGCACATAAAATTCTTCTAGTACTCTCTTTTGCTAAGCTAAATTCTTCTATTACTCCAATTATTTCTTCCTGTGCTTATATATCTTTTCATTTTATATCAAGTAACAGACCTTTTTTTTAGTAGTCAATAAAGAAAATTCATTAATATCGCATCAAGAAGATGTGTAAAATCATATACAAAGAAATTTTAGCTATACAAGAACATGAGCCTACTCATAAACTCATGAATGCTTAACACTGAGAACCCCCTGTACATTTGACTATACCAAAAGTGTATATCCCATGTCCACCTCTCCATAAACTTTAAATCATTTGTTTCTAGCCCCTCGAACGCCCTTCTGCTCCTTAACTTAAACACATCAGTACGTATCTTACAGATTTTCATTGAAAACAGAATTTTGAAAAGGAGAAGAAAATTGGAGATGAAAAGTGAAAATTAACTCTCCGAAAGTAAGCAGGCCTTAATCTCACTACATTGCAGGCCCACGTAACCACACCATGTCTAGGCATTGAAAGGAAGGAAAAAATAAAGCATAAATAAGATTCAAGATAAGAATACACACTTTGTGCATCAGCAGCAGATCCTTTGATGCATTTCCTGAAAGATCAGATTGTCCTGAAGCTTTTAGAGCCCTCTTAGTTAGGTTCTTTTTCATTGTTCCTTTTTTATTCTGCTTCCTGCCTTCTTCCTCTTGACGAATTTGATAAAGAAGTTCCTCTGCAGCACCTGGCCAATAATCACCATCAAAATATGGCAGCCTCGCTGCAGTGACCTTTGCTTTGCATTCACCGGTGCAAGTGAAGAAATGATCATATAAATTAGTGAGATTAACCACTATGTTCTCTTTGATGGCTTTCCTCAACATTGAGAGATACCTGAAGCATGAATAGAATCCATCATCAATGAGTTAGCATGCAAGAAGAGTTGAGTGTATGCAAAACCATTCATTAAAATATCTAGCCTCACCATTCCCTGAGTTTATCTGATTTGGGCGTCTTCTGAATTTCAGGATGGCAATATAATATATAATCTTCACCCTTCAATGGTGGGCATGCCCATATGTAGCAGCTTGTGAATCCCCGTAATTTGCAGTATTCCAGGTACCCAATCTGCAAGACACCAACAGGTCAATAACAAGTGTCATATCGATGACATGGAATAGATATATTCAAAATTCATATAGAAAAGCAGAAAAGATCAGCAGTTACCAAAATTTCATGATAGACAAATGTACGCAGTGCTTCTCCACTCACTGCCTTAACCTCAGGCCTAAAATATTTGACAGAATCCAGATATGAAAGATAGACACGTCGTTGGTTTGGAAACTGGCATTCCGACCCAAATTCCTGAACGTACATCCCAAATAAGCACACTTCTACACCTTGAATCTTCTGAAACAACAAAATGACCTTCAAGAAGCAAATATAGTCTTAAGTTAATAGCTTGGCAGCACTTAACACTATAATGTGACAGCTAAAAGGCATCACAGTTATTTGCCAGCAATCCAAGTACAAAAGATAACTATACCAAAACAAAAAACATAAAATAACACAAGGAAGCTCCAGTATGTGGGATGCACTTCATGTCACCTGGCTAGCAAAGAAGCATGGAACAGTAACAATGCAGCAATCTCATTTTAAGAGAAAACTGTGAGCCAGAAACATAAAACAAAACAAAGAAGCTCCTGAATTAGACTGCACCTTAGACTTGTATGGAAATTCTGTTGGATAATTATCTTCTTGAAAATTTTCCAAAAAGCGTTGCTTCACTTCTAACTTTTTGTCAACAGATGAAACAACTCTCACAACAAGGGCTTCTGCTCCAGGAACCTGGAAATTTAAATTGAAGGTTACACCAAATTTAAGAATATTGACATTATTTATCATATATTCTCACTGATAACCTTGATTGCAAGCTTCATTTATTTTTCAGATACAAACCCTTCAGTGTTTTAGTCACTTAAACAGGTCTCCAGAAATACAAAAACAAAAGACAATGCACTGCTACAACTTGCTTATTTACCTCATCATAACTTTTTCCTTGAAGCTTTGCCCTTTCCTGTCTTTCTTGTTTAAGTCTTCTAGCTAGCCTCTGCTCTATGTGGTCACTAAGAATCGTTTTTGGCAAATCCTTGGCCCCAAGGACAGAACTTTGTGGCAAGGGCATACGTTCCCCTCTTTCAACCTCACCAATATAGCAATTAGGGCAGGTATATTCAGCTTGTCCCCCATCATTTCTCCGACCATTAAACAGGGCACAGATTTGATGCTGCCATGCTTCACATTTGTCACATTGAACCCACTGGATAGAAAAAAAGGTCAAATGGAGTTTCAATAACACTAATGTAACACCATGACAATTATTAACAGAACCATTACCCATTCTTCAGTCTCTTCATCATTTTTCTTCTTCTCCAGCCTTGCCTTAGGGATGGTAATTCCTTCAGCAACAATTGTGTCCCCACGAGCCTCATTGTAGCATGGAATGCAAAAACAATGCCGGGTATCTCCAGATCCCACAGTATAATACATTGCATTTCGTTTGATGCGACAACCACATGGCGTGCAGTAAATAGGTGGAGGTTCAAAAGTGAGCTTCTCCACAGCACACAATTGGCATGAGTTCTCACTCATTGAATGCTCCATAGCTTGATTTTTTTCTGCCTTAGCTCTACTCTGCGAACAGAAAAATGGTGAACATCATGAGCCATATAATGCCGCAGAAATCATATAAAGCATTAAAAAAACCTCAGTTTAAGCTAGCAGCTGACGAAACACAATTAAACTACTCAAATATCCAGTATCGGGTTCATTTGGCGGTGTAAATAGAAGTTGGTACTTTACCCTTCTACCTTTCATTAGCTAAACCAGCTTACTTGCCCTCAGCCATTACTCAACCTTCCCAAAGCCACAAACAAACCAAAACTAAATTGCTGTGTATAATTGCCAGGAAGTAAAGGACCACAACTCTAGCACCAATGTCCTTAGCTTTGCAAAATACCAGGAAAAAGTAAGGAATACATATTCCTTTGAACAATAAGTAATTTTATTATTGATCACCAAGACAGTGCAAAATAAAATGTACAAAAGTAAGGGCCTATATACATGACATAAAATCCATCATGTACGTATACACTGATTCCCCCACCTATACAAACATGTGTGCCAAAACATTAACTCCCTAGCCCATTCCTCTATAATGCTATTATCTGGTGTTTCAATTCCTTCAAAGACCCATCTATTTCTCTCCTCCAAAGTAAGCAATACATAATAATTAGGAGAAAACTAACAGGTTGTGAATAATTGCAAGTGGTCCCTGAAAAGCTGCATTTTTTGAAATATTAAGCTGACGTCAAGAAATGACAACCATCCAAGAAATCATATCTATGTGAAACTGCCTAGAGACTACAGAATTCTACACATCATAGTTGACTCTCCATATAGCTTCAATGCCATTTGACAGAGGAAATCAAGAACAACAACCTCATGTACACCACAACGCCACTCAAACCAGAAAAGTCATACCTGGCCAACCCACTGTCTCAGACCTATGATGTGCTCTCTCACTTGCTCTGGGGTGAAAAGTTCAGTCAAAGACACTCCTTTTATTTTTGACTTCCCAGATTTGGTAACTGCAGCAGGTTCATCAGGCTGAGCAATATTATCCAACTTAACTTGATCAGCTTCTCTATCCAACTGACTGCTGTTATGCTTGGAAGGCTGCCTGACTGTTTCAACGTCAAGCTTTTGATTTGAGATATTATCCACATCTTCACTTTTTGACTCACAAATGAAAGGGCTCTTGTGCTCAGTACTGGTAGAAGCTTCAATCTTCATCTCTGCATACTCCTTCACCGGCATAGTATGCTGATCTTGGTTAACCACTTGAGAAACAGAGTGCTCAGATATAGACACCAATTCTGCTGAGTTATCAATCTCAATCTTGAGAGGTTGTGATTGTACATCCACCCTCATACGTTTTTGAGAAGGCATCAGTTCTTCTGAGTTTTCATTTATGAATGGCTGCTTCTTCAGCATTGTTGAATTGTCCCCTGTACTTGAAGGTTTACATGTTTTAACTACAGAATTGGGAGAAGTGGAAGTCGAATTAGGAGACATGTGTGACTTCAGCTGTTGTCCCTGCAAATAAGTTTTCACAGGGATGCAGACGGGACAACCAGGGTCCACACAACGTTTGTGATGATTGACAAGGACTTTGGTAGGACGACAGCGCGGAAAAGGGCACTGCAGTAAATTGCAGTTTTCCATGTGTCTCAGCAATTTTTGAGCAGCAACACAGTGAACAGCCTGGCATTTCCCTTGGGGAGCTGTACATCGACGAGCATGACGCAGAAACAATAGCCATCTTCTCTGGTTAAAAAAAATTGCGCTCAGATTCTGTAGCTACTGACCTAGAGCTTGAATTATCTAATCCTGCCCTTGCTGTACCTTGAGAAGCAAAACTACCAGAACACCCTTCTGTGTAAACATTATTGCACACAGCTTCTTCTTCCCCAGAGACTCTCTGATGGAACTCAGCTTTGATGCGCTGCTCATATGTTGGATTACCTAGGATATTACTTGTATTTCCTTCCTGTAAAACAGGTTGCCACTGACCTTGATGCACTGATTCTGATGGCAATCCAGCAGAAGAATTACTAAAATCACTTTGAGACTCCATAGTTTGTCTGGGTTGTGACAATCTCTGCACCTGCTGAGCATTTTGGGAAACTGAAGCAGCAACATTGTGGTGGACAGATGAGACAGGGACATACTGGGCCCCTGAATTGTCATAAGAGGATATTTTCTGAACCTCAGACAATCGTAAATGTCCAGAAGTCTGTGTCTGCACAATATCATCACACTGATCCACTCCAGGCTCCGGTTTAAGTTGGCTCCCAAGATTACATCTCACCTGAGATGGACCAAAAGAACCAATCAACTGCTGGTGCTGCTGGTTTTGCTGTAATTGCTGCCTCTGATCTAAATATTGCTTTGGCCGCTGCTGGAAATGAGATGGAAGCTGAAATTGCTGTTGCTGGTGTGCTGGTAGAAGGTTCTCTCTCAAAGAAAGTGCAGCCTGATGTGAACTTGGCAAATTTGAATTACTAGAGACCAAAGATGAGTTGGAATTGGATATGGATTGGGAATTCATGGAAGAGCCAGTACTGCTTGCATATCCATCACCTGACAATTACAATGCTATCCATGAGATAGTTTCTCAACTTCATCCTACAACAATTTCTTTTCTTTTCTTTTCTTTTCTTTTTCACATAAGCTGCACTAATATATGGGAAAGAAAAATATTAAACCACAAAATA
This sequence comes from Sonneratia alba, assembly GCA_900174645.1. Classification (NCBI taxonomy): domain Eukaryota; kingdom Viridiplantae; phylum Streptophyta; class Magnoliopsida; order Myrtales; family Lythraceae; genus Sonneratia; species Sonneratia alba. Next base: position 5,904,857 of record FWPY01000028.1, on the reverse strand, counting down.
TACGAAATCCACTGACCAGTCCTTCCAAAACCAACCAGGCAAATGATAAGCTTCTAGACTCTATAACAGCTTCTCATGTGTAGACAAGTAGTTCAAGCAACAATATATTATTCTTTTGCATGTGAACACAATCTCACAAGATTCTAAAACATTTAGCCACATAGACAAGACACCTAAAGAACTGACTGATCAGACCATCTGGTTTTACCCTTCCTTCTATCAAGTTTGAAGGGGTGAAGAATGGACAAAATGACAAGGTTTTCATAGGTACCCTGCAGAGGTGTCCGTTGATAATGGTCAATGTGAGGCTGCGATATTTTTGGAGAATTCCCATAAGGTGTGGCATTGTCAGAGGTACCAGCTCCATTGGAAAGCTGTGAATTGTTGCCAACCGTTGAAAAACCACCAGGGGGGGCTCCATTAGAAAAGGCAAAAGATTTTTGCTGCAATCCAGAATGAATCATATCGGTTGACTGTCCATGAAATATATGGCCACTGTTGTTCTGACCACCAACATGTACCTTCTGATGCTGCCCATGTGATACTGTAGTAGCTGATTCAGCCATAGAGAACATTCCACTGTTATTGGAAGCCTCAGCACTCAGTAAACCCTGATTGCTAACATTGTTGTTAAATCCAGGAGTTGGAATCATTTGGCAGTTCATCCTTTGCACACCAAACGGCTGCATGTCATGCCCACCAGAACCCATTGAAGAATGAGATGGTGCCTGCTGATACCCACTGGGGAATGATCCTGTCAAAGTAATCAGTAATGTCAGCAATAAGAACAAAAAAAGATAGGTTCTGAAAAGAATCAGAAGACTAAAATGTTACCATCAACTCTATTCAATGTTTGGTTGGGCAGACTGCCATTTGGCAAAAGAGTTGAGGATGTGACAGGGGTTGTCTGTACACTGTTACTAGAATTCGCAGTGGCATCCAGAGAAGACGCTGCAGTAAAATTTGAGTTCCCAGCATGTGGCATCCCTGGTGTCGGTATCATTGTACTCATGGTAGAGGAAGTGGGTGGTTGTCGACTACCAAGATAAGAGCGCTTGAGCAAACTAGCCAACCGGGAATGCAAAGTTTCCATATTCATGTAATCCTCCTATATCAATGCAAACTAGATTAGAATAGCAACAAAATTAGAACTGGTGCCATATCACTGCCCAAGGAGATGGATTCTATTGTAACAATAACGAACATGTAAATGGGAAGTTTATCTGCTCTAAACAAGAGTGTAAGAATGATGCCAAAATGACGAAACAGAAACATCCATCAAAATCTCTTATTCAATTAAAAGGAAAGTGAATGGACCTGCGAGCGAGCCAACTTAAATAGGCCTTCTTCCAAACGTTTAACAATACCCTTAACCTTCTGCATTTGAACATTGCTGAAGGGCTGACCATTCCGCTGGACTAAGAATGAAAAACTGAAAAAAGATTGGCAAAGGTCTCATTACCGGAATAGCAATCTAGGAGAAATCAAGTAAAGAAGTGCCAGTGACAGGTCGGTTCCTACATCTTTTGTTGCATGTAACTTCGAGCCTTAACAAGATCCTGATCCATGGTCATCGTGCTGACGGCCCCAACTGCAGGTCCGGAATTTTGAACAGGGTACGAGGAAGGGTTCCCACTTCTCTGGGGCAATTGTGCCGCCGTTTGATTGGGAACATGCCCCGGCACTTGTCCTGACATATGGGCCTGTACATTCATCTTGTTTCTCTTCTTCTCCTCAGCTCCAATTCAGATTACGCGGTAGCTCAAAGACTTAATTAAAACAGCCCCTGGTTCTGAACATGCACATCCTACACCTCAATTAATCACCAAAAGACCAAAAGCACGCTGACACCCACAAGAAATCACGCCCGATTGCACGAAATACGCGCCTGATCGCAGATGGGGACAGTGATTAGAGACCCGTCATAAACGAGAACCCTAGAAAGCAGAGCAAAATTGAAACGCTCCGAATGGCTTCGATTGGTAGCCATAAAGCAAACCTGAATCCGCTGAAATTGCAGGAAACAGTATCGAGCAACAGCGAAAGCCGGCGGCAATGGTAGCAGCTGCCGATCGTGGCTTCGGCGATTGATTAGGACCACGGAACGGGGAATCTGGGGGTAGATTATCGGGAGCTCCCACGTGCGTATTGGTGATTTGCACACGCGACAGGAACGAATCAAATCATCGTGCGGACACACAAGTAACGAGTAAAAGGAAGCAGAGAGACTGACTGACTCGACAGGAACTTATTATCACCGAAGGCTTCTGTCTCTCTCTCTCTCTCTCTCCTCTCCCTCTCCTCTGTATCGGTTTTACTCTCAGCTTCGAACGACGTACTAGAGGACTGGATTCCAATTTATTGAGTTAGTTATAGCCAAAATTCTAATAAAATTAAATTTTGAGGGTTTAATTGTCAAAAAAAGAAATATGATCCCCTTTTTTAATCAGTAAAGAAATATGCTCCTGCGGTCTGTCTTACCTCTAAAGCCCAAATAATATGAGAAATGCCAACCGCTCACCTTTCCGGAAAAGGTTATTTATCTGTAGATAAGCATTTAATAAAAACTGCGTAAGATGAGAGGGAATGGGCAAAACACAGAGGTCTGGACTGAGCCATGATTCTAAGCAGCAGCAATTCCAAACTGGTTCCTACAGATGAGTATATGCACTGATAGATCACAGTCTCACTGCTGCTCACATTAAACAATTCATGGAATCTGTAATTGTTGAATAACTTACTTAGCAGTTCAACAATAAAACAACATCCTTGAAAATCCCCATCTCAAGAAATCAGCAGGATGGCACCTACATATGGATAAGAAATAAATCAAGAATTCACTCTGTAAAAAGTTATTACTTATCAAAAACAAGAAAATCGATTCCATAGAGGATATGAAAGATTCTGGGTAAAAACTCTATTTATAGAGAATTATGTGCAGTAGAGGCTGATGGTTTTGAACATTTATTTGGGGAATGTATTCATGCTAGAGCTTCTTGGAGAGAATCTCAACTAAGGGTCATGAATGGAATTCCAATAGACCGGAATGTAGATCCCAGAAAACTCATAAAATATTTGCTTGATCATCCTGGACCTCCTGTGGATGCTGATATGAGTGTGAGAAATGATTTCTCTTTATATGGAGCAGTTTCTGCTCCAATGCCTCTGGAAAGAGAGGAGTAAAGCAATTCACACAAAGAACAAAATCCAAATCATTGAATTCATCTCCCGGGTGTCCTTGTTGTAATTAGAATACGAAAGTGTAACCATCGAAAGTATGAAGTCTGAACGTTTTGTGGGTACAGGTGTGGCAGGTCCCTCAACTGCTTCAGCTATTTCAAAGATAAAAGGAATTGAACAGCAACTCAATCAAGAAGTGAATGTTCTTGTCGATGTTGCATGGTCACCAGAGAGTTCGTATGTTACTGGTGTGGCATATAATACTGGGGGAAAGCTCTTGTCTCGGTCCAAACCTTGCCCTTCTCACACCCCAGCACAAGCTGAATCTAAAGCTCTGGTTTTAGCAGCTCAAATTGCTTGCTCCAATAGCTGGTCATCTGTTAATTTCTTCTCTGATGCTAATGAAGTAGTTGCCTTTGTCAATCATAGACTAAATCCATTTTGAGATCATAAGACATCTATTGGTTGTTTTCTTGGATCTTGTAAATGCGTTAGAGAGCTGGTTTTGTACATGGATATCTAGGACATTGAACACATATACTCATGACCTTTACCAAATCAGTAAAATGTCTAATGTACATTGTATTATTGGGAAGGGGATGCTACCCCCACAGTGGAGTGAAATGCGACTATTATGTAGCAAATATATATATGCTCTTGCAGTCCTGTCCCAACTAAAAATCTTACCCTAAAAGAGGAAAATTATGGATAATCTGATGGGTTAATCAACTAGAAATAGCAATTATAACAATTTGAAATATTTTGTTATAAACCTTCTGATTTAATTTGATATACCGTACTTTTATCTCATGTCTCATCTGGTATATTTTTTGTTGTTTTTTTTTTTTGTTTTCATCCAGAAGTAGCAGTGTGCCTTACATGACATAGTAACCTTGCTTACATGTCAAATTGCAATTTTTGTGGCATTGCCACCATTGTTCTTATTCCCACCTCTGCTCCTCGAGGTACAGCTTGCCGCAGACCCGAGACCTTCTCACGCGAAGACCCATACAAGCTCTCCCAAGGCAAGAGGCTAACTGCCAAAATTGCCTTTTCTCATTGGGTGTATTAGCTACCTCCATTTTATGCTTCTCAGGCTCCTTGCCCTCGATCACCAACAGTTCCTTGTTCTTGGAAAGGCCGTCCTTGGGTAGAATTTGGCGGGGCAAAGAAGGTTTATAGTCCTCTGAGGTGGATTTGGGCTTTCGTCTGACTAGATTGGATCGAGAAGCCAGACCCGAATGGTGGGTGGTGGTCATATCTACGATCTGGACTCAAGGTGTCCAATTTCTTAGCGTGAAAACTTGACTTTGAAGACCATCTCCTCATATTTCTCCGACGGCCGAATTGATGGTGCACAATCTGCACAGAAGAAGCTGAGTAGTTGGCGCAACTGCTGTAGCAATAAAGATCAAGAGAAGATTAGCTCTATCAAATGCGATAAGCTCGTGGGAAGAGAGAGGAGGAGAAGATAGAAGATTAATGGTGGCTACTGCTGCAAGCCGTCTGTTTGTGAATTTGAGTTTATAGGGGAAAGTGGGAGGAGAAAGAAGATAGTTTAATATGCAAATTTATCCATACGTTTGTTGGGAAAGCCTAAGTTCGATAACTCAGTAATGCATCAAAGAAAACATTTCCCCTTTTAGTGTATAAAATCTTGTCCCAATCATATAGTTTGCTTACCCTTCCGATCGAGGTCTGATCTTAGACTACTCTACTGCTGCTTTGTTCTGCTCTTTTGCAATCGAGTTCCCATGTTCTTCGGCCATGATAATCTACAGCACTCCTTTTCTGTTTTATCCCATGGTTGTCTCACATTCTCTCTCTCACGATTCCTACCAGGAGAGGCTTCCCCCCATCACAAGACTTCTCGTGAATCTCCTGCCTTCCCTCGTAGTTCCTCGTGAGAGATTGTCGTCTGTCTCCTCACAGCTGTCCGCCCGCTCATGGATATCCTATCATCCCTTACCATACTTCCCATCTTCACAGTTATTCTGGGATCTTACATCCTGGAGATCCTCCTTCTCTCTAAGAGTTGATTGAGATCGCTGGCGTATCCCTTCGTTCATACAAATATTTAAAGATTCTATCGTACAGAATTATGAGATTTTCTTACCTCTGATTCCCTTTCATAAGAGCCGAATATGAACTCCGTGAAGAAGGATTTTACTGTCTATATAGGAGGGGACTTTTCTAGCCGTGTCTTCATTCTTAGTTGATAAAAAGGAGGATAGAAATGTCATTATGCAAAATAGAGTTTACGAGGCACATACCGTAATACGCATAAATGCTCGTGTGAGATACAAGTGGCACTCGCATGCCACGTAACACAAATTGCTAATTTCATACGGGAAAACGGATTGTGCGATAGCTAGAACACAAAAATGAAAGATTTATACTAAGAAAAAAAGTACGTGTCAACATACTTAAACCGGCCATAATAGCTCATTTTTTGGGTCATTAGTCCTAATCATATCCCCTAATTAACTTGTTATAAAATAAAACAATTTTTTTGTATATAAAAAAATAATAAGTGCAAATATATCAAATTCTAAGGACATAAAAATTGGATGAATATGAGCATATTTATAAGAAAAAAAAACCATAATAAAAATTTTAGTTTATCAAGATTTTAAAATAATTTCATTTCGTTTCCACTTTTCCAACTTCTGCGAAATAAATAATCACTTCTATAGATTATAAAAACTCAACAGAAATAATAATTATAAGATTTAAATTTGAAGTGGACTGTTCCGTTCCGTCAATGGCCTTGTCCAAGGCACAATGACCGCCCCAGGTGAGGGCCACATCCGACCCAGGCCTAGGTTGCCCTCTCGAGCAGGTCGAAGGCACAATATAAGGCCGGTCAATGCCCCGGTATCGAGTAGTTCAATTGCCCAGTAAAAGGCCTAGGGTCGGGCCCGGTCAAAGCCCTAGTAACGAGCCCTGTCCAAGGCCCACTAATCGACCAGGTCACATATGGTCAAAACCCAGTAATATGTTGGTCAACGCACGACAAAACGGGCTCGGTCAAAGGCCTGGTATTGGTACCAACGAAGAGTGAATAAATGGTCAGTCAAGGGCAGGCCCAAGGCCCGGTAATGGGTGTGGTAATATGCAAAAAGGCCTACAGTAAGGCCCAATAAAGGGCCTGGTGAAAACCGGCCTTGTAAGGGTCAAAGTTGATCATTCGGCCCAGATTGAGGACAGGAGTGGCCCAGTTACTGGAACTGCCGGGTAGAGTCCCAGTTAAGGGCCAGCTAAAGGCCTATCATCGGCCCAGTCCTGGCAGATATAGAAGTCCCAGATTTGCGGTGGTCAGAGGCCCCGGGTCGATCCGGTCAACGTCCCAGAAAATTGCACTGCCACATTACACGGTCAACGGCCCAGTGGTCCGGTCGATGGCCCTGTACATATATATATTTATTTATATTTATGTTTGCAAATAAAAATAATAAGTAAAAATATATATCAAATTCTATAAACATAATTGATTAAAAAACAAAAAAAATTAAAATTGGGGTCTACTCTGATGTCCTTTCATGTCCTATATTGCTCTATATTTTCTCGTCCATAGTAATTTTTATGAAAATATGATTTTGGATAGTGACGTATATCAACTGTTATACGTATTAGTAAAAAAAGTTTTATGGTTCACATAATATTTTGACCATTTATTTTTTAAATTTCAGTAAATTTCGGTAGATATAAAACAGCATTGCATCTTCTGAAAAAAGTAAATGACCCAGAGCTTAGAAAGTTTTACATCAAAGAATTAAAATAAATAAATTCTTACAAATAATAATTTTAATTTATGAATATTAACATATTTATTTCCAAAGCCAGATTTAAAAATACTAAATTCTTCATATTGTTTTTTTTTTTTGTCTGGCTGGTTTTTCTAGAAATATTTTTTTTAGTGAATTTCAATTAATATCCTCTTTTGCAGCTTATGGAATATAATAGTTCTCTTCTATAAAGCTCAACTGAAATAACAATTTATAATATTTAAAATTTTAAAGTGGATTATTCCGTCAGAGGCCTGGTCAATGGTACCATGACAAAGCCCGTCCACTGGCCTAGGTAGAAGGCCCACTTTCGACCCAGGTCAATGGGGCAGTATCGGCTTGATCACAGGCCCAATATATGCCCGGCGAATGACGCAGTAACAGGCACCTCGGGCCCAACCAGTGGCGTAGTATAATGAGTTGCTCAATTGCCGGCTAGCGGGCTTGATCGAAGGCCAGACAAAACTCTATCCTAAGGCCCAGTCAATGGTCTTTTAAATGTGCTTGTCCAGGGCCCGGCTAATGTCGAAGTAAAGGGTCCAGTCAGAAGCCCAGCTTGTCCTTGTCAAAGGTCCATCTATAGGCCCGATAGTGACCCAATAACTAGCTTTGTCGAAGGCTCAGCACCGACCCAGCTCGGAGGCCCATTTTGGTCATCTTTCAAGGGCCTATTTGTGGTCTTGTCAATGGCCCATTGAAGAGCTGGCCGGTGGCTAGTATCGAACCGGTGAACGGCCCTATAACTGGCCCAGCCTCATACCCGGTCAATGGCGCAGTGGAACTGGTCATTGGTCAAAGGCCTAATGACGGGCTCCGTCCACAGCTCACCAACAGACGCAGTACCTGGCCCGGCCTCATACGTGGTCAAAGGCCGAAAATTGAGAAAAATACTTATTACTTATGAAAATTTTTTTTGGGGCTAATATCTAAAATATACATTAAATATTTTTTTTAAGAAAAAAAGGAAGTATTCCATTTTAACTACTTAGGGATGGTAGCTATTATTCTAAAAGCCGTATTTAAAGCATCAAAGCGTCGTACATGCCACTAGTTATGTTTAACTCGAGCATCCTTGTCCCGTGCTCCAGTTTCACATCAACTTACAGCATGTCATCACAGAAAGCTGATCCCTTTGATCAAACAAAATACAGATACCTGTTCCTGCGAGGTCACTTGCACCATATGTTTTTTGGCTGAAGACGTTCCTTCATCCGTGGATTCGAGGATTGTTTGGCGGGAACAGTTGACAAAAACTTGCAAGACGTTTCAAAAGCACGGATTAGACCGCTTGGAAGCCAGAGTTCATCGGGCAGAGCGGAAAGGAGTGGAGGAGACACTCCACATCCCCAGAAACAGAAGAGACTGACCTTACGGTTGCTTCCAGATCAGTTAGTTATACATCGAGGCCTGTGCTTTTGGTGGCAAGTTGAAGGGTCTGCCCAAGTTGATCGGAGAAAGCGAGAGAGGATTCCACCTGTCGAATATTATGCGGCCCCCACGCCCCATTCTTCCGTGGAACTTAACTGCACCAGCACCACTCTTTGCTCCAGACACATTTGATGGAGGGACAATACCAGCCGCTGCCAGTTTCTCGGGAACAAGAGGTTTTGTGAACAAGAGGACTGGCTCGAGCGGATGCTGCAAGATGCAAACAAGATCCTGCGGTCAGTTTGATAATTCTCACAAGACAGGCTAGATCATAAAGTTAAACTTTTTCTGAAGTGATTTTTTTTTAATTTTAAATTTTCTTTATTTTTCCTGATGGGAAGAGTGCATATCAAACCCCATATCACCAAAAGCCACAAGTGGAAGTTACATGAGAACCGAAATATCACTCAAGGAGAAACAAAAACAAAAAAGGAACAAGGGAAAACAACAGAAAATTTACACTTTTTTTTTCAAAAGGACAGATGGTCCATTTGGGTTCATGACTGAGCCCGGCAATAGAAGATTTTAATCTTAACTCATTAAACAGATCGAAATTGACATTATGAATCAAGTTGTCAACAACGTTATTGGTGCCTATGAAAAAATGTTACTTCAGACCTCTCTTTAGATATCTCTCTAATCTCCGCACGCTCGCTGTCTCCCCCTCTATTTTGTTCCTAAATTACTTTACAGCACTTAACTTATATTATTTTATCAGATGTAACCTGATTAAAAGCCATGGACAATAACAGCAAAATTGAAAGAGGAGGAAAAGAGTGTAATATAACCATCCTCTGGAGCCATCTGCCAGGGTTGGGAATAAACCGCCGCCTAAACTCTTGCTTTGGGATGCCAGCAGGAACCATAACAGGGTGGTTGGAGTCTGTAAACATTAGGGCTGTGGCTGAAGCACGTGGAGTAGGAGCAGGGCGAGGGCGAAACATTTCCACGTCATCTGAGTCCATAAATTCCTCCTCACTTGAACCAAACTTGCTAGAGAATGCTGGAAATCCACCATGTACAGCGAAGCTGTCATCTACAAGCTTGGTTTCATGCTAGAGGAAGTCCAAGGATTGCAACAGACAAACATTAGAGAATAAATAATCCCAATTGATCACATATTATATTTGTAAAAAGAGATGGTGAATAATTTCATGAATAAAAATTACAATCAGGCAGACATCTTTCATATTTTGAAGTTACATCCACTCCCACAAGCAAACATAGCACTACTTTTCAGGCTGAGATTCATATTTCACAAACACATATGAAGTGCACAGATGATTTTGAAAAGGTTAAAACAAAGTGAACAAATGAAATCTATCCATAGACACCATACTCTCCACGCAAAATGAGGTCAAAAGTGAGATAGTAGTTGCCATGGAGGAAATCACCAGCAAAGGTATCAAAAGAAACCAATCTTGTACCTTGTACTTCATTTGGAGCCTCTGAAGATTGACTTCGGTCTCCATTGCCTCTCGCTTTCTCTCTTCCCTCTACATTTTGGAGAAGTTGTTAAATATGTTTTACGACTTCACAGCTGGGACCTATTTGACTTTTATATCCATTCAAGGGGCAGATTGTGTACCTTAATCAATGCCTCGAGAATTACTTTGGCCTGCCCAAGGTTGCGTCTCACCTGAGAATGGTTGATTTGCAAAAGGAGAAACAACATCCTTAGCAAAGAAGTGAAAAAGAGGCAACAAAAATTCTCAAAACAAGGTTAAAAAGAATAGCCTGTCAACATTCCAATTAAGCACTTAAAAACTCAATACTTCAAATTAAGTGAATAATGATTTTTTTATTTGGCTAAATGAATAATGAAATTTTCTTAGCGAATATTTAAAAAATATTTAAAATGTGAATGTCTTATCAACCATCAGCTAACCTCAATTTACCAGTAGATCTCATCTGTACCAAATTAGCACCACCCCCGGCATCCAATCAAAGGAATAATTTGAACAGCTATTTCAAGTTTCTTCATGGTTGTATTTATTATAGATGAATCAGTCACCACCACAACCCGCAACTCAACTTTGAGAAAAAGAGAGAGAGAGAGAATCAAAAAGGATGATCTGGCCTTCACAGTTCTACCCAAACACTTCAATTTCTATCATCAACCAGAGGCAGCATGAAGTATTTATTTATTTGCAATAACATCAAACTGAGTGCTTTGAAAATTTATAGGCAAAATGCATGCAATTGGATTATTTATGAATCATCATAGGATCCAAAAGTCAAGTGCTTAAAATATGTTATCAATCTTGACTAACCTGCCGAAGTTTTTCAAACGACTGCACATTATTTTCTCTTCGCTGCATCTGTCAGAGATAGACTAGAAGCTTAAGAGTCTAGTAAGAACGTCTATATACTAAGCATCAATATATAAAGATTTCAACAACTTCAGATGATTACATTGATATCACTTACCCTTCTTGTATGGAGTCTGTGGGTTTTCTCTCGGGGTCGAAACACATTATAGGGGTTGGTGTCATTAACAGGTGGAGGAGGCTGTTCAAGGTATTAAAAACAATGTCATTCACATACTTATATACATATATTTATGAATAATTCACATAACTAATTAGCTGACCAAAAATATGCATTCCAAAGGAATTTCCTGACTCATAGTTTATATACAAATAAAATCAATTTTACAGTACTCCACTGAAAAAGATATCATGTATATACACATGTAGGTTGAATATGGATAACAGTGAGAATATTTTCCTAAAAAACTCAATGAAACTATCTTTATGAAAATTTGTTTGCACAAAATAAGGCAAACATCCTTAGCTGTTGCAAAAGGCGCTATCTTAAAAGGAACCCAGACTTGCTTGTACAAGCATGACAATCTTCATATAAAACTGTGCAGACCAATGGAGAAAGCTAGATTCAATCATTCAGCATAAAACTGTCATGCTAGTAAAGCCCTTATAACTGAACAATTTAGATTAATTTTCATCATTACTCCTATGACTTGCATTAGTTAATAATTTAGGAACATCATATTTGCCACATTTCGACCAGGCATACTGAAGTAATGAACATATGATTTGGTTCTCAGATTCACCTGCAAACGCCGGAGGATTGGTTTCTGCCACTGCTCACGCTGGCCCAAGAAGATAAGGCATTAGTAACAATGAATAGCACAGGCACGGAGATGAAAAGATAAAGTGATAGAAAATACATTGTGATCCTCTGGCCAACAATACATTAAGATTGGAATGCAGATAAGTAATAAAGCAATTTGAAATGTAAATAAATTTGCTGATCACATTCACTTTTAACATTGAGAAGACAGGAAGAACAGGTTGAAGATGTGACTAAAAAAAATCTCAACTTCACATTCTGACTGGTCAAGCATTATTCGCTTATTCAACTATTTGGAGGTACATATATTTATTAAGACTACACAATATGTACTATGAACAACCTAATTGATGGAATTTCATCTTCTAGGTTGACAGTTAACAGCATAAACTAAATAATAAGGGTTAGAAAGGCTTGCAAATGCATTTTAGAGATTAATTTTCAAACTATTTTCCTTTTTAAGCACAAAATATATAGGCAAACTAGAATTCCAAGCAGTAATGACAGGAAAAAAAAACATTTCTTAGCTTATAATAGAAAAGTCATTGCATAATTTTTACTTGTTTTCTCAATTGTCGGCGAAAGAAAAATGAAGGCATTATTCATAAAAGTGCTTTAAAAAAAATTCAACAGAACTATATATTCTCATTCCCCTGACCCCAAAAGGGTCTGCTACCTCCCGTAAGATTCCATGCAAATTCCCTACAATGTTCTAGGATTGTGATATTTGATTAAATACCATACCATATTCATCAATTTATAGAAAACTAATCTCTACATCTAATAGCATTCTAACGGCAATAAAATTTCAAATCATCCAACCACTTTCAGCATGTAGCGCTAAGAATCCATTAGTTAATTCAGAGTAATTCCCTTGTGAGCAACTATCTTCACCTTCTCTTTCCAGTAATTAAAAACAGATTGAAATACTGCAAGTTTAATGCCATGAGCCTGCAGAGCCTGCAATATAAGAAGAAATATAATCATAAAAGAGGGAATCAGTACAAGTAACCATGATATTTTGATTACCATTTAGAAATAGTCTTTACTAGTTGTGGACTAAACATGAAAAAAGAAGAAAGTCTTAAATATGAGTTGATTATCCTTATATTATTCACAAAAAGGTAAATAGCTTCCAAGAAATAGAAATATCTTCCTTTTTTTCAATGTAAAATTAATGTGCCAGGAAAGAGAACTTGAGAGAAAATGAAATCTGAACTAAGTGGGATCGGTGAACAGATTGATGCCTGACAAAAGAAGCATGCAAGGCATCTTTACTATTGTGGGAACCGTTGCACTTCTTATCTCCAATCTTGTGAATTTAACATTGGGCTCAGGTGGACAAAAAGCAGGCAATTAGCTCTGTTGCCCATTACTTGGTAGATTGATTAAGCAATGCTTGCAACTTAATGCAGTTAGATCATTGATATTCATTCACAGAATGTTAGTAAGTAAAGGATATAACTATGTTTCCAGTATGGAGAAAAGTGTAGGACGAGCTTACCTCAAAAGCTGCATCAAGCTGCAAAAGTACAGGAATTGGCGAACCAAAGGTGGGTGTTATAACCCCAGCTCTTTCCCTGGCCTTATGATCCAATACCTCAAACTTGAAAAGAAGGCTTTCAAACCTGCAACAAGAGAGAAAAGTAATCTTTTTTTTTCCTCCCCTTTGAATAGAAGAGAGAAAGATAATCATTGTTAATTAGTTGAGTGAATATTAAGATATTTTATACATCATCTATTACACAGTGCTGAATTTTTGGAATTTCTCCAGTTCAAAACTCCACTTTCATCTTCTTCTACATTCTAGTCAATTGTATTTAAAGTTTAATATAAACCACGGTTAAACAGCACGTGTGACATGGAGAGGATTATAAAGATTAGGATGTTCTATCATGATAAGCAGGGAGTTATATCAAGTATGAAATACTTTTCACGCTCCCAATAGTCTAGAAGGCCACGCATACAGCTTAAAAAGATGTACAGAATCAAAGTTCAAGGAAATGTTAGGGAACTGAAAATATTTTTGTACCCTGATGGTACCAGAAATTTATGAACTTATTGTGATAAGAGGAATCCAGTATTTGACAATCGAAATATCATTCTTTTTTATACAGAGGACATCATATTATCTGGCTTTTGATTCTTTTCACTCAAACTCAACACCAACCTCTTAATTGCTGATACACTTTGACTGTAAACTGCCAATCAATATCCATTACCACTTCATTATTAGTTACCACCACAGATAAGCCATTATTAATACTTAAGAGACATAAAAAAAATACCAGCTCTTTCAGCTGATATCTATATCTTAAATCTCAAGGTAGTTAAATCCAACAACATGACAGGATAATATTAAGTTTTTCCTGTTACCCTTCAGGTGACATAGTCTTCTTTTCTCGGTTAAACTGTTGAAGCCAATCCTCATCCTCATTATCCAAGTCATACTCCACAAATTCCCCAAGCTCAGCCCTTGCTGCAACAATTCACCTAAGTTTAAAATTCTGTACCAATTCATGTTCATGAGTGTTAACATAAGAACTCCGCACTTTTTGAAATGCCAAAAACGGAAAAGAAATATGTAGCTTCCAGACCTCCCCTTCCACGTAAATATGATGTTGGTTGAGCGAAGGTGCACGAGTAATCTCTTTCATATGTATCCACAACAACGAACTGAGGAATGGGTATTTCTGAAGCCAACTTCTTGGTGGGAGTCTGGGCTACCTATTTGAAAGACAATAGTAATAATAAATAACCATTTCTATCAACACACGTTTGAAGCATTCACAGACAATGCATCAGAAGTATTTTCCAGCAAGTATTAGATAGCCATTGCACCAGACTGAAACATGAAACCAAGCTTCGCACAGCAAAGAGACATGAAAAAAAGTGGTACCTCGGTGTTGTTACTAACGTTAAAGTCGGAGTCAGCAGCAGACAGCCGCAGCAACTGGCATCCGCGGGTAGCAGAGGCAGTGGGTGTGTCATCATCTTCGAAGTCTTTCACAGACTTAACAATGGGGAGCTTCTTGTGAATGTCGAGTGGGCGTGGCCTGAAAGACAGTCTGCTCATCTTCTTGCCACAGTCATTCCCCGCCCGTCTCCCGGAGATTAATCAATCGCCCGACAGAAAAAGCCGACGACTCGGATCAAAGCTCCGCCTCCCTGATGGCGAGCTGAGGAATCGCAAGAAGAACAAAGAAGAGTTAGGTCAGAATTCCTACTAACCGACAAACCCTAGGAGGAGAAGACGCCAACTTAACGAACCTGAGAGGAACAGCGCCTGCACCTTGGAACTTTCCGACGACAATTGGTCGTCGGAATTGCGACAGAAGATTAACAATGAATGTGAGAGGGGCAATACAGTACGCCGGTCGTTCCTCACCCTGCCGGAACTACCAGCAACGTGCGATGCTCTTCCCAACGGTAACAGAACCGGGCAACTGTGTGGGTGACCGTTAAACCGGCTGAGCCTCCGGTGCAGTTATTGGTTTAATGGAGTTTTAGATCGATTAAATTATTTCTACGACGTTGATTTCATAACATATCTTAATCCATTTCATCATCGGCCGCTAAACCCTTTTTTTTCCTAATTTCCCCTCTCCTAAGGCCCGGCTAAGCCAATCCAGAGTAGGCAAGCTATACGACCCAAACCGGTTAATTGACAAGCTCGCCTAGGAGTGAGCTGGCACCGACAAGTAGAGATGGCAAAATAAGCAAAAAAAAATTGTGATTACATCAATGTTTTCGAGTCGCTCGAGATATCTACACAGCCTAAACAAATTATATCAATAAAAAATATTAAAATAAATTTTATAATAAAAAAATTATGATAAAAATTAAAATATATATTAATTATATACATCTAATTATATTTTAATATTAATAATTTTAGATTAATTTTCAACTATCTCATTAAAAAATTATTTTGAACTATAAAATATTTAAATTTATTTTTTAAAATCAATTATTTGTGTAATTCGTATTAGACTAGGCCACCCAAAGCACAAAATATTCAAGTTTGTGCCGAAACTTTTAGACCGCTCAAAATGGTAGGCGGTGTTGGCATGGTCCGATAATAGATTTGTGTCATACTAGCACAGCCTGAAAACTCCGTGCCAGTTCAAATTGCCAACTCTACCAATGACGAGCCACTCGCCCGTTCCAATTATCTTTATATATTTTATATTTTCATTAACTTAGTTTTCTAAATTTTAAAAGAATACTTTAAATTTATCGCAAACAGTAAGTACCCGTGGCATCACACTGCATGAAGGGAGGGACGGTTGGAAACGCTAGCTGCTATGGTTCATATCATCACCCGTTAAGGGCATGCTATTATGTAAGATTGAAGCCAAGTGTAATGTATACGGTTCAGCATGGAAATGCGATAAATTTATGGGAATTCTATCATGTATCTTTTTTTTATGTAATGAGAACAACAATATAATTAGCGGGGAGTTGATCTTTTAGGATAAATATGGGAAGTTGAAAATGTGACAAATTTTCAGCTACCAACCTAACTAAAATTTGAATTTCTTTTGAGATTCATTCGAACTACTACTAGAAATTTCATATTTTTCAACGGATATTTTCATCAGCAAATTCAACAGAAGAAGTAGATGTAACGTTTTAAATGATATTTGCATGATAAATTTTATGATAAGGCTTCTGGAGTCATAAAACTCCTCAGATATGCAGATGGGTCCCTTATGCCACTGCCCAAGATGGTCACCGTCAAACCGGGAGCAAGTGAAATTGAAGCGCCCAAACCAGAGTACGTATCAAGGTATACGCAGGACCAAATTTGTCTAAACTCGATTATGTTCTCTGTTAGTCCAAAGGTAAATCAACGGATGAGTTCGCTCTGCCGCCGAGGGAGGCCTCGACTAAGCTCGACAACCTCTTTCATCCCAAATCAGCGCAAAGAAAGACAGACATTAGAAATGCCATGGTGGGACTTGTCGAAAGGGGGAAAAGATACGGTGGCCTACCTTACTGACGCGTCCGACTTGGCCACGAGGTTCACTCAGCTCGGGCGTGGCAAACCGGTATCGAAGATCAATGATCGCATCCTCTCTGGCCTCGGCGATGAGTGGGACCTTTTCTGCATGGCTCTTGCCCCGACGATCGACAACATTACCTACCACGGACATGCTTTAATCTTCCTTGTTTCTCGACCATGAGGCGGAGACGTAGTAAAAGAAGTCTTGCAGCCGTCGTGACTCCACTCTCTAGTTTGACTGAGGGTATCAGTTCCATTACAGCCGTCGTGAACATGGCGCGTGACTTCAATCATGGGAGAGGACAATGGGGGAATTTTTCTCCTAACCATAATTTCTCGCAAGGCCCTCGGTATGGGGGCATCTTTTAGGTATAGCCCGGTCTGGTTTAGGAGGAGGAGGAGGTCACAAGGCCGATGGTCTAAGAGATCAATGGGCTGGCGAACAAGGCCTAAGTGGCCCAACTCCTTCACAGCTCTTCATTAGCTGCTCGGCCTACTCGTCTACAGGCCGAGACGCTACCCAATATGCATTCCTTTAGGTTGAGCCTCCTCTGTCAAGTACGTCAGCAAGTTGGACTCGCTGCCCTGTCCTGCCCGAGCCTGAAACAGCTTGTTGTATCTCCCCATACGAATCACACGCGTGTGCGTGTCTCATCAAATGCGCGTGACGCTGATTGGTACATCAATTTCGGTGCAACGCATCACGTTGCTGCCGACTTTTCAAATCTGACTCTTTCAAAGGATAATGCTGGGCCCAGTTGACTGCTGATAAATGATGGTCCAAGTTTGCCAACTATCACCACCGGTTCATCCACCACTATTACACCATCACATTGCCCTTTTTTTTGGATAATGTCCTTTCTGCCCCTCAAATTGCCCATAATTTTGGAAACTGCAATTTTTCTCATAAATCATCTTCCTACTTGATCTTTGGATTATCGATCACTGTTTAAGGCACTCCATCATAAACTTCCTCATTATTCTTCACTATGCATATTTGTCTATCTGTGTTATCATTATCTTCGACCATGTATTAAGAATAAACTGTAATTTCGTTCTATGCCTTGTCTCTTCTTGGGATATCCCTCTAATCATTCCAGGTATCGTTGTCCTGCTCCTCATTCTAGTAACATCCATATTGCTGTACAGGTTTTTTTTTTTTTTTTATGAACGTGCGTTTCCTTTTCACTCTCTTGCATCACCTACCGCTGCAAGCAGAGACCTCCTTTCGTCAGCTCTATCAAGCTCCATTACTGCCGCCCTTCTCAACTACTCGACTTGCCTTTACCGGTTCGACCATCTTTGTCGATAGTTCCTTCTCCAAATGTTTCCACTGAGTTGGTACGTTTGCCTAGCGATCTAATTGTTGCGAACACTAGTTCTTCCTCCTCTATACCAGTAGGTACCACTGCTTTTCGGGAGCATCGGATGGTACTTTTGCCAACCGGCACTTTGCGATGTCTGGCAAGCACCCTATTGCCTAATCGGTGATTGCTCATCTCCAGGAACCCCGGACATTTATTTGTGCTGTCTGGGATCCTCATTGGGTTGATGCTATGCGTGAGGAATATCGGGCACCTGTCTCTGATCACACTTGGGACCTAGTGCCTCCTCCGATTAATTGTCACATTATTGGTTACAAATGGGTTTATAAAGTCAAGCAAAAGTAGGACGTTCTATTGATCGATTCAAACCTCATTTGGTTGGTCGTGGATTGTCTCAAAAGCTATGGCAAGACATTCTGTCCAGTCATCAGATATGTTACTATTCACATTATCCTATGGCTTGCCTTTTCTCGCAATTAGCTGATTTGATAACTCGAAGTGAAGAATGCCTTCCTTCAAGGTTTTCTAGATGAAGAAGCGAATACGCAACAACCACTTAGATTTGAGGATCCCAGTCATCCCAACTATATGTGCTGTCTTCGTAAGAGTCTCCATGGCTTCAAGCAAGTTCCTCGTTCCTTCGCCTCAGCACCTATCTATAGTCCATCGGGTTCCACGGATCTTGTGTATCGTATTTCCTGCTCATTCGGTCCAAGCTCAGTATCGATTCTTCTCCAATGCACTTGCAAGGGAATAGACTTTGACCCGTTATGTAGAAATTTTAGGCGAGAGTTAATTTCAAATTTTTGAATGTGTGTAACTAAAGTAACTTTGATTTTTCCGGAGTGGCTGCATCGTTCCATTTTCTTGAGGACGCAGACAGCCGAGAATATTCCCCAACAACCCAATTCCGAGAAAATTCCTCCCTCCATCGTGAAGGGAGAGCGAGTCACGTGGAGGCCGGTGGTTAAACGGTTTATAATTTATTCTTAAAATTCACACAGTACCTATTGAATCATTCGGCAATTAGATTATAACGTTTCCCTCGGCGGAGGGGTCGTGCCACGCATGCCGGGTGGGATGCACATCCACATTTGTTTCGTGAATATGTTTTGGTCGTATTGTACAATGATGGAGCCTGTCGTCCTCTACTGAGGTGACATGCATGACTAGCCTATCGCTGCAATTTCCTTCTCCTTTCCCCCCACTCCATCTCCGTTATTGACATTTGGTAGAGAATGATACGGAATGGAAATTGAATGAATTGTATTGAATAGAATATTACAAAAAAATGTTGAGTAATTTAGTGAGTTTAATGTCATCTCTAAAATATTAAAAAAAGCACGGTAGTGAAAAATTATGAAATGAGGGTATGGTTTTTAAAATTAGATCAGACCGACAACTGGTTAAGGTGCGGGTTCATGAGTTAGACCGGGAGTTTAATGTGTAGAACCGCATTAATAAATAATATAATAGTATAATATCACAAATAAATTGATATAATATCATAAGTTGACAATGATTTATAACAAAAATTTATGATATGACCATTATATTAATCCCAGGTTCAACATAAAATGTAAATATAAGTATAGTAAAATAAAATAAGTATATTAGAACATTTTTTTTAAAAATTTTAAGTCCACCAATTTTTTCACCAGTTCAATGGGGTTTGCTAGTCGGACTGAGAATTGGCCGGTTCAATTAGAGTTGACCTCATTTTAATTATAAATGGGGGTAAATTTAGAAACCAAACCGGGTGAGTGGCTGGTTACCTATCGAACCGGCCGGTCTGATTCGATTTTAAAACTATAAATGAGAGCATCCTCTACCCTTCTTCTTCTTTTTTTTACATAAAAAATAATATTATATCAATATGAAAAAAAATGGTATGGTAGTGAAATAAATTGATATAATATTTCTCAATAGTATGATTTAGTTACGAATATGAGTTGGAAATGCTAAAATTATAGATTTCATCCTGTTCCCTTCGATTAAGGGTCTACTAAACGTAATTCAATAGGTACTGCGGAGAGGGTTGCTCTTGCTTCCCTGGCCCCTCCTCGTCGACAAGAAAACTCCTACACGGCATCAAGACGAGCAAGCTCCCTTCAATCAAACCAGCCATCTTAACTAGCCCGATACAACCCGGTTCGTACCATTATACTCTAACTTATTTACATTCGAGATGATTCAATATTTTTAATGAAATTAAAAATTTTCCGACCATAAATTATATTAACCTCCATCAAACAAATGAATGTCATTGATGATGTAAGGGGAACGCACTTGAATTATCCCGACAAGATAAATAAAATTATTTTTTAAGGTGAAGCGTCGGTTTTCCTCGGAAGGGGCCCACCACTACGTTGTCACCAAGTACAAGGTACGACGTTTCCGAGGAGTGCTAGGAAACGTGACTCATGCAGAAAAGGAGAAAAAAACTTGTAAAAACTAATCAAAATTTGGATGCATATATCTCATTTGGTCGAAGTAAGGTGTCCGCTCAGTCTTAAAATTAATCCCAGTAGTAAGAATTTTACAATATAATGAGTTGATCTGAAACAAGATTTCAATGGAAACATAGTACCATGCATCCCTCTAAAAATTTAAGATACTATAAAGATAGTATATAGATAATAGAAATACGTCATAGCAATATGACCGAATTCATGGGAGTGTAATATTTATTATCCTGATTGATTCATGAAATTATATTAGATTATTTGTTTATTTATAGAGTTAAAATAATAATAAAGTATAGGAATAAATAATATTAAAATATTATGATAATATTTAAATTAAATATAATTTAATTATTTAATATCAAAAATTAAAATTTTTAATAATGATAAAATTTAATATCTAAGGCATATAAATGCAAAGCTGAGGCTTGCGGTGGATCCAAACCCAACTAAGACGGCGAAGCCACAGAAGCAAATCAAGCATTATCGACGAGAGCTTATACAGCAACCTGTCCAATTTTCGGGTGTTTTTCCTTCGGCGAGATGGGGAGCTGTGAGAGCGATAAGGTACTGATATTCGGAGCCAGTGGGTACCTCGGCAAATACATGGTTAAGGCCAGCATCTCCATGGGCCACCCAACCTATGCTTATGTCCGCCCTATCAGTACTGACCCGAGCGCGGACCCTTCGAAGCGGCTGCTGCTCGAGCAGTTTGAGTCTGTGAATGTTACCGTGGTCCAGGTAATTAATCGAGACATGATTCTTTCTCCTACTCTCTCACGGTTTGTAGATCGTACAGTCTCCGGTGACTCCATCACTTTGTTTCTTTGACCGTGCAGGGAGGACTGGATGAGCATGAGAAGCTCGTGTCACTGCTCCGGCAGGTGGATATCGTCATATCCACCCTTCCTGTTCCACAACATCTCGAACAGATGAAGATCATCCGAGCCATGCATGAGGTCGGCAACATAAAGGTAGTTCGAGGTGTATTCGTGATAATAAAGAAAACGCTGCATGGCACAGGGTCCATAACCTACTGTATACATCCACGAATCACGTACAGAGCATAACATGAAAAGCGCTTCTGATTCGTGTGTGTTTTATGCCATATCAGAGGTTCATCCCGTCAGAGTTCGGGAACGAGGTCGACAGGGTGAGCGGGCTCCCACCGTTCGAATTGTTGCTCGAGAACAAGCGGAAGGTCAGAAGGGCCACCGAAGCTGCTGGGATCCCATACACTTACGTCTCTGCAAACTCATTCTCGGCCTACTTTGTCGATCTTCTGCTGCATCCTCGAGAAAGCCGAGACGAAGTAATCGTGTACGGAAGTGGTGAAGCGAAAGGTCATATAGTTTCTTACCCTATGATAGAATTCGAGGACACACATTATATCTTGAAGATAGCGAGCTGGAGTCTTATATATATACATATATATTTATATTTATATGTATATTTATGTGCATGTTACACGTATAACCTTCTGAACTTGCAGCTGTCCTGAACTTCGAAGAAGACGTTGCCGCGTACACCGTGAAGGCGGCAACTGACCCGAGAGCAGCCAACCGAGTGATCATCTATCGGCCGGTCGGAAATATTGCATCTCAGTTGGATCTAATCGCTTGGTGGGAGGAAAGGACCGGACGGACACTGAAGCCGGTTCATATTACAGAGAAGGAAATAGTGAAGATGAGCGAAAGTGAGTAAATCTCTCTCTCTCTCTCTTCCAATAAAAGTAGTTTTAATTCGCTTTGTTGACGGTCTTCCTGTAACAGCTTTACCGTTCCCGGACAACGTACCGGTGGCGATACTCCACAACATATTCATCAAAGGCGATCAGACGAGCTTTGAGCTCAGGGAGGACGACCTCGAGGCCTCCCGGCTATACCCGGAGCACAAGTACACTTCTATCACCGACCTGCTTGACCGGTGCCTATGCGATCCTCCGAAACCCAAGCTGGCAAGTTTCGCATAGCATAGGCCTGCTCTCCCGACAAATCCCGATTGCCTATAGTCACAATATCAATAGTTAAGTAGGTAGAAGTCATATTTCCTGCTCTACTGATGGATTTTTCCATTATTTTTGGCGAAGGAAATTGGCCGTCACTGGCTGATGGTTTGTTTGTACTGATAGTTTCGCCAGGAGCCGAGTTCATTCATATACACGGGCATGGGTCCTGGGATCAATCGTGGCATGTTTAACGAATAAATTCTACATTAGAAATGATAAAATATACATATTAGCTTCATTTCATAAATACTTATCTTTATAATTAATTGCTATGCGTTAAATTTTCACAATATTTACGAGAATCTGAAGAGCAGACTTCCGATACAAAAACTTAGACTGACAGGTCCAATCATAATATCAAATTCCAGCCTCGACTCTTGCCCCGAACGTAACCACACCTGTAATTGTGCCCTTAAGCACCCATCATCGACAATTATCCACGAGCCAACGGCTGGTAATCATGAACAAGCCTTTTTCCTGTGACTGGGAATTTTCTTCGGATATATGACAGAATTTCCCCCCGAGTTCATGAGAGCGGGACTGGCCTGCATCACTGGTTAATGGCATTATCATGGTATGGTGTGAAATCTTAATATAAATTTCCCTCTATATAATAATATATAACAATATTACAACCATTGAGAAGTTGAATTAGTATGCTCGAACGAGAGGGCAATAATAAGATAAACAAAAAAAAACAAATGAAAAATATGGAATTCAAAGATCACTAGCCCCTTTTGGGAATTAATAATTTTGAAAATTGGATAAGGATTGGAGAAGTCGGACAATCTTTATTCTCCGTAAGATATTATGTGTATTAGCTCATACGTAAAATAAGATATGCACTAGTGGCTCCACCAAGGCACGATTAGAAGCTTCCTTTCTTGTTAGTCGTATGTTGCATTATCTAGGTGATGAATAGATTCAGAACCGATAAAGATTTGCAATCGACGCGTACGTAGACCCAACAACATCCTAATACCACATGATGATCATGAACTCATACGTTATTTTCCCAGAGGTTTCACTTCGGTACCATCCATGCCATTCAGGTGAATATGCAAATAGGTGTTCATATCCGTTGAGCCCAATCTTACATATCCATAAGATTCATCTCGGCGGGGCGAGCCGATTTTGAGGGCGGGGGAAATCTTATTACCTGATAAGGATATTAATAAAATGAGAGAATTGCGGTGAAACTCCTGCATGTTTATCATTTTTTACACTTAAATTTTATATATTTTAAAATGATTTTTTTAATCATATATATATATTTAATTTCTTAATATAATTGAATCTTGATTTTAACATTTCCCTAATGTGGCATTTAACGGCACCATGTTGACATAATTTTGAAATGTCGGGATGCCAAGTCGACAACTTATCGACATATCATTATGTTACGTCAACGAATGATAGACAAGTCAATACACTATTACAATTAAGACTTAAATATGTTACATAATCAAACATATGGAACTGAAATACTCATTCTCAAACATGTGCCAAGCCAGCATGTATGATGTCCACGGCAGATCCACTAGATAAAACTAACAAAGTTTGTACACAAATTTCCTCAATTTCCCGAGTTACTGCTGCTACTTTCCACTATCTTCACTAGCTATCATATCCTCGTTGAAAATCAGTTGTTCTTCCAAACCCTAATCCACCGTTAATTTGGGTTGACAAAATACGTTCTGGTTAATCGGTGCCAACGATCTTTTTTGCTGCATTAATTTTAAGCCCCGGTCGACACCTCTTTACCTACTTGATCAATCTTTTCTGCCGGTAGTTTGAGAGGTAATAATTCTAAGGGTAATCATAGCGTGGAAGGGCCAGAACTGGCAACCATTTGGTTGATTAACAGTCCCAATTGAGCTGATATTTTATATGGTACTTTGCTTACTTATAAGGAACTCAAAATGATTTTGCTTTTCCTTCTTTCTTTCTTTAATAAAAATAATAAATAAATAATGAGTTTCAAAGGTATTTAGGGTCTTGATTGATTTGAGATATTTTTCAATGTTCTTTTTCTAGGTGCCTCTGACATAGTTTAAGGATACACTAACAGAAATTCCCTATATTTCATCAGATTTTTTTGCAAAAATAGTTTGACGGAAATTTCTGTCGGAAATTTTGACAGAAAAATAGTGATGGAATTATTTGCAATGGACTTGAGGCAGAAATTGGCCGTCGGAAAATTTGCGGTAGTGCTCTTACGCGAAATCGTCAAGCAAATGTTTTTCGTTGGAATATCTGACGGAAAGTTTCTGTGAGAATCGTTCTCTTGGAAAATCTGACGGAAATAATTCCGACGGTTGATTCTGCAGCAAATCTGTCGGTTCCTCCATCGACATAATACGAGAGACTGGGTCGACGGAAATAAGTTATATATATACACCACATATTATTGTTGTCATTTATAATACTTATATTTGCCGTGAGACCGGAAATTTCTGCTCATACTACTCCATTCACATGTGGTCATAACAAAGTCTAGAGTCTCGTGAAATGACGATGGTGGAGTTCGCCTCCCGACATCATCATCACTTTCCGTCTTTACTTAATTAGGATGAACGTTAGGAGCATGTAACAAAAAATAGTTGGATGACACAGAAATTGCCTCTACTACTTTACATGTTCTTCTCAACTGTGATGAAATTAAACAATTTCTCCAATACGTGTTCATTCTTTATTTTTATAATCTAATATGCAACTTATATATCAATCATTTCTCAATAATGTATTTTATAATGTGAAATGTGTTGAATATTTCATTAGCAATTTCACGTTAACACTAACACTAAAAGGCAAGCAATTGAAGTGCATTTCACCAATTGGTTTCGAGATTATGTAAGTAATAATTTACATTAACTATTTATTCTTATTGATCAAAATGGATAATTGTATGAAGTAAAGACAAGTTGTTATAAACATGATCATTAACGTTGAACTACTACATCTCATTTTAGGTGATCAATCCTATCACGCCCAAAAGCACGACTACTTTATAATAAAAAGGTGATTTAAAATTTTGAAAGTAACTAATTATACACATATACTTATATTTTAATAGTTATTTGATTATTTTATTCAACTTAATACAAATTTTAGATTAATCAATAAAAAATCTTTATTTTGATATATAAATTATTCAAATTTATTATTTAAAAGTAATTATCTACACAATTCGTGCCAGGCCTGAGCCACCGGAAATATGAAAATTTCGTGGTATGATCGGCATTTTCAGATCGTGTAATTTTTCATGCCATGTCGATACAAATTGCTAGCTCTACTCGAGATATTGAGTTGTGCTTGATTGGGTGTTTTCGGGTCATCACAAATATTGGGCCAGGCTGGCCAAAAAAGTGCCACAAAATTTTTACAATACAAGTAAAATTATTATAGAAAAATTATGTAAACAATTTAAATTATTTAATGAAACTTATAAAATTTTTACAAACTAATTTATTTACATTAGTTACATTGGAAATAATTTTAATAGTGTTTGGGCTAGGTTTTTTGGCCGGTCTAAAAATACGAAAATAATTTCAATATTATGAAGAAAATTATGAGAAATTATATACAAATAATTATATTTACAAATTTATTTATGTTTTTTAAAAATATTAAGAAAATTTCAACCTACGGTACGT
Organism: Sonneratia alba; assembly: GCA_900174645.1. NCBI lineage: Eukaryota > Viridiplantae > Streptophyta > Magnoliopsida > Myrtales > Lythraceae > Sonneratia > Sonneratia alba. Next base: position 5,878,906 of record FWPY01000028.1, on the reverse strand, counting down.
GTGATTGGAAATTGAAAATTTCCTCCTCTCTTGTGTGCTCATCTGCAAGGTAGCTGATGGAAAATGGGGCTCCGACGAAAAATTCCGACGCAAGGCTGATGAAAAACGGGGCTCCTCACCGAATCACCGATTTTCCTCCGTCATTCCCGCTGTTGCCCATTCCTTCATCTTCTGCAGATCTTGTCTTCAATCTCACGAAATCTCTCTCGCCTTCAGTTGACAATGGATAGCAACTTGGACAACCTCACAACTCGGACACACTCCGACTCAAACAACCTCCAGCTCGTCGCCTCTAACTCGGACGCCTCCACCTCGCATGCCCCCACCTCGGACTCCTCCAGCTCGCACGCCCCCAGCTCAGAAATCCCAGCTCGAATTATTGAAGGTATTGTTGTACTGTTATGCTCACTAGGTGTTCGATGAAATGTCTTAATGACTAAATTACAATTATGCTGCATTGTTGCTAGCCTTTGCATCAATATATGTAGATATGAGGTCCAATATCATTGGATTTATCTATTATTGTACATGTCTGTCATATGTTACATGAATTGTCTGTTGACTGTTATTTGTTGCTGCGTATGTCATCATTACTTTCATAACTTTTTATGCCTTGGTTGCTTTTTTGACTTTTTCTATCATTGTTGGTCGATGGTCTATTACTGTCTTATCTATTCTAGTGCCTTTATTAACTTCTCTTCTATGTTGTGTTTTACTTTTTTGGGTTAGGTTGTGTTTTGTTGGCCTATACTTTGTTAGCTATTGGGTTGTGCTGTTAATTGCTATAGCAAGCTTAAATGGGGTGTGCATTGTTGCTAACACCAAAATTGTAATTACCTGCAAAAGATAATAGATCATACAGCTCTAGTTGACATGTTATATTCTATTCGTGTCTTTACTACTGAAACAAATTATGTTTTGTTTAATGTTGTTTCATCTAATGAGATGATTTCGTATGATGTTCTCCAGATGTCTACAAGTCAAGGAGAAAACTCGACAAGATGGCAAGGAAAGGATGTAAAGCAAGTACAACCTGAATCATCCGCTCCACAAGCATCTTAGCCAATGAGGATGACATTAGTGCCCATTGGACATTCGACTCCACATCCACCGGTGCATTTGTTATTTGATGAAGATTCATATATGCCTTTGTTCGATGATTCACAGCGCACATTCATATATTCAAGATGGTTGAGGAATACTAGAAGGCTGACCCATGGGAAGGATGGGATGGATCGGTGATTGTCTATGTATTGTTGACATATGCACATTTGTTCACATTTGTTGACTTTTACAGAATGCGAAGATGGAGCACGAGCATGTATTTGCAACTTTTTGACAAAACATTTTATGTACATATGTCATTTAGAAGTTTAATAGAAATGTACTTCTGATTTTAAATTTAGTTATTGATAATGTAATATATTTTTTGTAATAAATATTGTGTTTGATGCTTTTAATTTATATATTTTTATAATCATGAACGTAGCAAGGGTAGGGAAAATTTTGTCGTGCATTGCCCAATCTTTTCCGTCAAGAATGTCTATTGTAGTCACTTTCCGTGAGATAACATCTGACAAAAATTTTGTCAGAAAAAATTCTCTCGGTAATCTATTAGAAAAGTTTTTCGACGGATTTTTGGGAGATTTGGCGTCGGTGATTTTTCAATGGATTTGCGTCTGTCAAGCTTGACGGAAAATTTTCCGCCAGTGATTCTCCGATGGCATTCTTTCAGGAAATTCCAATAGAATTTCTCTCGAAAATCCAACGCATTTCCATTAGATTTCCATCGGACTTAAAAGTTCCATCGAAACCCCTTCCAAGAGACGAATTTCTTCTAAAATCCGATGGAATATGCTGGTTTCCGTCAAAAAAGTGTTTGATTTCCGTCATATATGTCCAACGGAAAATCTGGAATTTCTAGTAGTGAGAATAAACATGACCATTTTACGTATTTTGTTTGATGTCTACCCGAAAGCTGGTCCAAGGTGTCTTAAAATTCTCTTGGTATCTTGGGCGCGTCCGAGCTAGATACCTAATTAATCAGTATCATTTGCTTACTGGGATGTCTTTTTTTTTTTAATGGATAAATTAATTATCCCTCTTATTATATGATTTGATGAGTTAGCCCTAAGTGGCATTCACGAAAGAATCTCCATTTATGCAATGAAGAGATAACGAGGGAGTAGGTCACATTGTCTTAGTCCTCTAGAAGTTTTGAAGAAGCTAGTTGGTGAACTTAAGCAATGAAAGATGTATACATATATATATATATATAGATTTATCAATTTGATAAAAAGTATGATGAAACCCAAAATTTTGTAAAACCACTCGAATAAATCCCAGTCCGTTTCATCGGTGTTCTTTGAAAAGTTTAAATATATAAATGCCTAGACAGACAACCTTTCCTAGCCTTTGCTTTGTTCAAACTATGAACGACCTCTTGTGCTAAAATTCCATTCCATCGTCATGGATTCGTCTGTTCTCTATGAATGCAGTTTGACTTGGCGAGATCAATTTATGCTAAAGTGGATTGACGTACCTTCTTCCTTGGTTGAGCCGATCAACAGAGGGATGCTACATAGGAACACGGTCTTATCTGCTCAGTTTTCCTAATTTACAGTTCTAACTTGAATCTAAATCAGGCGGAACCCACTTAAAAGGTATCAATATCAAGTTGCGTAAATCCAAAAAGTTATTTCTCAACCAGGTGAAGAGGTTATCCAACGATCTATGATACAACATATATCACGCATATATATATATATAACATATGTAGATATGTGTTCTTGTAAGGTGCACATGAGAGGCAGCTTTGCTTTTCATCTCTCTGTGAGCTGAGTTGTTCTTGTCATTGTCCAAGAACCAAGTTGACCCCTCCTCGGACTGCAACAGCCCGAAGATGCCGGCGTACGATATCGTCACCAATGGTTTTTTTTTTTGTTTTTTTTCTTCTTGTCCCCTTCTCCCCTCAGAAGGACGTCATATTGCCATTTAGTACATAGGTAATCGCTTATCCCACCCTCGAAACCGATTAATCTCCCAACTGCCAATAAGGGAATATCATAATTGGGAGACTAATCAATTACCATAAGGGATTACTGGTAATCTTGAGACTAATTAATCAATTCCAAGTGTGACGGCTAAGCAATTGCAGAGACGGATAAATATTACACAGTAATTCCATTTTTTTATCTAACAAAAAGGCTTTAAGATCCAACAACATCTTGTTCATTTTAAAGATATATAATATAGTCAACCGAAGAAATTCCTAATCCATCCAATAGGAAGAGAATTCCTCATTCGAAGTCAAATGAGAACCGAAGGTCCTTCCCCTATAAATTATTTAACAACTTAATTAACGAGTTATAATTAATAGATTGTTTTAAAACAAAATGATTGAGAGAGAGAGAAAGAGAGAATATGCCATGGATATCCGTTTATTAAGAATCATCCATAGTTTTTTAAACTCAATTGGACCAGGAACCGGTTATTAATGTATGGATTCATGAATTCATAGGTTAAATTGGGGTTCAATGGGTTTAACTGTATATTTAATAAATAATATTATCAATAAATTGATAAATATTATAACTTGATTTTTTATAATAAAAAATTATTAATATGGCAATCATATTAACTCCAGGTTTAATATAAAATATAAATATAAATATAGTAAAATAAAATAATATATTATAATATTTTTTAATTTTAAGTTGGTTGATTTTTTACTAGTTCAATTGGATTCAGCGATCCGACTGGGATCGAGAACCAACTAGTTCAACCGGAACTAACCGTATTTACAATGTAATTAGATTAATTTTGGAAACCGGACTTGGTGAATGGCTGGTCTCTAGTCCAACTGGCCAGCCCCATCCGGTTTTTAAAACTATAGGATCATGCATTAGAAGTACCTACCAATTAAGGCTTGGTCCAAGCCTTCAAGGTGCAATCCGTTAGTACATTGATAATAAATAATATGTCAGATTTAACATCTTAAACTATAGGGAATCGATATTTCAGAATTAAAAGTGGATTCCGGTGTATAATATATCATTTAATGAATTAATCAGTTATTATTACATCAAAAAAAATTAAGGCTTGGTACATGGAAAGATCATCCTACATGTGCCTGTTTCAAGTCACCAAGTTCAATATATATACGTAACCGACCTATTTTTTCTTAGATTATATCTCGAAATTAAAAGAATTTTATTACCGGATTGACATGACTAAAATATCAACTGATTGGTACTTGTCATGGATTTTTTAAATATTGGATTGCCGTTGTACAGCCGAAAAGAAATAGGTCCTGGACCACAGTGCACCCACGACTCCCTATATAAAGGAGCTCAGCTAGAGCTTCCAGCCATGCCAGTTAAGAGGGCAAAACCCCAGAAGTAATCGAGACTCATCAAGGCGAGAGCATTTTAGGATATACCGTTGTTCCAGTCGGGGGTTTTCCTTCTTTAAGAATGGCGAGTTTCAAGAGCGATAAGATACTGATATTCGGAGGGAGTGGATACCTCGGGAAGTTCATGGTTAACGCCAGCATCACCATGGGCCACCCTACTTATGTTTACGTTCGCCCCATCATTGACCCGGATGCAAACCCTTCAAAGCGGCTCCTGCTCGAGCAGTTGGAGTCTATGAATGTGACCGTGGTCCAAGTAAATTGATCGAAACATGATTCTATTTTTCCAAAGCTGTCACGGTTCATGGAATGTGGAATTGGTTCGATACTGACTGTCTGGTGACTAGTTGATCTCGATCACCATGTTCCTTTGACTGTGCAGGGAGGATTAGACGAGCATGAGAAGCTCAAGTCGGTGCTCCAGCAGGTGGACATCGTCATATCCACGCTTCCCGTTCCACAGCATCTCGAACAGATGAAGATCATCCGAGCCATGCACGAGGTCGGCAACATAAAGGTAGTTCGAGGTGTATTCGTGATAATAAAGAAAACGCTGCAGCACAGGGTCCATAACCTACTGTATACATCCACGAACCACGTACAGAGCATAACATGAAAAGGGCTTCTGATTCGTGTGTGTGTATTTTTGCCATATCAGAGGTTCATCCCGTCAGAGTTCGGGAACGAGGTCGACAGGGTGAGCGGGCTCCCACCGTTCGAAGCGTTGCTCGAGAACAAGCGGAAGGTCAGAAGGGCCACCGAAGCTGCTGGGATCCCGTACACTTACGTCTCTGCAAACTCATTCTCGGCCTACTTCGTCGATCTTCTCCTGCATCCCCGTGAAAGCCGAGACGAAGTAACCGTGTACGGAAGTGGCGAAGCGAAAGGTCATATATATATATATGTATATATATAGTTTCTTATTCTATGATAGAATTCGAGGATATGGATATCTTGAAAGCACCGAGCCCGACTCCTTTTTCCGATCGACTTTGCAGCTGTACTGAACTTCGAAGAAGACGTTGCTGTGTACACCGTGAGGGCGGCGTCTGACCCGGGAGCAGCCAACCGCGTGATCATCTATCGGCCTGCTGGAAATATTGCATCCCAGTTGGATCTGATCACCTGGTGGGAGAAAAGGACCGGACGGACACTGAAGCGGGTTCATATTCCGGAGGAGGAAATAGTGAAGAAGACCGAAAGTACCTCTCTCACCCACGCACCGATCGACAGCCCCCCACCCCACTCTTTTTTTTCTTTTTTTTTTAACAAATGATGTATTTTTTTTTTAAAAAAAGAAATTGGATTTCGTATTTTTTTCTTTACATGGACAGATAATAAGGTATTTAAAAGTATATTGTATATGTAGTTTACGGTAATTTTTTTTTTCATTCATGGTGGTTTCTTAACAGCTCTACCATTCCCGGACAACATACCGGTGGCGATACTCCACAACATATTCATCAAAGGCGACCAGACGAGCTTTGCGCTCAGTGAGGACGACCTCGAGGCCTCCCGGCTATACCCGGAGCACAAGTACACCTCGATCACCGACCTGCTTGACCGGTGCCTATTCCATCCTCCGAAACCCAAGCCGGCAACTTTCGCGTAGAGGCCTGCTCGATCCCTGGCGGAGGCGGATCCCGACTGCCCATAGATAACGATATCAATAAAGCTTTATCAGGACTCTCGAGTCATCAATAATCTCCTTTTAAACATCATAAAGATGTCGCTTGTGCCACGCTCTTAATGGTACTTGTGATGTGATTATGTCATGGATTATCGCGGTTTCACGCCGGAGAATTATTCCCAGCTTAAAAAATAATGAATTTTTAAGTTCGACGCTTATGGAGCAATTATGTCTCACCGAGGCCGTCTGCTCTCGCTTCGGACCTCCTCTAGAATTTTTTTTTTCAGACATTTCTAACGATGAAATGATGACGAGGGAACACTGACAGACTCTTACCGGGATAGTACTCCACGTGTTCCATGTGTCTCGGGGATGGCAATAGGTCGAAGCAGGACTGGGTGGGCATCTGAAAACCTGAGCCCACCCAGGCATATTGACCTGTCGGCCCGCTTTGTCTTGTCACGTGCCGGGCCACGGTGGACCATCTAGATGTAGAAATTCCTAATCCGGTCCCACCAGCTCGACCTGTTAGAATAATTCTTTTTAGTAAATATGTAACAAAAATTTTAAAGTCATAATTGGAGGCCAAAGAATTTGCTACTATCGGAAAGTATAGACTATAGTTTGAGTATAACACAAAAAAGTATATTTTGGTTGGTATTTTTAGGTTGTTTGAGGGATTGTACCATACTAATATGGTATAAAAAGATCGTGTGAATTTGAAAGAATATAAATAAATTTTATGGGAAAAATTAGAAAAAGATTAATTATATACATATAATCATATCATAATATTTTATTTAAATTAATACAAAATTTAAATTGATCATAGAATATATGTTATAAACTAATTTATTTTCAAAAGATAATTATTTGTGTGATTCGTGCTCGTTCGAGTTGCCTGAAGTACGAAATATTCATGTTCATGTCGGGATTTTCGAATCACCCAGGATGTTAGGCCATGCCAGCGCAGCTCGAAATAGTAGATCCGTGCCGTGTCAGCTCGAATTACTAGTTCTAATTATAAGTAGCTATACAATACCATTTTAAAGTATAATAGTCTATTTTAAAAAAAAACACACACACACACACATAAGTTATATAAGTAATTACATGGGTCGTGGACTCGAGCCAGCCTCGACTTCTATGCTGTCGGTGCATGGCTGGTTCGAGGTCGAACGGTCCGATGATACGAATCTCTCTCCATCACAGGGGCCCACCCCAAATAGTCACGTCTTTCTCGCCTGTGCGATCGTAAATATATTCTTTCGAATTCGTGAGCCTACGTTGTTGTCCATAGATTCTCACAATCTTTGCATGTTCAATGTGGCGGTCCCTCCCCTTATCGGAACCAATAGTGAGTGTGAGTGTGCGTGCAGCGTGCTAGATATTTTATTTCGTACACTTGATATTACCCTTAGCACGAGAATTCGTGCGGGGGGGTACAACTATGAATGGGCTGCACAACTTAGCGAATTTATGGATCCCAGGTACCGGAAATATCACCTTCCGACAGTGGTCCCTGATATAACCAAGGCCTAACCGGTCTCTACATCTTAAAAATGATAACCGTTGAGCTCCGACATTCCCGAATCAATGGTTAACTGGTCCCTATTCCGGATGCCACCGTGATTGGGCTCATTGCAGGACTTACTACTTGAATAGCCTTCAGTAGCCTGATCTCATAAGTTCAATTTTCATTATAAAACTTCATATATTCCTTTATTCCTTCTTTCTCATATTTCATTTTAAACTCATAACCTCTTAATTAAAAAAATATATTATCTATTAATAGAATGTGAAGAAATTATTATTATCATTATTCTATTCGGTACCATCTTTAAAACTGATGGAATAAAAAGAATAAAAAAATATTCGTATTGGTTTTTTAAATTTTTTTTTATAATTCAAATTATAATTTTGAAAATTTTCTAAGATTTTGCAATTATAATTTGTAATTATTTAATATTCTATGACATTTTTCAACGAAATCATAATAATTTTTATTGAACATTTTATAATTTTTTTAAATTCTTAAAAAACATTTTTCTTGAAATTTATAAAAGCTTTACAAATTTATAAACATTTTGAAGTTATTTTTAATATTTTTTATATAATTTTTTAACAATTCTGAAATTTTGACAATTGGTTTTTTATAAAATTTTATTTTATTTTAAAAATAAATATAATAGTAAAATTAATAAAGAAACAGTCATTCCTAGTTCAACGTAAGGAGTGAACAAGGTGAATGAAATGAGAGGGATTAGGAGGGATTGGAATTATCATTCCGATCCTCTACAATCCGCTAGTGACAGAGACTAATAATAATAATAATAAAATCTGCTCGTGAAAGAGGAGGTATCAATCGTCATATATAAATAATCACAATGATTTTCAATTTGCAGAAAGTACGTACAACATTACTGGACGTCCCAACAACCCCGGGGAGGGGGTGGCGGCGGGCGGGGAAGTGGGTCTTATCATAGTACCTCCTTCTCGAGTTTCAACACTGCCATGAAGGCTTCTTGAGGTACATCAACTTTACCGATGGCCTTCATTCGTTTCTTCCCTTCAGCCTATTACGTAGACAGAACATGAGTGCATGAACGTCGTCTCAGATTATATACTTCATCTTACACATATAAGCAGAGAAACATCCACACACATTCACCATGAGCGTGATAAAATAGTTCGACACTCATTATCGTAATGGGATGACTCGAGTTCGAGTCCCACCTGCGATGGAGAGCTCTTAATCCCTTAAATGAGTCGACCCGGGTGATCCAGATTAGTCAGCTGGATAAAATCTAACTAGATACCGATAATTTATATCAAAAAAAGAAACATTTATACACACTACTACTTCAAGTAACAACCACAAAGCTACAAGCTCATGAACTCAGAACTTCGTGAGCAAACACTCCACTAATCAGAAGCAAATACTAATCTATAGTTTATTCGATCACTAGAGTGATGGAATAGGAATTACCTGTTTCCTCAGCAGCTTCTTTTTCCGGGTGATGTCACCACCTGCACGCAAAGTTTCATTGGGAAGGAATGAAGACCGTTTCATCCATTCTTCTAAACCAAAGAAACCCAAACTTGACGGATCATACCATAACATTTGGCTAAGACGTCTTTCCTGATTGCTGACAGAGATTCACTCGCTATAACTTTTGACCCTATGCATGCCTGTGTCAAACGTATATAACATGTAAAGAAGCCATATATAATGAATCAGTTCACCATCTACAATGAGATAACGCGTAAAATGCTGATAATCGATCCTATGAAAAAGCTAGTGGCATTACAGCACATAGAAATTAAATATGAATATCTCAGTAGAATAAATGCAGCAAATAAATGGAGTTAGCGTTATTTTATTCCTGGGTTTCCTCTTTTAAATTGTAATTATTGATTGGAAAATTTTCGTGATAATAGAAGGGAACTTAAGCATGGAAAAAGAAATGAAGATGCCAGAAAGATACTTCAGATACAACTTCCATAATCCTACTATCCATGAAAAATTGTGGGTGTGGATCTTACTTGGATGGGAACTTTGAACATTTGCCGTGGTATAAGCTCCTTCAGCTTTTGCGTCAAAGCCCTCCCTACTGCATATGCCTGAAGATGAAATTCTAGTAAGATCTTATCATAAAAAGGATACCAGGTATCCAGATAATTCATCAAAAAGGGCTGTTTTGCTAGAAATATAATCTGACCTTCTAAATGGAAGACACAGAACAATAAAATGACATGATTACTTCAAAGAGGGCATATGCTGGAAAAGCTAAATACTTATAAAGGTAGATGATATTCCCTTTTCAGTTCTTCAGACATTTTTTAGCCAAAGATCATGAGTCAGATCCATCTTATCTTATCTTATTTTGAACGGAAAAGAATTTTCAGCCAAGATGTACATTGCCTTTTGTGCAAAAAACTAACTGAAAACAAACAAATAAATATAGCCAAGGGAATTGCAACTTCACAAAGGTAATTTCTCCTTTCTAGATAAGCCAAAATATTGAGAGAGCAACAGCATTATTCTTCATTCTCTATAAGTGCAAGCATTAGTGAATGCTTCAAATGGCTTTATCATGTTGAACTACTAACCCAGAGCATCCCTATTAAATTCAGAAAGCGTTTTCTTTTTGGGGATAAGAAGTTTGGAAGATATTAACTTGAAACAGAGAGGACAAGTTTAATTCAGAATGTTAACATTTGGTCATCTGTCAGCAACTTCTCTCTGAACAGAAGAAAAATGAATAAACTGGATAACAAGTAGTTACTTTATCCTTGTGCACAATAGTTGCAAGTGGTTCAACCGGATCCCCATTGATCAGAATGTCAAGCCTTATCAATTCACTCTCCCTGTACCTGAAGGTGAAAAAGGAGCAGGTAAGAATATCAGATTAACTGCCATACACTCAGTAGAAACAGGTCAGGAAGTTTGTGAAACCAAATAAAACATTTACATTGCAACTGTATGGCAAGATAAAATCTTTCTTCCACGAGACAACATAAAATTTTCTGCGTTTTTCATTCTCCAACTCTCCTGCATATTAATAATAAACAGTTCCAGCTCTTGGAATGAGAAGCCGGAGAATTTCAATTTGATCCAGAATTATATACCATTGCTGCTAAAACATGAAATGAAAGATCATCTAAGCTTCACAGAAGAGTTCAGTTTAATTATAGAAAATATACTTACCCAATAAAAGTGTATTCCATGCTTGCATAACCTTTACTTCTTGACTTCAGCTGGTCGAAGAAATCACCTACCATCTATTAAAGGTAATTTTGAAGAAATATTTAGTGCAAAAACAAAAGAAACAGAAAATGTAAAGATTAATCAACAGCATGATCAATTCTAGCAGAAGAAATACGTACTTCTGCTAGGGGTAACTCATAGATAATTGATGCTCTGTTCTCAGTAATATATTTCATCTCCTTGAATTCCCCTCTTCTGTCTTGAGCTAGCTCCATGAGTGGACCAATGTAATCTTTTGGTGTAAGCATCTCGATCTGCAGTTATTGCTCTAAAAATAAGCAGAGCTAATTTGGCAAGTATAAAATTTTTCCTTCATTTTCATAATTTAAAGAGATGTAACTACAAAACGTCAACCCAAGACTAACCTTGACAAATGGTTCCTCTATAGACCTCCTTGTTCCAGGTTCAGGAAGTAATGATGGATTTGAGCATTCAACCTTAAAAATAGAAAAACCGAGAAACATGTTATTGAAATCTCAATATATCATTGCTGTAGAAAAAAAAAAAGAGATATCCTTAATATCACAAATGATACAAGTGCTCTCTTGATTATAGATGTTTATCAACTTCTAACAAGTATTCTAGAACACTCACATCTATCAAATTTAAGCTTCTAGATCTATTGCAGGAGTTAAGCCTCCCAAAAGTTTAACAATCTGTATTTATGTCTACGGCCCATTTGTTCAATTCTGTGTTATTTTGGATAAATAGTACATTTGAAGCCTTCTTCTGAAGGCCCCTAACTGACAGGAGGAATAAAATAACTAACCAACCAAAAGGTTTCATATCCAAACAAAAAAAAAGAATAACATTATCAGGCAAATAGTGGCTTCAAATTGAATAAGCTAATCGATTTCTGCATGATCAGGTAAAGATATATTGCAATAGGATCAAGAAAATTACAGTTTCATCATTCACACAATTGACTCTGTAAACAACACTGGGGGCAGTTGTAATTAGCCTCAGGTTGTACTCCCTCTCAAGCCTTTCCTGGATGACAGAAGAACTCCCTGTTAATGGGATACAACACTACATAACAAATCACAGTAGCTAGCACATAAATACAATTGGAAACATCAGAGAAAGAGGTCAAGAAAAGGAACCTGAACAATCTCCATATGTAGAAGTCCCAAAAACCCACATCTAAAGCCAAAACCCATGGCACTAGATGTCTCAGGCTCGAACTGCAAAAGATGCTTCAAATCATCAACATTAAATATGCTTTTGAAAATTTAATAGTGACAATTCACAGTATGAGGTTCCAGAGAATGACCAGGCAAAGGAAAAACAGAAAACATTGCATACCTTCAATGCGGCATCATTCAACTGCAGTTTTTCCAAAGCATCGCGTAACTCAGGAAACCTATGTCAAGTAGAAATGACATTTAGTAACGTTAAGGTATTGTTTCAGCTGAGTCATCTTTCATGGTGCACCAAAAATTAGCAAGAGATGAATTACTGGTCTGCATCAACAGGAAACAGGCCACAGAACACCATTGGAGTGGCTTCCTCGTAACCAGGTAATGACTTCTCTGCCTTCCTGCTGAAGTGAGTAACAGTATCACCCACCCTTGCATCTGCTACAGAGCGAATAGAAGCTGAGAGGTAGCCCACCTGGGAAAGGAAAATATATAAAGCATAAGACTGCACAATTTTCAAGTCAATTGGGAGTATTGAACAAGGAAAAAAAGAAGCCAAACTAGCAGAGCAAGTTAACAGTAAAATTCAACTATTCAACCCCAAGGGTAAATATATCCAAAGAAGCAGCTGCCTGCTAGATGGATAACAATTACTGACATTGAAAAACAGAAAAGAATTTTTATCAATATCCTAATGTCTCATGTATTACCTCACCAGCATATAGCTCTTCAACTTGCAACTGGTTAGGAGATAACACACCAACTTCATCAGCTTGATAATCCTGAAATAAGATATATCAATAACAGCTATGAGAAATATCTAATTAATATAAGAGCAGAGGCACATCTATCAAAGTGAAAAAAAGGAGAAATTATTTCACCTTCCCACTTGCCATGAAATAAACTCTGTCACCTTTCTTTATGGTCCCATCAATAACTCGAAAATAAACTATAACACCTCTATATGGATCATAATAACTGCAAAAGTTTAAAATAAGTTATAGCTTGATTACCAGGGAAGGCCAATAAAAAAGGACATATATATATGTATGTATGGATGAAAGCAACATAATCAGTATCAACCATGAATAATCTGATGGATCAAGCCCAATAAAAGAAGTCAACAATTGGCACAAAAAAATAGCTACAGTGAAAATATGATAATATAATTTTAATTTTATTCCTATGTTATGCACTCAGCAATACTCGATGGATTGATATTTAAACTATACATTTGCTCAGAAAGATCTAAAGAATAAAAAACCTTCATATGAATATACATAAAATCTGGAATCCCAACACAAAAATTTAACAAAAGAAAAAAATGTAATCATGTTATTCCTCCCATCATATAATTCACTATGTAATTCTTTAAGTAACACAAGAAGCCAGCGGTTCATTTTGCACTTGACAGATAAGTAAATTGAAGAGAATAAACTGTCAAATATTAGAGCCCTTAGAGGTCTCCCTGCCAGGTATTACTTGGTGGTGGAATGCGTTGACGTTATAGCATCAAAAAGTAGTCAGTCGTATACCAATGCCCTTCCTGCAAAAAAGATATTTCTAGAAAATACTATTGATTTGAACAAGCAGAACAATCATCAACTTTCTGCTCCACAAATTCAAATGAGAGAGACTCATGCTGAAAGTTTTGGTGATAGACTAACCTTTGCAGATTAAGCATAACGTATGGCATTTGCACTGCAATCCAAAATCACCTACAGGGAATATAAAACATACATATCGGGCTTCGCAGAATCACTTTTTGAAACACCTGAAAGCCTATCTAACATATGGAGAAGATGCCACCAAAATATATAATAACAGCTCCAAAAAAAGAGAACTCAGAGATAGTGCACTAGAAACCAAACTAATTTTTTCTCTGAACTCAAGATACAGGGTTTGCAGCACCTCTTCAATCTCCTTCATAACACAATCAGTTCAGCCCCTGTAGATCTATCTTGTTTCAGGAACCTGGACCGTTGAGATGTTCTTAGAAAATTATTATGGTGAAAAATATTATAAGAAACAATGCCCTATTGTACCAATACAAAGCAGAGATTGCCCAAATAAGAAACGCATGGATAACGAAATTATAATTAACTTACAGGAATTATTTCCAAGTTGTTTTCCAAAGCCAAATAAACATTAGCCAGAGTTTGTGCTTCTACTCCCTAGGACAAGAGAAGTATGATTTTAAAGTGGCTCTGTAAGTGGAGGTATAGTACACTGCGAAGTACATATCAAAAGTCACTACAAGGGTTGCAATTCAACAAAGAAGCCAGGTGGAAGAGCTTTTAATTTACAGAAAACACATTTCCAAAAACCGACCTGGGATGCATCCACAACGAGAAGGGCACCTTCACAAGCAGCAAGGGAGCGAGAGACCTGTGCATTGGAAAAGATGATCATTTTAAAATTAATATTTTACGGTGTTAACAAATACCGGAGCTTCTTCTACAACTAATGGAAAGATCTCATTCATTTAATGAATGGTTATAACACTTCAAATTATTGATACAGCATGTTGTTGCAGGATATGCAGGTTGTTCACTATCAAACAATATGGTTTATCTTTTGAGCAATGTGCTTTATAATTTCATCTAACAGAGTTGAAAAGAACAAGAGGAAAACAGAACTAGCTCCAAAAGGGACCAAATAAGAGGTCAAATAGAAATAGAAAGACTTTAATGAGATACTTTTTAATATACTACACACAACCCTCACTGAAAGATTAGTTAAGATCAATTTATTCTTAGGGCTATGGAATCTTACAGGTACAGTGGAAACATACCTCGTAAGAGAAGTCTACATGCCCTGGTGTGTCAATTAAGTTTAGGCAGTACGGTTCATTCTGAAACATGTAACGCATTCGAGCTGCCTGCCATAAAATTAGAAGATAAGTGTGTGCACCAGCAATAACAGAAGCAAACCGCACATTCAACATGCACTCAAGATTCTTAGATTCATAAAGATGATCCCTGAAAATATGGCAATTACAATGTTTTATCCAAGTAGATATGCATATCATATCCGTGTGCCTCATTGATGCACAGACATTGTAAAACAATTCTTAATAAGCTCTCAACTCATAAAATGGGATGATATAATTTCACAATCACTCTTAAGGCCCATTTGTTAGAGTGAGAATGGAATTGAATCCAATATGTCATGGCATTGCCTCTGCGGTCCACCCTACCACACAAAATGGATCGATCATTAAGCCTCATCTTGAATCAGAGAATGGAAAAGAAAGAGACCATATATACTGTGAAGTGTGAATTCGTTCTATGAACTTCAAAGCATCACGGCAGTAAAGATAGATTCTCAAAGACACTGCGAGCCATCATTTGATTTCAGTCGACACAATAAGAACCTGAAGTTTGATTGTGATGCCTCTCTCCCTCTCCAAGTCCATGTTATCAAGGAATTGGTCCTTCATCTCCCTCTTCTCCACAGTACCAGTCAGTTGAAGCAGTTTATCAGCTAAGGTTGATTTTCCATGATCGATATGGGCAATAATACAGAAGTTCCTGATATTCGAGGTCGGCACCTGTGCAGAGATGGCCCGTCAATGAGGATACTCTAAACAAAGACCTAGAGATTAGTTTAACGAACAAAGGAATGCGATTAAACGATTACAGGCCTTGAGGAGGCGATCCTGACCAACCCGGGCCACAGAGTCGGTGTCAGAGACCAAGTTATTCGTCTGAGAAACGACAAACAGTCTCTGCAGAGGCCTGGTCCTCGAGTTGCAGAATAGAGAAGCAGGGAAGGCGGTGATTGAACATGGACATGAGGAGCTCAAGGTGGAACTAGGAGCTGCGGAATCCTTCCTTGACCGTTGAACTGAGTGATGGCTGTATGAACTTATCGCGGTGTTGAAGGTGACAAGAGCCATCGTCCTCCTCCTCCTCCTTCAACGACAACGACGACGACGACGACTCTTATGCTTCTTCTTCTTCTTCACTTAGCTCGAAAGCAGCGTGGCGTTCATCAACGTTACGGAGACTTCACCAGCAGAAAGCTACAGCAATGCGGGCCATTGAAGGAGAGGTGCCGATTGCTAGGCTTGCTGCTTGAGGTGCTCCCTATCCGCCACACACACACACACACAGACCGCACAATTTTCTTTTTCATGCACGGACAATTTTCATTTTGCCCCCTGAAGTCTCTCACTTGGACCAGTTTAGCCCACAATTAAAGAATGAATTTTGCGAAGCACTCTTTGCATGGATTGCCGATTTGGCACACCATGTGCCATGAGAAGTTATATTATGCCATGGTTATACTCATGTCATTCTGAAGTGATATAATCATATAATGAAAATTTGATAACTATTAATTTTAATTATTAAAAATTTAAAATCTTAAATAAAATCTTAAAAATTTGAAAGGGTCATATTAATTTCCTTCGAGATAAGCAAGCTACATATTAGCTATTTGCCTTGTAGAGTATGACCATAGTCCATACCAGCCATCTCGGTCCAAAGTGGAAAATGCGTTGTAAGTTTGGGGGGGGGGGTCTAAACTAGCATCCTTAAAACTTGTAGAGGTCCGATATCAATCCGGCCTCGGTCCTTTCTCGAGTATACGGTGGAAATGAGAATCGGGGTTCAATTGGCATGAACTAAAATTGTGGCGTGTAAAATGCAATTACAGTTTTCTCAACTATTGTCCAGTTAAAATTAAATTCGCGGTTCCAGAGATTACTCGACCAGGAGCTCGAGTTGGTCCACAGGCCAACTCTCCAATTGACCCCGTGGTCGACCCAACAAGTCGATCCATACACGACTCCTAATTTCAAGTCCATAACCGAAACATGCAGCGGATTGGACCACCTCAATTCTCCTCTAAATAAAACCTACGAATAGCCATAACCTCTGTACACGTTCCATTATACCCTCCCCTTTTTAATCCGACCACTAACCTTATGTATCATATGGTTAACCGGGGCAACCAACCAGACTCGACTTCTTACCGGTTCTCCTAGAGCAGCATAAATAAG
Source organism: Sonneratia alba (assembly GCA_900174645.1). Taxonomy (NCBI): domain Eukaryota; kingdom Viridiplantae; phylum Streptophyta; class Magnoliopsida; order Myrtales; family Lythraceae; genus Sonneratia; species Sonneratia alba. Next base: position 5,861,944 of record FWPY01000028.1, on the reverse strand, counting down.
ACTAAAGACTAGCTGACCTCCATCCTCGGCCTAGCATTCCTTAACCCGCTGAAGAATGACGACCGGCATGAAGATTCAAGACCCGATAGGTCAACCCGAAGGGTCTATAATCAGTTGGAAAATGGATCTTGAGTGAGCGAATGAGGCTCAAAACCTATATAGGAAGAATAGAAGATTGAGGGTCACTGGCACCTGTTGATGGAAGAAAGGAAAACTTGTGTGCGCAGCTTCGGAGCAAGGGAGTCCTAACCTTGCTTGAATTTTACCTTTCCCCATGTGTATTTTCCTCTACAGCTCTTCGGATTCCTCCAAGAGCTGTTGTATAATTAAGGTGTATTAGACCTTATTAACATCGGCACCCATGTTAATTAGCACTATCAATTTCAGACTTGCCGTCGATGATTATTTTATTATAATTTCTAACACGATCAATTATTTCATATTGGTCAGAAAAAGGGAGAAATTTCCCATGAAAAATAATGGTTTAATTCTCGGCCCAACCGGTTTGATGCGCTGGCCATCAACAAATTCCTGGACCAGCCGGTTCGGTCTGAGACTGGCAGCATCGTGTCCTAAAAAGCTGATGGCGGCTTCACACTCGTCTTCGTCGTCGTCGTCGCCACTTCCCGCTAATCATCTTCACCAAACGACGTGATCAGCGGCCATTCCTCCAATAATCCCCCTTCCTCCTTCCTCTTCTTCCCCTCCATTCCAATTAGGAGATTTTTCCTTTTCAAATCCTTCGGCAGTTGTCTCGTCGGAGGTATGTCTTCTCAGGAATATTAGGATATTCTAGGGTTTTCTTCATTTGATTCAATCTCTCAGTTGGAAGTGAACATTTCTTTGACGAGTGCGGTCGATTAGGGAGAAAGATGCAGCAGTCGCAGCAGATGGTTCCCGTCATGCCGTCATTTCCCCCCACGAACATTACCACCGAGCAGATTCAGAAGGTATCACCTTTGCTCTCTCCTTTGTTTCTTCATTTATATATGGTTGGACTGTCCCATGAGAGTGTTCCGTTGCGTAAAAATGATACCTTGGAACTGGGTCTGGCCCGTCTGGGAGAATCGACTTATGGCTTTAAGTGGCGTAGCTAAAAAATCTATTCTTTCCCTTAGCTCAGTCAAGTTGTTTCTGCAATTGACCGAATGAGAAATAACTTTGCGGAGACGGTTCTGCGAAGCTTGGATGATTCTTTTCTTGGTGAATGAGAAGAAGCGTTCCTAGTCATGTTTATAAGCTTGTCGCAGGATAAGACGTTTAACGGTTTAAGGCATCAATGTGCTAAACAGAGGGTCAAGGGAAAGAACGGGGTAGGTGGAGGGGAAAAGAGGTTTGACACCAACATATATACCTCCTTTATCGTTACATGGGGAAGTTTCTTGAGGTTCTTAATCTCAAGTGTTGGGTGACAGGAGAGCTTTCTGACCTGCCATGTGTATTTCACACTTCAGAGTCTCTCTCGGTGATTCTTAGCATGTCGATTTTGTGGCACATAATGAGCTAGTGCTGTTAATTTTCTTTTTGCTTTTTGGTTAATATATTGCAAAATTATCTGTGGGCTGATCCTGTGTTTCTTTGTAAATCAGTACCTTGATGAGAACAAGAAGTTGATTTTAGCAATATTGGACAATCAAAATCTCGGAAAGCTTGCTGAATGTGCTCAGTATGTCTCTTTTTCACTCTCTGTTTGTTTGGTTTCTACCTGTTTGCTCATGTCAGCAAGCAATGTATTTATTAGTTTGTGGTGTCTGTGTCACCAAATCTCATCTGATCGTGCATGTCTTACACAAAGTCTATAACATTAATCTTGGTATATTTTGTAAGTAATGCATGGAGTGCGTCCATGTAAAGCTGTAATCTTACTATGCTGCTTCTGTAGCTACCCTCCTTGCTCACAGCAATGCTGGAGTTTTGTTTTGATGTAATGCAAGTTTGAAGGTTCTCAGTTGGTTATTTTCAGGTATCAAGCACTGCTGCAAAAGAATTTAATGTATCTTGCTGCAATAGCTGATGCTCAGCCCCAGGCTGCTTCAATACCTCCTCAGGTGTAAATTAACACATGTTATTATTATTGTTCTTATTTGATTACTCATTACTAATTTTCTTGTTATTTATGGGGTAGATGGCTCCACATCCTGCTGTCATGCAAGTTCAACAGGGTGGTGGGTACTTCATGCCGCACCCACAGGCTCAGGCTCAGCAGCAAGCAGGGCTTTTTCCCCCGAAGATGCCTCTTCAGTTTGGCAGCAGCCCACATCAGCTGCAGCTCCAGGACCCTCAGCAGCAGCTCCACCAGCAGGCCTTGTCAGGCCAGATGCAAATGGCCATGCTAAGACCAAACAATGGACTGCTTCATCATCCCATGCAGCATCCTGAGACCGGTGCTCCCACCTCTGGTAGCAAGCAAGATGCCAAGGGCTCTGATGCTGGACCCACCACTGGTGTAGATGGCCAGGGTACCTCAGGCCGTAATGAGGCGTCTGAGGAGGCAAAATGATGGGAACAGCTGGCTAATGCTTATCTTGCCGAGTACAAGTTTTGTTTTTGGCTGAAGAATATTGTTGCAGTTGGCATTGGAAAGTGCTCCATTTGGTTTTTCGAGTTTTGGTTACTGATGTATGTAGTGTGTTAGTTAGGAGCCTGTGGACAATATCATTACCACGGAGATGATGGTCAGTCATAGGAAGCAGGCATTGCAATCCCATCACCTGGACTGTTATTTTAGTTTTTTTTCCCCTTCCCCCCTTCCCTAGTAGAAGACTCGAGCTGAGGTGAGTTGTTTCAAGGATTTGCAACTTGTGCTGCTTGTTCAAGATTGAACTTCTGCTCGGAGGTGGAATCATAAGATTCAACTTTTTGAAAGAAAGTCCATTTCATATCGTTTAGGCAAGAATTTTCCTCCACGTCCAAGATTTATTAACAATATATGTGAAGTTGAATCAATGAATTAAATAGGCTATATATATGTATGTATGTATGTATGTAAGAGCTGCAAATTAAGGGAATACAATATTGACAGAAGATTACTGGTCAATTCATTGTCATTCTTAGCAATCAAACTACGATGGTAGGATTCTTGTGGCATTCCTTTCGCCTGTTCTTTGCTCCCGCCGTGGTGATTGATACGTCCAATAATGTCTTCTCTTGGATGGGGAAGCCGTGTAAATACCTGTTGACCGTGAAAATCGACACCCTACACAAGTTGAGATAAGGACTGTGCTATGCTAATGGAACTAATAAGAGGTTTATGAACTAGTACGAGTCTGACTAAGCGCCCTCTCCTTCATCGGCAATGGAGGAAGCAATTGTTCTATACCCGGGTCCCCCTTTCCACCATCTGGTGGCAATGATCGAACTTGGCAAGCTGATCCACCGATACCATCCTCGCTTCGCCCTCAGGGTCCTGCTCGCGGATGCTCAGTTGAGCTTCCCTGGCGCCGCCTCCTAAATCACCGGCATCCGCTCTTCTCTTCCCGCCGCGTCCTTCTTCCATCTCCCTCCGGCAGTACTTCCCCAGGAAGGCACGATGAACTCAATCGAGCTCGCTTTCGAGATGAAGCGCCTCAACGTTCCCCGGAGTCTCCGAAGCTCTTCAGAGCATATCGCTCGAGTCTCGGGTCCTCGCGCTTGTGACCTCAGTGATATATGCTCCGTCCGACTTGCTCGCAATCCCGGTTTACTACCACTTCACATCCTGCGCCTCCGCCCTGAGCTTCTTCTTGTACTTCCCGATCCTCCATGAAAGGACCGCCGGCTGCTTTAGAGAGCAAGGAGATCTCTTGCTGGCGGACCTTCCTGGCCTGCCTCCTCTGAGGGCTTGCGACCTTCCAGAGCTGGTACTGGACCGTGACGACCCGGCCTACCACAACTTACTTGATCTCTCCATCTCCTTGCCCAAGGCAAGCGGGATTCTCCTGAACACTTTCGACTCGCTCGAGCCCAGAGCCCTCCCTCCAAGCCACTGTCGCAGGCGCCTGTCTCCCTGGCGGCACAACGCCTCATGTCTACTGCATCGGGCCGCTGATCTCAAATGCAAAAGATCGAGCATACCATGCCTCTTCAAAGGTGCGAGATATTGATGTAACTGCTTGGTCAATTCATCTGAAAGGGTCAAATTTTTACCGGAAAGATACACTGAAGAAGTTTCTCAATAGTGTGAATTGTGAATCTTGTTTGCTGTTTTCCAGAAGGAAGTGGACGAGGAGTCTTGCCTGTCGTGGCTAGATCAGCAGCCGAGCAGGAGCGTGGTGTTTTTGTGCTTCGGGACCAGGGGAGCGTTCTCCGAGCCACAACTGAGAGAGAACGCTACCGGCTTGGAAAGGAGCGGCCACAGATTCCTCTGGGCAGTGAAGAAACCACCCCTGGACGTCTCTTCAGAGCCTGACCTTGACAAGCTCTTGCCTGAAGGGCTCCGGTAAAGGACGAAGGGAAAGGGCATGGTGTGGTGAAGTCGTGGGCCCCGCAAGCTGCAGTCTTAAGGCACGGGTAAGCGGGAGGGTTCGTGACGCACTGTGGATGGAACTCGGTGATGGAGACAGTGAGCTCCGGGGTTCCGATGCTGGCATGGCTGCTGTATGCAGAGCAGAGGATGAACTCCGTGGTACTGTCGGAGGAAATGGGTGTGGCGATTCCGATGACGAGTGTAGGAGGAGGAGGAGGAGCAACAGAGCTGGTGAGTGCAGAGAAGGTGGAGAGGAGAGTGAGGGAGCTCATGGAGGACGATGGGAAGGGGAGACTCGTGAGAGAGGAGCAGAGAGATGAAAGAGTCGGCCATGGCGGCTTGGAGCCATGGTGGGTCCTCCCTTTCCGCCTTCTCCAAGCTGGTGTCTTCCTGGAAGCTGCAATCTTGACCAAGTTAACTCAGTACCTTTCGATCCTTGGGGGCAATCCTCAGTTGACGGCAGTGCTCTAATTTCTCATGCTTTGGTGCTCGTACATGTTTACCCCAAGGGCACGAAAGTAATAAATTAAGATGTTTTTCTTTCTAAACGGTCAAAGTCAAACACATACGGGGACACAGAACGAGGTTTTGTTGTGTTGGTTATCAATGTCTTAGAGACTTGCTCCAGGGCTCTGCATTTCTGTAGTAACTTCTTCGAGTAGCATAATCATTTTATTATAACTTCATATATTATATTTAATTGCAAGTACATTTTTAATTTTTATTAATGGTCTTTAGATTATTAATATATTTTTAATGGAGTGGATTTAGTGAGAGGCTATCACCCCTCTAAATTCGAAAATTTTTTAAAAATATTATATAAATTTTACTTAAATTTATTTATATTTTATTAAGTTATCTCATTTCGTTCATTGAATTGAATTGAATGATATACTCTTATATTAAGTTTTATCATCAAGTTATGAATCCGTCTCTTATTTTAAACATGATAAATTTAATAAATATACAAAATTATTGTGTTTAATTCATTGTATTCAGATTGCTCTAATGGTTTGAAGGGTATAAAAATTAGAGTTCAAATGAGGAAATTTTAATGATGAAAGATAATGGTACAAAATATTATATATATATATATATATATGATTCGATGTCTGCTGGAGATGTCTTGTGTAGGAACCACACTAGAATCGACCGGCTGTTAACTTCATTACCTAGAATCACTCGAATTTTATTGTGATTTACCTTTTACCAAAAAAATGAGTGAACACGAGAGAGGAAAACATTGGTGAATTTCTTTCCAATAAAAAAAGCTTAATTTTCAATAGTATAATTATATAAATATATAGAATAAAAAAGGATAAAATACTAATTGTGTCCCATTTCATCTCATACCGGCTCAGTCCTTAACTGTCGAGCACTGGATTAGGACGAGGAGGCTCCAGTCAAGATGAACGTGGGTGAGTGTGCCGGGGTGGGGGAACCAGGAAGATCAGGAGTAGGAGGCTAAGATAAAGTTCTGGTCCTGTTGGGCTAATCTTGTTCTCATACGTCGCCTTCCACACCACCCAATTTAGCTACCTCCCCCAAAACTGAACTGTCACGCAAGAAGAAATGTACCAACTTTAATGGATTTTCCACCACTGTTTCACGTCCGCCATTAATTCCCCCCTCACCCGCTTCCTCCTTCCCCACCGGGCCACTCCTTGCCTCGTCTGATTTTCGTTTTTCTTATTGGCAGATGAGCTCGTATGAGTCGAAGCTTCTGTCTGTGAGTGTGTGGTCTTGTGGGCACTGTTCCTCTTATCTTCTTGAAACCCTGTTCCCCTCCCGTCGCACTGATCATAGGGCTTCTGAGTTCTTCTAATCGGATCAAACGATGAGCACTGCACCATCTCCCTCCTCGTCCACCTGCGTCCCCTCTGCTTCCCGCAAACCCAACATCAATTTCTTGCTGTAAGTCTTCGCTGCTAAAATAATCGTATTTTCTCAGCTGCAATTTCTCTTTTTGCTTCTGCTGATTGGGTAATTTCTGGTAATGGAGGAGATGACAGTAGCAGGTCACTGCTGCCCCGGGCAGTCTGTAACCTCCCCTCCCACAAAAATGCCATTCGATGCTCGGGCCTCCAACTTGAAGCCTCCTCCTCTTCTTTAAGCAGTCCTCTTTCTCGGAGGAACTGCGTGGTGGCTAGGTGTGCTGCTCAGCCAGTGGGGGCTTTAGCTACTTCAGTAGCTCCAGGAGTGCCTTCCTCCTCGGTTGTCGGTGATGACAAGATTGGAGTCCTGTTGCTGAACCTTGGAGGCCCGGAAACTCTTGAAGATGTCCAGCCTTTCCTCTTCAATCTTTTTGCTGATCCCGTAATTCAAAGCTCTCCCTCTCTGTGCTTGTTGCTTGTCCATTTTGTACCCAATTCTTAATTTCTTATGCCCAGGAGCTTTTGATGATATTCTGGGACAGGACATCATTAGACTGCCGCGGTTGTTTCGATTTCTTCAAAGGCCCTTGGCTCAGTTCATTTCTGCTCTTAGGGCCCCTAAGAGTAAAGAAGGCTATGCATCCATTGGTGGCGGATCCCCTCTTCGGCAGATAACTGATGCTCAGGCATGTTCTCTAATAGCATATTGTTTTTATGAATCATAATGTTTTTAAAAACTTTAGGGCCTTGCATCTTAGAGTATGAAAGTCTCGCCTGTTTCTCTAATTCTGTAGGCAAGTTCTTAAAGTAATACGGATTTTATACATTTAAGTAAACTGAAACTATTACCCTATTTTGTTTAATACCTATTGTCTCACTGTCATCGCTTTGGCTTTGTTGTTCAGGCTGAAGAGCTAAGGAAATCCCTCTGGGCAAAGGACGTCCCAGCCAAGGTATATGTTGGCATGCGGTATTGGCACCCATTCACGGAGGAGGCCATTGAGCAGGTAATAGATTGACATTTACTTGAAGATTTTCTGAACTAGACTCCCTTGCTATGTCTCTTACTTTCTTGTATTTTACCTTCAGATAAAAAGAGATGGAATAACAAAGCTTGTTGTGCTTCCACTTTATCCACAATTTTCAATATCAACTAGCGGTTCAAGTCTCCGGCTCTTGGAGAGTATATTTAGGTGATGAACATGAACTTCTCTTTCAATTGTACTCCATGCTTACAAAACCAAAAATTTTCAATCGTTGTTATCTCCATAAAAAATAAGAATGCAATTGATCTGACAAGTTAAATTCATTATTTGTCCAGGGAAGATGAGTATCTAGTAAACATGCAGCATACAGTTATACCCTCCTGGTACCAGCGGGAAGGATATATCAAAGCCATGGCAAATTTAATTGAAAAGGAGTTAAAAACTTTTGATGATCCTGAGAAGGTATCCCACGTCCTTTTTTCTGTTATGTATTTGGAGTTATTGTAAACATCTTTGCCCTTCCGAATCTCCTGGAATTATCCTTACGATGGAATATTTCGTTTCTTCTAATAGCACAACCTTACTATCCCTCACTTAATCCCTTGAAAATTTTCCATTCATATTTTCATAGATTCATGACTTCATCAGCTCCACTCTTCAGTGTTCTCAGTCAGGGAGCAAAATGTTATGTTATCTTTCTTGCCGGCAGAGAACTATGTTGTGGCAGTAGGATAGCAGCTTCTTTCCTGAATCACTTTTTCAGCATATCCCAATCTCTGTATTATATCTTCCCCTTCTATTTTCACGTTGAACTTTAATTTTCACATACATTAGTCCTTGTCTTTTAATGCAGGTTCACTCTGCAATAGCACAGCACTAGTGGCTTATAAAAATGCCTCAAATTAAATCAAAGGCTCTTGTAATCATTAAGATCTTCACTTCCACTTTGTTTCCCTTGAGTGGTTACTTTTTGGGAAATCAAAGGAGAACTTAGTTGAAAAGAACATAAAATAACAAGGAACCCTTATCGCAAAGCATGACCGAATTGTGACTAGAAACTGTGATGTAGGTTGTAATATTCTTCAGCGCTCATGGAGTCCCACTTGCATATGTAGAGGAGGCTGGTGACCCATACAAGGCAGAGATGGAAGAGTGTGTGGATCTGATAATGGAAGAGCTAGAAGAGAGGAGGATTATCAATTCCTTCACTCTTGCTTATCAGGTACTTTATAATCACCTCGTCAGGTCTTCAAGTGACCATGGCCATAACTTACTAAACTTCTAGATTGATTTTCATGTCTTATTTTATGAAGTTTTATTCTATATGTTAAATATCTTAGAAACAGTATTCTTTCATTCTCATGTGTTTTGATGGTACAGAGTAGAGTTGGACCAGTTGAGTGGTTAAAACCATACACAGATGAGACAATTATTGATCTTGGAAGGAGAGGTGTCAAAAGTTTATTAGCTGTTCCGATTAGGTACATGATGCTCTCTGTCTGTTTAATCTGACTACATTATATATATATATATATATATATTGATTATCGTCTAAGTAAATCTTTGTCAATTTTGGTCTTCAGCTTTGTCAGTGAGCACATTGAAACTCTAGAAGAAATTGATGTAGAGTACAAAGAGTTGGCTCTGGACTCAGGAATAGAGAAATGGGGCCGTGTTCCTGCCTTAGGATGTGAACCAACCTTCATTTTGGACTTAGCAGATGCTGTAATTGAAAGCCTCCCTTATGTGGGTGCCATGGCAGTTTCAAACCTTGAAGCTCGGCAGGTATCTGCTTTTATTTTCTTTTGCTTGAGAAGCTGACAAGTCTACTAAATGTTCTGTTATTTTGGTCCCGTGGCTTGTCTGCTCTGTTCAGAGACTATTGGATTAAACCTAATATATTAAGTGCTTTAGATTTGGAGTTTAGTTAGAAGTCAAATATTGAGAAGTGGAACGTAGGTGGGAAGAGAAAAGCTGTAAACTTTAGAGAAATTTTGAGGATCATTTAAGTGGAAAAACTGAAGATCGAGTGAGCTGTATCGAGTCTTATCATTCTCCACATATAACTGATTTACATGAAATATTGCCCCTGCAGTCACTTGTTCCCCTTGGTAGTGTGGAAGAGTTGCTGGCAACATATGATTCACAGCGTAGAGAGCTCCCACCACCAGTGATGGTTTGGGAATGGGGATGGACAAAGAGTGCAGAAACCTGGAATGGGAGAGCAGCTATGCTAGCTGTGCTCGTACTATTGGTCCTTGAAGTCACCACAGGAGAGGGCTTCTTGCATCAATGGGGCGTGTTACCCTTATTCCGTTGATTGTAGCCATATTGAACTGAAAACGTGCTCATCATTTTGTAGATTATTTTCGGAGGAGGAACCCTGGTGCATCAGCAATGGCCATTGGGTGCTGAGGAAGGTAGATCCCTGCGCTTTGAAGCTGGCTTTTGAGTAATAATGCATGGGCCATACGCATCCGCCAGAGCAGTTGTCACTAATCTTGTGGAAAGTTTTGTTTTACTTATAATCTGTAAAGTTATTGTCATGTATACTGCAAGATGACAAACGACTTATCATTGTACTAGAGTTTGGACCAGAAATCTCGATCATTTGCCTTGGTCGTGTTCTGTGTTTTTTACTGTATCAAAACAAGAAATGGATTGTTTCTGGGGTAGATTGGTGACTCGCTGGCTTAACTGTTGTGGGTTCTCTTTGAGATCCAGGACCAGCTCTTGAGAAACGGGCAGACAATGTATAGATTGGAATTGTAAGACAGCCGCATTCTATATGATGATTTCATTTATGGAAATCAGAGGGAATTAATTAAGACTGATAAGTAGAGCGTACTATGAATCCTTAAGATACGGTTTCATACATGATCTCTCGTTTTCCTCGGGAGTCCCACGTTATTCATGAATTACTAAGATTCCTAGTCGGGGTCCTAACTGATCTGAAACTCCCCGCTCGCACGGACCTCCTTAACCCTCCTGTCATACTCATCTTCCCCATCGTCCTCTTCATCTACATCCTCCTCCAAGTCATCCTCGTCATCTTGGTCTCCACTTCCCCACCCGAATCCCTTGATGGGCTTTGTTGATGGAGGTCGGTTCCTGGCCTCCCTCACGATCTTCATTATCTCTTCCACGCTCTGGCTCGAGAAGCTTTGGTTGTCTTTCTGGTAGTATACAGCCTGTGCTGACTCTGTAAGGTCCCTCGGCAAGTTCTTCATGAACCATGGGTGTTTCTTGATTTCCCTTATCGTGATCCTCTACAATTACAAAGAGTCATTCATTACCTTCTTTCGTGAAGAGGTCAGTCACTGATCATATTGATCCGAACACAAGAAACAGAAAAGGAGAAACAACCAGAAAGATCATATTGGATGTGTTGTTTGGGTATTTTTCTCAATCAGATTGTTTTTGGACAACTGTTTTGGAGTTCAGGGGATGCATATGTTCTGGAAAACTGTTGTCAAAGTCACCGGTACCAGCCGAGGGATCTCAGTAACTGTTATTGGGTTTTGGAAACCAATTCGGGAATACATTTCCAGACATAAAACGATTTAGAAAAATAAAACCTGCAAACAATTTTTTCAGGCCTGATTCGAAAAACAAGTTTTGAGGGTAGTTTCTTGAGAACAAGTCCAAGCATCCTTTCTGCAACTGTAATCGAAAACTAATGCGTACCTTGGAAGGATTCGCAGAAAATATGCAGGACAGCAGGTGCTTGCAATCTTGTGATATGTGGACATAGTCCGGGATCTTGTATTGGATGGCCATGATCCTCTGTTGTCAAATTTATGAAACTCAGGGAACTTGGAAATGGCATTTCACAAATATAATCGCATGATTTTAAATGGAGCTGAATATAGAAACCTGTATAGTTTTCCTGAAATTCTTGGGATCTGAATGGTCTTCAAAAGGGTATGCTCCCACAAGCATAACATATAAAGTCACACCACAGGACCAAACATCTGCCAGCTGCAAATAGAATTAAATTGAAACGGCTTCACACATTAAGTCTCAGATTCATCTGCTTTTCCTGTTGACAGCAGAAGGAACTTCCTTACCTTGCCATCATATTCTCGGCGAGAAAGAACTTCTGGTGCGATATATGCAGGGGTCCCAACTGTAGATTTGGGTCGAGAATGCAGTAGAGATGACTGCAACGATTTTCACCGGGACAAACATAATGAGACAAGATCAACTCAGCTATTCTACTGGGGGTGTTTAGTCAAGTAGAGCTGATCTGTAAAGGAAAAGGGAGAAAGTGAAACCTTAGAGTAGCCGAAGTCACAGATCTTTAATCGGGGAGCTGGACTCCCATCTAGCAGGGTGTTCTCAAGCTTCAGATCTCGATGGCATATTTGCTGTACCATAATAAGCAATAAGATGAAAGTGTTTGATAAAAAATATTCAAATCTAAATGACAGTAAGTCGGCTCCTCTGCTGTTGATTTGCTCTTGACCATCAATAATACAAACTCTTATTGCCTATGACAGTAGAGGTGCCAAATCATGTGTTGGACGCCTGTCCACTCTCGATCATTACCATGAAGTGACAGTAGTCGACCCCCGAGATGAGCTGCTGGAAGAAGTATCTTGCCTGTACCCGAACAAGAAAGGGAAGAAGGACAGCGTTTAGCCAAGTGGCTTTGATCTAAATCTAGACAGGATTGTGGAGACAGCATTGAAGGAAAATAGGAACCTCATCTTCACTGAAACGACCAGCACTGCAGATACGGTCGAAAAGCTCTCCCCCAGCAGCGTACTCCATCACTATTGCCAGATGGGTCGGGGTCAAGACGACCTGCAGATATTGCAATCAGGACAAATGAAAAGCATTGATCAGAATTCTTGATGGGCATGGGGGGGAAAAAACACAGGAAGGCTCGAGGAATGAATAAAAAGAATGAACAGATCGCTCTTATTGCCTCCTTGAATCGGATGATGTTTGGGTGTCGAAGAGATCTGTGGTTTATGATCTCTCTAGCCACATTCTCATCTATCTGCAAATCATACAAAGCAAATCAGTCATCAGTCATCGGTGAAGGTGACAGATCAACCCGCAAACGAACAGGAAATTGCAATCTCAGTAGGAATAAATTGCATCTGATACAAACAGTAGGAATGAATGAGACTCGCGATGCAGATCACAGGACCTTTAGGCCGCGCTCAATGTACTTCATGGCAACAAGTTCCTTGGTGTCCTTGTGGCGCATTAGCCTCGCCACCCCAAAGTTCCCCGCTCCCAAATCCTTCACCACCTCGTAATTCTCCATTGGATGGATCTTTCTTTACACGGAACCCGTATGATTCTGCAAGGAGAGGCCGCAAATGTGCAGATGTTGTAGAGACTATCAAGGAGGGGTGAGGCTACGTAGTTTATATGGACATATCCTGCAGTTGACCGGTATGTGACTCTGAATGAGAGTCAAAGAGGAGAGGAGAAGAGTTGGCAGACGATGGAGTCAAGAGGATCAAGAATGTGAATTTATAGAAAGCTGATATTGCAATAAGACGAAGGAGAGTGAATGAGGGAGGGTGCGCACGTGGAAGGGGGCCCATTAGGGTGACAGATGACTCGAGAGGCTGAATTTTAATTAAAAAAGAAAAAAAGGGGAAAACATTTTTAAATTATTAAAATATTACATTATTAGATTGCTAGTGAAGGTGATCTGCTACCAATTTTTTTTTAGGGTCATATTGGTACCGAAATAAAATGAAAATAGAAAAATAATGGATTGGTAACGGAATGAAATGATAATTATTATTCTCTAGTTTGAATTTGTGATTAATATCGATGGAATTGAATCAAATGTAAAATTCTTTTTTTAACCAATTATGCATATTTTTTTTATCAAAATTATACTTAAAATTACGATTTGTTCCACAATAAATGAGATAATTCAATATTGATAAAATTTTTAACAAGTACAAAAAATTATATTAAAAAATGCTTAAGAATATCGAAGGTATTAGGAGAGTGAGCAATACATACGAAGCTCAAAATTCGAGGATGGCATGGAAGCTATTAGGCATGCAACATCGGATTAGTACCCATTGACTCTCTAGATTCAGTATTCGGAGACTAAAGGGAAAAAAAGTGTTGGATTTCTGGTGGAACTAACTCTATAAATTGGAATTTCTTTCACTGGATAAGCTAAATTCGTGACACTTCCTAGTAGTTACATCATTATGCTTCAACATTTGTTAAATTATTAGGAATGTTAATATTATAGGGGCAATTTAAATTATGGTGAAATTTTTTGAGTTATAGGTTGAAATACAAAATTATTGTATCCGATAATATATTAAATTGTTTGGAAGTAGCATACGGTCCAATGGGTTATTGATCAGTAAAACGGTTGTAAGGTTAGTTATGATAAGGTAATTTTAGTGTTTGTCATATGTAAAATATGAGATTATACGAGTTTAAAAACTTAGTAATAGGGCTGCCAGAGCATCTAGGTGGAATTCTTCCGGTTACATCATAAATTCTAAAATCACCTTATCAATACTTACCTAAATTTTACAATCACTTCCACATTTTTTTTAATTATATATGAGACAATTAATTTAGAAAATGATAGGAGAAAATGGAAATAAAGAGGTACGGGAAGTTTACAATCAATGTGTCACTGCACTAAATTCACTTTCTAGCATTGCATTTTTTTTCAAGCATCACAACCTCACTTTTCAACCTATAATTTAAGAAAAATTTTCTGTATTGGATAATTTCCTTGTCCATGGATGGACCCATGAGGAGAATGTAGAGAGAGAAAGGGAAGGGCACCAGAAACTCAGGTGCTAGAGATTCGCAAGGAAATTGCGCACAGGCAATAAAGGGTCGATTTAGATTTTTCTCCCGAGCAGAGTTGACCGTATGGGTGGGGGATGGACTGACCGTCCATTCCATGGGGATTGCAGCAGTTGCATGTGCGTGCATCAGAGTCTCTGGCACTTTGCCAGATCCATCCCCCTCCCTCCCTCAGTTACTCCCCTCATAAATAGAGGTCTGATGGCTCCTAAACCTGCGCTCTCCCATTCCCATCCCCCTTCTTTCTTGGCTCTCACCTGTCGAACCAGCCTCCTCAGGGTGGTCGGGCCATACAGGTCGTCGTCCCGATCGACACGACTTCTCTGCCCGATCATTCTCTTGCTATCGAACTCGTGGGTTTGATTAGGATGGTCTGACGTCTATTTATTTCCCCCCATAAAGATATTCTTAAGGACCAGATAATATCTCCACTAATTCAAAGAAAGAGTCGTGCACATTAACTATTAGATCGGTCGGTCGGTCGGTCGGTGCTTGATGAACTTGACAACACATTCAAAGGATTCATTACTAGTTAATAATCAGTCCTTGATACTGAATTCCATCCATCCATCCATCCATCCAATGCCGTGTTTAGTCACAGTTTAAGATTGACAGATGTGGGCGGGTGCATGGGATCTCTCGTAAAACGCCGCGGGTGGAGGTGGGGGCAGCCATATTAATTCCTCCAGCCCTTCTCACTTTCCTCCTGCTTTCCTGATCACCGACTTCAACTCACAGTGCCAAACTAACCTCGTAAAGCAAGCTCCATGTCGGCTCTCGGCTGTCGGCAGTTAAAAGTCAAAATTCGTTTGCAAGTCACACATTCACAGTACTTACCCAGACATTTTCCCCTCTTTTTCCCTTTCCCTCTTCTTTTATGCATATTCTTCACCCCACATCCATTCATTCGAAAGTCAAGTGAACTCAGACTTAGTACTAAGGTTCAACTTACGTGACTTACTGGGAAAAATATAAGGGTATGAGAATAAATTGGTATGCGAAATTATACGACAAAAATTAAATTTATAATCTCTTAGTTATTTGATCGAAAATAATATTATTATATAAAATTTTATTCTTCATAATTTATATATATATATATATGTGAAAGAAAAGAAATGTGCTTCGTAGTTCACGCAATTACATGTGGGAAGGCACATGTGTATCCGTGGACGGCCACTGCCATGCACGTTAATTCCAGGAGATAGGCTCACACCGCCGTGTTAATTTATATATGTATATGTATATAGGACTCTTGATCTCCATAGGTTGGTTGATTCCAAATCGTATTACGGGGTCACGGGACAGCGCGTGCGTGTGTCGCGCCGTGATTAAAATTATGCACCCTCAACTTCGTGAGATTAGTGGTCCCCATTCCCCGTGCCAGGGATGATGAACACGTGGACCTGCCACGTCAGGACGCTTAATCAGCTTTTACGGATACGGCATCCAAACTCGCCTAGTTAAACCGCGTGCATTTCTGGGCAATCCTAAAGACACGCGCCGGACCGACGACTTCCATCGATTACATGACGCGACTGCAACCTGCGAAGATGATGGAGCAGGAGAAAGAGAGGAGCGAATGAGCGATCGATAAAATCTCGGATGAAGACCAGATTTAGGTTTTCTTGATGATGGGTCGACTCCCTTTTGTATGACGGTTGAGCCTGCCGAGTCCGTCCCGCTTAGCCCAAGTAGGGGCCGCCGCACGTGGATCTTCCACCTTTTATCCGCCACTAGGAACCTGGCCCAAATTCCCAACGGCTGAGAAAATTGAAGGTGGGTAGAGCTAAATGACCTAGGTCCAGCAAGCACAACCCAAATTCAAGCCCGACAAGCCCAGCTACACTCCTTGGCCCATTTCCACCTCCGATCAATCTGCCCATAAAAAAGTGAGGGAAGAAGAAGAAGAAGAGGAAGAGGATGCACGACGACGATGGACACAGATTAGACAGCCGTTGAAATGATTTTGTACTTGTAAGTTGATTGATTCTCTTGTTCTCTTGTAACATTGGCTCGATCGGAGAAACTTAGGCCACTCCCAAGATCCGACCACGGATTGCTCACGGCCAGTTCCCATCTTCCCATCACGAGACGGCCACTCGCATACCTTACGGTCTCAACTTTACGAACCGTGTCGATGGGTCGCGATCACTCCAACTAGGAAATTAGTCGCGTCGACTTCGCCGATCTTATCCGATATCAATATCTAACTACCCAACAAGCTACGTGTCTGAATTTGTAAGAGACGAAAGTGATAATGATAAGGAGGGCGGCTTCATTCAATCAGCAGTGGCACTCTGCGTACAGTGAGAAAGGGCCTCAGTGCTGCCGCTTATGGAAAGGGACGCCTAAGGGAGGGGAAGGTGGGAGCCGGTAGGTTGCCTATAACATAAGCGGTTCTCCAATTTCTCCTGCCCTTTAATCTATCAACAGCACCCAATCGAAAATAAAAGAAAAACTTATAATATACCATAATTTAATAATACAACCTATTAATTTAATCTTCCAAATTCGATGTAAGATTAATAGGTCACAGACCCACTAGAAATTTACATTAACTAATCTAAAAATCACCAATTTTCACTTGTAAGGTGCGTCTATATACCCATAAGAACGGATCAATAATTTTGGTTCATAACAATATCACCGTGCCAAACCTTCCTCAGAAAAAAAAATATATATATATATATATATGTATGTTTGCTTCTGGTTCCGGTTAGCTTAAATTAAATGGGGACTAGAGCTTCTAGAAGGAGCATATTAAACAGTGCAAATAAGTAGGCACGCGATAGTTGGAGGGCAGCGGGTGTATGCTTTACCTACCACATTGCTGTGCTATAAATAAAATACAATAATAAATCGTGGCCGGCCAACGTGCCTAGGCAGTACGCTGGTTGGCTGTGCGTTGAAAACTTGAAATTGACTCAGAATTTGGTAGGGACAGGACAATATATAATATGTATACATACACGATCCATCCATGTGTACCCTTTTGAGGAGAGGAGATCATTTATTTGAAAGTAGGCTCTGCGCACGAAAGGATTTCGAATCATATTCAGGACGAATCTCTTGCCACTTCATCGGATTCCTCGAATCATAACACACGGGCACGATTAAAAAGATGGGACCGAGAGAGCGGCGCATTGAGTCCGAGGGTTTCGTTGAATCGTGAGAAATTCCCTACCCCGACCGATGGGTTTCCCCAGAAGACGGTTGGGCAACAACCTAGCATGACCTTATTGGACGACATGGCCCCGAAATCTCGGGGGAAACGAAACCAACAAATCGGCATGTGCGGGTTTATCGGGGGGCCATCGTTGATCATCGTTTCTCCATTGGTGGAAGAAAATTTGAACGTGACGGACGATGTCGACAGTTTGTAAGCACATTTGATTTCCCATGTCTTGCTTGCCGTCCTTTCCTTCTATTTGCAGAGGCACATCATTGCTCAGTCCGGACATATCCGGCAGGTCAAGATTTGTTCGGGCTCGACCCAACCGGTCAATCGAGAAATCAGGAAAATCTCTTACCGATCTATTTAGCAGTAAGGGGGTGTCGAGCGTTCTTACTGATCTAAATAAGGGAGATGATGAAGAGAGGAAGGAAGGAATGAGCAGCGCCACGGGATCTACTTTGACTTTTTAAACTGTAGCGAGCCCGCCACGACTTCCGTTAGAGTTTGGCTGACCTCCTAAGTATGTTCAGCTTCTGGAACACCCAACTGACTAGGTGGCTGTAGATGTAAAAGGTTGCTAGAACATGTCCAGACTCGGAGATTGGGGTCTGAGATGCAAATACGTGAAGGATTAGGGGCCTGAGATGTGCGAATGAAAAAAAAACAAAAACTAAAAGTGGGGAGCCCACCAGCAACCAAGAGGGTTGAACTGCCTACCGAATCCCTCGTCCCTCCACCGCTTAAATTGTGGGTTGGTTTGGTTCACCATTAATAATTTATCCTTTGCCCCAAAATTCGAGGTCTCGAGCTTTGAGTCTTATAATTGAAGAACACCCACGATCATACGGGCATCCCTTGTCTCTCACAGTACAGGCCGGTTAATTCAAATTTGACTTCTCGATATGAGGTAGGTAATGGGCGAAGGAACTTACAACCACTCGTCTATCCTCACCAACCCGGTCAAACCCTCCCAGCACACACGCACAGACACACCCTCGTAGAAAGGGAGAAAGAGGAGGAAGCCATTAGTGGTATAAATAAACACAGGAGGCCCGAGTCAATTGCTTTGCAAACCCACCTTCCCCCAACCACGCTCTCCTACTATATCAGAGACATTCCCCTCTCCACTCAGAGCAACCAGAAACATTCTTGGATCCTCCCCACCAACGGCTCCGGTCTTTCCTCGGACGACCCCGACAATGGGAAGGTCCCCTTGCTGCGAAAAGGAGCACATGAACAAGGGAGCCTGGACCAAGGAGGAGGACAGGCGGCTCGTCGACTACATCAACTGCCATGGCGAGGGCAACTGGAGATCCCTCCCTAAGGCCGCAGGTAATAGAGGAGGAGGATGAGGGGAGCCGACACTGACGGGTTTCTTTGCTCGTGGCGATGTGTGCCTGAATCAGTTTGTTTGTTTGTTTTTCTTGTTTTCTGGGCAGGTTTGCTTCGATGCGGGAAGAGCTGCCGGCTGAGGTGGATAAACTACCTTCGGCCAGACCTCAAGAGAGGGAACTTCACGGAGGAGGAGGACGAGCTCATCATCAGCCTCCACAGCATTCTCGGCAACAAGTGGTCGCTCATTGCAGCCCAGCTTCCCGGCCGGACTGACAACGAGATAAAGAACTACTGGAACACCCATATCAAGAGGAAGCTCTACAGCCGGGGAATCGACCCACTGACTCACGGTCCTGTCAACGACACCAGCGTCTCTAAGAGAGGAAAAACTGTGACTTATAAGGGTGACGTCGATAAAACCGGGAACACCCGCGGTCAGGGGCAAATCAAGAGGGAAGGAGATTCGTGGATGATATCTTTGATGACCGATGATCGGGTTCTAAAGAAGGTTGGGAGCGACTCTGCAGATGAATCCAACGCCAGTAGTAACAGTGGAGTGACTATGGCGGATGAACCAGCATGCCGGCCTCCAATCAACCTCGAGCTGTCCATAGGCCTTCCTCACGGCAATCAGCAGCCTCGAAACATTTGTTTTGCCACATACTCACCCCCTGCAGATTCAAAAGATTTCAATACGAATCAAATGAAGCGGTTAAAGCATCATCCCAACGAGAAAAGTTTCCTGCGGCAAGCTGTCTGTTTGTGCTGCAATTTAGGTTCCCAGAGTAGTAGTAGTAGTAGTAGCCAGACGTGCACCTGCAACACTGTGAAATCTGATAACATCTTCAGGTTTTAAACCCCGTTTTGTTCTTGAAATCAGTGTAGAAACTATCTGCAACACTGTGAAATCTGATAACATCTTCAGGTTTTAAACCCCGTTTTGTTCTTGAAATCAGTGTAGAAACTATCATCCCCGTATTTGGGTGTCCCGGTTCTCTTGTTCGATTATTAATCTTCATCGGAAGCACAGCTACCGATTTTTCCTGATATCTTGATCCGGACTCACTCAGAAGCACCAGTACGGTCGATAGCAATAAAATATCGATTCGCAAATCGCAGTCCCCGAGTCTCATAGCAACTAACGGAATATCACCTGCGGGACAGGTATCTGATAGTTGTTCAATAATGGCGATAGGCTGGATCCAGTTCATTTGTTCTCACCTAGCTCCCCCACAATTCTTGTACCAAGTGGAGGATTAAAAAATTAGCGAAAGTGTAATCGGAATTGAACTACTGATCTCCATTTTTTTTTTGGTTCTTTTCGTATAATTTAGCAGGCGATGTCAGATGAACACCTGTGAACCCACACACTGTCTGTTCTCACTTCTCATTATTCAAACTGGTGGTGCTGCTGCGGCTCTCCTTTATTCTTTCCCCTTTTCTAATGCTGCATCATGTGTTTCTGTATGAACACGTACCTAATTTTCCACTGTGAGCACAACGTGATATCTAGAGACCCAATGAGCCATACAGACTCAGGTCGAGTATAGTTGAACCATCGATCACGAGTTTTTCTCAAACAATCACGAATTTTCCTCTATATACAAGCCATGAACTCAAAACCTTACCCGAGAGGGAGGGAGGGAGAGAGAGCGCCGGGACCCTCTTAATTCACATATGTTGGTTGAAATATCTACCTAATTGATCTACCAAACTGTGGGACCCAATTTCTTCTAGAAGGCAGGCAGACATCACATGTCAGCTTCACCAAACATATAAATATTTCAGATAAAGCAAAATGATTTAACAATTAAGCTTTCTAACTGTCCTTTTTAATGGTTTTTTTAGACATATTGTCCTTGTGATGGTCAAAGCTGTCTGTGCCATACCATATCTTGAAATTGACACATCAGATCAACATCCTGATCCAAATATCCCAGGAAATTTGACGCCTGACTATTTGTGTTCAAGCCGCCTTCAAGATTGTTCCCATGATTGACATTTTCTTTTGTGTATTTTTAATCTGGTAATAATGATGATGATAACTGCCATGTAAGGTTGCACTTGGACCAAGCTATCCAGGGGAAGAAATCAGATTTGTTCCTTGACCAAGAACAGAAGACGGGAAAACTGGAAAAAGTTTCCAGGTTGCACCTTTAGCTTACTCAGTGACGGCATATACAATTACAAGGGCATGAAAACTGCCACGAAAGAACTTGGATTGATCCCGCATGGAATTATATCAGCACTCTTCTTCAATTGTTTTTTCCTTCATCAGGGGAGACATCAACCGCTGTGCCCAGGCTGTGGCTGGATTGAACGCCTCGTCCAGCTCCTCTCCCTCCACTTCAGTGCCGATTCAATTGAATCGTGCTGAGGAACAGACCCCCAGACAAACAAAGAGGAGGATAGGATGTAAATCGGGAAATTTATCACCATGTAAATCGTGCTGGGGATGCAGTCCTGAGGGCAGACAGGCAGCCATGGCAAATATGGGCACTTCCTCGACTGGTAATGGGCCATCTTGTGCAACAGCAAAAGAGATCGGCTCCTCTAAGAGGACAGACCACGAGGACAGGGATCCCACAGAATGGATGATCGGATCAGATTGGTTCCCAACCGCACCTGGCCGATCATACTTCATGCAAGGCTGGAGATGCAGAATACGCCCCAAGGCTACTAACTCAATTAAGTGCCTCGAGCACTCCCCCTGCCTCTGAGCCATTGAGGCTACTAACTCAATCAAGTCTTGAGGATTCCTTCTCTTTATCCTGAACTTTGACAATCTCTCCATCTTGATAGATCATCGATACAAAGCAGCATTCCATTCTCCGCTCTTGAAGACGGAGGCTGTGTTTCGAGGCCAGGGAAGAAATCGACTATCCAGGTGCCCCTTATTAGTCTGGAGAGTCCCATAGGTCTCTCCAGTTAGCATTTCCTGAATTGGTCCACATCCGGTCAACAGGCAAAACACAGACCCTGGAATGATTCTTTATCCATCCGGCTGCAGCTTCATATAGATTAGAATGAGAATCAGATGGTTGTGTTACTGATACCCCGATTGCAACAACATCACCCCAAAACTCCTACAAAACTGGAGTCGAGAGCCAAGATGAAGAATGGACCAAAGTCAGTAGAATCCAACCCGTCCAAACTCCTAGAGATAGGGCATAAAACCTGTAAAAAATGGAGAGCCGCCCAGAGAGTGCTAGTAGATAATCTTAACTCATCTCAATAGGAAATGCTAAGGACCCTACGAGTCCTCTGAAACCCAATCCTTGAGATTCTCTGTAAATAGTTCAATGTCAACGAAGTTTTTTTTTTTTCCCCAATTCATCAATGTACAATGTCTGCAAAGAAATAAATTCAGTTTCAAATAAGTCCCAATCCCCTAGCCAAAGTTGAAGCCGCAAGCTCAGGCCCTAGCTTCGGCCAACCAATTAACCTCAATCACACCAGGTCAAGAACTCGATGAGATAACCGTTCAACATCCAACTGCTGACCCTTAAAGATGAGAGCATTCCTCTCTTGCCAAATGGTATAAACATGTGAAGACCATAGAAATCACTGAATCAGCAAGTCAGCCAACTTGTAGCAGAAGACCAATAAACATGGTAATTGGGTCAGCCACACAACCAAAGGTTGTCCCAAACCTCACTAGTCATGGTACAAGAGAAAAATATGTGATCCTGAGACTCCCGTACCAGCTGACAGAACTTGCACAAGTCAGACAACAAAGGAGCCCTCCAGCTGAACAATCTATCCTTCATAGTTGATCGACTTAACCAAGTAAGCCAACAGATGAAGGAAGCCTTTGGAATGTGTTTGGGAAACCATATCACCTTACACCGATCCTGCTGAACTCCATTGTCTCTAACCACTTCCCATGCACTACAAGTTGTGAACATTCCCTTGGGATTGGGTATCCATAACAGCCGCTCATGCTCTGAAATTTGAATCGAAGCAGCAAGCTGCTGTATTTGTCGCGCTTGGACAGCAGATTGCCTAGGCCAACACCAATGCCCCTCTCATAGCAAGCTGCCTACAGTGGCATTAAGAGGAAGGCTTGGAAACCAACTCCGACTACCCGGGGACTGCAGAAAGGACTCCACCGGAGGGCAACCATGGATCATGCCAGAATAAAAACTTGCTTGCATTACCCACCTAATAACAAACATGCTGCTGAAACTGAGTCCTCCACTAAAGGATCTCACGCCAATTCTACGAAAAATCGGCCAGGAATTTGGCATCCCAAAAACTCTTTTGTTTGAGCAGATACACTCACACCCACACAACCCATAATGAGCCATCTTGCAGCAGCAAGAGCCAAGTAGCTTTGAAAATCCTGACCTTGTCCCACTGCTCAACACCCCATATTCCCAAGTAGACCTGCCAAAATCTGGCCCAGCCAGAACCTAGCACAATAGCACCGTGCCTGGGCCGGGGCTTATCGTGCCGGAAGCTTATCATGCTGTGCCAGCACAGCCCGGTAATTTTATTGGGTGTGCTGGGGCCGATGATCCCTGGGCTGTGCCAGCAAGATAGTCTAATTAGGGAAATTAAAAAAAAAAAGTAATAGACTATCAGATACTGTTGAAGGAAAAAAAAAAAGCCCCCCTTGTGAGCTTACTTACAATTGCAAACAAGCCACGATCAAGGGAGACTATCATGCTATCGTGCCAGCCCGGATCAGCCCGGCCATATATCCTAAAGTGCTGTGCTTGAGCCAGCCCTTATCGTACCTGGCTGGGCCGGCCCGATTTGCCACCTCTATTCCCAAGTCCCCCTTGTTGTCAACTAACCTTCGGGACTTTAGCATCACCCTCCTTCCCTTTCCAGAGAAAAGATGAGCATAGCCACTGAACTTGTCAAATAACTCTTTTTAGGGAGAATAAAATGAGTACTCCAATAATTAACCACACTGAAACAGCTACAGCATTTATCAATTGAAGGTGTCCCGCAACAATTCCTTATGCCCCTTCAGCAATCTCCTGGATGAAGGGGAGAGATCACTCGACCTTCAGATGCCAGAGACGCTTCAAGTGGAGAAACTATGCAGTCAACCGGTTCAATTGCCGTCTTGGAATGACAGAACATGCCGTAATGTGAAGACAAAACTTGCAGCGTGAGATCATATGAGATATGATTTTACTATATAATTAGTAAACCCCTTATGTTTTGAAAATTTAAACTACAGTTAGACTTTTCTTTCCTTAAGTGATCAATGGCTGAACCAAATGGTTTATAGTGTGGATGAGCACGGGCACTTGTTTAGGAGTGTGTGCCCCAACCCCGACAAACTGTTTAGCCTACCACCTCATCCGTGCCATTTATTTGGGCTGGGCTTTGAAGTGATTGGGCTTGGGCTGATGGAGGGAAGCCCAGTCCTACATTGTTAGGCATGGAGTCTTAGTCCAAACCAGATGCATCGTCGTAGAAGCATTAAATCTTCTACACAGACTTTCAAGTGCAAAGTAAAAACAAGAAGATCTTGATCTCTAGAATAAATCTAGCTTATTCGTGGAAGGGAACCAGCAGAAGCTCTTCCAAAGATCAATGCATCGAGGCAGATGTGATAACTTGACACTAAGTATTTTATGCTCATTGTGCACTATGTTTGAATCTCACCCAATCCAAGTATTAATGAACCAGAGCTTCCTCTTCATACCGCTGTTTAAAAACCCAAAAGGAAATTCTATACACTGAAGGTAACTGTTACCTAGACCGCTGATCATATTTTACTAGGGATCCGGACGTTGAGGTATTTCGTGTGACGACCTTGAGCAATAATTTTTCCATTCTTCTTCCTCATCTCAACAGTAACAGCGGCTATGCTCTGCCCAATATGTAATGCTTTGGCCTCAATCTCTATTTCCTCCTGCACAAGCATCCCATAAATACTGGGTTCAGTAGTGGACCTCAGTGATTGTTGTAGAGATGGACGGAAAGAACAGTAAGGCCATCAGAGAGATCAACTGTCTCCAAGCATAAGATTGAATATGAAAATATGTCTTGTGGCCTAGAATATGCCCCATTTGGAGTTTCCCATAATCAACATCATTTCTTTCATGTGAAGAATGCAATAGGTTTTCAAAGAAGATCTTTTATCCCGGTATAGTTGCAACCATGGATCGATGTGGTTATTGTGAGTATCAAGCTGGGACCTACAATACCAATAGCTGTGATCCGACCAAGTCCTAGAGAATCATTTCCGGACTCAAACCGAGTTTAACATTTTTGCATTTTCCTTTATGATACATGTGTGGCATAAACAGCATAAAACTTTCAGATTGTATGCACTATTCATCAGAGGTACAGTAATATTCATAGAAAGGCTGTTGTTTTACATTTAAAGATGACTGCAGAAAGAATTTTTTCCTGTCTACGGTACATAACTAAACATCTTATGTGGCAATTGAAAATTTGAAAATGCCTGTACCCTAGAAAGTATCATAAACTTCAAGAAAGGAAAAGGATGGTGTTAAAATGAATCTTAAGGAAGGTAATTTGCACCATTTGTCACAAATAGCCAAAATTGAAATATTTTGTAAGAAAGAAACGCACTTTTGCAAGCCGCCTCAAATTTAGCCAGTCCGCTTTTATATATAATTCTTTGTCATTTTGTGTGTTATTCACAGAGGACATCCAGAATTCACTAGTTTAAGCCAGTTATTACCAAGCTTCAAAGAAGTGCATTACCTAGAATTGCAAATCTCCTCCTCCTTCCACGATCCCTCTAGAATCAAAGTTCTATACAGACAGTAGCACCGCTCAATCTAGTCATAATTCCAAGATATGATCAATATTTCACCAATGATCTAAGAATTATGCTGATCCCACAGACTGGCCTCACAAAACTCATAATTCCATCTTCCAAATCTTAGCATGTCATCCTCCCACCTAATAATAATTCCTTGTCCTCCTCTTTGCTATTACATATAACAGGAAACATTTACTTTGCCAGCTGCCACAGTCTGGTTTCCATAAAAAAATCCCTACTTGCTCTCCAATTCCATGTCCTAAGGAAACACAGGACCACATTCACCCGGCCACCTATCATTTTTACAATTAAAAATATTAAGATAACAATGTGACTAGCTATTCCCAACAAAATTAGTTTTTTGTTTACGCCTCTTATGTCTTTCCCTAATAATCTCTTCCAAGTAACTCACTCAAATAATAATAATGATCTCTTCCGACTAACTACTACTAACAATAGTAATAATAATAATAATCTCTTCCAACTAACAGGACCCTCTAGCACCTACATAAAGTAACCAAGTCATCAAGTACCCACTAAATTGAGGAGGAGCACTGGACTACCCAAGTTGGGCATTATTTTCCCTCACCTGAACATCTAACATAATATTATTGTTACGACAACTAGCGCCGCATGAACCAAAATCCATCAAGGAGCTGTTGTAATAAGAGCACAGGAGCTTAAAGTTGGGACTTTTATATTAATTGACTCTTAGCCATGCTGCTCTATCTCCTTGGAACACGGAATCAATCACTTGCAGAAGTTTATACGCTTAACAAAACTAAACTGGAGTTGATCAGGACACACCCACGATTGCAACAAAACAAAACAGTGTGAAAAGCTGAGCTGGAGGATAATGTTCTTACATCAAGGGAGGGGGCATCGAAGTAGGAAACGTTGATCTCCACAGAAACTCCGGTTGTAAGAAGCCCAACGCTGTAGATCACAACCGATCCTATCACGTCCACCAGCATCGCCGTGGCGCCACCGTGCAGTGAATTACCATCAGCCTGCGCTAAAATCGTCCGATAAGACACGAAAGGGAACGAATTGACACAGCAATAACAACCCTAATCCGATCGACCGAGGCATAATTAGGGAATCACGAATCAAGAGGCGTGGAGTGAGGGAGGACCAAGCAGTTGTTCCATACCAGCAAGCGAGGAGGGACCTTGAGGGAACATATGACACGACCGGGCTCGACTAGGAGGAGGCGAATGCCTTGCATGACGAAAGCCTCGAAGAATCTGGAAGAGAGGCCTTTCACGAGGCCGTCTTCGGCTCCGCCACGGCCATCAGCTCGTCCTTTCTCCAAGTATCGCTTCACTTTCTCCACCTCTGCTTCCCCCATTTCTCATCACCGAGCCTTCCAAGTAGATTTCCTTTGGTCGGAGTATTTATAGATGCCCCCCCACTCTCCTCTCCTCTTCTCACTCCTCCCCTCCCTCCCCGCATAGTTTTTTTTTTAAAAATTTCTTCTTTAAATTTGTTAACCTTTTAATACTTGGCCTTTATTAGCAATATTAGACTGTAACTTTTATGTCAAATTTGAAAATTTTAATATCCTTTTTATTAAAAAAATAATGCTGAAATGGTATGAACTTACTCGTGAAATTAATTAGGCTACGTGGGCCCCAAAATCATCGCCGGGCCCGTTTCGGCCTATTTCCTCCCCTTTCCAGTGGAGGTCTCAATCCATCCACCCGGAAGACGAGGGAGAGGTGGAGAGGAAATGGGAGTCGGTCAACAACAGGGTGGAGTCAAAACACCCTCCGAGCTGTCTGTCATACACTGTGTCCTTTTCCAGATTAACTCATCACCTAAACTCGGTCATTTTCGAACTTTTTCGAGCCGATCGATCGTATTTCGAGCACGGACGCCATTTGCAGCGCGAACTCGCAAAAGGGGATTTGCTATTTTGCATTCCACCACCTCTGTAACAGAAAGTCCCTTTGAGGTTTCATCAGCACAACAGAAAGGAGAATAACAACAGAGAGAGAGAGAGAGAGAGATGCCAATGGCTTGAGATTGGCATTTCCTTTGTCCAAACTGGCAATTCAGTGCACGCAAAAATGTGGCCCATCAGCTTTCCTCCGACTTTCAGCTGCAGATTAACCAATTAGCCACCTCTCCTCCTCTCCTTCCTCTCGAGTCTGTTGGTCTTCCCTACCCGGCATCCCCTTCAAAATCGTCATTTCACGTGGACGAGGCAGTCCCCCCGGCCTCGTCTTCTCCTGTCCTCATCACCATCCTGAATGTAGGCAGTCGAGCTCCGGTCCCATCTCTTCTGGGTGCATTCCGGTCGAGCAAAAGAGTTAGTTTCTTTTTCCTTCAGATAGCGCAAGAGCCTGCTTGTGTTGAGCCGGATATGATGATCTTGCAGCACTGTCCATGGCATTTAAGGATGTTTTATGGCATTAAAGGATGTTTTAGAAAACGTTTACGGATTCACTTTCTATGTCCATACTTTTACCACCTGTCCATGTCTTTTGAAGTTGGGCTGTTACTTTCAGTCTTCTTTTTCCCCTTACATTTTCCCATGTGGCGGAGAATCAACATTTCACCTTTGGAGAGATCAGCTTGAGCAATTCCGGCGAGAATAACAGTTTTTATCACGTTGAAAACTAAGGAATTGAACTCTTCTGGTGGTCACTTCCTCGCAGATTCCCCGCAAAGTCAATTCTGCCAACAGGGAGATACCGAGCTATGGAGAAGGGCTCGCCAGGAGGGGATTGCAGACCTTTAACAACATTCGTGAGGACCGATGTCAACACTTTCCGAGAGATCGTGCAGCGGTTGACTGGTCCCGCGGATCATTTGGCCAATGCATCTGCATCGCATGAAGCGGGAGGAGGAGCCACAGGCGCCTCCAAGGTCGTAGGCATGAAGAGGCCAACCATGTCAGCATTGGGGCCGAGCACACTGTTCGAAAGAAGGCAACACAATAGGAACAGACCGAAGCTCCAGATCGTCAAGCCTCCTTCCCGAGCCAGATCGACCGGCAGTTTCTCCGCAGAGCTCCACTCTTTCTCGACCAGCCCAGCGGTCACCCCGACTTCGGACTTCTCAAAGCTGTCCCTTGTCCAGAAAAGCCAGGAAGAGCCAGCGATACCGCTCGTATTGGACAGGCAAGAAGAAGAGAAGGCCATCAAGGAGAGACGGTTCTATTTGCATCCCTCGCCCCGGTCTTGGGCCCGAACCAGCCAGCCCGAGCTCCTTGATCTGTTCCCTGCATCGTCTCCAAGACTAGCAGGGACCAACCCTGGCGGGGGGATAGATCGGTTCTAGTAGAGAGGCTGTTATGATGTTTCGTTCTCCTTAATTAGCTCGACACTTGCTTCCAAATAGGTCACAAGCAATGAATCCACACATGTTACCTCAGTAATCTAGTCGATATTTTCTTCCCATGATCCACCATGCTTCCATTAACAATTTCTCTGTGAAACGGTTCTAAGGATGTTTCCCGTGATTTTAGCAGATTACATGGTCACGGCTCACAAGGGGGAAACCCGAAAATATCCTAGAGACGTCTCAAAGGATCGTCCCATCAAAGACATTTTAATTTACTGATCATAAACTAAGTTCTCGCCACTGATCAAACTGGCTGTCCACGTACATTGTCCATTGAGAGAGCATATATTCTGGTGATCAAGATCAAAGCTGGGCCATCTGCTTGACGTTCATGGGGTAGATGTCGGAGGTGGGTCCACTATAAGCTCTCTGGGCGATGATCCTGTTGACGGCCTGAGTAGGGTGATAGGCATCCCAGAAAACGTACTCGTCACGGTTCATGCAGGGGATGGCGAGGGGCAAGCATGTGATTTGCCCCTGGTTCCTCCCTATCCCACAGCATCCTCTGTCAAGAACCCTAAACCCTGCAATGCAACGCAATCCCTCATCTTTTTTTATTTTTACTCAAAGCAGAAATCTCCTAAAAAAATAATGGTGCCGGTGATTTGGTGGGCTTGCGCTCGATCCCATCCCATCATCGGGTCTTGTGACAGTAGTGGTCAAAGATGAAAGATTTCAGTAGAGGTGTATCCTTACCGTAGGATTCGGCTCTGTTAAGTATGCTAGTGAAGACACCAAAAGTGTTGCCGTAGGCGAAGACAGCTCCTAGGCTGCCTACTCTGGAATTGAGTTGATCCACGACAGAAATCAGCCTATCGTTTAATAAATTGATAATGTCATTCACATCAGCAAAGCACTTCCCTGGTGGCAGAGGTGGAAATGCTTTTGCGATTTGGTAAGGCATACACCCTAGCGGCCCCACTCCCCCTATCAAGAACTTCCTCAGCCCCAAACCATGCAATGCCTGTAACATATCCTATGATCAAAACAGGTGATTGGCAGCCAAACTGAACAATCCCAATCCCATAGAACAACTAATGAACTGGAACCCTTTGCTGTCATATAGTTTGCTCAGAAAAATTGAGTATGAACCACTGCATTTGGCTTGAAACTGCCAAATAGGGCGGCATCACTAAGAAACCAGTCAATTTTGAGCAGTCTGCGCAATCCAAGCAAAAGGATTCATGATCAACGGTGCAAGATGAAAACCGGTCTTGATGATGGAACCTTACAGCCTGTGTTTGTCATAATCCAGAGGAATATCGCTGAAATTTTGATGTCCACCACAAAGCCAGAAAAACATTTACATGACACTTTCTGTGTCTTAAAATACTGATCAGAACCCTTTCAATTCTGTAAAAAAGACGAGTAGGTTTTTTTGGGAAAGAAGGAGATCGGTCTAGAAATCAATATAGTTCTGCATTTACCAGAATTTGGGCTGTGTAGTTCCTTGCAAGAATGTCGGCAAACTCCCTGGGATTATAGATGGAGCTAGTCTGGTAGATAGAAGGCATCAGGTAGTTGTTCAGATAGTCATTGTTTCCAACGTTCATAACCACCAAAGACTTTGCAAGAAATTCCTTCAATTCCTTTTCTTCCATTTGGCTCTTTAGCTGGTTCATAGTGCTTTTGAAGTTTTTGATCTGCATGTTCAGGCTAAACCTGTCGCCCTGAAACATGCAGCTATTAATACATCATGTTGACTTGATACAGCACTTGAAAAAGAAAAAAAGAAAAGAAGAAAAACTAGAGGAGCAAGAAACAGCTTACAAGCTCACTTCCCGATTCATCGAGGATACCAGCAGCAGCTGATGCGAAATTCACTCCCTTTAAAATGCTTCTGTCATTTCCAACAGTACTTACATAGGGTGGAATATAGGGAAGACCCAGTAGTTCTCCTGCAGTAATATTTGAATACAGGCAATTATTTCACGAGAAGAAACAAATACTGAAATGAAAAGTATTAGGCACACCGTGCAGTTACCAAGGAAGTCGATAATGGTTTTCCCATTGCAGAATCTCCCGTTTGGACCTTCAAAAAAATCGATGCCATAAGGCAGGTAGTTGGCTTTAGCTAAGGAGTTCAAGTAGTTGTTGTTTCCATCATCCATGAGAGAGTCTCCAAACACAAATATGGCGGGAAATTGTGGCGATCCACCAACACAGATTGGCATCATTGCCAGCACAGAGATGCTGATCGTGCATAATTGTAGCAATCTTGAGAGCGGCTTCTCCATTCCCATCTTTACCCTCTTCTTCTCTTTTCAGAAATGAAGCTAATGTGTTCCTCTTCCTTTGTTACTGCTGCTTTTGAGAGAGTCGGGAGATAATTTTGTGCAAAAGTAACGTCAGTTACTCTTCAAAACCTCGCTGGGTCATGCTTTGTTGCTTTTATCTCCCACATCCCTCCTGGTTTTTTGAGCTTCAGTAACAGACTAACTCAAATGGTGCAGTAGCCATCTCTTTTAGCAGTTATCGCTCATCTTTTTCGGATGTCACATTCTGCTTACTTGCAGAGGCACTATCTCATGATTGAAGCGACGATGCTATTGGGTTTTTCTTTCTGTTGTTTATTCCATGTGTACACTACGCTTTTCTGACCAACCTGATTTCCAAGAGAACAATACATGTTCAGAGAAAATTAAGGAAGGAGACAGTTCTATATATCTTTTTCTAATGGAAATCAAATTGATCTCATAATATACAAGACTAGATAAGGCGTTTCACATGTGAGTACACTATCAATAAACCGACCATATGGATATGGACTCGATGAACTGAAATGTCATCGATAAACGACTGCTTCAGTAAGCATAAACTCTACAATCTAAGAACTACTGGTGTGAAATGTAAACATAAAGCCAGACGCTTTAAGGCATTTTCCTGTCGAATAAATCGTGTTAAATGCCACACTCCTCCTCATCAAAGGAGATGCAAAGCGCAATGGTTAGTCTGCTGCAATGTTAAACACAAGATAATAGAGGTGGGCATGATGAAAGGAATTGGTCTGAAGGCAGAATTTATTAAGTTAAACAATTGACAAGCAAATGATACGGCAGTACAGTGTTCGAGAGGAATATCAAAGGTGCAGTCGATAATCAGCAACATCTACACATTATTTCACAGAGATCAACTGTCCCAATATTCTGCATATCGTTTAATAACCACGCCTCCCCCTCTAGAACAAGAATCAGCTAGAAGTGGATGAAAATCGGTAAGAGGCATAAGAGACGGTGCCGAGACTCCAGCTGTGGTGAATTAGTTTCGCCTTGGGATCTTCACCAGCAGCACCAATTGCTACATGCAGTGGATAGAAGTGCTCAGGCCATGGATGAGCTCTTTTCGCATGAGGCGCCTTCTTCTGATAGTGATTTATGTCATCATATCTACGGGGCCATTGAAGAAGAAAAGAATAGAGTATATCATGTGAGAATAATCTGATAATCTGATCATCATCAGCTCGTACTAATTTATCTTAAAGATGACAAACCCATCTTCAGGAAAATTTGTTGGGCAATCTACAATAAGCCTAGTTATCCATGATCCGAGCCAATGGAAGCTTGATGCTTGATAACGACCTAACATACAGCACTGCCTATGTACTGAGCTATCCTCAGTAAAAGTTTGGATGAGCGGCCCCTTAAGAAAACCTAATAATTTTCGATAGCCCATCTCTCAACGGCAGAACCATGAAAAACTGTCTTATTTTCACCAAAACCCAATTGGATCATCATCAAGGCGATAAACCAATTTTTCCACACCCATCCCCATCTTAGAAGAGGTGAATTGTTGGAAAAGGATAATGAACTTTTAGCACCATACTTAATTGCAGCTAAGATAACTGATTTTTTTTTTAAGAATTAAGTCTCTTCCTGATTGTGCTGTTGTATGGGAGCCAACGTTTAAGGTCCCGACCATTTTGTTTACAACCTTTTCCAGCTGTAGTCCCTGCTTTCACGAGCCCAATAAAAGTAAGTAAAGCACTTGATCATTCTATCCAAGCATGGAGAACAAGTCAAAACCTCACCTTCCCTGAAGAAGGCTATCTTTGAGCCAAGTATCAAACTGATGAGCCCACGGGACAACAGAATCATCAGAACCGAAACGGAGGTCCCGCAAGTTGTGAGTGGCACTTCCCGAGCCAAAGACCAGCACGCCTTCCTCCCTGAGAGGCCTCAGAGCCTTCCCCAGGTTGTAGTGATAGGTGCCATCCCGCTTCGGCTGTACAGAGAGCTGGCAGACTGGGATACATCAGCATGAGTGGGACCCACGCGCCGTGGTCAAGCCCCCGCTTATTGTCCTCGTTGACGCGCTTGAAGCCGCTTGCAGTGAGCAGCTCCTTCACCCTCTTCGCCATCTCGGGGGCTCCTGGGGCTGTGTACTTGAGCTGGTGTTCGATTTAAAGCAGAGTATCAAGCAAGGAGGATTCCCAGAGAAAAACAATCTCTAATCTTCCCGTATCGGGTGACAACTCCATCTCCAATGAAATGAGGAATTCTAATTATACATTCCACCACCACTTCCCTCGCGAAAGCTACTTCGATCATAAACTTAAGATTCCAGAGCAGAGAACCATGTCTCATGAACAGAAGGCAG
This sequence comes from Sonneratia alba, assembly GCA_900174645.1. Classification (NCBI taxonomy): domain Eukaryota; kingdom Viridiplantae; phylum Streptophyta; class Magnoliopsida; order Myrtales; family Lythraceae; genus Sonneratia; species Sonneratia alba. The sequence continues at coordinate 5,828,601 of FWPY01000028.1, read as the reverse complement.
GAGGAAATTTACCCTGTCCTGTGATATCATGGGCCAAAATATGACATCCACTGTACAAAAATGGGACCTTTCTACGCCGGGCATTTCTTCATAATTGAAACTCTGATACTATTTTGTGTGGAAATTAGCACGCAAATCGGATTATACAGAATGAGGAAAAAAAAAAGGACTTAGCTTTTACATGCAATGGATGTAATTATCATGAAAGAAAACTAGCAACGGATGAAAATCAAGAGATAGGAAGGGACGATCACGGGCCTTGTACATTTGGTCAGGGAAGCCGTAGAAGTCATAGATGGTCGAGTGCCGGCCCTGGATGACGTTGATGGTGGGCTCAGCGGTCTCCCAGTGGGCGGAAACGACGAGGATGGCGGTGGGCCTTTGAGGGAACACCTTCTGCTGCCAGGACAGGAGGAAGTGCCTCGCCGGCAGCGAGTCGTCGATCGAGAGAGTCGGAGACCCGTGGGATATGAAGAAGGTGTCCATAGCCACGTGACCCTGAATCCTCTCCCCTCCTGGGTCAGAGATCGGCGGTGAAGGCGACGGAGGAGACTCGAAGATAGCCCGGTACAGGAAGAGCAGCAGCAGCAGAACTAGGATTTGCTTCACCCTCCTGTCCCTCATTCATGTCTGCTTCCACCAAACCCAACTCACTGACTCTGACTTCTCTCCTTCCCTCCCCTACCCTTCTCTCACTCTGTCGACATCCATTTTTTTTAATATTATTTCTTCCTGCTGATCTGTACACAGTACACGCCATGATCGTTGGAGGATCCTACCGCCCAAGCTCCAAACTGTTCATGAATTACATTATATCTTTTTTCTCAAATACATATAATTAATTATGAAACCACTAATAAAGTCACTGAACAATCCAACCACTTATAAATTTCACATGAATGCTACATGGTGGCTTGAAAATACAAAAGATGTCGTGCTTCGACGTAAAGCAAGAGGGGTGGCAGAGAAATTCGATTGCAATTTTCTCTAAAAAGGCTTTCCAACGACCAAGCACTTTATTTATATATATATATACACACATATATATATACATCCACGTCAGAGCGGTAGGTAGACGAAGGAGCAATTATGGAGATTGCTTGAGATGGTGCACGTTCTTGCGCGGGAGTGGCTCCATTTACTTCCTCCTGGTTCGAGCATTTCGGATCGGTTCATATATTACCTTAACTGTGATCCATAATCGGATCGGTCCGTTAAACAAACAGGTCAAATCATAATCGGATCAAATAATTTTATATTCATTTTAAATCAGATCGGACTATTTTTATAACAATATTACTAGTGCCGAAAAAAAAAAACACCGATCAGTAAAAATGAGATTGCTGTTGTTGTAATAAAATTTTCAGATTTATGCTTTGAGGATTCATCGTTCATATGGTAACTGACACGCAACACATGGAGATGAGAGATTCACTCACAGCCACGACTTCGACAATACAACAAGGGGGGCCACCTTATGACGTGACGACTGTCATTGGGAATTCACTGAATTTAAGGACACGGACTGTGATGATAAAACCCTTATCATATCATGTTCGACCTCAAAAAATATCTGGTCAGCAGGACCAAGTGGTCGTTCTATAATTATATCCTCCTCCTGCTCCAACAAAATATCTCGGCGGACAACCATGGTAGACACTTCGAGCAGACGATCGCCAGCCACTGGTTCCGGTGGAGGCGATCCCCTGGCCGCCTTACCATGGACGACACGTGCCGTGATGTTCATCTTCTTTAAGATTCGGCGCTCGGCATTTCGGCCGGATGGCACTGTTAAACGCTGGCTCCTCGACCTCATCGACCGGAAATCTCCCCCCACGCGGGAGCCCGTCGATGGCGTCAGCTCCTCCGACTTCACCGTCGACCCCAGCCGCAACCTGTGGTTCCGCCTCTTCATCCCCACCACGGCCACCGCCGGCGGCGGCACTCTCCCGCTCATCGTGTTCTTCCATGGCGGCGGCTTCTCCACCTTTGGCCCAGCGTCCCGGCCCTACGACGCCTTCTGCAGGAGACTCGCCGGTGAGGCACCCGCCCTGGTCGCTTCTGTCGAGTACCGCCTGACACCGGAGCACCGGTTCCCCTCCCAGTATGATGATGGATTCGACGCCCTCAGGTTCATAGCCGAGAACTGCCCTTCACTGCTCCCCGGGAATGCAGATGTGACGAGGTGCTTCATCGCCGGAGACAGTGCCGGCGGAAACATTGCGCACCATGTGGCAGTGAGGGCGGCGCAGCTGAAGCCTGGGCAGGTGAGAGTCAGAGGGCTTATAGCGATCCAGCCTTTCTTTGGCGGGTCGGAGCGGACCGAGTCCGAGATCCGGTATGGGAAGGAACCGTACATAAGTATTGCCCGGGCCGACTGGCACTGGAGGGCCTTCCTGCCCGAGGGGGCCAACCGAGACCACTGGGCAGCCAACGTCAGTGGACCCAACGCGGTTGATGTCTCGAGCCTTGCAAATTTCCCAGCTACAATCGTGTTGGTCGGTGGGATCGACCCCCTGCACGATTGGCAGGTCAGGTACTGCGAGTGGCTGAGGAGATCGGGTAAGGAGGCAGAGCTGGTTGAGTACCCGGGCATGGCGCACGCCTTCCATGTGTTCCCGAAATACCCGAATCGGCTCAACTCATCTTGTAGGTCAAGGAATTTGTCACTAAAATGTTGTCATCGAATCAAGAGTCCTCGGGTACATATACTTTCGATCAGTGTTTAGTTGTGGAGTTTTCCATTTTACATTCGACCGTTGAAGTACTTTCATTTGAAAAGATGTTCGATACGTGTCCGAGATTCTCGAGTGGCATCTGTTCCCTATTTCATCTCTGGGCCGATCTCATGTCAGACGCTGAAACACCTCATAGTATGGTTCTTTTCCCGAATCAAAGTCAGTGATTCGATCCATTAGAAGGTCCCTGAGGAGGGTAACATGTTCAAGGAGAAATGGGAATCGCAGCATCTAGGAGGATAACTTATTTGTCACTCTCACCGAAAATAAAGTGACAGCAGCTCCTCAGATGAATAACCATCCGAAAATCTAAGTAAGAGGTCTGCTTTCAGAGTTGCTGCTACCAGTGATAGGTCGATCTCAATATACCAGTCAGTAATGAGGCTTGGCTTGGGTTCTGACCGACCATCCACACCTTGAAATCAGGAGGGAAGTAGTGTGCATCACTCCACAGTTTCAGCATCTCAAGCGAAAAAGGGCCTTGTTGATAACCGCGTGGATCCCTATAGTACCAAACCATGCTTCCAAGGCCACAAGAGGGGCTGATATTGTTCCCATGCAGGGGATCTGGAGGTTTGATGGTATCGTCCTCATCATCGCTACTGAGATCAATCACTTGAGCAACGGCCTCAACTTTCTTCTCCGTTGTCCCTGAGACACCAACGTTCAGATCCACGGCTAAAGGCCTCTGTCCATTACTTGAGTTTTTCTGCACTGGCCGGTTTTGAAGGTTTTGCTGCGCTCGAGCACCATGCATAGATTCTGCAAACAAAGGAAAAACACAAGAGGCACAGCCGATAAAGACTGAAACTTGTCAAATATTCTGCAAAGACAGGAAAAAAACAGAGGCACTGAAACTTATCAAATAATTCTGCTTACATGTAACAGAACTTATAAGAACGCAACCCTTGGTTTCCATCAAGTAAATGGTACTCACCTCCATAAACTTCACATTAACAAGTGCATTGATTTGCAATTCTCGATGGACTAAAACATATCTACATTTAAAATTATATTCATCCAGCATACTATGTGAAAAAGAAGATTGATTCTTGAGCAGTTGAAACAGTTGTATGCAAAATCATTAAAGCCATAGACGCCCTTCCATCAACAGGATCAAAAAAGTCAGATACAAAGAGAAAGGATTTTTCTGTGGTAAATTCAATTCAAAAAGAGAGAAAAGATGACGATAGGAGTTGTAATACAGGAGGGTACAGAGAGAAATTATGGCACAATATTTTACTCTTGGGTCCAACTTTGCCTTATGATTTTAATATGGAATGAAAATGTTAAGGTAAACCCAAGGGAATGAGGGGAGGGGTTGCTTCTAAACAGTAGAGGTCAACTGCTAAGAAATGACAGATACCTATAGAATTTGTTCCCAGAGAAATATTGGTCAATGCATTGACTCCATTTGATGAAGCACTGAATCTGTTTGTTTCTGGCATAACCGAGCTGAAATCTATCACTTGAGAAGTGTTCACTGCAGCTTCATCGAAGACTTTATTCAAGTCCATAATTGCAGGGCTCTCTCTATTGTTCATGATGTTTTCTATGGTCTTCTTTGTTTGCGGTTCTTGAACAAGGGCACCAGACCAATATTCTGCAAACATATGAAACTTGACATAAATGGTCCACCACATTTGAAGATCTAATCCATATCAACTGCTAAAACATGAGGAATACCCGCAGAAGAAACAGCTCTCCTGGCCAAAAGATCTGAAGTTCCATTTGATGCCACACTGAATCCAGCCTTGCCAGGTTCGCTGCTTCTGAAATCAATCATCTGTGATGCCTGCTGCAGCCTGCTGGCTGTTCCTTCATAATCTTGAGCAAAGTTTAATTCCATACCCACGTCTCCCTCTCTATTAGTCTGATTCTTTTCCAGAAGTTGCTTCCCATGTCCTTGAAAAGGGAGCATTGTAATAAGTAAGTTTGAGACCTTTCTTTTCATGATGTTAATACAGCTAACACTGGGTTACACTGGACACAATTCAACAAAAAAGGGAAAGGAAAATCTACAACCCAATTGACAAATATGCTAAGCACCATTCTGGGTTTGAAAAGCTATAGACCAGTAGAACTGACCTATCAAAATGGATGCTTTTGCAGGGAAACAAACATCAAACCAGTCCAAGCAAAACAAATAATGTAGCTTGTGCCAAAAATTGATCTTAATCATGAGAATGGAATATCAGTAACTAAATTACTCTGCCATCAAAACTTGCAGGTTGAGCTGTGGCTGAACCAGTCCTTTCCAGTTTGATTTGTGATGGATCCAATTTCTAAATGTATATGAATAGCAGAAAATTGACAATCATTACCACCGAAATCCATCATCCTGGCAGAAGCAGCTTCATTGGACACAGTATTAGACTTGGCAATTTCTGGACTATCCCCCAGAGATGCTTCGGATGAACTAAGTGAGTCTATATCATCTTCTGGAAAATCCTCTACTGCAGAATCATCTTTTATTTGTTCTGGAATCACTTTAGGAATCTCACGGAGCAGGCGTGACTGTTCAGCTGCAGTTTGAAGAAGCTGCTTTCTTTCCAAGTATTCAGCCAGTGTAAAAGCTGAAATAGGTTAAGGATTCAAACCACATTTAAATGCTTATTCACCAGCAAACAGAAATCCTCTGCACTGACTAACTGAGTTTAACTACATTTTCAACAGAAATGGCAATAAAAAAGAATGAAAAATGTAAATGAAAAGCATGAGATGGAGAAGAATTGGGAAGGTATACTCAAACAGAGTAAAGCTCTTTGAAGTGGAAGAGGAATTACTAAGACTTCCCAAAGGATATTCTTTGCGCCAGCCTTTCTCATTGGCTCGTTCAATAAGGTTTTGTAACAAAGCAATTTCTCTGACAATCCTCTGAAAATGAACCAATAGAGCATGGTGAAAGATGGCAAATATGAGCTGAAAAAATATTCAACTCAATCCAACAGTCACATGAATTCCATGCAAACAGAGGAAAACATCATCCGTAATTTATTTGATCCCTTGGTGGCTACTAGTCCTTGCATCACTGCGGTGACACAGCACCTCTGAGGATATTGGACATTAGCATGTGCCATGGACCATTGCACATTCTGAAATCTTGAAGAGTTTATGTATACAAAATAGTTAATGTATAAGTGGCTAATTCTAGAGAAAGGATTTTCAATAAAGCAGAAGAATAAAAAAGAAACTAACATAAACTGGAAATTCAAAATCTACTTACATGCTTTGTTATGTCCTCATGCAGCACCTGAACTTTCTTTTCCAACACCACCTGTAAAATAAGCATGTTTATTGGGTAAAGGTAATAATAACAGCAAAAGTCCCAAGGACAGGGGAGAAAAAAGGGAGATGACAGAAAGCAGAACGAGTCCATATTTTGCTAAGAATAGTGACAGCAGAATATTTCAAGATAGTACAAGGGGCTCTTCATGGAAACACTTCGCTCATCCCATTTAGAGCATAATGAGCCCCAAATCCCCAAGAACAAAGGATCTACAATCAATCAACTAAGCTCTAAAAGTAGACAAGCATATGTTAAATGGGTGCTAACCTATAAAGAAACAAACAGCAGAGAACATTCAGTATTAGAACTCCGAAAGTGCATGCTTATCCCTATACTAGTTTTCTGGGCAGAAAATATTCTGAAGCGAAATCTTTTGGCTCCAGTAAATGGGAAAACAGCAGTTGATCAGGAAAACATAACATAATGTCTTCTCTAGTAGTTAGAGAAAATTCTGCAAAAATTAATTGACATATACACGACTTTGTTGTGAAACTAGAGAACATACTATGGTTAGCTTTTCGTATACTCCATCCTTTATTTTCTGGCACAACTCTTCGCATTCTTCCTGCAGAAAACATGAGATGATATAAATTCGCACACTAAAAAAGCTTGTCAGAGAAACACAACTCAAACAATAGGCTCCAAATATAGCCGCATAGCACACTGACTTATATTTCAGTACTTTCATGGTGTCTAGAATATGCCAATCACAAAACCTGATTTTCATTATTCACATGATAATTAACAAAGCCCCAAAATGATCACTAGGCTTCAGCTATAAGAATGTATGTGACTTTATGTGCTGATTACCTCAGTAAAGCTATCTTCTGACAGTGTGGAAATACGAATATCTCTTACAGGAACACGGAGGAGAACTTCACTGCTCACATTAGCACCTTTAGATGCCTTCCTGATACCTGAAAGTGAATATGATAAGAACTTCTTAAGCATCTAAGAAAGTTTATTATGGAGTCCATTTCAGGTGCAAAACCAAAGAAGTATGGCATAGTTACATCTAAGGAGATAAGAATATTAAATTTATGTCTCCGAAAGAAGAGAGATCTCCAAACAGTAACAAACACGAGGGAAACAAAGGAATATTACAGAGATGCTGTAATAGGGGATGACTAATGCATTTACCTGTAACTTGCAGAAGCTGGTAAGGATTTTTCTGTAGGTAATCATTGGGGTCAGACTTAACCCTCACAAAACTTCCAATTACCTTTTGTTCAAAGTTGTCAAGATCTTTCAAAAGATCTTCAACTAAGCTCCTCTTCAAATAAACAAGTTTGAGGTTGTCAGGAACTATAGCAGCATATGGGCTAGTCGAAGCTTTCAAAACTCTATTTTTCAGTGGTTTTCTTCCAGGATTAAGTCGACCACGCTTAGTTGGCATGTCTTCATCCCCTGAAGTCAATAGAAAATCATCATCTGGTGCCTTCTCTTCCTTGGCATAATGTGCTGAAAGCAAGTTGTATATTTTTATTCGACTGAATCGAAGCAGCTTTTTCCTCCCAAAGACTGATATAAGTCTTGCATCACAATTGACTCGCTTTTTCTTGTCAGGATCAGTAAGCTTATGCTCATTTATATACTCGGTTATAATATCCGCAGCATCATCCTGAGAGATTTGATGACTAGTATCTTTTCCAATTGATTCAAGAAAACCAATGAGCTCTCGTGACCCCCACCCAATAAATTCCTTTTTCCTGTGTTGGTACTTTCTTTTGGCTTGCAAAGGAGGGAACGTATCCCCATTGCAGTCCGCAACCCATTCCATGAGATCCAATTTCACTCTGTTTGTTATTCCAGATGAGGCATCAGCACCACTGATGCAGGTTCATCAACTGTGTCAAGATGCAGTTTTTTCCTCAGAAAACCAAATGGGCAAGCATGTTCATAAACTGCACATAAAACGACATAGCATGTCAATTTCCTCTACAAACTCCAAGTCCAAGAAATGGAAAGTTCCTTTCACATGTCACCAAGTTCCCTGCTAGGCAATACGAATAGAAATAAACTCTTGGCTCAGTTGTAGCCAGGTCGAGGCCAGTATAGTTAGACTTCAGAGCAGAGTTGTTATATTTTACTAGTCTTGCAACAAAATCCTCAAACTCCAACACGAAGCAGCAGCTAGAAATCATACAAGTTAGTAAAATGCAATAGAACAAATTCCATCAACTACTAACTAGAGCACCGGAAACTGAACAAAAAATTGCTGTTCTTTTTGGTGAATTTCGAAAATAAATTTCACAGGAGGGCCTATAGCTTTCCGAATTCCTCTCACCTTCATGGTCTATTTCTTTCTTTCCTTTTCCTTTTTATTTTATTCTTTTTATGAGGGATACTAATCCACAGTTGCCAAACCCCGGGCCCTTAACACATCACAAGATCATGAATCCTAATAAGTCCGCGCACAACCTAGTGGAGGCTTTTCCCAAAGCGTACCCAGGTTTATGCCCCTACCCTAAACCTTGAGGATTCTGCATGCATATTTCAGAACATCACCAGGACCGAAAAAAATTTTCAATCTCTCCCAGGGGTAAAAAAAGGAAAAAGGCAAAGCAGACAAAGCAGCAAGCTAGCGGAAAAGACGACGACACTCAGTCGTCATTGTTATCTTCCTTATGCCCTGTATATAGAATCAAATTGATCAAGAAACCAGAGAGAGGAGGCCAAAGCAACTTAGCATGCGACAGCACTTTCACGCTTAAACAGACAAACCAGACAGCGGAGCTAATTAGACGGAAATGACACAGGACCTAACTTCCAGCTCAAATAACACAGCAGCAGGACAACAATTCGAACGGCACGTGAAATGCGAAAGTGGGAACAGACGCATGAAACAGGAAGAGACTGGAAAGGAAGGAAAAGAGGATGAAATTCGGGAATTACCGGAGCTTCTCGACTCGATTTCCCCAGCTGAGGTCGGCAGCGGGAGTCGAAGCTAGAGAATCTGAAAGGCAGAGCACGGAAGGGACACAGACGGCAGACACACAGACAGGCTTCACTTCGCCACTCGGCGCCGAGGATGGTTCAGACAAAGGGGAGGAGTGCGTTCCGGTCAGCGAAAGGTTAGGAGATGCCGGAGCTCGGACCGGTCTGACAATGGCGGAGGTGAGAGAGGGGCGGGCAACTGATGAACATCTGCGAATTGGGGACACGGAGGGTCATTAGCGGGGCCCACCCAGCTGGTTGTTATGTTGTAAGGGCACTCTCGTCATTTAGAATCAGGCATCTCGCGTCTCCTCCCTTGTCGCGCTGCCTCGAGCACCCCCTGTACCCTCCATTTAACAGATGGTCTCGACTGTCAGCTCATAATTAGTAGTAAAAAATTCAGTAAAATTACTTTAATTAGATATAATTACCATAAATATTAGCATCTTTTATTTATTTATTTTAAATAAATAGGTTAGGCTGGGCCAGACCAGGAAAAAGAGTAGGGATTATTATGCTTTTTGAAATTTTACGTTTTGCACCCTCAATTTTTTGTCATGAGTTTATTTTTCACCTGAAGTTTGCATAAATAACAGCTCCCACCCTGAAGTTTTAGCTTTTACGCCAATCTCCCGCTATCGATAATCAGATTTTCATTTTCACCCTCCATGCCACGGGTCCCTAGCAAAATTTCTTGGAAAAAAAAAAAAAAACGACTCCTTGCCAGAGAGCGATGGCTAATTTTTTGGTCCCAAATTGTTGATTCTTCTTTATGTAATGGTGAGAGGTCTGGTCCTAAATCCAGTCTAATCGCTTGCCATGCTATCTTAAATTTCAACAGTGATATCCTGAGAAGGGGTAGAAGGGTAGGGCATGAGATATACCGGACAAGGAGGAAGATATTCAGTGGATCTCTATGGACGTCCTCGCGCAGCTAAGGAGAGAGGGGGTGACGATCCGATTTGACTCTCCGACACTCAAGTCAGGCCTCGAAGACGGGAGGAATGAAATGCAATGATCGGCAAAAATTGGAGAAACGAATTCATCCTTACCGTCATAATTTACCCGCATCATATTTATAGCGTCATTAGAGTGGGTATGTTAGAAATCACAACTTACAATCATCCCATTGTTATCACCGGCTGAATTGTGAAGGCTCTTAGATTTACTTGCTATTAAGTAAATGATGAGCTTAACACTAATAATTGTATCCCTTATTATGACATTGGCATTTAATTTTTTGTCATTATGATTAAATGCACAGTGAATTTTCACATATCCATAGATTTCCTCTACTTCTATAGAGGACAAAGTTGAGTTTGTTTAGTTATTTTAGGATATTTGTAAAAATATCAATATAAAAGGAAAATATATGGAAAATCACAATTTTTTACTATTTTACTAATTTTATTATGAACTTTAAATTCAATTAAAATAAAATCTTACAAATTTATTGTAGATGGATAGTATTCTTATCATATTGATATTAGATTTTATCGCGGCTCGATAAAGATCATGTTATAAAAAAACTTTTGAAATGTATCTAACGTTCATAAATTAGGTGTCCATTTTTTATCTACACCCATGCATAAAGAAATCCAACGATTTCAGTAATTCTCAAAGAGATGCAATTTTCCCTTCTATGTACCATCCGTATAATTGACAATTTGATGAGTTAATCTTAATTTAAATTTGAATCAAGTTGAATAAATAAAATAAAATAATTTGATATTAGTATATATAAATTAATTAAAACATTACAACATCTCTTCCTCTAAATTAATATCTTAATTTTAAATATTGTAAATAAAAAAAACTTATGTTACATAGACATGCCAGTCTCAGGGCATCAGAAGTTTGCCATTTTAATGCCTAAATTTAATTATGCTATTAATACTGCCCAGCACGCATAATTACATACGGCTTCCTGTTTACTTTTATGTAGCCCAGGGATTTTTTTAAATAATATTTTTACGTTAAAAATGCATGAAAATTTTATATTACAGTCAATTTTATAATCATCTTATCCATGTGTATATTGAACGAACCTTCGAACTAATTTTATATTTTTATTAAAAAAAATCCCATGTATTTTTTTTATCACTAATCCGATATAATTTTCAACCACAATAATCATATATAACAAAAATCTCGATGAGTCTAAGGCTTCGTATTTAAATCTCATCCGGCATATATATATGTAAGTAATAATCACTTAATTATAGCCAAGCTTGGATAATAATGACAGTACTGGGTTATTTTCATTATCATATCTTAGAATCGATCGAGACTCGACAACTCTCGACCTCCTTCAGTTCGGCCACGAGTTGTAGAACCTCCACTGCCCGTCCACGAGGTGGAGCAGCCCTTTGTCGGTGAATCGCCAGTCGCAGTTGGACGTGCAGACGTCGCTGGTCCTGTGGTACCCCGCGAAGTGGAGCACGTTCGAGGCTCCTTTGGTGCTGGCGTCGCACTCGAGCAGGAACCCGTTGTCCTTGTCCTGGCCAAACTTCCACTCGTACGAGTCGCCGCTGGGGATGTCGTGGGCCCCCTCGTCGGTCGACAGGTCGAGGGTGCAGTGCACGTTCAGCACCCGCCCGCCCCCGAGCTGGTTGACGGTGTGAACGAGTATATCCGCGGCTGATGCCGTCCCCGTCAGGAGGACGAGGACGAGGACGAGGACGAAGCAGAGGTGGAGGTGGTTCGGCTTCGATGTCGTCTCCATTATGTTCTCTTTCTAGCTGATCTCCTTCCTTCGGGGGTCCGTCCACGTCTCTCTATTTATGCTGTGGTTCTATTCCTGTCGATGTAGTAATCTACTTTATTACATTGGATTACATTGCCTATTTTGATTTTTATTTTAATCAATCTTTTAAGGATACCCCTCATTTAATTTCACCTTATCTGGCATTATTGATGGGAATGAAACGGGGAAGGACAAAATTTAAATTTTCATAGGAAAATTTTATTGTTTTTTTTTGTCGATTTGCATAATCACCTAATATCTCCTAATCAATAAGAGTTCGAGCATGATTAACCCATTAAAACACGAGACCTTTCCGACATGGGTTTGCTCGGTTCATAATATTTGAACCGAGATTTTTTGCTTAATACATTGTCAGAATCGAGATTAGAGAAGGGGGCGTGAATGAAGTTGGAATTTTAGCCTTATTTGAAGGATACTTAATGAGCGAAATGGAAGAGGATGAGGGAAATTTTACAATGTGATTATATTTTCTATTTATATGAATTTTTCAACTAAGAAAATGAGGTCAATTTGGCAATTTACGCTCCCTACTCTCCAATCTGCCCGATTTAGGATTTTAAGAAAATGGGCTTTAGTACAGGAACGGAGGTAGAATTTTCACCTCATTTCCCCTTTCGCTTCTTTTTAAAATGAGAAAACCAAATAAGGTAAAAAAAATCACCTTATTTCACCTCAAGCCAAGCAAGGGAAAGGGAAGCAAATGTATCATATCTTTTCTTTTTCCTTATCCGAATTACTCGGTAGCTTGAAATTTAATAAGTAAATATATGATATCATTTTCATCAATATGGATAAGGGTAGTTTTCAAAAATTAATATGGTAGAAAATTCTATAGATATTTTGTTAGTAAATTTAAAATTTACAATTATTTTAATTTATTACCATAAAAGTTATGGGAATCTCTAGTCACATATCGACATGGATGTGTAGGATCCCCATTCTTTTTTTTTTGTTACAATACAAAAGGAGGAAAATAATTTTTATAATAAAATATTATTATAAAAATTAAAAAATAATTAATTATACGTATATAATTATATTTTAACTGTGACTTTAATATTTTATTTAAATTAATATAAAATTTAGATTAATTTATTAATTATATTATAAAAAATTATTTTTAAAATATAATTTATTTAAATTTATTTTTAAAACAAATATTTGTACCATTCGTGTTGGACTTGAGCCGCTTGAAGTACGAAAATTTTGTGCTCAAGCTAATAATTTTGAGTTGTCTGAATTTTTGTACCATACCGACATAGTCTAAAAACTTCGTATTAGCTCGAATTACAATCAACCATTGTTCATCACTGCTTGCAAATCATCTAATTTGACGCCTTCGAGAAACACGTTGACGATCTTAATGAACTATCTCCATAATTCCACACAATACAATGGCATCGGATTAAGAATTTAAGGCGGATCAAAATTCAACTACTCTGTCATTTGATGCTATTTGTTAAGATATACAATCTTATATTGAGTAAATGAAGAAAATATTGTGAGTTTATAAGAAAGTTAGATATTATCATCTATTAACTTAAACTTTTAAGTAGAAATAAACCCGATTTCTTATGTACTTACAGTGAATTTAACATGTACTAGAGTCAGTGGCTTGCATTTCACCCACTCCAGTCTAGAAACATGACTCGTGGTCAGTTGATATAAATCCGAATATGGAAGAAAATTGCCCAACTCATGGTCGGTTGTCCCCCTCGTTTGAGACCGGAAGAAGAATACCCAGTTTATATACCGTTGTTGAGGGCGTGTGTTGAGATATACGATCTCATATCAATTAAATAAAAAAATATTGTGAGTTTATAAAAAAGTTAAATACTATTACTTATAAACTTAATTTTTTAAATAAAAATATATTTAATAAATTTAACTCTATTGAAAGGTAGATCATGGTGCCAGAACCCAGCCCGCCAGCCCGATTGGATTGATGAGTGAGTTGAGATGGAGTCATCGAAAGGAGTCACTGTCGCTGACCCGGAAGGAGAAACGAAGCGGTGCAAGTTTTGGTGGAAATTTTACCCGCAAAAGTTCGAGTGGGAATAAAGGTCAGCGGTGATGTCTGTACTTCGACCATTCGGCCCGGGGTCTTTGCCGGTGGCTTTGACTCCGATAATCCTCGTCCTTGTCCTTCGTTGGATTTTGGAACCTCCTCTTTCTCTAACAGGGGCACATCGTTTCGGCTCGTGAGTCCAGATCCAGCTCTCCTTCGTTGGTCTCCGGTCAGCTCTCCCCTCCTCCGAGCCCCGTTTGACCCAGTTGTCTTGAATGAATAATCCTTTTGCCCTTTCTCCCTTTTACTCTGTGCTCATCTATCTATCTTGGTTCTGTTTTCTTACCAGCCAAAGTTTCTTTTTTTTTTTTGGGTAGCGCGCTACTGTTTTTCCACTGCAGCTTGCCTCTGTCCGTCGACAGTCTGGTGGTTCCTGGTGGCCTGGTCTTTCATTTCTCTTGAGCTTCCCTGCTTCTTTAATGGGTCATAGTTTCTGATTGCTTAATAAAGTTATGTCTTGATTCTTTGATTGGATTGCAGCTAGAATTGAAGAGAAGATATAGCCTATTAGAACTTCTAGGATTGCAAATAGCTGCTAAACCAGGCCTATCGGCAGATTTCATGGAGGAGTTTCTACTGTTGTGAGCTGCTCGAATGAATCTCAGCGTGCTGTCTTGTATGAAAAGATTGGTAGAAAGCTGAAGTCTCGGTTGAGGTTTTCTCAATACAATGGGAGGGCTTTGTTCGAGGGCTGTAATTGAGAACATCCCTTTCGCAGATACGATTGCGAGCTTTAACCCTTATAAGTCTGCTTCACTCTACCGCTCTAGCATGCAGAGCAACAATATGACTCCTCCACTGGTTCAAGAAATTATGGAGAAACAGTCCCAGGAGGCCAAACAATCTCAGGAATCAACTCCAGCTGTTTGTCAAATGGGCACAGCTCAATATTCAAGTAACACCGATGATTTTTATGATGGTATTCCTCGGTACACGATGCCGAAGTCTAGATCAGTTAGGTCCACACAGGCTGCAGTGGCAATGGTATGTCATCATGGTGCAGTAGACTCAAGATTTAGAATGTTTCTATAGTTTCAAAATCATGATTCTACAATCTTGGCATATGATGTATTTAGCATTCCTCAGTACTATTTTTTTATGGCAATTCTATTTGATGCTTATGGGTCATTATTACTTGAAATAGCCAGTTCTATTTTAGATTAATGGGATAAATATATCTCATATATTGCATTCAGAAGCGTAACTATAGAACCATTAAGTAATGGTAACCTTGATACTTGGCCCCGTAGTATCTAGTCTGATTGAAGATTGTTGTAACTCTTATTCCTTTTGACTGATCAATATATCACCATAATAATTAGCTACGGGGAGTCTTATACGTGTCAGATGAACCTGAACTTTCCTTAATGCATGTAAACATGTGGAATTGATTGTTGGATCCAAATTCATGGACATTGATCAAACCCTGCTCGCATTTCTTCTACTGGACTCTAAATAAGATGCCAAAGTCTTCTAAGGCATTTTCTACCCTCAATTTTTTTTTTTTTTTTACTTTTAGAAAAGAATGTGCATGAACAATATTTTATTATATTATTTATTTTTTTGATAATCGTCATCTAATTTTTTTTGGATGGATGTGCATGAACAATGTTAGAAAGCGTATAACTTGTCGATGACTCATGGAAAACAGGTAACAAGATACTAGTAGTTCATAGCAGCTCTTGCAAGTCGTTATCTAGAGATATTTAAAGCTCTTTTTGATGCCATGGAGACTTTTATGTACCATCTTATAGCATTCCTGTTGCCTTAAATTTGGCTGTAAATCAAACTACGTAATGCATTGTTAAAAAGAATGTGTAGAATGCTTTCTAGAACTTTGGATAGGAAGTGTAATGTGATGCTACAAAGGAATAAGAAGCATTTGCATTTGGTTTCACTTTCTAATATGATGCACCAAGCGTGGCCTTCATAACGTCTAGCAGAGCGAGGATTGTAGACACTTCTAGTTGACTTGTATGAGCATAACTCTACATTCTTGAAATATACTCACGCAAATCTAAGTTGTGTGTCAATATCGTACATTGCAGGTGTCAGAGGTTAGCTCAAGGTTAGGCAGAGGTGCTATTGAAGTCATCGATGCTCTCGGGAGTAGCGTGACAAATTTAAATCCTAACGGTGGTTTTGCTTCTGGGGTGGCGACTAAAGGAAGTGAACTTGAGATATTAGCTTTTGAAGTGGCAAACACCATTGTTAAGGGTTCCAGTCTCATGCAATCCCTTTCAAAGAGGAGTATAAGACACTTGAAAGAAGTAGTGCTTCCTTCAGAAGGTGTTCAGTGTTTGATATCAAAAGATATGGATAAATTGCTGAGGATTGTTGAAGCTGACAAGAGGTAAAGGCCTAAAATGTTTATAGGATATATTAGGTCCACCGGTTGCTGAACTATTCTCAATCCATTTGTTTGTAGGGAGGAGTTGAAGATTTTCTCTGGAGAGGTAGTTCGTTTTGGGAATCGCTGTAAAGATCCTCAGTGGCACAACTTAGACCGCTACTTTAAGAAGTAACCCTTTAGATTTTATCTCTAAATATCTTGATATTTGAAGTTCATTGTTTACATTAAAAGTATTGATAACTTGGAAATGTCTTGTGTACATAATAAGCAGAGAATTGACTCCACAAATGCAATTGAAAGAAGAGGCTGAAACTGTTATGCAGCAGTTAATGACTCTGGTTCAGTATACAGCTGTGAGTGTCACTTTTAACCTAACCTAAGATGTTACAGATTTCAGAAGTTGCAGAAGTCATGTAGTATAAATCATGTCTCACTGCATGTAACTACCCATTCCTGTGAATGAACTAATATTCTATCTGGAGCCTGGAATCTAGAATTTAACTGTTAAAGTCATCACTATATGAGCAAACTTTTTGTGAGTGGTGCACAGTAGAATGTTAACCAAACAATTTCTGAAAAAACTGTAAAAAACTCTTCAAATATGGTTCTATTACTTTAATTAGTAAATGAATAAGAAATTTATGCTATAGTTAGCTACTCTTATCAAGATGGGGTATCAAGAGAAGCGAAGCTTTCAAATGTGGTGATGTTGATAATGCTGGTTCAGTTAAAGATTAATACAATCAAATGATTACTTTTTGACATCACCACTCTTGTTAGGCTATAGTTCGATGATCTCTTGACCTGTTATTTAACTGCAATAACCTGACTCTTTTCTGGCACTAGAAATACAATCCCATCCTGACTCTTTTGCTTCTCTTTCCAACTGTTTGGAAATAAATAATAATGTCTTCCAACTTCATAGCGATGAACACATGGGTGTTCTTGGTTCTCTCAGGAACTATATCATGAATTGCACACATTGGACAGGTTGGAGCAAGATTATCATCAAAGGCGTTTAGAGGATGAGATTTCAAGTTCTGCACAGAAAGGTTTTCCACTTGTAGATAAATACAAGCTTAATCACTAATTTATCTAGATTTAAGGTATAAAAGGAGAGAGCTTTGCATGCTGATTAAAGGTGAGACCCAAAAAAGTATAAGCTAGTGACAACTAAAGAAAAATACACCACTGAATTTTTTCCCTTCTGAATATTGAGTGCTCTTTCACAAATCCTGCTTACTCTTGTATATACACCAGAAGAATTGCATTCGATGTTATTATTATTAAAAGCTTGATTCTAATGTCCTGGTCTATCCTCTAGATGATGGCATATCCATTTTGAGATCAGAACTTAAAAGCCAGAGAAAGCAAGTAAAGTATTTGAAAAAGAAGTCGCTTTGGTCCAGAAGTCTGGAAGAGGTAGCCTTCAGATTGCATACAGCATCATCTGGTTCCTGCTTTAATTATATATATAATTTCTAAATGCACATTTCTTATCTTGTAACTGGAAGAAAATCTTAAGTATAATATTAATTATCGTGAACAGCAACTGAGAAGATTCCCCACAAAAAGGCTCGTCACCTGATTATGTCTGAGTATAAACTAATGTAAGAAATAATTTGTAAAATAGAAGCAACAATTGTTTCCTGATTTGCAGGTCATGGAGCTTTTTGTCGATACTGTCCATTACTTGCTCCTGGAAATTCATGAAATTTTTGGTGCAGCTGGTATCCAATCTCTAAAGGCCTTGAAATTAATTATCATAGTCTTATATTCTCAAGTTCGTTTGTTCATCTTTATACCCTGGAAAGTTATTGTTTCATGTAGGCACAGCATTTGCTCAATAGATCAAAAGTCCTTATTTTGACCATTTATCACCTTAGCAGATTCTTACTTACCTGCAAAATCATCTGGAGCAAGTGATCAACGACTGGGGCCAGCTGGTCTCTCCTTGCATTATGCAAATATTATAATCCAAATTGATACTCTTGTAAGCATGTATACAACTTCTTTTTGTTTATCCTGTTTGGGCTACTTATTGAATGTTGCATGAAATCTCAATTTGCTGTTGCAAAGATGAGATCAAATACTGATTTTTTAAGGCAACAAAACAAGAATATTTATCTGGACACAAAAATTTCATATGCGCGTTCCTTTTTAGTCCCTAAATATATGTGAAAATTCTGAATGAAGCAAGATAATAGAGGCTCTCTTGACATTCTGATAGATTAGATGAAAGATTATTAAGGTGAATATGTATCTCTCAAGAGATTTTGATGGTTAGATGGGTTTCTTCTTTTGTGAAAATTTAGTACATCAGTAGATTCTGGAAATTGGTTTGCAGCATGGCTTATAGACACGTTTCTCATGACTCTTTGATGAATTGCCTTATGTAATTTTGTTGGAGTAAAATTGACTTCTTAGGACTTCATAATTGTATGGCCATAGTGTTGTCTAGTAAGATACCTGAAAGGCACAAAAAAGACAAAATCCAGCTTTTGCATGATCCCTGACATTCACAGCTGAATCCACCAAAATGAGGAATTTAAATTAGTCTTGAGAGGATTATTTGAAGTTCACATTTTGTTTGAACTAATTGGACCTTTCTAAAATGCAGCATAGCTGAAACTTTATTTGAAGTTTACATGTTCATGAGGCTTTAGTATGTTTTAATACCTAAAATTCATGTATAAAGAGGTTACTTACATCATGCTTTTTGATTAATTCAATCAGGTAGCTCGTTCTAGTTCCATGCCTGCAAATATGAGGGATGCTTTGTACCAAAGCTTGCCTCCCTGTATCAAGTCTGCTTTATGCCCCAGAATACACTCTTTTGTTGTCAAAGAAGAGGTTTTTTTAGCCCTTTGTTCTACAACAGTTTTTCTTTTCATTCTGATGCAGTTGGGTCTGCATTTTTTCTTGTGCCATGGGTGAGAAGTGCAAATTTGAAATTGCTTGCTTTGATTTTCCTGGTTTGTCTGCAGCTTTCTGTTGCAGAAATTAAGGCTGAGATGGAGAAAACCTTGCAATGGCTTGTCCCAATCGCCAACAATACAGTCAAGTAAGATTGTTGGCTTTTATATCTATGTATATTTGTTTAAATCATTTTCTGAAATCACTTTCTAATCTGCCTCAATTTTTACGCTTGGAATGCAGAGCGCATCATGGTTTTGGATGGGTCGGTGAATGGGCAAATACTGGGTAAGTGTAGATATGCTGGCTCTGTTTTCCTTTCCTTGTTCTGTAACTAATTCTCCATTTTCCCCACTTAGTGTAATTTCATATATGCAGTTTTGAGGGAGACAGGAAGGCTACTAGACCGATTGATATGTTTAGGATTGAAACACTTCACCATGCTAATAAAGAAAAAACTGAAAGCTACATCCTTGAACAATTGCTGTGGCTCCAATATTTGGTGAGCCAATCATCTAAGAACTCTCCAAACAATGGCAGTCCAACAAGGTTGCCCTTAAAATCCCTGATCCGCACAGCGATTCTTGAGGGGTCAGGAGATAATCCTGATAAACCCAATCATGAAAGTCCGCCCTCGAAAGCATTAATGCTAGAAGATGAGGAGGTGCTACAGGAAGATCAGGTGCTCAGGCAACAGCAAGAGTCAGGAATTTGACTTGATGAAAGTCCAGTTGAGAAAGCACAGTAGGTCGAACAAGAGTGAGTAGCAGCTACTCTCAGAGGTGGGAGAGCGGGGATGATGAGTATCATGCCCAATTAAGAGCTTTCTTCAGGGATTCCTGCAATTGATTTCGGCATCAGCAAAGAGAAGGCCTTTGATGTTATTGACAGAGTCAGAGGCTGTAAGATAAAAAAGGAATGTCTGGATTGGATGGAAGGATAGAGGTGAGGTCCTTCTGCATGTAAATGCACTCCATTTAATGTGTGCCCATGTAACTTTTTTTTAGATTTAGCAGTTCCATCTAAGTAATCCACGGCCATTGGTTGAAGGATTTACTTGATGCTATTCAGTTCCTACAGTTTGGTATCCATTATTTAGATCTGCTGCACATTTATTGTGGTATATATACATCTGAAGGATTGAAAGAAAGATGTTGGTCGGGAGATGGGAGAAATTTTGCTTATTCTTTTGATCAGACATTCAGGCAGTGATGTATGTGTTGCTAGTACTTGAAGTTTCTTTTTTGATCGTGCTCTGGCTTTTGAAGTTCTTGTTCTTGATCTTGATCCCAAAGATGGAGGCCTTATGCTTTTTTCTGAGATCTATCTGTTCCATATTTTGCTATTTCTCTCAACTTAGCTGGGAAATGATGATCATAACTCTGCATTCCACTTGTGACTGGGAAATCGAGAATTATTCTGCAGAAAGTTGCTTGAGCTAGCAAAAAAGGGACAGTGTCTCAATCATGTCGAGGGTCACAGGCATCTGTTTCCTGGGTCCGGTGATCCTCAGCAGTGTTTGAGGCATACGGATATGGATTGGCTCAATTCAGGTCTGTATTCAGCATATAGAACAAAGTCCCCTTGAATCAGGTTCTTTTGTTACTTACAAGCACCCTCTTTGCACCACCATGTTCTACTAAATAAAAAGGAAATCTGTTGTAAGCAACCTTTGGTCCACAATTCAACTTGCATTGTGCAATAAAAAACATTGATGCCTGTAGAAGGGGGAAAAAGGAATCTCCATGCAAAGTACAATTTTACAGTGTAGCGGCCGCCCGGCCCACTTGTCGGCTGATTCCCAAACTGAAGCAGCCTCAGGTGACGCCCGAGTTCTCTTTCCTCAGCTATCATATTTGACCGGACTTTTGTTTTTACTGTCAAACTTCTCGCACACTACTTTCCATCTCCTCCTAATAATCAATCTATTCCTCATAATCTAGTGTCAAAATCAATTTAACCAGACCGACAATTGAGCTGGTAGAGAATCGTGTTCATAAATTTCTTATGTTCGTTGACGGCTCTAGTCTGTAGTAACCGATGGGAAACTAGAAAGGGAATGGCTGACTCTTGAGCAGATTAAGCGAGAAGAACTAAATGTCGGTAGAATATGATTATAAATGTCGGATCTCACCCGTTTCTGGGTCAGTGGACCACACCCCAGGAACTGTTATAGGTTGGAGCTTTGCATTCAGAGAACCTGTACTGGTACGAACACAAGGCGATGTAAGGAGGATAAAATCGTAAGAGGGTGCACTATGCAGACTTATCCACACAAGTGGTCCTCTTTTTTCCCTCTTGCCAAGAACGTTGTTTTGTTGTCTTGCTTATTTTTGAATTGTATGTTTGCCCGAAGAAAAGGAAAGACCCAAAAGATAGGAATAATGCTCGACTGTTGCTGTCAGCTGTCACCCCAACAGGGAATATCAACTCAGCTCAGTTGATGAGTGGGATGAAACTTCTAAACGTAGAGGATCCTCTGTTCCACTCACTCTCACAGTAAGAAGCATCAGCACAAAACCACGAGGTGCGATGCACTTGTTGGTCCTCATTCCCTGTGAACAGACTTAAATTTGCAAGCTACGACCCGCACCTGGGATAACATCTCATGTCTAGAACCAAGCCGATCCTCAAACAGAGATCTGTTTTACTCAATAGGAGTAGACCCTCTGCGGAAATTGCAAGACCCTGTCTGGGAGTCAACTCACGACTGTGGCCAAGTTGGTCTTTAATAGACCGAAGGCATCTTGTGATCTCAATACGAAAGAAAAAAAGAATCAGCACCATCTGCATAAAGGAAGAGGAACGAACTGCGAAGAGGATAAGGGATAATGGCAAGCTTTAATTGCAATTGCAAATCAAAATAAAGCAGAGAGGGAAAGAGAATGAAAGACAGAGAGAGATGGGCAGAGGTCCATTGATTGAGTGGGATTCTCATTTCCATTTCCCCCACCACCACCACCAGCACCAACCAAAAGAAAATATTCATTGATCAAATTACAATTTTTAGCTTCCATTATTCTTCTTCTTTCTTCGCCCTTTTCCTTCTCAAATGCTTCGTGGGCTCCACTCATCTCTCAAATCTAAGCGGTTTTCATGGTGATCACGGCTGTGATTATGTTATATGCATGCTTGTCCTCCTCCTCATCCTCCCACTGCTTCCTCATCTACACACATGTTCTGGGTTTCACAAGCTATGGCTAAATCAGGCAAGCTGTGTCTCTCCTACTTCTTCTGTTCTGTTTTGTTCTGACTCACCACCCTTCTTGATATGGAAGCGTAAAGCTTTGCCATGGAGCTTATCACTATTTTAACAGTAGCTTACCCACACTGTTACATTCACAAGAACGCTTTCAGTAGATTGAATAGCCTCATGACTCATTAAGGGGGAGTTCATAGGGGATTTGATTTTAGTGACGCAGTCAATTGATATGTCCAAAATTTTGATCCTGTATATGCCTGTAAGTTATTTCAGAAGTTGAAGCTTTGGCTATATGGACTTGCTAAGTATCAGTGCTTTCTTCAAGCATCCTCTAGAGATTAAGTGCGGTTCAAGATTGCGTGGGGCTCAGTTTTCCGAGCTAATTCAATCTCTTCGGGAAGCCACACGTGCACCTCATCTACTATTTCTACGTTACGCTTATACGCACAAGTTGCTTACTTAAGGAAAACAATGGTTTCTCTTCTTTAGCAGAACTGTCAGGAAGACACAACATGTTACGAGCCAAATCATCGAGAAACTTCCACAGTTATAGGCTCCATCTGAATCTAATTACTCACTTGCTCGCTGTTCTCGTCTTTTCGAGGATAAGCTATTCATCCAACGCACCAGATGTCGAAGGTAAGATGAAATTTATCTTCTTTTTCTTTCTTGTATATTTGCAACAACACCTTTTGTGTGCCCGGTGGAATATCCAGGGATGACAGACAATTCTTCTGTTTCTATGTTCGTCATGAAGATTAGGGTGACACCTATCCTTAATGCTTTTACGGTCTGTATCAATGTTTCAGGTGAAGCTTTGATTGAATTCCTAAGGTTCCTTAACGATTCTAATCACCTTATTAATGACTGGAACGATCACTTCGTGAGTCCATGCTTTAGTTGGTCTCATGTCACCTGCAGAGATGGAAATGTTGTATCCCTGTGAGTGCACTAATATGATCCATTTCCATTCATTTCTGTCTTTGTTTTCGTTGGTTACAAGTGAATCTTTTGTTTCCCCACAAATTGCAGGGCCCTGGACTCGAAAGGGTTTTCAGGAACTCTTTCTCCTGCAATTACCAAACTGAAGTACCTAGTCAGTCTGTAAGTTGTCGACCGATAATAGGTCTTTCTCAGGCCTGGTAGTTACGGTTCTGCTGCAGAGTTTTCAATTATTTTGGCCAACAAACTCATCTTGCCTTTTCCACTACTGACTTTTTGTTTTCTCAGAGGAATCATGAACACCTGTCCTCTTCTGTGTAGAAAGCAAATAAAAAAAATGTAACTTAAACGTGTTTCGACAGTGAAAGCCATCCTTAACAGTTACAGTTTGACCTCATTTGCTGCAGGGAATTACAGAACAATGATCTCACAGGTGAACTACCTGATTTCCTTGGAGATATGGAAAACATACAGATTCTGAATCTCGCGAATAACAAGTTCAGTGGCAATTTACCGACTACATGGGGTCAACTCTCCAATTTAAGGAATCTGTAGGTGTATTTCTGTGCCTCTTAAAAGTTGAACTTTTCTTATACGCGTCGTAAAACTTTTACTTACGGTGTAGGATACTGAGTGGAAATCACTTATCTGGGTCAGTTCCTGACACAATGACGAACATCACCAAACTGACAGAATTGTAAGGGAACCTTCACCAAGTATCATGCTCTTTGAAGCTCCAACTTCTTGTCACTAATATTTTCTTTTCGTTAGGGACCTTTCATCCAATGATTTGACAGGAAAAATTCCGGCTCGACTCTTTTCACTGCCAAATTTCAAGTAAATCCCTTTATCGTTGATCTCTTCAAGGCTTCCGGGTTACAATCAACAAGCCCAAAATTGGTGCCACTAGAGATTTGAAATTTATCTTGGCAATCATATGCAAGTGCATATACAGTTTTTTGACTACAAGAGCAGTACTTTCCCTGTCAGTTTCGCAGGAACACATCTTCTGTGCGGGGTGAAACTGGATCAACCTTGTGTATCGAGATCACCGGTTCCAGGTCTCGTTCTTCTTTTCCTTACATGTCCATTTATGAATTTGTCTGCCTGAGCAAACAGTGAACAAACTCTGATGGGTTGAATGCAGCAGCATCACCGAAAAAGCTGAAACTCTGGCTTGTAAGTGCCATAAGCTGTGGCATTTTAATTCTGTTCTCCCTTGGGGCTATCTTTGCATATCGATACCTCCAGGTTCACAAACAGAAGCACGATGTGTTTGTTGATGTTGCAGGTCAGTTTTTTAGTTTTCATTTTTCCTTCTTAGTCGTGATTTGCGCAGCTTTTCATTATTGGGATTCGACAACATCTCTAATATCTATAATGTCCATGCTGTTTGATCTGCTGAGCTGAATACTGCGGGGAAGAGAATAGAGCTGTTCTATATGGCGATTTGGCCTCATTTTATTCCTCATGCCAAACCTGGCCTTAATCCTCTATCAATTACTTACTGATGGGAGCTCTGTTCTATGAATATAATCTAGGCGATGACGATCGGAAAATCTCTTTTGCTCAAGTGAGAAGATTCTCATTGCGAGAAATGCAGCTTGCTACAGACAATTTCAGCGAGAGCAACATTATTGGACAGGGAGGCTTCGGCAAAGTTTACAGGGGCGTCCTTTCAGACAATACAAAGGTCGCTGTCAAACGGCTTACCGACTATTACAGTCCCGGGGGAGAAGCCGCCTTCCAGAGGGAAGTCGAACTCATCAGTGTTGCTGTTCATAGAAACCTCCTTCGACTGATTGGATTCTGCACAACCTTGTCGGAGAGAATACTAGTTTATCCGTACATGCAGAACCTCAGTGTCGCTTATCACTTGAGAGGTAACTTTGTTTCCCGTACTGGAGACGGAAAGAGGCTCAGAGATTCTAACTCTGACTCTGATAAGTATACCATGTTCAGATCTGCACACTGCTCTAAAAGCTTAAACTGCAGTCCACGTGCAGTTAGGTGTATTTGTTATCGAACATTAACATATATTCGGTTTATGCAATCTTATTATGTAAAGGATTTCCTGATGCATATTATATGATTGGCGGCAGATCTGAAACCTAGGGAGAAGGGCTTGGACTGGCCAACAAGGAAAAACATTGCATTCGGTGCAGCACACGGCTTGGAGTATCTGCACGAGCATTGTAATCCCAAGATCATACATCGGGATCTGAAGGCTGCTAACATCCTCTTGGATGACAATTTCGAGGCTGTCCTCGGCGACTTTGGACTGGCAAAGCCAGTCGATGGAAAGCTTACTCATGTTACCACACAGGTCAGAGGTACCATGGGCCACATTGCACCGGAATATCTGTCTACAGGTAAATCGTCGGAAAAGACTGATGTCTTCGGTTATGGAATTACACTTCTTGAACTGGTGACTGGTCAGCGGGCCATCGACTTCTCCCGGCTCGAGGAGGAGGAGGATGTTCTGTTGCTCGACCATGTAAGATTTCTACCTCTTCATTTTCGTATTCAGCTAATAACTAAGAGTAAGGTTAGTCTAACTTGGGATGACATGGAAAGAGACGAACATCAGTGTCAAGCAAATTCTGAAAGACTATATCTGCCGACCTTTCAGAAGGCATAAACTTTTCATGAACTCGATCACCTGATATATATATATATATATCTTACAGCCGCTTTACAATAATGAGACACTAAACAGCACACAGTTAGCTTTCATTAGTAAATCGAACCGAAAACAATATGCACAGATCAAGAAGTTGCTGAGAGCAGACAGGCTCGAAGACATAGTGGACCGGAGCCTGATGGTGTACGATCCCAAAGAAGTCAAGATGATCGTGCTGGTGGCCCTGCTCTGCACCCAGAGCATGCCTGAGGACCGGCCGAAGATGACTGAGGTGGTCAACATGCTGCAAGGAGTCGGCTTGTCGGAGAGGTGGGCTCTGTGGGAGCAGAACGAGGGGGAAAGAGACCGGCAGTACTCGCACATGTCTCATCATTTCCCCTGGGCCGAAGAGACCACTCAACTCGAAGCCATACAGCTATCGAGGGCGAGATGAAAGGGCTCCAATTATGACCCCGAGCCAAATTTTGAAGACGACTACCCAAAAGATGAGCAGCTCTGGATTGGCATGCTGAAGACAGGAAGGACAAGGAAGCAGAGTCTCACACTACATCTTACCACTGTGTTTCACTGGCTTGCAACTGTATTTACTGGTTGGTGACACGTTAGTTTGAATAGGATTTCCTCTGAATTGGGCATATGCACATAAATACCTATGTCTTCCCACGGCATATCTCTCAATTTACTGCATATCTTAGAACACGCCCCGGTGCAAATTGCCGAGCTGCTGACCGGAATGAGAATCGGTCTATCTATGATGATACGAGTCATGGTTGTCGGTCTCGCTTGTGCCTGGGTCTGGGCCTGAGTCTGGAAATGATATTGGTATTGATCCGGCCCAGGAGACCCGACCCTTTGGGCTGGCTGGCCTTTGAGATGGACTCATTAGTCTCTATTGGCGTGTTGTATTGGGCCGGTAGCCGGTTCGCCGGTTCGGAAGCTCCCTGCTCGGATTAATTCTCCCGGTTTATTTCCGCGCGTTTCACTGCTCCGTGAAGCTGAGGGAATCAATGGCTCGAAGCCTGTCAAGGTCGCCGTCGCACCGGCGAAGGCACTCTCCGTCGCAAGTCAGCCGCCGTTCCAGCCGGAGGAGTCGACGGGACCGGAGTCGGTCGCCGTACTCCAATTCCCACAGCAGGTACCTTCTAGCCCCCTCCAGTTTAAACAGTACGCGGAGCGCTCAATGTCGAGGCGATGCTCCAGACCAGTTGTGTTTTCATGAAAATTTCTCTTCGAAAGAACGTTCTTGATTGTTATATATACTCAGCGGACTGAAATTTCGTTAATTTCTTGAGGGAACATAAGGTAAGAAATGTAATTGTAAAAATTGAATCTTTCTCCTTCTATCTAGCGGTTAAGGTCCTAGATCAAGTGTCTGTGTGATCTCAGTTGACTTTCTCTGGTTCAGAGGCTATTTCCAGCTAGTAATTTGAGTAGCCTGACTCTTTACATGCTTGTTGTCCTCCTCGGAGACGAGTTTTGCCTTTGAAATTTCTGTGTTGGGAATTTGTTTTCCCTCTCAAAGGGTAATCTATTGTGTTATTTCTGCTCCAGTTAGCAATAGTGATTATTATGGATTGAGGTTTGAAGGAAGCAGATCCTCTGTTTATATGCAGAAGGCGAAGTCGGTCGAGCTCTCCACGTCGCCGCAGAAGTCGTTCCTCATCCTATAGGAGGCGCAGGACGAGATCCCCAACACCGAGGAACCACAAAAGACGGAGAAGTCCTAGTATCTCCCTATCCCCTCCGCCCAAGACCCGCAGCCCCAGCCTTGCCTCCGCTGAAAGAAAAAATGCCATAGAAAAACTCAAAAAAGAGGAAGAAGAAAAGAAAAGGTCTTCACTAATTTAGGATGTGTAATATTTACTCAATACTCTCTCATAGTATCATTTGGTTAGGATATTGAGCCTATAACTTAGATCGCAAATGATTAACTTTCTTAATAATTAGTCGGTTGCTTGCTGAAGAAGAACAGGAGACATTATTGAAGTACTTGCTCTTTTAAGTTGTTTTATTAAACTCAATGTATTGAGTATTTTTTTAATTTAATTTGGTCCTTTTGAGGACTCAACGTTGTTTTCATTGCTTAATTACTTTGATTTGCTGCCAGGCTTCAGCATGAGGCTGAATTGAAACTTTTGGAAGAAGAGACTGCCAAGAGACTTGAGGAAGCAATCCGCAAGAATGTTGAGGAGAGGTTGAAATCCGAGGAAGTTAACTTAGAAATAGCTAGGAGAATAGAAGAAGGCCGAGCAAAATTGTTTGCTGATGTTGCAGCTCAACTTGAAAGAGAAAAGGAAGGTGCTCTAATGGAAGCTCGACGGAAAGAAGTAAGTATCCTGAGCCCACTACTGTTATGATCACATAGCTTCGTATAAACGAGGAGATGGAATGGGTAGTCCATATCTTGTAGTAAATCATTCAAAATGTTAAGGTTTATTTTCCCAGATTCTATGGCCCTCCATCGATGGAATACAGCCAATTGCTATTGGGCTTGAGGATTTGAGATGAAAATAAGGCTTATTCTTCATTGACATGAAAATGGAACACAAGAAAAGACAAATAGTTCGCTTCCATTTTTGTTTAATTCTCTCAGAGTTCATGCTAATTGTGAAAATTAATCATCATTACAATATTTTACAGGAACAAGCCCGAAGAGAGAGAGAGGAGCTTGACAGGATGCTGGAGGAGAACAAGAGGCGGGTAGAGGAGGCCCAGAGAAGAGAAGCTCTGGAGCTAGCTCGTAAGGAGGAGGAAAGGCTGCGGGAGCTGGAGCTGATTCAGAGGCAGAAAGAAGAGGCTGCTCGTAGGAAAAGGTTGGAAGAGGAAGAGGAGCATGCTGATCAGATGAATTCACTGGTCAAAAGTAAATCTCGGCCAAAAATGTCATACGGTCTATGAGGGGCATTATTATTTTGGAGGTGCAACTCTCTTTTTCTTCAGTTATAGGTATTCCGCTGCCAGATATCTATGCAAACTAAGAAAGATGCTCTGTTTGTGCATTTGGGATAGGAGGTTGAAGTAATTCCGCAGTATTAAAAATTGTTGTCTTTTACTCACGAGCATTGTTATGTACTCAATTCCCTTCACAGTGGTACTGGAATTTAAGTCTTGCTCTAGACGCCTATTAGATTTGCATGACTGTAAGAAATGTACCAGAAATGTCAGATGAGCTCAGGTGTCACTCTCACCAGAGATTGTGATACTGCAATCAGATGATCGATAGAGTACACGGACAGGTACCTAGATTGAAACACAACATCTCGAGTGCCGGTTTTGAGATTTGAGTTAAACTGTCTTGTTTGTGTTCTCACTCTCTTTTTTCTCCTCGAGTATCTTCACATTAGCCTTGAGGTAGATAGGGGCCCTCCCTAGCAACTTAGCCCAAGACTGTTTGGAAGATGGTCTCCGCTTGGCGGCTTAAGGGCGTCTAGTCATCCAGGCTTCTTGTAGGTGCAGGCATAGGTGCGTGCGTGAGGAGTAAGTTGTGCATGAGCATACGTGAGAATTCTTGTATTTGCCTGAAAATTATGAGACCTTAGTTGGGGACTGAGGTCGGGCGTGTGAGCTCTCTCCGGGGCAAATTTTTATCCAGCAAGTGCCATTCAACATTGCATTTGACCTCAGCTGTGGGGAAAACACGTCCGTGCAGTTTGAAACAGAGGCATAACCAGATTGCTAAGTTCGTTTATTGAAAACAACATTTGTCGAGATAGTAAGATGTCTCTTTCACAAGTTAGGTATCGGGTTTGAGTGTTGCGGGTTGAGAGAGCTTTGGTCCTTGACGTGCATGCCTTGTTCAAAATTGATCTGTTGTATGTATAGCCAATGCTTTAAGAGTCCCAACAAGACCTCTTGACCTCTCTCCTAGTTAGATCAACCACTTCCCTTCCCATCGCAAAATGTTTTCTCTACCTCCACCTGTCTTGATATTTAGTCATCAGCTATCCTAGCTCTCATATGGAATGTCTACGGCCTGGGGCAGCCTGGTTCTTCTGTACGGGGAGGAAGATATTACCGCCGCCGTCCCAAGACGATCGTATCGACTCCTCTCGACTGCATTTTTCCGGGCACATTTAATCAATTTCATGATGTACTTCACTTCAGTAAGTTGACGCAATCCATGGCCGGAAGTACCCCAATTTCAAAAGACGCAGGGCATGCTAATGGCATGCATGCACGTATCATCTCTATGTTCTGAAAATGCTGGACAAGATCGATGCTCGATCAAGAACAGTCTTAATACGTTGATAGCATCTAAAACAACATCACTAGAAATTTAATCCAGCTTATGTTAAAGCCATCCTCCGTACCAAGTGCGTATTATACAATGAACTTAGTTTACTGTGTAAAAATAAGTAAGAGAGCAGCTGTACATATGAATTCCTTACATAGTACACAGTACACACTGAACATGATCTCTCCCCCGTTATATGAGCCTCGGAGGTGATTTGGTGCCGTGCCCAACCACCACCGCAAGGAGAACGACGCTACGACAGCCTTTTCAAAAACTATTCATCGAAGCTTGAACTCTAATCTCTACTCGTGCTTTTTACGAAGAGCTTTTGGTGCAACTGTGTCTTCTTCTTCTTCTTCTTCTTCTTTTTGTTTTTTTCCATCAACCCAACCGTAGAGATTTTATTATTATTGTTTGGATTGTTGGGACTTCCCGAGCCTATATATTTCCTTCTTTATCCCGTCTACGTTCAACTTATTGCGGGCTTTAATTCTGCTCCTTAGTCTTCTAGTCAGTCACTGTCTTTAATTTAACCTTTTGGCCCTTCTTCTTCTCCATTTTTGAGGGGAAGCGTTACGCTCTCTTAGACCATTTCCTCACTGTTCGTCTGTGTGCGTGCGTGCGTGCGTGTATATATATATGCATATGTATATGTATACTTAATATATTCATCCCTCGCGTCCCTCTGATCTTCCCAAAAATATAGACGTTTGGTGGATTTTGAGGATCGGTGCTCTACTGCTCTCTCTCTCTCTGTGGTTATGGATTCAATGGGCAATTCCCTGTCGCTTTCGATACTGGTGGTGCTGGCCATGGTCGCCTCCTTCGCAACTCCGACGTCGGCCACGTCGAGGCGGGGTCCGGGGATGAGCGAGCTGGAGCACATCGGTTTCAAGGTCACTTTGAAGCACATCGACTCCGGCAAGAACTTCACCAAGTTCGAGTGGCTGCAGCGCGGTGTCGCACGTGGCCAGCTCCGGCTGCACAGGTTGAGCAAGACGGTCCTGGCGGCGGCTTCCACGGACTCGGGAACGGAAGCTGAGTCCCCGATCCATGCGGGAAATGGGGAGTTCCTGATGCAGCTGTCCATCGGCACTCCGGCCGAGAGTTTCCTGGCCATCATGGACACGGGGAGCGACCTGATCTGGACCCAGTGCAAGCCCTGCTCTCAGTGTTTTGACCAGCCAACACCAATCTTCGACCCCGAGAAGTCGTCCAGCTTCACGACGCTGCCGTGCTCGAGCGGCCTCTGCCAGGCACTGCCCTCGGCCATGTGTGGCAGCGGCGGCTGCGAGTACCTCTACTCCTACGGGGACTACTCTTCCACACAGGGTGTGATGGCCACCGAGACGTTCACCTTCGGAGACTCTGGCGACAGCCAGGCTGTCTCAATCCCAAAAGTCGGGTTTGGGTGTGGGCAGGATAACGAGGGCAGCGGGTTCTCCCAGGGTGCCGGGCTCGTAGGGCTGGGCCGTGGGCCACTCTCGCTCGTGTCGCAGCTCGGCGTTCCTGAGTTTTCGTATTGCCTGACCTCGATCAATGACGACTCGAAGACGAGCAAGCTCTTGATTGGGCCCCAACCAATCGGCAACAACACCACCACTAGCAGCAGCGCATCATCGAGCACACTCATAACCACCCCACTCATCAAGAACCCATCGCAGCCATCATTCTATTACCTTCCACTTCAAGGCATCTCTGTCGGGGGCACTCGCTTGCCCATCAAGAAATCCACCTTTTCCCTCCGGAGCGATGGCAGTGGTGGCCTCATCATCGACTCCGGCACAACCATCACCTACCTCGAGGAGAGCGCCTTCGACTCGGTCAAGAAGGAGTTCATATCCCAGACAAAGCTCCCCATCGATAGCTCCGGAAGGGCCGGGCTCGATCTCTGCTTCACCCTACCATCCAACGCGACCCGGGTCGAGGTGCCGAAGCTCGTGTTCCACTTCGAGGGCGCAGACCTGGACCTGCCCGGGGACAACTACATGATCGGGGACTCAGGCCTCGGGCTCCTCTGCCTCGCCATGGGGAGCTCGACCGGGATGTCTGTCTTCGGGAACGTGCAGCAGCAGAACATGATGGTCGTCCACGATCTCGAGAAGGAAACTCTCTCTTTCATCCCGACGCAGTGCGATCAGCTATGATCAAATCTTTAAGCAATATGTTCCATGTTACTTCAATCAATAAAAAAGGAAACATCTCTGTCTAAGCTTGAAATTTGCATAGAATCTTCAGTGGACGAATTTGAGCGAATTTCTTCGTCAACCGGGCATGAAGAGATCTGTGTAATTGACTGATCGGGTTACTGGCATTAGAGTTGGAAAAGCTTCTATCATGGTTGCTCAACTTCTCGAGGACCTGCGGGAGTGTCTTCCGATCGACGATTTGTCAAAATTTTAGAAGCTTAGAAGAACAAGACACCCTGAGAAAGATGTATAGCTTAACAAAAATAAGTAAAATCTCTAAAATTTACATATAATATACTAGTTCGTTTTAGAGTATAAGGGTGACCATTGAAATGACAATTTTAACCCGACCCAAGACAATTCGATCCGATCCGAACTAACCCGAACTGAACTGTCTCACTCCGGTATATATTAAATGTATTTTTAGTTAAACGATGATCCTAATTGCTAATAATAAGGGTTAAAAAATTCGTAAGTGAGCTAAGCTAATTTAATCGGAATCGGAAAGTTCATCTCGTAAATTGATCTCTCTTCTACATATCAATTTGACAAATTATCCCTTTTCTTTATATAAAAATAATTTGGTGGACCGAGGGGGAGAGTCCAACCCGAACCCGACCTGTATGGTACGATGCATGGATGGATCAGAGCAGATCATAGGGCCAAATCCATAGATTAGATGAGGCCGGCCCGGGTTTCGAGGTATCCACTAGGGCTAGTCGGGTCCGAGCATACTCCATTTTTCATGGCACCCGGATCACGCAAAGCACAGGACTTCTCAGGTTTCAGACCCAGACACGCTGACAAGCACCGGCACCATAATCGAGTTCAGATGCGAAAGTTATGATCGATCGTGGACCAGTTCTCCTCTTACGCTCGATTCTAGTGCACATGCATCGATCATGTGTCATGTTACGGTCTCCCAATCGATCTCATCTAACGCTCGTGCATACATCGGACTGGATCATAGATGTCTCCTGGATTTCATGCTGATGGGTTCCCGGATTTTATAACAGAAATGCAAAATATCAAAGATTAAATATAAAATTTATTATTTCATATCAAGAGAATATTATTATATTAAAATGTTGTTGGAATCGTACCACTTGAAAAGACAGAAATCTGCGGTAGCAAAAGATTCTATTGACAACTAGCGACAGCACACTACGATAATTTTAGGCAAAATAGGCGGACCGGTCTTCTTGTGAGATTCGTGGCGCCTTGTTTTCCTTTTTGAGTCTTGCCTCTGCCCAAGTTGGTGGGTCAAACTAATAGAAGCCACAGCCGGTGGTAATCATGCAGAACTTAGGCAGATCGAATCGACATCGAATGGCTACGGTGGTAATGGACAGTGGATTATTGACCGACCCAACGGTGCATATGATCCAGCACGTATCGATCGATCATCAAATCGAATCGACCAAAGAGCTCATGTCGTGGCTCTCATGAAAAGTACAAGAGGAGAAGGGGATCCGACCATTTTCCACGCTCCTCCCAGTTCACAATTCATTCTTTCTTCACTTTGATTTTATTTCAGGTCTCTTCCTGTCATTGGGAGTTCGGAGCCGGAAGTACACTGACAGGTACTAAGGTTGCTCCACCAACAAGGAATAATGTCTTGATGCATCCTTGCCCACTGTCCCTACACCCCCTCAACGGTCCATTCAATATTTTAATCAACTGTTCATCATCGATAATATATATTAAGGTTGATTAAATTTTCTTTTCCCATAAATCATCCGATTACTAGATGGTAGAATTTTTCATGTCTCCACATATATTTGTATATTTTTTAGATAATATAATATATAAAAAAGAAAGAGTGCCCATTATTAAATGGGATCTCACTTTCCAAACTTCCACGTGGTGGAAATTTGTATGGAAAATTTAATCTTGAATTAGTCAAATCCCATTACAAATGTTGGAAAATAAAGTTTCAAGAAAAATGAAAAGGCCCCAATTGTTGTCATTACGTAAAATTTATGATCATACTTTAAGTAAAAACAGAGGTATTAAATTTTAAATTCATTTATTAGTATGTGCAATCACCATAAATTTAAGATTTACAAACCTTATATTCGAATTTTTATTTATAACATTTCTCATTTTCACCCCACATATATATATATTTGTTATATATATAAACATCATTTATAATTGAAACATGCTGTCGAATCAAACTATATAATAACTAATATAAGATAATAAAGTTATAGGAGAAAATGAACTCGATGTAGTAGTACTGTTATTGACCATTTATCCTCTTTTCCTTTCTTATTTCATGGACTTCTCATATAATCATAAATATATATATATATGTGTGTGTAGATTATAATTTTTCCTTGGAGAAAAGTGTATCGACGATATATTATGGTGAGGGAAGTGGGGAGAATGAGAGTGCGCCACTACCGACCAATGAATATGCAGTCCACACACTAAGGCAGCTTCTCCTTACTCACTACTGCACTCTCACTCACACACCCCTTTTCGTATTCCTCTCTTTGAAATCTATCGAGATCTTGGCTTGATGGGGACTCGACTCGGCACTTTCGTCCCCCCACCACCCCATTTCAGCCTTATTTTTTTCTTTCAAAGTTGATTATCTCATATATGGATAATAAGATAAATCTTTGTTAGCTTAGGAATTATCGGGATTAATGGATAAAATTATCTCAATATTAATTATTTTTATTTTATATTAATTGTCGGAGAAAATAGCGAGTGTCAAAACCCAAAAGCAACCGGTGCCCGCCTGCATTGGTCGGTTTTCATTATTCATGTTGCGCCTTTCTATATGATAAGTTTTATGATTTGATGACTTTTTTACTCAATGAGATGACCGATGGCGACACCGATTTTTAATGATAAGCCACCTGTGGTTAAACTGCACACACTAATCATTCGTTTAACTTCACTTTCTACCTTCACTACATCGAATGCGATGGCTTCTTCGTCGGTAGCAGCCACTTCAATTAACTCGGCCGGTCCTTTTCATATTTGATGAAGTGGAACTTTAACGGCCCAACCCTGATGATTAATGCTGCACTGAAGCAAGAAAAATGACCAGTTGAATCCCGACATACAAGTCATCTTAGAACAATAAATATATATATTTGAAGATAATGTGTAAAATAGGGTATTGAAACGATTGTTACTTGGAGTTGCCCCCTGTTAGAAAACTACATAATTTACCTGCTCGGATCACAACTATAGAAAAATTAACACAGGAGGAAGTCATAGGGTACGGAGCCCTATAACAGAGGAAGAGAGCGCAGATCGAGGTCCATGACAGTTACGGTGCACTTAGGTCAATTTTCGGCTCTTCCCAGATATACTAAAGTGATGCAGTCGCCTATCTCGTAAGATATCACGACTTGGATAAGTTGAATGTATCACGAGACCCCGATACCCTACCCATACAGATGACCTCTTAATTGTTACAAGTGCGATACATAATAAAAAAATTGAAATTCTCGTATTAGAATCGCTGCACTTATTTAGTACATAATATCTTTTTCAATGAAAATATTAAATTAAAAAAAATCTTCAGCACAGTTAATTACTATTAAAATCACGTTTATTTTCTTGATATTTAGAACTTCATCACTCCATCTGAGCTTCGCGGAATATAATTGGTTAAGGGTCGATTTCACTAATTATTTATTTTTATATATTAATATAAATTAGTTGAGATGATAAATGATGTTTCGGGTTTGAAATTTATTAATTAAAAGAATTTGTATTAAAAATATTTTAACTATTAATGACCAGACATGACTCGACATGAATTAGTCATAATTTAATAATTTTTTAATACTAATTACTTTATACCAAAAATATTCCTATATAATTTTTCCCTCAAAAGTCATAAAGTTCGAATTAATTTTTCATTTTTTTTAAGGAATGGGATAGCCATTATCTCTCTTTATCGCGTGCCATCATTGCGTTTTCCAGCTTATTGCTTTATTGCTGGTCAGAAAATTAAATAAATAAGTAAATATTTTAGACGATAAAGCCACAAAATTACTATAAATAAGGAATTGCATATTTTCGCACTCATTGATACACCAAACCTTGCACATAAGAAAAGTTTAGAGTTGATAATTTTTTACATAACATGATAACTTAATATGATATAATATGAAGTTAAGCGAGTTCGAATTGAATTATGGTAAATCTATTTAATTTGATAAGATACAATCAATTCTATGTAATTTAATATATTTAAAATATATACTGAAAATATTAATATATTTTATTTATTTAACGGTAATATTATTAATTTAAGTTATTAGGTAAATATATTAAAATTTATTTATTATATTTTATTAAGATAATTTTTTTATTATTATTATATTAATATATGTTAATTATGTGCATGTATAATTGATATGCTTATATAGGATTAATTTATAAAGATTAAATAAATAGGTTGAAAGTTAAAGATTTTTTTATATGAATAATTTATACATGAATTGCCAATTTTAGATGGTATGAATTTATTTTCTCCTATTAAATAATTAAAGTATAAGAGATAAGCATCAACCAACTAATGAATTAATTTCCTAGAAAATTAAATTCTTGGTTTTTTCTTCTTTTTTTGGTGAGGAAAAATGAAGGCGCAGTTACATGTTAAATTAAAGA
Organism: Sonneratia alba; assembly: GCA_900174645.1. Classification (NCBI taxonomy): domain Eukaryota; kingdom Viridiplantae; phylum Streptophyta; class Magnoliopsida; order Myrtales; family Lythraceae; genus Sonneratia; species Sonneratia alba. The sequence continues at coordinate 5,791,678 of FWPY01000028.1, read as the reverse complement.
GAAATACCAATTTCCTCCGAGCATCCCTCTTTCGTGGAGCGGATGAGAAACTTTCGATGCCGAATCTGACCCAACCCTCTTGTATTTTCAAATGTGAATTTGGAATATAAAGACCGTGGCGTTTGAGAAATCGAAACGGTTATCATTATGAGTAAGCTGACACCACATATATCCATGTCAGTTTCTCTTAAATAAGATTTTTAATTTTGATATTAAATAAGTAATTTAAAATATCACCGGGCTTACTTGAATTTAAATTATTAATTGAGGAATGGAAAACGTGAAAAATTCAATTAGGCATCTAAAAGAAAAAAAAAAAAAGAAGGAAGAAAGTGGAACGTAGTCGGCCGGAAGAACAAATTTTGGTGTCGAGGCCATCTTCGAAAAAGCATCTCCGCTTTTGTTGGGCTCTCGGTTATCTTCTTCTTCTTCTTCTCTTCCTCTCTTCTTTTTGATAACTCCACGCAGGGATGGATTCAGCCCGATGCGCCACTAAACTCGGAAATTCCAAGGGAATTTCATATAAAATTTCACACGATTTTTTGTTGTATTAATTTAGTTTATTCTCCTAAATTCTTTCGTATAATAAATTCTCTATTAAGTTTCATCCATCTTAAATAAATTTTCTAGATTTGTCCCTACTTCTAATGGTATGTTCATATATGGGTTGAAAATTAGCCAAAGTTAGATCAAATATTTTATGGATCATAGAAACAGCCAGGATTCAGCATATACAAATCCTCCGGTACTATGAACTGTGCAAATACTTTTCAGTCATCAACTGATCGAACTCTTACCGTCAAAACTGAGGGTGATGACGTAAATCGACATATATATATTATAAATAAATATTTTTTATTCTTAACATATAAATTGAATTCGAATTTACATTAATTATAATTAATTTTTTTAGATGTGAAGTTCATATATATTAATATATGAAAACCCTCAAAATTATAAACCTAAATTATTTATATTATCATAGTTCATAAAATACCCAAATTGTTCACACCCTCACTCTTGGATGCACACTGGCAGCAACACCAACATGGATTGCATTCATCATCATCATCATCATCATCATCATCATCATCATATTGACGCACTAAACCCTCGACTTTGCACAGCTACATGATTTGAATATTCATTAAAATAAAATCGAATGCGTACAGCGAGCGACAGGGCATGTGATGGCGCGGATGACTCCAAGGCCGAGGGGGACATGTCCGTACCGGGCATGGCTTGGGGTTACACGTTTGACTGACTAATTCCCCCTTCTTCTGACTCGGGTTCATCCACTTGTCTCGCCAATTAATTAGTTGATGACCGATTCTGTGGATGAATCACGCCCTCCCTTCTCTGGTCATCCAGTCTAGATTAGGAGCAGCCGTTGCCCTTTTGGAAAATCGAGAGGTCGACGGTGCTGCCGTGTGTCCGTGTCCGACTATGATCCTCACTCAAATATCATCTGCCCTTTTGCCTTCATTCATTCAGACAATGGCTCGAGACAGAAATTCATATGTACAATGATGTCGTCCTTGACGACTTCACGAGGTTAAGACGATCGAGTATGCTGCTCGCCGGTGGTACTCTCCGGCATCCACCTGCTTTCCTGTTCATCGAACCCGAAAAATGAAAATGCAGAGGGCGCAGAGGCTGGACTCCTTGCGGCGCTCTATTATTTCGTTGACTGCGACGAGTCTGTGCCACTCCGAAGAGTTGCACTCCCAATAAGTGATTGGACCACCGGGACCACGTTATTATAGTTTTTAGAAAAATAAAATAAAATTCATAATATATAAAAAATATCTCTATATACAAAAAAAAACAAACATAAAGATACACAATTTTTTTAACAATTTAACCCAAAAAAATTGCCAACCTCTGGTTTTTTTTCCCCTTTTTTTTGCTTTTGTATAAATGTATGTACAACCATATATTCCTTCCTTCAAAGACACCAAGTCGTTCCAATCATTTCTCTGAGTCCTTGAGGTCGACGAAGGGTTAATCATCGAGAAGAAGAAGAAGGGTACGATCGTCGTCGATCGGGTCGAGAGATCGGCGATGTTGGAGGATAACAAGAAGATGAAGGTGAAGAAGGGGTTCGTGGCAGTTCAAGTGGGGCTGGAGGATGAAGACGAGGCAGTCCAGAGGTTCGTGATCCCGATATCCTACCTGTATCACCCGCTCTTCAGGAGGCAACTCGACGAGGCGCACGAGGTCTATGGGTACCACACGAACGGCCCGCTCCGGTTCCCTTGCTCGGTTGATGACTTCCTCCACCTCCGGTGGCGGATCGAGAAGGAACCCAGCGGCGGCAGCGTCCACCACCACCACCATCACCACAGCCGGCACCACCACCCGCACCTGTCTAGCTCCTTGTCTTTCCACTCCTGTTGATAATAGCATAATCAACTACATCGGCGCATGTCTGTACACGAGAGCTTAGGACGAGCTCCGCTCATTCGTGTGGCTGTGTAACATCAAATCAGAATCGACTTAAAAGTGAGGATACGTGGGGTTCACCGATTTTGGACAGGGTTGTGGGGGGTTTTCCTTTCACATTTGGAGGGTTTTCTTTTGAAGAAAACAGCTTTTTCTTGCTCTAGGTTGAGAGAGCAAGTGGAGGAGTTGTCGTTTCCCAACAGACTAGGCTTTATCATGTCCAGCTTTTTCTTTGTACACAATCGGTTATCAATGGAAATACCTTTTTACCAAAATGAATGTAGAAATTGGTGTCATCTATGATCCATTATCGAATCACAGCCTCCTCTCGAAGTAGGTTTCAAGGTTTTCGAGATCTGATTTCCACTATATATGAAAGGAAAAAGAGCTCTCATGGTAGTGATATATGATCATTTTGTATCCAATAAAAACCTTGACCAATCCACATATGAACTAAATCAGTCCACTAGAGATAAAGCACTCCAAGACTTCTATTTTGAGGGAAGGAGGCGGTGAATCTGCCTGAATACAAAGTGCAAAATTTAGCATCCCAGAATTGATTAATCCAGACTTCGATGGTGTTTGACTTTACAGTACAGGGCGAGCCGAAGTGACACGCTCAACCACGGGAGGGGCGAGGCCAGAAGCGAGCGATAGAATGGTAGTCTGCAGTGTTCTCCGAAGAAGAGGAAGCAAATAACAGCCTCGACAAGGATTCTGACCCAGAGACTTCATCATCACCATCATCGGATGGCTTCGGCACTCACCTATGGAAGGGAATTTTTCAGGCGTCAGAAGCTGAGCAACGGCAAAAAAGAAGTTATGTAGCATTTGATGACCCTTTTGCGTGCAGGCTGATCGTACAGAGAATTCACTGGATCAAATCTCTTCGTAAAAGTCTCGCTCTCCGCCACTTAACTCTCATCAAAACTACATGTACACTATTGTCGTTCGGAGCGACAAAGAGTTAGCAGTATTCAGAGAAAACCATTTTCGTCCTTGAAGTTTTCAGAGTAATTATTGGATGTGATGATGGCTCTCAAAATCGAATTTGCGTGTCAGAATAAAAATCTACCTTTGAGAACGAGGGGGCAGACTGAACCATTTTCTCATAATTTCTTTCCATGCAAGCGTGGGTCATTCCATTAATTTATAGCAACTGGATTTTTCGCCTCTCGGTCGGGCCAAACTCTCTCAAGCCCACCGAGTTCCACGAAATAGAAGAACAAAAATGAAAAAGGGGGAAGAAAGAGCAGCATTAGATGGACAGGACTAATGAATAGTAGTAGTATACTCTATGATTCTATACTGTCTACGCCAATTGATCACACTCCGCCTCTTCTCCGTGAAAAAGCTGTCGCCTTGAAATTGTTGTTCCATTACCCACCCAGATGGTTTGATTGAATTAGGTTAACACCTCTCATCATTTGTCAGTCTTGTGACCGGAAATTGACAAAATCCAAGCAGAATTGCCTTTTGTTTTCGAGAAGGGAGAGATATGCAGCAACATTCTTACCATTCTACGCCAAATATCACCGGTTTCCACTGAAAGTCCATCCATCTGCACTGCGAGCAAATCTAGGACTAAACCGCCAATCTTATACCATTTGACAAGCCCATGTGCGGTTGGAATGTAAACTGAAATCATTTGTACCTTGAGTCAACGATACTCCACATGACTCCTTTAAAGTCTTTTACAGTGATAGGTTCCATTGGATCACCCCACCCCCCCCCCCCCTGGCCTCAGTTATTCTGTAACAAAAGATCGGTCTCTAGCTGGCATGCGGCCGCTTAAAATCATCACGATCCTACTGCCCAACTCCATTGATACCAGCCAAGTGATATTGCTTCGATGCCCTCAGTTTTCCCTCACGACTCGATGAAGAGAAAAGAAAAACCCAGTGTTTCGATCTCCTGGATACATCCAAGCAACTACGGACTTCTGCCTGAAAAAGGGCTTCCTCATCCTCAGCGTAGCTGGTGGCTCTACCTGTTTGCAACTGGTCTGAATGTTATCTTTCATATCTGTTCACCTAAGATGATGAGTAATAACACAATAGGGTTTTTATGCGACGCAATTTGCTGCTCTGAGACGATCAATTATGTGTTGTATACACCTCGTGCCCACAGGTCGACATCGGCTGAGATCACCTGGGCCGGTGCCACTGGAAAATTATATGTTTGTGTACATATATATTATCGACCGGCCATGCGTGATAGGTGGCGACATAGTTGTCGGAGACAATTTCTCAGAGTTGTTCTCTTCTGATCTCCTACGGAAGGACACACTTTAATTGCAATCCCATGGATCCCAGACATGTCCGTATTCTGCACAGTAACTGAAAATGGTTCATAGCCCTTCCAAATGCTGAAAGTGAAAAGGACATAGCTGTGCAGCCACTGAAGACCGTGTAGGTAGAGGGAATTGCAAGACCATGCAAATGGCGCAATCCATCCACACTACTCATATCATAAATAATGAAAGTTAATGAATGTTATATCATATCTTAATATGCCGATCTAGTTTAAAAATAAATTAGTTATAATTTAATAAATTAAGCATAATAGGTAAAACATGCCAGGACATTCCGAGATTGTCCCAAAGGGGACGTGTGGTCGCTATTCATTTTCCATCAAATAAAAATAAGGCCGAAATATCTCAACTGCATCATCGAACGTATCATTAGATTAGCCTATTTTCCCCCTAACTCGATCTGGGCCTTTTATTTCCATAATTATTTATTTATTTATTTTAATTTGATGGATGAAAAAATCTGCCCCGAGAAATCCGCAATATGTCGCGCGGGACCATATACCGTGAGATGGTCCAGTTCCGACCCCATTCGTCCAATCGCAGTCATCATTAAGGATGATTAGAACACCGAGGCCCAATGGGCCCCACAGCTGACCCTGTACGACCCTACCATGTGGACGGAGCCCAGCATCCACGTGCTACGGTCCCTCCGGACGCACCAGCGGGAGGCTTTAAATCCGAACAACGTGGCAGTGCCTGTAGCGTACGATGAGCAGGAGAATCCGAGCCGTCGATCGCTCATGTCCACCTCATATCTCCAAGTTCAAAAAAAAAAAAAAAGACCCGAGCGATATTGAAGGTTCTATCGACCAACCAATCACTGAGCTTTTGTAATCCATAACATATATTAAAAAATGCAATTATTCATATAAATTGTTCTTTGCTTTTGAATAATTCGGTGACAGGACATGGACAGGTAGGTAGTCAACTTTTTTTTATTGGGATATTATGAATTAAGGGAGTTCAAATTTGATATTTTTATTTTTATTTTATATTATATGATTTTTTAAACATATTTTCAATTATTTATTTTAGACCTATGCAATGTCTTTTATAAAATTATTTAAAAAAATTATGGCTAATAGGCTTAGATCTTTTTTAACCCAAAATCATCTCTCCACTCCGAACGGCCTTTGTATCAGAAAAGCGCATTAGTGAAAAATCTGTTATAGCCCATGAAATCGTGCACTGTTGGAAAGAAAGCTTACAAGGGCAAAGATGCAATCAAAATAGATATGGAAAGGGCTTTTGATCGGATCGGGTGGAATGGAATTTCTTGTTGGCAACAATGGAGCACTTGGGTTCTCAAGAGCAACGGAGGCATTGGATCTCTCGATGCCTATCGACCGTCTCCTTCTCCGTTCCAGTGAGCGGCAATCCTCAAGGTCCTATTAAAGCCCACACGTGGAATCCGGCGAGGCGACCCACTATCTCCATTCCTCTCCTTATCGGTGACCGAAGCTCTGTCTCGACTCTCGACAAGAGAAGGGAAGTCTTGGCAACATTGAAGGAATCAAAATGGCAAGGGGAAGCCCATCCTTTACCCATTTGCTCTTCGCCGATGATCTATTTCTTTTTGCCAAAGCAATGGACAGCAATCTTCATGCATTTGGACACTTACCAAGGATGGTCGGTTCAGTCAATCAACAGAGCCAAGTCTGCGATCTTCTTCAGCTTGAGCACTCCAAATGCAGCACGAAGACACATCTGCAGAATGCTGAACCTGCCTAAGGGACAAATGCGTTCAAAAATACCCTGGACTCCCTCAACATATCCAGTGTGCCTCAACAGTCTCCTTTCAACCGATCCTTGAGAAGGTCTCCAAAGAACTAGCATCGTGGAAAGCTTTAGTTCTCTCCCAAGCAGGTAGAACAGCTTTGATCGAATCGGTGGCTTCCTCGATCCCCCACTTATACCATGTTAACCTTCATGCTGCCCCTCAGCATCTGTTCGAAACTTGATTCCATACTCAGCAACTTCCGGTGGGGCAGCAATAAACAAGGCACTCCACGAAAGCATCTGAAGGCCTAGGATTTTCTTGGCAGACCAAGAGAAGTGGGAGCTCTGGGACTTCGCTGGATGCATGATCACTATCGAGCCCTGCTAGCAAAACAGGCCTGGAAGATTGCCATCTCACCTGCATCACCGGTAGCTCAGATTATATATGCTCTCAAAATATCAATGCCTGCATTCATATCCGCTGAGTACTCACATAACAAACACTTCTTTTCTTTTCTTTTTCCTTTTTTCTAGGAAAGTGCCCAGAAAGTGGGCGATCTTATGGAGAAGGTTATACTTTTGAACTTGGGAGTGGAAGAAGCATCCAGATATGGAATGATCCTTGGATACCTAGTGCGCCAGGGAAGCATACAAACATAGCACTAAGCTCAAGCAACTCTCTGAACTTTCAATGGGTGAATGAACTATTCTTTGAAGGAACAAGGATACGGAATACTCAGCTGATTTATGAACTATTTCCACAATCTACAGCGGACAATATCCTTGCTATCAAGCCCAGAAATGAGCAGCGCCATGATAGGCTGATCTGGTTGCCTTCCAAAAATGGACCCTTCCCCGCCAAATGAGCTTATAGGGAAGTTCAAGCAAACAGCTTTAGCCCTACTCACTTACAGCAGAAGGAATGGAGGGTCTTATGGCGAGCCAAGATTCACGATCGGAACAAACTGTTATGGAAAATCATTACCTCAACCTTACCCACCTGTAACATCCTCTCTACAGGGATGCCAATGCAGGATTTATCCTGACCACTATGTAACAACGAGGAAGAAATCTCTCCATTTATTATACTTCACTTACAATTTCTTTTCTTTTTAATTAAGAAAGTTGAAATTTCATTTCTACGTCTATATATAATAGAGACTACGAGGCCAAATCTTGTCAATTCCATTTACCACTCAGAAAAGGTTAGCAACAACAGTGAAAGATGAAGAATCTCTCGATCTTGGCCGTCATCTCACTCATCCTCATTGCAGTCGCCCGTACGTCCAAGATAATCTAATTGGACCCGTAAATTCTACTGCTACTTCGATGAGAATCTCAATGAACATACGCGGATGTGCCTTTCATGTGCATGGGAGTGATTTCTTTTCATACTAAACGTTTATCTTCAATGGAAATGTTTTCCTTTTTCCTCTTCAACAGCGAGCGAGGTGGCAACCGCCGAAGCAAAGGCATGCACCGAGCCAGCGGGCGGCAGCCAAGACTGCGTCAGATCCCGCTGTGATGCGTACTGCAAGAAGACCTCTGGGCCGGGCGCGGTTGGACACTGTGGATTTGATCTTAACTGCTTATGTGATTACACTTGTTGAGATTGAGCCGTCGCTAAAATAATCAGAATCAGTAATAAAGGATAAAATCGGAAATGATTAGATATGAACAAAAAGTTGCAGCATCTTCTCCCTTCTCTTTGTTCTGCCCTCTGTATGGCCATACATGTGCTTGCAAATGTTTGATTAGGATTTCTCTGCTTCACATACCATAAAACCAACTGTTACTTTGTGCCATTTCCGAGCTCCCCCAGTGCCGGAATCGGAAAAAGTTATGACTTGAGATTCGTGTTCAGGGGTTTCAAGAACTGAGATGGAGCAACTTCATCGTGAGATCGCCTTGACAAGTCAGAAACTGGAAACGGTTGTTATTCGAGAAATCAATGACAAAAGAATGGCGAATCAAAGCCCGCTTGTTTCTATGTTGGTGGGGTTCGAGGTTTCCAGACTGTACATCGAACAGCATTTATGTTTCAACTAATCTGTCTGGTTTGGTTTTAAACACACTGCTGGATCTTCACATTGTTTTCTGGTAGGAGAAGAATTGAACTAAAATGACGAACAAAAGAGCAGAGATGAATGGATTCCTGATCATTATCAAAGCAACGAAGCGAAACAAATACTCGATTATCTCTTCAGCTGGGTTCCCTTCTCGAATCTCGATTGTGTTTTCCATGGCAAAAGATGAACAGGTAATACAAGCAGAACAATGCTTCCCTACGGAAAGGTGAATTAACTCTCTCTGGTCAAGCATTTATTGGTCAACTTCTCTCTCTCTCTCTCTCTCTCTACATATATATAACCATTCGATCGAACCGATAACAATAGCCAATCCATCCTCTAAATCATGAAGTGCTCCGTCGATGACGGTTGCAAAGCGCGAATCTTTATGCTGAAAATTCGACTCTCAGATATCCCGTCCCACGTCTCCGAGGAAGCAGCCCTCCGCTTGTCCGAGTTCCCAATATGGGCACCGCATTTGCGGCAGAGAAGCTTAGTTCTCCTCCGCAGCAGGCCCCACGAGCGCTTGGAGGAGAAGTAAGGACGGTACGTGACCTCCTCCAACTGAGTGAACCGGCTCTCATCGATCGAAAAGAAGGAAACGATCCCTCTTCTCACAAACTTCCCGTACTCGGAGCCGATAACCGACAAAGTGTGGCGGTTGCACGAGCTCAGGTTCAAATTATACCCGCAAGCGCCGCAGCTGCAACGGAGGAACAGATCGAGTCAGAGTTTTGCAACAGCAAGCACTAGAACTGCTTCACCCGAACTTCTAGTGGTTTCCGGGTTCAAGTAGGAGAGCAAAAAATGTACAGGGATGCGTGTGCGGGCCGGGTAATTGAAACCCCAGCAAAAGATCTCGAGTTTACGAACACCGGAAAATGAAGAAATGGAGGGCATACGAAAGGCGAAGAGTGAGACGGAGAGAGAGAGAGAGAGAGAGAGAGAGAGAGAGGGGAAGAGATGGAACCTGTAATTGACATGGTCGACTGAAGATGAACATGGTTGGAGATCTTGTGCATGTCGAGTCTGGTGATGGTTGTTGCTTTCCTCAGACATCTCAGCTCTCTGTACCCCCTCTCTCCGTCTCTCCAGATGTTGCAGAGAGGCAGAGGCAGTTTTAGGGAGAGAGAGAGAAGATCTAGCATTCGACACGACAGAGAGGAGCGACTTGTTTTATTATTTTTCCCGAAGAAAGAGGACAAACACAACGGTCACAGAGAGTAGGGACACCCACTAGGTTGGTCCAATGACTCGGTATTTTCATTTTCTCTGATCCAGATTACTCTACTCTCTCTTTTCCCTAAGAGGGTGGGTGTACTTCTGGGTAAAACCCGGTGTCTTGAATTCACCCAGAAGGTAAAGTGACAGGAGCAACATGGAAGTAATGATGTGAGGATGCTGAAACAATTATCACATGCAAACCTGAAAACGGTTCCCAAATAATCATGCTGTTGGAGCATAAAATGGAATACAATCAGTGGCCCGGCTCCTTCTTACCTTCTTTCCCGCTGTTGATATCCAAGATGATACATAAGCATCATTTCTGTGACCAAACCTTGTCAGCAGCAATTCCTGGGAGCGAAGTGCCGGAATCAGTTGACAGAATGGCATCAACCCTACAAGTAGTCATGCTTTACATGCATCCGATACAGCTGTTTCCTTGAGAACTCCATGCAAAAGGGCACAATTAACTACCAGTGAAACTCCAGATTTCATTTGAGCAAGAAACTTTCAGCCAGCCTGAAAGTGATCAAATTTAGATGGACGAATCAACAATGGCCCTCAAACTCAACCGTGCACAACATGACCTCAGCTATGTGCTCGGTCAAGCAAAGCAAACATGTAGTGTCAACTCTTTTTGTATTTTAAAGGAAATATTGTTAATTTTGGCAAAACATTGAAGAAATAGATGGATATCTGAGTTAAAAAAAATATAGTAGTATCCCCCATTGGTTGCTGTATGCACATACTACTAAATACATGATTGGATACTTACAGACATGTATAACTAAAGTTCAATAAACAGAATCAATTACATCATCATGTCTTCCTTATCCTCATGACACATATGCAGTGGTGTGATGGACTTTCTCCATTCAAGTTAAGGACCCAACCTAACTATATATATATATATATATATAATATCAATTGTGCGGGGTTCGAGTGAGACTGCGACATTTGACGTTTGGGACACCAACATTAACAATTGTCTCCTGGTTCCCTAGTCTGGTTCAATAAAAAAATTGATAAATACTAGTTTTTTATAATCCACGCTTGCTAAATTTTACGGTGCAACTGCCGTGTATATCTGATATTTTTCAAGGTTACATCGATCGATTGGATAGTTTATATGTCATATTGTCAAGCAGCTGTCGGTGTGTGGTATTACCACGAAAGATGGAGACGTTGATGGTGGCCCTTTTGAACTCGTGGATATCTAAAATGGCTTTGCAAGCGTACCATTGTCTCACTTTACATCTGACAAGCTTCCTTGTCCTCTTCTTTTGCTTTGGTTAGATTAGGTATAGGTCGCAGTGTGAGGGGTTGCATGGGTTCGAGAAGTCGTTTGATCAAGAAAATGAGAAAATTAATCCCCTGAAGGGAGAACGTTGTTGGATTTTCAAGTAAATTTCACATTTGCATTCCGTCATTTTCATGTAACGATTAATTTTTAAAATTATTTTGGGACCGATAATTATCGAATTGGATGGAGACAGATGCGAGACATTTTCAAGACCGCCAGTGCAGCGTAGGGATGTGGAACTTCTATGTCTCTCGAGCTTCACGTTCGAGGGCTGCAATTGCCAAAGCCAGCCCGGCTTCCGGAAACTAGAGATCCTGCAGGGGTAGGAGGGACAGTTGTGAGCAGAAAAGAAAGGTGCCACGAAGAAAGACAGTGGCAGCACAGACGGACGAATCCTCGTCAAGACAGTTAATCAATTACTGGTAGAAAGAAAGCTGCAAGTACTTTCAGAGCACCGCCACTCCGTATCCTCTTCAGCACAGGTCCAGTATCGATCCATTCATATGTACCTCTTTGTGTGTGTGCGTGTGCATGTTGGGTTTCGTTTAGTTTACTCTATGTGTCCGTGTGAGACACAGCTCAGAAGCAAATAGCCCATAAGTCTGTCTCTGCTAAGGATTCCCTCTCTGACATGCCTCGGATCTTCGACAAAGGCTGCTATGTTCTGTTACTCGGGCTTCGTTCACATGGAAAGCATTTTCTAAAAGTCGGAGCTTTTGGATGTCATTACTTTAATGCAACGGGCGATAAGACTCCATCATTGGAGTTCTTGTGCATCTTTCTTTTTTAAGCTTCTGGCCTCAACGGGTCTTCGGCTTTGCAATTTCTTGATAAAGGGGTCAACTCTAAATTAGCTTTTACGTAGATATTTTTCTTGAAGACGGGGAGTGGACCATTCTTCTTCCCCAGCTGTCTTAGGTCACACTCTGCAAGTGTTTTCTGAAATGGTTTTCGGCTGTTTGTCTTCGCCATCACATTTTTCCCTTGGTTATCTCCCCTCCCTTCCTCTCTTTGTGCTTCTCAAGACTCAAGGCTATGATGTGAACATTGGGGGACTCGTTAGGTGGCAATCAAACAGACGAGCTCCTGAGGTTGGTAGTATTTTTCACAATAGAGTCGCTTTCTGTTCTGCGAGCAGTCATTTTGATAGATATCGGAGTGGGAGATTAGAGTGATCTGTAAGGTAAGTGCACTCTAAGCAAGAGCCCGGAATTTTCTGAAAAGTGCCTCCTTTTTCGGTTGAAATAGCTTTGTCTGATATCTTTGCTCTTTTTGTCTTGCTTACATTTGTCTGTTTGATTTTGGGTCTTTTAGTGAAGTTATGGGTGGTAGATGAGAAGAGGCAGGGGAAGACTGCTTAGGGCAGAAGAACTCAAGCTTGATCTTGAGCATGGACCGGAGAAGCTGGCTGTGGAGGAGGAAGTCATCTGAGAAAAGTCCGGGCGAGACTGAGAGTTGCGGCTCCATTTCTTCTCAATCGGAACGGTACTCTGATGAACAGGTTGGGTCATTTATTTGAGATTGAGTGGATAGGATGGTTCTCCAATTGAAAAGCTTTATCCGTTTCAATTTCACAGTCTGTCATTTCTCTTCTTGCTCAATATTCGCATTTGTAATATCTAATCTTTCCGGGTTCGCTCAGTTGGATTTGGATTTCTTCAGTATTGGCATTCCATTTGAACAGCAGTTGCATTAGTGTCTGATGTGTCTTGACTTTTCACTCAAGGCATATGCAGCCCATAGCTCTCAGTCTCTTGAAGCCGCATCCAAAGCTGTTGTTGCTGATGAAGATGTGAGCGACCAGGTGAAGACTTTGTCGGAGAGATTATCTGCTGCTCTTCTCAACATCCGGGCCAAGGAAGAATTAGTAAAGCAGCACGCAAAAGTTGCAGAGGAAGCAGTCTCAGGTATTGCCTGCAGCAAGAGCATCTTCACAAGATCTGTGTGGGATTTTCTGCATGAATTCTCAAAACATCGGACATTGTTTTCCATTTGATTCCATATCCCAGTCACTTGATTACTATCAGGATGGGAGAAGGCGGAGAATGAGGTTTCAGTCTTGAAGAAACAGCTCGAGTCTGCATGCGAGAGGAACTCATCACTTGAGAATCGAGTTGGTCATCTCGATGGAGCACTCAAGGAATGCCTGAGGCAGCTCAGGCAGTCGAGAGAAGAGCAAGAGCAGAGGATCGATGAGGCCGTCATGGAGAAGACTCATGAATGGGAATCGGTCAATTCCGATCTCCGCCAGAAGCTCGATGCTGCAGAGAGAGAGAACTCAATTATCAAGTCGGAGCTCCTCTCCCGAGTTGAGGAGCTGGAGGTAAGAACCGTCGAACTGGACCTGAGCACAAAGGCCGCTGAAACAGCGAGCAAACAGAGTTTGGAGAGCATAAAGAAGGTCGCTATACTCGAAGCCGAGATTTGCAAGCTAAAAGCCATGGCTCGTAAAGCAGTGTCTGCTCCATCGTTCTGTGTCGAGTCATCCGCAGACAGCCAATCAGATGGTGGGGAGCGGCTTCTAGCATTTGAAAGTAGTGGTCGAAATGAATTTAATCCAGTCGCTACTAATGCTGATTCCCGGAAATCTGATCTTGTGACAGGAGTTCGCGGTTTAAGGAATGAGAAGACTCTGGGAAATAACCTCATGATCTCATCATTGCAGATTGATCTGATGGACGATTTTCTTGAAATGGAAAGGCTTGCAGGGTTGCCGGATGCAGAAGCTGGAAGTACCAAGGTTGAGGTTGGAGCTACGTCTGCGCAATATACAGAGAACCCATCTAGATCAGAGCTCGATGCCATGATAAATAGGACTGCTGAATTGGAGGAAGAGATTGAGAAGAAGGAAGTGGAGAGGGCAGAACTGGAGCTGGCCCTGAGGCAGCTCCGTGAACAGCTCGGTAAATCCGAGACTGGCCTCAAGGAGGCAGAGGTGAGGCTGGCTGAGCTCGAAACTTGGCTATCGATGGTGGAAGAACTAAAGGGAGCTGCCGAGGAGAAAACGAAAGCAACTGGGTCACAACTGAAAGACGTGTCAGCACAGATGGAGCGCTTATGCGTTAAAGTAAAGCTGTTAGAGGAGGAGCTCGGGTCAGAACGGGATGAAAAGGTCAAGAAAGAGGAGAGATGTCGAACTCTGGAGGGAGAGATTTCGAGAATGAGGAAAGAAGCCGAGCTACAGAGAAACGCCGAGCATCAGCAGGTGGCGAACTCCAGTGACGAAATAAAACTGAGCCAGGTCCGGTTTTCTGGCTCCAAGTATCCATTAGATTTGCCTCTCTGTATTGATCTCGCTTGTGCAAATCGTGCTAGAAGCAGCTTATTTTGATTCTGATATCTTGCCTATGGTGGTGGTGATGTTAATGGCGCAGGTGCAAGAGCTAGCAGTTGCTGCCAGTAGGTTCGCTGAGTGCCAGAAAACGATTGCATCGCTCAGCCAGAAACTGGAGTCGCTTGCAGCTTTTGAGGATTTTCTGGTCGATCCCGACAAGAATACATTCTGACGAATGAAGGAAGGGTCACAGAGAACCGGAAACAGTGACGGGCCACGTAAATCAGATCGCACTGAGCGGCAACTTATCTGACCATGTGGGAATGGCTAAGGGAGGAACAAGTCCCCCTCAGAGAGGAGCACGAGCCGACTAGTTTCTATATATGCTTTCCTCGGCAGAAGGAGTGGGCGAGATGCATTCGTAACTCGCAAATTAACCAGAGCAATGACACAAATACTCCTCCTGGCCTCGGAGAACGTAGATTGTTGACAGAAGATATAAACCTGTAAACGAATACAGTTCCCTGCACAGTGAAATAGGATGCTTCAGATAGCAATTTAAAACCAACCTGATTAAAGCCTGACCAACGCCTCATTGGGTCTTGAACAGCTTCAGGCAGATAAATCTACCAACCTCACAAATTCTATAAAGCAGGTCAATTTGGACCAGTCTGACCGCTCTGTGTGAAAGAAGCGACAGTTGCGTCTGGAGTGATCATATCATGGCTCATTCATGCTTGTACCACTCCAAACCATGTTTTTGTTTTTCAAGAATATATTGTATTCTATACAGTGACATTGCACGGTTCATTATTGATCCAAAAAAGAGTGAACAGAGCATCGCCACTAACTGCTATTATACTCCTTGAAACAACAGTAGATTCTTCCAAACAAGGACAAGATCATATTGAACCCAAGAACGGATGGAGAATGTCATTTTCGTGAAGTTCTACAATGAAAGTATTATTGTGGAATGTGACAGCGAACCTATTCACGAGCTGGAAAGAACTTTGGTTAGGGTGCTCTGAAATGATGCAACTGTATCTACAGCAGACTTTGCGAGCCAACTGACGCCGACCTTAATTCGGTGCTCATCGGTAGGTAATCTGATGAGATATGCGAGTTTCCTTGCTGCAACGCAATAACGCCTCTCATTAAAAATAGTTCACTAAGATAAACATATTATAATCAAGATGACAGGAACAATTAAATAAGTGAATGAAGAAGAGCTAAACCTGCATGACCAACTGGCCCCTCAAGGGTTAGTCCCTCTATAAAACTTGGGGTGATTGCAGCATCACTTCTCCCCAGTGTCATCATCTCACCCAAGTTCTGAAATCTGGATCACAAATCAAGAAAATCAAAGGTGAGAACTTGGGAACGGAAGCAGACGACAATCATTGTTTTGAAGAAATTGCCCATTGCTGTGTCAGTTGAGCTTCAACCAAATCTGTCACAACAAGAGACATGAATTAAACCTGAATGGAAGCAGAGGACGATTATTGATTGCCGCCCAAATATTCCAACCGGCAAAGTCTGCTTGCTGAAAGGCAACCTGATTGGGGCATAGAAAAATTAAAACATGAACCACAA
This sequence comes from Sonneratia alba, assembly GCA_900174645.1. NCBI lineage: Eukaryota > Viridiplantae > Streptophyta > Magnoliopsida > Myrtales > Lythraceae > Sonneratia > Sonneratia alba. The sequence goes on along the minus strand of FWPY01000028.1, from coordinate 5,775,737 downwards.
GATAAATTTCTAGTAATGCGAAGGATTAACCAGAACTTTGAGGACTGAACCAAAACAAAAGCTGAACAACATATGTAAGAGCTCAACCACATATGCTTACAGTACCTGTGCAGTTGCCGGAAGGAGCTTCCCCTGCAAATCCCTCAAAGCCGAAGAATCTCCTACTGCAAAAATTCGGGGATGCCCCTTCACACGGAGAGTTTCATCTGTTTCTGCCTGTCCACGGGATGTCAGTGGAAGCTCATTGGGCCAGTCACCGGGTCCCAATTCTGGCAGTGGAGGCTTTGACCCAACAGTCCATAACACTATATCTGCCTCGAGGATTTGACTTTGTAAACCCCTCTGTGAAGGTTGAAGTTCCAATATGAATTTATCTGACTCATTTCCTGAAGATAAAGGGTCAGCTGACCTCCTTATAGAACGGACAAAGTAACCTAGTAGAAGTTCCACTTTTCTTGATGAAAGAACCTGATTCATGCAAAACAATTAGAAAATCATTATTTCCCTTTTTTAGAAATTATAAAAGGAAGAAAGCAAGAGAATGCCAGTCATTAAAAAAACTGTTAATTATAAGGATAGTAATATTATTGATTCACAGATTGTTATTAACTTTTCCCTCATCACGAAGGGATCCTTTATGGAGCTACCTCAGCCAGCAATCACCCACAAGTATGTGGAACAAGGTGCTTCTGGGCCTCTTGATGAAAAACCATGGTGTCACAACACAGCCATCAATAAGATTATGGATATTTTACTTAAGTTATTTTGCCACACATTGATCCTCTTGTTTAGCCACTTGACCTACACACAGAGGTTGCGTGAACACAATAATGTAATCTTGCATTTACAATAAGATATAGTGTCATTTCCTAAAGTAGGTGCTTTCCTGGTACTTAGTACTCACAAAGTAGTTAATACTTGAACAATCTCTAGAATTAATGAAACATGCAAATTTCTCAGATTTGTCATCTTCCTACCCCATTTTTTTGTCAGGTTTCTCCTTTTCAGTCCTCTTCTAATTTGATCTATCCATTTTACATAATCCAGTTGACAGTTCCATGAAGCAAAAGGAGCAAGTAATATAGACCAATCTATTCCATCTCCTAATGATACATATCCAAGAACCAAGATCCACTAAACTTGAATTTCTTACTTTTGTAGCAGCTTCCCTGTTTCCAGGTGGGGCAGTAGGACAAATAGTTGTCTCCACGTTGATTGCTTGGACTACTCCTTTCTCTTGGAGTCTCTCAGATATTGTGGCCGCCAATTCAACACCCGAATAACCACAGCCCACAATAACCACACGAATTAGATTGTCCTTTCCAAAGTTATGCCTCTCCAGAGTCTTTAACTTCTCCTCAACTTTCTGCAAGAAAAGGAAGGGCACATACCCAAAGAAAAAATACAATCAGATGCAATAAGATATATATATATATATATATGAGTGAATTAACTAAAAATAAGGTCCTTCCAAGCCGGAGTAATCTTTCAAAGAATCTTACACATGCATCCTCAAATGTGGAGAAGGGCAGCGCAAATTCTGCAGCGCCAGGTATAATATCCAGTTTGGATTGAGCCCCCAAAGCAAGAACCAACCTAGCTGTCCAAGATAAAGCACAAGAAATCAGATATAATCTATTTCTCAATTGAGAAGAAGACTAAAATCTACCAAGGTTTAGTTTTCATCCATCAGGATTCACTGCAACATAACAGTCATGAGCCAAATAATTATCATAGGCCCTATCTGTCTTTGATATATATATGCTCTATTTAGCAATACTTACATGCTGATACAACATGTGCCACCATATTATGGAATTAAACCATAAGGAAATAGAAAGCTAAAGTTCCTACTTCTGAAAACAGAGGAATTCCTCTTACCCAGGTATCGTAAGAGACAGAAACCAAATTCAAGTTAGAGCTATTGAGAAGTAATTGGTTGCACTATGATACCAACTCCTTCAGTCTTGTGGCTGTTTACAGTTGACACTAGCTTCAATAATCATCTTTTGTGAAAATGTTCTGAAAACAACAAAAACCCCAGAGTTCTATCTACCAAGAAAGATAATGCTTCATTTAATGCTAAGCATTCCATGACAAGTGGCTTTGGCACTTTTTTGCATAATGAAAATTAAATGGAGATGCAAATATACAGGTAACCATGTCTATCAAACCCCAACAAAATAAATGCAGGATCTAAGGAACGTTAATATGCATGATAAGTTACCAGTCATATTCAATTATGAGGCCACTTTCAAGTTGCACAGTCCCACCAGGACCAGATCCAGTGGGTCCATTAACTCCCAGGTGATCCAATGGAGTTAAGAGCTTCACTCTATCTTGGAGAAATTGAATGCTAGTATTCACAATGAGATTGGAAAAACGAGGAGCTATTTCCCATGCTTCTACTTCTGCATTAAAAAGAAAAATTATCACAGTCCAATTCCATTTTCTGCCACATTCCCACTCATTCTGGTGCAACAAATCATTAAAAAGTTAACCATCATGTTTAAAATTCAGAAGCAGCCAAAGGATTGATGAATATGTACCTCCAGACAGCAGTTCATATAGCATTGGCTTGAAAACAAAACGCTCTGATTGGTCAACAAGAAGCACCTGATCCAATAATCAATTCAAATAAATAAAAATACAGCCCTTAAAGATGACATAATAGTACTAGACAAGCTTGTACCTACAATAATATCAGTTAGGTGTTTGTAGTGTAGACAAGCAAAAAAGTTCCCTAAGGAAAAAAATCTCACTTTGGCGGGCAGATGAGGTCCATAAAATACTCACAGCAGAAGAAATTATTTTACCTGGGGCTTCTTGTCTTCAGGCCATACTAGTGAGTCTAGCCTCAATGCTGTATACAAACCCCCGAACCCACCTCCAAGTATACAGACCCTTGGCCTCTGCACATTAGAGTTCTCTCTTATAAACTTATCCATCTACCTAAACGCATGCCATGCATATATCCATAGAATCACCTAATAGAGCAAACATAACAAAAATAACTTCTCATTCAAATCCTAATTTTTCTAACTTGTGCCCACTAACACATCCATCTTCTACAGGTTCCACGACCATATTAACACTTAAGAACTCAGAGCAGTCAATCACATGATGCAGCAATAAATAAAGCTAAATCGACGAGAAGCGCTAACCTTTTTATCAGGCCAGAAGTATATATTGGGAGCCTTTTCACTCTCTGTTATCTCCGCCGTGCCACCAGTAGTTCCCATAGCCCCAGAAGCAACAACTCTTAATCCTTTCCCCTGGAAATTCCTACGATGCACCGGGAAATGGATCCCGAATTTCCCCGAAGAATAATCAGGAGCTAGGCTCCTCCACTGCTTGGCGGCACGTGAAGCCCCTGCTGAATCAAACAGAATACATTTTCGTGAATCTCAGTTGAAAAAAGGTCTGATTCTGTTTCCCAGTCGATACAGTTAGCTTATAATTGAAGCACGACAAATTAGCCAATTGGGTAGCTTTGGAAGCGAGGAAGGAGCTTACCCTTGAATGGAAGAGCTGCAGCTGAAGCAGAAACGGCGAACTGCGCCATGATTGGGGAGGGGAGCGGAGCAGCCTCTCTGCCTGAAGCCGCTAAGCTTCAGATAGAAGATCATCTCATCCCATCCACGTGGCAAAGATTAGCATTAAAAATTAATGCAGACGGGCGTATGAACCATAAGACAGGGACCACAGGTTGGTTTATACGTGGCTAGCAGCCGATCAGATGCGCCGGGTTCATAGTTGACGATTTGGGCCTTTACCCTTTTCCGGTTTAGGCCGAAATTGAGGGCCCAAAGAGGAATAGCTAGCTATTCCTTCCCTTTGCCACGCGGAATTGCAGACTCCCAATCCGTCGAAATCACTTCTTCTTGGAAGGAAGGAGCGGTGGAGAGGCCATGGGAGACGGCAACAGCAGAGGAGGCATGGCGAACCCCAACAGCAGCAAGCATGGTAATAAGCCGGAGTGGCTGCAGCAGTACGATCTGATCGGGAAGATCGGCGAAGGCACGTACGGTCTCGTCTTCCTCGCCCGGATCAAGGCTCCCTCAACCAACCGCGGAAAGTCCATCGCTATCAAGAAATTCAAGCAGTCCAAAGACGGGGATGGTGTCTCCCCCACCGCCATTCGTGAAATCATGGTAGTTTCCCTCCCCGATTCCTCCTTCCATTATTCCCCAACTTAGTTCGCAGTCTTATCTTCATGTTGACTGAGAAAGTCTTTCGTGCATATTTTGTTCTTCTTGTGTGAGAAACTGAAAGGAAGTATTTTACAGCTGACCAGCTAACTGTTTCCTTCGTCCAGAACTCTGTCCATCTGTGGAAGTTGAACTGTTCTGAAGCGTCTCCCTCCTTTAGGCTGTATTCTTTTAATGTGACCTGGTGCTTATAAAGGAATTCTCTACTGTTTGAATGGTGCAGCTGCTCCGAGAAATTTCGCACGAGAACGTTGTAAAGCTTGTGAATGTGCACATCAATCATGCAGACATGTCGTTGTACCTTGCCTTCGACTATGCCGAGCATGATCTTTATGTAAGTTGCTATTCCTCATCAATGTCCATTTCAATCCTGTCGAAGGATTGATTGAAATTTAGGGTCTAGACTGTTGATTTGGACTTTCTTCAATAGAGTGAGTCACATTTGGGTTACTTGCTTAATTTAAACAGCTCTGAGGTTTTCCAATTGTAATTTCAGGAAATTATTAGATATCATAGGGACAAGGCCGGTGGTCAACCAATCAATTCATATACAGTAAAATCATTGCTGTGGCAGCTGCTCAATGGACTGAATTACCTGCATAGGTAGGTCTTATTGTGCACTGGCATATTCATTGAATAAAACTCGATGAATTCAGAGTCTTGCTAATATGGTTGTTTGCGGCAGCAACTGGATCATACACCGGGATCTAAAGCCGTCAAACATCTTGGTATGCCTTTGAAACAGTTTTGCTTGTTGTTGGAGCAATAACTTATATTTCAATACTAATTTTGTTTCTAAGTCTTTGATGAAGCTTAAGCACATATTTACCCTTTTAATTTCTGATGCATAAACCAGGTCATGGGTGAAGGGGAAGAACAAGGTGTGGTGAAAATTGCTGATTTTGGACTTGCAAGGATATATCAAGCTCCTTTGAAGCCATTGTATGAAAATGGGGTGAGGTGCATGATTCCACTGCTATAATTTTTGTCTTCCACTTGCGGTTTATTTATTTGCTACTTTCTCCAGCATATTTCAGAAGTGCTGTTACTTCTTTTTTGTTATCTTTAGCCAAATCTGTTTCACTTGGATTAATTTTTTGTCAGGTTGTGGTCACTATTTGGTATCGTGCACCAGAATTGCTGCTAGGGGCAAAGCACTACACAAGTGCTGTTGGTATCCTTTCAAAACTGATTATGCCTGCTTTGTTTTTGGAACAAGCATGGAGGGAGATCTGAAAAGAGCCAATCTGAGTTATTCCTTAAGGCTTCAATCAGACATGTGGGCAGTTGGATGCATTTTTGCAGAACTTATAACATTGAAGCCTCTTTTTCAGGGCCAGGAAGTCAAAGCTACTCAAAATCCTTTCCAAGTATGTTGCTTTTTTGAATTTGCAGCATCGGTAGTTTTGTCTCTAGGTGTTACATCTTCTTATGGTATTTATATGATCGACCTCCATGCAGCATGATCAGCTTGACAAGATCTTTAAGGTCTTAGGTAACAACATATGTCCAAATTTGCTGTAGTATGATATCTGAATTATGTAAAGCCCAAAGCATGAAAGGACTTTTGCTTCAGGCCACCCCACAGTGGAGAAGTGGCCTACATTGGCAAACCTTCCGCACTGGCAACAAGATGTGCAGCACATTCAAAGACGGAAATAGTAAGTATTTTTCTCCTATTATGTTGATGTTCACTTTGGCATTTTTTGTTTAGTTATCTGCATATCTATTATGACATATATGTACGTAGAAAGGCAGGCCTTATTACCTACTTGGAATTCTTGACAGTGAAACCAATGGAATTGGTACTGTTGTGTCACTGCCTCCTAAAAGTCCTGCCTTTGACCTCCTGTCCAAGATGCTTGAGTATGTCTTCCATTTCACGATTTTGAAAATGATTCTTGATTTAGTTGCCTGAAAATCAAGATGATTCTGTTGCCTTTTTCCATTCTCCTTTGGCAGATATGATCCTCGGAAACGTATAAGTGCAGCACAAGCATTGGAGCATGAGTATAAACAATGCCACTCTTTAGTCTCTATGTTTTGTTGTTCCTCCTTTTGTGCTTTAGTATCTATTAGTTGTACATTTTTCTTCTGCTAAGTTGCTGAGACTCTACTCTGTTTTACATTTTGCTTTGAAGAATGACATGCTATGTGTCTCAATAATTGTTTGAATTTGGTGTCACTTTAGAAAATGTAATTCAGTCTGTCTACAATGAATTTATAACTAGTCACGATGTTGCTCACGGATAGATACCAGGGTTTACACTAATTTTGAACTCAATGCTTTTCTTTTTTTCTATTTTCATTTCATTATACTTTGTTCTTTTTAAGATAAGATGAGTTTCTTAGTCTTGTTTCTTTTGCTCTAGGAAGTTTCTGGCAGTAAAGCTAGTATGGCTTCATAGCATGTTTCTATCATTCATTTGCACTTTTAACAGCAGATAAAACATAAAAATGAGGAGGCTATGAATGTCTCCTTTAAAGGACCATTTGTATTGGATGGCAAACTGACTTTGCTGGATGAAGGGATTGCTTACAGAAGTTTATTAGCAAGTGTCTCTTTTCTAGTCAAATGGTTCTTAAACATTTTGAGAGTGGTCAACAAGATGGTTCATACTTTGGTAGAAATCTGAATCTTACATGTGTTGAACTTTAGTGTAAGATAGAGTTGAGTGATACTTGTGCAATATTCTCTTTGTTCAATTTCTAATGCTCCATTCTTACCTTATTAGGTACTTCCGCAATGAACCTCTACCAGGGCGCAAGTAAGGGCTCCTTACTATCAGCTTTTTACTATCTATTACTCTAATATTATGTCGCATGGAGCATTAACAATTCTAGGTCTATCTTTATTTGCTTTAATGCCATTTGGGATGAAACTCAGTGTGCTTTCTCCTTGGTTTCTGTTGTCTTATGCCTCAGTGCCCTTGTGCCCAGCACAGGGGATAGAGTGAACTATCCCACTCGTCCTGTGGATCCAAGTACAGATATAGAAGGAACGACCAGCCTTCAGCCTTCTCAACCGGTAGGTCTTGTTCATCACTCTTACTTTGGTACAGATACCGCATAGACGCTGCTCTCTTGGCAGCTTCTTCAGCAAGCAATTTTATTTCTCTGTGCAGCCATCATCTGGAAATGCTGTCTCAGGGAACATGGCAGGTGCTCATCATCCTATGGGTAATAGGGGCGTTCCTCGTGGGCCTATGCCCATGGTTGGAATTCCAAGGATGCCAGGCCCTGGGATTCCCGCCTATGGCCTTGCATCACAGGCTGGTATGGGTGGTGGAATGAACCCTAGTGGCATAACAATGCAGCGAGGCATTTCAGCTGCACAGCAGCAGCAGCAGGTTAGTTGTCTTCCTATTGAAAAACCTTCCCTGGCCAAGATTGGATGACCAAACAGGGAAATCTCTGGACAAGGAATGTTTTCCGGTCCAGCAGTAATCTCAGAGCCTTTATAGACTTTTGCTGTGAACTGGTGTGGAGGATACTATTGTGGACCAGTCAGCGCAGCAGTTTTGCTGAAAACTGATTGCACATCCAGTTTAAAAGCGGAGCTGATGCCAATCTTTCCTGCTTCTGTAACTATGTTGGTTTTGAGTTATATCTGAATGATGCCTTTCTTTTGTGGCAACAGTCGAGAAGAAAAGACCCGGGATTAATGCCTGGATACCCTCAGCAGAAATCAAGGCGGTACTAAGGTAATCTGCATAGACGATGTTCACAATTTTGCACGATAGATAGCGACTGTAAAGCATTCTCTTTGACTAAAAATGACACAGAAGATACTCCACGGTAATTCATTTGAAGATATTTTCGAAAATCTCCAGGTGATTTATACACGCGCAGTGACAACTGTCTGTGAGAAGCTCGTGAACTTTGGCCCCTAAAAAGGATTGCGTACATTCACTGGATACCGGTGAAGGCAGGAGCCAATGTCAAGGAACATGCGACAATTCCTCAACAGCCTCCTCAATTCGCCAGCAGTTTCCATTGAGCAACACTATAGAATGTCCCCTTGTACCATCTCCACGAAATTAAGGAAAGCAGAAGACAGAGGAGTTAGCTTGTTTCGGGTGTTGATGATGAGAGGAACACACGTTCCATGTATGTGATGTATGGACAGCTGTAGCTGTGTACTAATGAAATGTGCATTTCAAAGTACTTGCTGGCTATTGTGGTTCCCCTCAATGAACTGTCCTTTTTCTATGGAGTCATTGGATAGACGCGTAGAAGCAAGAACCACCTCCTGAGCATTTCACCTAATGTCCCTAGCTTCATGCTCGATGGCATGGGCTAATTCAGGCTCAACCTAAATTGATCGGTCTTGACCATCCATCATATTTGATCCAAAGCCTTATTTCAGCTAAGGACGTCGAATAAAAATAGATACAATGATAAATTTTATATTGGATTTCACAAGTTTTCCCAGGCGTAAGAGATCATCGTGCCCCTAAATCCGCCCCTTCCTCGGTACTAAATAGAATATGATATGATATCTTTCCGCGCATATGCTATAAATTGCTGGTGGGGCTTCTGAGAAATTCACCTTGTGGAAGTTGGCAGCTTCAATTTCAGTGATTTTTGGCATTATCATCCCCCCCCACACCATGTCCTTATGGCCCCCCCGTCTCCGACCCTTACGTCCGTGCATGCACCGTGACAGCTCTAAAAAGGAGGAAGAATCCCAACGGCGGAAATAGGTACAGTGAATCCGCGGCAAACGTACAGAGGACTTGAATGAATCACAAACTGTCTCAGTTTGTCCTTATCTTCTTGGACCCGTAAACCTCTTTCACTTCCTATAAGATCCGTAGTGTTAATGCTGGAAGTTCTATCCTACGTTAGAACAGCCAGAGGTCAATGGCCTCTGTTGCCCGGAATTGTACGTCTGCTCGGGAGAGCTTCCACAATTTCTTCGAGCGCTGGCTTGTCGAGCAGAACCAGTACCTCCAGGAGCTCTTCTCCGCCTCCTCTGCCACTCCCCCGAGCTCGAACGGTTCCGATCTTGATGCCGTCCTGCAGCTGCTGATTGACCGGTTCGTCCGGCACCGCAAACGCTACTACCACACCAAGTCCCAGTGCACGGAGCAGGACGTGCTCTCCATGCTGTCGCCGTCTTGGAGGAGCTCCCTCGAGGAAGCGTTCCTTTGGGTCAGCGGGTGGCGGCCGAGATCGGCCTTCCACCTGCTCTACTCGAAGTCCGGGCTGCAGGTGGAATCCCAGCTCGAGAAGCTGATCCAGGGGTTGAGCACGGGCGACCTGGCGGACCCCTCCTCGCAGCAGCTGTCGCAGGCGGACGACCTGCACCGGAGGACCATAGCGGAGGAGAAGAAGATCTCCGAGAAGCTCGCGCAGCACCAGGAAACAGCCGCGGAGGAGTCCATGGTGGAGCTGTCCCACATTGAGACTGAAATGCTGCAGAACGGAGACGGGGCCGGGAACGGCGGGGGGAGCGGGATCGAGGAGCAGGTCGAGAGCCTGCTTGCGTTAAAAAAGCAAGGGCTCGAGGAGATCCTGAAGAGGGCCGACAAACTGAGGCTGAACACGCTCAAGGAGATCCTCAAGATCCTCAGCCCAACCCAGGGAGTCCACTTCCCGATCGCCGCCGCTAAGCTGCACCTCAGGTTCCATGACTGGGGGAAGAGGCGGGATGCGCAGGCACTTCCTGGTGCAGATGATCCGCTCTCGCGTTAGAACTGAATCGGCAAAAACCAGAGTGCTGAAGACATTTTTCCTTTTCTGATTTTGTAAATATTGCCATAAGTCCACCACTATAATCAATAAACCCTCACTTCTTAAAAGAGTGCGAAAATATAGATCGTGACTCAAAAATCACATACCTTAGCATGTAAAATTAATGGGTCATCATGACTTTAAAACCGTTGAAACTATCTTACAATAATTTGTGAATTACTTGTGACTTAATGACCATAAAGTATATAGATGGGGCTCATGACTCCAAAATTACAATAACTTAATATGAGAAATCATTACTTACGGCTCAAAAACCGTAAAGGTATACAATTCAGACTTATGACTCAAATATTACAAAAGTTCAATACTTAACATATATATATATATATGCAAGATGATATAAGAATATGTGAACTTAACTATAGAATTAGTGGCAGGATTCTAAACTAAACTCATTAATAGGATATTTTAGAAAGTTTTGGCTTAATGGACTTAGAATGAGGTTTCGTTGGACGAGTTTATTTTAACAGACTCTCCTAATATTTCTTGTGGACTTAGAGTATTACATAACCCGTTATTTATTTTATCCAAAGCACATTTAGCAAATGGCATCTTTCTATTGGTTACACAACACATTTAATTGTTATAAGTAGTCAACTTCCTAACATTTGAGAGGAGGTTTTTTTTTTAAAAAAAAACTATACTTGAAAGTTTGGAGCGATTGAAAAGAACCCTTTTATCCTTCCTATCATTGTGTATCCTATTTTATAGAGATTACTCAGCCCTCCTCTCTAGATCTTCTCTATTTCACCCCTTTAGGGTTCTCTGTGCTCAACATCTCTTATCCTCTCCTCCCTTACCATAAGGGACCCTGTCACGGGGCCGATGCGGAACACAAATTTTTCGCACCCCGCTAGGCGTTGACAGCATCGCCTGCCAACCAGCCCTCACTCACAACCGAGGTTTTCCGAAGTCACCTGGCACACGATCACACCACACGAACATGAGCAATATACAAAAGGGAAAAACTCCACTTGTATTCACAATTGTACAAGTATGAAAAAACTCTTTACACGAGCAAACTCACTCAGCTTGTCGAGTATGTGTCTGACGACCTCTGCGCCACTTACACTCCTCACTCGACACACCCTAACCCGACACACTTCGGCGTTACAAGGGTAAACGGGACTCACCTCCCATTCACTGCTGAGCTACAATTGCAGTAGCAACTCTATGCTCTGCCTCGCCTACTCTCCCTCGTGTTTCCAGCTCTCTCTAGCTGCTCTCCTTGGCTCTCCTCTCTGAGACGCCTTGAGACCTTCGTGGTTTCTCCTCAGAGAATTCTGGATCGCTCCTCCTTGTGCCCTCTCGGTTGTCCTCTCTCAGTTGTGGTGTCTTTTGAGAATGAGAATGACCCCCTTTATATAGAAGAGCCTAGCAAACCAGATATGGCAACTGATATATTCGAATCCCTTGATTCGCTCTATCAGGTTTTCAATCTGTCCAATCCCTCTAGGATTGTTTCCATAACTGTCCAATCCCTTTAGGATTGTTTCCATAACAGATTGATTGCCATATTCCTAGGGAAACTTTCCCCGATTGTTTGCTATCACATGATCTCCATCTTGACCATGTTCGTCCCACCTGGACAGCTTCTCGGCCGCACCTGGACAGCTTCTCGGCCGCACCTGGACAGCTTCTCGGACGCACTTGGACACTTGCGCCCCACTTGGTTCCTGATTGATCACCAGCCGCTCCGCATAAGGAAACAATCGAACCTTTCCATGTTGGTGTCAGCGATCCTTATCCCGTGAGCACCGATCCTGCGCTCCACAGCATCCCGTGCACCTTCTGTGAGTAGTCGCGCTCCACGCACTCGATCATCGGGTCTCGCATGATCGAGACTTCACTTGTGTGTCTGCATCTCCACTCGTCCACCGTGCACTATCGCCGACCAGCAACACATGGTTCCTTTGATCATCCCTGGCATGAAGTGATCAAGCGTCTCGATCACTCTCCGCTCATGCCTTAGCATTCCTAGGCTGTCTTGCGATCATCCACCTTGCATTGGTCGACCAGCATCGACCCCAAGGCCTCGGCACTTGCCTTCAGTCCACCAAGTCTTTGCTTCGCACCACTCCGCTTGGTTGCTCAAGCAAGTCTCCTGTCCAGCTTAGCCTCCAAACCACAAACCTTCTCTTCACGCGCCCTGCATAAGCACGTATGCGCTCCCGCAGTCCCGAGGTATGACCGGCGGTACGCATTGTTCCGGCTCATAGCTCATGGCCGTAACAGACCCCCTCTACACTGACACAGAGGATTAGAGCCGTATGGATCGTATTAGCTGTTTATGGGAAATTGGCAAGTTTGTGATATTGTTGTCAGGATTGGTGAGATTAGCATGGAGATGCACGATGGTAGTGAGAGGGCTTATCTGTTCTACGCATGTTCTTGAAGAACTTGATGTTTCTTGATACCTTCTGACCGGCTCGAGTATAAGTAAAGGGCTCAGGGTGGAGGTGCTGTGGAGTGGACTGTATAATCTTGTAGAACGAAGTCCGTACTACGTCACAGGTCGAGTGTCCGATTCTTGAAAAATAGTACCTGGATGGTCCCAGGCATGATTGAAGCATGAACGGGTATAGGTTGATAATCCTCGAAATCCCCCACCAACAGACACGTAACTCGTGATAAAAACTGTTTTGGTCGAGCAGTGTAAAAAAGCACATTCAGGGAGAAGAAGGTACGTAGAACCTGGAGCAGTAGCGACACGGTTTGAGAAGGTACGAGTTTGCTCTCGAGAATCCAGAGACTCTTGAGCATTGGCATGTTGTGATAAGAGACTTCCGTCGGGAAGGCCGTCGGATGACAACTTACAAGAAGCTCGTCACCGTAGGATCATGGTCCTTCTCCCAAGCCATGCTCAAAGAGGCGACGGGTAGCAGATATTCATGACACGAACCGGGTCAGTTCTGCTGGGACAGCTGCCGCCACCCTAGGATTTGACGATAACCGCAAGTTAGACACAATGAGAGAAAGCATAGGTGGCAAAAAAGATCGGATCCATGAGAGATGAAAACATGACTGCTTTGAGAAGACAATTATCCCAACCCATCGTGGATGTGGTCGAGTAATACGACACTCATCATCCCAATAGGAGAATTCGAGTTCGAGTCCCACCTGCGGAGAGGAGCTCTTAACCCCTTAAATGGACCGACCCAGGACGATCCGAATTAGTCAGCTTGACAAATTTCAACTGAATACCGACAATTAAAAAAAAAAAAAAAGAAGAAGACAACTATCCCTATAGGGATCCACATTCCGCTTATCCACTTCGAAACCCGTGCAATGTAAATACTGAACTAGACTCTGAGCAGTTTCATGTGAAGGCAAAATACAGCAACTCCGATATGTTTTGCCTCAATCCGTCAATACAAACACGAGAATACCATTTGACACTGTCGGGTTACACTCGATATCAACGACTCATGATACAGCTCATTGATCTTACGTGCATAATAACGCCCTGTGAGATTGAATCATGGATAAGGCCTAAAATAAAACTTTACAACGGCGGACCACAATACTGATAATGTATAACAACACACTGTCCGGAGATACACAGACCGGTTGGACATCATCATCATGTGAAAGATATCACGTTCCATGAGCGCCATGCGTCCTCGAAGCCCAAATACCGAACACGAGAAACCAGAACACGAACAGGATTGCCCAATAGCGTGCTGGTCCATACTTGATCCTGGTGAGCACAAACTGCAGGAATGACAAGAGAACAAATAGTATCATCAACAATCAAGATCTGGAGCCTCAGATGAGATTCACAGTATGCAGATTCATCTTAACTGAGAAGGTTCTAGAATAACTGTGATTTCAATCAGAAACTAATCTAGAATTGCAGGAATTCAAACATGTGTTTCCTAGGAATGCTCATTAGGAATAACTCTTATAATCTTAAGAGTTACCTGAACCCACACATATCATAAACAACATACTCCATCATCACATATGGCCAGACAAGAGCAGATGAACTGAGAGTATACTGAAGCAGATCTTGAGTTACAAATGGCCAAAAAAGATAGTTGAGAAATAATACTTCCTTAGAGACTTAATTTCCTTGTATATAACATTCTTTTTTCTTCTCAATGTTTTTTCGAAGTAAAGAGCATTAATATGCTTGTGTTACAGGTGAGAACTACTCACAAATCGGAAGAAAACCACAACTGTCAAAGCACAGACTCCACCCAGCAGAATATGAAGACCACTTCGAGCTGTTTTCTGCACATCAAAGTTACTCGGATTATGCAATAATACAACTATGGAAGCAAGCACAAACAAAGCGATGATCGAAGCGACTTATAGATTTTTTTTCCTGGCAATTTGATGTCCATAAACATATGCTAACTACCATAGAATAATATTGAGTAACCAATATTCTGATCCCGCCAGCTAAGACTGACACCTACCTTACCCACTCGTGGAGCTATAAGCCAAGCCAGAGTTACTGTAAGCAGTCCAGTAGCAAGCAAAATGCCAGTGCCTTCGACTGCCCATTTTGTAGCAGGATTTTCAGGAGGGGCATTATCTTCAGCCCCTGCAGCCATAAGTGGCTCAGAAGCAGCTTGGGAAGCTGCAGCACTAGTTTGTACGGCATGAACATTATTGCTGTTATGATTGGGATTAAACCACAGTGAAATCTCACTGAGCCGTTGCCTTCGGATTGCCGCAACCGCATCAGGATCCACACCTGAAGCTGTATTCTGCTGTACAGGATTGGGTTCCCCACTAGCTGTCCTTTCCCTTAACACTTCATAATCCTTCAAAGAACTAACAACTTTTTTGAAGTCAGCAAGTCTAATATTTTTGGCCACATGCCCACAGATTTCACAGACAGTGGATCCATGGCTAATAAACCATTTGAGCGCACAAGCATAATGTACCAATGCAAGATCACTTTTGCAAGAACAGCCAAGCTCCATAAGTGAATCTCCATGCAGACCCATTTCCAAATCTGCACTACAAATATAAATCTCCCCTTCAGGACCGATTATCTCAACAAATCCAGAATCTCTTCTATCATTCCTTGAATTTTCAAGGTTGTGATCAGCCTTGGGATTCCCATTAGTTTTATCTGATTCCTGCACTGGAGGAACAATGCCCAAAAATTCCAATGCGATGTCCCCTCGTTTATCAGATTCAACACACTGGCAGACACGGCAAATTGGGAGTCCTGCCTCTTTTTCTAAACTGTTACGGGCTGGTGTCCTTGACTCATGACTATCACCAGATGAGCAACCCTCATCGACCGGTTCACCATTTGTGGCTTGCGAAGATTTGTTTTTACCCATTACACTAAGCAAAGCAGGATGTCCTCAAGATGTATCTCATTGCTCACAAGCAACTACAACCGAAGCCACATCTACAGGAATACATCTACAACATGAACTCCCCAGCTGCAAAAAATGATGGGGAAGATACAGAAATTTGATTCCCAAGAAAAGTTTGGCAGGTCAGAGATCCTATCCTTGTAGATGCACTACAGAACTGCTAGGATTTTGGCATAATCAGGGTTCTTGATCATTACCTATGACATAGAAACGAAAGAGGACTTAATATTTGTCCAAGATCAGCATAAGATGGATAAAATGTTGAAACATACAGATATTGGCATGTAAAAATGTGTGCGCCTGACCATGCCGGTGCAAACAAAGTAGTCCACTCTCATCAAAATAACAAGCTATTAGAATAAAAATTATAATCTCAGTCCAGTTCAATATTAGTAGACATAACAACAAGTGCAGTCCAAGTGTCAATGCAATAATCATCCATAAGTTGCAAAGGCGAGTCACCAGACAGAGATCATCTGCTCCTAACTATTAAGATTTCGAGCTACAAATGAGGCATTTCCCGATTGGAACCTGTGAAATTCCCGTCGTTTAAGCAGAAGTGGAAACACATTTTGGATGGACAGCGCAGGCATAAGAATCAAAAGCAGTAAAAGCTCCCCGAGCACAAATCCTTAACAAGAGTAGCGAATCGTTTCCAAACACCTACTTCAGGTCCAATTTTGTGGCGATTTCTCGGTGGACGCGAGATTCAAATCTCGCCGCAGATACCAAGATCTCCCCCCGCGCTCTATATTTCCACAGAATGAACAGAAAATTAAACACCGAAGCTCATACAGGTAGAATTGCACGGATTGGAAGCAGAAAAGGCTGCAACATAGCTCAGGCTCCGCCAGCAGAGCACCTTATTCTAGGAGGCACGGCAATCGATTGTCGAAAAAATCGCCAATACATGAAACGCTCAGGTCGAACACATAAGACGTACGGAACCGAGAATGTGCGTGTATGAGAGAGAGA
Source organism: Sonneratia alba (assembly GCA_900174645.1). Taxonomy (NCBI): domain Eukaryota; kingdom Viridiplantae; phylum Streptophyta; class Magnoliopsida; order Myrtales; family Lythraceae; genus Sonneratia; species Sonneratia alba. The sequence continues at coordinate 5,759,446 of FWPY01000028.1, read as the reverse complement.
GAGAGAGAGGGGAAGCGAACCTTATCTTCCATCTGACAATCTGATCCGTTGCTTGAGGAGAGCAACAAAGGTATCGGATACTCGGTGAAACTCTTCCTCCACTCCGTTAGCGAGCGAGAGCGAGAGAGAGAGTGGGGGTAATAGATTTGCAGAGATTTGCAGAGACGAAGAGGCGTTAGGTGATGTGGGATGAGATGTGAATGAATCTCTCTCCTCGGTCTCTCTCGCTCTCTCTCTCTCTCATCCGAGTATTTATAGGGTCCATTTGTGTCATGATGAGATGCCATTGTCCGCTTATCACCTCCCACCTCGTCGTCCCACATGAATATGTCAATTTAATTTTTATTTTTATTTTTATAAATATCATATTTTTACATATAATTCCCTTACCTTTTTTATACCACAATTCAATTGTATATTATATATTGAATATGTGTTCCATCGTCATCAGCCATTAATTAATCTCTCTCTCTTATTTTGTATAGTTTAACTTCAAATATCCCTATATTTTAATTTTGAATATCTCTTTTCGTATTATAGTACATGTATTATTAAGAAAAAAACTATATAATATATATGTCCTTATATTTATCTATATCAATGATTCAGGCCACATATGGTAAAGGATAATATGTATATTTCCATTAAAAAGAAAAATATTTTATTATCCATCAAAATCTTAAATTTTGGGAAATCAGTCAAGATTTTTCAAGGTGTTTAGGATGAAGCATACACATCAAGAAGCTTTTTAAATATTAAATAATCTACGTTGAAAAGAAAGTATATAAAACACTAATTTTTTTGGAGTAAATATATATATATAAACACTAAAATTTAAGTAAATTAAATAGTGCATATAGTTTTTTTATATGGTCAATTATCATAAATAAAATTCTCTTTTTATTTATAGACTACATGTGAAGAAGTGGAATTTACTTTTTAATAAATGCCTTCCACAAATATGGATTTTCTGAATAGATTTCATTTCTTATGCAAAAATTACCTTTAAAATTACGTTATTTAATTTCACTGTAATATTGCATTATTCACATAAATGCTCAATAAGGAAATAGGAATGGCAGGGGGCGGAGGTGGAGCGGGTATATACAAAGGTCCAGACTTGCCCCCCACAACCTTGGTCGACATGACCCGACCCGAGACCCGCCATAGACCTGTTCAGGTTGTCCTGTGGCCCAGCCCACCCCATTTCGACCCGTGATATAAAAATGATTAAAATTACATTAAATATAAAATAAAATATGATACAGTATATATTTGAATATGGCGTATCTGTTTAGAGGAAAAAAATTATTTTTTACCTTATTTTAAAAACAATTGGGTGATGATTCGCCTTAATAAGCCCATATTAGTATTATAATGTAATATGATTGAAAAATAGCATTACTTTGAACATATATAGTTATTAATTATTCTCTCTAAAAGACAAATTATATCATCTTTTTGTTTATTATTGCGCAATATAAAAGTTACGTAGTATATGATTCTTTTATATGGAAATTAGTAGATTATATGGTAACTAGTTCCGCTGCAAATTGAGGCTGATTTCCAATGAAAAGGACGATATAGCTAGATTCCTGGATATCCTTGAACCAATTAACCAAAACGCGGAGAAGAAAGCATCAAATTCGGACTTCGCAAATGGAGAAATTCCTTGAACTGCTTGATGTGAAGAAATAGCTCGAAGCCCTCCGCCGTGGACTTTGCCAATAGGACAAGAGGGTCGATCTACAACAGCAAGAGAGGCAGATGATGGGGCTGGACCCGGGGGGCAAGTTGCGACCAGACTCGGATGCTGGAAGCTTTCGTAAAATGAAGAAGAGAGGCCGTCCGAGAACTTTGCGACTAGGGTTTTCTTGTGTTTGCAGTTACGCATGGGAAACAAACGTGAGATTCTTCCTTTCTGCTGGGTGGTTGTTTAGATACCAACAGGCTCGAACTCAACAGGATCGATCGAGTAGGGGTTTCCTGGAAATATCGATTCGTGGAATGATCAATATCCTTCCAAGAGCAGATACCCGGGTCTGTGATGGAAGAAATTACAAATTTCCATTCGTAAAACAGAAGCTCATGGATCGATGCATCTATGCTGGTGAGAAGAGGCTAGAGTCAGTCCGGACATTTATGGAGCGAGACAAGTTTGCCTGCGACGTAACCTTGGGCATGTCTCAGCCAAATAATCATAGACCGACAAATACAACAGCGTTGGAGCATGTCCACTAACGAAAACACAATTCAAGAAAAAAGAACTACATGAGAGGTCAGGGCCAACTCAGTGGATTGTCGGCTTCTGAAGGAAAACCCTCCCAAGTGTTTCTTTTTCTTCTCCTCCTTTTTTTTCCACTAACATTATCCGGTGAAGTATAGTAATAATGCAACCCCCGAAGGCAAGCTCCGCGGCCATCTCGTCGTCCAATCCGCATCAGAGTTCCATTCCCGGTCGTACAATGCAGCCGACTTTCACCTGCCAACAACAAACTAAAATCGATCTGATGGCTCAGACAAGATTAACTAGATGCATCCTAACCTCTTCCAGACGGCATGATGCTATACCCAGTATTCCTCCAACCCTGTGCAAGCCTCCAACTAGGAAATAGCAACCGTTGCCATTTCCTTTTCATATTAGAAGCTTTAAGGTCAACAGTCGGAGGGAGATCTTCAGATAGGCTTCGTGCGTAACATACACACATACACGCATACATATTCATTTGCCTTCATCCACATTGTCCAAATAAAATATCCACCAAAAGCAATGTTCAAACACTGAAGTTCACAAATAAACAGCCTATAGTCTTTAACAATGTCCCTGCATATAGATGTTGCCATTCACGAATCAAAAGTAAATTAAGATCCTAATATTTTGAGCTCCCGGTTGTTTGATCTCACTTGAATGCCTTCTATCCACGACAGCATGACAGACAAAGTCCCCAACAGGTTGAAGTTGTTGCCCCACACCAGCAGCTATTTCTCCAGATCCATCCGACCCTGTACGTATCGAATTTGTTCTTGAGAATACAAAAGTTTATAAAGACTGATGATGAAACCCTATGAAAATAAACAGAGGTCTGAGTTCCTTGTGATGGGATTTGTCAGAAAAATCTCAGAAGGGCTTCTGCTGGGTGTTGGGATAGGGAAAGGAGAACAGGTCCTGCTGCGGAAGAGGAGGGAACTGGTTCATTTGGAGTTGAGTATGAGGGTAGAACTGGCTCATCTGAAGGTGAGACTGAGCCCCGAAAAAGTCAGCATCACCCATGAAGCCCAGCATGGAGTAGTCGAACCCCTTCTCAAGATCCCTCTCAAGGTCGTCTCGCTTGGGCTCACTCTGGACCTCCTTGTCTGCGGCGTTGAACTCAGGAGAGTTCATATGCACCGAGCTGCTCGACTCGGGGTGCAGCTTGTGGACCGAGCCCAAGGTCTCCACCACATGGGCCTCACTGTTCCCAGGCCAATTGTTTGAGGGCTTCGGGTACAGCTGCAGCCCGATCTCCAGTGAAACCTCGGGGTTTTCTTCCTCCACTTCTTGGGATGACTCCAAGTCGGATTGTTCAGTCAGCGTGTACTTCTCAATGTACCCTTTCTTATTGTAGAGTCTGCAGAGGACCCACTCATCAAGCTGCAAGCACGGAGAAGAAGACATTAATTAAAATGACTCAAAGAATCCTCCTGTGATCTGTTCATTAAAGACAATGTCGTAATACAATAGTTAGAAACCGTAGAATTGTGAAAATATCACATGTGCCATATCAAAAGAATGATTAGGAATGCTCATAGTTAGTGCATACGACATAGATCAACTGATGTACCCGCAGCTTGTTCTTCTTCCCCTTGGAGGAGCGGTCCACATTAGCGAGTCGATATTCATGCATAATCCAGTTGGTCTTGATCCCATCCTGTTGTCTCCCAGCATAGAAGACGAGCGACTTCTTGATCGCTACCGTCCTGGGCCGCCCAATCGGCCTGTCTGCCCCAGTGGCCTTCCAGTAGCCGTTTCCAGCCGCCCGGTTCGGCCTTTTGCCATTGGGGTACTTCCTGTCCCTTGGAGAGAAGAAGTACCACTCCTTTTCGCCATATGTCGCCATTCCTGCACCAGATGCCGAGTTATTACGTCTGACTTTACGAGCTTTAGATTCTGATTTTAATCGCGTAATCACCACGTGAAGTGCGTCACTAACCACACGTGCATGAAAAAAAAATATATTAAGGTTGGAAATCACACTCGGATTCAATGATCCAATACCAAAAGGCGAATAAAAATTCATTTTGACTAAAAACATCTCTTTCCGTTAAGATTCAGTTTTCAATAAATTCTATGAGGGCTGAACTCGAGACATGGGGTGACGTGTGGAAAATAGCATGTTACAAAACGATCCGAACATGTCCAGATGGATCACTTGTAATTGACCTAGAATTACTCCAGAAAGAACAAGCCAATCCGTTGACTCAAGTAAAACTCCATGACTGAAGGAAGCGATAAGATGTAAAGAGACGAAAAGAGAACTTGATCGGGCTGTACCGGGGAGCTGCCATGGGTTGTACTTGTACAGGTCGATCCCAGCAATGACAGAGGAAGGGAGGGCGAGACCACGGCATTTCCGGACGAGGTAGTCGTGCACAAGCTCGTCGTCAGTCGGGTGGAACCTGAAGCCGGAAGGGAGGACCAGATCACGCTCCATTGTCTCTCTCTCTCCCTCTCTCAAGACCCTTAAAACTCTCTGACATTCAACAGTCTCTCTCTAGCTCTTGTGAGTGGGTGAGAATAAGAGGTGGAGACCACGGTCTTAATATGGAGAAGGTGAGCGGGTGACTGAATGTCCAACCTCGTAGTAGCCCGGAAAGGTCAGGCCGGTGTGGCAACTATGTGCATTAAATTGGGTAGGGATTGCTTACTCATATGGACAGCTTTCTGGCCCAAAAAAAAAACTATATTGATTATTAATTTAATCAACATAGCCATCAGAAGTTATGATAGATCTATCAGCTGCTGTTACTTGTCGTGTCACTGCAAAATAGAATCATTTAGAACTTCCTCAATGTCTAATGTCCCTAAGGATGAATAATATTGAAAATTTTTCATATAAATTACCCAAAAATTATTTTTAAAAAGGTTTGGGTATGGTTAATTATAGCACTTTTGGATGCCCATGGCGTGTTCATCATGTGGGTAGTAGGCTGTAGCTGTTACAGCAACGGTGGTCCGACTGCCAGTGACGTCGCATTGCACCCAACGATTTTAACTAGACAAAGTCGCCTAATAAGTTGTCATCATAGAATAATTATTTAGATTCGCCCTTGAAGCCCGACATTTTAAATATGTTTTGTCGTTACCCGCAGGGGAGAAAACTGAATTCCCGATCCCATATGCTTAATAATTAAGATAAGCTACTTCTAGAAGCAGTCCATGCTAGATTTTACCAACTCGGTGCATTAAATTGCACCAATTCACCATATAGGCTGGCAGAAAATCCCAATAATTTACCCTTGCCAAAGCATGTTTTAAGGAAAGTAAAATCTGTCAAGCGCGGGAGGCACCGGCACGTGACCTCATCCGGCGACCCCATTTACGACAGCTCTTACCTCACCAATTTCAGATGGTCGGTCCCCGTGTCGCGGGGAGGATCGCCGGTGGTTCTCGCCGCCAGGTCCTTCGGGCCCGTTGACTGCTGAGTGCTGGCCCTCTTGGTGCCGCCGTCAAATCCATCTCCGCTTTCTTTTGGCGTCTGACCAATCACCTAGTGACACGTGTCAGGAATAAATTAGCTGATACCCATCAACACTGTCTTCATATTCATAAATTTAATTTTTTTTGTGGTGCGAATTAAGTTGAGTTAAATTAAGAATTCAAAAAAAATGAGAAAATATTATAAAAATTAGAGCAAATAGCTAAATGAATATTAACCATTAATATAACCTGAAATAAATATTATTTCTTGGAGAAATTTTAAGGCATTAAGATATACGATGCATAATTTATTTAATCTTAAAAATAATTCATAACTAATTAGCTATCATAAAATTTATGCCGGTAGACATAATTGAAAATAATAAGGAAAAAATAAAGGTCAAAATAATTTAAAAACCTTATAGCAAGAAATTTCTATAAGTCTAAATTTTTAAGAATTCTAGGGTTCAACTTTTAGTTTTTTTAAAAATAATTTTCTAGCATTCCTCTAGGGATTTAAAGTTAATTACGAATTTTAGGGTTTTTAGAATTTTCAAGATTTTTTTAGAATTTTTTTTAATCATTTGAAATTTAAGACTCATTATTTGTTTACCATGATTAATTTCATATTACCATACATATATATATTAACACTTATTTCTTGGAAGATATTTTTAATGCCAAGAGGAATGTCTATTTATGATATTTTAAAGAAATTACGGCTGTCTCCTCATTAATATTCATCAATAATAATATAGGCATGGAGAGCAAGTAATATAATCACAATAATGTGGCTCATATATGGAATACACAAGTCCATTTATGCAATTTTAATCCCCCGCTATTGTTTGGTGAAAATAATTAATTAATTTCTCTCAATATTATTAAAATTTTAAAGTTATTTTACCAAAAAAAATCGGTTTATTGGAAACCCTAAATCGATTTTGCATTCCTCTATACTATTGAGTTGCCGTCTCTCTTCCCGGTCCCCTTCGTAGATATACCCTAGTCGTTCTCCCTCTTTGCATATTCGATCTCTCTATTCATTCCGATGCGTCTGTCTTCCATTCATGACCTCCGTTGGCCTCCATGATCCGTTCAACACGGAGGTAAGTCCCTCTTCCATGCAAGGTCGCATCACCTGGTTTCCTCTCGTCGTCGTCTCCATCTATCTCGCTCTGATCTCAGCTCGCTCATCTTCTACGTCTCTCTTCCCTTCAGCGATAGATGACTCGCTTTTTTTGGTGAATTTGTTTCTCGGGATGCTTCGGTCTCGAATGCCGTCAAAGGCTCTCCATCTCTGGATATTCTTCTCGTTCTGGAAGCAAAATGATAGTCGAGGCATTCGAGTGCTCCCAATTTATTGCTTTCACACTTCCTCTCCGCGGGTAAACTCCCCTTCTCTCTGGCATCAGTTTGCCCGGGAACGGTGACTTGGACCGAAGCAAACATCACACAAAAACCAGAAGCCGGCCGCTTCCGACATAGTTTTGAGGTAAGCATTGATCGGATGCCCAAAGTAGGCTTTGCTCCTCGAAAGAATCTTAAATAACAATATAGTGGGGGAATAGTGGACAACATTAGTATATGTGGACTTAAATTATGACACAATAACTGGGTAATCGACAAATGATTCTATTCAACACGTGATAAAATAGATGCAGCCAATAAAGATATTTTGGTCGATGGGTGGCCTGGACTTTCTGGTGATGCATTTGACAGTGAATCTAACGGACCGACTTCAAGTTCAAGATTCAATCCATGTATCACAGTGTCGACCCATATTCCTTCCTCGATTTATGAAACGGAAAAAAAAAATGTTGATGAAGATTGTGAGGTGTAACAATGGATGACCTAACCCGAAAGGTCCGCCTTCCCGTCAATGGCAAGGGATCCTACGTGAAATCGGGCAGTCTGAAAACTGAACCCACCATGATCCGGTGATCACGACTATGAAAACCCAAGAAATAACAAATCCAGAAGCAATAGGTTCCGGCTCGAAAGTGGCTTGAATCAGACCTTGAAATTGAAGATGAAATTCAGCATGTCTAGGGCAAAATCTACAATCAAACTTGAACCAGGAATTGGAAGCATAGCCAACAGGGGATAGATAGTACAGGATATCCTATTAGAAGTCTCTAATCGAATATCCCTACGTGAGGGAGAACTAATGTACTTTGTCTCTATAAATGAAATTTAGATAATAGACAGACAAAAAAAATGCGGTAATTAATTTGAGTTGAGTTTCTAATAATTATTTAAAATTATTTTAAAAAAAATTTCACAACTAAAGTTTTTAGTGGGCCTTGCTGGGTGGCCCGATAAATATTTGGGCGCTGTGCTCGTGCCTATCATTGCTAGGCCAATATCTTATTGGGCCGTGCCGCCACTGCATGATAATATATTGGGCCGTGCTGGCCGAACCTATAAGACCGGGCTCTAGGTTTTTAGTGCTGTTGGTATCGGTTTATAACCTATGATAAATAGGTTTCGGGTTTGACATTTCCCTTTCCTTTTTCATCTTCCTCCTCTGTCTATTAGAAAGATATATATATACATACACGTTCGAACATATGCTTGTTTTTAGTGAGATATATATATTTATAACTATATATATATATATATGTTCAAATGCTGAATTGTGATACCTAGGTTATAAATATGCATGCTTTTTTTTTATATAAATATGCATGTACATAGAGCTAGCAAAAAGTGGTATGGCCCAAAAGCGCATGGCACAAAAAAAGTGCCTAGGCCGTTGCTTTCAAGCCATGCTAGCACGACATGAAAAAAAATCATGTCTTGCCTACTCGAAAGTACAAAAAAAATTTATAATAAAAAAGAAGATTATAAAATTTTTTAAAAGTGATTAATTATATATATAATTATATTTTAATAGTTATTTGATTATTTTATTTAAATTAATATAAATTTTTAGATTAATTGGTCAATTATATGGTATCAAAAATTTATTTAAAAATATAGATTATTTAAATTTATTTTTAAAAAATAATTATTTATACAATTTGTACCGGGTACGGTCCGGTATTTTTGGATCGCCTAATTTTTTCATGCCGTGCCAGCACAAATTGCCAGCTCTACCTGCACATTCAGTCGGAATACTTCACGGGAAGTTCCCGATATATGAAGAATGGAGCTGCGGAGAAGGTCGGACTACTTCGCGAGAACGAACTTGGTACAAGGTGGAGAGCTCGGAAGTCAGATGGAACAGAGATAATTAAATGATAGCCTACGCACATTGCCTGGTCTTCGAATAAGTTAATTTGGCAGTCCTTTCGGCAAGCCAGAGCGCTCCCGGCTGGCTCCCAGGCCACTTGCCCCCGAACCTGAGCACCACGGGTAAAGGAAGTCCATCCAAGATGCTACAAGTACAAACTTTAGCTTTCAAGCTGTGTACGTACTTCTAGAAACTCCGAGGAATGCATGTTTCCTCATGCTGTCATGTAAGTATAATCTGCCTGCTGTTCAGGTATCATGTTCCTCGATCGTTCGTAGTACTGTCACGGAATCTGCTGGCTGTGCTAGAAGAAGACGGAGTTGGAGTCACCATACCTGCTGACAAATTAAAGGAGCGCTCATCTAAACCATAATCTTCTGCTGGAACAAGGCCCGAGTTCTCTCTGCAAGGTAAGGACGATGAAGGGGAGATTTGAACTTTTGAGTGAAGATTTTCCTGTCGAGAAACTCTTGGTTCTTTTGCCGTTAATTTTCACGTTGATCATACTTGCCGAAAAAACTGGATGTTTTTGTCTCAACGTAGTAGACAACAGGAGCTAAATGGCTTGGAACATGCTGAGCTTGGGACCTTGGGTACCGTGTTTAGTCTTCGTTTTAGAGCTAACTAGTAGATGTTTGTAGGTCCGAAACAGAAACCTGAGAAGAACGAAAGGGAACAATCTTCGCTGGTCATATGTCACACGTCTTTTCCGAGCTTAGAATGCACGAAACAGATGAACAGTCGGCCAGCTACCGACATGAAACCATAAAGTCACGAAGTTTAAAGGCTTCGGGAATGAAAGGGCACAGTAATTGAGTTGTATTGGGTTGAATTCAAGATTCCAAATATGAGCCTTAAGCTGAAAAGTGAATACAAGACAGTGGTGCTGAAGAAGACCATAACAAGAGCTTCTCAGGTTGCGACTGTTGCATAATACCATGATGGCTTTGATAGGGCAAACGGGCATCTAGCCTAAGAAGACACCGAGCTCATCGAACTAGTTACTAGCATGAATTGGTTAAGGTATTCGACGTCTCTTCCTCCTCCTGCGAAAAATTCAGTGGGTTCTTGAACTTTGATGGACTGGACGTGCTCGAACCTGCAGTGATCAACACCACCGAGCTTCCGAATACCAAACTCCAGGAAAAACTCAACGAGTAAGTTAAAAAATCGTTCGAGATTCCAATGCCTCTTCTGTGCATTGAAATGATACCTGGAAAAGGCACCTTTTAATTTCTAGGCCTTCAATTCAATTCGTTCCACACGGTGCCACTGATCTCCATAGCCTAACCCCTACTACTTACTACTGTTGTACGCATGACCCACCACCACTTAGAAAGCTAAGTCAAACCCACCTTCAATGGTTCTAACACTCTCAGTTTTAATTTCCACATAACGATCCATGCCTTCTCAACGTGCATTGTCCAATCAATCATAAAATATCATCTCTGACACCAGTATATGTCACTTCTCGTCCATTTCTTTCATTCTGGCTAGTCAAGGGCTGATCATTAATTCGGAGGGAGCACCGATCACTTCAAGCCGGTCGTATCGTATTGTGGACTTGGCCCCAACTGACTATGACCGACCCAGAGTACGCCCGATACCTGATACCAACCATTCATTTTTGGAAACCGAAAGATGCTGCCCGGTATACTCCTGCGACAGGGGAAGGTAAATTCCCTATGTGATTAGTAAACACGTCTGAACATCCAACTACTATACAAAAGGCACAAGACTTCTTGTACTCCTAACAGAAGAGAGGTAACTAGGAGGAGAAGCCTCGCCGTGAACATTATCATCCGACACGAGAAAACAAAACCTGGCTGGTTTCGAGTTCATCCAGAGGACGACTACTGTCTAGAATTACACACTGTCAAAACCGATCTCCAAGAATGTCGTTGTCCACCCGTTCCTTCCGCTGCGCGGCAACTCATCTATTGCGTTCACAACTTATTTTGATGTCCATACGCTTGCTGGGCACTAAAGTTCAGTCAAAATAATATATTGATCAATATCATGTACATTAATTAAGTCGAGTGAAAGTTCCCAAGTTGTTGCCTGGTAACATTATGAGAGCACTTTTCATGGTCCAGCAACCTATCCTTCCTCAGTCTTTGGGAATCATCTAATATCTAAATTATGATGAATTTTGACTTATCCATATTCGAACTCGGTTGGTCCGATGGGTAGGTAGATGGTGTGGTTTATGAGCTTTCCTTGTCTTGTTTCCTACCCCTTTTTTTTAACGGTTAATATGGGATTGGAATCTCAAAGCATGTTAGCAAACTTTTTGGTCTGTCTCTACTTACCATGGTCTTGGCTCTCTTATGTTTGCGACATTCTTAAACTTTACAATGGGGCCGTTTCCGAAAGCATGAATTTGTCGATTGCCATATGTAATTTCCTGTTCCCTTTTTTGGAGTTGGAACTCGGAATAGTCTCTTGCTAGTCTTTGAACTTCCGTTGTACTTGAAATTAAACAATTCCCAAGGAATAGTGGTGCACATCATAGTTTTTAAAATTGAATCGGGCCGATTAGTTCAACTAGAAACTGGCCATTTACCTAGTCCAGTTTCTAAAATTAATTTAATTATATTATAAATGCAGTCAATTCTAGTTAAACCGGCTTGTTTCTGATCAGACCAACGAACCCAATTGAATATGTAAAAAAATCAATTCACTTAAAATTTTTTTAAAAATAAAAATATATTATAATATAATTATTTTATTATATTAGATTTACACTTATATTTTATATTGAACTTGGGTTAATATGATGACAATATTATACATTTTTTATTATAAATTAATGTTGAATTATGGTATTATATCAATTCATGAATAATATTATATTATTAATATTATTTATTAAATATACAGTTCGATTTTAAAAATTACAGTGGACATTGCACTCATCTCCCACTCCGTCCATTTCTCTTTACTCTCCTTTTTTTACCAAAAAAAAGAAAGAAGAGAAAAGAATGATTGTGAGATTATTGCTAAATATGGGAGGGTAAAAAAATCAAATTTCCATTTTGGGTAAGAATGAAAGTACATGTGCTGAGGGCTGTGATGACTGGATTATGAATCGGCAGCCCATGAGACGAGAGAAAAATACCACACGATTTTATCTTACCAACATCGAAATAAATCGAGAGGAAAATTGCCACTTTTTTTTTAATTTTTGGATATTTTTTACTTTCCCTACTTTCAATATAAATCTTCATTATCCAAGGATTGTTTGTATGATTAAAATATTTTGAAAACTAAAAAGAAAAAAAAACCCAAGAAAATCATTGGAAGTGAGACCGAGAGTTGGCATGGAAGATGGGCCTTTTTGGGTGTGTGATGATTTTGGTATGGGCCGTTGACAGCTTAATTCAGCCTTTTTGGGTCCTCCATCACGTGGGTTTCCACCCCCCTCCATCTTAAAATAAAACTATTTATTATTTAATAATAATAATATTATTATTATTATCCAATTTTCTCATTCAAATGGACGTTATAAATACCCGTTGCCTCCCGGTTTCTCCCTTCATCCCTATCTCCTCTGCTCTACCTCAACCCCCCCAACTCTCAGTGCGTCCCCAAGAGTGTGAGTGAGATTGCTGATTAACCTTAGCTTAAAGAGCAGCGTACATAGGTGTCCTTTCGTTGACAGCCTTTTTATTGGTCGGCGTTAGGATCGATAGGCTCCGCCGAGAAATTCGTGTTGTTCGCAGCAATCTCACTCACTGACATACCCTTGCTCCCTGTTCTTGCTCTGTGTTTTTTTTTTTTTTTTGTTTGCCCCCCCTTCTCCTGAGCAAAGATGGGTGAGAACGCTGCCACAAGGAACCACCACCTCCAAGTTTTCGACGTCTCCATCGACATGCTTCCGCAGAGCGGGGGCCCCATATGCTTCGACTCCTTCGATGACGATGGCCGCCCCAGGAGGAGTGGTAACCTCTTCACTCTCCCTCCATCTCCCCCTCTCTGTTCGTGCCCCCGACGACGTCGATTCTGTCCATGGAGAAGATATAAGGACTTAAGACTAATGCACGACGCCGACCTTCTTGTTTCCAGGGACTGTTTGGACAGCGAGTGCCCACATAATAACTGCAGTGATAGGGTCGGGGGTGCTCTCTCTGGCCTGGGCCATAGCTCAGCTTGGGTGGATCGCCGGACCAGCTGTGATGCTCCTGTTCTCCTTTGCGAGTTACTACACTGCCTCCCTCCTATCGGACTGCTACCGTGCTGGCGATCCCATCTTCGGAAAGAGGAACTACACTTACATGGATGCTGTCCGTTCGATTCTTGGTAATTGCAGCAGTTCTCAGAAACCAACGTCAAAGAAGCGCTGGAGTCAGATCATCACCGAAGATATTCTTGATAATTAATCCTTATGCTTTGTGCATTTCTGCTTTGCAGGTGGAGCTAAGGTCAAGGCCTGCGGTGTCATTCAGTACGTGAACCTGTTCGGGATCGCCGTCGGATACACCATCGCAGCATCTATAAGCATGATGTAAGAAAGGACTGGAACCTCTCTGACAATATGACATCCTATCACATATTTCTTGTTCTTGATGGTAACAAAAGGCAATTCCATGGTTCTGACCCAAGAAACTTTCTGCTTCATGTCTGATTCTTTGATCGGCAGGGCGATCAAGCGATCGGATTGCTTCCACGAGAGCAGAGGGAAAAACCCATGCCACATGTCGAGCAACCCCTACATGATCATGTTCGGGATAACAGAGATTCTTCTGTCTCAGATCCCGGACTTTGATCAGATCTGGTGGCTCTCGATCGTGGCTGCAGTCATGTCCTTCACCTACTCGGCCATTGGCCTCGGCCTCGGAATCGCCAAAGTTGTAGGTGAAGGATCGGTTCTTTAGATGATAACTCCTTATAGTCTCTGATCATAAGACCTCAAAATAATAAGCTGAAACTTCGACTTTGGTGGGCAGCTACTGGGACTTTCATGGGCAGTCTCACGGGGATAAGCATCGGAGATGTCACAGAGAATCAAAAGATATGGAGGAGCTTCCAAGCCCTCGGAGACATTGCCTTCGCTTACTCGTTCTCGGTCATCCTCATCGAAATTCAGGTGCGCTACTTCTACCCTATTCTTCTGTCCGATTTGGTTGATCTTAAACCATTTTCCTGTTCTCGACGAACCAAACAACAATTTCAAGAGCCACTCCCAGAATCCTAAGTTCATGCTGAGCATCCTCTCCATGCAGGACACCTTAAAATCTCCACCTGCAGAAGCAAAGACGATGAAGAAGGCGACGTTACTCAGCACTGGAGTCACCACTACGTTCTACATGCTCTGCGGATGCATGGGCTATGCAGCTTTCGGAGACCTTTCCCCTGGAAATCTCCTCACGGGCTTCGGATTCTACAAACCCTTCTGGCTCCTCGACATTGCCAATGCAGCGATTGTGATCCATCTGGTCGGGGCATACCAGGTCTACTCCCAGCCCATCTTTGCGTTCATCGAGAAATCAGCAGTTAGCCGCTGGCCACACAGTGACTTCATCACCAAGGAATTCAATGCCCCAATCCCGGGTCTCCGGTGGTTCAAGCTAAACCCGTTCAGGATGGTGTGGAGGTCGGCATTTGTGGTCCTGACCACCGTGATATCGATGCTGCTACCGTTCTTCAATGATGTAGTCGGGATTCTCGGAGCGTTGGGGTTCTGGCCTCTCACGGTTTACTTCCCAATCGAGATGTACATCGCACAGAAGAGGATTGAGAAATGGAGCACGAGATGGGTCTGCCTTCAAATGTTGAGCATGGCGTGCCTCATGATTTCACTCATGGCTGCTGCCGGTTCGATTGCTGGAGTCATGCTCGATCTCAAGGTCTACCGGCCATTCAAGACAAACTATTAGGGAAAGCCCCAGAAACAAGAAAAAGTAGGTGCCATTGAGCTCCGGGAACTCAAGTTCAGCTCATCTGTCTATTGAATTAGAATATCCTTAAACGGTTGTTCTGGTGTGGTTTGTTTGCAGTCTCAAAACTTTCTATTTCGGGTTTAGCTTTCTCGCCAAATTATGTGAATAATATTTGTATCCGATCTTCCCGGCTAATTCGGTTCTTCTTCCTCATTGCGCCAATGATGAACTGATGATCTTTACACTCTCGGTGTGAAGTGTACTATAAACCGAGAGATACCGACTTTTACTATCGTCCAGGTCAAGGTTTAGCTAGTGAGCCTTCTCGGATCAAGCCCGAGAGCAACAACACAGGTGACAAAACCTCGACAATGAAGAGAGAAAGTTAAGGAAGGGATCATGAGAGTATGATCTCTCAAGAAGGGAACTAGTGAGGAGATGAGTAGAACGCGGTAGTGTCGCTTCATCGGTAGGGTCACCCTTCACGACCGACAACACCGGTCGATCTGATTGATATTCCTGGGTCTACAGATTACGGGCTGGCGCATCACTGAACGTGCGACTGTCTTCTCCAAACTTTATATGATATGACTGAAGATTCCGGCGCTAAGGCAGAAGAAATCATCTAGTCGAATGTGGGGCGGAGAGGGAGAGAGACGTCTTGGTTGCTGTTCTGCTAATGATGAGCTCAAAGATCTTGTCCACATACTCGATCATGCACATGCAACCGCAGGGCCAAGCCAAGCCTGCCGAAGAGAGGAGAATCTAATCACATGCCCGTCATTGGCGACCCGTTCCGGTAAACCATTGAAAGACCGACTCTCTCAAATCGTTTCAAACTTTCTGGAATCGATACGACGGAGAATTATGGTGCGAGACCCGCAGAGAAAGCATCAGGCCAGGAGTTATAATGTCAGCTGGATCGACAACAGGCATGACTTCCCGCATCCCCTCGTTGCCCGTTACAGCTCAGCTCGCGAGTTCTCGTTTGGTGCCAGAGAACACGCATTAGACTGCTCCGTGCACCTGAAGGAGCAGCACCGACGAGGACATCGGCCCCCGTTAGATTCCTCTCTGAGGTGACACAAATCAACAAGTAGAGCAAAGTCGCAAACCTTTTCAACGGTAGAGAGGAGAAGGAAAGAGACCGGAGCCAATTGATCTCACGGGCCATCACGGCCATCAATAGTGCTTCCAATATATATATATATATATATATTGTATGTGTGTGCGTGTGTGTCCATGATCTCAAAATATTCTTTTCCCATCAATAAGTGCATGGGAAGATTTTTTTTTTTTCCTTTTCCCTCACGGTTTTACAATGGAGATCAGGAAGGAAAAAAAATAGAATAAACAAGTACATAAAAAAATGGACGATCGTAATTTTAAATTTAGAACTCCACATTCGATGGGCAATATTCTACACGTGATATCCAATTAGGATATGATTGGTACAACTTGCAGGTGGCTCTGAGTACAGCAAATTGGACACGTATCATACGGACATGAGCCCAATCTCCAGTCCACGGCTTTCCAGAGAAGGTGACCTGTCACGAGGGGATCATAGAGACCGCACTTTCCATGGCCTGCCTCCTCTGGCTAAAAGCCATGTCAGTCCAAACATGCAAAATCATGAGACTCAACAAATTAAGAGTGACACTGTTCAACTTAATAAGAGCAGAGCGCTACTGGCTATTTGTTTCTCAACATGATTTAGCAGAGCAACTCCTGAGGACCGCAAAATCTATTGCTAGCCTCAAGATTCTGAAATGCACATACCTATATAACACTTGGAGAAGAAGTTGTGAGGTACATGACAGTAGCGTTGGAGGAAAAGAGTACTGGAAGATAATTAAGGAATACCCAAAGGAGGACCTTTCACACAAGAATATCATCATCTCAATACAATAGCATACAAGAAAAATAAAGAAAACTAATCTATATCACATACCAAATTGGTTTTTTTTTAATTTTATGGCGGGGGGTGGTGGGGGTGTGAATGACATAATAAAATGCGAAGGAAAAAAGGAAAACCAAAAATCATAGGAGAAAGAGAGCCTTCTCACTCAGAATGAGAAGATTGATCATTAATTCTTCAGCTGGAAATCACTTGTATTTTATGCTAATCTGCACAAAATCCACCTTTGGGACCACTACTATAAGCTGAACTCTCAAGTCCTCCCAGTGCCCTCAATTCTACAACAGGCAACAGCCTCTCGGAACTTGTAGCAAGAGGACAGCCCGTAGCATGATCAATGTCATCTTGAACTTCAATTCAATATACTAGCCTGAAGAGAAATAAATTTCTCCAGGAAATGTCGGCCACCTTCCAGAGACATGTGTTGCCTCCCAAATATGATCAGATCAAGGGCAGCAACTAGTGAGTGGAGGAATGATTCCAATAACTCAAAATAATTCTTCTGAATTGAATTTGTTCCAAGCTTCCTGATGTAGAATTAACAAAAATATGTTTAGAAAAGGGGAAAAAAAAAAGCAAGCTATTATAATGGCAAATCAACAAAACCATCTGAAAGTAATGAATTCAAAAGGGTTCAAAACTCCACAGAGAACATAATTTGATAGCAAAATAATGGGTCTCATCTAGGGCCACTAAATACCTTGAGCAGGTCGAACACCTTCTCAGCAACGTATTTCTGCTGGAGATTGGCACCTTTTTGCTGCACCTTGTCAGGGTGAATACACAAAGTAGCTTTTCTGTATACTTTCTTAACGGCAGCTGCGGCAATCAAATCAGTCAAGGAAATAGGCTGCCACCCACATTCGGGCCAAAGCACCTGGATCATAATGCAGATTAGACGATCAGCCCAAATAAACAAATGCAGAGTTTTCACAGTAAAATAGAGAATAAGCATACAATTAGCCCTCACGTAATGAATATCTGTTGAACAGTAAAAGGGAAATAAGTGAGAACAGGCAACAAGAATGTTTCTTATAGAAAATAAACAATCAAACCCATCACTTCCCAAAATTTCTACAGCAGGCACTTACATAATGGGCCACTTAGATAATTCAAGAAATGAAAGCAGGTTATACAGGCATCTATTTAAGCAGTCAGAAACCGAAAGGGAGGAGCAAACAAAAGCTACAACAGACATACATATTGCAAAGTTGAAAGCAGAGCACGCAAGTTCCCCTCTTTTCCAGCAGCCCACCTCTTGATCTCAACATCTAAAGATTCAGAAATCCTCTGAAAAAGGAGCAAAGCACGTTAGGCAGTGAGTGGAAGACCTCGAGCAAGCTCTAATGCGACATATTAGCATGTAGGTGAGCTAAGTACATAGTGCAGTAACAAAACACCTTTTCTTTTTCAGCGGATGTAAAATATGTACTCTTTTCTGGTTTCTGGTGAATCCTGTAGCCGTAGGTACCCTCTTAAAAGATAGTGAAAGCAGTTAACACTGTACAGACTAATCATCTCAAGACTAATCATGGCACCCCGGCTGAATTTTGTGTTCTTTAATTGCTCCTTTCTCAAGCCATGTGATTCATGGTCCAACATTTTACCCATTTCCTTTTGCATTTCACTCTATCTACTTTGCTCCAAATCACAGAGCTTTTGCACTTCAGAAACACTGGTCGCTTAATGAATTCAAATTTTCAGAGAAACATCAATGCCTGGTTGAAGTAGAGCCAAGTTATTCCTTTGCTACAAAACTTTGACAAAATATAACATCACACTTCAAACATTAAATCCAAAATTACACAAGAAAAATTCCATAAAATTAGAACATCAATTTTCAAATGATGGACATCGTCACTGTTCTATAACTTTGACACAATTTTATTACGCAGTAAACCTTCTATAAATTCTGTATCAGACAGTTACTTCCAAAAAGAAGACATGCACAGGTACAGGAAAAGTAACAACAAGAAGGAAATAAGAGTTTCTCACATGTCTTTCAGCTTGTTCTCTCTGAGCTTGAAGGTCCCTTTGATTCTTTTCAGCCAGTGCTTTCGCCTAAGTAGGAGTGATGAAGCATAAACATAATTAATCATATTAAACAAAATTTGGGTAGAACTTCAAACATCCAATCACTTAACACAAAGCTTAGAGATTGATCACATCCACAACACATACCGCTCTCTCCTGAGTCCTCTGGTGGCGCTCCAATCTTGCTCTACGTCTTTCTTCACTTTCTCCTTCAACTTCCTGGAATTCTCCAGATGTTGAAACACCTTTAAGAAGAAAGGAAGGGAACTTTTAGCAAGAAGTAAGACAAAGAATCAGTATGAGAGCAGTGGTGGTAAAAAAAGGCCA
Organism: Sonneratia alba; assembly: GCA_900174645.1. Taxonomy (NCBI): domain Eukaryota; kingdom Viridiplantae; phylum Streptophyta; class Magnoliopsida; order Myrtales; family Lythraceae; genus Sonneratia; species Sonneratia alba. The sequence continues at coordinate 5,740,370 of FWPY01000028.1, read as the reverse complement.
TGAAGTACCCATGTTAGCACCTCCAAATATTGAGGAAAGATCATCAACAATGTTAACAGATGAGGATGCTTTTCTCATTCTTGGAGTTGAATCTGACGTCCTTGCAACATCGGGTCCCTTTCTACTAGGAGACTGTGCATCAAACATAGGATCCTAAAAAAAGAACCATGATCATTAGTAGCAAAGCAAACAATACAACTCAACTATTGCACCAGAAATGCTCACAGAATAATTAGCCCTAGGCCTTGGCGCACTGCTTGCTCGACCCATGCTGAAGAACGACTCAAGATCATTATCACTGCTTTGCTGTTTTGCCCTTGCAGTTGCAGCAGCCCTTTCTCGAGCCTCAGCTGCTGCCCTGTCTCGTGCCTCGGCAGCAGCTCTTTCAACAGCAGCTCGTTCTGCTCTCCTCCTTGCTTCGGCAGCACGTTCTTGTGCTTCCTTTTCCCTTGCTTCTGCAGCTGCCTTTTCAGATTTTTCTGCTCTTGCCCTTGCTTCAACCTCCCTTTCCCTTGCCTCAGCTGCTGCCCTTTCAGCTCTTTCCCTAGCCTCAACTGCTGCCCTTTCACGGGCTTCAGCCTGTGCTCGGAAAACTGCAGCCCTTTCTGCACGTTGCCGAGCTTCAGCATTTGCTTTCTCCACAGCAGCCCTTTCAGCTTTTAGCAGAGCTTCAGCAGCTGCTCTTTCCCGTGCTTCCCTATTAGCCCTTTCAACAGCTTGTCTGGCCCTTTCTCTCTCCCTTTCTTTCTCAAGCCTCTGCTGCTCTTTTTCCTTCTCCTCCCTTTCCCTCTCTTTCTCAAGTCTACTCAGTTCCCTCGCTTTCTCTTCCCTTTCTCGCTTCAGTCTTTCCTGCTCTGACCTCTCCTGCTTTTCTCTGAAAGCTCTCTCCTCAGCATCAAGCCAATTCTCATCCTTTTCCAGCTGCACTGATTCTCTACTTCTAGCAGCCTTGGCACTCTCTCTCCCCCTCACTTCCCTTGCAAGCCTGAATTTAGCCTCAGCTCTATCCATTGCCTCCTTCATAGCTGCTGCAGAAGCAGCAGCATCTGATTTCATATCCAGTTCCTCACCAGAAGTCCAATTAACATGATCATCAGTGTTATGACCATTACTCCTTCCCATGGCAAAATCTTCCAACTCATCTATGGTAGCTGCTCGAGCATCTGGAATTGAAAAGGGCTGGGTGGAATTTGCAGAGGGAGAGAACTTGTTGCCTTTCTTAACATTTATTGAACCAAAAGATCTGGTTTCAACCTTTGTTGCTCGAGCTGGACGTGGAGGAGGAGGCCTGGAAGGTGGTGGCCCTGTAGTTGGTTGGGTGAATAGAGGAATCTCTGATACTGTCAACCATGCCTCATCAGGGGATTCGGCATTTTCTTCATATGCTGAAGAAGTCTCTGCAGGAATATTTGTCTCATTGGGACTGTGCTTCTCATGAGAATGAACAGAAGCAGAAAAACTACCACTAGCTGAAGACATGTTGAAAATGTTCTGATGAGAATCAAGATCATTGTCAACAGGGGTTGTCATCCTTGCAATTTTATCAGATTGCTCTCTCCCATTATGGCGTTGACTCAAGTCATTGCTGTGCTCTGTCCCAAATGGTTTTTTATCTTTACCCACAGTACTGTCATCAGGTGAAGACGAGGGCATATCTTTTTCCAGACGATCAAAAGGGTCCAAGTCATCAAATACTACTCCACTAGGGACAGAAGTGGCATCAATTTTCGTGCTTCCATATTTACCAAACACATTAAATTCCTCCAATGGGTCAAGAGAAACCCCAGAAGATGGGACAGGATGGGGCAATGCAGATGCTGGAGTTGCAAAGGGATCTTTTGCAGTCTTAGACGAGGTAGTCATTGGTTCTGAAGACCATGTGGCCTTAGGAGTTGACCTGCCAAAATGCAACATTCCCACACATATAAATGCTGATTTTGCAACAATGTAAGGGATTATTAAGGTCAAGCTTCAAGAGGGGATAAAAAACAAAAGACACCAAAACTTCAGCCATTCTTGTGACACAAGACTTAGAGTTAGGCTACATTAATCACTAATTGGGTGCTCACAGTAGAACATATGCTTATAAATGCCAATGGTTCTATAAAATTCTTGAAATGTATGAATGAGTATGAACTGAGACAAACCTATTGCTCCAATAAGACAGTATTTTGACGGGAAAGAAGTACAGGCAAAAAGTCCTACATGTCTAAGAAGAACATAATTTTTCCTAACGATCCTCTTGGATTATGTTACCTCAACCTTCTTATCAAATAAATTTTATATTTAACCCAAAAAAAAATCTAATCTAAAAGACCATTAATCGGGGCTTACAACTATACAGATGCAATATTGGGATAATAATAAATTCAACATTGGAACCCAAAAGAGCTCGACAAAGATATCAAGGCAATCATTAAAAAGAAAGGGCTACAAGCATTAGATCATTTAGAGCATACTGTTGAAAAGTACGCCCCAGCTAATAAGTTATATGTCAGTCCTTGTAAACCAGATTAAAACACAACTACTGTAACAATTTTCAAAGTCACAATTGAGCTAAGTTTTCAAGTTTTTTTTAGTTTCAAAGCTTTAGTTCACTTTTATATTATTTGCAAATTATTAGATTTTGTTACAATTTGATGGTTCTTGGTTGGTTTTAGGTGTTTTTAGTCAATCCTGAACATTGTGAATTTCCAGTCTCTAAGGCCCAGGTTGCCACGCAATAATGGAATCAGGATAAAAAATGGAATGGAATGGAATCTAAAACGAATGGGCATTACCATTCTTCTATTTGGAAACACATGCAATACTGAGGGAACGGACTTGATACTAGGAACAGCATTACATTTATATGACAAGAAATAGAAAGCTAAACTCAATACTAGGAATACATTCCTATGATCATTGGAAGAGACATACAAGATTATAGAACACTAGTAATACCAGAAGGGTTAAATCTAGATAGCTGTTGGGGGAAATTGATATCCATAGCTGCATTTACATTGATTGATTTAACCGTAAGTTGACATTATCTTAGTTAATTAGTGAAGATTTAATCAGAATATGAACAGGTTAACCAGTTTAGTACTTAGCAAAAGCTTGCATCACTTTCTTGTGGGAACATACTCATCTTTGTATTACTTATTTCGATATGGGTACTTGCATAGTATCATATCTATCACGAACTATTCTCCTCAAACCTATAACTACCAGAGAAATGCATACCCACAGGCCAAAAGTTACCAATTTAATAAGGACATGCAACAGTCCTGAACATGGAAGTTATGCCATTACCAGGCATGCAGGGTATATCAAAAGCCAAAGGTCGATCACAAATGCTGATCGTAATTCAAGAGCACAGAATCGCTAATGGATACCTTTCAGTAGGACTAGACCTTCCAAACCCAGGAATCAAATCATCAAAACCAGGCATAACCGGACCCTCCTTATTCTTCGATTGCTGACTCTCTCTGCTTCCCAATTCGCCCAACAGATCATCTAACCCACTGTTACTAGGAGAAATGCTCGATATTGATTCGAACACGTTATCATATTTCACACCGGAAGAAGACGAAGTCTTCACCCCAGGCACGCCCTCGAAAATGTCCTCGTCGTACACAGGCTTGTCGTAAACTGGCAAGCTCGAAGAGGACTTGGAACCCGAGTTGAACATGGAGTTGAAATCGGAGTAATCGGCTCTGGCGCTCTCCGATTTATAGACCCCCCTGGAAGGAGCAGCGAATACATCCCCGAGATCATCTAGTGTCTGAGAGTTCAGGATGGGTTTAGAGTTGAAGATCGAATCGGAGGAGCTGGAGTTGCGAGATCCGAGATCGAAATTGAGGGAAATGGAGGAGGATCTATTGGAGGAAGGGGGTTTGGAGGACATCGGGGCGGACTTTCCCTGAGGTTTGAAGCCGAAATCGGAGGACAGGAGGCCTTCGAAGTCGTTCATGGTGACCGAGGAAGCTGACCGGAGCCGGCTATTTCTTGGCAAGTTGAATTCAAAATGAGGATTAGAAATGGACGGATCGATCGAAAGACGAACGGAAGAGATGAATCAACTGCGAAATAGATCCGCCAGAGCACGAAGAGAGAGAGCTCTCCCGGTCCTGACCCTGTTCTTCCTCTTTTTTTCTTCAGCTTCTTTCCCCAGGAGAGGGGTAAAGGGGTATGGATTGAAAATTTAAGCAAATGATATCTCAAGTGACCTTCGTGCCCCTATTGTGCATAAATTTGTATTTTCCCCCACTTTTTGAATTTTAATTATTCCTGGAGTCAATATTGTGTCACCCTTGTTCTCCCTTTTATATATAATAAGAATCCTAAAATCATTCGGTTTTTTAATTTAAATTTTTAATTTTTTTAAATAATTTTAAATTTTAAAAATTTATTTTTATGATGTACTTAAATCCTTATAACAACATATTATTAAATCATACATACGTAGACACGATGACGTCGGTAAAATATTGATGTAATAATGATGTATAGCATATCATGTTATTGTTTTAATACAAAATAATTTAACGTACCACTACAATGTCACATCTTCATGACGTTATGATATTTATACCAACGTGATTTAACAATTTATTACCACGTTAATTTATTTTTATGACTAAAAATATCATTATATAATTTATAATTTATAAATTTATAAATATTGGATAATTTTAGAGTTTACACGGTACCATCTTCCCTCCTTTTTTTTTCCATTTTTATGTCGAGGAAATAAGGGATCAATAATTTTCAGTTTAGGTCAATAAATCGTGCCACTTGAACTTGGCCAAATGTTTTGTTTTTATTGGAAAAATATAGGAATAATAGTGGTCATTTATCCCCAAAAAAAATAATGTTAGTTATTAAATGATTGAAAAATATGTATAATATATATATATATACACACATAATTGGTATTTAAATTTATGAAAAGTTAAAATTAATTTTACCATCAAAATAATCACCTTTTAATTTTCTTTTTTTTTTTTACAATCAATTCCACTGTGCACTTTTATTAGCCAAAAAGTTAATGTGTCGTAACCAAAAACCTTTTTTTTTACGGTTACGAAAAATAAAAATTGAGATTTGCTTGACGGTAAAACTAAATCAAGTTATCAAAAAATATATATACACTGAATTAGTTAAAACATACCTCAAAACTAATTTACAATCAAGTCAGAATCCTTAAAAAAATTCACATTAACCTTACCACCAATATAACTTCCAAGTTACCACTTATGCACAAATTCAATAATTAAATTGATGGTTCACCATATATATATATATATATATACGTATCTATACATACTTATCGGTAAATGAAGTTGAGACTCTCAATGAAAGGAGAGAGCTTCCATGGCCATTGTTAAATGGCCTTAATCTAACAGCTGAACAGAACATGACCCGGATCTCTCCATCGATTCTCATCCGAGGAAATCCTTCGGTTTTTCAAGTTAAGCAAAGACATAAAACATAGTGAAAATGCGCATTAAAACTGCTAGAAAGCAATCCTTCAGAGGCTTTTCATTCAGTAGTCCTCACAGTCGTCCCATGAACAGTCCCAAAGTAAAACACACCAAGCCATGTACATATCAGAACAGAAGACAGCACGCCCTACTAAGGCAAGGAGCGAGAGTGGTGAGAAAACCATTCTTCGGGCCACCTAGGAAAGAGCTGCAGAAGCAGAGCGCCAAGAGGTGTCACAGCGCGCCCGTTATTCTCAATGCGTTTAGTTCCTATTTACATCTGCATGAGGTCGCCCTCAGGGACACTAGCATCGCTCATGCTTTGCAACTGGACCTGCAAAGAGTGATGCAATTCAATCACATAATCTTATTCTATGGGAAGACTAATCTCTCCTTTTCTTTGGGCAGGATAACTGGTCCAGGTCGATCGGTGAAATCATGATACCGGAAACCTAAGCAGCATGCGCTCATCCAGAATGTATGAAGTGGAACATCCAAATAACTGAAGGTAGCACAACGGGAGAACTATGTATAAAAATGGAACAGTGAGATAAATTAATGGAATCCCAAGACTGGAAAAGATGTAAGACGAGATCTGTGGTAGAAAGGTTCCAAAGCCTATAACTTACGGATTCACCAGGAACAACTGCATATCTCTCAGATGGTGAGACCCAGGATCTTCCTGTACAGTCAGCAATTATACAGTTTTCTGATTATTATGAGACACTGAATAGCAAAGAAGTGTAATGATTGAGAAGAAAGCAACGGGGATGATAGCTTGAGGACCTGATGACTGATCAACCTTCAAGGCCTGTATCTGCTGCCCACTGGACCCATCAACGCTCAGAGCTCCCACTATCTTCGGTAAGTTCCTGCAAATCTCGTAGAAACAATTTCTTTTAGTTTACAATGGGCGAAAACTTTGTTTAGTATATAGGATATGCGAAAAAGCTTGAAGAGACATCCATTATAGCTCTTGGCAACTATTTTTTCCTCCCTTTATGATCCTCCTTACCCTAAGGATCCTTTGACTTCAGTTTCCCCATATGGAAACCCCTCAGGAAAAAGGCAAGTTCTACATGAAGTTCTTCCATGAGATTGATCTTTACCTGTCAACGCACTCTCCATGCCCAAGCTGTCCATTGGTACCTCTTCCCCAGGAGAAGACATTATTCCTTTCTGTAACAGCAAGAGTATGCCTCCACCCACAGGAGACCTGAACTACTTTCTGCCTCAAAATGGAAAGATGTAGACAATCAACGCAATGCAATCCTTTTCACGGTCACAACCTGTTTTTATTTAGATTAATTTTCAGCAGATATAGAGAATAACAACATGCCTGGTCCTGTGGGAATTTCACTTGAATAGGAGAACAGTGATCCATGCTGTCCCCCACTCCAACTTGTCCAAACTACGCAAAGAAAATAGGAGAGTAATAACTTGCTTGGAAAACAAATACAAACTTAAAATTCAAGAATAAATCATAGTGATCAAATATACTTTGACTCGTGTGAATAATTAATCAAGAAGATGCCAGATCAAGTTCAATTAGAAAGAAGTGATCATCTTCTAACCTTATTCCATCCCCATCCATATAATTTCCCATCAGATGAAAGTGCCATTGTGTGTCTCCAACCACCAGATATCTGGAGCAAAGAATTTTGAGCCAGCAGATGGAAACTTCAGAGATAATAGGAAGACTATCAAGGAATTTATCAAGAAATCAGAATATCACTGGTCGGGAATAAAGTTTAGAATATATATACATATATATAAATATATAACAGAGATCTGCTAGTATAGTGTGATTAGTGTTTATTTCCTATTTACTGGTACTGCCTTTTTTCTGATTATGGGACTCAGATCCATGTCTGATGATGAATAGATTCATCAATGGACAATTCGGCAACTATCCCTCCAAAATCTTCTCTCTCTCTCTCTCTCTCTCTCTCTCTCTCTCTCTCTCTCGCTCTCTCTCTCTCTCTCTCAGACATGAATAGATCCATGTCTGATTTCTTCTAGTTTTGCATCCCCTTTCACACCTTTCTTGGTTTGAACTTGAAGAAACAGATACCTGGGAAATAAAGCATCCATTCAGAGCTTCAAGCTTATGAGGGATGAGGTGATCCTCGAAATCCCCGTGCCCCAACTGACCGTACTTGCTCCAACCAAAAGTGTACAATCCACCAGAAGCAGAAACTGAGATTGTGTGCCTCCAACCACAAGCAACCATGACCATTTTCTCTGCCTATGAATTTAATTTCACCACAATGTCTTTAGACAGGAGTAATAACAATTTATCTGCTACTAGAGTCGAAATTTGAACTGGGATCAATCACCGCAGTCCAAAAATATTGGCCCAAATTTAAAAGGCAAACAAAGGAAACATAATAAGAATATGAAAAATATCCAAAAAAATTTAGTCAACATTGTTTTACCACATTAACTTTCTCAGGAAGCAGGCGATCTTTTCGGTCACCTAAACCCAAGTTTCCATAACGGCCCCAGCCCCATCCATAAAGTTCTCCATCTTCTGTTACCGCAGCTGTATGTTCAGCTCCAGCAGCAACCATTTTTATCCGCATACCCTACAAAATCACATAATATTTGAAATGCAGATCCCACTGAGATATTCTCACGTTTCATGGATATATATATATATATATAAATATATATATAAAAGCGAATTTAGAACTATAATAAGACTAATTAAAAGATCTTTTAAAAGACAAATCAAAAATAAGGATTCTCAGGATGACAGAGTAATTTGAGTTGATCAGTTATTTCGTAAGGTGACATACTGGCGTACTGTAAGAAAATAACAAGCAACCTGCTCCAGTAACAAGTCAAACGGACTACATGACAACGTTATATCTACTATTATATGGATAGAAATGTTAGTGAAGCAGCAACCTGAAAGGCATGCATCTTCTGTGGCAGAAGAGAGTCTTCTGTTGAGCCAAGCCCGAGTTGACCATTTTGATTCCTCCCCCAACTTCAGAAGAAATTTGAATGAATAAAAAGATTGCAAGTTTCACTATTTCTATCAGAAATAGATATATGGTATCTTATTTCCCGGCACTGCATATGACATTGTAAATATATATATATATATATCATGACAAATATTTGGAAAGAAACACTCAACAAAAGTCTGTTATTCATTGAAATCTAAAACAAGTATTTGCCATTTCTCTCCAATTTCAATAAGAGTAAGAAAGGGAAATCCGACGGCATGTAGGCAGTCTTTCACATATCCATCAGAAGCACAAGAAACTACAACAATAAGGAAATATATGGAGATTTTTACCCCAAAACAAAAGAAAAAAAAAACAAAATGTATATTGTTTCTCTTGGAATTTGGGACAATTAAAATAGATTAATTTGATCAAAGCAAATGAGAATATGAAGAAGCATGCGCCTCATACACCAAATTAAGGCCATATTTGGTATGACAAGATAGAAAAACATGAGCACCGTGCAATTATCAAATATATACAGTTTGGATATTATATATAGGCAAAAAATTGATTTTATTTCCATGTCTTTGGAGGAGATAGCATCTCTAAGATTTCAACCAGCAGGAAGTCAATCAAAATGGATAAAGACAGGACAATCAACCTCTGCACTTCGCCTTCCATGGTAACTGCCAGACAGTGGCTGTCCCCACAAGCAATTTGCTTAATTTGCAGACCATGTAATGCTTTTACCAGCTGAGGTGTGAAAACATCGCTGGAGTTCCCATGGCCCAACCTCCCAAAGTCACCCCTGTACCATGGAAAAGGTTTCTTTGGATGCTTTCACAGACTAGCAATTTTGAAAGCTAAAAGGCCCATAGTGAAAGCTAAACTCATGAGACTGAATAGAGAAAAGGGGGGGAAAAGGACACTATCAGTCTGAGAAAGGGAGATTTGTTCCATAAACCAAAATCAAACAGAGAAACTGACAGCAGCACATTGAGCTAAGGTAAGAAAGAAGAAGCAATCTGCATGGAAACAGTCTCAGAACCATTTATGGTTCTCTACCCTCCAGGTTTCAGTCTTCATAGAAAATCCAAATTGACCATTTTTTCCTCACAACTCACACAATTGAATGTTTTAAGAACATGATAGGCAATGCCAAGGTAAGCAAGAAGTACATCATTCAGAGTGGCAACCCAAAACATAATTTCCATGACATGACGGATGGATGCAGAGGGATGGAGGGAGGGAGAGGAAGAAAACTCACCATCCCCAGCTGTAAAGTTCTGCCTGTGATTCAGAATATGCAGTCGTGTGATCAGCACCGCAGGTGACAGATATAATCCCGTGATCATCAAGTGCACTCAATTGAGTAGGTGTAGTCCGATCTTCAGCATCCCCAAGGCCCAACTGCCCATCCTCTCCTCGTCCCCAAGAGCAGACAATGTTTCCAGCTGCAGGCAGCAATACATTGTCAGTAATTCAATAATTAATTACTAGATTAACGTTTAACATCCGGAGACTAGGAACTGGTAAGTTTACAGGAGAAGCTATAAGCAAGAACAAGCAGCGAAGAGCAGCATTAGTAATCATACGGTGTTAAGAACTACCAAAGTGAAGTTTTACCATTGATATTAGATTAAATTGGCAGGTGTTTTGCATGCTTTGAAATAGTTTAAAGGGCAAGAAAGGAAAGAACAAAAAGAAGGAATAACGTCTATGAAGAGGTTCATATACTTGTTGCTAATCCAGCCTTGCCTCATATTGCGATACTCTGAGAAGAGGTCAACGGCCTTTGAAGTTGTTCAAAGATTAATTTGCTTGAATGTTTATAGCAAGTCTTTTTGACCAGCATATACAACTATGTGGAATGAGAGAGGGGTTATTTTCAATCCTTAGTTTGGTAGATTTCAGGATGTTGGTAACTATGTATGGATGTCTCGAGGTTGAATATGAAATTTTCACTTGTCCAAAAAAAAAAGAGTCACTTGCTAACAATTAGGAGTGAGAGAATGTTAAATGCATTGGCACTGGTAAATGATGTTCTCTACGTGCAAATATCAAAGTTTAAAATTTTAAAGGGTCGTGACGGAAGTAGAAGCTTATTGCTGGTACCAAAGCCAGACTTGGCAGATCAAACCCCTAAAATGAAGCCAATAAAGTTCAGCAATGTTTGAGTTCCTTATTCAAAGAGGTGATGCTGGCTACTAATGAAGAAATTGTAATGCGCCAAAAATACTTATACCGAATTACAGCATTTGCAAACAAAGAAAATGAAAAACACCCATTTGAAAGGACAAGAGCGATGCACAATGTTTAGTACTGTAAACAATTCAACGCCTTAACAACAGCCCCATCAGAGTGTCAGCAGTAAATGTATGACAGTAGAAACGAGAGGGCTTACAGACGAGAGCCACGGAGTGGCTCGCTCCAGCAGAGACGAGAAGCACGCGGCGGATTGGGGAAGTCGCCTCGCCCATGTGCACGCTGCTGGCGGCCTCCACTACCATTGCTTCTTCCTCCATTGCTGCTGCTGATGATCCTCCTGAAACTTCCCTGTTACTGGCGCACGCAAAGCATGCTTTCTGTGAAGTCAAGTGATGACCAGAGAGGGGGAGAAAAAGGACGAGGACTTGGCTGGTGGGCCCCAGGAGAAGAGGGATCACAAACCTCAGATGTGCTGCCCGCGGGACCAAGGCCAAGAAATCGTGGGAGAACAGTGCCAACAGTCCAAGGCCGACGAAATAGCGCAAGTCTGAGCCGTCCTGCGGGGGTAAAGTCACTGGCAACCTGAGAGGGACGTCTCTGAGTTACTCCCCATCCACCCCCGTGTGTTTCTCTCTGCGAGCGCCCATTGAAGAGTCAAAAATAATTACAGTCGGCATTGACTGCGAGGGAGGATGGAGAAGATGACATGACACAAGGAAAAGACAGGGTGTCCAGAAACTGCGGCAATTGAATAAGGTGGGGGCGGGTGAACGCTAGCGAAGGAGAGCGGGTCCCACTTTTCCATCCATCGCCTGGACAGCTCGACCACACAACACAGGCGTCCCAGCGAAAAGGTCGGCTTGTTGTTTTCTTCCCTCGTTCGAGGAGAAAAATAATTAAACAAATAAAAGGTTAATCTCAATTTGACCCCTGTAATTCGAGTGCAGTTCTAAAATAGTCCTTACTGAATTTTAATGAATTTTTTGAAAAATATAAAATTGCTTATCGAGTTTAATGGGTATTGACAAAATAGTTTGAGAACTTTTCATTCAAGGATTTCATCTATGAATACATTATTAACCTATAGATTTAAATTTTCGCTCACCTACTGATATAAGTTAGTTAAGATAATTTAATAAATTTTCTATTTAAATAAAATATATGTTTGAATACTGTTAATTAAACGAACTTATGCTATGAGAGATTTATTTCATAACTCAATTAATAAAAGTTTAATAAAAAAATTTACTCATATGTCATAATGTTATAATATATTTTTACTTAAAAAATTCGAGCCCTACATCTAGTTGGACGCTCCAAAGTTGATTAGCTTATTTTTGGTACAATTGTCCTGATCCAGGCTAATGCAGCCTGGCCAGAACATGACAGGAATATCGTTTGTCAGGGCAACTTAGAACGGTTTTCCATGCTCTCGAAGGTAAATGCCGCCATAACCGTAACTACGGGGAGCTATCGGAGACATCAATAGAATCAAAGGGGCAAAACTAGTTTTTAGAGACATCAATAAAGTTAAAAGGGGGGCAAAACTGCAAATTACCGCAGAAATCTGTCGTCCTGTCTCTCCCTCGCCGTTTCCGCAATTATTGCTGCGTCTGTCGATGGTGCTTCGTGACTGGTCGATGAACGTTCGAAGCTCAGAATCCAACAACACACATGTAGAATATTATTCCCCGTCGAGCCGTTTCCTTATCGGCTCCATTTTTTTCTCATATTTATACGTAAAATAAATATAAGTTAGTAAATATAATATCTCATTTGACACATAATAATAGAATAGAAATTATAATTCCATTCCATTCCATTCCTAAAGTTTGATTGTGCAAACAAAAAATCAAAATGACAATTTCAACTCTCTCATTCCTCCCATTTTATTCATTTAGTTGAATTAATGAATGATTATTCATTTGTGTATCTCACCGATTTTGTTCATATATTTTTAAAAATAAAATAAAATTTTATAAAAATCAATTTCTCAAAATTCAAATATTTAAAAATAATTTTATATAAAATTAATAAAATATCAAAAAATAAAATTAAAGTACTTATAAATTAATTTTCGAATTTCTGAAAATTCAAGAAATTTTTATTGTAATTTTAATAAAAATATTGTATGATACTTAAATAATTAAAATTTTTAGAAAATATTTAAATTATAACAATTTTGGAGAAAAATAAGAATATATAGACATTATAAATATTATAAAACATTACGAAGGATTTAGTGAATTATAGATAATTGAATAATTGATAAAATAATTTTTACATCAAAATCCATTTTGAACAGAAGTATGATAATAACTAATTCTTTTGATTCCACCTCATTCTATTCCTAAGATTATTCTGATTCCAATTCCAATTCCAATTCAAAATTGCGTACAAAATTTGACCTAAAATCCTTCCAATTATAAGTTTTCTTCGCTTGAAACCATCTTATTGGCTGTAACCACACAGAGTCGCCCACTTGGGTTTTGGCTATAGCAGATTACGCTAAATTTCACATTTATGCTCGCGCTCGTAAGCCATTTCGCTCGCTCGCTCTCCTTTATTCATCAACAGGTCCCACGGACCTTCGAGGGACACGTCAATTCTTGGATGTCAGGTAATAACAAGCTGATGGGGGCGCTTGTGCACATTTTCCACACGCATGTCGTGTCTAGTTAGAACATGAGAGTGTTTAGAAAATGGCGAACCGATGATGATAGAATTGCCAGTAGTAGAATGAGATTGTCGGACTGCATTATTTTATTCAACTTTCACTCGTTTTCAACTGCCTCGTACCAAACCTGGACTCTGATATGAAAGCAATTCACCCGTGAAGTATGACACCCAGAAGCAGCCAGCACAAGTAAGGTGGCAGTCGTACGACAGGGAAGGGCAATCGTGTTCACCCATAAAACCAAGTTCATGATTGATTTTGACCACTCGGGTCCTGGATCTCAGCTGCCTTGTTTGTTACATATGAAAAGGCTTAAATTTCTTCTGAGAAGGAAGTAGACAGGTTCAGATGCATATTACTCCGAGCTGCAGTCGAAATGCAGCTCCGTACTAGTCGTTTGACACCCAGTTATCTCGGAAATTTTATGCCAAGAACAGAGCTTGAACCATTCCAATAACTTCGAAGGATAAAGGATGGATGCATTGGCAGCATCGCAGGAAAGGCATCAATGAAGCAGTGGTTAGCCCTGTGATGGATCAGTTCAGATCGGTAACACGGCAAAACTGCGATAACAATACTGCTGCCATTTGATATCAAATAAAGGACAGTTTGGATCATTGGGTTCCGCCTCTGCCAGTTCTATCCAAATCTATAGAAACTTGCCGTATGGAGTTTGAGACGAACAAAGTCCGTATGTAGGAAACCGCTGCATCTCTCCCATCACGGTGCACAAACCAGTGATGACCATTCCAGCCCCTCCTGAATTCTCGACCACAACAGCTTTGCGTAGTGAGCACTCAGCCGAGGCAGAGTTTGACTTTTGAGAGCAAAATTTTGGGTTCATTACTCGAGAAAAAGACAGAAGAAAGAGAACTTTAAAAATGGACCAAATTCAGAATGCCCAAGAGTTGTCAGCAAAGAAGCGTGTCGCACAGTGTCCCTTCTCAGTATCAATTATTCAAAGTTCAAGTTGAAAGTAAACACGTGAAAGATGACCAAACAACTATTGGCAGCATCACTCATCCTATGCAAAGCAATTGTACAGAAATGAGTCCATAGGGGCGTGGCTCTGATTTTCTTGAAGCAATCAAAATAAAGCCATCTCGACAAGGATGAGCTGAGCCCTTCTTTTGTTAAGAAACGTAAAACAAGGACGAGCTGAGTCTCCACACCCATGGTACAGAATCTTGTGGACTTCAAGCCCAAAATCTTCAGACTGCCTGCACATGTTATTGTTTTAAATGCCACTCATTAAACAACTAGACGACTATGACTTCAATGCATCATATAACTCAGGTAAAGGTAGATGGGAAAAGCTATCCAAGCAAGCCTCTAAAATTTTCCAATGGATTCACTTGCACGAGAGGGAGTAGATGGCGGCAATATACCATTACCTCCTGGCCTAGAGAACTGTACTGGAATCATGCACTGAAAATGAACCAGTTAGAATGAATCCCAATGTTTCAAGCTGATGGAGCAAAATCAAAGGAGTGAAGCACTTCCTCCAGCATTGCTCTTGTTTGGGTGTCGAGAGGGCTCTCAGGCTTATCTGAGTGAGCAATATTTAAGAGATAGAGCTTTTTGGAGGCCACAAATGCAGCTGAAAATATCCTCTTCACCCCTCCTCTGGTGCTATCAACTTTGTACTCGAATTCATAAACCTGCAATCCTCCCTGACCAGGTCTCTCCGAAACTCTAACCACTTCAGCCTCCTTTGTACTCTCCTGTGAAGGACAAATATCCGGTCAACAGTTTTTAAAAGTACATGAATATGTCAGAGAATTTCTCACAAGTTTGCAGCGCATTTGCTTTAGACAACGTTTGACATTGCAAACAGATTCTAACTTGCCCTGAGCATTTATGGAACTTTAAGTTGTCCCTTCGACGTGACTATATTAACCAGAAACTAAGCATGCAGATACAGTTAGGAATTATTGTAACAAGCAGTGGTTTATGCATATGGGAGGCCCCACCAAGTGCTAAGAAGGGGAATCTGAAGATTTTGAGCGATTTAACGGAAAACAAAAGAAACACCTACAAGACAGGCTTTGAGTTAGTAGGAGAGAATACATGTTTTGTGCAATCGTACAGCTACTTTTCCGAACAGATGACCTAGTCAAAATCCTTTAAGCACGGTTCTCCATCAATTGCAGCGTTAATATACTGAATAGGAAGAGGAATTTAGTAGGCACCTACTTTTCGCTTTTCTGCCGATATGAGCTTGTCCGCGACAAATCCAGGACTACCAAAATCTCCAAGACTGGAGAGACGAATTGGGTTCACCACGACTCCAATGCTGTTACTTCCCTTACTTGGCTCCTCAAACAGCACAGTTGCCCCTGCTTTCTCCACCTGCGAGTACACCCATAAGCTCTCCTTGAACCTCAACCAGAACATAGCTAGATATAACTACATGTGTACAGTACATCCCTAATTGCTGCATGAACCTATAGCACTGTACCATAACAGAGTTGTCCTACAAGAAAAGCTAAAAGGTGAAGCAATCTGAGCCCCTTTGATTAATGTGCCCAATATACTCTCACTTCATAACATTGTTGCAAACGGTATACGTCGGTCCTTTCATCGTTTTCTTTATTTCCAGAGGAACTGAAAGAAGTTCGAAGCTTAGCCCCACAACTGTCTGCAACCACCACCACGACCCAAACAAAGCTGCATACCTTAATCCAAGAAGAGGGTCTGAGTAGAGTGAAGCCCGCCATTGCATCCGTGTACCTCTCGAGCTCCAACCCTTGAGCCAGAGCTGTCTTGTTAAGGCAACCGCTAAGCAGAGCTGCAAGAATCGAGAGGCTGAGCTCCCTCCTGCTGACGCAGAGATAATCATTGGCAGAGGTTTGCGGGTTTTGCGTTGGAACAGGAAGGAAGAAATGGGTTCTGACGGAAGAGAAGAGGATTGGGGAATGGGTCCTCAGGATACAGCTGTGGGCTGAGAAGGAAGAGCAGTTCGGCAAAGCCATTTTCTGTCAAGGTTGAAGGACGGGCCTTCCACTGGTCGACATCGAAGCTGGATAATTAAATTAACAATTTCGATTTTTATTTATATAAAAATGATTTTCCCCTTTTTTTTTATTTTTGGTGGTCGCCAATTACTCTATTAGTAATAGCAAAATTCAGTCGAAATGTCGATTTTTTTTACAATATAAAATTTTTAAGAAATTTTAACTAATTATTATTTGGATTAAATAAACAATTTTCTAATTATAAATTTTTATACATAAAATTTGAATTCATACCTTTATTAAGAATAATAAATGCTATATAATTTTTCTCCATTTTTATAATTAAATCCTAACATATAATTTTTTTTAACTTTTTTTCTATCTAAAATCCTTTACCAGAATTTTTCTTTAAACTTCTTAAGCCAGGTCAAAAACTTCCATGTAGAAGACGCCACGAGAGTAAGATTGATGAATTGCCTTAATTTGGTAATAATGTGGAATTATATACTTTACAAATTTAAAATTTTTTACTTTTTTATTTTGGAAAAGTGACATTTTATATGGATATTCAATTTATCTATCTATCTATTATTACTATAAGTAAATTCTAAAATTACTTTTATTTTCAATTTACTTTATAATGCATTTCAAGAATTAATTTGACTTTCCAATAGGGTAATTACTTTTTTTCCTATATTTTTTTGTTATCCATACCCACCTCGGATTTTCTTTTATTTTCTCTTCAAAATAGTTATTAGTCCTATTTTTTATCCTCTTTTTCCTCAACAAAAATGTAAACATAATATTTTTACATACAATTTTTTTCACGGTAATTCTTTATACCCTCTCAATGATACTCACTAAAAGTGGTATGGGTCATTCGCGATACTCGTGTGTGTGTGTGTGTGTCTTTATTTATTATTTTCAATTATAGGCGATACCCACCGTGTGAAGCACGGGTCGTTCTCAGGTCTAAAGTAGAAAGAACATTTTTGTTCTGTGGTGATTTTTATATTATTCAATTTCCCATTTTCTATTTCCATAGGTGATTATCTAATCCACAATTAACCAGAAAAAAGTTCTGGGTAAATGTGAACACAAAGTGAAAAGTTCGGGGTCAAAATCGACTTGTCTATCAATGGTTCCCCTTGGGCCTAGAGGATCTAGCCTCACATTCCAAATTAAAGCCCAATCAGGCCCGAGACCCGGCTCGTATGGCTATTCGGGCTCGGTCGTCTTCAACGGACGGAACAACTGGTAAATGCATACTTACCGAAGGGGTGGGAATGACGGGGAACCGTCGGCAAGAGTGATGCGGGAGCTCTCCAATTTAGGGTTCCCCTTCCCGCAATTCTCCGATCCGATCGGGACCTTGATTTCCTTTCTCCTGGCTGCGTTCTTCCGTAGCACGATTGCTTCCATTGGGGTGGTTAAAGCTCCCCGCGAATTGCTCGGATTTTGTAGATTTTTCACCGATGGGGAATATATTCGTGAAGAAACCGAAGATTACCGATGTCGACAGGGCAATCCTCTCTCTCAAGACGCAAAGGCGCAAGCTTGGCCAGTATCAGCGGCAGGTTTGACGTCGTTACCCGCAACCGATTGACTTCTTTCGCTGAGCTTTATCCAATGCCTTCCTTCTCCGTGTGAATTGTTTGCTTTTCTATAAGATACTTTCACATGGAGGAAGGTATTGGGTGTATATGATGCTTCTTTGACTGCTTTTTTCATGAAAAAGATTAGTATGGTGTTCGCGTTGAATTCTGTGATGGAGCTCAACGTGCTGAAACTCGCCTAATTTTGCCTTTCTTCTTGTCAAATCGATGAATCCCGAGGCAGAAGAAGGTTGTGTGCCTCAAAGTGCTACAATTCTTGGGCTAAAACCAATGTTGAAATTTGCCTGAGAAGAGGGCAAATTTAGCACTGATTAGGTTGTCATTGAATAAAGGCAGAATTTCTTCCTCAGCTCTGGTTACGGCTTTATACTGGTTTCAGCTTGAAGCTGTTATTGAAGCTGAGAAACAAGCTGCCCGGGACTTGATAAGGGAGAAAAGGAAAGACAGGGCTTTGCTAGCTTTGAAGAAGAAGAAGGCACAGGAAGAGCTGTTGAAGCAGGTGGATACGTGGCTCATGAATGTTGAGCAACAGGTGCTTTTCATCGGGTTCAAAATTATTTTAAATGTTCCTTTTCTCATTGTGAACTTACCTGGTTCTCATTTTCATTTTGAAACTCAAGATACTTTCGAAACATTAGTCGATGAGTCCTTGGTAATCGTTGATTCTGATGCATTATGTGGATAATTTTTCAGTTGGCAGATATCGAACTAGCAAGCAAGCAAAAAGCTGTGTTTGAGAGCTTAAAGACAGGAAACAATGCTATCAAAGCAATACAAAGTGAGATCAATTTGGATGATGTCCAAAAGTTGATGGATGATACTGAAGAGGCAAGGGCTTACCAAGATGTGAGATACTTCTTCTCTCTCTATTTATGCTGTCAAGTCACTGTTTTAATCATTATTTGATTATCTGATCCATTATATGCATCGTGTATGTGTTTATTCATATATGCACGAAATATGTAATCAATTGTTTGCTGGTTGATTGAGAACATACCACCTTTTTGTATCACCTTCCTTTTGATCCCAATTTCGTGATTTTCTCTTATATGTGCCAACTACAACACCCACTGTTATGTAAGTTATGTACTCTCCGGTCATATACTCTTGTCCTTTTCTTTTTCAAGCTTGCTTTGATTTCAGTAGGGGCAAAAAACTTTGTACATGATTTCTGAATAGATGCTTCTTGATTTGTAAAGGAAATCAATGCAATACTTGGAGAAAAATTGTCAGCAGAAGATGAGGAGGAGATTCTTGCAGAGTTCGAGAACTTGGAAACTCAGGTAAAAGTTTCTTCTGATCGATCTTTTCTGTGTCATATAACCACCAACTCAAAATCTGGTTATATAAAGGAGTTGGGTTGGCATCTTACCTAGAAGACTGTATTTCAGATCACAGTCCAGGATATGCCTAAAGTTCCGACTGCAGCTCCAGCTCGTGAAGAGGAGCTCAATCTTCCTGAGGTTCCAAAGAAAGCACCAGTTGTTGCTAATGTGGTTGAAGAAGAAGGTGATGCCGAGATCGCCTCAGCTGAAGTTGCCTCAAAAAGAAAGGGTCTCTGTCCTCCTCAGAAATGCCGTTCAAATTTGTTCTCTGCTTACATGATTACTGACTTTGTTTTTTCTCTTGCACAGTTTTGGAGGAACCTCTGCCTGCTTGACTTTAACATGAAGCAGCTGATGGACTATTCATCTGTACTTCCAGTGATTGTCTTGTATTTGCTTTCACGTATAATTGGAATTATGTACATACTTTGTGTTTTTTGCGAGCACGATTGACTACCCTTTGGAACCATCGGAAGCGTGTCTCACATTGTGAATGTTTTGAGATAAGAGAATATGAAGGGCATTCATTCTTAGACAATGTTATTGGGGTTGTGCGTGTGTGTGTGTGTGTGTGTGTTTTTGAATAGATTATTGTCGGTCTCTTGGTTGCATTTACCTTATCACGAGTGTTTACGTATAGAAATTCATAAAATTAAGGTTGCATCATAAACTTGCGATGGTGCATCTTCAGGCTATCTCAAGTAAAAGTTCAGGCTGACAAGCCTCTGTATCAGACATTCATCCTCCTCTGTAGTCACTGAATATGCAATTGCTGATCAGAGAAGAGCACGACCAAGAACCATCGAGGAGTTTACATGGAGCAGGAAGGTACGGATGCAGAATATAACCTTCATGGTCCATGCTAGAGAAGAGTGCTGATGCTCGACTCCGATAGTGTTACTTTGTAGGATATTTATAAAATATCGTTAAATTACGAGTAGCATTAATTTTAGAATAATTTTTTTAACTAAAATTTCCTTACAATTACCGGTCAAAATGTGAGGACGTTGTACTCGGCACGGGCATTAATTATCATATAGTCACAAACTATGCCAACCACATAGTAAAATTTTAATACTTACGGTATGGTATATAAGAAAATATGGATTTTACTGCTTCATTCGTGAATCCTCTCTCTGTCCGTCTCACGAGGCACGAATAGCAACCTGACTTCATGACCTGGACCAATTGAAAATTCCTCTCCAGTCCAAACATTTGCGCATAGGGGTCCTGAAATACAGGTCTAGTGTAGCGGTATTGTTCTTAGTATTTGACTAAGATATCGTACGTATGGTTCTGACTTTGAGCTCGGTCCTTGTTCATTGAATTTCACACGCTTATTTATTCTCCTTTTTCCTTGTGCTACTCAGGCCCGGGGGGACTCCTTGCAAGAATTCATCTAGGAAGAGCCTCATAGCTTCTCTTATAAGGCAACCATATTAAACATGCAATAGTACATCCAACCTCGCATCTGATTTCAGGAGGTTGCCATGTTCACTGATTTCCACTGGGCTCGTGGTCTTTCTAGCTCGACGGGCTCAAAATTCAGTTCTCACTTCGACCTCAAAGGCCCATTAATTCTCACTCTAATCGAAAATTTTCCCAATCTCTAAAGGAGCCGCATTAAGCCTAAAATTGAAAGTGTGCTGCAAAGGGGAAATCGAGGGAGGTATGAATGGCTCCGTTGGTGAGTCCGACTCCGCCGTTTCCAGATGGAAGATAACGCCGATGCCTGCTTCCTTTCCTTTCTCGTGCTATCCAGATGGCCGGAAACAATTCCCTTCGCGCTTCTTCTCCCCCATGGCTCACTGTACACGAAGAGGGTAATTTATAGTCTTTAATTATACTTGTCCCGTCAAAGGAGTGGCGTGCAATGACCAGAGTGGACCCGGCTCTAGTAACGACGAGGAGACCAGCTCTTCAATCTCTCTCTCTCTCTCAAATCAACTTGCATCCCAAAATTATTGAGTTACGAGTTATTCGGTTTGGATTGGTTCGATTTGCTCGTATGTAAAATTTTCTCATTATAAATTATTTCCTTTCATAGGAGAAATAAATGTCAAATAATCTTAATCAATTTATG
Source organism: Sonneratia alba (assembly GCA_900174645.1). NCBI lineage: Eukaryota > Viridiplantae > Streptophyta > Magnoliopsida > Myrtales > Lythraceae > Sonneratia > Sonneratia alba. The sequence continues at coordinate 5,719,076 of FWPY01000028.1, read as the reverse complement.
TCTACAACTACCTTCTTATTTAATTAGTACCATGATCTTGACCGTAGTTAAATAAGAGACCTCGATTAAGAGGGATATACACCGAACCGTTTGAACCCATCCGATCGAAAGGCATACCACTTCTGATAGTTGGAATAGTGTTACGATCGTGAGTTATGATCCAAAGAAATGCGTACACTAGGTTGCACCTCGTGACCACGGGAGGTCGAGTGAGGAGTGTAGACGGCACAAAGGTCGTAAGGTATATACTTGATAGACTGAGTGAGTTTACTCTCGTGAATGATCTTTCATACTTTTTTAATTGTGAATGCAAATTGAATTTTCTCTTTATACATTGCTCGTATTCGTTTCCTTTGTTGTGGTGTGATTGTATGTTGCGTAACATCAAACTTCAGTTGCAAGTAGGGGCTGGTTGGTAGGCGGAACTGTCAACCGTAAACAGAAAGTGAAAAAAATCCAATCCCCATGCAGATAACAGGACAAAATTAGGTGTTGTCAACTGCAAAGTCAATCAGGCTGTCCCAGTTGATATTCCCTCGCAGCATCCGTAAGAAAGACATGGGTGCGACGTCACTGTTAAATCGGATTCAAGAGCTGATTTCCATAGATTTGGTTTTAGGGTATTCAGCCCTTCGGTCAATTTTGATGATTTTCCTCTGTTTATATATATATATATAGATATAAGCTATTAGCTATTGTTTTGACTAACTAGGAAATATTTGCAGTGAATTTATTACTCGCACGTTACCAGTGGTAAGGTCTTTTTATTTCCCATAACTTATCAATATATAGATATATATATATATATACACGCGTGTATATAAACATATATATAAAAGAGGTGTGCTACCGTGCAGTGTCTTCAGGTCTTTATCCTCCGGTCTCGGTTATCGTACTACAGATCTGCGGTATGTTAATTTTCCCGGACCCGGACTCGCAAGATGCTCCACCGTACCCTGGTTTGTACCGGAGAGACTTTAAACAGTTGCGATTATGGTAATGAGGAGACCATTGGATTGATCTGTTAGTGGACAACTGTTTGCCTTTTCTTTTTTCTTTTTTTTAATCAGTGGTACTCGATATTAGAGCAATGAATGGTATACTATATAATATTATATATTATCAATCTACTAATGCTCAAGATTATCGGGAGAGAAGTAAAAAAGGAATATATTATCAACCTACTAATGTTCAATATTGTCGGGAGAGAAGTAAAAAAGAAATTGTATTAGAAAGACTCCCGCTTCCCTTTTTCACTGGGGAAGTCCAAGTGTTGATGTATCAAGTTCATTTCCGAGGTTTCCTTATATTTTAAGTTTAAGCAATAATTCTTATCTCAAAATCCAATCCAAGATGAATCAACCAAGCACAATGAATTATTTAAATCCTACTCTTTAGCTTTATTATCTGCGTAATTTTTTTAATTTCTCACATGATATCTAAAAAAATTTAATAATTATCAATTAAATTAAGTTAAAGTTGGAGCATGTTACTAAAAATTTAAGTGCTTCTCATCGTGCATATATATATATACATTCTAAATATTTTTAAGTGTTGCTCAATGGAAGACTGGTTTTGGTCGATATGTGCTCGTCGGCTCTGGACAAATGCTAAATTCTCCAAGTAATTCTTGTTATTTATATTATGTTCTGAATATATATATATATATTCCCCTTGCAAAACCACACACCACTCCCCATTTGACGGAAAATATCTATCGTTCAATTCGAAGAATGAATACGGAAAGAAGATTAAACATGAATGATTAACTTGCAACTTCCGCGAAGCTGCAATGCCCAATACTCTTAATGTAAATGAAATGTTCCGATTTGAACCGGTCACAAATTTCATCCGGCCAGACTCGCTGCTTCTTACGTTGCTTCTTGGATCATCGGGAAGGTAGTTGGTTAATGTTCCCGCACCTTTTTCTTTTGTGGTTGTGTTTTCATTGATGCCAAAAGTCTACATTTGGGCTACGTGTCATGAAAAATTATTTAAGAAATAAAAATGATATATACATTACCCCTTGCAAAACGACACACCACTCCCATTTGACCATTCTTCACGTGGAAAATATCTACCGTTTAATTCGAAGAATGAATACGAAAAGAAGATTAAACATGAATGATTAATTTGTAACTTCCGCGAAGCTGCAATGCCCAATACTCTATCTATATAATGGAAAGTGTCACAGGGTCGGACATCAAGGGGCTAACAGAAAGGCAGCACCTCCAACCTCTCGACCACACACACACACAGTTGCACTGTGACTGAGCGAGCTATGGAATCAAGGGTTGGTGATGCCAACAGGGTCTCCCGAGGCGGTCATCATCCCTGTCGACTGTTACCTCCGGTCCGTGGGCAGATCAAGCGCCGGATCTTCTCATCTCTGGTGAGGGTGGCAAAGAATCTCACACGGAAGGTGATCTCTCCGTGTTCTGGGTTAACTCAATGAGTTTCCGGGCCCTGATGAACCTGTTACGGCAAACCCCCGCCGCCCAGGTAGCTATGCTATGAAATCATCACCATACCTATCTTTGTCTTTCCCCCTCGACTTGACTGGCAAGGTAGTAGTAGTAGTGCGGACGCCGAGAGAGTCCTGCAAAATGCCTAGCGCATATTTTTCCTCTTTTGAAATCTTGAGTATCACTGTCCTCCTTCTCATCGAGTGATGTTGTTGTTAAACGTTATATTTATCTATATATGTCGATCCCATGATTTTCTATTTTGTTTCTTACGTCTAGAAAGATTCATATATATATATATATATATATATCCAATAAGTAAGAATGATGTGAAACTAACTATAGTTCTCTCATATTTCAGTCATCAACAGAAACTCATACAAGATAACAAAACGATTAGTGGTGAGGAACTCTTTTTTTTTTTTTTTTGGCTGGATATCAGTAATGAGAGGGTTACTTATCGATACCATACCGTGCTATAATCTTGCTTACTGAAAGAGGAAAAGCTATTGTTCTCCCATCCCGTGTTACATACAGACAGGGAGGAGCTAGCTCCATTGCATATGGAGAAGTTTCGCATCAACCTTAACAGAATCTTGTACTGAAAAAAACTACGACCGTGAATATTAAATATTCTACCTTTTTAATGTAAATGAAATGTTCCGATCTGAACGGGTCACAAATTACATCCGGCCAGACTCGCTGCTTCTTGCATAGCTCCTTTGGCTGCACTTGACAAAAGATCGAGAACTGTGGTCCTCCAAGTTGAAAAGCATCCACGTTTCAAAAACTCCATGTAACGTTTCAAAAATCCCATGTGACTTTCATGGACGTGGAATCTTACTTTCTGTGAAAGATATCTCCGCGAAATTTATATTCCAAATGGGGTGATCAGCACTATTAACAGTACAGGGGAAGTGGTCGATTATTCCAGAAAATAATCATAGGCCACCGCTCCACTCATTCTTTTGAATATCGGCCGGGCACGGGGAGGCGCCTGTGGTCCAGTACAGGTTGGAGCGAAGTACGTGACACGTCGGACAAAATTGGTAGTAAATCTAATTGGACCGAATAATCTCGGAAGCGGCAGTGACATCAAGGGTCGGAATATACATAATTGCAGTCAGAGGAAAATATTTGCTGATGACCCGCAGAAACGTATATCTCTAAGAAATTATATAATACGATGAGAATGAAGTCTGATTGATTTTGTGTGCGCAAGTATTTCTTTAATTTGTCAGAAGGAGGTCAACTCGTAGTCTACCCGATTAGTATATATATATAACATAAGCTTCGGAATCCTCCCAGATATCGATTTCTGTCACCCCATTTTCAAACGAGCTTTGGATGAGCCACCTTAAGCTCTATCTAGCTAGTATTTTATTATTAGACTCGTGTGTGTGTGTGTGTGTGCGCGTGCGTGGGGTATGTGTCATACACGAGGATTACTAGAAGTTTAGTGCTTGTATGAGCCTTGTATTATTGTTCTAAGTATAATTATCGTGCTTGCATGCTTACCAAGATATATATATATATATATTATGTGAGAAATTCCATTATTTAAATATTTGATTGGAAGAGAAATTAGTCGACACGGGATGAAGATAGCTGAACGCTTTTGCCAAGAGTGGCCAAAAGTTGCGAGCGCCAAAGTCAATGAATTGTTCCACGTGGCGGACATGGATGAACTGTGTTCTCTTTGATAAGGCAAAACCCTCCTTGAACCTTAACCACATCACAGCTAGAAAAAACTACATAGCATTGTACTTTTTTTTTTTAAACTGTGGTATTCAGTTGGACTCTATTCAGCTGATTAATTTGGATTGCCTCGGATTGACCCACTTAAGGGGTTAAGAGCTCTCCGCCGCAGGTGAGATTCGAATTCGAGTCCTCCCATTGAGATGATGGGTGTCGAACCACTCTAACACGTCTACGGTGAGTTATAGCACTGTACTTTAACAAAGTTGTCCCAAAAGAAAAGCTAAAAGTGGAAGCAATCTAAGCCCCTTTGATTAATGCGCCCAATATAGTCTCACATCATGACAGCAATGTTGAAAACGGTATACGTCGGTCCTTTCATTGTTTTTTCTTTATTTCCAGAGGAACTGAAAGAAGTTCGAACCTTTGGCCTCACAGCTGTCCGCAGCAACCGCCGTGACCCAAACAAAGCTGCATACCTTAATCCGAGAAGAGGGTCTGAGTAGAGTGAAGCCCGCCGCTGCATCCGTGTACCTCTCGAGCTCCAACCCTTGAGCCGCAGCTGTCCTGTGAAGGCAACCGTTAAGCCGAGCTGCAAGAATCGAGAGGCTGAGCTCCCTCCTGCTGACGCTGCAGAGATAATCATTGGCAGAGGTTTGTGGATTTTGCGTTGGAACGGGAAGTAAGAAATGGGTTCCGACGGAAGAGGAGAGGATTGGGGAATGGGTCCTCAGGATACGGCTGCGGGCTCAGAAGGAAGAGCAGTTCGGCATGGCCATGTTCGGTCAAGGTTGAAGGACGGGCCCTCCACCGGTCGCCATCGAAGCTGGATAATTAAATTAACAGTTACGATATATATATATATATATATATAAAGATTCCCCCCCCTTTTTTTTTGTGGTCGCCGATTACTCTATTAGTAATAGCAAAATTCAGTCGAACTGTCGATTTGTTTTTACAATATTAAAAAGTTAATAAAATTTAACTAATTATTATTTGGATTAAATAAAAAATTATTCTAATTATAAATTTTTATGCATAAAATTTGAATTTAGATCTTTATTAAGGACAGTATATGCTATATGATTTTTTTCTCCATTTTTATAATTAAATCCTAACATATAATATTATTTTGCCTTTTTTTTTTCCTATCTAAAATCCTTGGCCAGAATTTTTCTTTAAGCTTCTTAAGCCATCGATCAAAAATTTTTCCATGTAGAAGATGCCACGAGAGTAAGATTGGTGAATTGACTTAATTTGGTAATAATACGGAATCATATACTCTGCAAATTATATGCCATTTAGACATGCCCTCTGCTTATACAGATTGCTTGACATGATCACGGATTTTGTTGTTCTCTTGCACAGTTTTGGAGGAACCACTGCCTGCTTGAGTGAGTTCAACATGAAGCTGCTGATGGACTACTATTCATATGTACTCCCAGCGATTTGTCTCGTATTCGCTTTCGCGCGTAATCGGAATTGTGTACATAATTTCTGTGTGTTTTGCGGGCACAGTTGACTGCCCTTTGGAGCCATCGGAAGCGTGCCTCACGTTGTGAATGTTCCATGATAGGCGAGGGTGCTGCTGCTGCTCGACTCTTGCCAGCGTTATTTTGTTGGATATTTATAAAACATCGATAAATTACGGGTGGTATTAATGTTAGAATAATCTTTTAAACTAAAATTTCCTCACATTACCGGTCAAAATGTGAGGATGTTGTACTTGTCATGCGTATTAATTATTATATAGTCACCAACTATACCAACCATATAGTAATATTTTAATATATATCATATGATATTATAACAAATTTTATAATGAAAAAACTATAAGAATTACATCCAAACCCATGCCCTCAATTTACACAAGAATGTTTTCCAATTATGCCTTACATCTAATGAAAGGGATATCGAAGAGAAATCATTTCATGATATAAGGAAATGTTAATAAAAATGTGATAAATAGGAGGATTAATGTTATTAATATTTTTAATTATTAGATTTATCACTAATTATATTAATATATATATCAGTGATTTCTTTTCATATAATTATAGGGTACATTCATTTAAAAATTTTTTGGACACCCTAAAGCTATTTATTATCCATGTAAGCCTCGCCAACGGCGGACCAATACGAGGATTTTCTCAAACTTCAGGGACCCAAATGGTTCAATCAAAGATATCAGGGTGTAAAATGAAACTTTCCGCACTTTTAGAAGGCGGGAATTCGCCTTCACCGAGCCCGGAACAATCTGAAAGACCAAAGGCGCTGGCAGCCCCTCGGAATTCACAGTCGGTCACTCCCTTCCCTTCCCTCTCCACCCGGGGCCGCCGGCATCTCAACGACAATGTCCGGCGGCGGGCGAGCGATCTCCGTTCTGAGCGTGGCGGAGAAGCCGTCCGTGGCGAAGTCAGTGGCCACCATCCTGTCGAGGAATCAAGGGATGCGAGTCCGAGAGGGCCGGTCCCGCTACAACAAGATCTTCGAGTTCAGTTATAGCATCAGAGGACAGCTCTGCCGCATGCTGGTGACCTCCGTCACCGGCCACATCATGGAGCTCGAGTTTGAAGAGCGCTACCGGAAGTGGCACTCCTGTGACCCTGCCCATCTCTATGAAGCTCCCGTCCGCAAGTTTGTTCCTCAGGTTCCCTTTTTTGTCTTCCTCTTCATGAAAGAACTAGTAGAGTGAAAATTACTTCAGTTTACTCTTGTCTTCTCTCAAGAGGCGTCATTTCATTTCTGAAATTTAGTCATGGTGCTACTCCACTTGACATTTGACCTGAAATTGGCAGAAAGCATAGCAACATAATTTGGTCACAAGTTATATCAGGAGGGGGATTTTGGGACAAGAATGCAAGAAGGAAGAGGAATACAGGAAATAATGAGCAAAGCGAATGGCAAATGAGATTTTGAAGCCCTAATTTAACTTATCTAGAGGAGCAATATTTTTTTCCCTCGGAGATTTGGAGTAATAAGTGATGCATCTGAGGCAAAAAGATTGGTTTTCGAAACTTAATGCATTTCCCCCTTATTCATATGTATCAATGGGGACTGTCATTGAATATCTGCCTTCTGGTGTGAGGCTGCCGGAGTGAAATATCCCCATGTTTTGCTGGTTAATTTGTTTTTTTAAAGGTTTTTGAATAAGATATTCTGCATATCTGTATGGTTTCTTGTTGGCCATCAGTAGGACTACCTTTTTTCTTCAGCTGCAGTGTGACTATTGAATTGTTATTTAGTTAAACGAGTTATATGTTCAATCCATGGTATTGAATAAAAATGAGCTCACAGCACAAGATATACTCCCTAGCTTTTGACAATGTGATTGGCAAAGTTTTGTCCAAAATGCAGTTTATCATAGGATTGCAATTTATTGAATCTGTATGTCCTTTGGGGTATCACATATAGGACAAGCTAGATATAAAGAGGACACTGGAGGAGGAAGCTAGGAGATGCCAATGGCTTGTGTTGTGGCTTGACTGTGACAGGGAAGGAGAGAATATTGCATTTGAAGTTATTGACATATGTACTGCAGTTAATCAACGTCTTACCATCAAAAGGGCTCGCTTCTCTGCACTTATTGAGAGGTCTCTAGCAATTTTCATTCCCCAATCTCCAAGTTTCATGCAAGTGGAATTTATGGTTACATGACTTGCTATACTTTACATTCCAGGGAAATTCATGAATCGGTGCAGAATCTTGTTGAACCCAATCGGTGGTTTGCTGATGCTGTGGATGCTAGACAAGTGGGTACATTTCCCCAATTAGGTCTTCTTAGGTTGACAATATTATAGAATCTATGTGCATGATTTACTTGCCTTTCCCCTTCTATCATTGAAATTTACTAGCTGTAGGGTTTTTTGCAGGAAATTGATCTGCGTATAGGTGCTTCTTTCACCAGATTTCAGACAATGCTTTTGAGAGATGCATTTGTTATTGATTCTGCTGGAGATGACAGAAATCTTGTCCTAAGTTATGGTCCCTGTCAAGTATGATGGCAACAGAGCATGTTATGATATGTTAGTAGCTTAGTGGTTCACTTTCTTGATGCACATTTTCCTTTGCAGTTTCCAACCCTAGGTTTTGTTGTTGAACGCTATTGGGAGATACAGTCACATGAGCCTGAAGAGTTTTGGACAATTAACTGTTCTCACAGATCTGAAGAAGGTGTTGCTACCTTCAATTGGATGTAAGCTCTAGTGACTCCATGCATTGCAATGTTTGTTTTCACATTTACTCTCCTCCATCATCAATATATTTCAATTTGTAGGCGTGGACATCTATTTGATTACACCTGTGCAGTTATAATTTATGAGATGTGCATCGAGGAGCCTTCTGCAACTGTAAGTCATTCTGAAATCACATTGATGGAGAAAAAGAAAAGGTCGATTTCAACATATGTAACTCTTCTAGTAGCTTTACTATTTACGCTGCCATAATACAGGTTACTAAGGTCAGACAGCAGGAAAAATACAAGTATCCTCCCCATCCCTTGAACACAATTGAGCTAGAGAAACGTGCATCCCGATACTTTAGGATGAGTTCAGAGCACACCATGAAGGTGAGAGCTTTTTACTGATGCTGTATAGTATCTTCATGGTCTATCTTTTTTCTTGTACCTTTTCTCCAATATGAATGCCTTTTCTTTCCCCTTTCTGTTGGTAGACACATTTGAGTCTTTTGCAGAGCTTAGAATACAACCAAATCATGCAAATAGTTTAGTGATTTTATTGTTTATTTGCTGTATGGATGATTCATCTGATGATGATGATTATTAGCTTATATCCATGAGGAAACAATGAAAGTATAGTTTTCTATAGTCAGTGATTAGGATCTGTTTATATATCAGCATGTGATGCTAACTCCTATCGTGATGATATTTTTTTATATCATTTTAATTGGTACAGGTGGCTGAGGAGCTGTATCAAGCTGGATTTATTAGTTATCCTCGCACAGAAACTGACTACTTCTCTGCAAGAACTAATTTGCATGTGAGTTGCTATATCTCTTGTTGGAAGATAGGATATCTGGCTCTGGCAGTAATACCTACAGATTCTGTGATGTCATGAATCTGCCAACTGTTAGTTACCAGAAGGGCACAAATGTTAAACAACACCTGTTCCACAGGGGATTCTTTGTGGTTCTGATGTTTAATTTTGCTTCAACAACTTGTTTAAAATTGATGCAAGACGAATGGGAAGCAAAGTTTTACTCCAGAGTAAAAAAAACCTCCAACTAAAAAAGGGTATTTTCTGTATGAGTTTTTTTAGTTATGTCCATGGTATTGGATACTTCATAGAGGCTACTGCAATGGTTTCCATCTTCGTCATCATCATCATAAATGCTATCTATTTGAGTAACTGCCTTTTTCTTCTCTTCATATCGGTTATTTGACAATGGTTTTAATATGAAGTAGGCCATTGCTCAAGAGCAGCTGGAGCATCCTGCATGGGGGTCTTATGCACAACGATTATTGGACCCTGGTTCAGGACTTTGGAGAAACCCCAGCAATGGTGGTCATGATGATAAGGCGCATCCGCCCATTCATCCAACCAAATTTTCTGCTGGAGAAAATAACTGGAGCCAAGATCATCAAGTAAGTACGCTATCAGAGAAAGATTCATGTTTCTCATCACATCTAAGCTGGTTGTCACCTACTCTTTATCATTTTCCATACGTTTCACTTAGAAGTGCATGTTTAAAAGCTACACTAGTTATTGCCTTTAAGTATCTTACATGTTTTTGATAAAGTAGTATCTTTCTTGTGTTTCATCTCAGAAATTGTATGAATTGGTGGTTCGCCATTTCCTAGCATGCGTTTCACAACCAGCTGTTGGAGCAGAAACTACAGTTGAAATTGATATTGCTGGTGAACAATTTGCTGCATCAGGGAGAGTGATTATAGCTGTGAGTTCTTTGTAGTACTGATCTATCTATTTGATGAATGGAGTTTTGAATGGATAATACATTTGTTTTGCTTGGATTATTTGTCCAATTATAAGATTAAAAAAAAAACTAATGCAACAATTAGCACAGACTGATAACATTGGTAACTCATCCCTATGATGAGTGGAGAGTTTGAATCCTGTGTTGACATTACGGGATGTTAATATTCATCTTACAAGGCCATCAAATAGGAGAAGCAAATCTTTAGAATTAGAGAAAGAAGAGTATGGTGACAAACTTCCTTCTTCAGTAAAGAAAGAACATGTGAACTCGTATGGCTATCTATCATGCAAAGCTAATATAAACCAAAATGCTAGATTCTGATGGAAGTTCCTTTGCTGAATAAAATATGTGATAAGGCCTCCCTCTATTGCACCTCTCTCTCTCTATCTCTTTTTAAAGTCAGTTATCTGCTAAATATTTGACAAGGCCTCGCTAGTGATTTGCAAGAGATGATAGCCACTGCATAATTGATTTATATTATTGCTATTATCCCTAGAAGGTTAGAACGTCGAAGTTGTCTTGTTGTATTTTACTGACATAGTTTCTTTCTTTTTCACCAGAAAAATTATTTAGATGTTTATCGATTCGAATCTTGGGGAGGTTCAGTGATTCCAACATATATGCCAGGCCAGCAGGTGTAGTTTGCATATGCACTTGCATCTTATTTTGCATGCAATCATCATTTTTAATCTACAGCTTGGAAAGTTACATTACGAGATACTCCATCAAATTAACAAGAAATGCAAAATTCATCGAAGTAGAAAGTGAGATTGTTCTCGGCTGTTACACTGGTTCCTTCAACACTGTGCAGCTGCCACAACTTAGAGTACAAGGGCATTCTGATACAAGATACGATGTTTGAAAATTTTACTTTATATATATATATATATATATCTTCTCATCCTATCTTATCATTCTGAATAAACTTGAGAACATTCGGCATGCCAGATGCCAAATCTGAGCTCCAACCTTCAGCGTTGAACTTCAGAGTTTAGAGTTCTTACGAATTAATTACTTTGTAATGCCGTGATGTCAAATCCATGTTGATCTTGAAAATTTTCCAAATGCAAAATCTCCAATTATAGTGAAATTTCTTCTTTGGAGTAATATTTCAGTAACAAAATTAAGTATTTATGTTGAAAATTTTGAGTCATAAATTCACTGATTATTTCTAAATTCACGATTGTCTGGGATATTTTTGCTCAAATAGCTACATAATTGAGCACAATTAACCTTGTTTAGGAATATGGAGTTGAATGAGCTTAAATTTTTATTATTCCATTTAGCTTGAGATATACTAATGTCTTGCTGCAAAGAAAAATTGACATATAAAAATAATTTTACCGGTGATAAATTTATTAATCAAACAAGCAAATTAAGAAAAGAAAGCAAGATTCAAATGATCTGATCAAGAATCAGGATTAATGTCAGAGTTGATGTCGCATCTTATATTATACATCACAGTAAATATGGTTTGAATAATTTTGTCTTTGAAACTTCACTTTATGCAGAGGCCTTGATGAGCATTTATTTAATGTTGTTGCCACAGTTTGTACCTACAGCACTCACTCTTGATGCTGGAATTACTAGGCCTCCACCACTTTTAAGTGAGGCTGATTTGCTGAATTGCATGGACAAGGTTGAGAATTCCACTACTTGAGCTAATTAAATATAACCAACAGTTCTGGTTGATATTCATTCATATTATGCAACTATTATCCGTAACGTCATTTTTCTTCTTATACTTTGTGATTTTCCTTCTTTCAGGCAGGAATTGGCACGGATGCAACAATGCATGATCATATCAAGAAACTGCTTGATCGCTTTTATGCTACCAAGGACCAGAATACTTGCTTCTCCCCAACTAATCTTGGTGAAGCCCTCGTTATGGGATATGATGACATGGGTTACAAACTATGGAAACCGAACCTAAGATCAATGATGGAGTTTGACATGAAAGCAGTTAGTGAGGGTTCTAAGAGTAAGGCTGAAGTTCTGCACACATGCCTTCAGCAGATGAGAGCTTGTTTTATAGATGCCAGGCTGAACAAAGAAAAACTCTTTGAAGCTATGGCTGTGTTCTTTGAGAGGTCCAATAGACCTGTTAGAGATGATCAGCATGCAACTGGAGAAGTTGTTCGGTTGTGCCAACTCTGTAAGCAGTCCAATTTGGTGCTTAAGCAAAGCAGAGATGGCAATTTTATGGTTAGTTGCCTGGGCTTTCCACTATGTAGAAATGTTGTTTGGCTTCCTGGTTCTGTATCGGAGGCTGCTGTCACCACTAGTGTATGTAGCTGCTGCACTCCACGCCCCGTCCACATGATTCAGTTTAAGTTCCGTCGCCTAGAAATACCACCAAATTACAATGTTGACCACCTGGGTATGTAATCTTCTTACTTGGGTGCGTTTTGCATGAAATTAAATCGTAGGTTTAAGGTGGATGAGATGCCTGTGTTGCTATAGAACCGACTTGTGTCAAACAAAGACATTTCATTGCGAGGTATTATTTTGCTTCTATACTTGCAGAGGTGAACAGATTGAATATTTAATTCAGTTTTAGCAGACTGACAATAGATTGAACCACAATTTGTGGAGAAGCATCATTTTTTCGGATAAATTTTACTATTAAATAATGAAGGCTCAACTAACAGATTGCTCATGAGAAACCGTATCTTCCCTTCTCTGTTAGAACATATTGCATCGCTGCATGTGTTGTGATTTCTTGACTGCTAGTCTGTGTCTTGGCAGTACTAGTTTAGGCTCTAAATTTGTGTTGAAAAGAAAACTGTGCGATTTGACTCTTTTTAGATAGCAGAGCATATGATTCAGGATAAATTGTGCCAGAACATTTTAGTGTTTGCATGTAACACTTTATCAATTCTTGGCAGGTTGCATTGGTGGGTGTGATGACATTCTTCGGCAGTTGATAGAAATTTGTGGAACTGGGTCTCGCATGCCAGGTTTTGATATAGGATTTGACTGAATTGTAGTACACGCTGGGAAAATCATGCTATAGATGTTTTACATGCGGTCCCAATTTAATTTTTATACTTACAGCTGTCATTTATTTTTTAAGTTAGTGTTGAAAATTTTATGTGCTCTTAAATCATACAATTTTCATTGTTTAAGTTGGATGAATAAATTTCAGGTTGGTATTTATAACTCTCCACAGAATGTGACAGTTATAAATTTTTATTCTCGCAAATTGTCTCTCTTGTGAACTAACAAAAGTATTGTGTGTGCACAGCAAGAGGTCGTGGGTCCACACAATCGCAAAGTGCTGCCCAAGGTATTCCCAGGCAACAAATGTGCACAAACTGCAGGCAGACAGGGCATTCTCTTAGTGATTGCCCCTCCGTGGTATCAACTGCTTCAAATTCTCGTACTCGCAGAACAGGCACACAGAATGGTATTTTTCCAGAACAACTCTTCCCCTCTTTCCATTCAAATCATCAATTTGTACATGCATATAGATTCTTGCTGAACAAAAAAATTTATGTTTTTAGGTAAGGTGAAAATTTTTATTTGGCAAAAAAGGAGCCATATTCCATCCTTTGTCAGGTTTTGCTATCTGTGTTCATTCAACTGGATATTGAGGAGACTGATGGGATTATATTTCTTTCCCTGTGAACAGTCTGATAACTGGTGATACTGATGCTTCTAAATATGCACAGGTGAAGCCTCAATCCCTTGCAGTACGTGTGGATCATTATGTATGCTGAGAACTGCTAATACTGCCAACAATAGAGGAAGAAAATTTTACTCGTGCCCGGTGCAGGGATGCAACTTCTTTGTGTAAGCACCCAATTTGCCCATCAGACTGCATCTATTTTCAGCAGATCTGTTTATATTTTGCTGTCCTCAGAGGATAAAATATGATGTAGCTGCAACTGCTAGCAAAAGACTGAAAATTTGATAAAATTATAACTCTCCTTTCTTTGTTTAAACACATCTTAATGATGGAAGTCAAATTGAGTACTTGATGCAGTACAGTGTAGAAGTGGAATCATAGAAAAAGGGATGACGTCAGGACGGCAAGCGTCAATTAGGGGAAAAAGAATAAAGCGATGGACTTTGGGATAGAATAGTACCCAGCAAACAGCTAGATGCAGGTAAAGGTGAAGCGTGTAGGATGTTACTGAATCAGAAAGAGCAGCTTGGGAACGGTGCAGAACACAAATAACTGGCACTGGGATAGAACTTCTTTTAGACTGGGACACAGATCAACAAGAAAACATATTATAATCTTAAGTCACATAAAACTCAATATGTTGGATATGTTTGCAATGCAGATGGGCAGATAGCCTTGACGGTGGGACTGGAGGGAGACATGATGCAAATGGCATGTCAGGCCATGGCAGGGGTCGTGGAACCCGTGGCAGTACCTTCGTCTCAGCAACTGGTGAAGCTGTTACTGGGAGGTGTTATGCCTGTGGAGACCCCTCCCATTTTGCGAACGCGTGCCCGAATCGTAATGCCTGATGCTTGTCACATCAAATTCGTGGATGCTTGTGTGCTTGCCTAACTGCTTTTCCCTAGGATAGTAGTTCACCATTCACGGGCAGCACATGGGAAACATACTCTATCAGTAATTCTTTCATCAAGATCTACATTCAGATAAAGCGCCTCGACTGGAAAGTTCAACACCTCCGTCTCTGGAATCTGGATGCAGCAGAATGGCAGACAATGCTCGGTATGGAGGAATTCCCAAGGCCCGGGGAATTGGGGAGTGGGGCTGTGAAGGTTCTACATTTTAGGGACCAACTATTAGAGACTCTACTCAGTGTAATATATACATTCTCCTCTGGTGAAGCTCTTTAGTTCCCTAAACATCTCTGAACTGAACTGGACCTAACTGTTTTTACTCCTCTTCTGGAGTTCTTCCTGACAGTGGAAGCCCGAGCAAAGAACCAGCTGGGACTTCACTTTCCAAGTTTCTATCAACTATCTGACCAAAATTTGCCCAAAGAAAATGCAGCCGGGTGATCCAAGATTACCATATACCCATTATCCATAGATTGGGTTACTGGCAGTCAAATGCATTGCATTGCAGAGAAAACAACGAATAATTTTTTTAAGTGACATGTATGTATTCAATGTGTCTGATCCATGAATTGTAAGACTTACTGGAGAATCTCTCTGACAAGTTTGATGGGGTTGAAGATCCACTGACTGTGCGGAAGCTCCGATCGTACGAAATTTCAAACGACAATCCCTAAAGCGGGAAAAATCCCTTGTTCGTGTTTTTCAAAATTCAGTTTAAATTTAATTTAGTCTCACATCACATGATGCATTCCTGATTCCACTTTCTCGCGTCTCTCCTCCGTCTCATCTCTGTGTCTTTCTTGCTGATGCACAAAACTTCGCTGTTCAACAATGGCCAACCGCCGGAAACCCCAGAGCTTGAACGACAGCCACTACCGCTTCCTTCAGGACTTCACCGCTCCTCGCCCTTCCAATCCTTCCTCATCCTTCGACCCCGGCTCCATTCCTTCATTTCACCTAGGTTTCTTCACACGCATACACACGCGTGCACACCCACCCACTCTCTCTCTCTCTCTTTCTGTGATGCTCTCTCCTCCCTCACCCTTGCATCTTTTATTCCTTTGCGATGTCATATTTCGGATGCTCGATCGTTGCAGGTGAAGAAGATAATCGAGTGTCAGAGGAGAAGCCTGAGAGGAACCGCAGCCTCCACCGCGATCGGGATGACAGTATTCCTCGCTTCTCTGTACTCTCCGATTCTGATTCTCCTCTGGGTAATTTCCTCTTGTACACTTCCTGAGATTCCTACTGATGTGACTTAGGCAGCTAAATATTTCTCCTTGCTGCCAATTTTGTCCTGCAGTGTCGGAAGGGGGCACACAAGGGAAGGCCGATATGGAGTTTAGGCATCCGACTAGCAAGGTTTCAACTTTAGACATTGAGGAGACCGAGAACATACCACCTGTTAAGCCTGATTTCTTTGATCCTGCTGACAAGGGCAAGCAGGCAAAAGTTAAAATTGAAGGAAGGCGTAGATTATGCAAATTCTCAACTCGAGACAGTGGGGGTGCTGATAATACCCAACGTTGTGATGATCCAAATTTCCCTGATATTGCAGATTTTGATTCCCCCGTGGCACAGAAAAATTGCTGTGGGGGTAATGAAAATGAGGATACTAATGATATTAGGGATATTCTCAATGGTTTAAGCTCACGGCTTGAGCTTTTGTCAATTGAGAAAAAGAGAACATCAAGAGATAATTATGTGGATGGTCGGAAGTCGACTAGAGGTGAGAAGATTGCAGATATGAAGGAAGTTGATATGCAGTGTCGAGATGATTCTGAGGTTAATAGTCTTGAAAACAGGATTTGGGAAGCTGCAAATGGAGCTGATAGAGTTGAGGTTGATGAAGAATTGGAAACTGTGAGGCTCTCTCATATGCCTTTTACTGAAAAATGGCATTATCCACAGATTGAAGTTGAGGATCACAGCAAGCGGGGTTGGCAAAAAATTGATAGCGATCTAGAGGTTGATGATTGTGTTATTTTGAGTGGCAGAAACCAGGTGAAAGAATTGGAGAAGAGCAGAAACAAGAGTGAAGGTTTTGTCAATGCTGAAGTCATTGATGAATCTGTGGATGATGAAGAAGGCATCCTCTTCATTTTGACTGGCCCAATATTTACTTACAGATTACCTACTGCAATAGCAAAGATGCTATACCTACATCAGCTTGAGGGGTTAAAATGGCTTTGGTCCCTCCACTGTCAAGGGAAGGGTGGAATCTTAGGTGATGATATGGGTTTGGGGAAAACAATGCAGGTGTGATCCCATGCTGATTTTGAATGATATATGAACTTTGATAAGCTGTTGATATGAGTTTGTTACTTCTACTGCAGATTTGTAGTTTCTTAGCTGGATTATTCCATTCATGTCTTATAAAGCGAGCTTTAATTGTGGCCCCCAAAACCCTTCTTTCTCATTGGATCAAAGAATTATCTGCGGTTGGACTTTCTGAGAAGATAAAAGAGTGAGCTGCTTGCACCAGAGTTTTCTTTTTTCTTGATGTTTTGCATGGATCAATAGGTTATCTGGCTATAAATTATTTTGCACCTGTATATGAAACGTAGTTTCCTGTATGCAGATATTTTGGAACCTGTCCAAGGGCTCGCCAATATGAGTTGCAGTATGTACTTCAGGTTTAACTTCTAGCTTTCTTTTCACTTTCAATTGTTAAGTAATGTGTGTATGTGATTACACACAGAGGCATTTGGTTTGGCTTTCTTGGAAGGTTAAACTCATGTGTGCTTTCTGTTCATATAATTTTCTTCTGTTGCCTGCCTTTTGTTGCAGCACAAAGGGATACTCTTAACAACATATGATATAGTGCGCAACAACTCAAAATCATTGCGAGGAGATGTTTACTTTAAGGAAGATGAGAATGGGGATAGCATCACATGGGACTATATGATTCTTGATGAGGTGAATTATCAACTGGCAAACTGTATACTGCTTTGGCATAAATGTTGCTTGAAATGATCAATTAATATAATTCTTTCACAGCATGTAAGTTTGCCTTCTGAATCAAGCTTGCTTCAGTGGCATCTTCCATTTTACCGAATATGAATGATATGTACATTAATTAGGGACTTTAGTTTTTCTTCATGTTAATATTCCCAGTCAGGGCCTTCATGCAATTAAGTTTCTTGGAGCCTTTTTAGTTTAGTAATTTCCTTTTCTTCTTTCATCACTCCTAGATAGAAATGCCCTCAACTGGATCAATGTGGTCTTCTTATAGTGGCATTCCAATATAAGCTGCAATGTTCTATAAAAAAAGTGCCATGTTAATTTCTCTTTATCTGATAATAATTCAGGGGCATCTCATAAAGAATCCTAGTACACAGAGGGCAAAAAGTTTACTTGAGATACCAAGTGCCCACCGCATAGTCATCAGTGGAACCCCAATACAGAACAATCTAAGGGTACTATGTCTTGAATCTATTGTGTTCCACTGGCTTCTGTGAAGTTTTGAAATAATTCTCTATGAAGTCTGGGGATAGTTGAATATTTATTTATGGATTGATTTGTTGCTGTAATAGGAATTATGGTCCTTATTCAACTTTTGCTGTCCTGAATTATTGGGTGACAAGAAAGAGTAACTTCTTTTTCCCTCTACTTTCTTGTTACTTGAACAGTCATGCTTCTTTTCCCACAGTGTGAAAATTAAGATATGAAATTTCTCAGGTTCAAGGAGAAGTACGAGGATCGAATTCTTCGTGGAAATGATAAAAAGGCTACTGATAGGGAAAAGCGGATTGGTTCAACGGTGGCAAAGGTATTGAATTTTTAATCATCATTACATATATTTTTTATGCCAAATATTTTATTTTTCAATAGCTGGGTGCTGGAAATTTGTGCTAATACTGAGATGTGGTACTTAGATTGGCAAGACCAAGACTTTGTGCTTCATATGTCCTTTGTCATATTTGGGGGTTTTTACCTTCTTAGCCATAAATGACAAAAATACTTGTATAGAAGTTATAAATGCTGTTTCTTAGCTAAATCTTTTATTTGTAATAATTGTCATGTAATACTTTCTCACTGAACATGCTCCAGCAAATTCAGCTGGCTGGTGAACATGGGATTTCTGATAATTTGTTTCTTGGTATTTGGTACCAGGAATTTATTATTAAATATGGGTAATGTAGGACATTTCAATTATGTTATCTCAACAGGACCTAAGGGAACGCATTCAACCATATTTCTTGCGTCGCTTGAAGAGCGAGGTCTTCCATGAAGGTGGTGATTCAGTTGCCAAATTGTCAAAGAAAAATGAGGTCATTGTGTGGTTAAGATTGACAAGTTGTCAGGTAATAAATTCCCTCTCTTTTTCAGATTTAGATCTTATATTGTCATTTAAGTTTCTAAGATGATACTAACTGTAGAGCTCCATTGTTTCTCACAGCGACGCATCTATGAAGCCTATTTGAATAGTGAGCTGGTGCTGTCTGCATTCTATGACTCTCCATTGGCTGCACTTACGGTAATTTATGATGTTGAAGGCCATGCTATTTTGCTTTGTTATGTGCTTCTCTATTATTTTCCTCTGTCTAATACTATATTTTATTTTCTTTACCTGAAATAACTACTGAAAGTATTGTGATCCCATATTTAAGAGCTCTCAAAATGCACATAAGCAAAATTCTTTGCAACATAACTGATTTATTACATATTTGGTTATGCCTAAAAGTTATTTTCAGCTTGCGGCTGTGTTCTAAATGTCCCTTCTGTCTGAAAGGTTGGGGAGGTTTGTGAATTTTCTGACACTATTTAGTGTAGCTCTAATGCAATCAAACACGATATTTCTGAAGATTCTTTTTGTCAAGTATAGCTAGAAACTAAAGATTGTAACATTTTTTCCTCATTTATGTGTTGATGAGTTGAGCTTTCCTGAAACCATTCATGACAACAATGGTGCAGATTCTGAAGAAAATATGTGATCACCCATTGCTATTGACAAAAAGAGCTGCTGAAGATGTTCTTGAGGGTATGGATTCAGTGGATAATCCAGAAGATGTTCATATGGCTGAGAAACTTGCAAATTACATAGCTGATGTTGGTGACGACAATGCCTTTTTGGAGAAGCATGACAGTATCTCCTGCAAGATATCCTTCATAATGTCCTTATTGGTCAGTATTTATCCTCTGGTCTCATTTATTGTACCATCGTGTGGTATATTAAATTTTTTCATCCTTTTTATGGGTACAGGATAATTTGATTCTTGAGGGACACAGTGTTCTTATCTTTTCCCAGACTCGCAAGATGCTCAACATTATCCAGGTTTGTCCTAGATAGACTTTAAACTGTTGTGATTATGATAATTAGGAATCATTGGATTGATCTGTCACGATTGGTGACTAAATCAACCAATCCTGTTCATCATTACTATTCTTAGAATTATCTGGAGCATAGCTAATTTTGGTCAAGAGGTAGACATTAAGTTGGTTTGTGGCATAAATTGTTCTAATGACAAATAGGACAATGATTGTACTTGCTTCATATCTCTTATAACAGAATGGGTTTTTGTACATGTTGACTGTTGGTGCCTTCTCCACGATCAAATTTTCTAATATTTAAGGTGCTGTATATCATGGGGACAAGTTTCACCTTGTCCTGGTTCACAAAGACACACATTTATTGTTTTTTCTATTTCGCATGTGAAGACTGTTCTTCTGGTAGGGGTGGTTTTGGGTTGAAATTTAGGAGCCAATATAGTTTGTTCAAGGGTTTAAAACCTGTAAGAGAACTAAAACGAAATTCTAAGAGAGAACAAACTGCTAGTTGATCACCTTTTCCTGGAGTTGGTTTTAGGTAAAACCTGAAATAATAAATGTAATGGATTTCAAGGTTGCTGAGAATGAGAAATTGATTAGTTAAAAGGAAAACACTATGGAGCCAATTGTGATGTTACTTAAAAACAGTTCTACAAGAGAAAAAGAGAGATTGCAATGGCAGAAAGTGAGAGAGAGTAATTGGTTCTACTTGGGCCTCATAAATAGGGAAAATATACAGTTAAACCCGGACTGGGTTGGCTCAATCAGGTTATTAATATTAACAATTGAAACCAAAATTCTAACTGAATAAAAATAGAGAAAATTGACCTAATGATTAAACCTGATTATATATTATTAGAAAATTTTTGAAAGCTTAATCCATGTTTGCTGATCAGGTTCTATCAACAATATTATTTGAATACACATTTACTATTTCTTGGGATAGCTAGAAGTGAGTAACATGTCTTGACAATAATAAAACTTGATCTATGATTGACAAATGTAACTGCGTATGAAACACACATTTAGGGCACATGAATGAACTAGAAGTGTTCTGAGGTTGATCATTTAATTCAAGCTTGCTTTTGTAGGAATCACTGGTATCCAATGGTTACAAGTACTTGAGAATTGATGGCACCACAAAGGCCAGTGACAGGATAAAGATAGTAAATGTAAGCACCATAAAAATTACAAATGGCTTGATTCTTTATTTTGTTGAATTCTGATTAGTTTTCTCTTTTACATGATGTGCTAGGATTTCCAAGAGGGCACTGGGGCTCCTGTATTTCTCTTAACATCCCAAGTTGGTGGTCTTGGCCTTACTTTAACCAAAGCAGATCGTGTCATTGTGGTTGATCCAGCTTGGAATCCGAGGTGCTAATATGTGTTGCCCAGTTGTTGTTATATCAGGATCTGAGGAAAAACTTTTGACGGAATGTGAGGTTTTTCTTAACTTGAACAATTGTTGGTTTAACAATTGCTACAGCAACGGAGTTGTCTAGGTTTCTTGTTTTCTAACAACTGGCTAGTATAAGTGGTCCGTATGATGACTCTCTCCAGTCTAGTCGTATTGGAGAGGCTTATAGATACTATAGTTCTGGAAAGAAAAACTATGATGTAAGTTTCATCCTACTATTTTTGACATTGCAGCACTGACAATCAAAGTGTTGATCGTGCATATCGAATTGGGCAAAAGAAAGATGTCATCGTGTACAGATTGATGACTTGTGGAACTGTTGAAGAAAAGATTTACAGGAAACAGGTTCCCAATGTTTCTGTTTCTCTTCTTTGATTCTTTGTCTAATAGAAAATTCTGGGAGTAAATCAAATATGCATCTAAAGAGTAAGGCAGAGAAATGACTTTCCTTGGGTTATCTCAAACTACAATATTTAGATATTTAAAGGTGGCTTGTTCAAGACAGCAACTGAGCACAAAGAACAGATGCGGTATTTTAGCCAGCAGGTATGCACTGAGTCATGGAGAAGTTTTCTGTTTTTTTTTTTTTCAATGTTTTTGAAGTTCATGTCTCAAATTCCAACAACTTCAGAGTTTTATTCTTTCTTTCTTTTCTACTGTTATGCAAATCGGAGGACCTTGTATGGAACAATTCTTTTATCAATTTTCAGGATCTGAGGGAGCTCTTCAGTCTACCCAAACTGGGCTTTGACGTTTCTCCCACTCAACAGCAGTTGCAGGAGGAGCATGATCAACAGCATCAAATGTATAAGCTGTGCCACCAGTTGAACTTTGTCTTACCAACAGTAATAAATTTAATAGTGTATGCTTAAAAAAAATTCTGCTAGGACTTGAAGACACTATTTATAATCAGATGTGTAGCAATGGCAGTGCTTGAAAAGAAGCTATAAAACGAATGGGGTCCTTAATGAAACAGGCTGTTGATATCGTCAATCTGTATTCACTTAACGTATTCTTGCAATCTTTTTTTATTCTGTAGGGACGATAGACTCAAGTCCCACGTAGAGTTCCTCAAAACTCTCGGCATTGCTGGTGTCAGTCATCACAGTCTACTCTACTCCAAGACAGCTCCCGTACAAGTTACAGAGGAAGAAGTGGAGCAGATAAGGTATCAATAAAGAAAATGAATATTCCTGCGTCAGCAAGGAGTTAATAAAAAAAAAACAGTGAATTTCGAGGTGTGTGCTTGAGGAAATTAATCTATGTGGCTTTGTGACGGTGCTTTCAGGCCCAAAGGAGCAACAGCAAACGTGTGGAAATACCCGTCCTCACGTGCTTCAGCCGAACGGGATGTTGATGGGTGGGCTGAGCGTCATAACTGCAAACGAGATAAGAATTTCTTATAGATGCTAATTCCATGGTTCTGATGGTTGGTTCATATTTTTCCGACAAGGGCTGCATCTGCTTTTAACCCGAAGGATGTGAAGCACACCGCCACGAGAAAGAGTCAATCTCCAGCCAGCTCTGGTAAACTGACGGAAAGTGAAATCAAGGAACGTATAAGTCGTCTATCACAGATGTTGGGAAACAAGGTGAAGCATCCTGTCATGGCCGTGTCTCATCTTTACTTGTAAGGCTAGTTCTGTCTCAGCGGGGATGTGTGAAAATATTGAGCAGGTCATGATATCGAGATTGCCCGACAAGGGGGAGAAAATACAGAAGCAGATTATCGAGTTGAATCTCGAGCTCGAGAAGCTCAGGGAGGGGGAAGCCGCGGAGAGGGGAGTGATCGATTTGGACGAGATTAGCGGCGACTTCCAGAAGCGGCTGAATGTCACTTCCCATCACGAGAAGGCATCCGCATCCCTCTCGCCATTCTGATTGTCACCAACGAAGTGGAAGGTCCTCTTTCCGGAGCTCCCTCCGGGTACACGCTGCTCTACCTGAGCCAGCTTGTCATCGTTGCCCAGTCCAATTCCATTTTCTGGGAACCATCTGAAATTCCTCGAGTATGTAAGTGTTCTGTGAGGGTCGTGTACGGGGATCACGTGCGTGTCTTCACGTGATTCTCTCTAGGACATGAACGAGGCATGGATGATGGATGAATTCCGAATTCAGCAGAGCTTTTGCGCTGCAGCCTCTAATTTTTGGAGCACACGAGGGACACTTCGGATCCGATCCGACTTCCGGTCACGTGATAAAAGGCCGCATAAGAACCGGACGACAGTAACTCGGTCCACTGGGCTTTCTTGGACCGGTCTAATCACCGGGATCTCATAATATTAATACTCGAAGACCTTGTCCGCTTGCCGACCAAGCAATAATGCAGTCATGCTCACGTGAAATTCGCCTCATTTCCACGTCCCTTTTTTTTTCTCTCTTTTTTTTTCTTTTCTGGGTGGGGATAGACAGCATTGGCCTTGAAAAATCCAGTACAGACACAATCTTACGCACCGACAGAGACACAGACACAGACACACACATACACTCATGTTGGGGTGCTGCGTGGGGGGTGATGAAGGGACGGATCCAGGCCCCAGCCCACGTGAACTTACTCCACTCATGTCTTCTTCTTCTTCTTCTTCTTCTTCTTCTTCTTCTGCTACTCGACGCATCAGCCTATCATCCAGGTGACCTTCGAGAAAATCTTAACTCGCACCTGTATCCTGCGATAATGTCTTCGCGAAAGACACAAGAAAAAAAAAGAGGAAAAATCGATGGGTTATGCCATGACACCCAGGAATCTGGAGTCGATTTATGCAGCCAGCCGCAGTGGTCTGATGATGTCTTGATTTCTCGCTGTTATTGAGAACTCCTCAGAACGATCGGGAATGGAGAGCCGAACGGGGGTGAATTTATTGTCGTCTATCTTCTTCAATTAGGGTGACCTTGCCCGTCCGATCTACCAATTTCAACGTATATATATATATATATATATATATTACAGTATGGTATGGATCGACATGGAATCACCAGAGACGAATCTGCATCGTGAGATCATTTTTCCCTCTTCTATTTGGTCGTGCTTTTCTTTTCCGCAAAGTCCCCATTGCCTGGAAATGGGACGGGCCATAACACAAGTGACGTGATATATCGCCCCCCGTTAGCTCTCTTCGAAGCTTACAAGATTGGCCGCTGAAAAAGCTCTTGATAAGACCGCTCGCTGTTTCCTCGCCCCCACAGCTCGACTCTTCCTTTCCCTTCCTGCATTTTTTAAGCAAGCAAACGCACGCGCACACACACACACAGGAGGAAGAAGAAGAAGAAGAAGAAGAAGAAGAAGAAGAAGAAGAGATCAGCTTCAGTGTTATATATCCAACTGGTAGATGCGGGGAACGAGTCCCGTAGGACGACGTTGTGATCTTCCGATTTTTCGCTTATAATTTATCAGACGAGCCTTCGGGTTTGTCAAGCAAGTCCAAAGGCAATGAATTGACCGCATGAATTTGCTCCCGTAAAACACCTGCGAATCACTGGTCTGATTTCTTCATCGATAACGCAACGTGACCACATGTTGCCGCGGTGGCGTGACCGTTTAACAAAAAGGAAATTTTTTTTTTTTGACGAGGGTTAGTTTTTTAATTATTGAAAAACTAAAAAAATATTGAATTGATCCTAAAATGAATTAGTGAGTCATTAAAGAGTGGACGATTAGATAAGAAGGAAGGAGGTAACTTGTCATATTTTTGGAGTTCGATTTTTATGCCAAGTTCATGGGGGCTGAGGAAGTCTTCGGTCGATAGATAACAAATTTGTAACATTCCACCGTGATTTTTTTGCTTCCCGAAAATTTCAAGTATCTCGCGGTGAAATCTTGAACGGAGGGGGTCGATGGATGGCCGGACGGCCGACGGGGGAGGCGTTCACATGCCTACTCGTCTTCAAGTTTCCCGTGCCAACAAACAACAAAAAATGTGTCGGAATTCGGAAATTTGTCCCTGTGAATACTTTATATATATATATATATATTTGGAGTTTCTCCCATTATCCACCTCGGAAACCATTCACTTTGTCCCTTGTCTCGCACTGTCTTTTTCTTCCCTTTAAAGCCATAGTCACGGGAGCAACTTCATTAAGGAGAATTGAACATTGAATTTTCAAGTTTTTGATAGTATCTTAGTTCATTGTATTACTGAGCTAATCAAGAATGATACCATTATACTAAAATCCTTTATAAATTAGGTTTGATTAGATGGTGATGAGAAAAATGCATAATTTGGGGTGATTGGGGGTGGGGAGCCAAGAGGGCGTACGGATTATTCGAGTAATCGACGAAGGATACGCTCCAACGGAAGAATTTTGTCTCTTACCGTACACTCGGTGCCACGTTTTTATCTCTCCTCTCTTATTGAACTTCTCTGTTCCATTAGTGTCACCTCCTAAACTGTTGCATCAATAGCTCTCGCGATATTAGCTCCCTGACATAGACATAGGTCAGTTGGGATGGTTTTGAATGGGGCGAGCTCATGTTGGACGAGTTTTATCTCTCACTAAGTTGACCCAATTCGAACCTGGATTACCCTTTATTAGTATCATGCAATTTCCATCCAAGCTCAGCACGTGCTCCTCCCGATATGCAAAGTTGGTACTAAAAACATAACCGATCATCTTCGATTAATTTCAATGGATCAATTGATTAAATCACAAATTCTTTCTAATAATATGCATTAACCAGACTCCAAATTTATATCAAAACCAGGAGAAGTGGTTTTTAATCTCTTTAACGCAGTTTCTTTCGACACTCCTGAAGGGGCGGCCCTCTTGTTCCTCTCCCTACCCCCAAACCAAACCCCTCCCGGCCTTTGTGCTACACTCCCTTATCCCTGATGTTCCCGATCGGGCAAGGCTGGTGAGAGGAGCGGGGAGGACAGCCTCTTGCTCCTTGACTCCATCTTCTTCGGTTAGCAGTATCGCCTTTTCCTGGGCCAGCTGCGTTCCCTCTTGCTCCGATCTCCCCTACGCCTAGCACGTTGTCTGGGCCAAGAACCATAGTTAGTTGCTGTTTCCATTTGGTTGTTTTTTGTTTTTGTTTTTTTTTCTCGTTGTTGATACCGGCAAGACCCAGCCAGATGATGTCTGCTGGCTGGTAGTGAGAGGACTTAAAGTACGCATAATCACGTTTGTAGGCAAGTTATCCATGATCCGGTCCGGTAAGTGAAGGAAGGAAGGAAGAGCTGGCTGTTAAGGTTTCATAACATACCCCCGGGAGCAGCAGCAGCAGCAGCAGCAGCAGCACCACGCCTGCTATGCCCCGCTCCTTACGTTACTTTCATCCTGTTGAGAGCCGTGCTCTTGCTTCGTTTGACACTTGGGTCCTTCCGCCGGATTCTTCAACAGAAATCTGATGTGTCTGAGTGGACCTTCACCGACACGTCAGTGTCGCATCATTAATTCAATGGGAAGACCAAAATATTATAATAAATAAGAATTGAAGGCCTAAATTGATGAAAATTGAAGTTCCTAAGTACTAATGATCGATAAATTCGAAGGTCAAATGTTAGCCCTCTCTACGTTTTCACTGTAATCCGATCCTTGGATTCAAAAATTACATTTAGAGACTTTTGCATTAAAAAAAGAAAAGAAAAGAAAAGAAAAGACATGGAGAAAGGAAATTAGGTGTATATGATGATCTTTTTTAACTTAGAATTGAGAGGGTTTGAATTACTATTTCTCAATTTAGGGCTAACAAAATTTTAATTAATCTATTATTTGTAAAGTTTTTTAATACTTTTTTTTTTATTTTTTTACTTTCTTATCATATTTTAGATTAATAAAAATCTCTTTAAAAAAGGAGGAGAAAATTCTCATAAACACTATATATTTTGTTCCCCTATAAATGCCTCAAAACCCACCAAATTGAACCTGCACTGAAATCAAACAGAGAGGAAAAATGTCTTTGATAATGGCGGATTCCATCTCCTCCCCTTCTTCATCCCTTCTCCTCAACCCTAACACTTCACCTTCCTCGCCACAGCCTTTGGTGTTCGACTCATCCCTCCTCCAGAAGCAACCGAGCCTGCCCAAAGAGTTCGTGTGGCCAAACAAGGACTTGCCATGCGATTATCTCGAGGATCTCAACGAGCCCCTTATCGACATCGGCGGCTTCCTCAGCGGGGACGAGGCCGCCACCGCCCGGGCAGCCGAGCTGGTCCGTGCTGCTTGCCTCAACCACGGATTCTTCCAGGTGACCAACCACGGCGTCCGCCCCGACCTGATTGGGGCGGCGTACCGTGAAGTTGGCAGGATCTTCGAGCTCCCCGTCAGCAGAAAGCTCAGCATGAGGAGGAAGCCCGGCGGGGTCTGCGGGTACGCTGGCGCTCATGCTGACCGGTACTCGTCGAAGCTGCCATGGAAGGAGACGTTCTCGTTCGGCTTCTCCGGAGAGGAGGAGAAGCCTGCCGTGGTCGAGTACTTCATGTCCGTGCTCGGTGAAGATTTTGAGCATTCTGGGTAAGCTCAGTCATCTCGGACTTATCCTCCAACGGAGATTCTCTTTCTTTCACAACCGAACGTCAATACTCGATATCCATCCAAATAACGATTACGACGCCGCGTTGCGAATAGCAACAATAGAGACAAATGGCCCCACGTGTGTCAGCCACATTTATCAGATACCTCAGGGCTATCTTGTACTCTTCTCTGCAAATACGGACACAGAACATATATACGATGTCACCTCACTAAATGTCTGCTTCTGTGCCGTGCTCGATTGCTGTTTGTTTCGACTTGCAGGTGGGTCTACCAGAGATACTGCGAGGCGATGAAAGAACTGTCGCTGGAGATCATGGAACTGCTGGCAATAAGCCTCGGAGTTGATCGGTTGCACTTCAGGAGCTTCTTCGAGGATTGCAGCTCGATAATGAGGTGCAACCTGTACCCTCCCTGCAGGAACGAAGGGCTGGCGATGGGGACGGGTCCTCACTGCGACCCGACTTCGCTCACCATCCTCCACCAGGACCAGGTCGGAGGGCTCCAGGTCTTCGCCTACAACCGGTGGCAGGCTGTGAAGCCCCGTCAGAACGCCTTCGTCATTAACATCGGAGATACCTTCACAGTGAGTGGTGCAAAGAGCACTATCATCTGCGTTTTGATCGTCAAAAAGCTGGTCAAATTCTTGCGTTTTACGGTCGCGAGTGCACATCTTGGTTGAGTCAGTCGGAGTGCAGTGAACGCATGCACATGTGCTTGCCATTCTAAAGTGGCTACAGCATCGACCTAGACATGCCATAAAGTCGATAAACTTTTTCCCTGACGACACGATTATTCGCATCCTCGTATCATGCCCCTGGTTCTGCGGGATTCTGTTGCATCGACTATGCCTTAATTACCTGATTCCTTAGGACGACTGTTAGGGCATCATATCAATTATCAAATGTAAATCGGAGAGAGCTGTAGTTTTCCCCAGTCAGTCGTACTCCCCACCATAAAAGCATCAATTGGAGACAAAGGGAGGGAGCTTTGGACACACACACACTTTTGTTCCCAGGGGACGTGTCGGGGAGGTACACTCAAATAATGCAACTATTTGGCATATGCATATGGTTGATTTGAGATATCCGTCCTCGTGACACTAATACATGGTCCCACCATCTCGATCGGTTGAAAACTAATTAGGAACAGTTATATTTGACAAGATCGTGATTTAGGTTAGAAGAATACCCGAAAATCCCTGAATGGGACAAGAATATTTCTTCAACAGCGGTTCTTTGCTGGCTGGCTCATGTCTTGCGTGCAAAGGTTGGACTTATGTATTATTAAACTTTGTTTTCGGACTAAGAAGCTTGTTTAACTGTGAAAGACGTGATCTACCCTGCAGGCATTATCGAACGGGAGCTACAAGAGCTGCCTGCACAGGGCGGTTGTCAACCGGGAGAGGGAGAGGAGGTCGCTGGTGTACTTCGTGTCCCCGAGAGAAGACAAGGTCGTCAGACCCCCGCAGGGTTTGCTAAGCAGCGAGGGCGTCGCCCGGCGGTACCCCGATTTCACTTGGTCAGACCTCCTCCACTTCACTCAGTCGCATTATCGGGCCGACGTTGCCACCCTCGAGAGCTTCTTCGAGTGGTTCCTCTCCTCCAATAAACACAACGAGTCCATGTGACTATTATCTAACTGATCGGTACCTCTAGTCGGTGTTATTCTTCCGCCAGTCCTTTCTTCTATTTGATCATATGT
Organism: Sonneratia alba; assembly: GCA_900174645.1. Classification (NCBI taxonomy): domain Eukaryota; kingdom Viridiplantae; phylum Streptophyta; class Magnoliopsida; order Myrtales; family Lythraceae; genus Sonneratia; species Sonneratia alba. The sequence goes on along the minus strand of FWPY01000028.1, from coordinate 5,689,553 downwards.
ATCCAGCTGTTGCATTTAAGACCATTTTAATGTTGCCCACTTATTCTATTTGATGTCTGATATGGATTGGTTGTCCCCATCTAACATATCACATATTTTTTTTCTCATGCAAGTTTTACGAGTAGAGAATTTTCATGATTAAGAAGACTTTAATCTTTAATAAGCAGACATTGAACATGAATTAATACGTAGATAATTTAATTTCCAGATGTCGGATTATACATTAAGCTAAACCCGACTGAAGATTTGCTCGGAGAAATAACTGTAAAACTCCCAATTCTCTTCTTGCCCACGTGGTTTTTTGGTAAAAGCATTAATGTATAGCCCCATTATTACATCATCCTCGATCAGAAGGCAGTGTGCAGACAAAAACGGAGGAGATCATGGACGGTCCGTGTCGTATCTGGAGGCAGAAGAATCCAATTTCGTTGTTTTCTAGGCAGCATTTCCGAGAAATAATGGAATGTCGATCATGACTGTTTTTTTTTTCTTCCTTTCATTTTAATCCCAATATATTTCAAATTAATAAATTATATGAAAATAGAAAACTTTATATATATATATTTATAATTTCCGTGAACAAGAACTCATTCTTCCCTCTTTTTCCTTTGTTATTATAACATAAAGGCTGATCCCTCTTATACATTATATATATTATCTAATTAATGGATAGATTAATTATCATTAATTTTTTGAATAAGGATTATATACATAAAAAAAAAGATGGTAAAAAAATAAAATTGTTATCTAATTTAATTAATGTATGAGTAGATTGATAACGAACAAGAGAATAAAGATCCTTTAATTCGGTTGTTCGTTTTAGTCACAGATCACTCGAACCACTCTGATAGTCTGGAACCTAGAGCTATAAAAAACACAGTAAAATCTCACTCCTCTCTAGAGATCATGCTCATAATTATTGGAACAGGGGGCCATGACCTTCATCGTGCTTGACCCTATACATCTAGAACAGGGAATCGTCTCGCTATTTGTCGAAATGGGCATTCAGAAGAGAACAATCTCAGGCAATAAACAATGAAAAAGTGGGGGGGGGGGGAAGGGGGTGCTAAGTTGTACCAAAAGAATTGATGCACAACATATTTCGACCACAAGATCTATTGATAGAATAATGTTTGATAAATCGTCCACCACAATAGTGTAATTTTGGAGTCCCTGTATTTATTTATTTATTTTTGCACGAAATATAGACAAGACTATGGAATTGGACTGTTGCACGAGGGAGACGTGGAGGGTGAGAGTTTGTAGATTATTTATTTATTTATAAGATTTGAATTGATAATTTAAGGAAAAAAATGTTCATTTGTTTAGTCGAACCCATAATTCATGTAGTGTCCAAAGCTGGGTGACTTGAAAATCCCTCCCTCATAAATGCAGACAAAGCAAGTTTACAGGTCCAATAAGTTGTTGGATTGAATTATTAGGGAGGAGATCCTCGGTGGGTCCTCAACAGATACTTCGACGACATGCAATTGAAACCTAGCATCGATCAGGCACTGCTTGCACGAGCCAAGTGGCCGTCTCTCAGATTTCGAAGGGAATTGCTCGCCGGAAATGAAACACTGCCCATTGGCCATCCTCGTGCGTCTGCTTGACATTATTACGTGGCACCTCATTTTTAGAAATATCGTTGATTGGACACTTCCACGGTTATGATCCAATCCGTGTTGATCACGACATCCATTGACACCATCAAGTTTGTGTGGGGTTCGTTCATGCTGCTTTTTGTCTAGGGTTTCTGACCTCAGCTTTGGGCAGAGCACGACATATGTATATGCACACATATACATATGCATATGTACCTTCAAATTTGGACCTCATTATTAATCTCATTTGACGATGGTATAAAATCCGTCATATGCGATTCCTGCAGGTTGTACAAGTATAGTTTACGGCCAGCATATCTTGCACAAGCTGCTTCTTCGTCCTGATCTCCCCTATCATCGAATTTGGGATCCCATGTCACTTCCCGCTGAGCTCCACAATTTCAAAGAGAGGATCGCCGAGACATCTTTAATCTCCAGATCGACATGATGTATACGTTACATTACGTGCTTCAACAAACTGGGGAGAATGAGATTCACACCTTCATAGATTTTAGAAATTGCTTCAATATGAAAAGTAGCTTGCATGCGCAGTGAAGCTATGTAGGGATGGATTTCTCTATGCTGTCTCTATAATTGGAAAGAAAAAATATTGTAGATATGAAATACTTGTACTATTTATGAACTCAGCTCGGAAATTGGAGCATCCTAATCTACAGTTGGCGATGAATAATGTTGAGGTACCAAGAAATCCCATCTCGGAAGTTTCAATGAAGGGATCGTGCAATATAAGGAATTGGATACCATATCCCTATCACTTTAAATTTTCGGAGTTAAGCACGTGTTAATCGCTCTCATATACTCGGTGAAGATTTCACACGATATTACACCGGGCTATCATGTGGGGTTCACATCTTACCGATGCCCGAGACTGAAGGGATGCTCGAGGTCACTTCAAAATAAATAAGAAGAGGAACGTGTGGAACCCCCAAGTAACTATTTCGGAGAATTATTGGTTGCTATTTTGGGATGTCGACCACTTGAATGACAATGATGAGAGCGGTTGGCCTCCATTTCTCGGATCCACAAAAAAGTCTGGTTGCCTTTTGGCTGGGATGATCTGGTGGTGATCAGTAATATGGACGGTGCACATTTTTTCTTTCTTTCCCTATTCTTTTCTATATATAAAAGAAATAAAAGATAAAATAAAATTTATCCGATAAAAATAGAATAAAATTACAGTGATAATATATGATATTTCTCTCTCTCTCTCTCTCTTTTTTTTTTTTTGCTCCTCTTCATTTGTCGGGTAGGATCTTTTTCCCCTCAAATTTTATTTCTTTTATTCGAAATTTTCTTGCCATTCCTTAATGGGACAATTTTCGAATCTCTTCATCCAACCTTAAATTAAATGATATTCCAAGGGTCTCTGTGAGTTCAAGAGGGACGGCTATCTCCGCAACCTGCCCTAATTCTATAATGTCGTCATTCAGATCCAGTTGATCCATGCTACGGAAGAACCACCGATTAACGGGACTCGTAAAACATAATCTTGAGACGCGTTCAATCCTAGAACAAACATGTCCAGGAGAAATTTCTCCGACCTTGATGAATGACAGAGTCTCTGTTTTTTTTTTCTTCTTATTACTTCATGGCAGTGACAATGATTCCAAATTAAAAAAAAAAACAATGAAAAGGGGGAAGCCACGAGCTGAACTAATTGGACATGCATTTCTTGATGGGTATGTGTCATTGGGGCTTCTCCATGGACCAGATGAAAGCAGTAATAAGCTGACCCTTTCAGCCCATTAAGCAATGGCGGTGACATTTCCCACACACCCCCGGGTCTCATTTCTTTTTTATAATGGTGGTGATCGGTGCCGTAATAACCGACTAATCTACCAGATAGCAAATTGTACAGTCTGGGCCCTACTATCATTCTTACATACTGACCTCCAGGAGTTTTGAATTTTAAATCTAGTATAATACGTATTATCAACTTACTAACGAGCTAATGCTTAGAAGCACCCCAGGCTCGTCTCATTCCTCTATGAGCTCGTCCCATGAACAAGAGTGTCTTAGTTGTCCGTATAGAATTAAGAGGTCATGATTTCGGTTCACTTTTTTCTTTGTTTTCTGATCATATCTCTCAGCCGAGCTCATGGACTTTGGCCACCACGATTTGCCACCCCTACCTTTCTCCTTCAATTTTTTTTTTAATGTTGATCGAATGTTGAACTTATAAACTAAATTCAAAAGTTAAACCTGACAAATGGTATTACTTTAAAAAAAAGGTTATATACCCCAAGAAAATTTCTTATTGATTTTAGGACGTGGAATGTTGTAATTCCCATGGATGGATCGATCCATGGATCAGTAGAAGGGCAGCTGGGTCGAAACGTTGTACTAGACCGAAGATGTGACCAAGTAAAGCTATAGATGACTCTGCAGACATTATACATGTCGTCTCCGACTGCGGTCCATTAATTGCGTGATCACATCTCTGGTTTATTTTTCGTTGGAGATCAGAAGAATTCCGCATTTGGGTGAGAACATAACATCCGGCAAACTGGATCGGTTCATCCATCAAAAGAGGAAAACGAGCTGCAGTTTCATCGGATGTACAGATAAAAAAGGTGACTGAGAGAGAGAGAGAGAGAGAGAGAGAGGCAGGCAGACAAACTCGAAAACTGGGAAAACGTGTGCCGTTATTCTTCGTTCTTCTTCTTCTTCGTCTTCTACACTCTTCACGTCAGCCTTTTTCTTTTTTGTTTTTTTTTTGTCGTTTAATCATCTTTCATGCCTACGAGCCTAATATCTGGAGGGAGAAAAAAAGGTGCGGAAGTGGGAGGGAAAATACGCTTTTGACCCGTTTTAGTGTCTCTCTTCAGTATTGATTCCATCATAAGATCGTCACGTGTGTAGTAGTAGGTAAGTCTTAGTGGACGATGCCTGACCACCGGAAAGGAAATCAGTTCCGTCAGTTGATGCGTTGGCCCCAATTTAGAGGAAGCTCGGCTTAATTTCAAATTACAGTTTCGGGTGTAGCAAAAATTATCCTTTCAAAATTGAAGAGTCTCGCACATCCATTTTGGAAAAGATAACGAATCGGAACAAATAAGACGATCATCCACGCTGAAACAATACATTGAAAAATAAGGGAAGGAAACCATCCTAAGGAAGAAAATTAGGTGCTGGAACGAGAATGCAGGCCCAAAGTCTGAATCTCGTCTACGATCGTTATTAAGTAATACTTAAAAAAAATTAAATAAATAATAGAATCGGTTAATACGTGGGTCCTACGAGCTGTCATGTCGAAGCGGAAGCTTCCGCCGTCTTTCCCACACTCCTTCGTGTCCAATTCGTCAATAAGTAAGGCACATAAGGCTAGTCTCGTGGCACGTCCTTCCTCACACCGCCAACTAGTATTACAGACCCACCACCTTTTCTTTCTTTTTTTTTTCTCTTCCCCCTCTCACGCCTCTAGACGAAGAAGCTCCTCTAGCTATATCGGTGAACCTATGGCTTGTTACAGGGTTGAAGAGACCGTAGACATTGGTGACTCCAGATTTAGCCGGGGGGGACCGAAGGTAGACTCTGGGGGCCGTCAACCCCGTCTTCCACCTGTTCGGGGACGTATCAAGCGGCAGATCTTCTCCTCTCTATTCCGCACGGTACGTAAGGGTGTTGCTGTTTCTGGTAAGGTTGTTGGCCTTGCTCTCCGGTGGGCGGCCTGTGGTGCGCCACCCAGAGCTGATCGAGCCGCAAACCCCAGACCAGCCGATGTTGCCCCCCAACACGAGTAGCACTACTGTCCCGTACCGGGCTGACGGCCAAGACCGACCTTTGTCGTTAAGGACCTCTATCCATGCATCTTCTTCCTGGCAATCGACTTATCGCTTACCTGGTTATCACATATGTATCTCGACTTCTTGTACAGAAGATCGATATCAGCAACCACTTGTCTTCTTTATTATTATTATTATCTTTTTCATTTTCCTTATCATCTTCGATGTATTGAGTGAGTATGCAGTTATAAGTTTTGTCATGTCGGCGAGTCCACGATAGAAATGATTGGCATGCAACAGGTTTTGGCATCTCTCATAAAGATAGCATCTTTTCTATGGGTTTCTTCGCTATATGCTCGTCGGCTCTCGACAAAGGCCAAATATTCATTGAGTCTCAGGAGCCAATTCTATCGTGATACGTGTGTAAAGGCCAATCAAAGAATTTTCAAACACAAAAGGCTGCATTTTTTTTTTTGAACGGAGGATAAAAGGTAACGTTAAAAGCAAAGTGGAAAGCTAAAACAGACGTTTCATTTCTCTTCCCTCGTTTTGCCCATCTCCTCTCCTCTCCATCCATGGCTGGTCACGCGCTTCTCTCTCTCCGCCCTTCTTGTCTTCCCTTCATGGCTTCTCTCCTCCTTCGATCCTCAGCTAACGCTCACCCCTCTCTCTCCGCCCCTCATCGAACCTTGATCTCCTGTTTCCTCTCGACTTTCAATGTCAGTTGAAGCCAGCTTGCTGTCCTCTCTATCTGAGCATCATTGTTCTTCATCGTGGTCCTTGAATCGAATCTCCTCGCCTTTTCGGCAGCAAAAAACTCAGTTATGGCATGAGATGGGAAGTGAGGGAAGAGAAGGGCGGAGAATTCCTTTCGTATTCCTTGTATATATACTATTTCTATACCAGCTGTATATCATTTCAGACTTTAGGGAAAGTCTTTAGAAGGTCGATATCTCGGAAGATTCCAAAGCTTATATCATACGTAATAATTGTATTATCAATGGAATCTGAGCTGACCTCTTTCTGGCAAATTAAAGAAACAATGTAAGCGCATCATTTGAACCATCCGGAAAATTTCCGACCATTGACGATCTTTTGCGCACACAAAATCAATCAGACTCCCTTCTCATCGTATTAAATAATTTCTTATAGATATATGTTTCTGCCTTTTTGTTTTTTTTGTCCTATTGAATGATCTAAAAGATATGCATGCATGACACAATTGTTTTTCATTAAATACGCATACTTGGGATTATTTATTATTTTCCACACTGACCTAAAGATATCTGAGAAATTATATATATGAGACAGAAGAACAGCTCATGCAAGCTTGAAACTTAATTTAATGCAACGGGTCAAAAAATGTTTTCCTTTTACTGCATATTATGTATTTTCCGACCATTGATTTCACTGCTGCTTTCGAGATTATTCGGTCCAATTAGTTCGATTTATTACTAGCAATTTTGCCCGACGTGTCACATACTTCGCTCCAACCTGTACCGGACCACATGCGCACACCCGCACCCGAGGGATATTCAAAAGAATTAATGGAGTGAGCGCCTACGATTATTTTCTTGAATAGCCACTTCCCCTATGATATAATAGTGTTGATCACCTAACTAACTTGGAATTAAACTAGTGGTTCCCTCACTAAACTTCTACATGGGTAATCCAAGAATCGAATCCCATGTTGAGAGGGTCGACTAAAATTTTCCCAGGGATCTTAACCCGACAACAGACTAGTCTCAATGTGTGTTTTGGCTGGTTCGGGAATATTGCATGGTGCAAACAAAAAAAATAGTCCTGATCTCAACAGAGATATGCATTTAAGGGGCCCTAAATAAAGTATAAAACCTTCGTGGAATATCTAAGGAGACGTCACACGGGACTTTTCAGAACCGTGGATGCTCATCAACTTGGAGGACCCCAGATTTCGATCCTTCGTCAAGTGCAATATAATTAAAAAAAGCCACATAGCAGTGAGTCCCGCCAGATCTAATTTGTAACTGGCTCAAATTGGAATAACTCATTTACGTTAAAAGATAAAGTATTCAGCATTCATGGTTGTAGTTCTTGTCCGCTATCTCGTAAGTATAAAATTCTGTTAGGGTTGATACGAAACTTATCCAGCTACAATGGAGCTAGCCCCGCTCCGTCTGTAACATGGGATGGGTTGTACTAGAGCTTTTCCTCTTTCAGTGAGCAAGATCTGCACTGCAAACCCTTCTCCATAGATTAGCAAGGTATCGTATCCATTAGTAAATTTCTCATTACTAGTATTCAGAAAATAAAAAGAGAGAGAGAGAGAGAGTTTTTCATTACTGATCATTTTACTCTCTTATTTGTGTTTCTCAATTAGGGGATGTTTCACTTCATTCTTGCTGGATATACATAAATCTTTCCAGATGTAAGAAACAAAATAGGAAATCATGGAATTGACAAAGATAAGTACAATGTTTGACAACAACACCACTCGATGGAAGAAGGACAGAGATACTCAAGATTTCGAATAGGGAATATAATATGCGTAAGGCATTTGCGGACCCTCTTGACATACGTACTATACACGCAAATGTGTTACCTTGCTACTCGAGTCGACAGAGAAACAAAAAAAACAAAAAGATATGGTGATTTCATAGCTGCCTGGGGCTGTAAGAGGTTTATCGGGGCCGGGGAACTCAGTGAGTTTATAACCCAAAACACGGAGAGATTAACTTCCGTGCGAGATTCTTTGCCACCCTCACTAGAGATGAGAAGATCCGGCGCTTGACCTGACCACGGACCGGAGGTAATGGTCCATGAGGATGATTATCGCCTTGCGAGACCCTGCTCGCTCCAATCGGACGTGAGCGGGGGCGATGGCAGATGGCGCCACCAACACTGGATGCCATATCTCAGTCACAGCGCAGCTCTTCCCTGTGTCTTTCTGTTTGAGAGAGAGTGAGGCATTGAAGGTGCTCCATTTCCGTATATAGAGTATATTATACGCCGATTGCAGGTTCGCGGAAGTTGCATCCATAGTCTGAAACCAGCGAATTAATCATTCATGTTTCATCTTCTATTCGTGGAAATATTCTTTCTTTCATTATAACGTGTGCATGCGGATACATTTTCCGTTTGTATTATACTTAATATTCGTAGTCGGGGCTTGGCGCTCGGGGGATATATATAATATATACATATATATAAATTCAGAATCTAATATAAATAAAAAGAGTTACTTAGAGAATATAGCATTTGTCAAGACCCGACGAGCATATAGCGACGAAACCAATCTTCTATTGACCAACCCTTCAAATATTTATAATATATATATATATGTACGATTATAAGTATTTTATTTTGTAGTAAAATGCATGAACTCTGACTTAATTTAATTAAAAATTATTGAATTTTTAGATATTATTTAAGAAATATCTAAATAATATACATAGATGATCACGTCAGATCGATTTATTAATTACAAAGTACAGTTAGCTTTCCCCTTCCTGTATTTTTGTGCGTGTAGGACAAAAACCCTAGTACTCGAAAAGTTAACATGATATGGGCACATGGAACTCATCACACATTCGGTATCAATTGGTTAATATTGCTAAAGAATTGATCCAATTGACTAATGTTCGCACCCAATTATGCATAGTTGCTATCTCCAGTGCAAGATAAATTAGAGATGTGATTACAGCCCTGGTGTCAATTGGTAACGAATGTGATGAGATCCATGTGCCCAAAAGTGTTACGAGAAGAAAAGGGAAAAATATAGGACTATTAAGGGTTGTATAGATAGGAAATGAATATCGAACCTATTCGTCACAGGTCAAGGATGATGTTGCAGCACATATCACTTCTCGACGGATATATCATAGACTTTGTACGAGTAGCATATTATATTGTTTTATATGTGCACACAAGCACGGGGGGGAAAAACCCTAAGTGTATAATGAATCGACTTGATGTGATTAATGATACCCGTTTCGAGCCTGTAATTTGCACGGGCCTTCGAGCCCATGCCCACCCAGGTGGCCCTGTCCGGGGAATAAACGTGACTATCTTTCTCGATCGGTCACTTCAAAGCCGGTTGTATCCTATTATGGACTTGGCCCCTACTGATTAAGAATGATCAAGAGAGCGACCCCACAATAACTCGTACCAATCATTCAGTTTCGGGAACCGAAAAAAACCAGCCCGGCACCTGGCCCTCGAGTATAATATGGAAAAATGAATCCCATATTTGATTCGTAAACATGTCTGAACATCCAACAACGATACAAAGAGCGCAAGACTTCTTGTACTCCTACCAGAAGAGAGATGGCCAGGAGGAGAAGCGTCGTCTTAAACAGTATCTCAGCCCAACACGAGAGCACAGATCCTGATCGGTTCCGAGTTCATCTAAAGCACGGCTAGCTACTACTGCCCGTCACAAACTGTCAAAAACCGACCTCGCTTGTTTGACTTTTATTCGACCCTTCCACTGACATCGCTGAGCCTTAACCCTCCGTTCCTCATACGTACAGCACAGCAACTAATCTATTGCACAAACTTCATTTGCTGCCAATCGACTTGTCGGGCCCTATGTATGTTTATGTTTAGTCCATTCGGGGTGACAATGGTCACATCTCATATCTTCAGATAATATATTGATCAACACCAGCAATATTCATTATTATAGTCGAGTTGAAACTTCCCAAGTTGTTGCCTGGTAATATTGTAAGAGCGTTTTCATGGTCCGATAACCTATCCTGCCTCAGTCTTCGTGGATTATGGTGTTTGGACGAGAACTTTGGAATGCTTTTCCTTTGCGTGGGGTGCTTCACCCCTTTTTTTTTTTCATTTTAGTGCACCAAGTGTTTTTTTGGAAGTCCGAGGGTCACTAAATTAATAATCCAACTTCACATTTGATCGGTTTATTAATCATGAATTTAATATTACAACTCGAGAAATTATGAAAAAAAGATATATTGAACAATCTCACTTATTTCAATGATTTGGCAAGTGCAATCAGGTATTCTATTTAGTCTTTTGAACGAAATCAACGATGTATCCAAGCGTGTATCAAGGCTTAAGGCTTGAAGCTCACATATATATATATGTATGTGTGTACCATTTTTATGTGGGTAGATATATTTTTATGTCGGTGGTTTTCGGCACCGTACCAATCAACTAATCCACCGGGCAGTGTATTGTATAACTTGAGACCCGCCAATTAAATCATAAATATCGATTTTCAAGATATTCAAATCCTAAATCCAACTTATTACATATTATCAGGCTGAGGGTTTTATGTTAATATATTAACCTTAAGGCAATGGTGGACAAATGGGGAAAAAATGTAAAACTGTTACTACAATTGATATAAAAAACCAATAGCCGTACACACGTGCGGAACGCCCTTCACGTCGCGTGATGGATGTGATATGGGAAGTTTGGTCCGTTGGGGTTGGACCCCAATATATCAATTTTTTGCCTAAATGATAAAAAAAATGTGTGTTAAATTAGGTCAAATTCTTTGATAAATCCACTTGTATATGCATGATGGGCTCATTTAACTGAATGTGCTTAAACTGTTTGAATATAATACAACTAAGAACAGGACATCCTGGAAGGCCTAATCAATCTCTAGGAACAATTGAAAAGGGCTAAATTGTTACACTTTAATGCAAAAACTTAAAAATATAATTTTGAACCACACATCTTTTTTAAATATATTCAATTAATTTTTAACTTACATAATTTTTTTTATGTGTGGGACAAAGGGAGGGCCCACTAAAAAAAAGAAAAATATAGAGATAGAGACATCTTTCAATTATGATGAAGTCGTAGTAGGTTATGTACTCATAGACGATTTACGCACACTTTTGCTGATCCCGAGAACGAGCAAGCAGACGAAGACTTCAAAGTTCAAAGCAACCACGTCGTGATCAGAAGACGATCTTTTCATGCGAAAGTATACATTTAGCTTACGCGTGACCATTAAATTTATTTAAGAAAGACCGAAATTTTATAAAAGAATAAAAAAAATGAATATGAGAGTACGTGATAAGATTTATTTAACAAAAAATAATTAAGATTAAACGGAATCTGTATAGTATTATTTTACAACTTTTTTATTTTTGAATTTAATCACAAATGTTTTCTTCTTGGACCTCACTGGACGACGCACGGTAGTCACGCACTCACACTCAATGTACCCATTTAAGGAGACGCCTGCCCAGATTGCGGAACAAGAGACGAGTATAATTTGAAGATTTTTTCCTTTTTTTTTGGGTTAAAAGCGGTAAATTTGTTATCAACTCATGAAAAATTTAGATTCGTTTCCATTTAAAAATTTAATCTTTATAGGTGGCAGTACTTGACCATCTTATGAGTCTATAATTTTTTTTATTTAATCGATGTCAGATCGTATATCTTAACACCCGTCCTCACGTGATAACATGATCCACTTTGCCACATGCCATTAAACACTCGACTTTAGCAATTGTCTACGAGCCGAGTATTCTTCTTCCGGTCTCGGACGAGATGATCAACTAATCCAATACCCAGTCGGGTTATTGATTTCCTCAATAACTACTACGAGTCGGACATTTTTTTCAATCTTGAGTTTATCAACAATTGACATCGAGCCTTCTTTTAGTCTCATACTTTGACGAGGTGTGAACTCATATAATAATCTACTTTAATACCATATTAAAAACATTAAATATAACAATAAGAAGATAGTGGAGATAACATGGATACGTAATGGTTAAAAGACCAAAATCACGGGAGTATTATTATGATATTTGGACTCAAAAAATACATATGATAACTCATCTATTTATAAGTTCAAAAAATCAACTAAATAAGAAATTCATATATTTAAAATATCTGAATTTATTGAAATCAATTATTATCAAATCAAGATATATCAACTAATATAAATAGTATATATTATCTTATTCTCAAATATTTAATTTCCTAATATAATAAATATTATATCTAATACTCTCATTCAAGATGAGCATATAGCGCGGCGGAATGCATATCTTGCACTATTATATTTGAAGATAAGTAGTGGTTTCTTGGCCCGATGATAAGAAAAAAAATCGACTTAAGTATTTTGACTTCAGAAGTCGAAAGATAATATTGATTCGAGACTTCTACCTTCAAAAGTCTAATGGATTGGCTTGGGCCCTAGTTTCTTTTTGGCTTCAAAGGTCGGAATTGACTTAAGCATTCTAACTCCGTCATCTCCATCATCATCATATCATTGGCTCGGTCAATGTACTCTGATACCATGTAAAAAAAAACTAAATAATTTATATTAAGAGGAGGTGTTTTCTACGATGATGGTGCGACCAATTTAGACATATGTCTCTTGCCATCCGATCTTAACTTTTTCTTCTACATGTTTGACGGGTAATTTTCACTCTCAAGATTTTAAGATTTTGTAGGGGAGAAACCGAAGTAAATCGTATCAGAACGCTCGATGGTAAGGATCGAGCTAGAGTTTTACTCTCCTCTTTTTTTTTTCTCTCTTTATTTTTTCAATAGGGAAGTCCAAGTATCGCCGTATCGAAGTTCGTTTCTCGGATTTCCTTGCATTTGTAAATTTACGCAGCAATTCTTATTCTCAAAGTCCAAGATGAATCAAGCCAGTGCGAAGAATTATTTAAATCCTGCTGCTCTTTAGCTTTACCCTGTCGTGTACCCGTTTCTTCGCATTTTCTGTTGATATTAATTTTGTTGTGAATTCATTAGAAATTGAATTTATTTTCACTTAAAAATTTAAATCGATAGTTGGTGGTATCTAACCTTATCATGAGCCCACAACTTTTTTTTTTATTTAATCGATGTGAGATCATATATCTTACACTCGCTCTCATATGACAACATAGTCAACATTGCTGCGTGTCATTAAACACCCGTTCTCAACAACTATCTACGAGTAGGAAATTTTTCTTTCGATCTCGGACAAAGGGGACAATTGGCCACGAGTCAAGCAATTTTTTCCGTACTCGAGTTTAATATCAACTGATCATAGACTGGACTTCCGGACTCGGGTTGGATGACGTGTAAGTTCACTGATTCTAATACCATACTAATTTTATTATGAATTTATAAAAAATCGGACTCATTTTCACTTAAAAAATTAAATAAATAGATGACGGTATTTTTTTTATGAATTTATAATTTTTTTTCTTATTTAATCGATATAAAATTATATATATCAATATTTTACATGTATTTTACTTTGGATTCGGGTGTTTACAATTCGTCCGACTTTGCTGACTTTTCGCGCAAAACCTTTGTCCAACACGCACGAAAAATACTGTCAAGGAAAAGCAAACTGTACTATATAACTAATTGACTTGCCGTGATTATCTATGTATTTTTTCATATTTCTCGGGTCATACCTAAAAGTTTAATAATTATTAATTAAATTAAGTTAAAGTTGACCATTTTACTGAAAAATAAAATACTTTTAATAGTGCATATATGCATATATATTCTAAATATTTTAACTGTTGCTCAGTAGTAGAAGACTGGCTTTGGTCGCTATGTGCTCGTCAGCTCTCGACAAATGCTAAATTCTCCAAGTAATTCTTTTTATTTATATTAGATTCTGAATTTATATATGGATATATATACACAAACGTGAATGATTAATTAGCGCAACTTCCGCGAACCTGCAAAGGGCATACAATATACTCTATATAATGGAAAGGCAGCACCTTCGAAGCTTCACTCTCTCTCAACCACACAGAGAGAGAGAGAGAGAGAGTGTTGCACTGTGACTGAGCTATGGCATCAAGGGTTGGTGATGCCAACTGCCATCGCCCCCGGTCACGTCTGATTGGAGCGAACAGGGTCTCCCAAGGCGATAATAATCATCCTCGTCGACCGTTTCATCCGGTCCGTGGGAAGATCAAGCGCCGGATCTTCTCACCACTAGTGAGGGCGGCAAAGAATCTCACACGCAAGGTGACCTCTCCGTGTTTTGGGTCAACTCATTGAGTTTCCGGGCCCTGATAAACCTGTTACAGTCCCATGTAGCTATGAAATTGCCACACCTATCTATCTCTCTCTCTTTCTTTTTTTCTTATCTGTCGACTTAAGTAGCACATTTGCGTATGTAGTACGTAGGTCAAGAGAGTCCTGCAAATGCCTTACGCATATTATATTCCCTTTTCGAAATCTTGAGTATCTCTGTCCTTCTTCCGTTGAGTGATGTTGTTGTTAAACATTATACTTATCTTTGTCAATTCTGTGATTTTCTATTATGTTTCTTACATCTCAAAAGATTCACATACATATATGCGGCAAGAATGATGTGAAACTTCCCCTATTTCTCAGACTTCGGTCCTCAAGAGGAACGCATGTAAGAGAGCAAAACGATCAGTAATGAGGAACCCCTTGTTTTTTTGGGCTTAAATATCGGTGATGAGAAGCTTACCGATCGGTACGTTACCTTGCTATCTATGGGGAAGGGTCCGCAGTGCAGATCTTGCTCACCGAAAGAGGAAAAGCTCTAAGTACACCCATCCCATGTTACAGACAGGGTGGAGCTAGCTTCATTGCAGATGGATAAGTTTCGTATTAATAGCCTAAGCCGAATTTTGTACAGTGAGTTAAACAGAGAAGAACTACAACTGTGAATGTTGAATATTTTACCTTTTTTAACGTAAACGAGCTAGTTACTAATTAGGATCCACCCGAACTCACTGTTACGTGGCCTCTTTTAATTGCACTTGACAGAGGATCGAAATTTGGGGTCCTCTAACTTGATGATAAGATTTCCACGTTTCTGAAAATGACCCCGATGTAACGTTTCCTTCATGGCCGTGGAATCTCACTTTCTGTGCAAGATATCCCCCGCGAAGGTTATATAGTTTATTTAGAGCCCCTTAAGTGCATATCCCAGCTTGGGTGGTCAGCACTATTATATTATAGGGGAAGTGGTTAATTATTCCAGAAAATAATCATAGGCGACCGCTCCGTTCACTCTTTGGAATATCGGCCGGGCACGGGCCGGCGCCTGTGGTCCAAAGCAGGTTGAAGCGAAGTACGTGACACGTCGAACAAAATTGCTGGTAAGTAATAAATCAAACCAATTGGACCGAATAATCTCGAAAGCAATACTGAAATCAAGGGTCAGAAAAAAAATATATATATATATATATACACATATAGATATAGATATAATGCAGTAAAAGGAAAATATTTTTTGACCCGTTGTCTTAAATGAAGTTTCAAGCATGCATAAGCTGTTCTTCTGTCCCATACAGATGTAGTTTATTAGGTATTTTTAGCTCTGCGTAGAAAATAATAAGTAATCCCGAGTTTGCATATTTAATGAAAAAAAAAAGTGTCATGCATGCATATCTTCCAGATCATTATTCAATATAAAATAACAAAAGGGCAGAAACATATATCTATAAGAAATTATATAATACGACGAGGACGGGATCTGGTTGATTTTGTGCCACAAAAGTCCTTCAATGCCGTGGGAAATTTTTCTGGATGATACAAATAAGTGTTGTTAAAAGTGCAGTCTGAGTTAGTTCAAAATGGGTTTGAAACCGTGTGACTCGATTACAGTTTAGCCCCTTTTTTAACGGGCTGGTCCGATTACGGATTATGGTTTAAGTAAATATGAACCGACATAGAACCGTTTATAAATGGGTCATTTAGCGGTCCGGACCGGTTTGGACCATGAACCTCCATCTTTTTATTTTTTATTTTTTATTTTAAATTGACCCGACAATATCTAACCATTGATTTTCAGGATTTTTGGTAGTTCGGGCTGGTCCTAGCTAATTTTTAACGGTTCCAGGTCGGTTACAGTTCAATAAGTCCATATTTCTGAACCGGCCCGTAACCGCCCCCAAATCCAATAAGAACAGTTACATGCTGGGTTATGAGCGGTCCAAGCCGTTTCCAAGTTTGGACGGTCCGATAACAGGCCAGCCCGACCTATTTAACCTATCTAGTACAAATGATGCGCTTACTTTATTTCTTTAATTTGCCAGAAAGAAGTAAACACAGATTCTATTGATAATACACTTATGATCGATACTTACCTTGCTACCTATGTGGTAGGGTCTGCAGTGCAGATCTTGCTCACTAAACGAGGAAAAGCTCTAGTAAACCCACCCCATCTTACAGAGAGGGTGGAGCTAGCTGCATTGCAGATAGATAAGTTTCTTATCAACCCTAACAGAACTTTGCACTTACGAGTTAATGGAGAAAATCTACCACCGTAAATGTTGAATATTTTACCTTATGATACAAACGGGCCGTTTTGATTTGAACCAGTCACAGATTAGATCTGGCCGAACTCACTGTTTGATAAGGATAGAACTTTATCTATTCATAACCCTCATCCCTCCCCTGCCCTCCCCTCCGAACATGCCCTTAAAAAACCACATTAACATTTTTTTTATCAAGAGCTTGTACTCCACCTTGACAGTGACACAGCAGCAGAGAGGATTCCAACTTTAACCCTCAAAATCCTTCTCGGAGAAGAAGAGAGCATGCATGAAGAGAGAAGCGTCGAATGCGCTAAGGAAACCTGCGGCTTCATCCTCAGAGGTCTTTGCGGCCGCTGGAAATGTTTGATGCCAAATAAATCCGAGGGTCCACAGTACCGACTACATCCTCCATTTTCCCTCCAAAAGAATTCCCGCATTGTGAGGGGAATTCTCTGACCGATTTTGTGTGCGCCAAAAGACGTCCAGCGGTGGGAAATTTTCCGGATGGTACAAATGACACGCTTACTTTGATTCTGTGCATGGCCATAAGAAGAGGGCAACTCGAATTCTACTGATAATACAGTGATCAGTACAGAATACAAGGTTCGGAATGTTCCTGGATATCGACCTTATATACAGAAATAATATACAAAGAATACGGAAAGTACCCCGCAAACATGGGATAGAAGATATTGGTTGACAGATTGTGACCTTTCTCGGACGATTTTCTTCTCCCCTTTTCAGACGAGCTTTTACAAACTGGGGAGGCGTGGAGCGGATAACGTCAGTTGTCATTCTCCAGGGACCGATGACGACTGGGTCGAATTCTACTCGGGGTTCAATGGTTTTAAAGATTGGATTAGGAAAAGGCAACATATGATCAGGTTCCCGAATGTGTCAGTGTTTCTTCTTGGATGAGCCACCATTTAACTCTCCAAGTAATATTTTACTGGCAGACTTGTGTGGGCATCATACCCGACTGATTCCTAGAAGTTTAGTGCCTGATTGAACCTTATATTATTCTTCTTTTGCAACAAAGAAAAAGGCAAGTACTCGTAACCCCAGGAGGGTTAGGAATTTTTGAAGACGTCATAATCAAATTAGTTTCCCCGTGACATTTTCTTCTAATTCTAAATCTCACCTCCTACCGCTACGTTGTTCTCATGATTAGAGAAAATGACACAAATTAAGAGAGCATAAATTCAATTATTTTTGAGTAACCTCCATTAATTAGTTGGTGAGAACCAAGCTTTTCTGCAAGTAGTTTGTGGAGAGAGAGAGAGAGAGAGAGAAGACGCAGAAATGTGAGACCACTTTCAGTCGCCAGGGCTCTTCCACCGTCGGAGACGGCGACG
Source organism: Sonneratia alba (assembly GCA_900174645.1). Lineage (NCBI taxonomy): Eukaryota > Viridiplantae > Streptophyta > Magnoliopsida > Myrtales > Lythraceae > Sonneratia > Sonneratia alba. Next base: position 5,671,620 of record FWPY01000028.1, on the reverse strand, counting down.
ACTTCAATCACTTCTGTCGTCCATGTCATACAATTCCAACGTTGAACAAACCGTGTGTCTCGAGAGCTCCCTCAATCGATTCACAAGATTTGCCGTCACCCCCCTACACATCCTTACTCCTCCTCCTGCCATGGAGCCTCTTGAACGGACAATTCCGATTCCCCTGAAAGAGGAAGCGTGCTGCAGATTTTCGTTTTAACAATATTATTAATAAATTTATGAAGATTAGATTTTTTTTTCACGTTTTTCTAAATATAGTATTTGAGATGCGACTAGAACGAGATGGAGTCGGATGAAATTCTAAGACCACATAATCCCAACAATTAATTATTTTAATAAAATAGGAAAAAAGTAGTTTTTTTCGCGTGCACACTTAGGTTTTACCTGTGATGATACTATATTGTAGCGTATATTAGATGATGTTATAATTTAAATTTTATAAATAAAAAAATAATTGAATTCTACTAGAATTTTCATTCGGTGAGTTCACTGGAATTCTCGATAAGAGACGATAACTCCGACAAAGGTTTGTGGGGGATGAGCAACCTTAAAATAGAAAGGCATGTATTTACGGAGACCAAGAAGACCACGCATAACTATAAGCAATAACGACCACCTGGTCGGGCAACCGTCAAATCTTAACCACCTTCTTCCTCTGCCTCTCATCTTCGTCCCTCCTCCCCCCCAAAGAAGAAAGAAGAGAAACAAACAAACCAAAAAAAAAAAAACCGAGAAGAGAAAAACTGAAGCTGGAAGATCGTCTGCTTCCTCTGCAGATTTTTAAATTAGAACGTGAAGAAGCCGATCTGAATCTGATAGACATCTCAAGAAAGATATGGTCTTCGATTCTTCGGGCAGCAGCGTCTAGTCGCCTTGTGCAGCATATTGTTAGTCCTTCGGGTTTCAAGACGGTCCGCGAGGGTCTGCGAAGATCAGGGGGAAAAGTAACATTACAATCACGGAATCGTTTGAGTTCGTTTTTGCTGAGGGGGGACTTGAAGAGTAGGAGGAAAGGAACATATAGAGAGGGAGCATTGGGCCGGGAAGGGTAAACAGACGTATAGGGTAGATTCAAAGATGGAGGAGAATGTGACGGGCGATACGATAGTGTGCTATGCGCCGACTATGATCACGACCAACGGCATATGGCAGGGGGATAACCCGCTCGATTACTCGCTCCCTCTCTTCATCCTGCAGTTGACGTTGGTGGTGGTCACGACTCGGGCCATGGTTTACATCCTCAAGCCACTGAAGCAACCACGGGTCATCTCGGAGATCTTGGTAATTCGCTCTACGAAGGATCATGATCATATAACAATTATTGTCGAGCTTCCCTTGCTGCCGTTTGTTGAGCCCTTAATCATGTCGAGTTGTTCGTGTTCAGGGAGGGATACTGCTAGGTCCATCGGTGCTCGGCCAGAACAAGGTCTTTGCGAATGCGATCTTCCCACTGCGGAGCGTCATGGTCCTTGAGACGATGGCCAATGTGGGGCTGCTCTACTTCCTCTTCCTCGTCGGGGTTGAGATGGACATAAGTGTGATCCAGCGGACTGGTAAGAAAGCCCTGGCAATAGCTGTTGCCGGAATGGTGCTACCCTTCACGGTCGGGATCGGCTTCTCGTACCTCCTGCACAAGAGCGACGAGTCCATGTCGCAAGGGCCCTACATCCTCTTCCTCGGGGTCGCCCTCTCCGTGACCGCCTTCCCTGTCCTCGCCCGGATCCTTGCCGAGCTCAAGCTTATCAACACTGAGCTCGGGAAGATTGCCATGTCCTCTGCCCTGATCAATGACATGTGCGCTTGGGTCCTACTGGCCCTGGCCATCGCCCTGGCCGAGAGCGAGAGCACCTCTCTGGCGTCCCTCTGGGTAATTATCTCCTCGGTGGCCTTTGTCCTCGTCTGCATCTTCCTTGTCCGCCCAGCGATCTCTTGGATGATCCGCCGGACCCCTGAAGGGGAGACCTTCAGCGAGTTCTACATCTGCCTCATCCTCACCGGGGTCATGATCGCTGGGCTCGTGACTGACACAATTGGCACCCACTCTGTGTTCGGTGCCTTCGTGTTCGGGCTCATCATCCCAAACGGGCCACTGGGGGTCACCCTCATCGAGAAGCTGGAGGACTTCGTCTCTGGGCTCCTCCTCCCTCTCTACTTCGCCATCAGTGGACTCCGTACCAATATCGGGAAGATCATCGGGCTCCAGAACTGGGCCTTGTTAATCCTTGTGATCATCCTTGCCGCAGCAGGGAAAGTCGCCGGCACTCTCATTGTGACGGTGATATACCAGATGCCGATCCACGAAGGCATCACACTCGGACTGCTTATGAACACCAAGGGCCTTGTGGAAATGATCATTCTCAATGTGGGAAAGGACCAAAAGGTAATCTAAGAACACTTGAAATGTCGAGAACTCACGTCTCTTAATCTGGATATATGACACACACAAGCTCAACTGCAGGTGTTGGATGACTCTACGTTTGCAACTATGGTGATCATCGCCGTGATCGTCACTGGAATCATCACACCGATCGTAGCAGTGATTTACAGGCCTGCGAGGAGGTTCATGCCGTACAAAAAGCGAACTATTCAGAGATTAAAGCACGAGGGGGAGCTTCGGATTTTGGTGTGTATCCACACGCCTCGAAATGTTCCTACCATCATCAACCTCCTCGACGCCTCTAACCCCACCAAGAAATCCCCAATATGCATCTACGTGCTGCACCTGGTCGAGCTAACCGGCAGGGCGTCTGCAATGCTCATCGTCCACAACACCCGGAAATCGGGTAGGCCAGCGCTTAACCGAACCCAGGCTCAGTCCGACCACATCATCAACGCATTCGAGAATTACGAGCACCATGCAGCCTGTGTCACTGTCCAGCCACTCACGGCCATTTCGCCCTACTCCACCATGCATGAAGATATCTGCAGCTTAGCTGAGGACAAGCGAACGGCCTTCATTATCATCCCTTTCCACAAGCAGCAGACGGTCGATGGAGGGATGGAAGCAACCAATCCCGCTTTCCGGACGGTGAACATGAATGTGCTGGCGAATGCTCCTTGCTCTGTAGGTATCCTCGTGGACCGGGGGCTCAATGGGTCCACCCGGATGTCAGCCAACCAGGTGTCTCACCAGGTGGCGGTGCTTTTCTTCGGAGGGCCTGATGACCGGGAGGCGCTGGCCTATGCTGGGAGGATGTCAGAGCACCCAGGGGTCAACCTGACGGTGATGAGATTCATCCCAGGTGACGATGCGATGGATACAGCCTCAGTTGGAGGGGCCATGATGCCTGAACCCGGGGACTCGAGGGTGCTAACCATTTCAGTGGACAACGAGAAGGAGAAGCGACTCGACAACGAATACATAAACGAGTTCAGGATGAGGAATGCAAATGACGAGTCCATTATGTACATTGAGAAGGTTGTGAACAATGGGGAGGAGACTGTCGCTGCCATCAGATCCATCGACAGCTTGCACGATCTCTTCATTGTAGGAAGGGGGCAGGGGATGATCTCGCCCCTCACTGCAGGGCTCACGGACTGGAGTGAGTGCCCCGAGCTTGGGGCGATTGGGGACTTGTTAGCCTCATCAGACTTTGCAGTCACGGTATCCGTATTGGTGGTCCAGCAATACATTGGGCTTGGTCCACAAAACGATGTGGTGGCAACGCCTGATAGCCCGAGCCGCTCCAATGATCAGCTCAGCAATATGCAGTAAAACACTCGGTGGCCACAACAGCAGGGAAGGCCATTTAGCCCGTAGTCTCATGGGGACGAAGGAGATCTCATATCTGCATACAAAAGAATTGCAGAGGAAACTGATATGAAACAGAGCTTGAAAAACAAGTACAAGAAAGAGATGTCAGACATGACTCTTTTCACCGTCAAAACTAAAGGAAATGAGATACTGAAGAAACGAGTTGCATCTTCTTACCATTGCGAAGATAACCTTCATGATGAGTGTGACGATGGAGAGGTAAAAAATGAAAGAAAGATTGTCTCCCCTTCCCATTCAGCATATAGGTGCGTATGCTGTGTAGGTTCTGATGCTGTTTATTTGTTTCAATCAAACACAATTTCTATCATCATTTCTTCACCGTGCTCTATTCGGTTCTCCTTATCAAGAAGTTTCATCTTTTGGGTGAGCTTTAAACCATGAACAGATGGAGGGCATGATCAAGTAGAAATCTTGTGCATTCAGCTTGACTCACACGAACAAATGATCATGTGTAAATGAAACCTAATCGGAAACAGATGACGTCATGGGAAAAGAAATTGCAGGTCTTTTCTACTTTGAGCTCCACCCAATATTATCATTATAACCATTCCTAGTGCGAGCAGCATTTTAGCTTTCGAGTGCAACCTCAACCCAGTACATTGGATGTAATGTCAGATCAGTGCTGCAGAATTAGTTGCAAAACTTCTCTTTAAGAACCCTTTTGTGTGTACACATTTATGTAATGTATAAAACCTAACATGCATTAACCTTTTCCCTGTAAAAGTACTGAAATGCTAATGCAGCTTTCCCTGCATAAAATGGAACTCGCACATGGATTCACTTGGATCCATGGACTTGTCGATGTTCATGAGTGGGGAGAAATTAGACAACCATAGAAATGGGGCAAGGTGGCATAATAAGCATTAAGCAAGTTGGTGTAAATCTGTAATGTGATGTCTTTTTCCATTGTATACATTCAAATGAAACACTACTGCTGCTCATTGAACTGATTAGATTTACATACTCTTTAACCAATTGACTGTCTATATACAATCATGATGCAGAAGAACAGACTTGTGCACGCTGACGGTTTCTCCTAGGTGAGTGTGATAAATTGCTGCAATGAACTAACCAGACTCGGAGGCCAATGCTTCATTTCTTTCACATAAGAGATATCTGTGTAGTGCGGATCGAGCAGGGTCGCAATGGTGAACTGGTTCTCCGCAAGAAGAGGAGCATGCTTGTCCGCATAAAGGGCTGCTGCAAGAGCTGCATGGATCTCTGTTGATGGATTGAAAAGCACAAGTTTGCATGAGTAATTGATCATTTGTGCAGAATATATATAATCTTCTCTATACATCCAATGCTTCTTTTCTTTTTACCAGGGTATCCCTTCAAAGATATGGAAACATCCTCCATTTCTGCAATCGCCTCTTCCCTGTCCCCGACTTCGTAGAGGGCCAATGCCCTGCCAACCCTCGCATACTCTGAGAATGCCAAGTCTTTGTAATTCTCAACCACCTGAAAAGATGAAACCAGGTATCCAAGTCTTGTGACTGATGCTGACTGAATACACAAAATTTCTACTTCAGATAATCACGAATGCTGATGGACATCACTTCCAACTCTACGTTAAATTGAAACCCATTAGTAACGGGATGTATCTCAAGCTAACTAATTAAGACATGTTAAAATGCCAATTTGGCTCTGGTACACATCAGTTTACTAATTATAGTGGTGCACAAGCCCATGATTTTCTTGTTATCCATCTGATGCGGGATTGTGTCTCTTGACAGCACACATCAACCAACAGTTCAAGAAGAACTGAAGCAAAAGGATCAGATTTCTGTAATAACCTACACGGGTTTAACTTTCCAAATCAGTGAATCCACAATTTGAAGATCATGACATCAAAAATGGGACCAACAAAGTCAAATCACTCATTCAGAAGGGTGAAATTCACCAACAAAGATCGAATCAATTCAATTTTCATGAACAAGAATTCAAATAGCACCGAGATTAAGGCATAGGTCAGGAAGGACGAAAATGGACCTTACTGAAGTAGCGGAGAGCGCCGCCGAAGTCGCCCTGAGCCTGCAATTCTCTCCCTTTATCCAACAACTCGACGGCCTCCGCTATCCTGCGAGACAATAGGGCACTGGCACCTCTCTCCGCAGAGCTCACGGGGTCGAAGCCCTCCGCGGCGAGACAAGAGGACGTCCTGGCCGATTCGCCGTTCGCCGTGAATAGGAGTAGACTGGAGATAGGGAGAGAGAAGAGGAAGAAGCGCCGGCCGATGGGTGATGAATTGGGAACCAGGATTTTGTTGGGGTTTGGGGATAGGACCTTGCTAGGGTTCGGGGGAGACGGGGATGGAAGGAGAAGATGGGACACGAAAGCTCTGCACACGGCCATTTGTTATGGTCTAGTTGGCCGAATTTGGGCTTCTGGTGTCTCTCAGTGATATCTTCCCATTATCTCTTCTCTTGCACTGAGCTTCAAATTACAGCTTGCAAGGAGTTGACTTTGACATTCTCGTCGACCGCACGATTATTCCACGTGTGGTGCTGACTTGGACATTCTCGTCGACCGCGACCGAAATGTCGAGTCCAGGTTTTCCTTTTCGATCCTCCACCTACCCGACAACCACCAACAGCAGCAGGTTTCCCAGTAAATCTCGTCCCATTCCCAGCCTCGCATGGCCGCCGTCTCCACCTCCTTCCTCTCGCTCCCTTCTGTACGCCCCCTCCGCTCCTCTGGATTATCGCTCACCGCAGCTCCGGCGCGGCTCTCGTACTCGGCAGGGATCAGGGTGAACCCCCCCATTACCGCCGCTGGTTCCAGGAGATCCGATTACAGGACGAGATATTTAATATCTGGGATGGCGGAGAGTACTAAGGCGAAGGTGGAGGTGTTCGATTCCGAGGAGGAGCTCGCGGTGTCTCTCGCCAACTACACTGCCGATCTGTCGCGTAAGTTCGTCGGCGAGAGGGGAGCCTTCACCGTTGTCGTCTCCGGCGGCTCTCTGATCAAGTCCCTTAGGTGCCTTGCCAATCCCTCTCTCTGAAGTCCTGAACTTTTATTTCCGTTTGATTGCTGATGATTTTGCTGTAAAAGGAGAGTTGCCTCTTCAGTTGGGCAGCTCATATCAATAAAAAGATCGTCTACATTGTTGTTGGGTTTCTTGATTTAGGTATATCTTGATTGAAAGCCTGTTTCTGAATCTGTCATGGGAAAGTCTGCTAGAAATTATCGGCAGGGAGCTTCAGTCTGGTTCCTCCCTTGGGGACTGATTTTATCCACTGGTGGAAGATATAGAAGATGGCTTAGCTTATTTGAGCTTTGCATAGAACTGATGCAGGATGTCAGATTTTTGCTGGGATGATTTCAATGATATTAAGAAAGCTCAAACTGGCCAGATCTTATAATGAATATGTAATGGAGAACTTAATCTCTCGAATAGGGGAATCAGGTTATTTTGAACCTTTACTTGGCCTTGTTTTGTCTAGACCTCTGAAAACTTGTCTTTTTGTCTGCATTTTTATGGATCCAACTGATTGACGCCATAATACTCCCATTTTCATTGAGTTTTCTCCCAATTTCAGGAAGCTCGTCCAGCCACCTTATGCTGATTCAATTGATTGGTCGAAATGGCATGTTTTCTGGGTGGATGAGAGGGTTGTGCCCAAGGATCATGATGATAGCAACTATAAGCTTGCGTATGATGGGTTTCTCTCCAAGGTATATACCTATCAAGAGAAAGTTCACTTCATTGAGCCAACTGTGCAATCACTAGTTGTAGAAATTGCGGATTTCTGTCCATAAAGGAACTTATTCTCATGACCTAGGAATTGTGAAACCATGTTTCAGACTGATTCTGAAGTGCAGCCATGATTGATGCTACAAAGTTGGAGACAATGCATTCTAAAGCTTTGGCTTTTATGTTGGATAAATGAAATTGAAATATCACTAAGATTTCTTGCTGTGACACATGCTCCAAAATTCATTAGATCTCAGTGGTGAGTTTCCTTTTCATAGGTCCCAGTACTCCCCGGGAATGTCTATTCCATCAACGATGCCTTGCCAGCAGGGGGAGCAGCTGATGATTATGAGACCTGTCTAAAGCACTTAGTCAAGAGCGAAGTTCTGAATACATCAGATAGAACTGGGTTCCCAAAATTCGACCTTATGCTTCTTGGTATGGGCCCTGATGGGCACATTGCGTCCCTGTTCCCAGGTCATCCGCTTATGAATGAGAAGGAGAAGTGGGTTACTTTCATCAAGAACTCTCCTAAACCTCCAGCTGAGAGGATCACTTTCACTTTCCCAGTGATCAACTCGTCCGCCTACATAGCGCTTGTGGTTGCAGGCGCTGGTAAAGCCCCTGTGGTGCAGACGGCACTGGGGTTTAGCCAGAGCTCTGAGAAGTTGCCTGTCCAAATGGTCTCGCCAGAAGGAGAGTTGGCTTGGTTCTTAGACAGGGACGCTGCCTCGAAGCTATAGAAGAAACAAGTTTGTAACCTCAGGCTTTATGTATGAGCTGAGTTAGCGTATACCCTCCTCCCCGATCACTAGGTGTGGCACTATATGGTCTTGCTGTTGGGAGGCCTTCCCATGATCCGCAGAAAAAGGAAAAATAAAGCAGAACATCTCGTTATTTGTGTTCGAGCTACAACCTCTCTGTCAGTGAAGGTGGTTTTTCTTGTAATTGCCTAGCTCGGTCACCCAAGTTCCTTGAAATGGATTATGAAGCTGAAAATAAGATGTCATTTTGCTATCTGTCACTAGAGTCTTACTTGGACGTCACTTTTGTTTATTTATCCGTGTCCTTCATTACTTCTAGTAGTCCTGAATGGGAAATAATTGCAGTTCAACTGCAGAGGCGCTGTAGGTGACCGGGATATAGTCGCAAGCTTGCAATGATAAGACGATTGGGATTTTAATACAAGAATTAAGTAGAGGATCTAAAAACTGGATTGGCCACTAGCAGTGTCTCTGTGGGTGGAGAGCGGCTATAGAGTCGGCAAACCGAACTCTTTCCTCAGATTTCCTATGGCCTAACTACGTTTTGTACATGCCATAAAAGGCAATGGGATGCTCTGCACAGATGGAGCTTCCAAGAATATTTGAAACGATTTAGGTCAAGACTCACAAAGAATTTATACGGTTGCTATAGGAGGATTGCTTAGCTCGGATGAGATTCATTATCCTGATTGGGTCACCACGCTTGATGACCCTCCCGTCTTCCATATAGATAGCTCCATCTGCGTACTCAAGTTCCTCCAAGCGGTGGGTGACCCAGAGAGCCGTAACTTCTTCTGATTTTTCCAGACAATTCTTGACTGCTTTGATTACACCAATCTAGAACAAGCAGCAAAAAGAAAACTTGCCTTTTTATCGTCTGATGCATCTGAAGATCTGAGCCCGGCATATGCAACAGAGAAAGTTGTGACCACGTTTATAGGGCAAATAGAGGGAGTACCTGATCGCTTTCGTCCAAGAAAGTCGTGAGCTCATCCAATAGCAATACTTTGCAAGCTTCAGCCAAAGCGCCAGCTATGGCTACCCTTTGTTTCTGACCACCACTTAGAGTTTGAATAGGCCTCTGCCGAGTCAGAGTAAATCAAAGAATTAATCTAGAAAAGGACTTCCTCCTCCAGTTGAGGGGCAAAAATGAAATTTTTAGCTTAGATAATCAATAGCATGATTCCTCAATTAAAAATTCCCCAACTTTGAGAATTAAAGAGTCACAATGGTTAAACCTACTTGCATATAGTCGGACATACCCACAGCTTCTAAAGCTTTTAGCACCTTGGATCTGACTTCCATGGAGGTCAAGGCAGACTTTCCGAGGCCAAATGCAACATCAGCTTCAACAGTGGGCATTACTACCTGAAATATCAGAAGCTTTTTGGGCTCAAGATTTATCTTCAGAACTCTTTGAAATGAATTGATTTATGAAAGACTGAAAACAAGTTGAAGAGCATTGAATTTCTTATCCTATATCACAATTTGAGACTCCAATTAATGCAGCAGAGTAGTAATACATAAAGGAAAGCACAAGAAGGCAATTTCATCCTACCATACCTACCTCCATCTCTCATGAATAGGTTAACTCTCTGCCTGAGCTCATGGCCATCTAAATTAAGTGAGTGAAGCAACCTCTAGCACATGTTTCAGAGATTCTGTGATCGTTTTATAGCAGAAAGGAGCCTTTGAAATTCGAAAATGCCTCAATGCTTCAATCTAACAATATGCACTAGCACAGAAACAACACCAATATGATATTCAAGAGGACTCCTCATAATCTCTTAGACTCAATACGCTCTCATCTCCTGATATAAAATGCACAAAGCATTTCCATTTCTCATGTTTGCCAGATAAATGAGAAACAGATACAAAAACTGACCTGATGATCAGGATTTTGGAAAACATAGTTCTTTGGCCTCCTGACATACACTTTCCCCTTGGTGGGAGCCAAAAGACCTGCAAGAATCTGCACAGCTCAACAAAGACAGGCAGATTGGTGTGAAAGTTAGTAACAAAGTGAACAGGATTATGATTCATAGAAGATCAAGAAGAGGACCTGAAATTCAATGCTGAAAACTACCAATTGTGCACAATCAACAATCCTAGAAAGAATAGGAGCTTGAGAAGGGTAAAATCTTGAAATCACAGTCCATAATTTCATGGAAACTCGTCATATAACCACCCTTTTGACAGTAGACAACAAGCACTGTGTATCCACCACTTGAAATTAAGAAAATAGCCTATGGCGGATGGATTTGCCCTAAATTACTGGGAAGCCTTAACGCAATTAGAGCAAGTAATCACGATGTTCTACTTGGCAGTAGACTGCTGGAAAGCAGAGAAATTCATGAATTTTCTTTTCTCTATTTTGATATTTCAGGATTCTACAGCTGAGTGGCTGTCAGATGAAGAGAGGAACCGAGAGGCACCTTCAAAAGGGTGGACTTTCCACAGCCATTTGGCCCGAGAAGCATCCACAGCTGCCCTGAAGGGATGACGAGGGAACAATCCGTCAGAATCGGTAGAGTGACACCCTGCCTTGCCAAGACAGAGAAATTGACGTTCCGGGCTTCAATCGCGGCGCCGCTCTCACTCCCATTGACCCTTCAAGTACACGAATGAGCTGAACCGTATGAGACCCCTTTTGCACAACTGCGGATACTACCAAGAAAACGAGCCCGAAGAAAGAAGCACGACACGCTCGAAGAATTGCCCAACTGAAGGGGTGAAATAATACGCTGACAGACAGATGGGTTGAAGGAAACCTGGAGAGCGAATTGGATCGGATAAGGGAGAGACGAGGCGTCGAGGTAGGGATCACGCTGCTGAGATTCATCGCATCAGCACCACCACCGACACCAACGAAATGGCTCGCCTGAGTCGTCTCTCACGCAGTAATTAGAGACGCTGAAAATTTTGTCCGGTCTGACGAAGTGAGGAACATGCCCAAACCTTCCATCATGCTAGCAAATCTTCCAAATCAAGAAATCCATATGAGTTGATGCATCGATGTTTTTTCCCAAAAAAATGAAATAAAAGATCATATGACCATGAAGTCAAATTCCATCGCGAACCCTCCCATATCAGATGATAATATTGTAACTAATCACAATATCGAACTTGGATTGAGAATAGAAGCAAGACATAGCCCAAACAACCTAAACTGGCGTTCGCCCCATTAGTTGTTGAGATTCATTTGTTTCTAAGATTCCACGAGCCGGGTGATATCAAATGGATAACCATCACCTGGCTTGGCTGCCTGAAAGGCTCTCGTTGTGGCGACTTGATTCACGGCTTCTGTCGGGTGAAAACCGTCCAAGAATGCATATGAGCTGCGGTTGTGGCATGGAGCAGAGCTGGCCGTGCACATACCGAATTTGTTCCTCAGGCAGCAGGAAGTTGTCGTCTCGTTGTTCGCCGAGAAGCAACATCTTTCTAGGATCAGTATGTGTTGCGGCAATTACGGCTTCACAATATGGTGCCGGATGGAACTACATTACCTGTTTTCGAGGTCGGTGTAGCGGCCATCCCCATGATATCGATGAAAATGAACTTGGCATCCGCGTACATGCTGTTGAGAGAATCAACAAGGGCCTTGGCTTTGAGATTGGCATTAAAAGGGATGACAGCGGCGGTGAAGTCATCGAGGCACGAGTCGTTCTTGCCAGCATTCGATATCACAAAAGGAGCGCAACCGATCGGCACCAGCCCAAACAGTGCGATCTTCCTTGCTCCAAGGTCGTATAACGCCTACAACGAGAGAGAAATGGTTCTTCGTTATCGACTGGAGTCCAGTGAGAGCTCGATTGACCTCTTCCGATTTCGAACATCTCAACGCTAACTGCATGGTGTAGTCGATAACGAGAGCGTCAGCCTATTGCTCGGGAGTCATATTCCCCACTGGGCTCCTGGGCAAAAAGTAGTTGTTCAGGTAGTCGTTGCTGCCCATTCCAACGGTGTACAAGCAGGTCTGCACAAACGCTGCAGCTTGGGGGCCTTTTTGGGACGTTATGATCGCGACCGCCTTCCCATGGTTGACCACTTGAGCACCCAAGCTTACGTGCTGGCCTTGTTGACAAAAACGAGACAGATGAAAGAACTTTACGGGAAAAAAAAAAAACCGGGGCACTAGTAGGCAAGAGAGGTAACAAGGGAACGTTAAGTGACTCTGCGTGATTCGATCCAGTCTCGGGACAGATGCCCGATCCAGCTGATGCACAGTTCACCCCTCTGAGCATGCCCGTCGGAGTCGCACTTGCGAACGGCAAAACCCCAAGGACTGAGCTGCCAAAAAAGAGTGCACGCCCTTATCTTCACTATTACTCTGGCAAAACACAGATAGCATACTATAACAGGGAAGGAAACGAAAGCGTGCTGATAAAATCGACCGTGGTGCGACCGTTGACGGTGGGCCCGACGCTCAGCAGATCAACCGCATACGGCTTGAAATTGGGCTTAGCATCCGTGTTGAGGTTGTCGTTGTTTCCGTTATCGGCTAGGAAGTCTCCAATAACAGGCGCTGTAGCGTCTGCATGGACGAGAGGCTGCAAGCTCGAGAAAGCCAACGCAATGGCGAGCAGAGTCCTCCTCGACATCGTTACGGCCTCTTTAATCGGTTGGTTCCGACGTTGCAAGCCTAGATCTCACGCTGATGGTTAGATTCCGTAGTAAGGACACTGCGCAAGTAACCGTACGTGGGGTGAGCCAGCCTTGACGACTTGACCCACGAGGCTGACCCTGAACCTAGGAGGTCAGGCGGGGCTCTTCCCCAAGGCTTCTTGAGACCACGATGAGCTTCGGCAACCTCAGGTCAAGGAAAAAGTTCCTGCTGTTCTACCGTCAGCTGCCGTAGATTCCATCTTTCGTGAGGGCACTTGGCATTGGCCGAGAACATAAAAACCCCGAGCAGGTATGATACAAACAGTTTGCTGAGCAATTGAGGATTCGAGGCTCAGGATCAGTTTATATATTCCTAATCTTATCCACTCCTAAGCTCACAAACATGCTTTTTGACCGGGGTAAAAGCACTAGGCTGGTTATTTCCATTACCACATGTGTGCATCTGTTTTGTGTATACATACCCATACGGTTTCGAGCTTCTCTTACAATGCCAAAGGAGAGTTAATCAAAAGCTACTTGACAACTAATCCTGATACCAGGATGAGGCAGTGAAAGGTGCAGCTTTGGTTGAAGCAATGAGGGGAATAGCTAACCAAACCAACTATTCAACAACTTGATGAGTTTCCCATGTCATCGATGTAATTAGTACGATAAGATTAAAAAGAATGCTCTTGACCTAATACACAATTGCCTGAGAAAAATAACAACAGTCATAACAATGGTTCTTAAATATAATCTGAATGAAAATGTGGAGTTCTTGAACCCAATCAAGATTGTACCAAGACCCCTTTGTCCTTTGTCTCTGGATAACTGGACCCTTATTTTCTCCACTCCAAGTGAAGATTCAGACACACAGAGATTAAAGTTTTTAAAAACATAGATGACCTCCAACGGCTAGCAAAGGTCCTTACATAGGTTATAACAATGGACGAAGAATCACCTTGGGGTTATTGAATTTCTAATTCAATTCATACACCACAAGAATCAATCCAACCCGCACCATTCATCAGAATATTGGTCACTAACATTCCCCATGTCAACTTCATCTCCCTGAGACATTTACAGGCAGTGTTTAGTACCATGTATCTGTTTTTGACATTTGTAGAAAGAACTAAGATTGAGATCTCACCTGAAGGTTCCGTGGGGAAGTAGTGACATCAGCTGAATGCCATCCCAAATCAAGAAGCTCCACAAACTCTTCCCTCTCGAAGTAGTCATGGTGATTCAAAGCAAGCCTGTCTCTAGTGCCCCAATTTCCCTCCATCTCCACGTCAAGGCCAGGCAGGTCAGCAAAGATGCCATTCCCCTCTGCAGCTGTACCGCCAACCACAGCAGCATCATCTGGGTTAGCTGCTGCAGTCTGAGTTTCCTGAAGGAATATCAACAGAAACAGTTTGAAGGTCCCATCTAATTAAAAACAGATAAGAAATCTTTGTCATTGTGAATTTGCTGACCTGATTATTATTGTTTGCCAGAGGAGTCTCAATTAATCCCAAAAGTTCATCAACATATATCCCATCAGCATTGAAATCATCAACAGCACCCTCCACTCTAGTTTCATTGTCATAATTAATAACAGCAGCAGGAGAGGAAAATACTGTCACAGATATTTCAAGAAGAACAGTCTGAGATGTTGCGGGCACAGGAGCCGGCAACCCAGCCACAAAAATACTCTCATGACCATTATTGGCCTCCTCCTGACACCCTGCATGTTGGTCTCGTTGTTCCTCTTGAGGGGGAAGAGGAGCTTGGACCAATCCTCTTGCACCGAAAAGCAGATTCCGAGGTAGGACAGCATTGATATTGTCATCTTCCCAATCTTCCTCCCTGAATGGACCGCCATCCTGGGCCGGGTTGTTCGGCCCAATACCCCTCTTCTTGAATATGGCACAAACCACATAAGCATCCTATAACAAATTAGTCGATCTTCATTTAGTGTCCAAACAATATAAAATGTAAAATGATTTCTTCCTCAAAGAGAAAGTAATCAGTACCTGCGGGATCCCTCTGGCAGATAAATCAGGATCTTCAAGTCGATATTCATGCATTACCCAGTCAGTTCGATTCCCATGGGGTGCTTGCCCCTGGTAGAAAATTAGGGTTTTAATCATTCCAACAGGCTCACCATTATACATAACTGGCTGGTCCCTGCCTGTAGTCTTCCAGAAACCCCCTGGGGTAGAACGCTTTGCATGGTCTCCATGACCATAACTTCTCTCCCTTGGACAGAAAAAATACCATTTCTGGTCATCCGAGTTTAAGCAAGATAGACCTAAATATGGGAGAAGAAAACAGAGACTTAGCAACATTAGCAATCGAATACAAGTGGAGAGAGAGAGAGAACAATTCAGGGTGTGGGATTTATTTACTAGGGAGCTCCCACGGGTTGAGTTCGTATATGCTGACTTCCTGGATTACCTCCAAGTATGGGCAGCCTAAGATTTTCCCCTTCAGGTAGTACTTGAGCAACTCAACATCAGTAGGATGAAAATGGAGGCCTGGGATAATGCTTTGTATAGCCATTGTAAGGTTTGGAAAAAGATAAAGTCTATTGATGAACCAACTCTCCAGACAGCAGCAATTCAATAAGATCAATAGAAAATTATGAAATTGATGAATGAAATAGCGATCTTCGTCAAGTCCAATGTCGGAATATCTTCCAACTACACCACAGCCCACAGCGAATCATCAAAAGGTATGTCCAAGAAAGAATTGATGTGTCATCAATCTTGTTGGGGCTCACAGACATTTGATGAAGTAAGAGCTGCATTAGCAACATTTGTTAATTCAGAGGTAGCATTGAAAGCTTATATCAAGGCAAAATCTGATCTTCACTCGCATGTTGATGAAGTTAAGGAAGGATGTGTAAACAATATATTGATCACAATGAACTGCAACAATACAAGTTAAGGCCTGCCAACCACACCCTCGCTACCTAGTTACCTGCATGGACACCTTTTGTGCGTATGTCGAGTGTTGAGATTAAAGCCGCATATACAATCAAGTTCAGGCCTAGATCTAGCCATCAATCATGATCCCAGCATCCTAGGCCTAGTCTATCACTCTATCCTGTCATACACCAGCCTAAACCAAATCAATGGACATAGACTAAGAACACTCAATTCATATCAATACAGGAACATGGTACAATAGCATAAACAATGAAAAAAAAATAAATGCAGCAAGGAAGGAATCAAGCAAAAAGACAAATCAGATGCATATCATGCTGAATGAGGGGGAAAACATACCAAAGGGAGAGGAGGCATGATAAAATTAAATGCAAGCATGATATACAAGGAAAAATGACAGAAAGAATAATAGGTAGATGAACAAGCAGGCATATCTTAGTAAAAACAGACAAAAAAACAGAAAATAAAGTGAGAGTAACAAACAGAGCACCAAGAGAAACAGCGGGGGAAAAGGTAAAATGCGAGAATAGGAGCAGAAAGCAGACGTTAAGAAATGTAGTAACGACAAACCTTAGTTGGAGAGTGAAAGAAGACAGCTAGATATGCGAGGAAGATGCATATTAAGGTTCAAAAGCGATGTACTGAATGAATTCCTAATTTTCTGGGGATGCTTGACAAACTAAATCAAGGAAAATCAACATTATTAATGAACCAAACATTGGATGACTTCAAAGTCCTCATGATGAATGAAACCCTTGGATGGATGAGATCTAACCAGGATGTATTTGTATTTAACAATGTAATGCATGATGTTTCAGTCCTAATTAAGGAATTAAGTTCCCATTATTACAATGATGCATGATACGCACCTAAATCTAATGAGAAGTACCATTAAACACACAATAAGTAAAAACAACAAGCTAAGATGAGGACTTCAAATCCAGAACTAGTAAAATCATAATATATGTAAAACTAATCATACAACGGGGAAGAGTCTATTCTCAATGATAGGTCAGTTATGAACCCTAACCTATGAGAAGGTGCATACATCCCATGGTAATGGGAAATAAATGGTAGCCTAATTTTATAACAATAAAGTATTACCAAATCCTGGATAATTAATGAATAACCCATAACATGATGACAGCCTTCTAATCCGAGCAGTGAAGAACCCAAGCAAATGATGAGATCTACAAGGACCTCCTGCCGTGAGATGGTGGATATACGATTATCCTAGTACCATGAAGAGGATGCAACATAGACTACCTAGATAATGTTGAAACTATCGATGAATGGGTGAATTCCGAGTATATAGCCTGATCTCAAAACTACCTTAAGAAAGATCACTATGAAATGGTAGTAAATGAAATGATGCACCTTGCGCTTGGATGAAGAATGAATAGACGCGCGTGAGGAAGGCTCCACGCTGGTGAATGAAGTATTAATAAACACGTGATTCATTGAATCCGTCAAGAAATCCAGCATTTTTACAACAACAATAAAGAGGTGAGAAAAAAAGCATTGACTCCCTCGCAAGGACTCCAAAATCCTTTTGGAAATTTCATCAAACACATTGACTTCCATTGACTTAAGAACAATTTCTAAGCTAAAGAGCCCCCCATAGTCATCGCGTTCGCAATAAACATCCGAGGATGCTGTAACCAACCAGAAACAAGATGACAACCGACAGAGATTCAATAGGCAAACGCAGGAGCAAGTTTTCAGACATATTTCCAGGCCATGAAACAATCAACCCGAGGAACACAAGCTGATGCGAACCATCCAGTGAAGTGAACACCGGATCACTCATCAATGCAACTGAAACGCTAGAAACCCAATACGATACCGAAGGGAAAGTTCTAGGGACCTGAGGGGAACCGAGCCAAAGTGAGCCAAAGATTGAGATGAATTCCAGTCGGACAGGAGAAGAAATTTCAGCCAACTGGGACAGTTCCGACGGGAGTTGTGAGCTGGGCTAAAAGGGGTTCCCCGATCAGGCCCTACTCGAAACTAAGGATTAATACCACCGGCTCTTTCGAGCTCTATTGACTAGGAATCTTCGTTTCTTTTCTTTTTGTATGACAATATATAAAAATGGTGAGTTATACCCCCAATAAGATTATTCGACATTTATTCATTGATTTAAATAATGAAAAGAGTTATGTTATGAGAACTTTATAATGAGCCGACTCGGTTTAAATTGGATTAATTATAATCTAATAGCTTCTAGATGTCGGTTTTGATTTATGGTTAAAAAAATAATTAGTGCCTGCCGGACCAATGAGTATTGCAAATACTTTCTGAAATGTAATTTGGAAATTTTGATATAGATATATGTATATAATGTACGTACAGGTAAGCAAGGAAACATTTGATTTAAGTCAAAGAGACAGGGTAGACAAAGTGGCTCAAAATGTCATCAGACGGCAACACTCAAGGGCCCGAGTCGTTGGAAAATTGATTAGGAATTACTGGATAAACTGCATCCTGGGAGTCCAACAATGGGTACAATCAACGGAATACCATTCCTCTTTTATATAATAAATTATTAGTATTCAAATGTTATTAGATCATAACTAATCATGCCCGACCTAGATGGATCAATCTCTCTAATATAAATTTGAGTTGTGAAGGGGAAAAAGTGTTGTTAGATGTGTATATATATATATATATATATATATTTTTTTTGGGTTGTGAGACTTGAGATTGTGGAATTTGGTGGTTAAATTTGGTTTGTAAAAATAATGGTAAAGTTGGTATAATCTAAAAATTCCCCTATTTTGAATTTGAAAATTTTGCCCACAATAATACAATATTATAATGAATTTTCTAATAAAAATATTATAAATTGTACACGGAAAAAAGAACCACCTTGACAGAGGTAAAACACTTGATTCTCTCTACCCAATGGGTCGTGTACATCGCCGAGAAAAAAGGACCCTTAAATTAGATGAAGAAACAATAAATTTGAATCTAATTATTATATGCTGATGATATCTCTTTATTTTTCATACTTTTATCACCGTATTTTTGTTTCGTATAATTGAAACATAATTTAATACGTGTAAATAGCAAAGAGAACATCAGAACAAGAATGAGATGACCCTTATTTCATACACTTCCAGCATATTTCAAGAATTTATCGCCAGATGACACTGGAGACCAGTGATGGATGGATTCAGGGATTCCATCCATAAGGCCGAAACTCAAACGAAATTCATGGGGTTGAATGTAAAAGAGGGCAAGTTAATTCTATGGAGGAGGGGCAAGATCACAATATTTAATAAAGGCGTTGACAAAATCAATGATTTTTTTTTTTTTACAAATTGCCCCCTGCACCACCCACTTAAATCCATGCCTGACTAGAGAAGAGGGAACTCACTTGTTTAAGGCAGCTCGGGAGCCTTGGACCCTAATGTAAGGAAGGTAAGAACCGATACGCCGACGAAGAGGGCGGCTCTTCGGCGGTGTTGCCCGACGGCATCGACCCCGAGCAGAAAGAGGAGAGGAAGAACGACCGCAAGCAAAGAGGTCAAGAGACGAATGGACCCGGATTTTATCAATGTTCAGGCGCCTTATAATCCGAGCCGAGAGGTCGGGGGTAAGTCCGACAATTAACATTTTTTTTTAACTTTGAAAAAAATGGCTGTGATAATGTTAATATTACCAAAATGGTCATCTTGATTTCTTTATGCGCAATTGAACTAGAGAAATGGAGTATAGGTTGGCACCACAATTCTTCTTTTCGTCCCAGCATGCCATATAAAGCAAAAGCAAGAGTGTATCTGATTTTGCAATCCTTAATCGGAAACAATATCAGAAACATAAAAAAGGAATAGAATAGAAAAAGGGATGGTTAATCCTTGATTCTCTTCAAATTTAATTGTGAACCGAAATTGGATTCCCTTCCATAATGTCTCGTTCTACTCGGAAGTAGGAATCGAAATGAAGTTACTGGTTATTAAATTTATTTTTTTTGTATAAACCGCCGGTATCTAATTGGACTTTGTCTAACTAACTAATCCGGATCGTCCCGGGTTGGCCATTTAAGGGATTAAGAACTCCTCACCGCAGGTGGGACTCGAACTCGAGTCCTCCCATTGGGATGATGAGTGTCGAATCACTCTACCATGCCCACGGTGGGTAATAACATTCATATTATCCATTACGAGTTGTGACCAAGGAAAATTCAAACATTATCTTAATATTAAAATTTTGTGATAAAATGGACATATATTTGAAATGCTCGTGCATTATTATTTTGAATGGTTAATTAGAGCGATTATTAGCAGAATCTATAGTCAACGTTTGACTGCATATATAATTTTTAAAAGAGTGAGTTTGCTCATTGAATTTATTAGACCCTAATACTTAAAATTCTAATTTAAAATTTCAACAATCTAATCAAAATATTTACGTCCCGTCTAACAATTGGGTCTTATGTTAAATATTTCAACGGAATTCCAATGTATCGTCCTATTTAGCGTTGGCATATCGCTAATGTATCATCCCGATGCATCAAATCTCCATTGAAGAGATTTAACTGAACGACCTGAATATTAGATGGAATGTAAATATTTAAATTATATTGATGAAATCTCCAATTTAGATTATCAAGCATTCGCATTGATAAATTCAGCGATTCTTAATTATAATTCCTCTTTAAAAATGCTTCATTTTAACTCCACCATTTAGTATTACTAAATTCTAAAATCGTGGAAATTATATCCTTTTCAAGATAAATTTTCATAGCATTTACTAAAATTTATTATATTATATTAATTGCGTCATTGCAGTTGTGGTTACCATTGAAGGCATGACAAAAAAAGTATATAATATTTATTTCGCCGGGTAAAGGGCACATAAATTTTTTCCTTTTTTTTGAATTATTAATTGTTTTTTTATGTGAAGAAAAGCCTCCACAAGAAGTGCAATAAAAAAAGGTTTTCCATTTTCAATTTTTCATTATCTTAAATTAAGACTTGTTTCATACTAATGAGGCCACACAGTAGTTTTTAAAATTGGACCGGGTAAGCGGTTTGACCGGTCTGATCAGGAACTGACTACTAATTTAATCCGATTTTTATAATTAACCAAATTGCATTGTAAATGTGGTCAGTTCCAAATGAATCGGCTAGTTCCTGGTCGGACTGGCTGTTTTAATTGAATTGGTGAAAAATTAGCTTATTTAAAATATAAAAAATAAAAATATATTATAATGTATTTATTTTATTTCATTAAACTTATATTTATATTTCATATTAAATTTGTAGTTAATATGATTGTTATATTAAAAATTTTTGCTATAAATTATTATATTATATCAATTTATTATTAATATTATTTATTTAATATACGATTCAATTTATTAAACATCGATCTAACATATGAACCTATGTCTTGATTGATTCCTGATCCAATTCGATTTTAAAAACTATGAGCCGCACTGCTCTCCTTTCCTTTGATTTTATTTTTATTTAAAAACTTATTTAACTTTTTTTTAGGAAAATGAAATTGTAAAAATATGTTGAATGTAAAACAATAAAAATTTAAATGCTAAGGATGTTAGTATAGATGAAAATCGTTCGGGGTAGAGTGGTTTTTTAATCAAATTGTCGGGTTTCAATTTTTTTGGTCAGTTTTCCATAGTATACAGTATACCACATACTTTATACCATGTAGGCCCTTAAACGTCGTCGTTACTGTTATCACCCCAAAGGCTAAAACCCGAGAAGAAGCTCCCGCCTCCCGACCGATAAGCCTCACGCAACTCTCCCAGCAGCGGCCTGTCAGCGGAGAAGGCAAGGGAACCTCCTTCCATGGTGGTCTGTTTGGGAAGAGGATGAATTCCCACGCTCTAAAGCTCCTTGGTTGCCCTCTGACTGAGAGACCCTTAAATCTTTCTTCAACCTCTCCATCTCAGTTCCCCCTTCAATCTACTCCGTATGTGTCTCGTCTCTGTCGCCGCTTTCCAAAATCCAATTTGCGGCTGATAGGTGGTCGTCGAATTGTCTTCCCAGGGCGGAGGCGACACTACATCAATGCCTGTAGTGCATCCACTGCAAGTGCAAGCTCCAATTCGGTCCTAGTGAACTCAGTTCCCGGGGAAGACCCTGAGTCTACCCAGCTATTCGAGGTTTCTAATGTTTCTTTTTCCCATCATATGTTCAAATTGGATACAGCCCGTGCCATCACTTTCTGATGGATAGAGATGTGGTTCCACTACTGACTCTGATCAGGGGACAAGAGAGATTAATTGAGCTATGGAAGTACTGGCTTTGATTGTTTATTCTGAATCTTCGAGTTTTAAACATTTCAGAAATTGAAGGATGCTGAAAGAGAGCGTATTAATAAGCTGGAAGAGCTTGAAAGAAAGGCAAATGTTCAGCTAGAGAGACAGCTGGTCATGGCCTCAGACTGGAGTCGCACCTTGTTATCTATGCGAGGGAAGTTGAAAGGAACAGAGTGGGATCCTGAGAATTCGCACAAAATTGACTTCAGCGATTTCCTGAGCCTGCTTAATTCAAACAATGTTCAGTTTATTGAGTACGCAAACTATGGGCAAACAGTATCAGGTGCATTAGAACTTATGTCGCTGCTACTGTTTTCTTAGTCGATGTACCCTTTGCTTGTGAATTGAAGTGCTGTAAATTACAAAGATTACCCTTTGAACAAATTCCACCATTCACTGATATAGTGAAGTGATGACAATTTCTTTTTTTTTTTTTAGTTATTAAGTAATAAAAAGAAAGCCATGAGGAGGTTTTAACTCATTTGCTTTAATTAATTTACACAATTCATTTAAATAGGATTGAATCATTAATTTTCCACTGCCTCGAAACCTGTATGAGCATGTCTTTTGGATTGAAAATGTCTGGCTTACTGTTGCAAGAGCCTACTTGCGAAGGACTGACCTTCAGCATTTGTGAAATGAGGGACTGAGGTTTGCAATAGCTCTGAAAACAACTTGTTCATAGTTTATATGCTCAAAAATATCTTTCCCTGCTCCTTTTAGCCAAGGCATCTCCTTTAATCTGTTCTCCAACTCTTCAACTGAAATATATATATATATATATATTATCATTTTGCAGTCATCTTACCATACTACAGAGATGGAAAGAAAGGAGGCGCAGGACCAGATTCACAGAAAGATGTGATTTTCCGGCGACATGTGATTGACCGGATGCCAATTGACTGTTGGAATGAAGTTTGGAAAAAGTTGCATCAACAAGTGGTGAATGTTGATGTTATCAATGTGGACACGGTCCCTGCTGAGGTTTACTCCACCATAGCAACTGCAGTAATATGGTCTATGCGGCTCGCCTTGTCTGTTGGTCTGTATCTCTGGATTGATAGTGTGATGAGACCTATATATGCAAAGTTGATACCTTGTGATCTGGGGGTTCCTAGTAAGAAGATACCACAGCCACTTAAGCGTCGAGCCCTAGGATCATTGGGCAAGAGCCGGTAAGCAAGAATTAACTTCCTAAAAAAGCAGATAATATTTTTAGTGAACTCTAGTCCCTGTCTCCAGATTGCTTTCCTTGCTTGTAATTTTGCTTCATATTGAATAAAATTTGTACTAGTACATGCTCTCATGCTGCTAACTGTATCTGAGATGGCCTCTGGATAGGTGCAGAATATTCCGGGCATCTTGTGTTAAAACTGGAGATACTAGGGTAGCATTGGCTGTTTACTATTGCTGCATCTTTTGGTGAATTTTTGTCCATGTGACCTTCAGCTTGGTGAGTCTTTACCCTATAAGAAAGGAACAGGATGACTTAGCAATAGATTGAGAATCTGATATTGAGCATTGCCATGGTTAGTATAATTCATGGTTAAGTGATAGAAATGGTAATGGTTTTTGCCTGCAGAATCGAGACAATATAGGGAAGAAATTTTGGGATTCTAGAATTCCCTGGCCATTTCAGTGGTCTCTGTGATTTGGGGCTTCTCAATTCCTGTCATTTTGATGCATTGGGTTGTTGCTGGGCTGTTATATTATTCCAAGAGACCCATGAGTATTGAATTTTATATGTTTAAGTGCCTTCAGTTATTCTAGAGAATACGGAAGAATCAAGCTATCTTTGGGATTTGTGGGTGTTTGGAGAGTTTCAGGTGTTGCTGGGTCTGCCCTAGATTATATTGAAGTTACCCAAGCATTCTTGAGATCT
Organism: Sonneratia alba; assembly: GCA_900174645.1. NCBI lineage: Eukaryota > Viridiplantae > Streptophyta > Magnoliopsida > Myrtales > Lythraceae > Sonneratia > Sonneratia alba. Next base: position 5,647,672 of record FWPY01000028.1, on the reverse strand, counting down.
TATGGTATATTTTACTGATAAAGACAGGTTACAAAACCATCCATGTCATTACCATGAATTTTGATGGTCTCTATCTTGATTGAACGAAGGACTGCATGTTCTTGCATTTTGAATTATTAAAGAGGTAGGATGGAAAGCATGATTGCTAAATGATAGGTCTCTGGTACTGCATCATACTTGTGGATCTAATTTTTGCTGCCTTGTATGCAGGGCAAAGTTCATATCTGCTGAAGAGAAAACTGGAGTTACTTTTGATGATTTTGCTGGTCAGGAATATATAAAGCGGGAACTACAGGAGATTGTTAGGATACTAAAGAATGAGGAAGAGTTCCAGAACAAAGGCATCTACTGTCCAAAAGGTGTGCTTCTTCATGGGCCTCCTGGAACTGGCAAAACCCTACTGGCTAAAGCTATTGCTGGTGAAGCTGGCCTCCCTTTCTTTGCTGCAAATGGTACTGACTTTGTAGAGGTAGGATATACATTTGATGTTTTATCTTGATAGGTAATGCAACTGGTTAATGTATCCACCTAATGTTTGATGGTCAAAATTCTTGCTGTGCAGTTCCTTTCTGTGAATAAATTGAGACTGGGAAGTTCTATGATTTTTTTGTTGCCTGCATTATATTGAGCTTTGGAATATCGAGGATAGGTTTCCATGGAAAGATGCAAAGCTCAGCATAAGTTTCACTTAGGAATTGCAGCTTAGAAATGATACTGAATGGTAGAACTTGTCGATTGTTATTGATCTATCTTTTCTAATATATGTTCACAATTGTAAGTGGAGTATGGCATGTCGTATAAAGCTCTTCAGATCCTTCTTGGATATTAGTAATAATCCTTGGCATATATATCTATACATATATATTCCTCGGTCTACGGCTACTGGCAACTTGCAAAAAAATGGTCATCTTAGTTTGAGCCTCTTATCTCTTCTTCAGGATGAAAATTATCCTTGAGCAAATTATGAAGTTAAATGCATTATAAAGTGTTAGGTTGTTTAAACTTTGCAGATGTTTGTTGGTGTGGCAGCATCTCGTGTTAAGGACCTTTTTGCTAGTGCCAGATCATTTTCGCCTTCAATTATTTTCATTGATGAAATAGACGCTATTGGTAGCAAGCGTGGTGGACCTGACATTGGCGGTGTAAGCATGCATTTTATATTTAAGCTTTGTTTTTTTATAAAAGCTCTCATAATTTACATAGATTGGTACCTCTATGTTGAGCAAGTTTCCTGGCCTTTAATTGTAATTCTTTTCATATATATTATCTGATAGGTTTTAAATTTCTCTGGACAGGGAGGTGCAGAAAGGGAGCAAGGACTGCTTCAGGTACTAACTGAAATGGATGGCTTTAAAGTTTCTACATCACAGGTATGCACATACACAATAGCATCTGCATCAATGAGCAATCAAAAGATTGTGAAATGCTGATGAGGCTTACACTTGTTAGGTATTAGTAATTGGTGCTACCAATAGATTGGACATTCTTGACCCTGCTTTATTGAGGAAAGGTCGCTTTGACAAGATTATAAGAGTAGGCTTGCCATCTAAGGATGGTCGCTTGGCAATATTAAAGGTACATTTCTTGACAGAATGTTGTAGGGATCTAGCTTGTTATGAACTTCCTTTGGATATTAAGATCTTCCTCTAGTCCATCTCAGGTGCATGCAAGGAACAAATTTTTCCGTTCAGAAGAGGAGAAGGGAGTGCTATTGCAGGAAATTGCAGAACTAACAGAAGATTTCACAGGGGCAGATCTACAAAACATACTGTGAGTAAATGTCTCTTGGTTTAGTCCTCCTCTAAAATAAAGGTTGTCCTAGTGATCTCGAATTCTTCATGACAGGAATGAAGCAGGAATTTTGACTGCCAGAAAAGATTTAGATTACATTGGACGGGATGAGCTCCTAGAGGCTTTGAAAAGGGTAAATAGCAGCACTGTTCATTCCATCGCTGCAGGGAGCATTTTTACCTCTTTTCCTTGAGTAAATGGTTTCCTCTGGACATTAATCTGCAGCAAAAAGGCACATTTGAAACTGGACAAGAAGATAGTACTGAAGTTCCTGAGGAGTTGAAGCTCAGATTGGCACATAGAGAGGCTGCTGTTGCTGTTATTTCATGCTACTTTCCTGACCCCCATCGACCTTTCATTCAGGTGAATGGAGAATTTTGTAGAATTCTCTCCCCTCATGCATTTCTTAATCTGCTTTCCTTTATGTGTTCTGCAGACAGATATAAATTCAATTCGCAGCCAGCCAAACATGCAGTATAAAGAAATCTCAGGGAGAGTTTATGCTCGGAAATCTGATTATGTGAATGCTGTAATCAGAGCTTGTGCTCGTAAGTTGAAGTCTGGGATTTTTTTTCTCAGTCTGATTGACTAGAAACATCATTTATGTTTTTTTGCTTTTTCTGCTATTGGATTTGTATATTTTGGTGATGCGATTAGAGGATATATGGAGCAATTAGGCATACGTTGATTGATACTAACTCCTCTGAATTTGGTACATTCTCTTTGGTTGAAGACATAAGATGTCTAAATTGCTGCTTTTTTGCAGCTCGGGTGATTGAGGAAGGAATGTTTGGAATTAATAACTTGTGCTGGATATCCGCAAAGGCCACATTGGAGGCTTCGAGACTAGCAGAGTTTTTGATCCTCCAGACAGGCATGACTGCATTTGGGAAAGCATACTATAGGAATCAAAGTGATCTTGTGCCAAATGTATGTTAATCGAGTATCAGTACAATCAATTGGTAACTTTCTGTCATCATCACAATGGAACTGTTCCTTACATGTAAATTCTATTTTTCTCCAACAGCTTGCACCCAAACTTGAAGCTCTTCAGGATGAATATATGCGCTTTGCTGTGGAAAAATGTGGTTCCGTGTTGAGAGAGTATCATTCAGCTGTGGAAACCATTACTGGTAGTATTTTAGTGGTTGACTCACCTTTTTTCCCTCCTTTCTTTCCAGTTATTTTCAGTTTATTGCTTTTGTGAATATTGTGTTGGTTGATGAAGAGTGAAAATTTGTATATGTAATTTGTCAACCATATATAGGTTGAGCAAGATGTCTTGCTTCATCATTTCCTTGCGATGGCCTTTCCGGAGGCAGTGACTTGTCTTTTTTATTGTTCCTGCTTTTGCAGATACTCTACTTGAAAGGGGACAAATAGATGCCAAGGAAATTTGGGAAGTATATAATTCTGCTCCTCGAATACCACAGGTAGATCTCCACTCTATATCACATAAAAGGAAGCGTGCAACTGTAAATTTATGTCTGGAAATTTATGAGAATACCTGATAGGATGTCTATATAATTGATTTCTGAGATCACAATTACATGCTTACCAATTTGATCCTAAGTGTGTTCCACTCATTTAATTGTTTCGTGCTTCAGCCTCTTGTGGCCCCAGTTGATGAATATGGTGCCCTGATTTATGCTGGAAGATGGGGAATTCATGGTGTGACACTGCCTGGAAGGGCTACATTTGCTCCAGGAAATGTTGGGTTTGCAACATTTGGTGCTCCTCGACCAATGGATGTATGTGCACATCTTGCTGTTCTAGTCCCCTCTCCCCTGTCCTCTCTCTGGGCCAGACTTTCAAGTTTGTTATAATTATTATGTCTTATGTCTAGAAAATTTTTTCTGAATGATGCCAAACAGTGCTCATTATGGTGCCTGGCTTTTTATCTGTAGACTCAGAGCATCAGTGATGAGACCTGGAAGCTTATTGATGACATTTGGGACAGGAGGGTTCAGGAAATAAAAGATGAAGCTACAATGGAGATCAAGGAAGACAAGCAGATGCCACAGCTGCTTATGGCCAGCCATTTCCTCTGATGATAATAATAACATCATCAAGTTGGAAGTAAACTCTCTTTTACGCTTGGCAGTCTGTTTTCGACCTTCATGGCCTGATACTCAGGAATTACAAATGCAGGCTTCAAAGTTCTATATTCTGGTGAAGAGGATCCTGGGAAGTAGTAGGCCCTGGACAAGGTGCTTGAGCTGATTGCATGCCTGCCTGCTAAGAAACTGCGGACGTGATTGTTGTTTGTATACTAATGCTTTAGATGGCTCGGCTGGTAAGTCAAGAAGTGCTGAGAATGACCAAGTGATGATCATCACAGGGGAGACTATTTTTTGTAGTTCGATGAGTTGTATATTAGTCTGTAGGTTGCTGAATGCTTATAACTATCACCATTTGATCTCACAATCATATGCCGGTGTAGTGTTGTTGTCCTTCTGGGTTTTTGTTTCACCTTCTCTTGACAGCGGAATTCAGAACTACAATTTGTGGCATGTGCTGCGATACACATTGTGGAAGGCATTTTCTGGAAATATGGAGACGAAAAACTTGCAGCATGGGATGATCTGCGCATTGTCCTTCATCTGATGAATTATTTTTACATGTTGAGTTGCCATCTCGTCAGCGAGCCATCATTTATGCAAAGCTGGATGATAATTTGCAGAAACCTTTCTTATAAAGGAACATGTTTCATTTAACAAGGAGAGAGGATTCTTTACAGCAAGCAAGGTTGTTCAACGAGAAGTTGAAACCTACAAATACTGCATCTCTCCCCGACATCTCTCTCTGTATATGGCTGCATGCATACAATATTCCGAGGTTAGACCCGGAAGTATAAGAGGTCTGGATCGATTTCTTTGCAGAGCGGACGTGGCATAGGGAACTTAGGCAGGAGACTTGCGACATGTTTAGCACATTCCAAGTACGATGAATATGCACTGGTGTTACTTCGGTGTCTGGCATCCTTGCAATGGTAAACTTCGGTAGGATCTTCTCCTATTTTTGCTGCCTGGATCGCGCCAGCCAACTGTATAACCCCGAAACTGCAGCTATTATCCTTCCCTACGAGCTCAATAAGTGCCTCCTCCTTGAATGTCCAGCTTCCCGTTTTCAGGTCAAAGTGGTACAGAGGAAGGAACCGCTGCCCATAAGCGGTTATGAATTCCAAGGCATCGAGAATGAACTCGAATTCCTCTCGGGACATGTAGTAAGGGAAGCTTACTCTTGTCCATCCAGTTTTAAGCCCGAGGTAGCCCTGAAACAGCAAAATGCAACGAGTAGTTGTATCGGTTTCTTACTTGAAACCCTGGTGAAAGGTATTGAATTCCCATCTACTTTCTCTTATCTCCTCTGTAGTGATTCAATTTTGTATATCCTTTGTGTTAATTGTTAACTTGAAAGATGTCCTCTTCGAGTTCCGTTCCGGGGACCATGGAGAATGATTTGTTTCTGTAGCTGAACTCTTGCCCGTACAAGTCCCATCACCATGTTAATGCTACCTGAAACTGCCACCGTGGGTGACCTCCCACTCACGGTGATTAAGTATGAAAGAACGATTACGAAGAACTTTACCTTTCCAATGGCTGATCTAAGTGCAAAGGATTGAGCCTCCGTGAGCCCCAGCAGAGCATGGCCGTATGGCCCTGCACAAGCGCACCCGCCTCTCGACTGGATCCCAAAGAGATCATTCAGCAGAATCGCTACGAACTGCCCATGGAGCGGCTTGTCCCTCTTGTTCCCAATTTCTTCCCACATATTAAGCTCCCCTCTCTCATCCCTTCCCTCCTTTGGATCCGGAGAATAAGTCGTGGAGTATATCAGAAATGAAAGAATAGCTTGTCGGTCCACAGTTCTATTTCCGAGAATCTCAATGTTCCGGTTCGGGATCAGCCTCTGGAATGCTTCTGCGATGTAGCCATGCTCTAGTTTCCTGATCGTTTTAAACCCCACGTAGGCTTTCAGCTGGAAGGCCAGTGATGCTCTTATCATTTGGATGATCGGTGGAGTCCCGGCGTTCTCCCTCTCCTCTATATCTTTCATGTACATTGTGCACTGCAAGAAATGGCAGTAGTTAGATAGTCGAGACAGGTTCAGTTTTCGGGTCACAACTTTCAGATTACCTGTTCACCGAGGCCATTGACATAATCAACGGTTCCACCTCCACAAGTGGAAGGGGGAGAAGATCTGAGCAGATACAAGGACTTCTTCATGAGCAGGATCCCGGGGGACCCCGGCCCACCCAAAAACTTGTGCCCACTCAGGAATATTGCATCGTACCCTTCATCCTTGCCAGGTCTCATGTCGATCTCAACGTAAGGCCCACTGCATGTATATATAATAAAGCTAGTGAGATCCCCACGTATCACATGAATTTGCAAGTGCTGATAAGGACAGCCGATTGCGTTTCAAAGAAATAGTTAAAAATAAACCTTGCTGCAAAATCAAAACAAGCGAAGGCTCCATAGCTGTGGAGGAGCTTCGCCATCATTCTTGTGTCGATGTGAATCCCAGTGACGTTGCTGCAAGCAGAGAAAGATCCCAGGAGGGGCCTGTCCTTGTCCTTAAAGTACTCTAGCTTCTGCTTCAAACTTTCCATGTCAAGTAGCCCGTTGCCGTCTAAACTGATCTCTATGACTTCTGCTAAGCTCTGCCTCCATGAGAGGAGGTTAGAGTGGTGCTCAAATGGCCCAACGAAGACGACCCACCTCTCCTCACTGGGAAGGCAGCTGAGGACTCTCTCCCTCAAGATTGATGGAACAGCAATCCCCATAACCTCTTGGAGCCGCTTGACGGATCCAGTGGAGCCTGATCCACAGAACAAGAGTGCTGTCTCAGGCCCTCCTCCCAGGCACTTCTTGATGTACGTGGTTGCTTCCTGGACCGTCTTCGTCGTCATGTGGCCCACGTAACTGTCGCTTGTGTGAGTGTTCCCTGTACGTACGCATTCAACCATTACGTCTCAGTTGTCCTAGTCGCTCATATACGCATGGTAGAAGTATAACAATAATTATAATTGGTGCGCTTACCATAGCAAGGAAGAATGTTACTGGCGATGAAGTTCTCAATGTAGTGAAGGCACTTCCCGGAGGCAGTGTGATCGGCATAAGTGATTTGCCGCTGCCCAAGAGGCGACATGAAAGTTGCATTGCCCCCGATGATCTGAGATCGGATCCACGTGAGCTTCTCTTCGGCGGGTGCAGTGGGCAGTGGGACCCCAGCCGCGGGTGCCACGAACGCCGATCCTAGTCCTTCTGGCACCGTCTTTCCATTGCCGGAGCTGATTTTCTCCAGGGAACTCGGGGCAGCCAGGCCTTGTCTGAAGATGGGATGCTTCTGCTCTATTTCCATTGTGAATAGCGACGGTGTGAGATGGCAATGGTGAAGTTTGGAAGACTATATATAGGAAGGGAAGAGGACATGCTGCGTGCAAGTGAGCAGAAGGTCAACTGCGGGGAAGCAGCAGAAGTGGCCATCTGAAAGCAAAATATACAGTGGGTATTTTTAAAAATAAATAATAAAAATGGTGCTTATGTAAAGAATGATGATATATTTATATATAAAAAAGTTAAGCAAAATATTATAAAAACTTACCAAAAATTCAGTAATTATATCCACGAAAAAACCATATATATATATATATATTCATGGAACCAATTGATGTCGCATGGAAAATGAATAAATTATGGTATAGTATCTATAATTTATGGTATATCATAGATGGCTGGCTGTGGCCCGACTCCGATTTGTGGGATGATAAGGTAGAATTTTTGTCTAAAACTAAATTAAACAAAAATTCCTTTACTGGACAAAATCGGATACTATGCTTCCCATCGAGGAAACAAAAACCCAAAAAAAAAAGAGGAAAAGAAAAAGAAAATTCATATACGCCAACGCCACGCAGAGAGATACCGCGGACATTCTTCTCAGCGACACTGACATCATATCATAGGATTTAGGCCCGTGGGAAATGTTAAGCTGCGAAGAAGCCCAAGGAAGGGAGATATCTCTGTGGGCCCCTAAGCAGAACGATGTTGGACTGCCCATTGGGAGTGTGCCACGTCACGCGTGATGGTCAACTTTGCCACGTCACGCGCGATCGTTAATTCTCCGTTGTACAATGCATGCCACTGGCTGTCGTTCTCGACTATTGCGTATGCCGCTGCCGCTTCTTTAGCTTCTCCCGTGAGAAGGTCAATGGACTGAATCCACTGTGTGATACTACGAATTTGTTATCGTATGAGCTGTCTACGCAATGAGATGCCTACATTTTATGGGCTCTCTCTCTCTAATTCCTGAAAATTCCTGGCACGGGCCTGGCCTGAAAGGTTATCGGGTCATGCTGACCCGACACGATAAACTGTTAGCCCAATAGCACTTGACCTCGGTGTAGGTGCATTTTATTGGGTTGGACCAGGGTGTTGCAAGACAAAGACTCCCCGTGTCCGTATCGAATGTCATGACGGGGCATCGACGGTTGGATATGGTGTTAGGAGTCGGATGCATCTGGAACCATAACATAGTCTGTTGATCAGCAGTTCCGTTTGCCGAGAATTCGATGCTTCTTAGCTTCTATAGATAGCTGTCTCCTAATTGTTTCTGATGAATAATTGTCCAGTTTCCTGATCACTAGGCAGCCCACGTAGTCTCTCACCCAGGAGGCACCAGTGCTTTCCTCTGCGTCCTCTCTGCATAATAAGTAAAATTCTTCAAAAAGAAATAGGATTGGAGCAGTGGCACAGCTCTTAAAAACTGAGCTCAGGTGTCTTGCTTGACGCCCAAATATCGAGTTTCGATTAGTTAAAGTTGTTCCATATTTGGGGAAGCAGTGATCATGATGCTATAATCTGAACTAGTCTGTTTATGCTAGTCTGCTACTTTTACTGGATTTTCCTATTTGGTCGTAAGGTTTCCCGAGATCAGGCGGATGATCAGATCATATAGTTTAGATACTTCCACAAGCTCGACTAGACGGCCTTCGAAACACTGGTGCCGGAGAATCTGCAGGCAGACTACTTTTACCGTGAAATTGCAGCTCAAATATATATACTCAGCATAAGTGAACTATCATCAATCACGTAGTTGGACAACGATATAACAAAGTTCACTCTGAAAACTATCCGAAACCAAATCATGTTGGCCCTCTATTTCATTTACCTCTCTACTTCGTGTTTCCAGGTTCACCTTTTCTTGATAGCAGCATTCAGGACTACTTCAAGTATGAAAAATGAACAGTCGCAGAAAAGGATGATCTGTACATCGTTCATCCATCTTGTGCCGCATCAGCAATCAAACAGTCTATGCAAGCCGTGTGATAATTTGCAGAAACATTTCTTATAAAGGAACGGATTTTAGTTAACGAGGAGAAGGAGTTCTTAACAGCAAATTAGGTTGCCCAATGAGAATTTGAATCTGATAGATAAGGCATCTTTTTCCTACATCTGTGTGTGTGTGTGTGTGTGTGTGGTTATATACAATACTCCGAGGTCAGACCCGAAAATATAAGAGGTTCGGATCAATTTCTTCGCTGAGCCCACGTGGCATAGGGAACTTAGGCAGGAGACTTGCGACATGTTTAGCACATTGCAAGTATGACGAATATGCACTGGTTTTACTTTGATATCTGGTATTCTTGCCATGAGAGCCGTCCGTAGGATCTTCTCCTGTTTCTGTTGCATGGATAGTGCCAGCCAACGGTGAGACCCTGAAACTGCAGTCCTTATCCTTCCCCACGAGCTCAGCGAGTGCCTTCTTCTTGAACGTCCAGCTTCCCGTTTTCAGGTCAAAGTGGTATAGAGGAAGGAACCGCTGTCCATAACCAGCCAAGAATTCCAAGACGTTGAGAATGAACTCGAATTCCTCTCGGGACATGTAGTAAGGGAAGCTTATTCTTGTCCATCCAGTTTTAAGCCCGAGGTAGCCCTGAAACAGCAAAAATGCACCAAGTAATGGTATCAGTGTACGACTTATGCCCTGATCAAATTTATCGAAATTCTCATCTATTTCTCTTATATCTGCTATAGTGATTCAATTTTGTATATCCTTTGTATTAAACAATTGAAAGATGTCCTCTTCGAGTTCTGGGGATGCTACCCAGAAAGCCACCATAGGATACCCTGCAACTCTTCCTCTCACAGGAATGAGAAGGAAAGAATTGCTAAGGAGAACATTACCTTTTCAATGGCTGATTTAAGTGCTAAAGATTGAGCCTCAGTGACCCCAAGCAGAGCATGGCCGTATGGCCCTGCACAAGCGCACCCGCCTCTCGATTGGATCCCAAAGAGATCATTCAGCAAGGTCGCCACGAATTGCCCATGGAGCGGCCTGTCCCTCTTATTCCCAATTTCTTCCCACATGTAAAGCCCTCCTCCCTCATCCCTTCCCTCCTTCAGATCCGGATAATTAGTCGTGGAGTATATCAGAAATGAAAGAATGGCTTGTCGATCTGCAGTTCTGTTCCCGAGAATCTCTATGTTCTGGTTAGGGATCAGCCTCCTAAATGCTTCTGTGATATAGTCGTGCTCTCGTTTCCTGATTGACTCATACCCGACGTAGGATTTCAGCCGGAAGGCCAGTGATGCTCTTATTATTTGGATAATTGGCGGAGTTCCGGCAAGCTCCCTCTCCTCAATGTCTTTCATGTACACCGTGCACTGCAAGAAGAGGCCAGTTTTTAGATAGTTGAGACAGGTTCGATTTTCAGGTCACAATGGCTTCAAGATTACCTGTTCGCCAAGGCCGTTGGCATAATCAACTGTCCCACCTCCACAAGTGGAGGGGGGAGAAGATCTGAGCAGATATAGGGGTTTGGTCATGAGCAGGATCCCTGGAGACCCCGGCCCACCCAAAAACTTGTGCCCGCTTAGGAATATCGCATCGTATCCGTCCTCCTCTCCAGGTCTCATGTCGATCTCCACATAGGGCCCACTGGGTGAATATTAAACCGAGTGAATCCCCAAGTAATAATGAATTTGCAAGTGTTGATACGAGCAACTGATTGCGTTTCAGAAGAATAGTTAAAAACAAACCTTGCTGCAAAATCGAAACAGGCGAAGGCTCCATAGCTGTGGAGGAGCCTGGCCATCGCTTTCGTGTTGATGTAAATCCCAGTGACGTTGCTGCAAGCAGAGAAGGACCCCAGGAGGGGCCTGTTCTTGTCCTTAAAGTACTCAAGCTTCTGCTTCAGACCTTCCATGTCAAGCAGCCCGTCACCGTCCAAACCAATCTCAACGACTTCTGCTAAGCTCTGTCTCCACGACAGTAGGTTAGAGTGGTGCTCAAATGGCCCAACGAAGACGACCCACCTCTCCTCACTGGGAAGGCAGCTGAGGACTCTCTCCCTCAAGATCGACGGAACAGCAATCCCCATAACCTCCTGGAGCCGCTTGATGGATCCGGTGGAGCCCGAACCACAGAACAAGAGCGCTGTCTCAGGCCCTCCTCCTAGGCACTTCTTGATGTACTTGGCTGCTTCATGGACCATCTTTGTTGTCAGGTGGCCCACATAACTATCGCTTGTGTGAGTGTTTCCTGTATACACGCATTAGACCTGTACATCTCAGTTGTCTGTGTCCCGGGGGGTTTGGTCAGAGATGCGGTGGATCTATCCTCGTAACAATGACAAAAGGTGCGCTTACCGTAGAAAGGGAGAACGTTACTGGCAATGAAGTTCTCAATGTAGTGAAGGCACTTCCCGGAGGCAGTGTGATCGGCATAGGTGATCCACCGCCTGCCAAAAGGGGACACGAACGTCGCGTCACCACCGATGATCTGAGACCGAACCCACGCGAGCTTCTCATCGGTGGGCGCAGTGGGCAGTGGGACCCCGGCCACGGGCGCCATGAATGCTGATCCCAGCCCTTCTTGCACAATCTTCCCATTGCTGGAGCTGATCTTATTCGGAGAACCCGTAGCAGCTGTGGATCGTCTAAGGACGGGATGCTTCTCTATTTCCATTGAGAATAGCGATAGTGTGATGATGAAGTTTGTGAGATGAATGAAACATCGGGAGGGAAGGGAGGAGGATGGATATATTGTGTGTAGTAGTGAGCAAACGGTTTGATGGGGGAAGCAGAAGAAGACGGCCACCTGAATGGGAAACGTTACGGTGGGTTTCAGAAAGTGGCGCTCAAGTAAAGCCATTGGAAAGGGAAATCCATTGGAACCGGCAGCATTTGTATTCCTTTATTCTTTGAACATTTCCTCTCTCCCTCTTTCCCCCGAGCGAGAGGCGGAGGCCATGTGATCTTCATTTCCATGGAACGCGTTCATGGTCAAGCCGAAGCCTTGAGCATATGTCGAGTGATGGGACTGGACTGATGGCAACTGATGAATCCATATTAACTCACACAGTAGGACAAGTTCTGAACAGATTTCGATGAGATTTAGCTACAAATTGGGGCGGAATGGAATCAATTGAGATCTAAAAGTTAAAACTAAACTCCCTCATTTAAAATTTGATGTGAATATGGGTTACTATTCATGGCACCGTGGTCAACTCTTTTGGTTTGACTATGTACTGGATCACATTGATTTCGATCATGTATAACTTCCTTGTTTATATTTCATTGCTCGTGTTATTTGGACGGTCAGAATTCTAATCTAATGAACTTTGATTTGAAATTTATCCTAAGCTCCATTTTTAACGATAATTAGGTCCATTAAAAACGCCAGATGGCATTAAAAGTATACGAGACCCGACGCGTTGCCAGACAGAGACCATGTAGAGGGACACGGCGGACATTTCTCTCGGTCTCAGCGACATTGAAATCATGGGATTTGGCCCCTTGGGTACGAGAAGCTCCCAAGTTGGGGGGCCATCTCTGTGGGCCGTCAGCCGCATGACGCAGGCTGCCCAATGAAAGCGTGCCACGTCATCCGTGACTGTTAATTTTCCACATCCTATACAGCGCATTGCCACCGGCTGTTTTTTGTTTATGAATGCGGCGTGAGCCGCTCCTCAAGCCTCTCCCCCGAGAAAGAGAGTCATGGTCAGAGGGCATAAGCCATAGTATTGTACCTTGGGCTGTTAAATGGGCCAGATTGACCCGGAACCGGTACGGTATATTTTCTTACAGAACCAATTAAGAATCAGGCGAGCTATCTAAAAAATTAGTCCGAAACAATTATGAAACCAGTATGAACCGTCATGAATCAGCCTAGACTTGCCAGGCCACCAAAAATCCTTGATTAAATTTTAATATTTACTTTAAAAAATAATAATTCAGTAATTAAAATAAATACTAAATTCCTAATTTATGATTATAAGTAAAATATAAAAATATGAATTTTTTTATTTGTTTTGAGTAGTTTGAAAAAAATTAGAAAACAAAAGGGGCTATTGAACTGGCCGCTTAGGCTCAATTTTAAGTTAGTTCATGATTTCTTGAATAATTACATGTATTTAGACCGACCCGTTAAGGTTAATAGATCAAACTATAATCGAATTAAACGGTTTTAGGTCCATTTTGAACCGATTTGAATTACATCTACAGATGATCCCATCAAGATCCTATTGGTACATGAGATCCGAAATTACGATATTATAAGAGAGTACGCAGGCACGTCCTATCCACTTGAGCATTACTTAAGCATGTATGAGTGTCAACAACCACACGTGCACACTCATCCGATGGCCTCGTTTTATCAACGGCGCAAATCTAAGAATAGATGCGAGCGATAAGCTGCCGATGTGTTTTTCCCGCGGCCATATTCCATACCAACTCATCTTTATATATGTGACGATCTAGTAATTCAAAACTTATCTTTCTTCATTTTCTTCTAATAGTTCGACCCACCTAGAAAAATTGTCAGGCTACGAATGTGGTTACAATCCTTCCAGTGATGCCAAGGTTCTTGTGACGGTTTCGGATCGGTTCAATGAGAAAATGGGCCGTGTCAATTACGGTTCAACGAGTCTATTTCTCGAACTCAGCTCGTAACCATCCCTCAATCCAGTAAGACAAGTTACGTGCCAATTTTGGGGCGATCCGAACCAAAACCGGCCTGTTTAACATTTCCAACAACTCCAAGCGCGCGCGCACACCTATCCTATCCAATGGACAACTCATCTTCTTATCAATGGTGCAAATTGAAGAATAGATACGAGCGGTAAGCTGCTGGTACATTTCTCTTGCGTCCGTACTGTGATCTGGTAAATTCTCACACGGTTGGTCGAATCGTGGAGGGAACGACACAGCAGAATCGTATGATATAATGATAGGCCTCATCCATATCAATTTCTCCGACCCTTTTTTTTTCCTTTTAAAAAAACAGTTTTTTTCTCCCGGTGGGTGAAGATAAGAAAGAAGCCTTTTGTTCTGGAAATTTAATCAATATAAAGTATTCCGCCGCCTTTGGTGACATATGCACGCACCGATAGGGGAGTACCGTGGTGCAAAACGACAACGTTTGAGGATGCAACGTTCAAATTTTGTTTTAAGATTTTTAAAAACGTATCAGTTTGATTAAAATTGTTAAAATTTTGTTTTTGTCGATAGTCTGATTGTTTAATGTGTTTGACTTGATTCAATGACACATATCAACTTGCTGATCTAATGTTAGAAATTTTTTTCTAATTTCCCCAAAAAAAATAGAAAATTAAAGAAAAGAGCGGTATTTCTTTAGTCTCATTCAATAAAAATTCTTATGATTCAGTAATTGAATTGATTTAAGAGGTAGTAGAAAAAATTTATATTATTCGCATAAATTCTCTCTCTCTTTTGGCCTCCATTAAATTCTCTCTTTTAATTTATACTGTAAATTATAAATGTTGGATTAAACCGTTAAATAATGCAGAATTCTTCCTAAAAAACCTTCCCCAGTTTCGAATGCATGGAAAAGGACAATCGTCGGAGATCATGAAGTCAACGTATTGGAATAACACAGGAGAAAAGCAGAAAACAGGGAATCAATCCAAGGGCGCCGGTAGCAGCCAGGAAAGAGAAACCGGTGTTCTTCCGCGGTTTTCCCCCTCGCGAGCAACTTGACTTGACTGGCGCTTCTTAGCGAACGGGATACGGACTGTGATCTTTTTTCCATCATGCCCCCATAAATAACCGATTCAGACGCTCCCCGTTCTCCCCACGACCAAAGACAGTCATCATTGAGAATCATCAGAGCTCAGAAGACAGCTAAAAACATCAGTTCTTACCGCACAAACATGTCGTGCGCTGCCGGTAAAGTCATACGCTGCAGAGGTATTATTCCTGCCTTAGTTAGACCCTTTTTTTTTTTTTTCTTAATCTCTATCAATCTCAGTTGGGTTCGATTTTGCTTGTGAAAGTTTGTTCCTTTTTTGTTCCTGTGACTTCTTGTATGAATACAGACACGTTAATTGAGGCCCTAGCTTTGAGCTTGAACCTTTACTGCTGTTCATGCGTTCTTGGTGACCTCAGTCTCGAGATTCCACCAAGTTGAACCTTGAAAAAGAAAAGATTGGTGCTTTGGATTTGCATTAAGCGGTCCCTTTCTCAATATATCGGACGAATTGGTTGCCCAACGAATGTCTTCACGTTTTTGGATTCATCCTTCTGTTCTTGGCGATACTAGGAATAGAAGAACTGTTCATGTCATTTGTTATTATTTTTTTTTTTGGGGGTGGTTGGGGGAGGGATTACGGTCGTAAGTCATGCTATTGAGTGGGCTTATGGGATGATGCTCCACGCAATGCAGCCGCGGTGGCATGGGAACCGGGAAAGCCGCTGGTTATAGAAGAAGTGGAGGTGGCTCCTCCGCAAGCAAACGAGGTCCGTATCAAGGTCCTCTACACCGCCCTCTGCCATACCGATGTCTACTTCTGGGACGCCAAGGTAACTCCACTCAATGTCTTCTTCTACAAGCTTAAGATTGACGCGTCGAACCAACTTGATCTACATTGAGATGCACTTTCTACAAGTTTCAAGCTCTTAGATCAGTAGTAGTAATCATTTCAAAGACTTTGCGTTCGCAATGCCTCAGTTTGTTATTGGCTCTAACTTCGTTCTGAGGCAATTTTCTCTTCAAATCTCAGGGGCAAACCCCAGTGTTTCCTCGGATCCTAGGTCACGAAGCAGCAGGGTAAGTGTGTTTCTCTTTGCATGTTATCCTTTCCCTTCCATTATGGCTACTCACCAAGGTTTTAGAGATGCAGTCCTACCGGATGACTGAAATCATGGGCTGAGGATTATCTGAAAATCGTGTTTCATTTTTTGGTGCTTTAGGATCGTGGAGAGCGTGGGTGAAGGTGTGACGGAGCTCAAGCCCGGAGACCATGTCCTCCCCGTGTTCACAGGGGAATGCAAGGAGTGTCGCCACTGCAAATCAGAGGAGAGCAACATGTGCGACCTTCTCAGGATAAACACTGACAGAGGGGTGATGCTGAACGATGGCAAGTCAAGATTCTCGATCAATGGAAAGCCCATTTACCACTTTGTCGGGACTTCCACCTTCAGCGAGTACACCGTTGTCCATGTCGGCTGTGTCGCCAAGATCAACCCCGCTGCTCCCCTCGACAAGGTCTGCATCCTCAGCTGTGGAGTCTCTACAGGTCAGTAGTTGCAGCCATGTTTTGGCTCTGTTTTGTTCGGCGGTATGATTCCGATTTTCTGCCTTCTTGTTCGTCAAGAGCATCCGGACTTTGCTTGTTCTTTCAGAAATCAACAGAAGGTCTCTGAGCCTCTTTTTCCCTTTCCCCCAGCCGGAAAAATAAATCTGAAAAGGAACGAAAATTTGTGCTATTATGATAGTATTCTTAGGTTGTCCTTCACCTAACAAGAAAATTACCTTTATTTCAGGTCTAGGGGCAACCCTGAATGTTGCTAAGCCGCCAAAGGGTTCAACGGTTGCAGTATTCGGACTTGGAGCTGTTGGCCTCTCCGTGAGTATTGTTATCAGTATAATTTTACTCGGGATGATCTCTAAGGTTGCTTGCTGTTTGCCTTGGAAGTTGAGACAATGGTTCTGTTATCTTATTGTCCTATAGGCTGCTGAAGGAGCTAGAATCGCTGGAGCCTCAAGGATCATCGGTGTTGATCTCAACCCGAAAAGGTTCCATCAAGGTGAGAGGGTCATAACCGGATCGAATCTATTATTCTGATAGTGTCCATTCTTCCATTGCCGTTCTGATGGTTTACTTCTTCGTTGCTCATCAGCCAAGAAATTCGGTGTCACTGAATTCGTGAACCCGAAAGACTATGACAAGCCTGTGCAAGAGGTCGGTGATTAGCAGTTAAGACCATGTTCGGATAATCGCCAACTGAGGCCATCATTTCCGGTCTAATCTCAGCTCCATTATCGCAGGTGATTGCCGAAATGACCGACGGAGGAGTCGATCGAAGTGTTGAGTGCACAGGGAATGTCAATGCCATGATTTCTGCATTCGAATGCGTCCACGATGTAACTCCCAAAATGAACTCCGATCTTCAGAATCTCCTCTTACTCAGGCTTGATATGCGACACGGTTTCACTTGTACTTACCCTTCTCCATGTCACTTATTCAGGGATGGGGTGTAGCTGTACTTGTCGGTGTGCCGAACAAGGACGATGCCTTCAAATCCCACCCGATGAATTTCTTGAACGAGAGGACACTCAAGGGGACCTTCTTCGGCAACTACAAGCCTCGGACCGACCTCCCTTCGGTCGTCGAGATGTACATGAAGAAGGTAACTGATCATCCAACCTGTCCCGGTTAGGAATGAAATCCAAGAATTCTTTGTCCAGACTGCTCTCTGCCAACTTGGCACAAGAGGCAGCCATTATACTGTATTATTTGATGACCCATCATCGGTCGAACCGAGCCGATCGGTCTTTAAGTGCACGAGAAAAAACGCCGCTTGACAGGCCTTTTCTGTTCTGCCCTGAACATTTATTGGCAGGAGCTGGAGCTGGAGAAATTTATAACTCACGAGGTTACCCTCTCCGACATCAACAAGGCGTTTGACTACATGCTTAAAGGGGAGAGCCTTCGGTGCGTTATCAAGATGGAATAGAGATGAGGTGGAGAGGGCAAAGGTGCTGCATGTGATCGTATTGCATAAATAAAGAAGAGTCGGAGAGCGACACTCTACACAGTTCCGTGAGTCGGTTTGTCTTGTCACCCGGTTTGTTCACAGGAAATAATTAATGGCTTTTGCCCTCTTGGATACGTGCACATCATTCTCTTAACTTGAATGAGAAATCGGTCTTTCTCATAAGAGCTATGCCACTGTTTGTCGGGTTTCCCATTAAATGTTCCCAAATCTGTTCACGCCGATAAGTGTCTCTTTAACCGTATCTGATTCCTATTCAGCATCATTCAAATTAGAGCTAAGCAGATGACGCTGGAAAGTTGCCCAATTCTTTGGGACACGGCCAATATCCATAATCCATTGTAGGGAGTAATGTCACAGGGTCGGACTTCACCCAAATTTTTCTGTTCCTATAATGGTGCTAAGCAGTATTCCGCACACTCTCAGCCAACCTAAACACACGTAGCAACGCAGCTCGGCAAGGTTTAGCAACAAAGGGACAAAATCGAACAACACACGGTAAGGGAAATCTCACTTGTATTCACAAACCGGATTACAAGAACACGCAAAAACCCTTACACGACTTTACACGGATACGCCAAGTATATGCCTTGTGCGCCCAGCACTTGGACAGTGAACTCACCCGGGAGTCCACTTACAGCTGGGAGGAACTGCCGACAGCGCAGCCGGCCTTCCTAGTTCAGCGTCCTGTCAAGGACTTCCCTTCCTTTGCTCCAGTCTTCTTTCCTCCTCGCCTGGCTTGCTCGCTCGCTTGCTTGCCTGAGTGTGTGTGCCTGTGTGGTGGTGTTCCTTCCCTAATGGCACTTGCGAGGCTTATGGCATTCCTAGAGCATCTGGACTGCCTGTCCTAGGAAGTGTGCTGCGGGAGCTTGTGCGCATCTGTAGCCTATCAGCTCGCCCTGGAGCATGTCCTGGGGAGGCTTAGGGCGTCCCTGTTGCCCATCCTTGGGCGCGTCATGCGGGAGCAACCGCGTGCACGCCGCCTGCCAACCTGCCATGGAGCAAGTCTTGCGGGAAAACCCTTTGCTCGTGTCGCCTGCCCGCTCGCCTTTTCATACCAAATGATCCTTCGGCAATCTTCCCCCGATCCTGGTCCAGGTTGTTATGCGATCGAGGGCCCGCATAGCAGCCATATTCTTGTCCGAGCATTGAGGGGCTTACAGGTAGCAATAATAGCAGATGAAGAAATTACAGAAGAAAATGGCAAAAGGATGTTTGTTGAAACAAGAAGTCACTGCACAAAAAGTGCAAAATGCACTCCTTCCTTTTTGACTTTGCCGCAAGTACAAAAGCGCATGGAACTAATTCCTATCGATGACATGGGAGCAGCCAGAAAAATGGGAATTGCTCAACCAAATGCATATCTTACACGGAGCAGGACCTCCAATAAGTTCATGACTTTCGTGCCGTGGTCCTTGACCTACACGGGCACTTGCTTTCACCGGTAACCGTGAAAGAGCTGCACCATTTCAGTGAAATCATGGGCATTAGTTCGATGACGACCACACCAATAAAATGGACGTAAAGCAGGGCAACTTCAAAGGTGAAGAAGGCATAACCTTTTCACGGATTGAATAAGTAAATCAAGCAGCACTAAGAGCAACAAAAATAACTTCATGCATCTGAAGATCTCAGAGGTAAAACAAAGAAAAATGGTACGATGCTCATCCATTCAAGTACTCAATTTATGCCTAATCCGCAACTTTTGGAAGAGAGTACATATTCAATGAATATTCACTTGTGATGTCTGACACATTCTCCATTCAAAAATAATAAAAATAATAGTAACTTAGGTTGGTTCAATTTACTCACCTTCATATTCACAATATTTCAATAGTTTAAGTAGCACATCGCACGTCTCAAGTCACTTGTACACCAGCAAGTATCGCAAACTGTGTACAACTAGTCCTAGAAACGATCAGTATATTCTCAGTTATCTCACTGGACAATGTTGAAAAGCAATTCAAATTATTTTGCAATTACTAGGTTCATGCTCAAATCTTCATTTGCAAATTTAACCAGACCAACCAAGATGACAGGTCAGTCAAAATTCAGGAAGCCATCCATAAGCTCAGCAAATGCTGAATGCTATTAAAGCCATATAAGTCTCCAACTATGACTAGCATAAATTCTGACACCATAATGCAGTTGAACGTAGCATACAGACTAGTATAAAAAGCAGTCACATGAAAAAGACACAGATGATGGTTCACTGTTATAGTACTCAAAGATTTGAAGTAAGAGATGAAAGATAAACATACTGATCTGACATATGGCTGCTGGAACACCCACCCAAGAATAGGAATCCTTCGCAGGAAAACAGTGAGAGTTGGCCAGAAGCCACTGCAAGGGTACATTGTGCCAGCAACATTACATCCTGTTAAATTCATTCAGTTGTTTGAGATTGTGAATTTGTGTAACACAAACCTGAGAGGCACGATAAATCCATAAGACTCCAAAATCATGCCGATCCAATCTCAACAAAGAAGAAGCTGCTTCCAAATGATATTGTTCCCTAAACAGTAAATATATCCATAAATTACAAAGACCACATAATGGTAACAAAAATCTTGGAGGCATCAAAAAGGAGAAATTAAAGCTTAAAATTCTGCCTTTTCATGAAGAACTGCATGGTCGACTTCAATCCAACAGTCACTGGCACCCCTGACGCAAAGAGTATCTGATTAAGAAGCCGAAATATAAGATCACATTAAACAACAATTTAATTATATCAAAAGCAAAAGCTATGAACTGAAAATTCAACAAAAACTTAAAAACTCAAATTTCCCACGGCAAGCAGTCCCTTGTCAAAAATGAAGATGATTCCCAAGATCGAGAAGAAGACACCAAATCCAGTCAGCCCATGTTCAATTTCTGTTCAATTGAAAATTTCATTTAACACAGAACGAAATGACCAAACAAGTAATAGGTTAGATAAAAAGTTGAACATGTAATTCCTCATCTTTTTGGTGATCTTTTCTCATCAAGATTAAAAGAAATATGTATATTTTTGCAGAGAAATTAAAAGAAACATGAACATATATTGATTAACCTTCACTTCTTCAGAAGCCACAAACTGAAAGTAATTAAGAAAGGGCGATGCGGTGTGCCATTTATTATATGTCAAAGTGGTTGTATCAATTCACAGTTAAAGAGCCCTAGTAGGGTGAAGCAAGCTGAGAAGTAGCCACTCAGACCATCTTCTGATGACAACTGTCCTATGAAAAAAATCAACTCAACAACACCAAGCGTTGGTAAACACAGATATTATCTGATCCATTCATGACAGAACTACTACATTTGCCAAGCTATTCAAAGCAAGTCCTCTTCGCCGATTGTGCACAATACTATGCTTATATTTATGATATTAACCTATATGTGTTCGACAAGGAATATGTCTGAAGACTCAGTAAACATGATTTCTTCTCCTTATTATTCAAGAAACACATTCATAGCATCAATAAACTAAACTAAAACAAATTTAAATAATAAATTTTCTACATCTACGGCATGCATCAGACAAGACCAGAAACTGCTTCCTCTGACTGCATCAATCTATGGTAGGCAATAGTGTGAGTCAAGTTGCGATTTGCAACTAGTTTCCATGAAATACCTGCTCACAACATTCTCAAGTATCATCATTTCAGAAACTTACATAGACATACAAGGGCAGATAACCATTCTAGCAAATATCGAGCTCAGCTTACTTTTACGATCATTAATTTCGATTGAAACCATTGTAGCTGACTACGGTCTCCGGATGCCTCAGCTGAAGAAACTACCACAACAGAAAATAATCTAATCCGATGGTGACCTTCTACCTACCGCCTAGACAAGCAAAAGAAATTCAAGAATAGAATGGTAACATGCCACGTAAAAAGAGATTTAGTTAACACAGAAATCTAGCTCCCATCAGACCCTACAGCCGAGCCACGGAGGGAAGACAAGACCATTTAGATGGCATTGACGAAAGGGTCGGAATGAGCAAACATACTCGGAATTTATCAACAGGACCCGAGTTTCGTCACGCCGACGACGGATTTCTCCGTTGCTACAGGATTCAAATCAAAGCCCCTGCGGACGCCGGAGAAGCTGGAGTGCTGGGCTGATCACCGAATAAAAAGACCAAGGGGTTCAGACGAAAGAGACAATTGGGCCCAATGGGCCACCTTTTTATTAACCATTGGGCCCATTAACTTTGATTTTCCCGCCAAATCAAACGGTCACTGCTAGATCCGGCAGCTCCACCGCCACGTCTCGTACACGGATCAAGTGGTCATTCTTGCATCATTTGGGATGTAGATAATGCGTAGAGAGTCTGTCATGACAGTATTCAACTATAATTGGCGGCCCCTGGGAGCCGGCAAACCTATCATGGCAGTTCGTTTCTGTCCCCATTGTTTATGACCTTCGGAGGATCAAATTCAGGTGCTTGGTTGCAGGTACTCTTTTCTGTGGACAGATACGATAGCTCCCATATATACATGCATCTGTAACTCTTTTTTTTTTTGGGTGTTTTCACAGTTCAGTTCTTCGAAGCTACCTTACCTCATTGTTTTTGCGGTGGCTACTGCTACTCTGGAATCCCCGCTGTACATTTACGACACCGGAAGTGTCCGTCCTGCTGCTGTTTTGGCAGGCTCTCATTATGCTGCCGTAACTGATATTGCATGGTAGAGTTCACTGTATCCTCGTTAATCATATTGCTGCTGACTGCTGAAATGTGATGTTGAAGGGTGGCCTGATGCTCGATTTCCGGCACTTTCCTCACGATATATGAAGTGTATAATACATATCAGTCTCTCCTGTGATACAATTCGATACTGAATACTCATGTGGCCGTGAGAAAATAATGCGACAGATCAAGATCAGAAACCGCAAGAGATGATGATTGATGATCTTGCTGTCAAAGCCGAAGTAGAAACCAATTATTCAATAGAGGTGATAGTAGGTTTGAGGAGCTCTTCTGCCCCCGAACAAACCTGCAAAGCGTCGAGTTACTCCAATAGCAGTTTATTGAACTAAACATTCTTGTTCATCATCCCGTAAATTATCATCATCTGATTTCTGGTTCATTCACTGTAACTGAACCGAGGGTTTTCTGTATGCCATGTTGCAAGGTGGCTGACCAATTCCTCGTCTCCTTCACAACGCTGGCTTAGAGCAGATTCTCATGCTGTCACGTCCCCTAATGAGTGATATCAGCTTACGACATTCTTTTTTCTTTTTTGGGGCTAGTCTTCATTCTGATTAATCAGAAACACTGTGTCTGGCTATCTTCCTGATTATATTATACACGCACCAGCAACATCTTCATTGGAAGCCGAAGAACCATCTTACTGTGGTGATATATTGGATACCATCATTTTTATTGCTAGATCTTGAGAAGATACATGATCAAATCAACATGCTATTTCTCTTCCAGCTATCCACTAGGAACGAGAGATTTTGTATTTTCTGTCACAATTCAGCAGCTCTTGCTTAGCCTCATTGTGAACACCAATCTCAACATAAAAAAATGTTACATCTCAGAGACTAATCTTGCAGCCCCCTTTATAACAAACAAAAGAATTGCAGCAATAACGTGTCAAGAAGAAATGAAGGGGGGTAAAACTCAATTCATTTGACAAAAACCTTCTCTTTACCCTTGTGAAGCAACTGCATGTTCCCTTTGGGGACTTGCAGATACACAATGGTGATGGAAGTACACCACCCCCTGCAACAATTTTGTAGAGTTGCAGAGTTACTGGTCTATGAGTCCACATCCCTTCTTGAGATTTCACTGAACGGCATACTCCTGAAATCAACAGTGGTGATAAGACTGCTCAGACAGAGTGGAGCATGTACAATGGAACTTAATCCAATCACGGGAGAGGATATTAGTGGCTTCTTATAAGATATGACAGAAGGATCTCATTCCACATATCAGGCACTCCTGGGAGACACCAGTGGCTGCAATCTGGCACAGACGGTTTATCACTCCACATGCCTACATGTGCATCACTCCGAGAAGCTGACATTGATGTTATTTGCAAGACAGTAACAGGAACTATCATGTTTTTCACTGTATCTAATGCTATATCTGAGAACACACTTTGGTCCTTTCCTTGAGTTTCTGGAGTTGGGTATTGGGTCACATTGCAAAACCTTCGAGTTCCATCACTGGAAAGATGCAGAAACTAAATTTAGTCATGCCAAATACTCATCAACCACCTCTCTACAAGACAAGTTTTCCTAATGCTGAAGCTGAAACATATGATAGCCAATTAAGTGACTGATATTCCTGAAAACTAAACCTTGTAGAGTATGCAGCAATGCTGTATATTAAGTCTTATACATGTAGATGTAGGTAAGAGGAAACATGAAAAGAAAATTGTACGTAATAAAATACTTGATTTTAGCAAGATTCGCAACATCAGCCATGATTAATGGGATTCATCAAAATTTTGCTGACCAGCATAGGGTGAGTACTTCAAAAGCAAGTAATCAAAGGGAAAAAACTGAATTTCTTGCAAACTACCTCCAATGAGATGGTTCAAAAGTGCGAAAAAAGACTTTGGTCCTGCTTTGATTGATAGAGTGATCAACCCATGAAGCCCAGGTACCGAGGGCAACTTTGAATGCAGTAGGAATCGACATTCCAAGCTTCAGTGAATCTCCAACCTGGAAATAACAACCCCTGCAATATAACATTTAGAAGAATCCAAGTGTAACTCAGGATGCTAACAGAAGAATGCCCAGCAAATAATTTGGCCAGTTCCATGCTAAAAGAAAAGCCTGATCAAGTTTACTTATGAAATTCCATGCGTGGAGAGTTTTTGACATGCCGTAAGTACAAATCATCCCCTGTCCTAGAAATTGATGAAACTTCAATGTCTTAGAATGGAAGAAATAAGAAACATATTATTGCATCTTGCAAGTAGAAGAAATCTCTGATGCTAATAAAAACATATGAATATTACCATTAATTACAAACTGCCCATAGTTCTCCCGTAACAAATAGAAAGAGGAGATGTTGCAGCAACAACAGGAATTCTTTTAATTAGTATTCAACCCTGATAGTTTATCCTTTTTCTCAACATGATCACTGTTGCTACGCAATTTATTTATATAGAATACCATTGAAGATAACTACTTATACAGTGAGAATTTTCTTTATATGAATACGATTAAGAAATTAGCACCGGAAAAGAGCTTACGTCTCAAAGAGCTTCCCAGGCACCCACCACTGCCCAGTGTTGAATATAAGAACGTCTGATTCAACCCACTGGTTGCTAATATCATCCAATTTGTCCAACTTCAGCGTTGATCTGACCCTTTTTGGAGCAGGCTTCGGCATCCAACCATGTTGTACCAAGAAAACAGACCGAAAGAACTCGATGGTGAAATTAAATGAACTGAATCGAACTCCTAAGAACCTGATTGTTTTTGTGATCTTACTGCCATTAACTTCGTAAACACTCTTCTTATCATCTACCCCAGACATAAGGAAACATATAAGCGACTCCCACTGAGTTCTGCTCATGGAGTCTCCAATGAAAACTAGCCGTTTGTTCCTGAGCCATTCCAAGACCTTTTGAGCAGTGAACTTTGGAATATTACACTGCCTTGGCTTCCACCTCCACTTGAGATATTCTTTATCTTTACGACCATTGCCCAAGCAATTGAATCCTTGCTCAGTGAAGGGACAGTCTGATGCATTGTACAATGGGTAACTCTCATCTGGAACCCATGCTCCATCAAAGACATTGCAAGTACCTAGGGATGTAGTTGTATCCAGAGAAGTATCTCCATGAAAACTAAGCTTTAAATTGGGGATCACAAAAGAGTAACTAGCACAGATGACTAAAAGGAATGTGACCAAGTGACCGAGTACAATAATTAAGCGAAAATGTCGGGAAACCCAGGTCAATCGGACATTGGCTCTTGGGCTTCCAACACCCAATGCTGCCCCCCTGCGGTTAAACGAAATGCTTCTGTTGAAATTAAATGACGTGCTCCGGTTGAAATTATGCATCATCACAAAAGGCCATGTCATCCAAACTGGATGAAGCCTTCCTCTTATGGAAGTGAACTTCCTAAGGTCTTGATCCAACTGGCCATATTTCAGTCATAACCTTACCATGTCAGTTGTCTAGATGGGAGACTTGCAAGGCTTTGAAAGCTCAAGAACAACTGTCGACCCAGAGAAAGTTCTTCAAGCCCAGTACAGAAGAAATCCAAGTTTGACCAGCTCACGCATCATCAGCTTGCTCAAACATTGCCAATTCATTAGATTCTAAGAAAGACTCTCACTGTAGAAGTACATAACAGAACACATGTTTCAACATCCGGATGGCCAGGTTTCTGCGAGTAAGACATTCACGAAGACGGGATATTCAAGGACCAGGCAAGTTATGGAGAACTTAAGCTCACGCATTCAAGGAGTCGATAGGCACGTCTTTCTTAGAAACTCGAATCCGATACGAAATAGACCCAAAATATACAACGCTGAGCATTACCGAACTCGCTCAGATCCCATCGAGTTGGCAACTCCACGGTTCGCCAGAGCAAACACAGTCACCACTGCTACCCAGGAAATGACAAACCCCAAACAAACGAATCGTCATTCGTCTCCAGGGCATCAACATGTCAAGATCAAGGCAAGAACCCGACCACAACCCATCGAAGAACTAATCAAACGGGCATTACCTCAAATCCACGGGAGAGCGATCTCGGAGCGGCACTGAGAAGTGGCCACGGAGCGATTCCTGAACAGGGCACCGCAGGAGCAAACTCATTCGAAGACCCTCACGCATCCCATTGGGAAATACTGAGCAGATGCGAGATGGGGATTAAGGGGAGCAAGGGAGAGATCGGAGGGCGAGAGAGAGAGACACAGAGGAACAGAGAGAGAGAGAGAGAATCTGGAGGAGACAACCGGGAGCTGTGCCGCTGAAAGTAGTTATATTTCATATTTTAATTGTTTCCCAAAGTGTGTAAGTGGAACTTAGCCAATGGTATATCACTTTCAAGTCCGAGCAAGCATTAAAGATAAATCTTCAAAAAATTTTCCCATTAAAATTTTAATTACTCGAGCCATCAATTAAATAATTAAATAAATTATTATATATTTATATAGTTTATCATCAATTCAAAAAAACCTCATGGATCTAGAAAGTAAAATTATGAAGAAGAGAGACATAAAGCATAGCACCACGTGGAGATACACCAACGAGAATTGAAACGCTGAACTCTTGATCTTCGATCTGTGGCCATGTCATTCGACCCCTTTTAAGGTCCCCAAGAGTCCTGCAAGATGAGTTTGAGGTTTCCATTGACGGAGAAGGTGATGGAAAGTTCGCATCCCTCTTGTTTGATCCAGAAATAGATCAGAAATGGGATGCATAATGCGTTGCCTGCAGTGGGAGAAGATGGTACCGAAGAAGAGCGATTCGAGCCTGCCGGGGGTGGAAGGTGATCGATGCGTGTCTATATTCTCCTTCTGATTCCTTCCATGACCATCCCTGACTTATTATTGAGCCGAAACCCGGCGGGGTTCACTTTATGTTTGTCAGGTTGGCTATGGGTCACTGTAGTTAAAAGTATGGTAATCTTGAGATACCCTTTTGGAGCTGATGGTCGGAGTTATGGCAACCCATACTTGGAGAACACTCTTGTTGTGTAGTTATTGACCATCACTTATTACCTCGTTGTTGTCAAAGCAGAAGCTGTCATCGACGCAGTTGACTCGAAAATCGAACTGGGCTTCTGCCTCTGCTGCAATGGAAGAAGAGGCTGAAGGAAAACAGGGCAGCCCCACCCTGACCGCCATGCTCGTCGGCAGGTTCGGACTTGAACGTAGCACACGGATTTCGTCGCTGATCCGGACGTGATGCAGCGAACGGCCTCGTCTAGCATCGAAGCCGTGTCTAATCTGCTTCCTCCTGGAACCGATCCCCGGAGGAACTGGATCTTCTCGCTGACGCTGTCTCCCTTGACGGGCTGCCATGCTCTGGGGATCGTCGCTGATCCGGACGTTCCTGCACTTCAGTTTCGGGATAGTTGCAGGACCGATGTCCACGGGCCGCATCGCCACGATCTTGCATACCATCCCCTTCATCGGCCCGAGCTCTTCCTCCCCCTCATCCCCTTCCTCTTCCGTCGGGTCCCTGACATGTTCGTCCGGTAGGATCGAAGCGGTGGGAACAAGGTGCGTTGGTGACAGTTCGAATTGGTGGTCATGTTTGAAGAGGAAAATCTGCTCAAGTGATGAAGGGTGCCACTAAATGGAAGGCAGGGATGATGGTGATGGTGATGGTGATCAAAGAGGACCTGCGATTTTCCATGGCTACGTGGTGATCAAGATGATGTTCCAAAGTGTCACTTGTGAAATTACTCGGATTGAAGAAATCAACATGGACATGGACGGTGAATCGAAGGATGGAGCTCTCCACGGTATATATCCAAGAAAAGATGTAAGTAATATAATATGATAAATTTAGAATAAGGTGTAAAAGGATAAGGTAAATAAAATTTTTAATAAGAATTAAACTTATAATATAATAATTTAAATCGATTTATTGTATTTTTTTATCAAAGAGTAAATATTATTCGAGTAGACTAAACTAGACTATTTGCATTATCTTGTTGACTCTCTAAAATTATGTTGTAAGAAAATTGACCATTCATGTTTAATTAATTGGGTCAGAGTTAGTGATGATGATCAGGACCGTGGATGGATCCAACTAGCAGCAGCCTTATTCAAATGCTGCGAGGTCGGCGATCCACGAATTCACGATTGAGCTAAGCCTCTTCAGTTTCGGGATAGCCATGGAATCTTCCATTCGATCTTCGTCAGCGGGTGTACATGACGCACCAATTTCCAACTTTCAGTGTCCCTTTTTCCCTCTCTTTTTCTCTTTACGTTCCTTGCCATCTCCTCAAAGACCAAAACATGGTGAGGTGACTTAAATCCCCGAGTACATGAGACGCAAAGGGCTCGAAAGCCCCCTACTGTGGATACTTCGACAGAAAGACATTCACAAGCTTCAACCCTGACCTAAACATATTGGCAAATCCGTGGACAACGAAATACTATCCCAACCTTTGCCTTAAGACTCCGTAACTTCTACGAATGGGAACACTCAGCAGTTAATGCAATACAGGTCTGAAAACAGCAGAAGCCTCTCTTTCTCTTTTGTTAATCAGATTCCATAACTACACCCAAAAAGAGCTACACAGAGAGAAACAAACCGTACACATGCAGAGAAGCAGCTCCCCCTCGCTGCTTAAGCTAGAAAACAGTACACAGCAGGCAGAGAAAAGGAGGTTCCACGAATTCACTCTGCAGCAATAACTACAACCACAAACTCCAAGGAACAGTATTCATTGATCAGGACTTTAGTATATTGAAAGAGGACCAATATCCAGCAAAGGTGATGATTACAATATTGGCCATGTTACAATGAAAGAACTGAAGATATGAAGCCAGGAATCCTGTTGTTCATTGGGGAAGGAAGGATTTCAAGAAACAAGGAGTCTACGACTGTAGTTTCCGGTTACTGATCAAAACCTAGGTATCTGTCTCGTGCTTGGAGCTGCTAAAGCAGAAAATTGATATATTACAAAACAAGATCCGGAAAAGTTTACCTAGGAGTTGTTCCTGAGAATTCTGTGTGAAACGAGTGGAGATGCAGATCATGAGTTCTCCACAGCCGTAGTAAAGAACTAACAATAATGTAAGAAATGGCTCTACAGGAAATTGCTTCATAAAAGAGTTAAAGCATGTTGAAGGCAGCACTGAAGTTACTGTCTTATTTTTTGGGTTTTTGAAACTTCTCCACGTAAGCCTGCAAGCAAAGGGAGCACAGTAGCACAAATCAGAGTTTTGCATGAGGAACAATACCAAATCCTATAAATATGGAATCGTTATCACATCATTCATTCAGCGAAGCATTCTTCCAGGGTTTTTTTTTTCTTTAGGGTGGGGGGTGGTGGTGTAGGGAGGGGATAGGTCTTCCAGATGTATTTAAATATACAAAATACCATCAACAGTAGAGGCCTGGTGAATGAACAATACTTGAAAACCATGCTTTGATGAAACACAGCTATTACAATGCAAGATACTGCAGAAAGCTAGTCCTGACAAGAAGCTACAAGGAAGTAGACATATTGGATATAAATACATCAGAGCTGCATATTAGCTTTTCTAAAATGGACTAAGAGGTTGGTGGAACAGGTTTTCCCCCAGGTTCTACAAATCTTGAAATTATATACGTTGCTTTGCCCAATTCTAAGAGAGAACGATGCAGTAAGTACAAGAAAACGAGGGAAAAGGAACAAAAAGAAAAGAGGGTAGGAAAAATCCAGTCTACAATCTGCAAAAGGGAGAAAAAAATTCAACAGCAAAGCAACATTTATCTAGTTTTATTGCAGCACAATCAGAGCAGAATTAGGATAGATGAAAACTACAATGAAAGCACCCAAACAATTCTAACTGAGACTAATTCGATTTGATAAGATAACATGCAGAAATTTAAAATATATACAAAGGAGGACCTATAAAAATTGGATTGCATGAAGGTGGCCATGGGAAAAGATAGAAATTAATAAATAGATAAAGCCAATTCTTGTCTGTGCACACATTCCCTTCTGAAACTCAAGCAAGTCAATATATCAACATTTACCTGTACAAGTTTGGTAAGCTTTGGTCTCGAGACAGACAGGTACTGGTCGATTTTCTCTTGGGACTGAGGGATGTTGGCTCCCTGCATGGAGCTAGTCACTTTGTCAACAACTTTCTTGACAATGGTCTTGTAGGCCTCTTTCCCAAGAAGACCATCTTTCCATGTTGGTTTCAAAAGGTCCTTAGCAAACTCTGCCAGGGCAAATTTGAACACACGGACACTCTTTGCTTCCTTATTCTTCTTGCTACCTTCGTCCTTCTTTACCCTGTCATCATTCTCTTTCTCAGTCTGATCATTGTTTCCTGCCACTTTGAACTCGTCCTCCTTCTTGCTTCCATCAGCAGTGTCTTGATCTGCATCATCCTTTCCACCACAAATTCCAAAGGGCCCTACCTGATCTGAAGAGCCAGTATTTGACCCATCAGCCAGCTGCCTATCAGCAGCTCTCTTTAATACATCAACATTGCCCGACTTCTTCTGTTCAGCACTGTCAGGTGAATGATCATGCTGTTCCTGCAGTGCAACAGATACATTTGACAGGAGCTGTTTGTCTTGGTCAACTGGCCCCTCAGGAGGAGGCTGCTCGGCACTTATAGCTCCATAAAGGTGTGGAAGTTGTTTTCCAGGTTCTACCAACTGAGCTATTGAGGCTGAAATATTAGAAAGTTGCATCAGTTGCTCCCCACTGACATTGTTATCGTCAGGAGGAATTCCCATTAGATGTGATGCATTTGGGTCCTCTGCTAATTTTCCCTCCTGAAACATACTAACATTCTGTTGATTTGAAGCAACTCCTCTTTGAGGATCAATGGGAATAGCTGTGTTAGCTAGTCCAACAGTATTCAGGTTTGGAAGAGCAACAGCACTAAAATTCTGTTGATTCTGGCCAAATTCCTGCCCATGCAATACATAGGATGAGTTCAAATTGCTCTGTGAAATTCCAGGGAATTGGACCTCCTTATTTAATGAAGGAGAGTGATTCATCTGTCCTGAGCCATTCCAAGTTCTATCCTGTCCTTGTATAGGAAGCAGAGACACTGAAACTGGTGAGATGTAACTACTATGATGGTGTTCATCCCTAGTGTGGCTAGATGTTTTCATGCCATAGCTCCAAACAGGAGAAATGTCTGCATTACCCAGAACTTTTTCCGCAGACCTCAGTTCAGGAGGAATGACGGAGCTCTTACCAGTATTCAGCTTATTCCACGTTCGACTTTCATTTTCAAAGCATGATTCCCTTCGACTTTCATTTACTCTCTGATCCAGAGCACCTCTTCTTCCATTCTTTTCCTCAAACTTTCCAGCATCGGGAATAGGATCAGGTCCCATCCTCCTCTGATCTTCCCGATATTTATTTGCATCATCCATCTTTCTCTCAGGGCTTTCACCAGTCTTACCATGAAAGTATCTGCAATTCTTCCCACTGCGGCAATTTCCAGCAGCAAAGAACTTGCACAGTGTGTCGTTGACCCTGTTCCGTTCACGTCCACGCTCATTACTGCTTCTTGATGGACACTCTGTAGCATCATGAGCAGTAGAATATTTCGGCATTCCACCTTTTCTATGCCTATATTCCCAGCTATCTTCATAGTTCCTATTACCTCGATGGACAAAAGGACAATCACTTCCTCTCCTGCATCTACCAGTACTGAAATCTCTGCATAGTGCTTGTGATGTGCTCCTCCTATCATAGTTTGATTCCTGCCTAAAGCCATGGATGGGGCTCCTACTCCGGCTTCTGCTTCTGTTCCTAAAATAAGACCAGAAAATATAAACAATATATGATGTATCAACAAGAAAAAGTGCTCCACATACTAGGAAGTTCTTTAGTAAATTCCATAAGAAAACTGACCTCACAGACCTATTCCATTTATCCTGAGGGGAATGAACATGAATTTGTCTTCTCCAATCATTGAGACCAGGTGACATTCTTGTACTGTAACCTCTGTCCCTATCCCATGCTACCAAGTTGTCCAAGTCCCTGGTACGCTCACAAATATTTTCAGGTGAAAGATGAGGGCCTTCCTTCAGATCCCACTTAGATGAGCGTCTTCTGGACCTGTCAGTCATTGACCTCCTAACCGAATCAATAATGCTTTCTCTGGTTCAAGCACAGTTCTGATCTGTAATCTGAGAGCAAAGGGAAAATAAAAAAAATTTAAACTCAATAGTCTAACAGCACTCTCACATTATAAGTTTCACCAAGCTTTGCAGTTTCAATTGTCTAAGCATAAGCTCTTGGGTAATGTCCACCACCTATGTTTAAACTAAGGCTAAGAGAAAGCACATGTTGGCCAATATAGTTAAAACTAACAATAAGAAGCCAAAAGGAAAACTCTACATTTCATTATGCATGGCAAACAATGCCAAAAGAAACACCCAGATTAATGCATAGTTCAAAATAAAGGCAAAAGGAATAAAAGCAACAATATATTTGAAACATAAAACAAACTTCTGCAGCAAGGGAACATAGTCAATATGGCACAACAGCCCAAATTCAACAGAACTTATCATCATTGAATAGTACAGATCTGGAACAATGTTTTCACTTAAAACAAAGTCCAATGTAAACCTGCATCATACACAAAAATTTCCTGTTGAATAGCCGCCTAAAAATCTTGGCTGAATCATTTGCTCTTTCTCCCTTTCCACCTCAAATCTGATAAGAGCCAAGATAAAGCTACCCTCTACTTGAATTCACTCCTTTCTCTGGAAGCTCTACAGCTGTTGGAACCAAATCCTCATAAAAACACAATTACAAAGCTGGGCTGATCCTCATACAACCCCTAAGTAGCAAACTCCACAATATTCCATGACAAAACCACCAACACATTTATATGCCCAACCTTTTCCCTATCTAAGAAAAAGAGTTCTGATGCGGACATGTTGCCATCACTTTAGAAGCTCTTGGACACTTCTTCCATTACACCACTCACTAGACTGCAGAAAAATTATTTTTGACATTGGCGTATCATTCATGCTCATGTCTCTAGTGATCAACTAAGAGAATGCTAATCCTAGAAGGAGAGCATGACCATAGAGGCTGTCAGTAACTACACTATACTGCCATGGTTTCAACAGTAAAACTAGGTGAATACAAATATTCTGTAGTGATAAAACAATAAAGATTCACCAATATTCATACTAGAAAAATAACAATTAAGAAGGGTGGAAGCAAAGCAGGAAATTTGCTCAACCGGCCAAAATCAATGATCAAAGACCAGTACTATGCACAATCTGCTTTAACCAAGCATCTCGAATTAATGCAAAGGGACTTAAAAAACTCGTAAATGTTACTAGATGCTAGAGATAAACTCCCCACAATCTTAGTCATTACCAGCCAGTCTGCACAGCCGTTTAAACAGTTCATTTCTTTTTATAAGCTGACATTCCAAATTCTGACATAATTCTAATATGGTGATTCAATGGAGGATCCAGTTCACAATAATTCTCCTTTTCCACAAGTTAATGTAGTCACACAGCAAGTTTAATAAACCCAATCCAACAAATTACCACAACTTTCTAAATTATGAAACAAAAAAAGATGCATTTCACAATTAAGCCAACTCGAATTTCAACAAACTACACCAGTTCATTCCACTAGCACAAGAATGCATCTGTCATACACCTACTCATATAAAAGGAAAAGAGAAGATAAGTCACTTCCTTTTGACTAATCGGCAAATTCTCCTAGACTGTTTCTTTTGATCATAATCCCACATAAAAGAAACATCCGAACTCAAAGACCAAGACAACTCCTTAATTATAATTCAGCTTTCCTCCACATAAATTCAGTGGCCGGGAGATGCACGAGCAGGAACTAAATTAAGCCTTTGACTAGTGCACTCTGAGATAGCGAATTCGGGGAGGACGAGAGGAACTCACATGGGATTAAAGACAGGGAGCCATGAATAGACAAGAAACCCTAGAGAGCAAGAATCAGAACAATCCGAGGAAGACAGAGGTAGGCCGATTGGAGAGAATGCGTGAGCTCAGCTAGCCACCGGGCCGTCGCTTTAGTTGGAAAAGCCACAGAGAGAGAGGCGGAGGCAGGGGGAAGTGGGCCGGGGAGCACGCAGAGCGGCTGGCGGTCCCGGCTCTTTTAGATACCTTCAGGTTTCCTCGTCATCTTCTTGCTCTTGGGTCACTGTTTCCCCGTCAATTTTTCAGTTTGCCCCCCCGTACTCCTCACGAAGTTACAATGTGCACCTTCTTCCTCCAGTCTGCACAAGCTTAAAGTTACCTCAATTTGTTCACGGAGACCAGTACGTGCAGGGTCAACCAAACCAGCCGGAAGTCAATAACAACACTCAGAGCTCTAGCCCCTAGCCGAAGTCTCGAAATTGAGCTTTATGACAATCTTGAGTCGGCCCTCAAGCTCGGCTTGCAGTCATGATCGTATACAATGAGCTCAAGATGTACTGCATTCCTCCCACATTTCCTCCTCCGAACTCAATTGAGAATTGATCCTTCCTTTCCAGTTAACTCGCAGCATCATCTTCATATCCAGCGCAGCTAGGGCTTGATCCCGAGCTCTGTGCTTTAGAGCCGAAGTCAGCATCGGGAAAAAGAGTGCGAGAATGAGATCGGTTTGCACGCCCTGACTCATAAGATGGGACGGGGTGGTGGCATACGCTTCGTACGAGTATAGCCCCAATAGATTATCCGACAATTGGAAGGTTGAGAACATCTAGTCTCTGTTAATTAAATCCACCCAATAAATGTTGACTACAATTATATCAAACCGATCTGAAGATGTAATTCTCATTCGAACAATCGTTCGTACCCTTTTACTCAACTCGGTCATTTTTAAGTGCCTCCTCTCTTTTGGGGGAAAAAATGCACTCCCTCTCTGTAAGCTTCACCAGCTCACCTCTCTCAGGAAAAAGCATTCCTCCATAACCATTTTCAGCTCAGATCTGTCTTTTCCTTGTTAATCTGCACCATAACCAATTAATTGAATAGCAGTCCGTGGAACCAAATAGAACCCCTCGTTGATCAGATCTCCCAGCCTGAACACGGAGGAATTGAAGCCCCCAGATCAGATCTCCGTGTCCGACCCAACAACGGAGTCGAATCATCCATTCCCTCCCTCCTTCCCCCCTTCTGTTGGGTCCGTGACAGCACCAAACCCGTGACCCAGAGAGAGAGAGAGGTGCTTCCTCGTGAAAAAAGGGGGAAAACACTTTTTTTCTGTTTCATCTGAGAATTTCTGATCCACACACACACAGAGCCCCAAGAAGAATATAAAAGTCACTACCTTCCAAATTGATCCGCCATCGCCATATTCAAGAGTGCAGAAACGATGACGATGACCGCACACAGGAGAGCTATAAAACCCCACCACTCACCCCCAACTCTACTCGCCATTTTCTCAAACCGCAGCTTCTTCATCATCTCTATGGCAGCCTTCCTCTTCCTCTGCCTCCTCGCCCTCCATTTCCTCTCCCTCCCATCCTCCTCCTCCGCCGACTCCCGTCATCACCGTACCGTCTCCAGGCAGCCCCTTCCTACTTCTTCCTTCGACGCCGCGCCGCCGGCTGTCCAGAAGGCCTGCAAGGCAACGAGGTTCCCAGACCTCTGCGCTTCCTCCCTGTCTCAGTCCCCCCGGGTCGGGTCTGACCCGAGCCAGATCCTGAATGCGGCGATCTCCATCTCCACCGACAACCTTAAGACGGCCCAAGACATGGTGAAGCGAATCCTGAACTCGTCCACCGGGAACCCAGGTCGCAACACGGCCGCCCGGAACTGCCTCGAAGTGCTCGACAACTCAGCGTACCGTTCACAGTCGGCGGCTGATGCTCTGCCACGTGGCAAGACAAAGGACGCTCGCACGTGGTTGAGTGCTGCCCTGCTCTTCCAGTACGATTGCTGGTCGGGCCTCAAGTATGCCAACGACACCGCCCTGGTCCGTTATCGCTTGCTCCTTAGCCCATTTTTTTTGGTATATTCGTGCTCACCGAGAAATTATATTAAATAAAAAAAAAGCGTCCGACTGTACCGCAGGTCAATGAAACGATGGCGTTTTTGAATTCATTGACCATGCTGACCAGCAACGCCCTCGGCATGCTCGTGTCCTACGACCTCTACGGGAACGACACCGGATCGTGGAGGCGACCAGCGACGGAGCGGGATGGGTTTTGGGAGCCAGGGTCAGTCTCCGGCTTGGGCCAGGACTTCACAGCCGGGTTTCCTCCTAACCTGAGGGCGGACGTGACGGTTTGCAAGGACGGGACTGGTGGCTGCTACGGGAAGGTTCAGGACGCCGTTGACGCTGCTCCCAGGAACGGGGCTGGCCGGTTCGTGATCCGCATCATGGCGGGGATATATGAGGAGACGGTAAGGATCCCGTTGGACAAGAAGAACGTGGTGTTCGTTGGTGATGGGGTGGGCAAGACGGTCATAACCGGGTCCCTGAATGTTGGCCAGCCGGGGATTTGGACTTACAACACAGCCACTGTCGGTAATTTCCTTCGATCTCCTAGCATGTTTTAAGATCTTGTGTCTCTATGTCTTCCTGTTTTTGATGGCTTGGCAGATGGAAATCAAGTTAGAATGGTGTTGCTGATGAGTAAGTCGAAAAATATGGTTGCTCTTCATTGTAATTCTATGAATCTGCTCTTGCTTATCACCGTGAAGTCCGAGTTTAATAATGTGTGACTTTTATTCACGAATTTCGTTGCAGGTGTTCTTGGAGATGGGTTCATGGCCACCGGAATAACCTTTGGGAACACCGCTGGCCCTGATGCTCATCAGGCTGTTGCATTCAGATCAGACGGTGACTTTACCTATATAGAAAACTGCGAGTTCCTGGGAAACCAAGACACGTTGTATGCTCATTCCCTGCGACAGTACTACAAATCATGCCGTATAGAGGGCAATGTGGACTTCATATTTGGGAACTCAGCTGCATTTTTCCAGGACTGTCAGATTCTGGTGCGACCTCGCCAGCTCAAACCTGAGAAGGGGGAGAAAAATGCGATCACAGCCCATGGTAGGACGGATCCCTCTCAGTGGACGGGTTTTGTGTTCCAGAACTGTCTGATCAATGGGACAGAGGAGTACATGAAACTGTACTACCAGAAGCCTTCGGTGCACAAGAACTTTCTCGGGAGACCATGGAAGGAGTACTCAAGAACGGTCTTTATTAACTGTAATCTCGAAGCCCTGATCTCACCTCAAGGTTGGATGCCCTGGAGGGGTAACTTTGCCCTGAAGACGCTCTACTATGGGGAGTTCAAGAACTCCGGGTCTGGGTCAGTTACGTCCCAGAGAGTTCCATGGAGCAGTCAGATTCCCGCCGAGCATGTGGAGAATTATTCAGTTAGGAGATTCATTCAAGGGGATGAGTGGATCCCAACTGCATCTTGATCATTTGTAAGGTAGAATCGGTAGATATGGAGGGAATGGCTGTAGCAAATGTTAGGGCGGTGAGTGGTGGGGTTGGCGCAACTCCTCTGAAGTTCTACATGTGGAAGTTTGTCAAAGTACTGGTGAAGCGACAGCTAAACGAAAGTTTTGGAGTTTGTGACTACTCCCGGAAGTTCTGCATGATCTTAATGTTCAAATAGACCCGAAAGTTGATCAATAGCCAAAAGGTAAAGCAGCACCGACATTGTTCGGTCCATTTTTAAGAGGGTGTATCAACCAACAAGTTTTTTCTTTCAAGGCAGGAACAATTAGAGGAATCACTATGGAGTTGGGCCCTTTTGACTTGGAACCACCGATCCGGGCCAGTGATCCGTGAAGAATCACTCTGTCTTTAGCACTGACTACATCAACGTGCGAGGATTCCAGATTACTTTAATATCTGCCAAGCTGAACCATCAGTATCCTCTGCCTTCTCTGTGCATTACTCGTGTTGCCTTTTTGCACTCTTATTGGGTTGGCAACTAAGGCATGTCCGCGTGAATGAAAGTGTCGGCCCTCCACTTAAGTCTGTTGCGCCCTTGCGTAGCATTATCATTTTTAGTGCCCCCAACTTCTCCCACTTCCCCCTCTCCTTTTCTGTCTTATTCCTTCTCGTCCTCACATTCTCCACTCCTGTCTCTTGTGCGCTCTCCATGTCCATGGTCTCTATTTAGAATTTCAATTATTTTAATAATTTAAACTTAAATCAAGTCCATCCACTATCCGTATGGATCTTCTAGATGACACGTCATTACTGCCACCAGTATAGAGCCAGCACGAAACTCCTAGTCTAATTCCTCCGTGGAGTTGGTTGGATCTGTCCAAACATGCCAATCTTTATTGGGCCTCAAACGTATTCGTGAGAACTAATTTGCAGGGTTCACCTCAGCAACATTTAATCTGGAGCCGTCGACCGACTGTTGTGGACCGCCTTTCGGTTACTTTCCCGTTGTCGTGTGCATTCTCCATGCCTATATATTTGTACTTACGCTCAACGACATAGCCCATGTACTATTTCTTGGAGACAGCAGTGTCTTGTGCGCTTGATGCCAGCTACCCTGTTCACACTTACTTATTTAAAATAATTTGATATTTCTTATTTTTAAATAAAATTTTACTTCAAATCAAGTAAATGGAAATGTAGAAAGGTTTCACCTTCAACCGGCTTTTAACTTAAACTAATCATATGGGTTTCAATAAAAAAAAAAAACCTAATAATGTCACTTAGTGTTCTACTTTTTCCGTTTTTCAAGGGACGAATGTGGTGGGCAAACTGCTGCGACGAAATATTAGAGCAAAGTAGCTTTGGATGGTCCCATCTCAGGGCAGCAACTTTGTCAAAGGCAAGACCGAAAATCAAGGCCCATCAAGTCTATCAGTAGGACCCCTTCATGGATTATATATAATGTTATACTATAAATAAATATTATCATTATTATATTTTTTTATACATTAAAATTAGTAGTCTTGTCGCTTTATAGAGTCTTAAGCTACAAAATCTACTCCACGTAGACATCCAATCACAATTTAGTTCATCTTTTTTTAAAAAAAAATTACACAGAGAAATCCAAAGTGGCTCCCTCCTGTCAACGTGACCCTCTATGGCAAGAATGGAAATTAAGATATTTGGGTGATCATAATGTTATTTGACTTCATGCCAAGTACACGGTAAAACTGAGACGAGGAAACCTATAATTCAGATAAAGGGAATTTATTTTAATTTTAAATTAAATTTTTATTTTTTTTAATACTGCAAGGTTTGAATGCAATGATAAGTACCCACCGTGAGCGTGGTGGTCGAGTGATTCGGCACTCATTATCCCAATGGGAAGACTTGAGTTTGAGTCTCACCTACAACGGGGAGCTCTTAATCCCTTAAATAGGTTGACTCGGGGTGATCCGGATTAATCAGCTGGATAATATCCACCTAAATACCGGCGGTTTATTAAAAAAAAAAAAGAATGCAACGACAAGTTTCTCCCTAGGATCGAGAGATTTCCATTGCTATTGAACTCCCGCTTTACCTTTCTCCCCAGTCCTCCCTCTACCACTGACTTTCTCTGCTTACTCTCGGCATCTGAGCAGAGCAAACCCTACTCACACTCCAAGTTCACTTAACAATGGCTGCTCTCCTCATTCTCTCCCTCCTCTCCGCACTCTCCTCCGCCTCCGGCCTCGTCCGCCCGCATTTTGTACGCCACAGTCCGTCCGTGGTCCTGACCCCGCCCGCGATAGCCCAGGCCTGCAAGGCCACCCGGTTCCAGGACACCTGCGTTTCCTCCCTCAAACGGTCCACGGCCAGTCTCCCTCCCAAGCCCGGGCCCCTCGACATCATCGGGTCTGCAATGGGGGTCTCCTCCGAGAACCTAGCCACAGCACAGTCCATGGTCCGGTCCATCCTCGAGTCCTCTGCGGGGCATCTCAACCGAACCAGCCACGCCAAGAACTGCCTCGAGGTACGACTGATCTAGCTCAAAATGTTTTTTTTTCCTTCTTTCTGTGAGCACGGTGTGATCTAAGCACGGCCCAACATGATGATCCACGGAGTGGAAGTGTGTGAAAATGCTGTTGTTCTTTGGGAAATTTTGTTCAATATGAAACAATGGAATGTTAAACGCTGGATTGGTTTGCATAGGTCCTTCCACTGTCCCAGCACCGGATCAAATTGACCCGGGAGGCCCTGCAGCATGGAAGGACCAAGGATGCGCGAGCCTTCATGAGCGCAGCCCTGCAATACCAGTACGACTGCTGGTCCGAGCTCAGCTACTCGAACGACACGAGGCAGGTGGACCGGACCATGTCTTTTCTGAACAATCTCATGTGGCTCACCAGCAACGCGCTCTGCATGATCAACTCCTACGGCATCTATGGCCCCAACACGGGCTCGTGGAGGCCACCAGCTACAGAGCGGACTGGGTTCTGGGAACCCCGCTCCCGGGGTGTTGGGTCCTCGTTCGGGTCCAGAGGAGGGTTTCCGTCCAAGGCGGCTGCAGACGTGACGGTGTGCAAGAATGAGAAGGGGGCGTGCAACTATCGGACGGTTCAGGCAGCAGTTAATGCCGCTCCAAATAATGGTCAGAAGAGGTTCGTGATACACATAAAGGAGGGTGTCTACGAGGAGATCGTTAGGGTTCCATTGGAGAAGAAGAACGTGGTGTTCTTGGGGGATGGAATGGGCAAAACGGTCATTACGGGCTCCATGAGTGTGGCTCGCCCCGGGCTCTTCACCTACAATACGGCTACAGTTGGTAAGCTTTCAGCCGTTCTGATCTTTTTTCCTTGCACAAATTAATTCACTATGATCTGTTGTTTGATAGGTACAAGATATTGTGATTTGCAGGCGTTCTGGGTGATGGGTTCATGGCAAGTGGGATCACGTTTGAGAACACAGCAGGACCTGATGTACACCAGGCAGTGGCCTTCAGGTCGGATGGTGACCTTTCAATTATTGAGAACTGTGGGTTCCTGGGGAATCAGGACACTCTGTACGTTCATTCTCTCCGCCAGTTCTACAAGTCGTGCCACATGGAGGGCAATGTGGATTTCATCTTCGGGAATGCAGCGGCCTTCTTTCAGGACTGTGTGATCCTAGTCCGGCCCCGACAGCTGAACCCTGAGAAGGGAGAGAAGAATGCCATCACAGCGCAGGGAAGAACCGACCCAGCCCAGGCCACAGGACTCGTGTTTGAGAACTGCATGATCAATGGAACCGAGAGATACATACAATTGTACCAGAGCAACCCAAAGGTACTCACGGAATCTCATCATGCGCTTGACATTTCATTCTCAATACTGCCATATGAATAGATGGCGATGGTTGAAGTGCTGATGGAGAAGGTGGTGGTTTAGTGGAAACTGTATAGAGCAGTTTCAGTTTTGGAAAGAGTGAAAAATGTTTTCACAACTTGTTCTTATTTAATGTTGAGATTAGCGCACAAGAATATTTTTCCCTGCTGCCAACATGAGATTATTATTGCTTAACATGAGGCTGAGATCCTGAACAGGTGCACCAGAACTTCCTGGGTAGGCCATGGAAGGAGTACTCGAGGGCGGTCTTCATACACTGCTACATGGACGCTCTCATCACGAGGGAGGGGTGGATGCCCTTCAGAGAAGATTTTGCGCTCAAGACGCTCTACTATGGTGAGTTTGGGAACTCAGGCCCGGGATCCAGTTTGTCCGGTCGTGTGACATGGAGCAGCGAGATTCCTGCCAAGCATGTTTCGACGTATTCGGTGCAGAGTTTCATCCAAGGCAATGAGTGGATTCCAAAGTCATCCTAATCACCGTTGCCATCCTTGCCACAAATGCCATCGAGGCAGCTTAGAATTAGTATGACTAAGCAAGGAGCTGTGTGTATCAGTGGATCGAAGTTTCCGTGTGACAGAGTCATGTGTACTGAAATGTACTTTATGTTCGGTGGTCTAGTTCAATAAGAGT
Source organism: Sonneratia alba (assembly GCA_900174645.1). Taxonomy (NCBI): domain Eukaryota; kingdom Viridiplantae; phylum Streptophyta; class Magnoliopsida; order Myrtales; family Lythraceae; genus Sonneratia; species Sonneratia alba. The sequence goes on along the minus strand of FWPY01000028.1, from coordinate 5,605,341 downwards.
TCTAATAACAGACGATCCTTGCCATTTTTCCATGAGCTGATTCAAACCTTTGGTAGTTCTGCTGGTTTCTCGACACTGGGTGCCAGTTTCTCGTGCGGTGCTGGAGGAGGAGTGACTTCTGAAAACATAGAGTGACGGCAGAGCTTGGAGATCTGGAAGGTGTGATTTTACTGTCAGCAGGATGTGCAGCAATTTTTCCATGATAAGAAGAGAAGAAACCTACTCTTCTGACAGGTATAGTTTTTCTTTCCGGAGAGCCGTATCACCGCTACAGGGAAACAAGATAGTTTGCTGGTGATGCAATCCGAGTTCCATGCCGGAAAGGTCTCTCTTGAAGTAACGGCGGGGAATGTTCCTCATCGAAAGTTTCTTCAATAAGGCAATGCAGGGATGGATGCCTATACTGCTTCTTGGTAGTAACTTTCATATCCGGAATCATTTAATTTACTCTAACGTGCAGGCATGTATGTCTCGACGATCCAGTGCCGTCAAAATTTGTAAAAGAGTGAAATCAACTGTATACACAGAGCTCAACCGGGTTCGAACCGGCGACCTCTTAATCTAAAATCAAATGCTCTACCACTGAGCTATGGGTGTGTCTGACTGTTCGAGCCAAAGCTAATTATAAGGAGATCTCAACCTAGTAAAATCCCCCGAATATGAGATTATGGTGTCTGAGAAAATGTAAAATTTGGTAAGTAAAATTGTTGTAAATTGAATGGAATTCAGTGCTTCTATATGTTTTGAATATCAAAACTTTTACCGTATAGTTTTAAGTAATGTGATGTGAGGTTAGAGAGAGCTCTGCAACAGAGTGTGCGAAGTGCATCGTACGTTGGAAAGCCAAGTCTCTGGAGCATCGAGCAGCTATCATTCCTTGTGTAAAAAAATGGTGTCGAAGTCTCCCTAACACATTCCTTTCCTTTTATGCGATGAAACTAAAAAGGAAAAAGAAGAAGAAGAAGAAAAGGGACGGATCAAAGTGAGTTAACAATGAGTTGTTGCAGCTTCTCCTCACAATCCTGCGAGGGATGCCGTGGAAACCGTGATTGCCGGAGGCGTTGGGTTGTAGAACTGGTCGTCGGTCCAGTTGGTCTCGCCCCAGTGCCCCAACATGCTCTTCCAGTTGCACACGCTGTCTATGCACTCCCTCAGCCTTGAATCCGTGACCCGAATCCTCCAGTGCCCGTCCGAGTAGTTCCCCTTCTCTGCCTCCCTTCGATCCCATTCCAACTGCGCCTTCTGCTTCGACCGCAGCATGCAGAACTGCTGCAGCAAATCGGGCATAGCATCGTGCACCTGTTGAATACTCTACTGGTTCAGTACTCTTATGAACTGGAAAAAAAACAAAAAAAAAAACTGGATGAAATCTTACCATTGCAGGGCACTTGCACTTCATATTCTGAATCGGTTTGCAGAATCTAGTCCTACCGGCTGTCATATGAGAAAATGTTTTCTTTCCATATCCTACACTATGGCTAGATGCATATTACGGACCTTGATCCTACTCAGTTTCGAGCCCAAGAGGTGCAGCAGCAAATGGCTGAGACACGGGATTAAGATCAGGTTGGGTCTTATAGCTCCTTTCTTTTGTGAAAGACTGACTAGTAGAAGCCAGGCCACTGACAGCGGCTCCTGTATTTGAAACTCAACCGGAGACTACCCAAGCCTAAGCGTATCCTTGATAGTTTCTCATAATGGATACACTTCCTCGGGTTAATTTAAGATGAGACATTACCTTCCACCACCGTGCGTGGGCTACGTCGCTAGCAAACTCCTGGAAGAAGTCGACGTTCCAATTGCAATCGTAGTCCCGGAAGCACAGCCACGGCTTCACTCCGAGGTAATGCAGGACATACAACACAGGTGGCTCAGCCCCGAAGAGTCTGGTTTTCATCTGCTTCTTCTCCTCCTCGTCTCCGATCCAGAAGTGCTTCAAGAAGTTCATGTGCCTTGGGATCCGGTGCCACCATGTGAATATCTCATTCAGGTAGCCCTGGTCTCCACCGTTGTAGGACTCGATCTCATTGATGTGCTCCATCAGGAGATTGAAGGTGCAGTTCGATGGCTCGATCACCATCACCCCGGAGTTGAACAGGGTTGCGTTATTCCCGGTGGCGGAAATCTCCGGCATCCCGAACAAGAAGTCGATGTTCCTCAATATCAGTAAATCCGCATCGATGAAGATGATCTTGTCATAATCCGTCAACTGCCACAGCCGGAACTTGCTGTAGTTCCACTCGTTGTAAGCATCCTTTTCAGCCTTTGGGTTTCGGATCCTCTGGATTGTCCTGATCTTCCATCCTGCTGCCTCAAGCCCGCTCCTGTGGTACGCGCTGATAGTCTCGTCAACGAGGATCACAAGGTCTCGTGTAGATCCCACCATCCGGATGCTCTGGGCTGCGGCGATGGCCCCGCAGACATACACATGAGCTGAGTGAAGAATCGTAGCGTATGCTTCTCTCCGTGCATTTCCCTCATAAGTCCGATCTAATTTTACAGGAAACTTAATTCAGCCAGGGATCGAAAGTATGATTTTGATTCCACGTGAAAGAACATGGTCACATTGATACTAGACTACTCGGTAATGTACAGATTACGTGTATTCTCATAAGATTAAACCTCGTGATGATTGATAACTGTACTGGATGGGGTTCATCCTGAGCCGAGGAGAGCCTTACCTTTGACCTTCAGAGGAAGCGCCAATTCGCAGGACCCAACAGGAAGGTGCAACTTCTCTCTCAGGATGCTTAAGTTTGGCCTGAAGATCCAAAGGTTTCCTCTTCTGGCAACTAGCTCTTTGCATGTAAACAAGTTCGGGATCGGAAAACATCTTGTGATTATCAGCACATGCACAGGGTACACTCCATTGGCAGAAGCTGCAAGCCGAGCAGCTTCGAGCTGCAGGTGGAGCCGTGCAACATCCCTTGACCAGTTTCCCTCATTCCTGCACGGCAGCTTAACTGCGATCAGATTGATCCAAGAACCTGGTGTTCTTATCCTCGGGAGGCTTGGGCAAGAGGGCACTTCTTCCTCCTCTTCCTCATCGATCCACTCGGGGTACAGCGTCTCCCAAGTCAAGCTTGGGGCAGCACAGTCTAGGTGAAGAACGACTGGCTTGGCTTCCGGGAAAAGATTCCTCCATTGGTCGATATCGCTTTTGTTGAAGTTCAATATTCCAATACCGTAATTACCCGATTCTCCTTTTACTCCATTTATGATGTCCCGAACATCCTCCCAGTTGATCTCTAAGTTTGATATGTATCTCGGATCCTGCCGGCCCCATATCCACCGGTTCACAAAATTTGGACTGTGACAAACATATTCAACTCGATTAAAAAAAAGAAAGAAAAAAGGTTGATCAGTGGCTGATTTGCAGAAGCCGGCAACTCAATGGATAAGGGGGCTTACCCAGAAGAAGAGGAAGAGAAGTTGTCATGACTATAGACTTGTGGATTGAAGACGATGGTGAAGAGAGCCCCACAGACTATGAAAGCAAGGAAGAGCTTCAACGGTGAGGACCTGCAGTTTGCAGCTTTCTCATGGATTGGTAAATGGAAGAACTTGCCATTCTCAACTCCTCTGTATTTCCCTCTGCTTGATCTCCTCTTGTATACATCTTCGCTGATACAAAAAGATGCAAGACCACAAAGTAAGTTGGCAAATGTACGACGCTTTTCCGCAAGTAGTCCCCAGGAGCTGCCTATAAACATACCTTGCGGATGACAGTCGGTGCCGAGGCTCGAGAGCCCCATCGGAAGTTCCCATCATTCGTCGCACTCTATCCGATTCTCAGCACAGAAGGAGATTTAGCATCGGGCGATCTACCAAAGCGCAAGGGGAAGAAGAAACCGAACTTCCCTGAGATCAATCAAGGCTGTGCCTGGAGATTCATAATAAAGAGGATAGCAGCGAGAGGGAGAGGGAGAGGGAGAGGGAGAGCAGCACAGAAATGGGCAGAGCTCCAGATGCCCATCAATATAGGAGGCAGATGAGCTAACTTGTACTTGAATCATCTCCCGAACTTCTCTGTTCCTGATCCCTTATTTGTAATCATTAAAATGCTTTCTACACTGGAAAGGCGTTTACTCTCCCGAGTTACAGTACCTTCATACGTAAATTCATGTGCTCTTTTATTAATGCGCATGAATTTCAGGTTCAGCAAATGGATTTAATTAGAACCAACCCGGACTACAGCGCAGCTCGTAACGACCATATAACGACTGCTTATGCGATTACCACTCATTCGTTCGCGTTCCTTTCTTCCTTTTTTCCGCGATCTTAATCAGTATTTTCCCGTGACTTGTAGTGGGTAGGGTCGATGAGTCATGCACCAACGGAGCCAGTTTTGGTTTTTCTTTTCCTTAAAAAATTGGCACAAGAATTCCATTGATAAGTGCATTTTTTGCTACATATTTTTGCTTAGTAGTACATCAGATGGCAATCGCTAGCCATTAAAAACGCTACGGACAAGACTCGCCCGATAACCCAATTGAGGATTCTTTAATATTAAGATATTTTAAACATGATTCTTATTAATGATATCTCTTATTGTTCGCTTCTTTCTCCTATAAATCTTATCTATAGCCAAAAAAAAAGAGAGTATATTAACGGTTAACTATTATATTATAGAATAAGACTATGATTATATAAAAAAGGAAGCTTCATCTTCTTTTTTCCTGTTTGACCCACGAATTTGGGTTAGAAACGGGAGGGGTGGGGAACAGATTGGTCACTATAGAGAGTAGTTGCTAGATTAGGTTGAAGAAAACTACTGGGTTTTAGTTGATGATGGATTGAGTGAAGATGATGATGACATTTATTTTGCTTTGAAGCCATTACTGTGCTGGGATTAGAATTAGGGTTCGATCCGAAGTGACAAAATTGACCGTCAAACCAATAATTGTGGCTGTCTCTCGGGGGGAGGGGGAAACACTTCTGGTCATACTGACCAATCAATAGGTAAGAACTGTCATAATTTCCATCAGAAGCTCCCTCACTGTCATCTCTCTCAGGCAAGAAACTTCTGTGGACCAATGAAATGAAGGGTCAATCATGTTCTTACGCTGCTTAGAACAAAGAGACGTTCCCCACAACCCCCAATCTCGAATGTGTGCAGAGAGACCTGCGACGTGAGACAGGAAGTACGAGCCTCTCTCTTTTACCCAAAGTAACCTCGAAAATTGTGACCCTTCCTCCGAGGAATATGACATGTCCTGTCCGCACCAACACCACCCAATTTGCAGCCACCAAAGGTAATTAGATAACCATTCAAGCCTTATTTTCTCTAAATGTGGTTGATTACACGTTACTCATCGCTGAAGTAAAATTTAATCACGGTCAACCCGCACAAGGATTTGACATTGACCACTCCAACAAATAAAGACCCAAAAGGGGGCCAATGGCGAGGTCTCTTTTTTTTCTTTCTTCTTTTTTTATCATCACATATATCGATGAACTGATTAAACTCATTCGACTCGAGTATGCGATGAGTACTCACTTAGTTATCTACCGGGATACATAGAAAGACTCTTCCCTGTGAGTATCCCTTTCATTGATCGAACGAACTACAATTACAGTGGGGGGCTGAATAACACTTGAATTAAGGACAGTGAAGTCAATAATTCAAGCGTCCGACCAAATTGGGATTTATTAATCATAATTAATCATGGCATTAAATTGTCAATTCGGTTCTATAAGCTCTGGAACGAGGTCGACGAGACACGTGTCAGTGCAAGGAGAGGGACAGACTGGCTGTCACAACCAGAAGAAGGTGAACCTTCTTTGTGTATCCGATGGGAGCCTTGCACCCATCGCTACGTATGTGTACGCCCCTCACTCAACCTCCCCAATCCCATGCAGCAGGAGGCAATGCAACTCTGTGCATATAATATTATATGTATGTATAGTACATACGTATACATTTATATTTCTTTTCTTTCTTCTTTATATCAATGGTGTTCGACATCGCAGTAACCCACTGATCCACCTGACAGTGTATTATACACTCTACAACCCGTCATTAATCCCAAAATACCGACCCCTGAAAATTTCGAATCCTTAACCTAAATTACTGCACATTATTAATTTACCAATTATCTCGGGAGAATAGAAGACCAGGAATACAATTTCTCTTTTAGTAATATTTTAAATATTAAAAAAATAGAAATGGCCATAGTTTGATGTAGAATTATGATATATTGTAATTTTAGTGGTTTAACTTAGCAAATTTTTTTTTAAAAAAATAAAATTATATATACAATTGGGGGAAGATTGGGCGTATCGGGTCCTTCGCCGGTCGCTACCCCACCCCGAGAGAGGTCGTCGGAGGCAAAGGCTAGCTCAAATTTAATTATCCGGTACATTTTTCAAGGTTATCTTTTTGTTTGTTCGTTTGTTTCCCTTCCAACTAAAAAACATTACGCAGCAAAAAGGTTGCATGTCAATACATTGGTTGCATGGTTGATTCATTCATGGCTTCTTCCCTACGGGAAACCAGCCAATAATTCCGAAAAATAATCGGCTCGTATTCTTTCTACGTCCATTATTTCCCGAGCGTTCCTTCGAGATCGGGGCATCACATCCAGTGTACCGCTCTTGTTTGAAGTGTATAGTAATGCCTTCAACTGTACCGCAACTTGAGAACGACCTGGAAGAGGAAGACGTACAGAGACGTGACACCACTTTGAATGTTGTAGTAAAAGCTAAGCAAAAGCGAATATAAAAGAAATGAAACATATGGAGAAACTCGGCGATTTTTCTTCCTATTTATTTATTTTAATTTATGGTGACAAATTAAGAGGGAAACTTGGCACTCCCATAAAGCAACACACATGCTGCTTTGACTGCTCTTACGTCATTTCTTCCCTCTTTTTTTTTTTGGGTCTAATGGCATAGGAATTCAGGTAAGCTTATATACAGATAGATGAGTAGATAACTTCAGTCACGACAGAGCGCTCAAGAGAAGAGTAAAACTTACGATCCCAAGTTAAACCTTGATGTAAACTTGGATTTTGCACTCTCCTTCGTCTCTGCACCACCACCCCTTTTCAGTAAACATTAATGATACGCCAATCCGAGCCAATGTCCTGTTGGTCTGAAACCATAAGATGAACCCACTGTGACCGTGGGCATGGTCGAATGATTCGGCACTCATCATCCCAATAGGAGGACTCGAGTTTGAGTTCTACCTGCGGCGGGGAGCTCTTAACTCCTTAAATGGGCCGATCCGGGGCGATCCGGATTAGTCAGCTGGACAAAATCCAACTGGATACCGGCGGTTTATACAAAAAAAAAAAAAGAAATCATACAATGAAAATTATTTTTTTTAAAAAAAGGAAAACTGAAAAGCTGATACCAAAAGTTCAGGTAAGCAACCAACAAGAGCAGCAACGCACGGAAGCGACGGGAATCCCCCATGAATTGACGCTGTCTCCCTTTTTCAGGGGAAGAAGACTACCTGCAAGTGCTTTTTGAAAACTGTAACATTCTTTAAGCTTAGGCATGCCAAAAAGTTTCCTTGCTCTCTACTCTCTAATCTGATCTTCTCAATCTTTGCTGGCGTCAGTAACTGAGGTGTGGGACTAATACCCGAGTAAGAAAAATTCTCCCGTTTTCCACGCACCGAAGGACCTCCATTACAGCTATACCAGAAGAATTGCCAGAGCTGAATCTGCTCAACCAACCTGATTAGCATCGAAAAGATAAGACAAGACATGACATGGGGCCATAAAGGTATGCCTGCAACATCTGATACCGACGGTCGGGGATGAATTTAACACCGGAAGCCAACATTTGTTTATTCATGAAGACAGATACAACCATATAACAATCTGAAGAATTACGTTCCCACCAAGGATTCCTCAAGAAACGCTATCTGAAAAGTTATGAGAGGAAAAAATAATCCTGTTTGACTGATATGTGTCCAGGGAGGAGAATCAAGAGTTGTGCATCAAGATTAAAGCATCAGGAATTTGGCTCGCAGCTTTTCTCCTCCTTGGGTGGAGCCAATTGCCTGCAGAGCCTGGAGTTTGCCCATGGATCCAAGGACGGCCTCTGCAGAGGTTGTGGAGCGGGTGGTCTTGACTGTCTAAGTTCGTTTTCCCTGTCAATAAACCCGTTTAAATATATAAATAAAGCAATCAGGAAAGCTGACTAACATCATTGAGAACTTCAAGAATGATAGCAGATCATTCCTACTGCTCCTCCCCTTTTCTGCCAAGTAAATAAGAAGTTCCATTCAGATAAGTTAGTACAGTGGACAAATTCAATGTTACCTTTAAATTCTATGCAGGATTCGGTTCTCATCAGTCGTCCTTACAGCTCCTATTAATATGACATGTGGTCCAAAACGATGCCTAAGGTGTTGGTGACGAACAGGCATACCATTCTTCTATTTGTTTCGCTGAGCAAGTGAAGAAATTTAGGATCGCTTCACTCCCACAAAATTCAAATTGACATTGGAAGAATTTTTAGAAATTGGAAGGTTATATAATCAGAGGCTAGACGCAGGCTGTCCTCTCGATGCAATGAAGAGGCATATTTTGCTAATTCCCACATTATAAAAATGTGACTCACTCAATATAAGCCATGGGAGCAGCATCACCAACTCGTATGTGTGTCCGAAGAAGTCTCGTGTATCCCCCAGCTCTATCTCTGAAATGACAAGCAGGAAACTGTGAGAGGATTTCACTTTATGAAACAGAGATGCTAAGGAATTTTTTCCGCAACTTCATGGTGCCTGCCAATGTAATCTTCTCGTTGCTAAAAAAGGAGAGAGAGAAAAAAAGGATTCATATGAGTTTACACTCACTTGTATCTATAAGCCAATTCAGTAAATAGCTTGTGAAGGACATCATCTCCACGCACAAAAGCAGCAGCATGCCTTGCCGCAGAAAGTGAACCCTGCAGCAATAAATAGTGCGAAAATGTAAGGTTATCTCCAAGCTTGGAGAATCAGGCATATCCATCAGACCAATATATGAAAGAAGATATAGTCACACATGAAGAAACTGCCGAGCAGTTAAATTTCCGATTATGACTCGTTCAAGAGAATATTATCAACTTCCCTTGACAAAGCACTAGAATGAGCAACAAGCTGAAATCGACTAGAGCCGGCAGCTCATATGCCAATTACACAGTTTTGCATCATGATTTTATTCCATCCCCACCTCAACACCCCCAATCAAATTTGAGGGAAATTAGACCAACCCGATTCTCATGTGAAATATAAATTGCCAGCTGTAAGAAACCGGTTCCATACCTCCTTTCAAAGCTGCACCATATTATCCACAAGTCGCCTTACCTCTTTTGCCTGCAGATATACGACCAAGCATTAACACCGAAAGATTTGTTTCATTCTAATGTATATGCTTCAGTCAGAACCAATTCTAGCTCAGTGAGTTTACTAGATTAACGAGCCATGAAACAATCGAACAAAAAAAATCACTGAACTACGCTGAAGAAGGCCCATTTCCACAATTTCTTTCTCACAAAATTGCAATCTCACTCAGTCGACTAGATTCATTAATTATGATCGGAAGTCTCATCTATATCACTCCCATAATTCCGCAATACAGCGGCAACCCCCAGGAGAATAGCAAGCCACCTTAGCAACAGTTGTTTCGATTCTCTCGTGCTTCACCAACTGAGAAACCATGGTCCTGCTCAACGACAACACCGTTAGAACAAATACTACAATTCAGAAATCTTCTGCGTACGATCAAAACTGTTTCAAGATAAAGAGTTTAACCGATGAAGAAAACAAAAAGAAAATCCAGAAAATCAATCGGATCGGTGAAGTGAGTGCCGCCTGTACCTGAGCAGGGACATCCTGTGACCCGTGGGCCTACCGAGCTTCCTGAACTTCGTCATTTCTAGAGAGAGGGGGGGACGTAAGTTAGAGCGAGAGAGCTTTGGGCTCTGCCGACGGAGAAAGACCGAGGAAAAACCTCGACACCCAGACTCAGCAGCTCAGGAGGGCTTATGGTGGTCGCTAGGCTGAGACCAGAGGGGTGAGGGACCACTCCCCCCCCCCGCCTTTTCGTGATGGGCCGGGCCCATGAAATGTAAAACCGGGCTTCCAGTAATGGGCTACGGGCGGGCCCACGTTCTTGGTCTACCCGTCCGCTCCCCCTACCACTCCAATGGATCCTACAAGAGACGGGAGCGGATGACAAGGTCAATTGTTCGAACTAAGGAGGGCACATTGGTAATTAACTCGCAAATCGACGATAAATACACAGAAGTTCCTTATGGTATCGAAACCCCGGTTTGGAGGGCGCAGCTGATGCTTCACGTTTCTAATGCGCCCGAAATGGCTACTTCTTGATGCTTCACTGATACCAAAAAGCTCATTAATACGAAATTAAGAACTCTTGATTCCAAATTAAGAGTAATAAAACGTGGCTGCTAAAGATTGACGGGAATATCTACCTGCATGCACGTCATCATTTTCTTCAGGGATTAAGAGTTTGATTGCACGACATATGCCTTCTGGGTTTTATTCAGAATGGCAATTGATGCAACAAGTGAACTTACGAGGCACTCTCAAGCCCTCAAGCATTAAATTCAAGAAACAGAATGAGAGTGCAAAATATTTATTCAGAGTAATGAGAGAGAGAGAGAGAGAGAGGGGGGGGGAGGGGGGGAATCAATCAATGTAATACATTTAATTATATAGAATTTCAAATTATATGTTTAAACTTTCAACATTAAATATTATAAATTTTAAAATAAATTATTTAATTATATATATTTGATTTTGTAATATATTTAAGTTATAAATTTAATAATTTATTAATATTATATTTAATGGATCACATGACATGATATGTTAGTATAATTTTCTTTACATCGGCTGAATTTTATTTTGTTGGCACACCGTGTCAATAATTTATCGACATATCATTATACCATATCAATAAATAAAGTCATGTTAGCGTATTATTAGAATTAAGATTTAAGTGTATTACAAAATTAAATATATACTATTAAAAGAATTATTTTAAAATATTTATAATTTAAGTGTTAAAATGAGTAAGTATATAAAATTTTATTATAATTATCTTCATTTAATTATTATGAAGACATGTTACAAGTCGGCATATTGAGGGCCATCTTTTGAGAGAATTAAACTAATGAACCAAAGGCAGTTCTTTATGAATTAAGGCATTCTTAATTCTGCCACTCATCCATTAAAGACATCCAATCACTACTATCATGGCTGTCCAAGTGACGTCAAGAAATGTTGCACAATATAATGCACATATGTCTGTGTATATATATATTATGAACTACTTGATCATTTTTGTGAACCGTGTCTCGTGATACATAAGAATGTGATCTTAGATCCGATCAAGAACAAACATGGCGTAGAGAAAGTGTTCGATGGACTAGCCCGCAATATATCTACAGTCCGACAAAAAGGCATGCTTCCTGTTGGTTGATTTATATTATATATATATATATATATATACAAACAAGATCATGGTGAGGTAGCGTGGGTCCTATGTTAATGAGGAATCATCAAGACAAAATGTGTCAGCGTTTGGTGGCCATGGTAATGTTGTCAGCCGCTCTGCCACCTGATTTTGGTGAATATGTAGAGTGGGTTATTACAACCAGCCCATCACTCGTTATCCAACTGCTTATCATCCTTTTCAACAAGTTTTTTTTTCCAAGTAATGATGATGTTGTATTGTAAAATTATAAGAAAAAATTATTGATTATAAGATAATTGTATACCATAATTTCTTAGCTTATATTTTTAGATGTAAATAAATATGATATCTTATAAATTTACAACGAATTTAATATAGTATAAGAGACGGTGCGCTTCTACTTACTTCGCTCGACTCTAGTTTGAAGGTCGAGTTCGTAATCAGTTGATATAAGATCGAATACATAATAAAATTGTCCAGCCTGTAGTCAGTTATTATCCTCATTCGAAACCGAAAGAAAAATATCCTGATCGTAAACGGTTGCCGAGGGAGGGTACGTATTTAATGACACGTGATAAAGTAGACAATGTTATCATGTGATGGTGGATGTAGATAACATGATTTGAAATAGGAAAATTAAGAGAAAAGTTACGAATTTACAGGAAAATTGTGTGCCGCCACCACCACCTATTAATTTAAATTTTTACGTGGAAACGGATCCGATCCCTTATGAACTCGTAACGAATTTAATATTCTTGGATTCGAATTTTGTTAGGGTGAGGACTTATATAATTATGAGAATTTTATGTGTTAGTGGTAGGGAAAAACGGCTAAATGGTCGGAGGTCCATTGGACTCCGAAATAGCAAATGGTTCATCAGATGGAAAAAGGAAGTCATGCAAGAATAACCAAACTCAAGGAAAACTGGAAAAGGAAAATGGATAAATAATCAAAATAATCAAAATCATATAATATTTTCAAGATTTTCTGAGTTAATGATGCCCCTAATCAAGAAGTGATGACTCCGGTTGCCCTCATATTACCAGCCTTGGATGGAAGTGCCCTCTTGTCATCCATTTCTAAAGTAGGTAAGGTTCTACTAGTGACAGTTTCGATCTCGTCTCCGGTCGAAAATTTTCACGTGATCATGCGATCGTGATGTACTTGGGCTCAGCCCACAGGTTAGTCGGTGCTTCGGGTCCCTTTGACAATTAAGGTAATAAATAACCAAAATAAGAACATTTCGTGCAAATTACATCCATAAAATTGATCAGAAAGAATAAGAATAAAAATAAAATCCACCGTACGAGAACGTAAAAATGGGACGCGCAAGCGAGCTGTCCTTTCGCTGTCTTGTCTACGTCGCTGACTGGCCTAGTTCTTGAGATTCACAATTGTTAGATTCTCTATAATGATGCAAAGGCATTCACGAAGCGAAGCGAAGCAAAGCAAGCGTCGGATAATAACATGTTTGCGCCCTCGGAAGAGACCGTGTCATTTTTGCTTGGTCTGGTCCCCTTCGCTTCGTGCCCATAGAGATCTCTGCCCATGAAACTTACTAGCCGCAACCACAGACAGTACGACAGGTGAGGAAAGAAAAAAATTATGATTTTGTCCAAATTTAAAAAATTTATGGAGTCGATTATCATAATTATTCATAAAATTATTATAGTAAGTGGATATATATTCTAACACGTAAATTCACTTGAATACATCAATTTTTATAATATTTATATGTCCGATAAGAATGAATACTTTATTATTTTTAAAAAATAAATATCTTTCAATATTATTAATTTATTTTATTATGTATATAATAATATATGATGATGCTAATAAGCGTGCCTCCATTAAAAGAGCAGATTCTTTTCCCCTTTCTTTGGTGTCAGCTGTTTTTTCGAATGCCCACTGGTTTTGCTCCCTCCCTCCATTATTTTACCGAAACTCCGAATCATTAAAATATATGATAATATTTATTTATTTTTTTTAAAAAAAAATTAACGGATGATGATGATATCTTGTGGGGGTTTTTTTTAATTGAATTAATACCTCTTGTGGTTAAGGATATATATATATATATATATATATAGTAATATGATCGCGTCTATGGTTCTGTGCTTCGTGGTCTCTTGGATCAAACAGAACATATCTAGCTACCATTAAGCTGGGATGCATCATCATATATATTATATATATCAACGGTTGGAGACCAACTCATTCACATGTACTATGATTTTTTAAAGTGAGGCACTACAATTAGTTATAAAATTCAAGTTGTTCGATTAGTTGAATTATTGAACTATATCTTTTTAAAAATATTTAAATTATTGTAAATATTTTTTAAATATTAAAAAATAAGTTAGATGTAGGTTATTTTCCTTTTGTGTAGCATATTTCCTACTAATTCATGTTAGATTTCACCATAAATAAATAGATTAGTCCTAATTTTGTATATTTAATTAAAATTTTCATGGTTATAATATTTTCCTTTTATTTTTTTATGTATTTAGATATGGTTTTTATTTGGTTTATACTCAATTTTGTTAATTTTTCATGATTTTAAAAAATGGTTTGAACCGATTATCCAAACCATATAACCGGTTCGAGACAATTTAGTTCAATGGTTGTGTAATGGTTATGATTATGGGAGAATAGTGGTTGAAGTGAACCGAACCATATTATGCATCCCTAGCCGAGTATTAGCACCTAAACCTCATATAATACTAAATAATTGCAACATTCTATGTAAATGCGACGCATATTCAGATTCCATACTAGCACTTACGTAGTGACATTCGGCCGTAAGAAGAACAAAATCGAGTGTCGACGGTCTGAAGAGGTGACTTGGTACGTTAATGTCACTCTTGACCTGGTAAGTCTTCTGACTGCAGAAACTCCTTGCATCTGTCGGTTCCTCTCTCTCGGCGATCATGTATGGCTGTTGACCATACGATCGAGAGCGTCACTCACTGGAGAGTCTTCACAGAGACAGATTTATAGGTTGAACATTAACCCACCAAGCAGCAGCGCAATGATTTGTTGTTGAACATCGCGACAGGGAGTGTACCACAACATCCATCCTGGATTTGGCCCTGCCCACTCCATGCAATTCGTGAGGTTGCTGTAGTGATAGTCCGACAGATGAGAGACGCGATAGAACGCCGTTTGTATAAGATTTCAGTTTGTGAATGTGTTTGCATGGTTGCACAAGTAGGAAGCCATGTGCTCAGGGTGATCTAATAGCGATACGAGGGATCTTTACTCGTTCTAAATTCCGATGAAACACTAGACTGTCCCTGTTCATCTATTTCCCTCACTCACCGGGTTCAACTATCTTCTGATCGACTCTTTATGACCCAAACAAGACCCGTATATGGAACCTGTGAATCCAAAAGATCAATGTTGTTATTACCATTCCTCATTAGCACGCAAGAAGAGGATGGATTCCTCAGTCCTCACCGCACTTCCACAAAGCTAAAACCTCAGAACCAAAAGAAAGAACACAAACGGCCAGAACTTGGCAGCTTCCTCCTTTAACTCGTCCGTCCCTCGCAAGGATGCCAAAAACAAAGTACTTAGCAGCAATTGATGCTCATGTTAGAGAATTCAGAAGACAGAGCAGACCCATCCCTCCTCTTCCCCTTCAACCCAACGCCATTAGTGGGACCAGCAGCAGCCCACAACATCTTGCTCTTGATTGCTTTGCCGTGATCATTGCTGTGGTTCCTCTCCGAAGATGAAGAAGAGGGAGCTGGTGATGATATCCTGCATCTGACGGGGGAGAGCCACTTGGACTGCATGTAGGTGGCGGTCCTCCATGGAGGGAAGTGGAGGCCCCTCTCCTTGAGGGACTGCTTGGCTGCAGAGCACAGGATTGAGATTATGCTGTTGAGTTTCGACTCGCTCCCGACGAACACCGTAGGGAGGATGTCAGTCAACTCCTTATATGTCCTCGTCGGCCTTGCCACCTCGAACTGGGACTTGAAGTCGATGTCCACGATCAGTCTGCGATGTTCTCCTTGCCTGTTGTCACCTCGAGTCAGGACATCGATGTACTCGTAATCGCCTGTTGAAATAATTCAGATACTACTGAATCAGTGAGGAAGGGGTCATAAACATGAGAAGTCTGTAAATTTCATGGTCGAAGGACTGCAGTGAAAGCAAGACTCATAATGATGAACCCACCACCAGGACAGCTCAAGGAGGTGACCCAAGAGGTTTGGCACAGAGAGGCGAGGTAGCCCTCGATTTGCAGGCCAAGAACAAGCCACTTCTTCAGCCCACTGCTCGCATGATGATCCCTGAAGCTTGAGCTTGATCCCTTCCTCATCCTCCTCCTCCTCCTCCTCCACATGTGCTTCATGACAGTCTCCAGAACCTCCGCCTCTGCCCCTGTCTCTTCCTCCTCCAGTATTTCCTAATCAAACAGAACATACAGCAAAAAAATCATTTCCCAAGCTTAAAGCCCCGGAAACAGACGCCACCCACCCGTATCATGTAATTGCTTAAAGACATACCCTTAAGGCCAGGTACTTGGAATGGTGGTCATCGCTGGACGAGGATGGAGAGAAAAAAGAGCCGTTGGCAGCAGCATGTGATGGTGTTGACGATGATGATGAGTCTGATTCAATGAACTCCTGGACCATTTGAACCAGCCTTTCGTCATCTTCCAGGGTGATGTCCATCCCTGTACCCCTCCTCTGAGAATGGTCTATCAGTAAGACGTGTATGTGTACGTTCTTTGTTTTTTCATTGAGTTTGAAAGAGGAGGTTGGTTTGATCTGTTTCATACATGAAAGGGCGAGGCAGAGGGAGGGGGAGAGATTTCTGTTGTGGATGGATGATGGATGAAGGGCATATCCTCTTTATATACCCTTAATCTCCATAAACGGGCGGTGCAGAGAAATTACTCAATCGCAGGTGTCTCTGATGGAAGGGAATGGGATGGTGACAGGTGAGGTCATGATAAGACCATTTCTCAAAACCGAGGAACAGTAAAGCTGGGTGAAACAGCAATGTCTGATATTGTGTGGGTGGATAAGTCATATTTGAAAGATTAACTCACTTAAATTTGAATTAATAAAAATTATTGAATCGCTTGAGTATTAAAAAAAATTGTCTGTAGTGTAAGTGAGGACGTAATCTTGTCCCAGCCTCATAATTTAGGACGGCCAGCCAATCACCCCCAAATTGGGAAAGAAAAAGAAAAAGGAAAGAAAATGATGGGGGAAGGTACCCGGTGGGTGGATGAGGGAAGGGAATATTAGATGAGAATATCCTCTGTCTGTGGTTTTCTTCTAAGAGGCCTTCGAGGACGATGCTGTCTTTCGTTCTTCAAGCATTGAGACCGTAAGGAAAGTTGCTTCGAAACATCAAACTCTTATCTATCGCACGTGTAGCAATTCTCCAGGGGAGGCTCAGTGTCCCCGTCCGATGTGAAGGAAGGAGCCGCGCTCTATCGGCAGCAGACAGTTGGACGATCATCTAACTTCAGATCGAAATAAAGCGTTGTTTCTGGATCACTGTAGAAGCTCGAGAAAGTATTAAAAAAAAAAGAGAGAGGAGGAAATGGGGAATGGGAATCCTAGTCGGACCCTTTGCCGCTGGATTTCTAAATCGTAGAACGGTGCCCATCATGGTGTCAGCGAGGGGGCAAGGTTTGTCCTTCTTGATTTGGACCCTTTCTTTTTTATGGTGATTGAGATGGGAACGTTTTCTGTGGGCTACGGTTGGACATGAACCATTATTCCGACTGCTCGTGCATTCAGATAATACCGAATTTATGATCACCTGCGACAAGCCCGTTCGTTGAGTGTAGTAAGGTACGCAAGTCTTCTAGGATCGGCTGACGATTTATTATTAGTGCAGACTGCAGAGGAAACGTTGCCGGTTTCCGGCCTACAGGACAGTCCTTAGAGGAAGCGGTCCTGGGCTTCGGACACGTGGGCGTGTCGATGCCCCAATACTTATCTCGAAATATTACTTTAAAAAGAGAGGGGAAGAGAGCTAGGGAAACCAGGCACAATCCAGAACAAGTTACCTCAAACCTGAGTCGATTGCACGTTGTCGACTTGATGACAGTTGCACACGGTACACGAGCTCTGGTAACAGCTCCCATTGAAGATGCAGTGGATAAAACAGGTCAAAGTTTATTCATTCCCTTGTCGGCCAATTGAGTTCACTGGAATTTCGACCCTACCAAGTCTCACAGTGGAACTCCCCTGCAGCTCCCTCCCGTCCCGTCAGATTCTGATTTCTATACCTTCCTTCAGTAGGTGCTCCTTCACGGATTGAATGGGAACCTGTCGCCATGAAATATTTTATTCAAGTGAATGCCAGGAGTACAACCGATTCAATTGGAATGCGTCAATTGAAACGGCTTCTGAAGGAAACAAAATGCAAGACTCCAGTGGTCATCAAAATTAATCGGGTTTCTGGTTGTTAGTGAAGGTGTCATTTAGTCGAGGCATACCTCTTTCCGATGGAAAATTCCTGCCGCAAGAGCCGCAGATGCATTTGTCTTGCGGAATACCTCAGAGAAATGCTCAGCTGCTCCGGCTCCACTGCTTGCAATTACAGGGATGCTCACGGCATTGGAGATCAACTTTACTAGATCAATGTCGAACCCCTTCCCTTGACCTGCAAGTGATCAAGTAACTCGATCATGGGAGCAGCTTGGCACAACAATTGAAAACAATCAAATCCAAATGCAATCCATGAAGCAAATTCAATCACTGAGCTTAATCTCTGTCAAAATATAATATGATAAATCTCTCTTCTTAGCATTAATAATTGGCCTTGAAGATAACCACAAACAAGACAAGAAAACAGATATTCAGACCAACAGTGGGTCCAAAGCCATATCATTTACATTGGGTTAAATTGTAAAAGCCAAGGGAATTTTACATGCTAACTTACTAGTCCCTAAAGTTATATGTACATAGATGGCTCGTTCACCAAAACCCAACCTGAAGAGTCTGCTCACTCTACAACTCAACAGAAAATTATGTTGTCCAACATCAGGAGTTAAATTTCCATTTTTCTTAGCCTCAAATTGTAAATTGTATTGATTAGATTCACAAATACCTTCAAGTCTAACTTGCTTATGTAATAACATAGCGGAAAAATAGTGTATAGTCTAACTGAAGAAAGAGAACGCAATAAGCAACATGAGGACCATTACCATCACAATCAATGCAATTCAATAATATTTCTCCAGCACCCAGATCTTCAACAGCCTTTGCAAGCTCATATGCTCCAATTGGTCGACCTTCTCGTCCACCTTTAACCTTTTGGAAACAACAAACAGCTATTCAACCACAGGCTTGTAGAAAGTTCCTAGAAACGTTCAACATAAAATAAGGTCGATGATAGTCCTCATGGCCTTTACTATCTTTACCCATAGTATCATCATTTTCAAGTTCATCATGATTTTCATCTAATTTCCCCAACAGTTCCACAATGCACAACTAATTACTAATGTGAACAACCAAGACCAAATGATATAACATAATTCGATTACTCCGTAAGTGGACAGAAAGATAGCCACTTGAAAGTTGAATATGCTCACCGTGCATTGGTACCAGGCGTATTCCTCTCCATTTGGACCTGAAAACAAGAAGAAAAATGAATGCTACAACTTCCAAGTTTATGTCAGATCATTTCTATCCTGTGTTAAGGATCTAATGAAGTACATCAATCAGCAAATATAATAGAAACTCTTGGTACCAAGAGAGTCCAAGGATCAAGATAAGTGAAGCAAAAGACAAATGGATTTATCAAGTAATTTGATGCTATAAACCAGCCCGAATTACAAATTCTCTACTTTCCTCTGGGAATAGTTGCTGCATGCTTTCTTAGTTTATTTGGAGACAGACCTCCACTTTTGTTTTTTATTGAGCTCACACAAAGACAAGCTTTGAGACTACCTATGTGAAGAAAAATGTAGAAATGAATTTATTTTAATCAGGATTTGATAAGTCATCCACATCCTGTCTTTCTTTCTTTCTTTCTTTCTTTTTTCTTGGAAAGGTGATATCCTGTCTTACTGAGAAACAGCCAATCAGGTAAATAAAGTCACTTTTGGTACAAAAGAATAAGGTGGAACGGGATGGAATGCATTTCTACAAGAAAATGCAATGCTATACATGAGAAAATTAAAAAGTCCATTATAACGGAATGCACATCACAACTTTCATTAGGGCAAGCAAGTATTTGAAGAATAAAATGCTTATTAAATTCCATTCCATTCAATCACGTATTAAACACACCCTAAAAGTAAAAGATACCTATACCTGGGTTTGCCACCCTAGTTGATTTGAACTTCACATCTGCTGGACTATGGATGTAAACTCTACGAGGATCAATACTAACAACCACAGCCTGTAAAGAAAGACAGAATGGTCACAGTACTAGATTTTTTTTTTCAAATCTAGTAAACACCAACCACAAAATCAATATTTCTCACATAAATGTGAAAAACCCTCTCAGGTAAATCAGTCAAGGAACTTGAGAAGGTCCCATATCAACAGAATTTGAATAAAATAATATGCTCTTATTTGCAGAAAGGAGATAAAATGGATAGAGAGCTACTGACTCAGTAACAAAATTTCACATGCTTACCTGGTTCCCATATACTCTAGATATCTGCTCCAAGCTGCTCTTTCCAGTCTTTACCTGTAAGAGATACTCCAAAATAATGAGAAAAAAACAATACTAGGAATCTAATAGTGAATTTGATAGATTAATGAATAACATACTCCAGTTCTTAGGAATTCTTCTGCAGCATATACTGCATCACTCCCTATAGAAATCTTATCAGCTCCAGATCTAAAATACTCTGCGGCCACTTCTAGACTAGAATAGTACCTGAAAAACAATTATTTAGTACATCTCTTTAATATAATATGAATCTGAAAGGCTGAATATAATTTGGTGTGAGCACCTCGTAGCCTAATCAATACCATCACGATTGATACAGATAAATATAACAAAAGCCATGAACTATCAAAAGTTGCTGAAGCAACAATATTGACCAGGGAATGTTTCTCAAGTCACTGGAGAACCAATCTGCCTACCTGCCATTTGCATCTGTAAAATCTCTAATTCCACCTCCAACTGTCAAT
Organism: Sonneratia alba; assembly: GCA_900174645.1. NCBI lineage: Eukaryota > Viridiplantae > Streptophyta > Magnoliopsida > Myrtales > Lythraceae > Sonneratia > Sonneratia alba. The sequence continues at coordinate 5,584,775 of FWPY01000028.1, read as the reverse complement.
GGTACAAAAACATTTTCTGAAGTGTATCTCAGTACCTACACAGAGAGATGCCAGTATCAAATTGGAGATTACAAACTCTATCATTGAGTAAACTTAATCCTGTACTGTGATATGTCCAAATGGCAAGTTTCCTAAAGCAACTCTTTAATAAAACATGCTATGCAGACCTGCAGCATTGGTAAGTCACCTAAAGGAAAGTCCCGGAAGCCAGTAATGTTAAGAAAACTGACCTGCAATTAGACATGAGAAGACAAATCTGGTTATGCTAGTTAGAAGAAACCATAAGTGCTAAAAATGAAAATTGAGTTAACGAACTTTACTTCATCAGCCCCATCCTTATAGTACTGTCCAGCAAGGTCAACTGGTTTGCCCAGGTTCCTCACCTGAACATAAAAAGAAGAAGAAGAAGAAGAAGCAATAGAAGTCACAAAATAGAATCATCACTTGCTTCAGAGAAACAGATATTGACAATATGGTAACCAATGCAATGCAATCAGGTAGAGGTATAAAGTTATGGGCAACACAGAATACGGTGATTCCCACTACATGGAATTCTCAGCTCAACCATTTAGATGCTTCTGCTTAACATATTAGTGCTAAAAGCACAAGATAGAGAACCTTGAGGCTAAAGGAAATGCAGATTCTGAGAGGCCAGGAGATGACAGGGCAGCAGGTTGCACTCCCTCACTCATGAAAAATTATGCTAGACAAATCGATCCCACTAGGCCTCACCACAGCACTTTTCCAGTTAGCAGTTCCTTGTCTATTTTCACTTCTGATTTAACTTTCTTGACAATCTTTTTTAATTTTGGGTGCTACGCTTGGCTGGATCATAAAAAATCATATTTTTCTTTTGGACTGGCTGTTATTATGTCTTCAATGATGACCAGCTAAATTAGACAAAAGGATGGTAGTTTTCATACCTCATTCCCCTCTGTGTTCTCTCTTACATCATACTGATCTCCTTTGGTTACAACAAGATCTCCCTTATCATTAGTTCTCACATCTAGGCATGCAATCACCTGAAATTTGCCAAAAATACATGGTTCAAACCATCAATTGGCCAACCAATTAAAGAAGAGAGGACATGCATTACTCTCCACAAAACTATACAACTCAAACAGAAGTTGTTCAAAAGAAACATACCATTCATAACAAAGACCAAAAAGAATCAAATTTAAGGTATACCAACCCTTTTTGCAAGCTTTGAAGCCTTTCCTTCATCAGGCTTCTGTCTTCATAGAAACATTGAGATATTAGATGATTGGATATGTATGACACTTAGTGATATATTCTACATTGGTAAAGTGAAGAGTACAAGGAATACCTTTGACACACTTGACTTTGGAGACAAGAACCCTCTCAATACTGAAAGCCCAACGTCTGAAACATTTCATCCCAAGATAATTTTTAAAAAAAGACTGATTAAATGATCCCAGAAAAAAAGTACCTTGATTAAATACACTTAAAACATACCTATCACTGTAGATCCTCTAAATACCAAAATCAGATCAGAAACAGTAAGATGACCATTGAATCAGGAGAAACTAACAGTGCACCTATAAAATTCTCCATAAACTTTCCATGCCTCTCCCTAATGTCCCTAAACTTGCCAGATCCTGGGCTCTGGATCATTTCCCACCTTATCCAAGAGACTCTACTTGTATATGGGAATAAGGAAGAGAGGGTGATATCTTACCCCTATTACCTCACTGACTAAATCAAACTTCTAGCAAAGAAAAACCGATACATCTCTGTCTATATTATATACATATATATCATACCTCCACTCTTCTCCGGGTGAAACTGAACAGCATGCACATTTCCCCTTCCCACAGAAGCAATAAAATCATCTCCATAACTGCATGTAGAGGAGACCCATTCCATATTGTCTTCTGACTATCCAAATTCCAAACAACAGAAAATTGGAGGTGAAAAACTAACCCATACATCAGAACATGAAATAGCTAACAAAAAATAAAGCAAAAATGAAGAAAACAAAACAGATGTATAAAAAAATGTAAAAAAAGGGGAATTTAGGAGCAAAATACTGGTATCGCACGGTAGGAGTGAACAAAGTAGACATGGTGATTTCCAACATCATCTAAAATTCCAGAGCCTTCCCTGACTTTCAAGGCATTCCATCCAATATGGGGCACTTGCAAGCCATTTGATGAATCGAAACGATCAACCACTCCAGGGATTACACCAAGACCATTTACTGACACACCCATGAATATTATTAATTGGATATAGCCCAAGTAGTACAAAACACATTTCAAATGATATCACCACAATTATATTTCTTCTCCCAGTTTCTACCAATAAAATTCATCGTCCCAACCTCCGAACAAGAAGCAAAGAAAGGAAGAAAAAGCAAGCTATCAGTAATGGCCAGCAACTATGGAGAGGACCAAGGAATTCACTTCAATTGAAAAAACTTTACATTTAGCAGTAAGTATGAAGTTGCCAATGATTTCACCATGAAACTTCATCATTAGCAAGTGATAGAGAAATAGAATAATAAGAACTGACCTTGTCCATTCTCCTTACTGTACTCAAACAGTAGCTGCAGGCCCAAACAAATGCCTAGGAATGGGCGATCTTCTTTGACATAAGCTCGGAGAGCTTCAGTAAGCCTAAGATGGTTCACACGTGCCCAAGGTAAATAACAAACACAAATATATATATATATATAAGATGAAGGTATAAACAGCTAAATAAGCTGAGAGGTAAAGGCCAGTCCATTGTATGAGGTTGCTACTTCATGTTTAGGGAGGATAAAATACAAAAAGCCAACCACTAAAATATGGATGCCAGTTTCGTGGCTTCATCATGTGCCGCAATATTTCGCTATCTGTTAAGAGAGCTCAGCAAACCTAACCTAACAGTGAAGGAGATATCAAAAGCACTCACTAACAGCACATGTACATTTCGCAAAAAGTTATCCAACAGATGGAGAATGAAATGAAGAATAGCCCTTCGAGCACTTAATAAATGAACAGACAACAAAAGAAGCAATGTAAAAGGTGTTGCTCCTTCTTAAGCTAACAGTCTAACTGTATACTCGCGAAACTGATGAAAAACAAGTCACCGAGTTCGCACCCTTTCTCATTCAGTACATCCATCATGGAAGCAAAAGCCCCAACACCAGGGAATATTAGGCGGTTCGCATTCAAAATATCTTCAGGAGTTTGAACCTAACAGTATTCAAAAGAAAACATCACGAGTTCGTAACTAGAGGATTTGGTTGTGTTGCAGTATACCAATCGATCAGAAACAAAATAGGAAGTGAAGAGAAGCCACAAGCGTACATCTTTAATGTTGAAACCCAGGTAGCGAATCGCATTCCGCACACTACGAACATTTCCGGCTCCATAGTCGAGCAGCGTCACCACTGTTCCCACCAAATTATAAACGAAGGACGATATGCAGTCAAATTATTCATTCAATCACTCACGAGAACCATAGTGTGTACTAGACTCTTCGATCGACGAACACAAGAAGAACATAGAAAGAGCGGGAGACAGAGATGGAGAGAGAAGAGAAAGTGGACCGGAATCTCCATTGGAGGTGGCGCGCACGGAGAGGCTCCTACTTCTAGGAGGCTTGAATTTGAGGCCGAGGCCGAGGCCTCCGTCTATGCGGCGAAGGAAGAGGAGAGACTGAGCAGTCGAAGAGGAGAATGAGAGCGGCGACGGAGGAGAGTACACGGAGGAACCAAATGGAGACGCCTCCATAGCAGAGCCGCCACACGCAGCTGAGAGAGAGAGACAGGAGCAAATGTTCTGCTCGGTTCGGCCCCTCTACAAAAGAGGAAAGGAAAGTTCCTGTGAGTAGCGAAATACGACGTCGACTAAGTCGTAAGGTTTGACTTTCGTCCTCCACATCATCATCAGGTGACCCAAACAAAAGGAAACGGCGGGCGTTGGATCGGGGGGATTTCGGGTCGGGCCTCTAGTCCGGGACTACACTTCGGCCCGTTTGTGGCCAGCAACCCGGACCTATAACCCGCCCATTAAAATTCTAGCAGCCCAGCCCCACATCGAGCTCGTTCCACCTCTATTGATTGGCCGATAGTTTTGAGATGTCTTGCTCAAACTAGGCCGTGGATTCAATCTTGTGATGAAGAGGTTTCTATTTGGACTTTGACACACCCTCCAGGCTAAGATAGAGAAGTGCTCGGGACTACTATTTTTATGGAACTTTTACATGGATGGAATTATAAATTTTGTTCGTGGATAATAATCAAGGAAAACTGAAAAAATGACCAAAAAATATATCCTAGTGGATGAAATAATATAAATGAATAACAAAATTATTAAAATTTAGATAATATCCCATAGAATTTTTACATGCTCACTGGATGCGAATGCCCCTCTTCCCTTACGCCGAAAATCACACGTACCGCTCACTCCTCACTTCAAACTTCAATTCGACTTGACTCTGAGCTTGAGTGGGCACATGCTAATGCCCACCTTTAGCAACAATTTTGAGCTAAGGATCATTTGACATCAACAAGAGAGAAACCAGCTCGAGCTCGAATACTGTACACAACCAGGGACAGACAATCTGGAGCCAAATGAGGATACTTGAACTTAAAATGAAATCCGATCAAATGGAATTCTCTTGTATAAAGAAATGTTCCAAGACATGAAAGAGGCCTGTAACTGTTCTTGATCTTCTAATTACATGAATAAGACCAACTGTATCTCATGCATAAATTTTCTGCTGTACCTAAACCTTTTTAGGTATCTAAAGTAGCTACAAGTTCCCTCTTCTATCTCTACTCAATAAGCTACCGAATAATCAGACTCTGCAGCAATAAGTGATCTGTGCAAAACAAAATTACCACCAAACAATGATTCATAGGATCCTCAAAGATGACAGCTCTTCTAGGAACATTGATCATGGATGGTATTTTTCCTAGATGAAGTGGTGAGTAGGGTAAGCATGCTCGTATCCATTGTAGTCATAATATAGCCTCTCCCCCTCAGCAATATCGTGAGTAGCAACTAAAAATACCCGGCATTCACCATTCACATTGTACCTCACACACTTGCAGTTCTGCTTCTTCTTACCATCACTGCACAAAAAGGGCAATGAAGAGATCTTGACTCATATTAAACTTTTCGATGAACAAGCAGAGAGATAACTAAGATGCCTTACACGGTGTGGTTATTGATCCCATTGATGAAACGAGCAATGTTTCCACGTTTATCAGGGCAAATGACAAGACTCTTAGATGGATCATTCGCCAAGAGTAGGGTCATGATGCCATCACAGTCATCATTCTTCCTGTTCTCAAGGAAATCTACATCACCTGTGTATTCTGTGATTAATGTCATATCCTTTATCAGGGCATCTGCCTCCACAGTGAAACTGTAAGAGAGGAAAAACACTGACATGTGAATGTCCATCTAGGTTTTAACAACCAAAATAGCAGTCAATTCAAGAAGCTAGAAGAGATTATCATCTATTACCCTTCACATGAATCAAAACGAACCATAAGAGGAGGACATAAGCCTCTCTTACACATAACCCTGCACTGCTCCACCGTTTCTATATCTTCTTTTGAGAGAACCTGATGAGACAAGAACCCTTGATTATAAGTATATAACTAATGTGCAGTGCCAACTCTAAAAAGGCAAAAAGGTTAAAACCCCATAAATTGAATATTTTGCAATTTCATCAGGTTGATATGGGTACACAAGACCTGCATGCCTCCCCTTTCAATTTTAGCTTGATTGGCAGATCGAGGAGCTAATCCAGGTGAGTAGTACAGATCATCACAAAACTCCATCTGTGATGCTGTCAAGGCAGAAGCAAGCGAACTCATCTCTTTCAGCCTCCGGCCACAATCTTCATGTGGAATGAATGGCAATAGTCTCCTCCGCTTCTTTGGAAATACTGGAGGGGCCCATCGTCTGCGACGCTTTCTAGAATCTAGGGAACAAGGTATTGTCTTACAGAAAATACCTATGAAGAGAAAAGTATGTCTTATTCTAGAAGACAATCCCACTTTTACTATGCTTTGCTTTAACAAAACAGAGAGATGTGTTAGAACACTCTTCCCCAGGTGCCTTTTTTGAAGGAAGCATGAAAACCTGTCTACACCAATCCGCAAAAAAAAAAAATTGATGAAAGCAAGTTTGATCAATGTTTGCTGCACAAAAATTTACTAATTCCAAGTTTCTGGAGCAGAAAATACTGAATCAAACAAGAATAGCTAATGCTATTTTTTTATGAATAAGAATAAGAATAAACTAGTGTAGATGGAGATAGTTAAGTTATACTGCAAGCTGTGAAAATAGTATGCATAGATAAACACAGCAAAATGCCTTTGAAATGCATCCGTGTCAGGGACAACTGAGTCGAATTTTTACCTTGAGGAGACAAGCATCCATCCTCAGCATCAGAACACTTCTGAATCCTAAAAAATTCAAAAATCTTCTTCTGTGAAAATCCTATAGGATCCAAAAACATTTTATAATCAGATTTTGAATTGTCTGTAATGAAAATACAAGAAGAAGAAGAACAACAAAAATATCTCACTAGAACAAAGTTTCCCCTACTTCTCACTCTTCTGTGTCCACAGCACTGAGGACAGACCCAAGATCCCAATGGAACCCTGACAACGATGGGCCTCAGGCATTTCATGTGGAATCCCTTATCGCATTTATCACACAGGAGAATCTCATCAGGCAGGTCACCAGAGCCACACTTCTCGCAGCTCACATCATTGTAATCGGCTCGTTCCGCCACAGTGTACTTAGCCACCGCCAAAATTTCTGTGATTGTCTTGTACTTCTTTCGGGGAATCGAAGATGGTGACATCAAACACGGGCTCAAGGATTTGGCCTAGTCTTCACAATTTTCCAAAATGTTACATTCAGAAACAATATAGTCTCTTAATGAGGTGACATTGTTTGAAACTGCTACAAGAAGTGAGGCAAAGCCACTCTAGAAAAGAAACCAGAATAGGAAACTGAGACTAACTCAGCAATAATCTGATATGATGTTCCCGAAATTAAGGCACACATCACAGTGATGCATCTGCGCGAAATTCGTACCAGCGTGATGTTGTTTCTCCTTGTAAGTAAGACATTATGCGGAAACATCAAGCAAATCATATTTCTAGGAAAATAACGTCATTTTAAGAAAATGATGTGCATACAATTCTTGAATACAGTGAATACACCAAATACATAGGGGCACTATGTTGTCATGAATGAATATCATGGTATAAACGACATGCATTACGTAAATAGATGCACTTAAAGAAAAGGAATAGAACGAAAGAGCAAAATCATAGCGCAAGCTCTGGTCCAAAGTCCATACAATGCCGAAATGGATTATCAGCGGAACAATCTCTTAAACCCTGCAAGAACCCTAATCCTTTTGAATAATAAAAAGAAAAAAAAAACAGACCTCCACCAAGTTCGCCTGGGCTCCCTCCGATCTCGCCGATTCCAATCGCATTGTACTGATCAGCAAAAACAGTGACGGGGGATCAATCGATTTAACAACGATCAGAACCATAACAGGCCGAAACAGTGAAGATGTCGCTTGAGAAAAAATAATAAATAATAAATAAAAGCAGAGAAGGATTTCGCAATGATAATGGAGCATTCGGAGAACCTCTGCGTGGAAACTCTGCCATCACTTGACCTCGGAAGCTTCCTGTCCTTCGTCATTGCTGGAAAGAGAGGGACGGGGACAGAGAGAGAGAGAGAGAGAGAGAGAGAGAGGAGGTGCGTTCTAGAGTGAAGAGGCTGTTGGTCTAGCTGACCAGGTGAACAGCGGGGAAAACGGAAAACGGAAAAAAATGATAAACAAAGAGGAAAAGCTCTGGTTTTTCCCTGTTTTCCCCGGAAAATGGAAAACCGTGAGAAAACATGTTTGCCGGACTACACGGAGTGAATCTTTTTTCAGGAAAATTTCGGGGAGAAATTCTGAGTTTACTCCTAAAAATACTATTGGATGTGATCAATCAAGCAAGAGATATGCACGATAAATACTAAACTCTTCCATATGATCTCCGAAGTCGGGTCGGTTTCTTCCGTCTTGTCCATGAATGGCATCGGGACGGGGGCCAACTAGTTTAGTGCTCACGAGCAGAGGGACTCAAGAGTGACCTATCATCCTCGGAATGGTGGCCTAGGGCCGGCGAGCGATGCCCGATGGAATGGTAGCTCGCGGAATGCTGTCCGTGCATCCTTGTCCATTTATCGTTATATGTTTCGCCCCGGTGGCCAACTGGGCAAAGAATTGATGGCAGCCGTTCGATTTTAATCGATTTCATATCACAATCAATTATAAAAAAAAAAAATAGCGTCCTTAACTAGCAAATGGTGAAACCAACGACCATTTCAAGGAGTAGTATGCGGACTAGAAATGTCTTGTTGGACCTCGCCACATTCAATAGCAATCAGCGTTTACCGTTACTATTCTACTTCACCATCAACGAACATGGATATATTATACTTGCAATAACCACTATACCCTCGTTCCTAGTTGGGGATTGAATTCATACAAGATTAGTTTTAGCAAAAAAAAAAAAACTCCGATAAAAAAATTTATTAAAATAGTTATAAAATTCAAAATTCTAAAAAGTATTAAAAAACCTTTAAGAAACTTAATTTTAAATTAAAAAAACCCTGAACTCCGGAAAAAGAACCTGAAAAAATAAACAATCCCCAAAAATTCTACTTATTCAAAAATAATAATAATATTGTAGAATTTATATTTGGTAATAAGAATTGAACAGATATTAGTTTCTAAATAAATGACTAGTTAAGTATTAAAAGATCATCTAATTATATATGAAAAAATAATTATTGATTGTTTTGTACCTAATATAGGATGGAAAATTATTATTATTATTATTATTATTATAAAGTTCAAAATCTGAAATTTAACTTGAGGAGAAGAGCGTATGAAACCGCATGAAACCAACCCAAGTTAGGTTTCTTTCAATAATTTTATCAAGAGAAACTGCTACAGTGCTACTCTCTTAGTACACCAAAGCTGACATAATTAGAATTTGGGTAACAGCCAAAAAGGGATGAAAAGAGTCTTACAAAGAGGTGAAAGCACAGAGATCTGCTTAATTAACAGATTCTTCTGCAGAAGAAACACAAACTCTGTACAATTGCCACAGATTGATTATGATCTGTCCAAGAACTGTGAGAGAAAAAAGGGAAACAAGCAGGAGAGAAAGAATGAAGCAAATTGTTACTACAGATCCCAGTTGTTCAGTGAAGCTGATCGATTCTCTTGAAAGACAGCCTTCTCCTTGCGTCCACTATGGCCTCCTCTCGCCTCTTCGAGATCTGCCTCATAGCCTCCTCATACTCCCGCTCGATCCTCTCGAGCTCCATCCTCAGCTCTGCATCATTACCAAGACTGAATAGCAGAGAATTATCAATCACAGTGAGGCCCACAGCTTTACCACCATTCTTCCCCGAATCAGATACCTTATTCTCATTATCTTCAGAACCAACATCCATATTGTGTCCCGAGTCAATTGAGCTTCCTGTATCATTCCACTCATTAGAAGTAGCAGACATGTAAGACATGTCCAAACTCTGGTCATCCAAGGTAGCTGAATTCTGGAGGCTCACTGAATGGGACATGGCTTCCGACATTACAGACTCATAAGTATCTTCAAGAAATTCGGATGAGCTTTGGTTGTGAGTCAGTGATTGAGGTTCCTCATGATAACTAGCATTCACCAAACAGCCAGAAGGGTTGGAAGGTTGCCAGTTCTTAACCAAGTTGAAGAGTAGCAAATCAATTAACTCGGCTATGCAGCTTACATGCTGAGCCCCCAGCTCAAGCTGCTCCACCATTTCAGCAGAAACTGAGCGAGCTGTATCACTGTCAAGGTAGAATAGAAAGTGGATATACCTTGCATGATCCGGGTCTGCACATGAAAATTGAAATTTTGATTCAGATGCAGCAACAAGAAATTGGCAATAGAGCCATCAGGAGTATAAGTGACAGGACAGTGAAACTACACAAATGCTGCACAGGCTCCATAGATGGTAAATCAAAATTGGAGAAAATTCTTTTAGTGAACTGAGCTTTCTACTCCAGGGAGGCTTGTGAGCTCTATCAAGCTTATCCTCTTATTAAAATTTTTAAGTAATTAAACACCAATTTATAAGCACATCCCAATCTCAAGCTATTTTTAGTCAAAAGCCTGACTCCAACCGCAGCTTGATCAAGGCAACAGACTTCATCATAGACCAGCGAAGGAGATTGATGCATGTATGACCAAAGCTCAAAACTTAAGCCTATCGAGCAAGGCCTTGAGCCAAGCTCTAGTCATGCCTGATTTAGAGTTTTGGGAGTCAAGTTGTGTCAAGCTCAATTGCTCAAGCTGGCAGCACTCAGCTCAGCTCAGCTCAACTTGATCTCCAAACAAGAGTGGCTATAGAGCAAACATAAGATGGATACCGACCCTTTTCATTGGCAATGCGGAGAATCAAGGATATAGAGCTCTCATCATTTTCCTCGCCTTTCAAGAGGAAGATCTTGGCCATTGTCCTGCTTTCGACTTCCACACGGAGAGAAGGAGACTCATAATCGGTGGATTTCCAGAATAATTTAACTATGGGCAAATCACCATCCTGAGCACCTATCTTAAGGGGTTCACTCTGTGCTGTAGCTGGTCCTTCCGACATCAGACACCGATCTCCAAAAGCTCCATTTTTTGGCAGGATAATATCAGGAAGTGGAAGAGGACGGTTCTTTGCTGCTCCATTATTTTGAAGAAATGGATCCATTATAAGCTCGTTGGCTGACAATCTCTGAGATGCTGGGAGCAAACACTTCTCAATAAATGCTTTGACATCAGGATCTTTCACCTTCGAGAGGGCAGCTGGTTTTATGCCCTACAGAGAAACGGACAATTACAAACTATCCTATTATAAGAGAAGAAACTTCCGGTCAATTTGAAGAGGGATAACTTACGGATGAAACCTTCTTATAGATCTGAGCGGAGTTTCTGCATTCACTATACGGATATTCAAAAGTAACCATCTCAAGCATGCACATTCCAAAGGAGTATATATCAGCCAAGTGGTTATAATCCTCATCATACAATTCAGGTGCCATGAATTCAGGTGTGCCTACAAAAACAGGCTAGTGCAGTTAAAAAGTCGAACATCACAAACAGCATACTCAGGTCCATCCATAAAGATGACATCCTTATGCATCACAAAGAAAATATGGGGCATAATTGCAAGAAAAATAGTAGAAAACTTCGAGACAGAAATACGATAATTAAAGCAGTACCTATTACACTCTTGGCGCCTGCCTGCTGCATTACAGTGGCCAATCCTAAATCTCCAATCTTAACTTCTCCTAGGTGACCATTGACAAATATGTTGTCACACTTCAAGTCCCTGTGAATGATGGGAGGCTCATGGCTGTGAAGATAGCTCAAACCCATCAAGATCTGTCTCGCCCATCCCTTCACAGCCTTAGTATCGACTTTCCTATGTTTCTTTCGGTATCTACATCACAAGTCACACCCACTACCATTGGACTAATCTCACTGTAAATAGTTAACAAAACAAAATAAAAAATAATAATAGTAGGATGAAAACTTACTGTCTGAGGCTACCGGATGTGAACAATTCAGTAATGATATTAACTGTCTTTTTCTTCTCATCAATCCAAGAGTTATAAAACCTTATAATATTGCTGTGCTTCAATGACTTTAGGAGAAGAACTTCGGACTTCAGCCTATCCAAGTCATCCGGGGAATGGAGCACCTCATCAATCATAAGTTGGCTCCAGGCCACCTCAATCCCGTTTATTTCATCAAATGCCTTGTAGCTATAATTCAGATAGTCAAGGAATATTAATTAACCTGTATCATTCTCACGCAATAATGCCAGTTTTATATTTTCTTTATCCTGTAACTGACATTACATCTTTCCTTCTGTCATGATGATGCGCAACCCTCTTAGAAGTTGTACTCTTTGACATCCTAAATGTCCATATCCATAAAGTACATGACAAAATTTTGAAAGTTCACTGTTCATCATTTTGCATGAGCAAGTTTTTTCATACACAGTGACATATCATAGAAGGATGCACAGCATGGCCTGGCTCTGATAAGAACTGACTAACCAATGGAAAATGTCCACCTCTAAAAACTAAGAAGGATACACCGTCTTGAAGGCACCTTTGCCAAGCACTTCTTGATACTGTGAACTCCACAACAAGTCAGCAGGTGAATTTTCAGCAAATCAGAATAGCATCAACCGTCAAGGAAAAGAAAAATCAGAGTAGACAAGAAATGCTCAAATGAGATCCACGAAGCTCATCTCTTTCCCTTTACATCAGTAAGCCATAGATAGAGAGGGTCTAAAGAAAAATGGTTGCATGAACATTGCCAATATGAGATAAGTTCCAGGGATAAAAACAAAAGGAAGTGTTACCCGAATATATCGACCTGTTGGATCAATCTCAACAATATCTGGATCGGGAGGCTCAGCCAGTGCGGCACCATCATCGCCACTTTCAGAACTCAACATTTCCAGATTTCTGTTAGCAAACATCCAAGCTTCTTAAATTAAAAAATTAGCCGTAAAAATCAACTGAACAATAATGAAGAAGAAAAAATGCTAAAGCCTTCATCCGAATTTCAGCTTAAGCATCAGATGACAAAATTCTGACCCACCAGCCCTTGATTACAATGACCAAATGTAACTAATGAATGCTAATCCACCAGATGAACAAAGAGGTACCACCATCAACATAGAAGCTAAAATTTCCGATACGACATCCATCTGACAATTGACAAAGAAGAAAATACATTCGAAATTCTGCGGCAAAAACGTCATACGTAGCGTCGATCTGATAAAAATAATCCCAACCGAAGCTCCATATAAGAAAAAAACCGAAAGACCAGCTGAAATCACCATGGACAAATGGAAACCGAGTTTGAGCTGACAAAAACACGAGGATTCACCTGGTAACAGAGCCGATCCTCCGAGGCACGTCAGCTCCGAGCAGAGGACGGACAGGGGCGGAGGTGAACCCTAATCCCTAGGCAAACACGAAAATTCGTCGACACGGATCGCAGAGCAACTGTCGACGAGAAACCAAAAACAAGTGTCGAGTCGATCAAATCACAAACTACCACCTTGTCATCTCTCTCTCTCTCTCTCTCTCTCTCTACACAGATATCTCTCTCTATGGAAACAAAGAAACCCCCTCGAGATCAATACGGCGCGTATTTATAAGTTATCAGCAATAATAAAATAATAAATAAATAAATATCTTTAATCTTTTCAAAAGCCCAATAAAATACTTATCCTATTTGGCACCGAGGGTAGTATGATTTTTTTCTTCTTCCATGAATTTTTTTATTCATCAGAATTAAAAATTCTTGTTATTAAAAAAATAATTATTAAATTATTTAAGATCTAATAAATTTTAAATAATGATATAAATAGACACGTCTTTCTCCTACTCGATAAATTCATTTATTGATAAAGATAAATTTTCTTTAATTTATATATTCCTTTTATTTATCTGTAAAATTATTATCCGTAAGGCGAAAAGACTTTTAAGCCTAGTTATGGGATGACATAATAGCCATTGCGCCTCCCCAGTGGTCCGCGTCGGACGGTTGTGACGGCAAGACAGACGGGAGGGGTTAGATCGTATTCGACATTGGCTCCCACGAGAAGTTGCTTATCCGGCTTCGTATCGATTGAAGTCGGCTCCATGTTTAGCTTTGGTGCAAATCCATTCGCGGCGGGATCTTATTACACACCTGACGTGACGATGGCATGTCAGCGATTATAGAAAATTCACTCGTCATTTGTCCTAAGTAGGATAACGAAAGGGAATTATTACAAATTTTTTTATATTAGTAGTAATTGATATTATAATAATGACTAATCCACCTATAATCGAACGTACAAAACGGCTAATCCAGTTATCATCCGACCCATGTATGGTCTCAGTAACTACATATGCAATGCCGACTTACACGTAATATACTATATTTAGCATTAATAAGCACAATTATAGAAAAGCCAATAGACATAACATAACATATATATATATATATGCACACACAATATTAGCATGCCAATTGATACCATAGTTTTAAAAATCGAACTAAACTAACCGGTTCGACCAGTTCAATTTGGACTTGGCCACTTACTCAATCCGATTCATATAAAAAAACTCAATTGCACTTTTAATAAGGTCAACTCTAGTTGAATCGGCCAATTTCCAATTAGACGGATAAATTCAATTAAACTTGTTAAAAAATTAGTTAACTTAAAATTAAAAAAATTATAACGGTCCATATTTTATTTTACTAAATTTATATTTATATTTTACATTAAACTTTCATTTAATATCATAATTATATTAATAATTTTTATTATAAATTATATTCAAATTATGATATTATATAAATTTATTAGTAATATTATTTATTAAATATATGATTCTACCTATAAATTTATGCCTATACTGATTTTTAATTCAGTTCAAATTTAAAAACTATAGCTGATATAGCGCTCAAGAGCGACTTTATATATATTATATGTATATATACAAATATTGATGTAAAACATTTCGTACATAAAAAAAATATTTTAAGTAATAATTAAAAAGGGGTAGATTGAGTACATGCAGTCTTTTTATATTTTTTTATGACATAACATACACATAAACTTTGAAAAAAATAGGAAAAAAAGAAAATGGGTAAGTATAAAAAATTTTATAATAATAATTAATTTTATAATTATTATATCGATAATAATATTACGGTATCAAATATTATTTTTATGAAAATGTATTATTTATGAAAACAATTGTGTATTTTGTTATATATATGTGTGTGTGTATGCATACGACAAAATCTTGTATGTAATAGCAACAGCAAGTCATCCGTATCGTGAACTAATAATAAAATGACATGTTGTAAACACAAATTTAATAAAAATTATCAAGAATATTAATAAAACCCTAATGGGGAAAATATAAATTCTAACTAAGGAAATATAAACCCTAAAAGCCTTTTAAAAAATTCTAGAATGTTGATGACCAACGGCAATGTTGTGAGTTTGATCGTTATGATCAAATTGGATAAAGTGAACTTGATAAGTGAAAATTTAGAAAAAAAAATCCACGGTCGGTGTGGGTTTGATATTCTAGTGATCGTTCGGCTGAACTCTGGATCTCTGGAGGCTAATGCATATATGTGAGAGCTAAATTTGGTTAGAGATAAACGAATTAGGCAATGCTATCTCCTTCTGCATAACATGATCCCAATCGGCTGACAAAGTTACGGCCATAGTTTTTAAAACTGGACCGGGCCGAGAATCGGTCAAGATATGGGTTCATGGGTCGGATCGGAGGTTCGATGGGTTAAACTGCATGTTTAATAAATAATATTAATAATATAATATTCTAATAAATTAATATAATATTATAATTTAACTATGATTTATAATCAAAATCATTAATATAATTATAATATTAGTCTCAAATTCAACATAAAATATAAATATAAGTCTAGTAAAATAAAATAAGTATATTATAATATATTTTTATTTTTATTTTTATTTTTAAGTTGGCCAGTCTTTTCATCAGTTCAATTAGATTTATTGGTTTGAGTAAGAACCGGCTGGTTCAATTAGATTTGACTCATTTAAATTATAATTGGATTTTTTGTGAGAACTGGACCGGGTGAGTGGCCGGTTCTTGGTCGAACCGGCCGGCCCGGTCCGGTTTTTAAAACTATGGTTACGGCACTTGCTGGACTGTTACTGGGGCGACAGGAGATGAGATTGGGCTAAGTATCACATTCAGAGGGGGGCTGACCTATAGTAGAGACAGCTCTTACACTGCGTGTAGAGCGGGATCAAGATGACGCACAGAAAAGCCACGAGCTAGACGTCCACTTCCATGCGATAAGTTTGCCATTCAAATCCGCGCGTGAATGAGTGAGTTGGTCAATTTAATGCGGCAAGTTTCCTGGGGGTGGGGGGAATCGGTAGGGCTAGTTTGGGAAGGCTACGTCTTCGACTTTGATTCGGGAACTTAGGAACCATACAAAATTTTGGCACGGTCAGTCAACCCACATGGTCGATCCACTTAACTGGTGCGCCATCAATCAAGAAATTTGCACCGGTAAACCCAATCAGATTTGTCGTACATTTTCTAAGCTGGCTACTGTTAATTCATATTTGTCTCTTTACCTCAATCCAAAATGTCGATCGCATTCTCATCTTTTCTTCGAATTGATTATTGTGTGATCGAGGCTGACCCGTGAAGCTTGCGCCAACCAAGACAGTGACGGTCAACACGAACCATTAGCCATGCGAAATATGATTATAGTGTATCTTCTTTTTGCGCGTGTATGTGTATATTAAGAGGGAAGAGATGAATAACATGCACACATAAATTTCTAAGCTTTTCCCATGGCTGCCTTCTCCAGTCTTCTTCCTCTTAATCTTCTTCTTGACCTCGTACTCTTGTTCGCACTAGCAGCTTCCCGGGTTGACTCAATTATCAGGACGGGCTCTTCCCTAAGTCCGGCCACCCCAAACGGCTCCTACTGGCTCTCTCCCTCGGGAGTCTATGCCTTTGGTTTTTTCCCACGAAGCGGTGGCTATTCCATCGGCGTCTTCATGCCCGGCATCCCGGCCGAGACTGTCGTATGGACGGCCAACCGAGACGACCCTCCTGTCCCGGGCAACTCCAACCAGCAATTCACGGACGACGGGAGGCTCGTCCTGCATTCAACGGAGGACACGATCATCGCAGCCCCGAGCAGGACCGCCGACTCCGCATCCATGCTCGACTCCGGCAACTTCGTCCTCTACAGCTCCGGGGAAAACATAGTGTGGCAGAGCTTCGAATCACCGACGGACACCCTTCTAGGAGGCCAGCAACTAGCCCAAGGGCAAGAGCTGTTTTCGGCGGCTTCAGATAATGACCCGTCGACCGGGATCTTCCGAATCAAGATGCAGCAGGATGGAGATCTTGTTCTGTACCCCGTTAAAACATCTGATATATCTATGTTTGAATACTGGCGATATAATACTTACGGAAGCGGGAATACCACGATGCTCAATCTTTCAAGTAGCGGTCATCTCTACCTCGCGAATGGTACGGGTTACGTAGGCAACATTACTGCTGGAGGAGGATACACACCATCAGATGTAATCTATCGAGCACGGATTGATCCAGATGGGATTTTCCGGCTGTACTCTTATAACACCACACAGAAAGGAAACTGGTCGATGGTGTGGGCTTCGACGCATGACCAATGCAATCCCAAGGGCCATTGTGGCTTCAACAGCATCTGCATCAACAGCGACCTCGTTGCCAGTTGCCGTTGTCTCCCGGGATTTGACTTTGTGGACACCTTTAATGAGAGATCTGGCTGCCAGAGGAATCTTATGGTGGACACACCTGTCAATTACAGCATCGTGGAGGAGCCCCAAACTTTGTTGGAAGACAATACCTACTCGGTTCTGTCGATTCAAGCCAAGAACGAGTGCCGAATGCATTGTCTGCAAGACTTCAACTGCGAAGCCGCGACTTACCAAGAAGGGGAATGTAGGTTGCAGAGGCTACCTATAACATATGCAAAGCGGAATCTGCAGACGATGGATACACTTTTCGTCAAGGTAAAAGAGACAACAGCCAGCATAGAAGGAGACAACCAGAGGCCCGAAGAACGAAGAAAAGAAAGGGTCCGCATAGATATATTAGCAGTAAGTCTGTCATTTATGGGACTTGCAATTGTGACTGTTATAATCTGTGCGATCCTCCTTCATCAAAATCGTGTTCGGTCCTACAAAGCCATTCCTAGAGGCAGCCACCACGGGGAGGTGGACGATGTTGCTCCTCGGTCGTTTACTCATACTGAGCTCGCAAAAGTGACTCAAGACTTTCAAGAAGAGATTGGGAGGGGATCTTTCGGAATAGTCTATAGGGGAACGATGTCGAATGGACGAGTCATTGCTGTCAAGAGGCTGCAGGGAATGTCTGTCATCGATGGAGAAAGGGAGTTTCAAACCGAGATGAAGATCATCGGGAGGACCCACCATCGTAACCTCGTTCGCCTCCTTGGTTACAGCCTCGATGGACCCCACAGAATCCTCGTGTACGAGTACATGAGTGACGGGTCGCTTGCGGATCTTCTCTTTGCATCGAAGAAGGTGCTGAGTTGGGAAGAGAAGATGGGAATAGTGCGCAATATAGCCCGGGGTCTGCTCTACCTTCATGAGGAGTGTGTGACCCAGATCATCCACTGCGACATAAAGCCTGGGAACATACTCATAGATGAGCAGTACCGATGCGCGAAGATATCCGACTTCGGGCTGTCAAAGCTGTTGAAGCCAGACCAGACCGACACCTTCACCAACATCCGAGGGACGAGGGGCTATGTTGCCCCGGAGTGGCACAAGAACCTGCCCATCACGACAAGGGCCGATGTCTACAGCTTCGGGGTGGTGCTACTAGAGATCATGTGCAGCCGGAGGAACATGGACCAGAGTCTTCCGGAGGAGGAGATCATCCTTGAGCACTGGGTCTACGACTGCTTCCTGGCGGGCGAGCTGCACAGATTGGTCAGCACAGAAGACAGTGTCGACCGGAGGCAGCTCGAGAGGATGATTAAGGTAGCTATCTGGTGCACCCAAGAGGAGCCTCCGCTTCGCCCGTCGATGAGGAAGGTTCTGTTGATGTTGGAAGGCACCGTGGATATCCCCGCCCCTCCTTGTCCCACGTCTGTCATTAGTCGCACCTGAACTGCTCTTACGATTGCGAGTAAAACTAATCCCCGGGAAGAGATTTCATAAATTATCTAGATCATCGGTGGATTGTCTGTTCCATTTAGACCATGAGTATCGGCTGGCTTTCGACTCATGGAATCGACTTCGGGGTTGAGATGTGTTAAGCAATAAATCATTACATTTTGTGCTATAGCAATAGATGTTTACCTGTTTGAGCGTTGCCTCTTCCCGTCGTCGAAGTGGACTCTTTGAGTCTGTTGGTTACCGCGGTCGGAAATTTCCTCTCGAGCGCGTTGCATGCACTCATCCGACGTTGACCAAAATGTCAGGAGGATGTAAATCTTTGTTGCAACCCAACTTGCCATCCTTCGAGTTTTTTCCCCCTCCGCACTCTCGGGGTTGTCCTCGTTAAAAATCATGGTATTGTTATATCATTCATCTTATTTAGTTTCTTATTTACGTATGAGTTTATAATTTCCCCAAGTTATACCTATGAAAAGTTATAAAATAGGCATTCATTAATCTTTTAAGGAAACCACATTCTGTTACCAATATAAGTGTTTCAAAACAATACTAAATAATAATTAGGAGATTAATAGTAGACAATGAAATAATAGAATTGATTATGGAAGCAACAGTGAATTTGACTGGTATTCGCAGTAGGAGATGGCGAGTCGTATTTTTCTTCCATGTGGGCACCATTCCAATGGTAGACAAGTCGATATTCGTCGGAGAGCACCCGTCTCATTACACTAGTTTCTCTCCCCCTTTTTGCTCGAAGCAAACAAGGGGTGAACCAACTGAGAAGGGAGAATTGACTTGGTCGATCAACCCACGGACCTTAATAAGTCGTCATTGACTTGGCAATTGGGCACGCGCGGTCTAGTCCGGACTAGTCAGTCAACCAACAACCTTGTTCCCGTTTTAATTTCCTTGTAGTCTGGGGGCGATCAGAGTGGTCGATATCAACTGCCAGCTGTGACATGTGATCGAATTCGAGGCTAATCTTTCTCCCCTGTGCGTATGTGTATATACTGAGAGGGAATAGATGAATAACATGCATAAGAGTCTACTCTTTCCCATGGCTGCCGTCTCCAGTCCTCTTCTTCTTCTTCTTCTTCTTCTTCTTCTTCTTCCAAACACTGCGTTGTTGTTCACGTCCGCAGCTTCCCAGAGGAACTCAACCATTGCCCCGGGCTCTTCTCTGACCCCGGCCACCCCAAACAACTCCTACTGGCTCTCTCCCTCAGGAATCTATGCCTTCGGTTTCTTCCCCCGACATGACGATGGCTATTCCGTCGGCATCTTCATGCCCGGTATCCCGCAAAATACTGTCGTGTGGATGGCTAATCGGAACGACCCTCCTGTTCCAAGCAACTCCACCCTGAACTTCACCGTCGACGGGAGGCTCATCCTGCGGTCTATGCAGGAGAAGATCATCGCAGCCCCGAGCCGGTCTGCTTACTCCGCCTCCATGCTCGACTCCGGCAACTTTGTCCTCTTCGGCTCCGGGCAAAACATAACATGGCAGAGCTTCGACACCCCGACAGACACCCTCTTAGAAGGCCAGCATCTTGCTGCGAAGATGGAGCTATATTCAGCGGCTTCAGATGTCGATCCATCGACTGGGATCTTCCGAGTCAAGATGCAGGAAGACGGGGATCTTGTTATGTATCCGATCAGTACAGCTGATATACCTTCTTACGCTTACTGGCAGTCTCAAACCTCCGGGAACGGGAGCACCACGAGGCTCAATCTTTCAAGCGATGGTCTCCTCTACCTCGTGAACGATATGGGTTATGTAAACAATATTACTACCAGAGGATACACATCTTCAGATATAGTGTATCGAGCACGGATTGATCCGGATGGGATTTTCCGTCTCTACTCTTATAACTTGACACAGAAAGGAAACTGGTCGATCGTGTGGCAGGCGCCGAATGACACATGCGATCCCAAGGGCTACTGTGGCATAAACGGCATCTGCTTCAACAATGGCCAAGTTGCTACCTGCCAGTGTATCCCAGGATTCGAATTTCTGCTTGCCGGTGATAAGAGATCCGGCTGTAAGAGAAGGCTTATGGCAGGCACACCTTCGGGTTACAACATTGAAGAGTTACCCAACATTTTACTGGAAGATAATTCCTACTCGTTTAAGCCAATTCAAGCTAGGAATGAATGCCTGACGATGTGCCTGCAAGACCTTAACTGCGTAGCCGCAATTTACCGAGAAGGCGATTGTAGAAAGCAAAGGTTCCCGTTGAGATATGCGAGGAAGTATCCCAATACTTCGGATTCACTTCTTGTCAAGGTAAGAGGGACAGCACCTAGTACTGGAGGTGACAGCAAGAGGCCCGAGGAACGAAGAACAGAGAGGATCCGCACAGACATTTTAGCAGTAAGTGTGTCATTTATAGCAATCGCAGTTGTGACTATCGTAGTTTGTGCGACCCTTCTTTATCGGAACCGTGTTTGGCTGTACACAAACATTCCAATGGACAGCACCCCCGGGATGATGGACGATGTTGCTCCTCGGTCATTTACGTATGATGAGCTCGCGGAAGTGACTCTAGATTTTGGAGAAGAGATCGGGAGGGGATCCTTTGGAACGGTCTATAAAGGAACAATGTCAGATGGGCAAGTTGTCGCCGCTAAGAGGCTTGAAGGGATGTCCATGGATGGAGAGAGAGAGTTCCAAACTGAGATGAAAATCATCGGGAGGACCCATCATCGTAACCTTGTCCGCCTTCTCGGTTACAGCATCGATGGATCCAACAGAATTCTTGTGTACGAGTACATGAGTAATGGGTCACTTGCAGATCTTCTCTTTGCACAGGAGAAGTCGCTCAGCTGGGAAGAGAACATGGAAATAGCCCAGAATATTGCCCGGGGTTTGCTCTACCTCCACGAGGAGTGTGCCACACAGATCATCCACTGCGACATAAAGCCCGGAAATATACTCCTCGACGAGCATTGGACTGCAAAGATATCCGACTTTGGGATGTCGAAGTTGTTGAAGCTGGACCAGACCAACACTTTCACCCAGATCCGAGGAACGAAGGGCTACATCGCCCCGGAGTGGCACAAGAAACTGCCCGTCACGACAAAAGCCGACGTCTACAGCTTTGGGATGGTTCTGTTGGAGATCATTTGTAGGCGGAGGAACATGGACCAGAGCCTTCCAGAAGAAGAGATCATCCTCGAGCACTGGGTCTATGACTGCTTCCTGGCGGAGGAACTGCACAAATTAGTTGATGAAGACGACGGTGTTGACAGGAGGCAGCTTGAGAGGATGGTTAAAATAGCTATCTGGTGCACCCAAGAAGAGCCCTCACTTCGGCCGTCGATAAGGAAGGTTCTGCTGATGCTTGAGGGCACCATTGACATCCCTGCTCCTCCTTGTCCGAATTCATTCATCAGCTCCTTCTAAAGCTGCTGTTGACAACATCGTGAGCCGTACCATCCCAACTATATGAGATTCCATAACTTACTTATCTAAGCCTCGAGAGAACAGAATGAATAAGAGAATGAGGGATACGAGTAATTTTAGTTAAGATTGTTATGACTTGTCTAGCTTAAGACTATCCCACTTGGGAATTAGACTTCGGACATTCTGAGATATTTACCTATAAGCTTGTCAGTGCATGAGATGTTTTCAGTGAGCTACATAATATGTACTGTATGTGAAGTCCGTCCATTGAGGAGTCTCATTCACGGTATTAGATCATCACATCTTTAATCTAGAGTCTGGTTCTTTGGCTCCCCTTCGATTGACTTGCTCGTTGAGCTATTATTCTCCCTTATAAAGACAAAAATCCCAAATTGGATATCAACTTCTTCGTGATCGTTTCGCTCGTTCCAAGAAGTGTATTCATCGGATCCTTCCTTCCAATGAAGCAAGTTTTGAAGATTGGGCAGTGACTGTGACTGCTTTCACCCGGGGGAGCCACACATACTCTGAGAAAGCGACATTGATGCCGGAACAACTGTTGAGCATGATAAATTGGCTATTTTCACAGGCAATGTACAGTACAGTATACAGGAATGCTCGAGATGCAGAGACTAAGGAAAAGATTAGAAGAGTCGATGCAGAGGAATATCTTGCGATCCATCTTGGACCCTATGATACTGGCAAAAATACAAAAGATCATGACCTGATGTAGCTTATTTGTCAGAAGTCTTAACCTCATATCCACCCCTACATCACACAAAAGTCGAAGAAGCTACCAGACATATCCTGTGTAGCAGCAAGTTCTTCTTGTTTCGGCCACAATGGGTGCATTCTTATGTGAAGAGTGGTATCAGGAGCAGTTTCCAAAGATTCACTCATAAACCCATAATCATCATCATTTCAAAGCTTTTGAGAGCGAATCAAAAACACCTTGGATTGTTACATCCTCCACGATCAGAACCTTGCCTCGGGATCTAGAGCCAGAACCAAGCGAAACCTGTCTCCTTTTGACCCCCAAGACCTGTTAAATACAGCACAAGAGGAATGACTGCTTAAGATGAAAGGGGATAGGGTAAGCAAAGGGAAGAACAGACAACTTTCAATTCTAATAACAACATCACAAGCATGGCCGGACACACAAACATAACTCCATGTAATTTTTACCAAAGGCAAAATTTTGGCCCATTCATTCTATAGAAGTTCAATTCTTCTCTCATCGTCAACAGAAATCTAATGAAAACTTCCCATCATAACAAGAACATAATAATGAGTGCAGAAAAGACTTACATAAGCGTCGAAAAGGAACTCATTGCTTTCAAGACTCGAAATTATAGCGCTGACATTAGAATGATTTAAACCAGGACAACCATTTCCAATTTCAAATGTTCGTACAAATTTCTAAGACTAATCTAGACTTGTCGCAGGGCTGAGTTCATACTTGGTCATCTTCACTTTGACCAATTCATGTCTGATAGGACAGACCTATGGGAAGTGATAGCTCTTCCATTGCATTGATAGAAGTATTGAAGTACCATCGCACCAACTTAAACCCTGAACATGATGCCTAACAGCAGCAGGACACGACAGATGGGAATAATTACTCATTCAAGCACAGAGGTTGTTGATTGATAGTACATATCATAGATCTCAATGTAGCTTAATTCAGTGAAAAGAGAATCAATTCGATACATATAACCGGCGAATATATTGCTTGGTTCTGGAAACTTAACAAAAAATCTGTGGGCAATAAACAAGCCAGATGTGCAGAATATAATATAATCAACATTAATGATGCGGAGCAAGAGGACACGGACCGAGCTGATGTAATCGAGAAGCGCCGCGTTCGCTTCGCCATCCTTGGGCGGCGCGTCGATTTGCACACCCACCGCCTCCTCGCTCAAGTCTGCAGGAAAAAAGAAAAGGATCGATCAAACGCCGAACCTCGGTCAGCATCTCTATCCGAGAGAAAAAAAAAAAAGAAGGTCCGTTCTCAGTGAGGTGAAAGCGAAGAGATCTGAACGCACCGGTGATGGATGCAGATTTGGAGCCAGGCTTCGCGTGCATTGTGATGGCGACGGAGGAAGGCGGGACCGGGCGTAGGCACGACGGGAAGCTGTTGGCAGGGGGCTGAGTCGATTCGGCCGGCTTCGGCTTCGCCTTGCCCTTCTTCGCGGGAGCCATCTGAGCCCTAGCCCTCTGGGTTTTTTGACCAGTCTTACTCTCTTAATCCTCACAGCCGTAAGCCTGGTCCATCATCCCTATGTAATTCACATCTGATCTAATTTATATAAAATTTACCTTTGGTAAATATAATGGTTATACTATTATTTTTTATTTAATAGTTACCTTTTTACGTTCATTAATTCTTCTTTAGGTTTATTTAATTTTTTTTATTGGTAATTATAATATATCAGCATATTCCATTATATAAAATGTATTCTACAAAAGCATTCCTATTATGTATAAAGGAAATGTCTTCTCTCAATCTAATAAGAGGTAGTATCTACCATCTTTTTGGCTAGTCTCTAAAGTAAAAATAAAGGTACAAGACTTAAGGGAAATTAATAAAATATTATATAAATCTTATTATATTCTATTAAGTTGCTTCTATTTTACTTATTTAAATTTACATATATGTCTTTATATTAAATTTTACTCCCATTGGATTAATTAATGATCTAGATCCATCCGTATTTGAAAACGATAGTTCCAAGTACTCCACTCCTTTTTATCTATCTAACCCAAAAGCGAAAATGAATATATGGGGTCCGTCCCTCGAAGGGACGGGACAACTGCCATGTAAATAGAATTGTTGCTTGCAGTGGGAGCATCTTTTGGCGTAAAAATGTTCTTCCCTGCCAACCCAGCAGATAACAATTTGGCCTTTTTTTTCTAAAAAAATTATATTGTAAATAAATTATTAAAATAATTTAATATATTTTCTATTTATATAATATATCATGTCTAAATCTTATAAATTAAAAAAAATTATATTAAAAAAACTTACACTAAGTGAACTAATTTGGCTGAATATGAATGGATAACATCTAATAAAT
The DNA here is from genome assembly GCA_900174645.1 of Sonneratia alba. Classification (NCBI taxonomy): domain Eukaryota; kingdom Viridiplantae; phylum Streptophyta; class Magnoliopsida; order Myrtales; family Lythraceae; genus Sonneratia; species Sonneratia alba. The sequence continues at coordinate 5,559,474 of FWPY01000028.1, read as the reverse complement.
TCTAAAAATCAGTTAATTTTATTTTAAAAGACGACCATTTTTTCAAGCGTATGGGTTGTCCCGTGCACATGGAAGCACGTGTACTCCTGGCAGGAGAATTAATTCCCGTACCAGGGAAAATCTTATCGTACGATCATTCTGCATCACCTTTTAATCGTATGGTGTACGCTGAGGACTCTAACACATACTTCTGACGTCGTTTATATCGTCCGTGTTTCCTTTGTCGGATCTTGTCTCATGGTGTGGACACTCTTTCAAGAATCATAGTTGAGTTCTGCCCGCAGAGTGGTAACGATTTCCAATCCGAATAATTCCTAGACGACTGACCCCTGATATGTCCTATGAGCAGTTCCTAAGGTCGAAGAAAATCCCAGGAAATATTTCTATTTATTTTTCCGCATAATCTGGTGAGACACCGCAGTACCTGAAGAGTCGGGGGGACAAGATCCGACGACCCATGGGGAGCTCGCCCGAAACCGGACGTGCGGAGGCCCAGTAATCGATTCGACGGCTACGATCAAATCCGAGGGCCCGCCGGACAGGTCAATCGCTTGCCTTTTCTCGTGGTGGAAATCATGGCTTCTCTCACCGTCTCTTTTTCTAATTAGTCCAATAATTATCAATAATTCTCTTTCAAGGCGTCATTAGTGATCAATTATATCTTCCGAGTGCACGTTAGAATGGGTTAACCCCGAGCTGGCCCCTAAAGTTTTCCTCGCTCTCTTCGATTTACTCTACTAGCTATTTCATGCGAACTAGTAAATCTGATCCGTCCGTTCTCAGTAAGTTTACTTTGGATCATCAATTTCATATGAGAGAAAAATGCTATTGGTGTCGGTCATAATTTTTAAAATTAAATTGGATTATTCTATTCAACTAATTCAAATAGAAACCAATCATTCATCTTATTTGATTTCTAGAATAAACTAAATTACATTATAAATACGGTGAGCTCTAATTGAATATGTCGATTCTTGGTTGGATCAATAAACCCAATTAAACAAGTGAAAAATTGATAAATTTAAAATTAAAAAAATTAAAAATTTATTATAATATAATTATTTTATTTTACTATATTTATATTTTATATTAAATTTATAATTAATAAACGACTGTACTAATAATTTTTTGTTATAAATAAGTATTAATTTATTTGTAATATTATTTATTAAATATACATTCGACCTTTTAAACTTCCAGTTTGACTCATGAACTCATATCTTGATTGGATTCCTGTCTTATTCAGTTTTTAAAACTATGGTTCTAGGTCATTCTTAATGTGTGAGAAAACGAGGTAGTTCACTAAGTTAATTTAATAAATCTAAATTGTTCCATACATTGATAATCATGGGCCAACGGCTCAACTTACCAACAATCAAATCAACATGCTAATTTTCTTACCGTCGGACTGACCATCAGATGTCGCCAACAACCTTTCATAGGTCGATTGTGTCTTTGACTAGCTGAATCATCTACCTTGCAAGTAAAGCCTATAAATGTTCAGACCCCTTCAGTATCTGGCCTCTTGAACTCTTCTCTGTATACTCGTACTTTTATACTTGAAGCCCTCCTTAACTCGAACATCAAATGCCGATTTGGGCCAACATCCCAAACTTGGCTTCATTGCATGCTAGCTAGCATGTTGTTTGTCGGGTCACAGTAGTCAGCTAGTAAATTGTGTTTCACTCGACACAATTTTAGAATTGTAGAAATAAAAATTCAATCTAATATGTGTATTTAAATAGATTAAAGATGTTAGTTTACATGTTTTCATGATAACTTCAGAATTTCACTCTCATCCTTTTACATTTATTGATGCTCACTCGATGGCTCCTGCCTAGAATTTCGAGAGAGATTGTTCGTTGAGCCAAAAAGGGGTTCCTAACTCGGTGAAATAAGAAACTACGAGGGTTAAATTGAAATACAACTGAATATTGGGGGGAACATTGAAGAAATCTATTCTTCAGGGCTCACCAGCGTTGCTCGGCGCACTTCTATGTAAACCCCCCTTGCTCTCCGCTGTTCTTTTACCAGAGAGAGAGAGAGAGAGAGAGAGAGAGAGAGAGAGAGAGAGAGAGAGACAGGGGTCGTCGTCATCGGAGGTCCATTTCGGTGCTACTTCGAGCTCAATCCCTTCCGATTTCCATCTCTGTGAACGAGGTGACCTCGGATCTGGACATCCTTTTCCTTCTATCTCTTTTCTCGCTTCCCGATTCGTAAGATTCTTCGTGCCTGCATTGAACGATTCGATGCTTCTCTCTTTGTTGCTTTCTGCAAGTTTGATCGGACTGTGATTTGATCTGTCTCATTTCACGACCTGATTCCTCCATCTCTGTCACGTGATGGAAATTTGTTCAACTGATGTTTTATTTCTAGACATCTGAGCATAATATTAGCATCTAGGAAACATAAAATTTGAATGCGTGCAATACTTGTATGCATGGCGTCTCTTCAGATCCGAAATCGGTGTTTCATGGCAAGATCAATCGATATACCGATATTCAACATATTGTTTGGCCTTCCGTCAAGTTTATGTAGATTTTCCTAGATTTATTTGTAAGCAGAAACGGTTAATGGAATAATTTAGCGACATGAAAAATAATATTTATAGACCGAATTATTACAATTTTGATTTTTTTTTTCTGTTTATAATATGAAATGAACTTTGTGCTCTGTTAGATCTATATTATCGATTTCTGCTTTGATCTATGGTCCCGTTAAAACAGCAGGAAGGAAATTTGAGAATCGATAGTTGATGTATTTCTTCAATGTAGGGTAGGAAAATTGAGAGGAAAAGTTTTACCATTTTGTACATATTGGGAGTTCAAACATTAAACTATGGTTACTGTGAATTTTAAATAATAAAATTTTTTCGTTTTGGTATTATGCTTTTTGTACTTTTTCATTTGATCTTCTAAAAGCTCATTGTAGAGCTGTGTCGTTGGATTTACAGTTTTCCTCATGTTCCTGCATTCTGTCTTGCAGATCATCAAAAATGGCAGACGCAGAGGATATTCAGCCCCTTGTCTGTGACAATGGAACTGGAATGGTGAAGGTGAGCTAAAGACTTCTACTCAATGAAAGTGCAAAGCTGAATCTGCTAGTTTTCTACATCTATATAAGTTCGGCTTGACTTATTTAAAACCTTTCACTTTATTCTTCACTTGTAGGCGGGATTTGCCGGTGATGATGCTCCTAGGGCAGTCTTTCCGAGTATTGTTGGTCGTCCCAGGCACACTGGTGTCATGGTTGGAATGGGACAAAAGGACGCCTATGTTGGTGATGAGGCCCAATCAAAGAGAGGTATCCTCACCTTGAAATACCCCATTGAACACGGTATTGTCAGCAACTGGGATGACATGGAGAAGATTTGGCATCACACATTCTACAACGAGTTACGTGTTGCCCCTGAAGAGCACCCTGTGCTTCTGACAGAGGCACCTCTCAACCCTAAGGCCAACAGGGAAAAGATGACACAGATCATGTTTGAGACGTTTAATGTGCCTGCCATGTATGTTGCTATTCAGGCTGTTCTCTCTCTGTACGCCAGTGGTCGTACAACTGGTGGGTAAAGCTAATTCAGGACTTGATTTTTCTCTGTATTAACCCCAGTTGTTTCTGCTTACGACTAGAATGTTATGATTTCACAAGGTATTGTGCTGGATTCTGGTGATGGTGTGAGTCACACTGTGCCCATCTATGAGGGTTATGCACTCCCCCATGCTATCCTCCGTCTCGATCTTGCTGGCCGTGATCTCACTGATGCTTTGATGAAAATTCTTACTGAGAGAGGGTACATGTTCACCACCACTGCCGAACGGGAAATTGTCCGTGACATGAAGGAAAAGCTTGCCTATGTTGCCCTCGATTATGAGCAGGAGCTTGAGACTGCCAAGAGCAGCTCATCTGTGGAGAAGAACTATGAGCTCCCTGATGGGCAGGTCATCACCATTGGAGCTGAGAGGTTCCGATGCCCGGAAGTCCTCTTCCAGCCATCTCTTATTGGCATGGAAGCTGCAGGAATTCACGAGACTACCTACAATTCCATCATGAAGTGTGATGTTGATATCAGAAAGGATCTCTATGGTAACATAGTGCTCAGTGGAGGCTCCACCATGTTCCCAGGTATTGCAGACAGGATGAGCAAGGAGATCACTGCTCTTGCCCCAAGCAGTATGAAGATCAAGGTGGTTGCACCCCCAGAGAGAAAATATAGTGTCTGGATTGGAGGGTCCATCCTGGCTTCTCTCAGCACCTTCCAACAGGTATGTCCTGTCTTTATTTAGTCTGCTTTTCGGTGTTGGGTTCGTTATTCCATTTATTCTTACAGGTACTGACGTTTTCTTCTGTTGTCAAATTCAGATGTGGATCTCCAAGGGTGAGTATGATGAGTCTGGTCCAGCTATTGTCCACAGGAAGTGCTTCTAAATTCAGCCAGCGTATCATTCTATGGTGGTTTTGCCCTTTTTCTTCAGTTGGTTTTCTTTGTGTCTGTCGTATGAACTTGAGCTCGGTCGCCATGGCGAGGAATCAAGATGGGTGTTGAAGGAGGCCAATCACAATTTGGTGCAACTCTAGCTTCTCTTTCATTCCTGAGTTGGTAATTTCGTACGGGGAAGCGGGTCTGGTCTATGTCTTGTTGCTGTACTGTAGAAGTTCTTGATGCAGGAGAGTGATTGCGCATGCTTTTTCATTTCCCTTTTCTTCTCATTCGATTTAAGCTCCGAACACTGATGTTAATATTCCATGAGGAACGTTATGCTAGTGTCAGTTGGTTATTTACAGACATGCTATTGGAGTTTTCATTATGTAAGAAGATGCTTGGCTTGTTGATGGATCATATAGGAGTGTGAACGGATGTTGTTAGCATGCTGAATTTATCCTTGAAAGCTTAAAATGATTCAAAAACCCGAGCTTCTTCCCCAGGAAGCCGACTTGACTCGATTCGGGCCGGGGGGGGGGGGGTGGTGTGTGTGGGGATGGTGTTCGAAGGTGATGAATGAGTGGGAAAGGATTGTAATGTAGAAAGGGATCTTTGAGGCGAAGCAATCTCCCAGGGTGTAATCAGTTAGTTGGGGTCATCCATCCCATGTAGGAGTGGATGTTTAAAGCGACGTTGCCATACCTTTCAACCCAAGTTGGATTGAATCGTGACGGTCGAGATTCGACGTGAAGAGAGGTTTAATATAGATGTATCGTTTTCGGATTATGACCTGTCCTATAAAATGACATTTTCCCACAATAAAAATCTCTTGTAATCTCTTCTTATACGTCAAATGTCTGGTGGGCTTATTATTGGTAATTTTTGATAAAATAGAATAGCAGGTCAAGGATGTACGATGCAGTATCATGCGGGTTTTGAATGAGACCGATCGTGTTCTCTCGAAGTAAGTAACACGATTTTCATTTGTTAGATATATTTTTATCATGCTATTATTCACGTTTAGCTTATAATTTCCGAGATCTAATTAGGGGAAAAAGTGAAGCCCCTCGACCGAAGGCCAGAGACGATGCCAGGATGGCGATCCGCGTGCATCGCACGATTCGGGATCTCAGCCGTCCAAAGGAACACGCAGATCAACGGTTAGCATAAAACCCTCCAAAATCCCGCTCCGTAAATTTTAATCCGCCATTTCCGCCCGGCAAAAATTTCAAACTTCATTCCCCACTTAAATAAATCATCAGACCCTTCAGTTTTCCCGGCCAAATCAAAAATCAAAACCCTCGAACAGATAGAAGCCCAGGAGTCAGGATTTCAAGATGGCAAGGACGAAGCAGACGGCCCGGAAGTCCACCGGGGGCAAGGCGCCGCGGAAGCAGCTGGCCACCAAGGCCGCCCGGAAGTCCGCCCCGGCCACTGGCGGAGTCAAGAAGCCCCACCGCTTCAGGCCCGGCACCGTGGCGCTGAGGGAGATCCGGAAGTACCAGAAGAGCACAGAGCTTCTGATCCGGAAGCTCCCGTTCCAGAGGCTGGTGAGGGAGATCGCCCAGGACTTCAAGACCGACCTCAGGTTCCAGAGCAGTGCCGTGGCAGCCCTCCAGGAGGCCGCCGAGGCATACTTGGTCGGGTTGTTCGAGGACACGAATCTGTGCGCCATTCATGCGAAGAGGGTGACGATTATGCCCAAGGATATTCAGCTTGCGAGGAGGATCAGGGGAGAGAGGGCTTAAGAGATGCATGGGTCGTGAACACTGAACAGTTCAGTGTGTATGGTCTTTTCTTGGTTTGTTTAGTTAGGAGTTTCTTCAGGCCTTGGGGTGTTGGTCTCCGTAATCTTCCGGATCGAAGCCCGGATTACTGCTGAATTACTTGGATGATGCCGATTAACATTCAAAGCTGAGCGGGAGTTTGCCGTTCCAGTTGGGATGAAAGATGCTTTGATTGCAGGTTCTTCTGATCGAACGGCTCGACCCAGAATTTACAGATCCCATCAAATTTGTAAGATTATATGCCACAAAAGCAACGCAAAAAAGGGTCACAAGCTAATCATATGAATTTGGTAGAACTTGCTTCAAGTTCATGTTTTTGATTAAATCGGCTGCTCTGTTCCCTGTTTCAAACAAGGCTTTCTCAATGCTATCACCTCTTGATTGGTTGTATTTAGTATGTTTTGGATGAGATGTTACGAAACCCTTCTCGGGTGTGGCTTCCACTACGCTAATTAAGACACGATACAGGAGATGACAACTTGCCATTGACAAAAAATTAAAGTGGAATCCTAAAAGACAATACTATGGAGTAGATACGACAGGACCGTAGGAAGTGGAGACCAGCCTGTGCCTTACCTTAAAAGACCCACATTTCCTATGATTTAGACTTGTTTTTTGAGTTGGTTGTTCCTATATGAGAATGTATGTACGCACATATTTTATGTATTTCTAATTCTTCTGGAAAATACATGTATTTGTAGGAAATAAAATATATGATTGGGAGTGTTCGATGCTTAATGGGGTAATCTGATGGATAAACTTTAATTAGTGGTAGTTTTATTATATTTTGAAATATCATGGTGTAAAAAAAGAAACAAAAGCCAACGTAAACCATCAAATCAGTTGTATTGTCCCTGAGTATTAATGTGATAAATTGATAGTATAATGTAATATATTAAATTTGAATTTTAAAATTTTTTAGAACTAATATTTAAAAATTAATAATAAATATAAAATATAAAAATATATAATCCGTTAAATTATTTGGTTAATTAACGCGTTGTAGTATTCTCAGACATAAATATCCAAGTTTACTGCGTCATCTATGAATTTAATTAATCTGAGAATTAAAAAAAGAATAAATAAAAGGAAGGTGCCTTAATTTCCCCGCCTTTATATATATATATATATATATAACGCCACTCTCTCTCCACTTCCATGGCGATTTTAGAGGCATCGTTTCCGCTTCGTTAATTTAAAGATAATTTAGAGGGCGAGGAATCATGGGAGGCTGCGCAACTAAGCCGAAGGTATCTAAGGGCGGTGACGTTGGCGAGTCACCTGCTTCGGCGCCGGAGCCGGCTAAGGAGGAGGCTGTTGCTGTTGCGGCGTCGGAGACGAATGCGGTTGAAACCAGCGTCGCCTTGCCAGAGACGGTAGAGAAGAAGGACGAGGCGACGGCGACTGCGGTAGTTGTTGTTCAGGAAGGAGGAGGAGGAAGAGGAGAGTACAATGAAGGAGTGAAGGAGATTGTAGTGGAGGACGATAAGGTGGATGTTCAAGTAAGCAAGCGCAGGTCTCTGGGTCTTCTGTTCAACAAGGAGGTAATTTCCGATTCGAGCTTCCGGTTGTTTTTCAATGAATTCGAGAAGGCTTTGAGGTCGATATTCCATCAAAGCAAGCAAGATTATCGTCGTTCAGTTGGTTATCTTGAAGAAATGGGAACTTTCCGTTGTTTACGGTTCTGATTGATATGATCGATATGAAAATGTAAGCGTCAACTCAGGCGTTTCTTTAGAAATCCATTACTCTGATGTTTGATGAAAACCTGCAGCGTGAAATCCGCGCAACTTTTCAGTACAGATCCGAGGAAGATCTTTGTTGGTGGTGGGAATTGACGTGCCCATTGGACCGTAAAGTCCTGAAACCGATGAAATCCTGTTGAGGCGGAGAGGACTTGATTTCGTTCTGACGGATTAATGAATTATTATTCATAAAAAGCTAAAGCCTTGAATTAATACAGGGGCGACGAATCGGCAGATTTGAAAGTGAAGCATCTTCGAAAATAATGTCGCCTTGGGTTACTCTGTTTGTCGGCAATTAACTGCCCCGAACATGCGAGTCAGTTTTTAATGTCTTAAATTTGGTATCTTCATTTGTAGTCTGGTGAACGCATGTTCTTTTCTTTTTCCATCTTGTTTTTCTTTTTTCTTTTCAGCTGCTCACATGCTTCTGTCTCTGGGTTTGTTTCTTCTTGATCAAACCATAGTCATAATAATTGCCATGCTTCGGATGATTGATCAAATTTTGGAATCGTCATAACCTACATGTAATCAGCAGGAACTCTAATTTTCGTTTTTCCCTAACCTATTGCTTGATCGATTACACTTAGAATAGTGAAATCTTATTTTAGAGTACTGCAAATTAAGCTGGTACATTAGTCTGTGGATCCAATTACCTGTTTGCCCATGAAAAGAGTTTCATCCTGGACTGATCCTCTCGAGCCTTTGTTCAAAAAAGGTGACTCCATCTCTGTGCTCTTTTGTAGTGTTCTTTGCTGCTTTATTGGGATTTGATGGGCAACAAAAGCTTTTCTTGGTCCAGACCCTATTGGCTGAATCTATTTCAAGTTGAGCCATGTTGCTAGGAATCTCCAGAGTTTCATCAGATCTTGATTTCTTTCCCAGAAAAAAAAAATGAGGCTTTGACTGTTGGTTCCACCAAAACTTAGGATTCTCTTTGGCTCTTACACCTACCAATTAAAAATCTCTGGAGATTGGGATTTTTTCTTAGCCATTTTGGTAACTTGGTTCTTGTGTGTTTGCTTGTGTTCCCAAGTACAGTGATAGTTCTTCCTCATGCCATGTGCATATATATACAAGCAAACAAGAAAAAATCAGAGTCATTTGATGCTAAGGTGGGGTCTCTTGTAGTTCCAATGTATTCGTTCGACCAAGTCATCCCCAACTGTTATAGACCATGTCGTCTTTGCAACTAACAATGAAAAAGGATCCCACAGTGTTGGGTCAATGAAACTAACTACAGCATTCAAAAGATTTTCAATGTCTGATGACATGAGATTGGATTATACACACTTACCAAAAATTAAGAGAGAGAGAGAGAGAGAGAGGACCATACCATCCCTGGTTGGTAGGAAACAGAGGTGGCTGAATTGATCTGATTACTGTGTAAGTTCAATGTCTAGACTCTGAAATGGTTATCTTTATCTTTTGTCTGATTAACTAAAGATAACAGTAAAAAAATTCGGTCTTGACTTGGTGACCTTTAGTTTTTTTATCTTGGAATAAATAATTATGATGTGATCATTTTCTTGATTCTTTTCCTTTTCATATACCATTTCCCTTGGATGTTCTCAGCACAGTAATTTTTCTGGTTCTAACAATTAACGTTTCGAGTGTACACTGCAAGTGAAAGTTTAGAGCATAGAATTCCTCGCTGGTTTCATTATGGTTGATTCTGATTTTAAAGGTGGAAAAAAATAGGACGGAAGTTTGGGGAATGGCTGTGTGAAGGTTTCAGTCGCCTTGTTACTTTTCCCTCTGAAGCCGTAACTTTCTTATGTAGAACGAAGAGAAGAAGTCTGCCCTGGAGAGCGAGAATCCATCATTGGAACCGGAAAAACCCGAAGAACCCTCAGCAACTGAATCCTCGACAAAGGAACCCGACATGGGGGGCAAGTCAGATGAAACTGACGAGTCCTTGGCCGAGGCTGAACCCGAGCAAAGACCAGCGCCAGCTACTGTTGCGGAAGCTGCAGGGAAGGCAGAACAGGAGACGGTGGTCGAAGTTGCAGAGGTGACTGCAGCTGAATCTACCGTGGCAATCGAGAAGGAATCGGAGGCAGAAAAGGCGGCTACGGATGAACAGCAGATCAAGGCATAGTCGATGTCATGTTGATCCAAACAGTCTGATCGTTTATTCTTGCTGGCTTGTTCTTGGGTAACTTTTGGGTGTCAGCCATTTGCACTGCTTCTGGTATATATGTTTTGCGAATTTTCTTTTCCCCTTTTTTGAATCTGTCTGTTCCTCCGTCCTCCGTTTTAACCCTTTTTTCTCCGTAATATTAATTTATTTGTTGGGGGGGTGAATCTTCTGGTCACAAAACGGCTACTTAGTTGTGTTTTCTTTTACCTCCAAGCTCTAATATCTACCTGCAAAGCTGCAAGCTCGGGTGATGCGACAAGAACACATAACTACGTACGGAGCAATTCCACTCCTGGAGAGCAGACCCGGACGGTTCTCCATTCGTTCCGTCTTTGCTCTTTATTCTCTGCAACTCTTCACTAATTGCATGGGGATGTGGCAGGACTGGATTGCTGAGGTGATGATGGTGGCACACCGACAGGGCTATTGACACCCCCTCTACATCCCATCTGGCCCCTCTGTCGATATCCACCAATTAGATCGTTCATTCACTGGCATCCAAGGGTGCTCTGGTGCTACAAATCTTCGACTTTGACACGAGATTGGAGCATGCGCAAACAGCATTTTGTCATAGTAGGGTGGTCGTGAAGGCCATCATCCTGCAAGCCCGATGCACCGTGGTAGATCGAGCAAGTCTACTATTCGAGTCGAGATGGCACATTTGTCTAGTCTCGTTGTCGATGTAGCCGCTCCTTCCTCTTATGGACGTCGAATTGTCCATGAGCTAAAGATACATCAACGCTCGACGCTGGCCTCAAGTTTTCTTGCTTCCCTCCTTCAACCTACGCTCTACGGAGCATTTTGTCAATGCTCAAGTTGCATTCATGTTGCTCTTGCTCGTTATTTCAGATGCAGTCACGAGCTGCATCGAGCACGCCATGAATCTGTTCACTCCGATTATGGTTGCTTACTGTAAATGCCACGTAAAAGCAATAGCAAACACGATCGACAGCTGAGCATGACCGATCAACTTACCACCTCAAGCGCCCGATACAATGCATGTGCGTCAAAATGGCTGTGGGAGTGATGCGACATGGTCGCTGTAGCGTTCCTCCTACGGCTGCAATGTGGAGGATTAGTATAATGGGGCCTCACCGGCCACCCAACCACAATCCTAATCGAACGATTAGACTGACTGCTTTAATCTTATGATTAGTTTCTATCAATTATTTATGTACCCTTCTTGCTGAATCTAATGATTTTTGTCTTTCTTTCTTTCTTTCTTTCAAGCATATTACCATAAGTTCGGAGTCTCTTCCTGTTTTCTCTAATTTTATGATCTCATCACAATTATTTAAGTAATTTTTAATAATTTTAAAATATAAATCAAATTTATAATCTCTTAATTATTAGATTGAATACCGCATAAAACTTAATTTTTCTAATATGCATCCACTTCATCCCACCTTTTCAGTATGGAATGATCAGGATATCCATAAACTTAATCCACTTTAACTAATTAATATCTGGGCATGATCAGATTTCAAACTCTATCAGAAAAGTTTGTTATAACTTCTCGCTAATATAGGGTGATTGTGTCTATATCTGGCGTGGTTCTGCGAGCCCTATAAGAGCGAGACTCCAATCTCAGAAAAACCGAGCAGGGCAGGGCAGGGAGAGATGGGGAAATCTCCAGATCAAGAGCACCCTCAGAAGGTTTTCGGCTGGGCCGCCCTCGATCAGTCCGGGACTCTTTCTCCCTTTCATTTCTCTCGAAGGTTTAATCACTCTCTTTCCTTTTAACTAGTTTCTTTTCGACGGACCTTATGTTTGTCCTGTCTGTTTGTGCATGTGGTATTTGAAGGTACGGTCAGCCTTTGATTGATGCAGATGCTGTTCATTGTTTCTCTCGTCTCGTGGGGGTTGATGGGTCGTCTTGTCTGTCTTCATTTTCTGCACGTGATTTTGACAATCACCCATGAGATAGAGAAGTGTTTGCTCCGATCGAGAACCATCTAGCTTATCTTCTCCGAGATGCAATTTTTGCTGATTAGCGTGCATGTTTTACATTCTGAGCGGGTCCGCTTCTGCATCCTGCTTCTCAGAACTGAACAATTAATTCTGCATTATCCGTTACAACTACTGTGATTTTAGCATGTGGGCCACTTCGGTTAAACAAATTATTCTTTGTGTCCTAGTCTTGGAGGACCCAAGAAGCATGAGAGGACTCCATTTTTGCTGAATTGTTGACTTTGGTTTGTTTGTCTTATTACTTCTTTTCTGGTAAACTTCATTAAAATTCCATAATTTGGGATTTTGATTATTGATCGGTCTGGGATGGATTGAGGTGGGTGGCCAGTCGTACCCTGACCAATTTGGCTATTACGAAATCTAGGTGTTATTCATCTGATGAAATCCCTTATTTTCAACCCTAATTCTGAAACTTTACTTTCATATTCGTCCCCATAGATACTGCCTCCGTCCAAGTCCTTCGTATGTCTCTGACAGGATTGATCTATACTGAACAGTAGTCTCCTGCCATTATTTATCACTACTCATGCTCTTGCATGTTTCTGCTGTTTTGAAAATGACTTTTAATTGATTTTTGTATTCAATGAAATATTTTGAGCTTGTCATCCTACTGGGCAGTCTCTGGGCCCTACCTAATTTTGATAAGATTATTAACGCCCTGTACTTTTTAAGTTATTAATCACTATGTAATTATCAAATGGACATATGCAGCATTAATTTTGTGGTTGTAGGCTTGCAGTTATATTTTCACAGACAGCATATTCTGAAATGGTTATATTTGTATTTTAAAAATACTAAGGCCCTGATCGTCTGTGTTTTTTTTTCATTTTTTAAAGTTTAGTCTAGTACTGTTGCTTGTTTATTCATTCCACTCTTGTCAGGGAAAATGGTGCTGATGATGTCACTGTCAAGATCCAGTATTGTGGAGTTTGCCATTCTGACCTGCATACGGTCCAGAATGAATGGGGGTTCACAAACTATCCTGTTGTCCCAGGGTAATGTTCCTTGATTAGTATGGTATTTACCTGCTTAACTTTGGAGATGCATGATATATACCTATTGACGCTATTCTTTTGACCAATAAGACATGCCGAGGTTTTCCTTCTGCTGTGAATAATAAATGTTCAAATAGCAAAAGAAGTTGCACTCTGGTGGTTTAATGGGCTATGACTTTCATCGATCTGAATTTAGTTGATGTATCAAACTTGTACGATGTCAAGGAAATGGTGTATGGATTTGATATGTACCCCATTCTCATGGGCTACAACTGTATATATACGATTGGAGCCCATTGTTTTCCCTTTTTTCCCCAGTCAACTGATAGCAGCAACTTAATGGAGATCTAAAGTGGTCTATATAGATTGAGATATGGGAGGATTATCTGGAGGTAACCCCCTCTTACAGGTAAAAGCGTAGTCTCACATCTAGTTGCTTTCTTTAAATTTTTTTGCAGGCATGAGATAGTTGGTATTGTGACAGCAGTCGGGAGCAATGTGAACAAATTCAAGGTGGGTGATCGAGTGGGAGTTGGTGTCATTGTGGACTCATGCAGGTCCTGCGAGAGCTGCCAACAAGATTTAGAGAACTATTGCCCAAAAGTTGTTTTCACCTACAATTCCTACTCCAAGGACAGGTCAAAAACATACGGGGGTTATTCCGACTTTGTAGTTGTTGACCAGCAATTTGTGCTTCGATTCCCTGAGGGCTTGCCTCCTGATGCTGGGGCACCACTTCTGTGCGCTGGAATTACAGTGTATAGTCCGATGAAGTACTATGGGATTACTGAACCAGGGAAGCATCTGGGTGTTGCTGGACTTGGCGGTCTCGGCCATGTTGCAGTGAAACTGGGGAAAGCTTTTGGGCTGAAAGTTACTGTAATCAGTTCCTCTCCACGTAAGGAGGCTGAGGCAATTCAGAAACTTGGTGCTGATTCTTTTCTTGTCTCCAGTGATTCTGCCAAAATGAAGGTGCATACTATATTAATTATATATTATTGTTCTGGAATATGAGCAATTGGACTTTTTTGACCCACTATGACTAACTTTTAGAATTGGAACAGTTATTTAGCTTTCTCAGGTCACCTCGTTAGTCAATCCTTTCAAAGTTCATGGACTCTGTTTCCTGATGTCTTAGTTCTGACAGCTCCTTTTTAGGTTGACTAGATAAAAGTTGCTTTTTTCCTGGTCCAAATATTTCTGGCTTTGCCCTTCAGGTAGGTGAAGCGACATATTTAAGAGGATCTAGCATTTTTTGGTTTTGGTTTTGGTTTTGACTTAAAAAAAAAAAAGAAGGCATTTTTTGGTTTTGAATCTAGCAAATATTGGAATATTCGCTTTTATTTCTCTTGAAAAAGAGTATACCTGAAAAACATCTGTCAGCTTGCTGTTACTGCACTTTGACTGATTCTAATTCAACTTCAACTGTAAAATGCGAACTGGCATGCTATTTTTTCCTTGTTTTTCTCATCATGTAGCAAGCTAGAAACATATGATTGGAGAATATACTAGTGAGGTTCTGGGTGGAGTCAGCTCAAATGGAATGATTTTGGTATGTGCATTCCTTTGTTCTTGTGCTTATTTGCAGGAAGCTTTTGGTACAATGGACTATATTATTGACACGATCTCAGCTGTCCATCCCCTGGCACCACTGATCAGTCTGCTAAAGCTGAATGGGAAGCTTGTCACTGTTGGCTTGCCCGAAAAGCCACTGGAGTTGCCCATATTTCCTCTAGTCCTTGGTAAGACATTCATGGCGGACGCCTCAAGTATTGCGACTCCAAATGCTTTCAGTATCTCCAACAGCCTATGGTCAGACGTCTGAAGTAACATTGTACCTGTTTATTAATGAACTGGTGAAAGATGCTACTGGCAGGAAAGTTCCTTAGACTGTTTTGAATGTCCGCGGAATAAGTTGTTCATGTCTCGACGAATATGATCTGAAACTGTCTCATGGCATTTGTTCTTCATCTGTACTCAGTTACTCGATCTCTGAATGTTGTCCTCGTTGCTGTGTTTGAAGGGCGAAAGCTTGTCGGAGGAAGCGACATAGGGGGCATGAAGGAGACGCAGGAGATGCTGGATTTCTGTGCAGAGCACAAGATTGCCGCAGACATTGAGCTGATCCGGATGGAGGAAATCAATGCAGCTATGGAGAGGCTTGCCAAGTCCGATGTCAAGTACCGTTTCGTGATTGATGTGGGCAACTCCTTGCAGAGCTAATTCTGATGCATGTTGAGAATGTTGCCCCTTTAGCTATATCAGAACTTGGTTCTCTTTTGACTTGATACTTGAAAGGATACTGTTATGCTAATGCTTCTAATGGGAAGTTGAAGGAGCTGAATTTACTTCCAATTAATTTTCTTATTAATCAATTATCAAAGAAAATACTTATCGTATATGGAAAATACTTTACTACAAATTTACTGCAGGCTGAAGTATATGTAAAATACTACTGGTTTCAAGATAACTGTATCTCCAGAAATTTCCCCAAAGCTCTGCATCCTCCCTAAGAAAAGTACCTAATTATCCTCATGATATTTGATAACATCCCTGGTAGACATTGGGAAATTCTTATATGGTCATGTTGTAAATAATTAGTTATTTTGAGTATATTATAGTCATTTGCTATAATATTGAGGCATATTACGATTTAGAAGATTTGACAGGCTATGGTACGATTATACCTGACTCTTCCAAATGGGCCCTAAGGCTCATCACAGCCCAAGACATTACTTAACGGGGGCGGGACTTTCTTCTTCCGCTCCGCCCAGGCGGCGTCAAATTAGCGTCGGCCGTCGACTAGGCGGCGGAGGTGGAAATGAGTGCGAGCGATCTTGCCCGGAAGGAGGCCAACGTGCTCAAGGGCCATGAGGGCGCGGTTCTCGCTGCTCGATTCAACGGCGACGGGAACTACTGCCTCAGCTGCGGCAAGGACCGTACGATCCGCCTGTGGAACCCTCACCGCGGGATTCACATCAAGACTTATAAATCCCATGGACGCGAGGTCCGCGACGTCCACTGCACCTCGTAATCGTCACTTCTTTACCTCTCTCGAGCAATCCGTCTGTGCTGTTTTGATTACTTTATGTTCAGTTGCATCTGAAATTGGGCTGAAATTATGATAGTAGAGCTAAATTTGAGTCGACTGGATGCTTAAGACTAGGGTTAGCGTGACCTCAGATCAAGGAGCTGCGCTTACTTGGAGAATGCAGCTATATATTTCTGATGTCATCATCTTGATATTATGAAACTGTTTTTTTATTTTGGGATAAATGTGGAACTGAGTTAGTTGAGAGCGAATAAATCACTCATTAGAATTTAATAATTAAACAAGTTCGAATTTGATTCCATTGGATGCTGCCAACACAATTGAATGGTATTTATAGTTGCTTATGGAATTGATCAGTAACTTGCCGTTGAAACTTCTCTTGGGTTGAATTTTTTTTTTTATCTGGCTAAAAGTTGAAGATATTTCACCTTTATTTGGCAGCTGATGGTGAAATTTTCATTCTCTTATGGTAGGGATAACTCAAAATTGGTTTCATGTGGAGGAGACCGGCAAGTCTTCTATTGGGATGTATCAACTGGCCGAGTTGTTAGGAAATTCCGAGGACATGATAGCGAGGTTTCCCCTTTAAGCCATTGCAACTTAGCACTCAACATTTTCTGTTGCCATATCTTTGTTGTTGACGCATTATCGTGGCCATGGTGTCGCCAAATGCCCTGAATAGCATGTTCCTAATCATTACTTACAAGAATGCTCATAAAAAATTTTGGGTATATCTGTTCACCTGGTGGTGAAAGTCAACAAATTTTCTTAGTTTCAGTTGCTTAGAGGGCTCCCAAAAGCCATGTTCACTTGAGAAGACTTAGTCTGCACCTGGGAGGGGAGGGAAGCAGAGTGAAAGGAAGCAGGTTGGAAGGATTGTATTGAAAATTCTGTGGAAGTCCCTCCGGTTCCTTCCCTCTCCCTGCACTTTCCCTTCTCACAAAGATACCATTAGTTTTGCTACGGCGTTGTCCCATCAACATTCTTTCGGCAGAATTCACAAATGAATGAATCTTTCTTGTTTGAGTTTCCAATAAAAGGCTACATTACATGAGGCACTAGGGAGAAGGCATATTTATGGTGTCACCCTATTATATGTGAGTAACTCCATTTGTTTAGACTGTTGAAGAGCATTACCTTAAAATTGCGTAATATTTGTGGCAGCTTTCATTTTATAATTCATACTGCAGCTTCATTTTGTCTATGCAGGTGAATGCAGTGAAGTTTAATGAGTATTCATCTGTTGTAGTGTCAGCAGGCTATGACCAATCGCTGCGTGCTTGGGACTGCCGATCCCACAGCACTGAGCCAATTCAGGTAATGTGTTCTTTGAAGGAACCGTTCTGTATCCTCTGATGCTGACGGAAAATTTCTAGTAAAATCATTGATTCATCTGGTGTCCATGATTACTTATTCAGGGTTTTTGGTTCAATGCAGATCATAGACACATTTTCAGACAGTGTGATGTCAGTTTGTTTAATGAAAACAGAAATTATTGGAGGAAGTGTTGATGGAACTGTCAGAACATTTGACATTCGTCTTGGGAGGTATTCCATATTTGCCTGTGACTTGTGTCTTTTGTTCTATGATTTAGAAGAAGATCCAGTTATATGTGTAAAAGCCATTACACTGAGATAGAGAAATAATAAGGCCTTTTAGATGTTGAGAACTTTGATTTCTTTTTCTTGAGAGTCGACCTTTGGTTTGTTTTTTACCTGTGGGATTTCCAATGCCTCCTTTTTAAATACTCTGTCCCTTCTCAATGTGCCTCTCGATGAAGATCTTTTGTGTATGATTCTAGAAAGAAGCATTTGGCGCTGTGCTTGGTCAAGAAAATACTAGATGCATTTTTTTTAATGAACCCATTTTATCCTGTTGGTTCGTGCAGAGAGATATCTGATGACTTGGGGCAACCTGTTAACTGCATCTCGTTATCAAATGATGGGAACTGTATTCTGGCAGGTTGCTTAGATTCTACATTACGTCTTCTGGACAGGTAGATTTTTATTATCTGATCATAATATACGTGTTAAGATCCTGAAATTTTTTTCTGTGCTGACTCCTTTCTCGTGGCAGGTCAACTGGTGAGCTATTGCAAGAATACAAGGGCCATACTTGCAAGGTCAGGACAGATTTGTGCCTGGATCTTGCCAGTAGCTTTTTGATGCTTGCTGTTCACTTCTTCTCAGTACCAATATTGTTTTGTTTGGACACCTTCGGAAAAAAGAGTCATCTTTTGTTTATTCCCTATTTCTGCATATTAAACTCGCCATTTTTTAACTGATCCTTTCTTGTTGTAATGTGCTTCTTAGCATCAAATCTGTCCTAATATCATCTTGTGTTTGGTTCAATTTCCTAATATCACTTATTCGATCTTATTCACTGCTGACACCAGTCTTACAAAATGGACTGCTGCCTTACTAATACGGATGCTCATGTAACTGGGGGTTCTGAGGATGGCTTCATTTATTTCTGGGATTTGGTAGATGCATCTGTCATATCAAGTTTCCGCGCTCACTCCTCAGTCGTGAGTCCTCCTTTCCTTTCTCTCATGCTGTACATTTTATGATTTAAAATCTAATATAGCTTTTCCAGTTCCTGCCTCAAGTTTTATATGAACTATGCCGATTCATATGCAGGTAACTAGCGTTAGTTATCATCCGAAGGACAACTGTATGATCACCGCCTCCGTTGACAGTACTATTCGGGTCTGGAAGACATGAAAACCCTTCCGGCCACATGGGTCAA
The DNA here is from genome assembly GCA_900174645.1 of Sonneratia alba. NCBI lineage: Eukaryota > Viridiplantae > Streptophyta > Magnoliopsida > Myrtales > Lythraceae > Sonneratia > Sonneratia alba. Next base: position 5,540,613 of record FWPY01000028.1, on the reverse strand, counting down.
TATTCTGAAACCTGCTCAAGAGCTTTCTCGGTTAGTTCGTGATCAACATCAGCTTGAGGAGGAATTTAAGTCTTTAAACTCAGTCGTCTTATACCTCTTATTTAATGCTCACGACAATGGAAGGTTTCTCGGAAACAGTCTTGTTGTCGGGTCAACGCTCTCCGGTCTCTTCCATGAACTTTTTGTTTCTTTTTGCCATGGCTTTTCTGACTCAGCTCAATAAAAGCAGAGTGACGCGGAACACCATTTTTCCTTTTGGCATGTGCATCGTAATCTCTGAAAATCCAATGGATACCGAAAATTCTAGTACGTCTAAGTCGGTCTATGAAATGTAGCTCTCCTCATTATAGATTTTATTTATTTATGAGATTATTATTTCTATTTTATGAACGTAAATGTCGAATCACCTTTGGCGGTTTATAATGAGATACAAAACCATCCCCTCAATTTGACAATTCAGAGGGTCTTACTCGCACGGTGAGTAATCATCTGATGGCCTCAAAACAGAATGTACAGTATCCCGTGGGGGGCCTCTACGACTTCCTGGAAGTCGTGTTCGCTGGGGTCAACTGCACTCCCGCGGGACTTCGCCCGTGGAGACTTCTCATTACGGTCGACGACGGTGGTCAATGCGCTTCCATGCTTCTGATCATCATCGTCTGGAGGCCTGTAAAAAAGTAAAAATCGGAGCTAACTGCAATATGGTCTGACCAATCATTGTTTCTAGAGAGCATGCGCAGGTAACTCGTCTAGCCTGATTGAGAAGAAGGGTATCAGCTCAAATGAAAAAGACAATGACCCAATATGCCATGGTTGCTGTATTACGTGTAATCGGTCCAATCTTCTAACCTGTAGCTAATTGAACTCACACACGGATGGGTCGTCCGATCAAACCCCTGGTCGTCATCTGTGACTTCTGTGGCTTCCACGCAACTCTCTCTCTCTCTCTCTCTCTCTCTCTCATATGACATAAGCAGAGAGAAAACGCGCTCGGCGTCTCATTCCTAGTCCTCATAAAAGCAAGACGAAACCATTTTAAAACCCTAACAAATGTACAACATAGAGGGTTGAGTTGATCCGCTTCTTCTTCTTCTGTCTCTCTCTCTCTCTCTCTCTCTCTCTTCATCACTCTCACCCATCAAAAGAAAGAGGAGAGATACCTTTCTCGATCTCTCTCCTTTCTCCGTCGAGGAAGGTACGTACCTCAGGATAAATGGCGAATCACCGTCAGGAGCTCACACGCCGATGTTGGAGCCGCGGGGACTGGGACTGTGAGGACACCATAGCGGAGTGGGACGTGGTGCTGGCGGCTCAGCAGCTCATGCAGCTCAGCGACGAAGAAAACGGCAATAGCAACAGCAGCATCTGCAGGAAGAAGAAGAAGCAGCAGGAGAGGGGAGGGCTGGGACCCCAACAGACGATGAGCCCCGGTGCCGTGGTGACATCGTCTCTGGTGGTGGAAGGATTTTGCGGGGGAGACGAGGGGATCCATTGGCTGAAGAAGCCGAGACGACGATATAGAGAGATAGCCGATATCTACGACGCGACTGCGACCAAACGTGTGAAATGTTTACCGACCAAGGAAGCTGTGGCCGTTTAGATTTTGGAACCAGTCAGCCACTGGTTTCAAGGTACGTATGAGCAGCATAAGCGTAGGAAAGACCCGCCTTTCTATACCTAGCTCCGAATTGTAGAGGTCATGGCAAAACGATGAAGTTGCAGCACGCGGGTCGGCTTTCGTTGTATGGGGAATCGGCAACATGTGAAAAGAAGCAAGATATCGGAGAGAGATGGATCCTATCAGTATACGATCTTTAACCATTGATCATGATTTTATGGGCATAACATGGGCTAAGCCTCTTTCTGCCTCAATTAGTGTACTGACCGTGCCATTAATGGATACTGGTTTAGTTGTGCCTGCAAGTGAAAGGTACTTATCCATTTCAACGAGGATTGGCTTCTCCATTTGAGAAATAAGGCTGCAATGAGTTCTAATGGAGGTCCTAGTGACTTGTGCAAAATGAGCTTGATGATATGAAAAAAAAAAGAGAGATTCAAGTTATTGATAGCTTTTTAGTGTGTTGTTGGGTTTAGAAAAGCTAGCTTGGGCTGATTTATGAGACATATATATTTCTGTAATGTTATCATTAGATTTTCTTGAACCTCATCTTTTTTTTTTCCATTATCCGCTCAAGGAAGCGTGAGAGATTATACTGTTGTGTGCCAGGTCACATCCATCCAAGTATCAATTTCAGTGTATTAATAATCACTTGACATCGCTTCCCAGAGAGATATTATCTGAGCGGCCCGTTTATGCTCAACAAATTGATTAGCCGAGCTTTATCCAGTCTATGTCACATATACCGTAGGAAAGAGAAACAATTATATTGAATGAATAAACTTGCATGATATGATCTCCAAAGTCCAAAGCATGTGGTCTTAACCGGTGATTATATGACTACTCTATGCCGGGATATAAGTGTAGTATTGAAGCCTATGCCTCTTTCTAGGGACCAACAGGTGGTTTAGGAATTCGATGAATTCTTCTGCACCTGCCAAATTAACATGAGGCAGGCTTGCGGGTTTAGGGTTTCATCATCCTGTTAGTCGACAGCTTAAGATTCCCCTGTGCTTACTTTTGTTGAGAACCTAAAGTCTATTGGGTGGCACATAATGATGAACAGATTGGCTCTAATATATTTATGGCACTTAGATTCCTTGAACTTTCATGTATTGATCTGCACGGGTTTTTATCTTGTATTACATCATGTTTATTACTCGGTGAATGGATCGCATAAGATTGTATATCAATGTTGCCTCTATCTCGGCCATTCAACACTCTGAGTTCCTATCACTACTTTCACTATATTCGAAGTTATGCAGGAAACACCAGCTAGGGCATATGGCCTTTTTCTGATAAGTAATCGATGCAATGAGTTATAGAGAAGTCCGCTATGTCAATCTCCATAGTCATGAACGTAGCACATGATAGGGGCTGGAAAACATTAGAAGAACAACCTTCTGAATTTGGGAAGAAAACTTTTCCGCTTGTTCATGTGAACTAAACCCTTGAATCTCCATGAAATGTTGAATTTCCAATGATTACAAAATCTGTGAGCAAGGAACCAACAGTATCTGAAGAAACCAGAAAGTGGCATAACCACCCGTCAAAATCCAAAGAAAAAGGGTTGGCGTTTGCGTCGAAAGGGAGAACGCCAGGGTCCTTAGTGCCCAAAAGTCAAGACTGATCTCTGCATGGTATCCTTTCAACGAATCTACTAAATGAGCTTAAGGCATGATTTATTGTGCTGAGAATGTATGTTGTTAAGAGGGACGAGCGCCAAGAGGCAGTGCACTTCACTAGTAACAGTGCGAATTGCAATGTTGGAAGATTGGTGTGAATGAGAAATTACTGAAGGAAATAAGGATGGGCTAATGTATAACATGGGTTAGGAAGGAGGACTAATAACCCGCAAAATACATAAAAGCCCACCTGAGAAACAGGTGGAAACTCAATCCCCCTTTGATAAGGAGAAGCGAAATGCAGTGGATCTGTATGTAAATTTTGTCAACAAATGGTTCATACGCGTGTCTGGGTCCTGTCTAACATGTGGGATGTTTGAGCTACTTAAGAGGCATCATATCCGACGGAGAAGAACCCATAATATCTGACTATGTACATGAATTTACCATGGTCATGAAAGTGGCAGACTCAGAGTTACCCGTGATTCTATTGGTATTTAAATGTTTGTGATTTGAATTTGTTTTGATTTTGGAAAACTTGATGCGTTACTCATTACAATCTACCGCTCTCTGTTTTGCCATGGATTTCCTCAGGTGAGCATAGTGACCCCCTGTTGGTATCTTAGAAGGTGCCTTCCGGGGTCCATAAGGTTGTCACCGCGAGTCTGCACAATGAATTGGCTGCCAAAACTGCTGCTGCTATGACTGCTGGTAGCCCTGTTTGGCCTGTGTGAATATACTCGTTTCTCTCTGTGTCTTATTTTGCTGGTTTCATTGAGGATGATATTCGTTTAATTGGTTGTGTAACGAAGGTATTCTAAGTTGGGTATCATTATTCTGTTCAGTTATGCTGTCTGAAGTGGTGTGTGGGTCCTGTCTAACATCTTGGATGTTTGAGCTACTAACGAGGTATCATAGCTGATGGAGAACCCCATGATATCTGATCAAGAAGATGAATTTGCCATGGTTACGCAGGCTGTAGACCCAGACTTATCCGTTATTCTATTGGTGTTTAAATGTTTGATCTGAATTTGTTTTGAGCTTGGAAAACTTGATGCTTCTTTTCCACCCATTACAATCTACCGGTCTCTGTTTTGCCATGGATTTCCTCAGGTGATGATCGGTAATAACTTTGAGGCTCTGGGTATTGCTAACATGGTTCCAATTCATTGTCATCATGACTGGCTCTTTAGGAAATGGGGTTTAAAAGGATTAGGTTTGATGTATAACTTACTCTGATTTCTCATTCAGTTGGCTGCTCCAATTGTTGCATCAAATCTTTGCAAGAACACCTTAAAGTCATTTCTCAGACTCAAGCTTTACTTAGATTAACCTTGTTTTGACTTATTTTATTCTTCTCGAAGGAGCTGATTTTATTCATTTGGGTGGTTAGTATAGGATTAAGAATATTTAGAACTACTTCCATGGAAGATCTGGTTCAAAGACCCCTCTGCTTTCAGATGATGTGTATGCAATAATTATGAAGGTGTTGATCTATTGCCTCAGAAAGATTTTTCTTGTCACGTCCGATTTCTGTAGTACAATCATTAAAGATTAGGTTCCGTTCTGGCTGTGGCAGAGCAATCTTACATTTTCGAATTTCTGTCACTGCCTAAGCTCACTTGATGTTGGTTTGATTTGTCCCAGAGTGCTGCTCATCTGGACAGTGAGATCATCTAGACCGTGACTGTGACTATGATGATTACGTTTGGTTTTTAAAATCCTCGAGATGTCTTACATTTCGAATGTTGAGTGGATGGTTGTGGAAAGACCTCAGATGTTGATTAGGGTTGCTGTTGTAATCCACAAAGGATGACATTGATTCACTCGTGCATCTTTGGCACTCTTCAATGCTGGAACTCCAAGGCCCCCAGTGTGTATAATAAAGAGGAAAATGAGAACCTCTTGTTCCAGTTTTGTCTCCTGAACTGACATTATTCTGTTGGTTCTTTTCTGTAATAGAGCAGTTGCTTCCTTGTGTGCATGAAGGAGGACAGCATTGAAGAAAGATATGATACTTTGAAGGAGTGTGTTGTAATGAGTAAATCAGCTAGAGGGTTGGTGTATCAGTTCATAATAGTTATGCAACTTGCAGTTACATTCGAGGAACGAATGGTACATCAAATGGCATTCTTCCAACGCTGCATGCCTATAGCGATGCTGCTCATCATTTTCGCTATGGTGCAGTCGAGAGAAAAATGTATACATTATAACGATTCTTCAAACCTGTGCAGAGAGATAATTGAGTACACAAGTGCAACAGAAATTGCTGTTTGCAATCTTGCGTCGATTGCCTTACCACGTCATGTGAGAGGAAATGTAAGGGATCTATTCTTGAAGTAGTTTTGTCCGACTCTTATTTTGAAGTTTGTTTAGTTGATAGTGATATTTCTTTGTTACAGGTATACAGATGGAGTCCCACCCACAATCCATCGAAACTTTGTTGGAAGCAGAGCCCCAAAGAATCGATATTTCAGTTTTTATGAGCTGGAAGATGTTAGTTGTTGATTGTCTTCTTTTGCCCTGAATGGAATTGTCTCTTGTTCTGTGATAGAATTTTGGTTGAATTTCTGCTTATACCCCTTCTTCTGCTCACAGGTTACCTATATTAATACAAAGAACCTCAGCAAGATCACCCATATCAATTATTATCCTGTTGAAACTGCAAGAAATTCGAATCTGCAGCATGGACCAATTGGGATTTGGTGTTCAAGGTATGAGCGCTGGGAATATCAATTGATTACCAGAAGTGAAGCTATAATCTATCTTACCCAGCAATTAATCCTTAACCGATTTTAAAGCGAGTGCTTGCTACGGTTCAATATGAACGTCAGCCGTCAGCAAATGAACAATGACATATTCGAAACCATATTCTATGGTGCTGTGAAAGCTTTCCGTGAGAGCTGGCCGCTAAATAAGGGGGCCTCAGGACGCATACTGTTGGAGACCTGTGAGCCACGTACGTATTAATTGTCTTCCTCTTTGTTGCCTTGCATTGCAGTGCAAATCACACGATGATAATCGCTCCACATGGGTGACTCGTGGTGAGTTCTGCTGCTTTCGAAAGACATCGGCTTATAATTGTGTTGGTTGCTGTAATCCCGTGGAATATTATCGCTCGGGTAAGAGGTTGAAGTGCAACTTGTCGAGGCTGAATCTTGTCCATTAAATCTGGGCTGGCCTTAGGGGAAATAATAGCCAATAACGAAGTGAGGAATTCGGTTCCCATTGCTCCCGCGGGCCTACTGCTCCCACCAGCCAGGTTCTTTCGTCAGCAAGCTCCGGAAGGCAGTCTACCTACAGTTCCAAGTCGACATATGGTTCTGATCGATGGGCAAATCTCACAACCGGTATGATTGTATGAAACCTGTGGAGACTGAACTTCCAACAAAGCCGCAACATCTTAGATCCGACGACTTTCTTCCAAGTTGGCGTCCGACCTATTGTGCACAGGCTGATGGGGCAGGCAGACAAGTTGGGGTTGAAGAAATTCAAAGGGTGTGACAAAGTTAGAAGTCGACTGTTCAAAAAGGTGGACAACCTGCTTCTGCTAAAATACCCAAAACTGTTCCAAGGGGCATTCACCTTTTGACTGTCCCTATAGTTACAAGGATTAAACATCCACGGCTTTGACTTGCGGACTGGGCTGCCATTGATCCGTATGAACTTCATGTAATAAATTCATCAATGATGGAAAAAAATAAACAAATTTCAAATCCTTACATTACTCATTCGACTATCTAATTTTAAAAAGATAATTTCTTGAATTAATTTTCTTTTTTTAAAGGTTTTTTTCGCCATGCTAAAATATGAAAGACAGTTGGGAAAGAATCAAATCCAGCTTCTTTTTTCTATCTGGGAATTGGGATTATATGTTTATAGCACGTTAGGTTTTGGTTTTGCTCAAGGGAAAATAACTGAAAAAGACTGAGGAGTTGAATGTATGGGATGTGGACTCTTGATCTTTGACTCACGCCACGAGGACGGCAAAGGGACCCTACCATGGCAATTAAATTAGACTGTTCTTGAAAAATAACGTGCCATATCAATTATCGTTAATACTACCATTTTGTATATGACAAATCAAGTACTCAAAGTACATCATCCAGACCCATCCTCCACTAAAAAAAAGGAAGACCAGAAAAAGCAATTCTTGATCTCTGACTCTCATCACCGGCACAACAGGGATATAGATAAGGGAGGAAATAATTTATACTCATTTTGTATATCAAATATTTAATGTTAAGATTCTATTAGCTAAATATTATGAATTCATATTTCAGATGTATAGCCATTTGGACATACGGTCGGTGACCAAAAGGGTCTATGAGATTAGAGGGTAATCAGTCAGCCTTAGGCTTCTCTTTCTCTTCCTTGGGGTTTGGTTGTCATTCATGGTGGTTGAGTTTACACGTCTAATCAGTATCCTTCTTTATTTATATTTATGTATATAATCCATATTACATATATGACAAATAAATATTCAAAAAATAATATTCTAAATCCATAAGTTTTATGTATAATTGAAAAAATATTCAAAATGACCTTATTTATAATAAAATAATTTTTAATAACTGTCATATTTAGCTAATTCTTTGAAGTAATGCGTGCTTCAAGGAGGAGATTTGACTTTGGTGGTACTTTCAGCCAAGCTTGAGGAGAACAGCAATTGCTTTTTGTCAAATCTTAAAAGAGAATGACGAAACTCTTATCGCCAATGGGACTTTGAGCCACCACACATTGTTGCCATTTCTTGCTTCGCTCCGCTTTATTTAGGGTTTTGAACATCACATGATGTAAGTGTTTATCCAGTCGATCAAACACGCTGCACTATTCACTAGCAGATATCATAATATGAGTTATAATTTGCGTCCATCTTATCTAGATTTTGTAACTGATAAATACAAAAATTACTTTTGTAATCACTGATTTATGTAATTTTTTTTCTCAATTTTAGCTGACTTTTTCATCTATTTCATTGTAAAAGCTGAAATCATCCACCGCATTTGAAAGAGATGAGGTCATAGAACAGTAATGTTAAACCATATAGCATAAGCAAGGCCTACCCATGCCAAAGTTTATAGGACTAATTGGAGATGGGGTAAATCTTGTAGGACAAATAAATGTGCAACTTCCTGAAAATTTCACAATCAAAAGTATGGCCAGGTTCCAGTCTTATTCTAAGTGAGGGATGGGATGGACCTCGCTATGCTCCCTAGGATGGTGCCTAGATATATACTTCATTTATTGATGTGGTAAAATGATTCAGTGTCATTCCAATTAAATTCGTATTTAATCAGATCAATTCGTTAATCAATATAATTTTTTTGAATGTAAATTTTTTTATTTATAAATTCAAATATGAAAGTAAGAAAAATATGATAGCGACCTGGTCCTAATCCTACATTCAAGCAGGTTTGTCCTAATCCGACATTTTAACGCGTGGGATATTAACAATTGTCCTTGACCCCAGTCAACGCTGACCACCGCCTTCCCCATCACCGCCGCATGAGCGGTCCAATAGGGAGGGACGACGTCACGGCCCACGGAATAATCCACTCCCGACATGCAGTCCCACTACCGAAATTCTGAAATTCGAGATGGTTGGACCCTCCCCCATTAAATTAACTATCCAATTTGAGTTTACTATGACTCGGTGCTATTTCAAGCCGGAGAGAGAGAGAGAGAGAGAGCTTCATTTAGGTTCGAAAAATGACATGACATTGACAGCTTCATTTAGTTCTACTGATTGGTTGATAGTACCATCAAATCATGACCCCTTTCCAGAGCACATTAATCTCACTATCGATTATTTCCGACTTGTGACGTGGGCAGAAAAAATCTGGCGAAAACAAAAAGTAGCAATGAGGGGATTGGAAGGTAAACGATTTTTGTCGGTCGTGGCCGGTGGTTTCTTGACGAGTGCCGGCACCGACGCAAGAGTCGGGAGTTCTCCCACAAGCTGTTGGCACTCGACGATGTGACTCCGAATAATAAAAATATTTCTTTTTATCAATGTGCTCTTTTTTATAGATGAATAAAACAATATCATAAGTATTAATCGACTAATCCAGATTATTCGATAATTCGACTCATTAGTATAAATAAACCTATCTTTCAAGATGAAAATGGTATATATGTAACTGTAAAATTGATAAAATTTTCTTTAATAAGCTGAATATCTTAAATTTATCTTTATTAAAATTATTTAAATCTTGAATATTCTGGCAAGGGAAGAATTAAAAAAAAAAGGTTTTATTCGTTCCTTCGCAAAAAGGCACGAAAAGACTAAAGAAGATGTCGACAACCAACTGAAAATAATGTTTTCGACGGAAGCCAGCGCTGACTCTTCCCCCTTGCTTTCACAAGGGCGATCTCGCTTAAGCAAACCTACTTCATATATACGCGTGTGTGTGTGGGTGTGCGAATATAAGCATGCTTCTAAAGGGTCGTTTTAAGATCTCCAATAGTTTTAATTTTTGAACATCCGCCTGCAGCTTGGTCTGTATTACATGTGTGTGCTGAAGGTGGCGAATTCGAGGGACAGGAAGGATGGGAGAGACAACAGTCTCGGAGATTGGCTCTTCGAGGAGTCTCGGCAGGCGCTGCAACAGGAAGACCATGGTATGAGGTATCCTGGGCCGCTGAATAGGGAACGAGAGATGTCTGTGATGGTATCGGCTCTGGCACGTGTAGTATCCGGGGAGGCGTCTCCACGTTCTGGCACCGAGAGCAGCTTCTCTGGCTCGGGAGGATTTGCACATGAGCTCGGCTACTCTCTGCACGGTGGAACATCATCGTATAGCAGCAGCAGTAGTACATCAGGTATTCTCTCCGGATTATATTTAGTTGGATCGATAATCTCACATGAGCTCCCTTACTTACCGACATCGATACTAATAAATTATGTCGTGTTTGATGTGTGTGTGTGTGTGTGTGTGTATACATGTATGAGCGACCTTGGAGTTGTCAAATGTCATGTTTGCTGACAGTATTTTCATTTGGTAAAAATCAGCTGTCGAGGGCATACTTCCACACTACATCACAGCCATCAACCCCGCAGAACAATCCGAGTTCTTCCCTCCTCCGACTTACGAGTACTACAGCAACAACGGTGACGCCACAAGCACGGTGGAATCTTCGTCGGCGCCGAGGAGGAAGTATAGGGGTGTGAGGCAAAGGCCCTGGGGAAAGTGGGCTGCCGAGATCAGGGATCCGTTCAAGGCTGCGAGGGTTTGGCTGGGAACGTTTGACACGGCCGACGCTGCTGCAAGGGCCTATGACGAGGCTGCCCTCAGGTTCCGAGGGAACAAGGCCAAGCTCAACTTCCCTGAGAATGTCCGGCTCGTCAGTACTACGGGCCTGAGCCCGACAAATTATTCAGCTTCCCAACATTTGCCCAGTGTTCCTAGTAGTAATCCACCCAGTTCCCAAGCATCTCCTGAGATTTCTAGGAGTTACGCGAGTTTTCCTCAGGTGCAGCAGCAACATCCGATGAGCCTGTTCAACCAAGTGTTCGCTCCATCCCAGGCATCGCCTGCTCCAGCTCCACCGCACAGCCAGGGGCAACCTCCGGTGCCAGGCAGCGGCAGTCAGTTTCAGACCGGCAGCAGCGAAGAATTTCTGTGGTCAGATAATAGCGGTCGATATGGCTAGCTTGGCAACCAAGGATGCTCTTGGGTCAAAAGGAAAAAAATAAAAAAGGAAGACACTTCGTATTTTGGTCTGTTTCTTTCTTGTAAGCCGTAAGGCTAAACCTGCAATTGTTTTGGATGATTCCTGAAATTGTCCCAAGTTGTTTGCTATATACCGATCACGTTACTTAAAGAAACTGAGTGATATAGCTAGCAGCTGGTATAATAGGAAGCATGGTATTGAAAATCGGAATTCTCTGATCAATGAACAAACTTTTCCGATCGAGGAAAAGATGACATATTCAATGAACTTCTGCTTGACTGCTTCCCATGCGCATGCCGCGGCAACCCCGCTACCAAACATACGGCAGAGAATTGTCAACCTTTTCTAGGATTAGGCTTATAATATCTGAACCGATGGAATAGAGTGAACGCCTTGCTATTCCATTCTTCTTTGCGTCCGTAACTCTTCCTTTGAAACGGAAATTTCACCAAAAGTGGCTCAAGTGGGACTTTGCACGAATACTTTTCCAATGAACGCCAATAAATCTAAGTGAAGTTGGGTTAGCTGATCATCCATTATGGATTTTGTCTATTCCTAAAAGTTGAACCTCGAAACTTACGATAGTCCAAACTGTTCGTTTGATTTTCCTCGAGATGATGGGCACACACTTAAATTGGCAAAAAATAAAGCTACCCATAAGCCATCGGCAATAATTTGTAGATAAGGCAAACCCTATGCCACTTGTCTGGGTGGTGTAGTCGGTCATCACGCTAGTCTCACACACTAGAGGTCCCCGGTTCGAACCCGGGCTCAGACAGCTTGAACTTTTTGTCCCATTGAACGGTCTTTCTCATTACCGGACAACCCGGGCTGATTCTGTCATTTGGTGGGCGGATAAGGCCCAGATAGGATGGAGATTGAACCGAGCCCCCATTGGTCCCCATTCTATCCTCCTTTCGACCAACACCAATCTTATGGTTGTGCATCTAATGCTCTCCGCATCCTCGACCTACGGGTCTCATCTCTCACCACAGAAAAACCAGCCGTGGCCGGTGGAGTTGCTCCTGTGACACCGGAGAACAGTGGAGGGAGGCCGGCAAACATTCTGTAGTTTCATCGTACTTCCTCACTCACTATATATTAATAGCAATTAACAAAAAATTATCTAAGGGAGAAGTTATCCTCAAATAAATTATGAGTAGTTGTCATCCAACTGGGTAATAATGCTTCACAAGTACAATCCATTTTGAAGAACCAAATCCCAGCAGTGGGGAGGAACGAGAAAGCGCTTTTACAGTTCGGGGGACTATGGCAACCAACCAAAATAAGTCTCTGTTGCAATGACCAATTCCGAGCAACCGACTGACATTGAAAGCTGAATGATACTGATTAAAATATTGGGTAATTACTACTTACCCCATACTAATGTTAATTAATCCTTATCTACACATGATAAATGAGTAACACCTCCAAATACCTTAGGAGACTTCACATTTAATGGAAATGATATGATTGGAACGTGTATCAGTGGATACACTCGAAATCTCGATTACGTTCACGCCAGAAAAAGCTCGGGAAGTTACTTTTTCCCTTTTTTTTTCCGCTTTCCCCCAATTATCTCATTTCTTGCTAATCCCCCACCATTCCTTCAACCTCCAGAGCTCATTCATTCTTGTGGATCAATCCACCATCACCCCCACCTCCACCCCCATCATCCCCTCTCCCTTTCTATCAACTTCTGCGGAGAAAATTCAGAGATCTGATGATGAGGTCATTACCCTCTAGATCCATGTTGGTTTCTTCTCCAAGGTAGCTTTTTGGATTTTGTCCAATTTTGTTTCGTTTGCTTGGCTCTTTGATATAAAAGCACAGGACACGAAAATATTCATCTGGGTTTCATTAGAGTTGTAATTTTTTTTTTATTGAATCCACAGGAGGGAATCAGCGTTGGCGGTCCAAGCTGATGGCCGGTTGGGCTACTCTGTGAGCTGGAAGATGGTCTTTAGCTCTTGAATTGTTTTTTTTTTCCTCTTCTGTTTTATTGTGAGATTTGGCGATTTTTTTCGGGGTTATTTTGTGGTTCTTGTAGCCGATTTTTCGGTTGAAATTGGTTAATAATGGAGCAAGAATCTCAAAAGAGGAAGCTTGAAGAGAGTGGGTGTGAGCCCTCAACTGATCCCCCTCTTTGTGCAAACAATTATGGGTTATTTGGTAATCCTGGCAGCAGCAACCTCTGCTCCAAGTGCTACAAAGACTACCTTCTAAAGCGAGCAAAGGAAGAATCGTTTGACTGCAGAGTTGTACAGCAGAAGGTGGGTGTTGATAATAAGCCTCTCGATGATTCTAGTGAAGTTGCTGCAACACTGCCACCATCACAAGAAGAAGCTGCAGGACGGTCCAGCTCTGGGAATCTCGATAAGAGACCCACCAACCGTTGCAGTTTCTGCAGGAAACGGGTTGGGCTGACGGGTTTCAAGTGCAGGTGCCGACAGACATTCTGCTCAATCCATTGGTATTCTGATAAGCACAACTGTGTCTTCAACTACAAGAGTGCTGGGCGGGATGCCATTGCCAAGGCGAATCCTGTGGTGAAGGTCGATAAGGTTGAGAAGATATGACATGAGAAATAAGGATACGATATGGGGCTTCTGGACAGGTCATTGGAATATATGTCAGTTTCAAGATTAATGGCTTTAGCTGAATGAAGCTAAGCTTGATATTAATCGGCACTTCACCAAAGAAATAAGCTCTATTAAGGAGACTCTGTTTATGTACAGCCTAGTCAGTTGGTGGGTCTATGTACAGTGTGGTGGTCTATTGTAGAACATTTGATTTCTCGTCGATGTTGTAGTGATCTTCCATTCTATCAAGTGTCATGTTTGAAAATATGGAATTTAACTATCATGCGAAAAAATGGGATTCTGTCGTACATTGATCACATAGATGTTACTTTCCGACTGGACACTGGTTGCTAGCTTCTGTTGATTCACGTGCTTTACTGTTGCTCTTTGATATTGTTGTATTATTGGAGCTCAGGAAATATAGTTTATGGTACACTTCTTAATTGGTTTTACTTTGGTTAGGTAGGAAATGGGGGTTGCACACCTAACTGATTATAGCTGCAGATTCCCCTTTGCTGTACTAGTAGCAGTAGGACTGTTGAAATTTGTCATTGAAATTGCACCACTGTGGGGAGTTATCTCAAAGTTGAATACAAGCATCTATATACTCATTAACTGCATACGAACGCTTTGGCTGTTTTCTACTCGAGGTTTAGCTTTTGGCATGATGAACCGAGTATTATCCTTTGAGCAACAGGGTAAGCGGAAAGAGCCACTTCTGTTTTGGATGGAGCTTAGCACCTAGCTGTTACCCTGATGCTGTTTAGCTCTGCTTCTTCTTATCTGAGAGTGAGGGGCGTGAAGAGTGCCTTTCAGCTAGTAGTCGCTTCGTGCCCTCAAGGACTCCAAAGAATATTGAACCACCAATGCCTATCCAGAGTACCCTTGGTCCAATTCCCTGCAGCAATAAGATATCCAAGTCGGAGGAGGGAACAGAAACATGCAAATGTAGAGACAGAAGTGACTAGTTGACACCTTGAGAAGAGCAGAAGGCCCTTCTTCTTGGACAATTGTTTGAACACAATCAAATACACCTTGGTACTTGTTCGCCGATCCCTGTGACCATTAAAAGGGAAAAAAAACAACACCCAGGATTCATGAGTGGAGAGAATTAACAGAACAAGATACAAGAGATATCTGGAAGTAGACATGTTCATACCTGGACCATAAGCCTGGTTTTGATCACATCGAGAGGAGTTGTTATGGCTCCAGTTAGTGCACCTATAAAGCAGGAAATAGTAATTAAGACATGTACGCATGACATTGAGGATGCATCTTCTTACTTAAGCATTTACTCGAGGTTAAAGGGAGGAAAGTTTGTCCTAAAAGGCTAACAAGAAGAAAGTGAGGAAACCCAATCATTCTGAGAAAAGGATTTCTGAGTGGCATTGGCTATATGGATTTCAGCTAAAGATAGAACAGAATGAAGGCAGCGGCTAGTCTTAGGACCATCTGTTCGCTAGATTTTTTTGTTCTACAAATATTTTTGTATGATTCACAGAAAAGGGAAGAAAGCTTGTCTACAGAGTAATTAGAGTACCAGCAAAAGCACCAATTATAGCATTCTCAGGATCATTAAGATCTCTCCGTGCCTGACAAGAGGGAAAAAGAAGAGAATAAGCTAGTATTTTCTTTCCCATCATTTTTTATTACAAGTTTAAACAGTTAAGTTATATCATACAAATAACAGTACCAGACAACTCCATACAAGGTTGATGCTTACCGCAGCCTTGTAGCCAATTCGAAGCTGCTCGTAGATGCAAAACTGAATAGCATCAAATGGCAAATCTCGCAAAATAAAGGAACCATACCCCTACAAAATAGTCAATGAACAAAAGACGCTCAGTTAATAGACAAAAGGGATGATACAGGTGAATGCATGACACATAAAAATTCAATAGAGGGAGTATGGGAGAGTTACGTACAGCATAAAAACCTTTAAAACCTTCCTTCGAGATGATAAGGCGGACAGCATCAGGGGCTGATCTGAATTGTCCAGTCTGCATCCTTTGCTTTACAACCTGAACAAAATTATGAACTGGCTTTAATACCTTGAATATAGGATCAAACCTCAAAAATTGAGAGCAACACTTCTATACCTCTGTTGGAACACGAATGAGAGAAGCAGCAATTCCTCCAATAGCACCAGCTGTCTACATGAAGTTCAATAGAGCCATGAGAAATAGTAAAGGGGGTCCTTTCTCCTTAGGAAGGCAGCAACAAATACCACGAGCAAGATTTGAAGGCAAATGTTGAGATTTTAAAATTAAAAAATTGGAATTGAAAAAAAGTGTCTTAATATAACCTAGGGCAATAATAAAGTAATTGGCAAGATAAAATAATGACCATGTGCCCGAGTACAGTTAATGGACTTCTTACCAAATGAGCTAAAGCACTAAGATTTTCGGGGAACATCCTTAGCAACTTTTGCTTTGATGGTTCATAAACACCAACAAACAAGGCAGAAGCTCTGAAACATGATATATATATTAGTTTAGAGAAATATTGTTGAATGATGAGCCATGTCTAATTCTTTTTTGAAAATAATGAGGGAAAGGGACCTAGAAGTTAGAAAACAAAATAGAAAATGCACTTACTCATCTGAGCCAGGAGTGAGACCTAGAATACCAAACTGTAGCATCTAACTACTAAAAATGTACTACTGAAATCAACAGCAGGAAAAAATAAGGGCAAGAAAATACTTCACTTTGAGTGGTGCTTACGGTAAGACACCAGCAAGATTCCCAGCCAACCCAGAATACAAGCCTTTCAAGTCTATTTTTCCTACCCCACGAGCAGCCTACAGAGAATAGAAACTGTTTGTTCAGCAGCAGTATTCTATGTTGGATTACACGGGTAAACCAGCTTTTGTAATGTTGGACAGGCTCCATAATGTTCCAAATTCCTGTCTCCCAACACTCCCAGAACATTACGAATTTCTAAATATTCATATTACAGGTCCTTCAACCAAGAGAGCAAGGTCCTTCTACCTTGCATGCACAATCAATTTAATAAGCGTACATGCTGAAGGTGGAAGACTTGAATAACCCAAGTCAGGCCTTTCTTGCCTCCCTACAGGAAGACAGAAACAGCACAATGCACAGTTTCTGTCAAATTATGCAATATATGAACTTTTTGTAGTTAACCTGCCTGAAGTCGTGTCTTTATGGTATCAATGGGGTATAAAGCTGTTTCGACAACAACACCAGCAGTACCTCCTGCTATAACACCATCTGCAAATTCCAATAGGCACACAAGAATTTTGTTCTAGAAATCAGACTAACTGAGCTAATCCTAAAATCTGTTAGGAGGAAATGAGAACAGCAACGTAAAACTGCCACACCCATTAAATAGTGGAAAATTATTATGTGATCTCATAAAATGAGTGATTTGATGGACTTGAACATCAAAATAATGTTTTTTCAAGTCCCATAAACACCACATGTTTAATGGATGCGATTGGTCCCCAAAACCTCTCTAACGTAGTGATTTACAGTAAAATAGTCCAGAGCAGATAATCTTAGTAGTAACATGCAAACTCACCAACTAAAGTACGGAAAAAATCAAATGGGTTTTGTTCACCCATTTTGACCGATGCAAAGCAGTTCTCTCCCCTCAGCTGCAAAGTTTGTGTTTTCCTCTTAAAGGTATCTGCAAAAGAGCATTCCCTGTTCAAACAACATGCAGCAAGGAGAAGACAATTGTACGACAAAAATCAAAATGCCTACAGTTCTTGCCCAAAATTTTGCCATATCCGTGTCTTCCATGGACTCACCAGTTATTTGCCATTTCCAATTATTCATTGTCACCTGGCACTAGCTGGGTCATTTGCCCATTGCCCAGAGTAAATCTCATGGCAAAGGAACCGACCCAAAGCCGGACTTGCCATTCTAAGTTACAGAGACGATAGGATAGAGTCAATCTAATTTACAAGGAGTCTAGAGAAGGGTAGAGATAGACAGAGAGCTCCTCAGCAAAGAATGAAAAGGAACATTTATCTCCTCTATCTTCTACTGAAACTACAGCAACAATCGCCACGACATGCACTCGCAACAGCTTCCACAACCAATCCAAAAAAGACACACTTCTCAAGGAAATAACGGTCGAGGACAACAGAGGAGCTTTAATCACCTGAAGGGGCTACGGAAGAGCCGTTTGAATCGCAGGCAAGAGCTAGAGCACCCATTGAGCTCCAATTTCCCGCCCGATTACGACACGAATAGCTGCGAAAAGGATTCTTCAGTTGGAAAGAACAGCTCGGACCACAGCTTAGATTACGGCAGTTGCGGCCATTAATTCATGGGAGAGCGTATATGAAAAAGTTACCGCTCTGGGTGAGAACCGAGACCCCTACGCTGGCCTCGGAGAAGTGAATGAGAAGGATGAGGGAGAGATGTACAGTGCTTGTCGGTTTACACAGCACGTGAGCAGGACCAAGCTACTACAGCGCAGCAAGTTTCTGGTTTCGCTTCACCTACGAATTGCTATTCCCACGGCGTAAGCCGAGAGGACTGAGGATGGACTTAATGGGCCCGACATTGATGATCTTAATCAGTTGAATGGGCCACGTCTCCGAAAATGGGCCGAGGTCCACGTAACAATCCCGGGCAGAATAATTCTCGCATGAGATCTTATATAAAACAGGTCAAATAAAAGAAAAAATTTGCCAAACTTCGAGTTTACGTCTTGTGGATGTTGTTCAATGTTTCGAGCGGTCGTAGGCTATTACTAGCTTGGGGTTAAATTAATAATTTCTTCAATAAGTTTTCAAATTGGTGATCTAAGGATTGAATCCAATTTTCCCAGAAATTCCGGCTCAATCGCAGACTATTCTCGAAATGTATTTCGGCTGGCACGGGGATACCATGTGATGCAAAAAAAAAAAAAAGAGTCATCTTAGGCTGTTCATCACATCTTAAAAGACGAAGGAGACATGTACATATCAAGAGAACGGCCTCAAAAATGGGGCCTGGATCCCAGATCTCGACCAGTCAGTCGGCTGCGTCACTACGAATATTTGGCTCGTTCACTCCCGGGCCTGTGCAGGGAGGATAGCGTAGCATCGGTCTCAAGTCTCAATCGGGTACCCAAAAAAAAAAAAAAACGAATTCCGATTCCTTACACTTGTCTTCCTGATAAGGGAATTAGAGAAAATTAAGAAACAGAGGTCAGAGAGACAAACATTAGCGGACGCTTTAAAGTTCGAATGCACGGTTTACCACAGAAACAGTGCGTGCAGCTGTCTGAAGTTCGTCAGAGAGGAAGCGCCGGGCAGGCAAAACTGGCCATCGACGTACGGCCTTAGTCATTAGCAAAACAACAGGCATAAGCTGCCAGCTCTAAGCTGCTTTCATTCTCCAGTATAAAAGCAATCCAAGTTGCTCTGCGTTAGGCACGAAGCAGAAGCCAAATCAATACATTCTCTTCACAGATCTAAGATAGAGGAGTTTCAAAGATCATCTTGCAGTCCAGGCGAGAATGAGGCCATCCAACCTTGCCACAAAGTCCTTGTTCGCAGTACTGATGTTGCTTGAGTCGGTCATAGGATCCGGTGCTGGAGGCATTGCCATCTACTGGGGGCCAGAACGGGGATGAAGGCACATTGGCAGAAACCTGTGCCACGGGAAACTATGAATTCTTGAACCTGGCCTTTCTGGCGACTTTTGGGAGCGGAAGGAAGCCCATGATGAACCTTGCCGGCCACTGTGACCCATACAGCAACGGATGCACTGGGTTGAGTTCAACATAACATCATGCCAGGCCGAAGGCATTAAGGTGATGCTCTCAATCAGCGGAGGTGCAGGAGGCTACTCCCTTGCCTCCTCCGAAGATGCCAGGCAACTAGCCATTTACCTCTGAACAACTTCCTGGGAGGCCAGTCCTCATCTCGCCCGCTTGGAGATGCAGTGCTGGATGGAATTGACTTTGACATTGAGAGTGGTGGAAGCGACCACTGGGACGACCTTGCCATTTATCTTGCTGGACACAGTAGCCATGGGAAGAAGGTTTACCTGACTGCAGCCCCTCAGTGCCCTTTCCCTGATGCCTTGATAGGAGAGGCCGTTAAAAAGGTCCCCTTCGATTATGTTTGGGTCCAATTCTACAACAATCCTCCCTGCCAGTACGCCTCCGGCAATCCTGACAATCTCGAAGATGCGTGGAAGAATTGGACATCAAGGATTCCAGCCACAAAGATTTTCCTTGGACTGCCAGCTTCACCTGAGGCAGCAGGTAGTGGGTTTATTCCTGTTTCTGATCTCACATCTACAGTTCTCCCCGCCATCAAGGGGACGAACAAGTATGGAGGTGTCATGCTCTGGTCAAAGTATTACGATGATCAGAGTGGATACAGTTCTTCAATCGAGAGTGATGTCTAGATATGTATGAAGACCCCTAGTATACGCATCTGTTTATCTGCTCTTCATTCCTTCTGTTTATCTGCTTTTGTGCCGTGTATCATGGAGAAAATTATGCATGCATAATGAAATATGATCCTATTCTTATATAGCATTTCTCAACCAACTTATATATCCCATAAGTTTTTCCATCATATCAATCTTCTTCAGCTAAGCCTAACAATAGATTCACAGGAACCAATTATTCCGAGCTTCTCATTGCTAATACGTACATTTCATACCATACTATACGTGTGGTAGATAGCAGAACCAGCAATGCAGTATTGTTAATTTACTTGCTGTTTGAAAACTCGGCTTCAAAATCTGTCCTGAACTGTTCCTGGGGTTTTGATTTTGCTGTCAGCACAACATCATCAAGGAATCCTCTCTGCGGGAATTCACCAGGTACAAGACTTTGATATGTATTGAATTGTGCTTGTGCTTCCTTTTTCTTGTCCAACAGGCTGTATACTATGCCCTGTTAAAGACAAACATTAAAGATGAGATTATGAATTAAAATTAAGGTTTTCCTTGAGCATGGTGGTTTTCATTAATATTTTTGACCACCTTTTTGTTCACCAGTAATTTCCATACAAAAAATTCAAAATTCAATGAGTGGGTCGTGAAGCACATGCACTCCAAGATCAATTCCAGCAGGTCTAGCTCAACTAAACAGTCTCAGGAGATTCTCAACTAAATGAAAATAAATTCACAGAACTGCTGAGTCATAAATTAGCAAATCCCCAGATACACCTCGAATTATGATGAAGATTGAAATTACCTGACAAAGATAAGGCCGGAAATCTCGTGGGTCATCACGAACTAGGTCTTGAAACTTCTTCAAACTCCCATCCAAGTCTCCCTGCAAAGGAAACAAAACTTTTAGAAAAATTAAATGAATACATTGCCTTTTGCATGTCTCATGTGGATCTAACTAGTTTTAGATTTAGTTTATCTCTTCATGCTTTCGCAATGCTTACATAGTTATGTCCTTTTGTGCAGCTGTTTTACTACAAGTAAAATGTCAAGGGAAGGAAAGGCCATAAAGATTATTGCAATAAAGACAGGAAGAAATGAAAGATTACCTTCACCACATGCATCTGAGCAATTAAAATTTTGATGTTCCTCTCCTCAGTGACCCTATTTTCGTGACGAGCTAGTCCTAGAGCCTTATATAACATCTCGAAGACAGCAGAGCCCTCATTGTTCTTGTGCATCACCATTGCCAAGCCCTGCAATTTTGCCAAGACTTGGTTCCATTCAATTTTCTTATTTAGAATCAACATGAAAGGGAAAAAGAACAACGGGAGAATTTGACTGTAAATTCCCATTATTCTAGTCACATGTTCTCTGAAGTTGTTGATCCCTTTTTATAAAACTAGGGATGTTGCAAATGGTTTTTCTTTTCTTTATCAACTTTGTTTAGCTCTGGAACCTTTTAAACTTCTAACTCAAACAGGTTATCAATCGGTAAAATATCTTTCTGAGAGAAATTTCCATCAACTAATAAGTGCTAATAAAATCATCGACAAAGGGAATACATTCTCATAAAGAGAACTCTTTGGATGATGAAGTCCACCAATTGGGGGAAAATTACATCAACAGGTCCATATAGCAATGTAAGATGGAATATTAGAGGGCTTAAACAAGGTTTATGACTTGAAAGCTAGAGGAATTTTTCCCTCCATGCGCATCAACAGGAAATCCAAAGAGATATACTATACTAGCTAGGGCCAAGCTATCAACTTGCAGATATAGCATTCACTTCATGATTTGCAATGGTTTTGTGAAAATGAAAAAAGCAGTAAGAGGAAAGCTGATGCAAATGAGCATACCAAGAAATGTTAAGGACTGATAATAGAACATTATCGTACAAAACTTAATTCTAAAGTCTAGTTATCAGGACAACAACCAAGCAATCCTTTTTCCCATGTAACTGAAGCGAAAACCAATCAGCAGGCAAAAACGACAATCACCTAGAATCCCATCCCAATATCTATTTCTAGGCAAAGAAAGCATCAGAAAACAAATATATATGCATCCATGCCAATTAAAAAAATTCACTACATGCCCAAAAGAAACATGTTATCAGCAGAATCATACGTGCAAAGCTCGAAGAAGAAGCGGCCTCTCCTCCAAGATTTCTCCGAAGAGCTTCTTTGCAGTACTGAGCTGTCCCATTGTCTCATAACAGAGAGCGTGCA
This sequence comes from Sonneratia alba, assembly GCA_900174645.1. NCBI lineage: Eukaryota > Viridiplantae > Streptophyta > Magnoliopsida > Myrtales > Lythraceae > Sonneratia > Sonneratia alba. The sequence continues at coordinate 5,518,512 of FWPY01000028.1, read as the reverse complement.
ACAGCCTCCACTCAACTTCAAATGGCTCAGCATCAATCAGCTTCTCCACATACTTCACAGCCTCCTCCGTCTTCCCTCTCCTCATTTTCCCATACAATACAACCTTCAGAGCCTCCACATTGGCAGAATCCTCCTCAAGGAGCTTCTCAAACATCTCCTCTCGCTCACTCGTCTCCTGGGTCGGTGCCACAATTGCCAGGCTTGGTTTCTGATTGACAAACCCGACGAAGATGAAAGACCCAAGAAGCAAAATTGCAGCTTTCTTTAATAGGGGCTTGAGGACTTCCTTGACGGGTGACAGAGTGGCAGTGCGTGCCTGCGATGAGCGAGTAACGATGTGAATTTTCCACTTTGTAAACGAGAGGAGCTCCGGTTGTGTGAGAAATTTAGGAAAACTAGAGAGCGGCGGTTTCAGGAGCTTGGGATGACGGAGGAGGTTCAATTGGGAGCTGACAGAAAGAGAATTGAGAGATGCCATTTGTAGGACTGGGGGCAACTCATGCAAAGATGTGGTTTTTATGGAGGGTTTTTGAAGCTTCAGAAAGAAAGCTAATGAACGACTGATGATCAGGCAAATGACCTCGGTCGTCGGCCCATGCATGAGCAGCTATTGGTAATCGGGTTTTCCTTAACCGAAATTGGATCCGACCCGCTAGCGGCCCAACTGGGAATGAAGCTATTTTACGTGGAGGTAATACGAGGAAAAAGGTGGATGACCAGACCGGGCCGGGACCACGACCAAGAATGGCGTTAAAACACCAAGATGAATGTCCTGTAATTCGTGTTGATGGAAGACAGATTGATACGCCTCGAAAAACAGATAATAGCAGCTTCATTGAACAAAATTTGGAATGGTTTCAGTTTGAGTCCTGAACACAGACGTACTTCTCCAATCTTAACGGCTTGCTAATTCACAGATTCCAACTTTAGAATCTACGATAACGAAGCTCTTCCACAGCTAAGGAGATAGATGATGGGTATAGCAAACAGCAGCTAGGTCCTTCCACCTTCCATTACTCGAATTGTATATTTCAATCTTCACCTCGTATTGAAGAGGTTGAAACTGAGTGATTTAGGGCTGAAGCCAATTGCTGCCAACGGTTTAAAGCAAGGATTAAGCTCTGACGCTCATCTCAGTCTCTGACATAAATTCAGAATGAAGTTGTCATTCAGGAAGAAACCAAATGCTCAAAATACAGCTGTCCTCTTTTATTGACAGGAAACCCAAAGGAGGGAACGAGCACCTGATATGAAGTTCCTGATGTCGAGAGACTTCACACCTGCCATTGGCTCATCCTTGAATTCTTCCCTGAACCACAAATCACAGCCATGTTAGAAGTCGTGTTATATGAATCCCCTATTCCAGAGACATTATAGCACCAAACTCTTCATTAGGATCAAATGGACAATCCACTGTAGTCAAGTCGAGTCCCGACAAAGTTAACTCACCACCACTATTGTAATAACTCAGACAAAGCACATAGTGGATGACATTTATCGTGTGGCCTCAATAACATCCTCTATCAAAGTTGAGTAAATTGAAACAATCATGGAGTGGCCAAACTCCAGAGTTTCGTTAACTCATGGGAAATCATTATGAAGTTCCATCTAGCTGAAGCACTACAAAAATCTGACTGCCACTCGATGATCAAGTAAAATATAGTTTCAAACACAAGGCCTAGAATCTCTTTCTCTCAATCATCTCATGCTACAGAAGGATTTGACAGATCTGGCACTGATCAATAGAGACAATTATATAATGAAGTAAGAAAAGAAGCAATAAAAACGCACCTCTTCTTCTGTGTTTCCATAGCATCTAGAGCATCTTTCTTCAGCTCCTCCAGTTGAGCTTTGGCAATTTTAAGTTCCAATTGCTCTTCATATTTTGGAAGATCTTCCTTCTGGATTCCAAGCCTAAGCAAAGACGCATTAGAAAAACAATTAAGGAACTGTTTTTCGCACAGGAAAAGAAAATAACAAGAACCTAATCAAATTTGAAAAATTTTTAGTAAAAATGTATTGCACCCGTTGTCAAAGCAGAACTAGTATGAGCATAGCTAGACTAACAAGGACATGATAAACAGATAAAAGCTGCAACAAAGCAACATACATTAAAAACAGTAACACTCCAAGTTGATAACACCAAGGAGAAAAAAAAAACCTTAGATGTATCAAAGAGCAAGAAAGACACTAAAATAAACTACAAGTGCTTTACCATACGCAATTCTCAGTTAAGGAAATGCAAAACATGGTTCAAATAAGCTTAGATTCCTCAAATTTCTATCGAGCAAAAGATTCCCTAAGATATTGAGTTGCCTACAGCCAGGAGCCTCTACCAAAATCTTTTATGGTTGCTAACACCATTAAAAACAGGACACAAAAAGAAAAGGATCGATAATATCAAAGTCACACTTCTTGTTGATCTTATCAAATTCAGCCATGAGAAGAGCCATGCCTTTCTTATCATCCCTCATTAGAGGTTTCTTAATTTCTTTTTCTACTTTCTCCAGTGCATCCATCATCATGGCCTCCGCACCAACTTCATCAGTGAGCCCTCTCCTGCAACAAGTAACTGGTTTAGACAATAATCTGATAGAATAAATTCAATTGCCAGAACGGTTTACTCAAAACTCTAGTTTAGAAAAGAAAGTGCATACAAAAGCTTAGCATACGATGCCCTTGGAGCCCATTCTTTCATGAAAGAAACCTACTAAAAACATAACACCAAATGGTGGAGAAAGGTGACTACGGAGGTTTAACATCTGATATGATTGACAAACAGTAAAAGGTACCAGAGAATGTATATCACAAGTAGCAACATAAAAAAATAAAAAAAGCTCAAAGATATCAAAAGCAAAAACTGCAGTAGGCAGTTGATAGACCTACCTGATACGAATTTCCTTCAATGTCAGGAGATACGTGCGAGCATCCTGAATATCTGCTGTACGTGTTTGAATTGTGTATTGGATTCTCTGAGCTTCAGAGAACAAGTCTGCCCTGCAAGAGGCAAAAGCTTGTTGGTAATTTGCTATGATCTTTAAGGTGACAAAACAGAAGCTTCATTCATTTGGTATTTTGCATAGTACTACTATCCGCATACAACTGTACTTAATGTAAGCTTTTTTAGCCACAAAATTGAAATGTTAGTCATACCACCAGGGTCACACCTAGAGACAATTTCATCTTTATCCTCTTGGAAATACCAATGAAGAACAAAATATCTGATGCATACTGGGAACCTTCACTTAATTTGGCACATTTATCTCCTAAAAGAAGAGTCTGATGCAAGAAAAGGAAATGCAAAACCAGAAGTAAAATTCCCAATTTAGAGTAAATGTAAATCGCAAAGGCTACTGACAGTTACTTCTCTCTTATCTTCTTCATAACATTTGCATATTGAGCTACAGCTGCAGGATCATCTGGGTTGATGGTGATTTTTTCCTTTCGCAAAATTCCCATGGCTGTCTCGAATTTCTTCGTAACCTCCAGAAAGATAATCTTCAACATCTCTATTTTTGCATCAGCCGAATTAGTCGACTATACCATGAAAGAAAAGGTAACTGACAGCCACATGTATAGAAGTTATACAAAAAGAACCAGCGCATTGTCCTCTTATGAAATCAATGTTTCCACTAATTCAGCCTCAGGTTTAAATTGTCAATGGACACACCATCTCCCTTGAGAGCTGGGCGAGCAGCCTCCTTGGCAAAGCTACGGACAGGAAGAACATAGTCCTTCTGTAAAATCATTTAACTTCGATATAGCTGTACAAGAAAGGCTTTGTTAGAGATCAAACATATTACATTTGGTAAGTAAGAATGAAATGTATTAGAATAGACATTTTACTCTTTCGTTCTCTATTTTTATTTGGTTGCACTATTGAAAGTCCGATGTACATTCTACTAACTTTTTTTGCCCTTAATGTGGACGAAATGAAGAATCATTTAAAATAAATTCATGAATGGTCATTCTACTGCTTTTCCCAAATTTATTCACGTTTATTCTGTACCATTTTCAAGATTAACACTCATCAGGTTCTCTTAACACTATTACGATTTACTCTATCAAACTAACTCCATTCAATTTCCATTCATTCTAGTGTAGTAAACATGGACTTCTTGTCAACTTGGGCCTGGTAATAATATCCATTACTTTTCTTTTCCTTTGTCCTTTGAAAGGTAAATATTCATTACTTTTCTGCTCACCACTTATAGTCCCACATGAAGTTATCCGACATTTAATTTACCAAAGTTCTGTTGCACCTAATGTAGAATTTAGTATAAGATGAAAAAAAAATCATGGATTCACTTGAATTGTTTATAACAAACACATTATATCTGTATCATCCGAACAGATTTTCAAACGCCCATCAAAAACAGCAGTCTGACATTAGCAAAAAAAAAATGCAGATGAAAAACATAACACTTTTGTGAAATAGAAACCAAAGTGCGTCCAATTTCACTCTAAATGCGACCAAACTACTAATATCTGCTTTCGTTATTCTTTCATATGGAACTTCTATTCAGCTCAATACAAAGATCAGATATAAATTAGCATCGAATCCTCACTGATCACTGAGAAAGTGAGCTGCAGCTAGCAGACAATGCAACTGCATTCAGATGAGACAAACCTCGAGATCAGATAAGGGCATCGACGACTGGAGATTTACCTGTCTGGACTTGGATAAGACGCGAACTCTTCTTCTATGTAACTAATGACCTCCCTTATATTAGTATAATATAATCATCCATTTTTTACCCAAAAAAATTTGTCGTGCTTATTCCAACTGATACGGCCCGTGATTTTGGTTGATGGAATCTGGATATTTTATCTCCCTAATTAACAGATCTCTTTCCTAATATCGGATTGCGAATGTATTCTGATTGACCGCATTGATTTATTTGCCTGGTGCTATATGTTAAAAGGAAAGCAGGACAAGCACTCCATATATCCTAAGGCTTTTAAATTCGGAGTCCGGAAATGAATCCCTCACGAACATCATCAACCCTGCCACTCAAAGCTGAGGAATGGCAGACTGAAGCTAGAAAATTAGTCTGTTTTCCAAAAACTGCAATATATTAAGAAATCTTGACCATCCAGAAGCAATGGCAGCCTGTAAAATTCAAGGGCTTGGACATTGACCAACGGCGACACATTCCATCTGTCAGGAATCTCAATTCATTGTGATACCTAACAAATTTTCTTCCAGGTTTTGCATTGCGATTCCAAGTAAGCAGCTCCAGTCGTGAGGTTCGTTCCCCTGGAAAGAGGGTGCAGTATCAAGAAGGAAATCTGAGATATGTAACACCATTCAGTGTGACAATTATGGAGATCATATTCGTGCTCGGATTGTTAAGATGACTGGAATGTTTTAGTAGCTCAAGCCGTGGAACTTGGAAGTCGGTCGTCAGGTGAAGCTTTTCTGCATTGTTACTTGAAAGAGCCCTTTGACGGTCTACCTTTTTTCCTAGAGCGCTGCCACATAGAAGTCATTGTAGTTTTGACAATAATGTTTGAACTGTAGTGAATTCAAATTGATATACGTAAGTTGTTGCCGTTTTCTTATTGGCCGGGCTTTGAGGCTGTCATCTCCTTCAAAATAATAATGGTATCATCAGGATCACTGACCAATTCATCAACTGAAACCTACCAATACTGAACCTTGAGAGTTCTTGCAATTCCTCGAGCGCGCCCCAAGTTGAAGATTACCCAGCTGACTGTTCCTGTGGAATTAGTGTGCCGTGGATTGAAATATTCGACCATATTTTATCGAAATAATCGAGCAAAGTCAGAAATTTCATCCAAAATGGGGCCGAAACTATAAAAATACAATGACGAATTCATAACACGGGATGAGATAATTTGATAAAATACAAATAAAATTAAGTAAATTTGGTATATAATTCTACATGTTGTTTTTTAGTTTAAGAGGAATTCATTTGACCAATTCTCCCTCTGACCATTTATATGCATTTCACTGCTAATAACCTATTGGCAAAATAATTTAAGAAACGACAGCGAGAAAAGTAGTAATCCAAGGGATTCAAAACTTGCGGCAACTTGTCGACCGGCATATTTTCACGGTAATCAACTATACTATAGTGTCAAGAGGTGGACTTTGAGGCTTCGTAACATATATATATATATATATATGCCATATTGGACTCACAATGCTACTCTATATAAAGGGTAAAGGGGGCAGTCTCATTCTGCAGAGAGGCACCAAGAGTATACGAGTAGAGGCAGCAGAAGCCAGCAGAGCAGCAAGGACAACCAGGGCAGTCATGAGGCACAGAAGATCCAAGATTCCAAGGAGTAAAAGTCAAGTAGTACCCGTAGTCCGGTGTTCTTGAGAGAAGGCACAAGACGGGCGTGCAAGCAACGTGAGGCTGCAAGGCATAGGCTCGTGAGACTGCATGTAAGAGTTCTGTCTTGGGTTGGATTTTTCGTGTACTTGTAATATATGTGAATACGAGTTACGTTTCTCCAATTATGTTCTTGTATTCCTTGGTGTTGCTTCTCCGTGTCGGTAATCGTTCGGCCTCGACGGTACGTACGGTGTGTGGCTGGTCGGCAAGAGGAGTGTCGACGCCTAGCGGGGTGCGGAAAAAGCCTATTATACATATATAATAGGGAGGAGTAATTCCCGACGGGGAAAGAGACGGGGGTTACATTGAATCTTAAAAATGTTTCATGCGGATTAAATCAGTATTAGACCGTTGATTTTGTCGTTTAATTTAACACGTTTCTTAGCAGACGATGAACGGATGATCATGAAACACTACGACCTCTCTACTCTAGCCATCAGCTCCCATCTGCAATTACGGCAGGTGCACTTGATAGCGTACACACAAACTATAGGTTGACGATACGACAAAATTCTAAATTACACGTGTCATCACACCCACACTTCACGTCAGCAAATAGAGGGCCGATGAAGATGCAGTTAATATCATGTCATCGTCCACCAAACTATGCAATTGAATGAGCCCCTTAGGATCGACCTTGGGCGATCAGAAACAGTTAAAGTCAATGTCAAAATTTTGGTAAGCTGATAAAACTTCCACGATATTTCACAAGAGAGAGAAAAATATAGTATTTCCCCACACTAAGACAGCTTTTTTTTTGGAATTTATTATGTAATAATCTTAAATTTTGTGCTAATATATGGTTGATCCAACTTTATACACACGATAACTTCCCGTGATAAAGTTGGTATATGGGATTCACCTGAGCTGTATATCCTTGCCACTACAGCCTATGTGGTGTAATAAGTTATGATACAATTTAAATTTATTCTGATATTACATAAAATTTGTGTTAAATTTAGTTATTACATGTTAATAAAATTCAGTATGAATTGATGATGAAATAGTTTATCTTATACACATTTCAGCTATAACTAATTTATTAATTTCCATGGCTTTACATAAACCACGCCATCCCCACACACTTGCAATGCAAACTCAAACATCCTGAGACCCAATAAAAGAACACTGAGCCACTTCTTGTCTCAAAACTCTTGTGCCCGCCCACATTGATCCCAATCCCGCCTCCTCATGTTCTCTTCGCTTTCCTGATCATCTTCCTCTTCGTTGCAGTTGGGAAATGGAAGAAGAAACATGGTCCCGACAAAGAGACCATCCCGGAGCTCCCTCCAGGCCCGAGGAGGCTGCCTTTGATCGGGAACTTACACCAGTTGAGTGGCTCACTCCCTCACCATGCGCTTGGCAACTTAGCCAAGAGGCACGGCCCCATAATGAGGCTGCATCTGGGTGAGATCCTGGCTGTCGTGATCTCTTCGCCCCGATGGGGTCAAGGAAATCCTCAAGACCCATGAGCTCACCTTCACCCAAAGGCCTCGAGCTCTCTGCACACGATTATGCAATTCATACTCTGTTTCAGCCTGAAAATGAAAGCTTTATAGCCCAAGCCAGATGGGTTCTAACTTCTAATCTAATCTGTCGATCATGAATTTGTATCTGAGCTCTCCGATCTAACTGTATATGCAAATGATTCTGTTTTCAAAGGTGCGCGTATCAAGAGGAATTCATTTCGTTCCTGAAGGAGGTGACGATGCTCGGCGGAGGGTTCGGGTTGCTGGATCTCTTCCCATCAATAAAGCTCCTCCGCTACACGTCCAGGATGAAGCCTGCATGAGAGAGGCTGCACCCAAAGATCGATGTGATTCTCAACCACATCATCGCAGATTACAAGGCCAAGCTCGAAGGTGCGGTCGATGCCGAGAGTAAGCCACCTCGGTATTTGAAAAGTTACCGACAAAAGTTACACTTTTTGAAAATCGACCCGACTCAACTCCCTCTCGGTATTTGACGCAGGAAATCTTCTCAGTTGGAACTGACACATCCTCGACGACAATTGAGTGGGCGACGTCGGAGATGTTGCGGAACCCAAGGGTGATGTTGAAGGCCCAGCAGGAGGTCCGGAGCCACCTCAACGGGAAAACCCGAGGCGGTGGTCAAGGAAACCCTGAGGCTCCACCCGCCGGGCCCGCTAATGGCGATGGAAGCAAGAGAGAAATGCAAGGTGATGGGCTGCGACATCCCCTCAAAGACCAAGATCATCATCAACACATGGGCCATAGGCCGAGACCCGGGTTACCGAACCAGCCCGGATGAATTCCGACCCGAGAGGTTCCTGGAGTCGTCGGTGGACTTCAGAGGGAACAGTCTCGCGTACATTCCCTTCGGCGGCGGGAGGGGGATTTGCCCCGGGATTAGCTTCGGCATCGCTAACGTAGAGCTCTCTCTGGCCCAGTTGCTTTACCATTTCGATTGGGAACTTGGTGATGAGAGAAGATTGCCCCAAGAACTTGACACGGGGGAGACTTTCGGGATCACTTCGAGGAGGAATTACCTTCTGGTGATGATCGCGAAGACCCGCGTTAAGTTCCCCTGCAGTGGGATGGCTCCCCCGGCCTAGAGACCGTCTTGGTTATAAGCCGAGATCCCCCAAAAAAAAAAAAAAGCTGTCTTGTTATACTAAAAAAAACAGCCGTTATCTTGTTGTACCTCGTATGGTTGACCAATAGGTGAAATTGGCAAGCTGTTTATACTCATTTTCACTATATATATATATATATATAATCAGTAAAACATTTTCTCCATTCACAGAAGAAGAAAAAACAGTTAATTGATATTAAATTTGCATATTAATAACAATATAATTTGAATCCATTCCCACTTCTCTTGGTGATTATAAATTCATAACTGTTTTTCTTCTGTAATTTCAAAATAAAAAGGGTAATAAGTAATATATTATATATTATATATTAAAAAGAAAACACATATGCTGCTTCCATTCTTATAACTTTTAAGTACGTTATTTCTCATTATTTAAGTATGGAAATAATAAACCAAATTTGCACTTGAAAATGTGTAATTGAGATGATATTATTTATGAAATAAAATATTTAGTGTCACTAACTTAGGGTTGGACTAATAGTTCTAAACCCTTAAATGGATGATTTATGAATCGAATTTCAAGTTATGAGAGTTGACGAAAATTTTTATAGGGATCTCGGTCCGACTGCATATTAGTCTTGATATATATTTTGACTAACCTGAGAATATTATGTGGGACAAATAAAAAAAAGAACTATTTAGTGTCATTTTTTTAATATATTGTACAAAATATATATACTAATCTAAAAATAATTATTGATGGATTGATTAATACGCATGTAAGTCTTAATTCAAATTTTATAGAGAGTAAAAATTCATATATGAGAGGTTTTACCTCTTAATAAACTATTCATACTTAAATATAAATTAGATATATTAGTAAATTTCTAAATAATACCTAGTATAAATTTGTTTGATGTGTGCATATATACATTCTCAGCCGCCAGCAAAGCTACAAAGCCAAGTCCATCATATAAAGTCTCCTAATAACCACAAAATTTATGGTCGTCAAGCTTTACATCGACCAACTGACGTCACCCTCGAGCTTTGGCTCCATCCACGAGCTTTTTTTTCTTTAAAATTTTGTCGTCTTTACAGCAAATTATTTGCTCGACACGTGACTGCAAATTGTATAACCTGTTATCATTCAAGTCAATCACAGCTTCAGAATATTGAGAAATATGTACACGATTTCTCTTAATCATCTTATCGACCGGATACAGCTCATTCAATGTATGATACTTCGGTCCGCTCCAAAGTGTTCCAAGGGGAAAGTGAGTACGAAGGAGCCTTTTTGAATTATCAAAGCAGAAGTTGACTATTAATTCGAACCATAATATCATTATTCTTTTTCTCCCTTTCTTACACCCCTCGGAGTCCAACCTATCCCACCTTCTCCAACATCTTGCCGGAAAAAACATGGACATCCCCGAAAACCCTAACCCTAATCTGTACACCAATTTCCACTCCGATCCATGCCCAGTGGAGCTAGGGACGTTCGACTCTCTCGGCTTCGGAAGTGGAAGTCTCTTAGAGCATACGCCACTGATGGACATGGTGCCGGTGCCGGATCAAGCGATTGCCATGGGTGTGGGGGGATCCAGTCATCCGGCCAAGGAAGCAAACCATAACATGTAATTGGAATATAAACCACTTGTTTCGAGTATTTTTTATTTCGTCTCATCTACGTTTTATATATACATCGTAGAAGTATGCCTGTGTGTATATGTGCAGAACGAATGGAGATGGTGGAATGGAGGGGGAGGAGGAGGCGGGGAGGGGGTGCAGGACTGCATTCAGGACCAAGTCTGAGAAGGAGATCTTGGATGATGGGTTTAGATGGAGAAAATATGGGAAGAAATCAGTAAAAAACAGCCCAAATCCAAGGTAGATCCTTTCCTTTTTTTTATTGGTGTTTTGCTCAGTTGCCCTTTTTAATTGGTGTTACATTAATCTACAATCGATCCCCCTTGGGAAGCCCAAGAAATGATCACATAATAATGAAGTTCATCATAATATTATTATTAAAACAATAATGCTAATTAAATGGATGTAAAGTTGTACAGGAGTTTAGTTTAGTGGAGATAAAAAAGAATGAGAAATTTAGGAGTATAGAAATTTTATTAACAATAATCAAACTTTGAACATTTCGAAATGAAAATACTAACTGTATAAAATCCGTCGATACAGTTATGATACCTAATTTCAAATTATGATAAAGAGATTTTACTTTCAATTCTTATTATTAAGATTTTTGGATATTGGTTACGCTTTGCTTCCTTCCTAGCATCTGCCCCAACAAAGTAAGATTAATTCTTATATTGAACAGACAATCAACTAATCATCAGTACGTGCTACGTGGTTGTCTAGCAAGCCGGTATAGCTGGGTTCTTGGTGACACTTGTCTCAGGCAATATATACTGCACAACACACACACACAGAAGCAGCCACACGGATATTATATATCTTATGTGCATGATTATATATATTATATATGGAGAGCCATGAACCAACGGCCGTTCGTGGAGAGAACTCGCCATATTGGCCATCTAGTGCACTTATAGCTACCGAGATATTCGGTATGTGCACTGCTTAGTTCTCGATTCTGGTTTTTATCGACCTAAGGTACATGTATATTTACTTCCTGAAGGACCCGGAATCACAATAGTGCTGTTCCGTCGCCAATTTCATCTGTTTGTGCCAAAAATACATTTTTAATCTCATATGGTTGACAACTTGTTGGTATTTCACATGACATCTGTGTCCTGAAACAGCAAAGACGTCTTTATCCATCATAATTTCCGTGATATTTCATAATATTGCACATGCATATATACGTATATATCATAGATCACAATTCAATTCCACAGAACAACAGCTATGCACACTCCTGTGGCCCCATTTCACAGATGAAATATCGTACAATGTATGGCTGCAACATCGTTGCGTGGTGTTTTTGCCTGCATTGGTCCACTGTTTTCTCTGATATTCCAGAGGATTAAAAAGAGAGCCATCTTTGCCCGTCTCTATCATGTACTTGTCAAGGGTACTTCATGCTAGTATTGAGTTGAGACGACTGTTGACTTTTCTTCTTCTTTAAGTTCTTGAGGTATTGATCACACGACATATCCTCTCGACAGATCATCTGAGAGATCATTCGGGAGTCGGCTCTGCCCCTCGGTCACGGATGTTATCATTAGATTCGATCAAATTACTCTAATTCCGCACTTGTAAAGTCTAACCCACCCATATACCTCAGTGATTTATATACTGCTAATGTTCTTGAATTTGCAACACACATATTCACAGAAGATATCCGAAACCCAAGTGAGAATAATTTTAAAAAAAAGTGACAGATAAGATCAATCAAGAAATATTGTCAAAGATTTTTAACTTTTTGTTTTTGGGTTTTTTTGGGTTTCGTTTTAAGCAGCCCCTCCTCATAGCCGCCTCTGGTTGGGACCTATACGCTGTCATTTCACTGGCTCCCCCACACTTTACAAAATTATTTCAAAACTCCATTATCTGTCTCATAAAATATCTTTTAAATTATTAATTATATCAAAATATAAAATTATCTTAATATAAATTTTTTATTTTTAATATTTAAATTTAAAAGTATAAGATACCTTAATTATTATCTCAATTTATTCATATTGGTATATATATATAAGGAGGTATTTAATGCATGTGAGCTTCCAGTCCAGTCCTTCAACATCTAACCCACATTTTTGTGGACGTGGAGCATCAAATTGAATTTCCCGTGTTTAGCTTTTCTAAAGTAAAGAAATTAAACATCATAAGCTATATGTAATACGTATATGTTATTATAATAAGAGGGGAGCTTCCCCCCCGAGCAGGGATGGAAGTGGGCCAGGCTCAACGCGTAGAGTCAACCTTCAGTGAGAAATCTTATTACGTAAATAGTGCCCACGTACATTGGGGATCGACTGACCGACTCATAGGCCTCATCAATATGCACTCACTCACCAACGTGGCTTAGCCCCTGCGAAGTGGACGTAATGTAACAACTTATTTACTTCTTATGAGAGCATGTAATAATGTAGTAAGATAGTGGATAATGTCCCATTCATCTTTTATATGTGACATCTTGTACGATGTATCGATAAGAGAGAATTAGACTAAGCTGGTCGGTTCTTAATTTCTTATGTGCTGTGGCGTATGTATGATAAACATGGTGGTGGTGGTCGATGTGCAGGAATTACTATAGATGCTCCAGTGGAGGATGCAGAGTGAAGAAGAGGGTGGAGAGGGACGGGGACGACCCTAGCTACGTCATCACCACTTATGAAGGTGTCCACAGTCACCCAAGCCCCACCCCACCATTCATCGTGCTCGACTGCAAGCAATCCTGCCCAGCCATGATCGCTGTATCCCTCCCAACCTTCGGGATCTCCCATCCCATGTCATTGCTTCACCATCAAAGGAGAAGTTCTGGATTAATTTCCCCTTGTGTGAATTGAATTCCATAAGATTGGAATGATACTCATAGACAACTATCTAATGGGGAAACATACTTGATTTGATATTTTTGAATGAAATTTAAAATTGGCGTAATTTATTGAATATATATATATATATATCTTGTTAAGGGATTAAAAATTAGATTGTGTCCAAGAGTCACTCAACACTTTTTTAATAAATAAAATTTAATTATCTTTATAAAAAATAAAAATTATTTTTCCTTTTTATCTTACCCCTTTAAATTTGCATCCTTCTTTTTTAAAAAAAAAAATTATTTTAAAAGAAAATTTAATATAATAATATTATATAAAATTTAATAATTAACTAATTATAAATTTAATTTTTATTGAGAGACTTTCTCGCTACTATTAATTATACATTTATTTCATATTTTTAGACTAATATGTTATATGTAAAAAAAAAAAAGTTTTTTTGGGTACAGTAAAAAATGCTTCTCAGTCCCACTGAAGACAGAATTAATTACCCAAAAGCCCATTCATTTTATTACAATTATACATTTTTGTTGTCATCCACAAAAATATTTAGTCAAATTAATAATTAAAAGTTTCCAATTTTATGGAGAAAAGAATCGACAACATGAACGGAAATATGAAACTTGAGCGGCAACGACCAAAACGGCGAGATCTAATCTGCATGGGGAGAAGAGCGCCAAATTGCTCCTCCCATCTCAAAGATCCCGTCTTTCTTTGCAATTCATTGCGGTTAATTACAACCCTTTACTCCTCTGGTTCCTCCGAAGCTCTTTGAGTAAAAAATTTACAGGCCCCGCTTCTTCTTCGACCCGATTCGAGGGCAACTCGGTTGGGAACTCAAAAATCTTATTTGCGACCTCGACCCCGATCGACACACCGGAAGCATCGTTTCAGTAAAGACTTTCATGGGCCTTCGATTTCTGGGGCCGTCTTCTCCAAATGTTTGCTACTGGGTCAGCTGGTTTTTGCATGGATATTAGGTCAGTTCGGGTCTTAGTGTGGTTTTCTGTGGGTTGATGTTGATAATGAAGGTTTTGAATGGGGGCAGAGTTCTTTGGCCCGAGGTCTGAGAACCTGTATTAGTGAGCACTTCTTGTGGGGCGAACATGTTCTGGACGGAGCGTGAGAGGGAGCCCAAGGACCAAAATGGTGGACCGCCTTGTGGGCAGGTTTGGGTTCTTGTTTTTGGTGATTCAGGTAAATACCATACGATCTTATACTCAGCAATGCTAGCTACCTGTTTTACTTTTCTGTGATGAAGAATTTCTGAGAATTTTCTTCCATGACGTTGTCTATTGAGTGTCCTGAATTCTTTTTAGTGGAGATTTAGAGTTTCTAGCTGCTGCTATATTGGATTTGCCTATGCTAGAGAGTGTAGCTTTAGTTGGGAAAAGTTGGATGCCTTTCTCCAGTTTTTTGGAGTTCTGAGCAAATTATGGACTCACTGAATATGAAGAAGGTGCGAGTCTTATCTGAAAGATGTTCCAGAATGCTGAGGAATTTAGATTTAGATTCTTTTATTACATTAAATTTGATCTATCAGTTACTCTTGTCCTGGAGAATCTGACTTATTTGGTCGACAATGATCATTGTATCATGGCATTGTAGTTCAATTACATATTCCAGCTTGATAAATTATCTGGAAATGATTTAGGATTTTGATAATCCACAGCATGCATGGGAAGGTTCTTGCATTATTTCTTATTTCTTTTCCTGACTCTTGCTAGGTGTTGGAAAAACATCTCTTGTACACCTGATCATCAAGAGTTACGCCACCTCTTGCCCATCCCAGACAATTGGTTGTGTGGTCAGTGTGAGGGTGTGTCTCTAACTACCATCTCCATATTAGTTCCTGTTCTTACTGATTTCAACTATATTGGTGGCATTCAATTGTATTAAAGAAATTCTTTATCTTTGTTTTTCAGCATATGACTTACGGAATCTCTGGAAGCTCTTCAAATAGCATTGATGGGATGCTGAACAACATTTCTTTGTAGAGCTTTGGGATGTGTCAGCTCATGATCAGTAGAGAGACTGCCAATCTCTCTTCTGTTCTCAAATTAATGGTGAGAGGAAAATGTAGATTTATATGCATCAGTTTCTGCCTGCTGCTAGACCTTTCGTCAAATTCGAAATGGGGCTTTAGAATTGACTCACATTGGCCTCAAGATGAGTTCACACTGGATAAACCATGTGATGCATGTGAAGTAGCATCTTGATGCTTAAGGGTCCACAGTCACCCAATTTACTCAAGAGTTATCATTTAGAGTTGTCTAACAGAAGGATTTATTAGGTTTTTGATATGTAGAATGTCCTAGGTTTATCCAATATCTGCACACTGTAATTGTACATATTTGCTTGTCATATCTTGGGATCCTGGTGATACTTCTTGTTGCAGAACATAGTTGCAGGGTATATGAGTTGGGGCAAGTAGTATCACTTCTTCAGAGGCTAGGGCAAAGCCTATTGGAGAATGATTTGAAAATTTGAATCATCAGATTCTCTCTCTGTAACCAAATTGTCTTCCTGGAGTAAAATATGTTCATGACGTTCTTAGCTCTATGCTCTTGGTCAAAAACTGGGAAGAAAGCATATAAAAATTGTGAACAACAAACATGTCAGCTTATTATTTAGTGATAATTATTAATTTGCAAATGCAGGGGTTATTTTCATTCATGATCTCTCCCAGCAAAGGACGAAGGCTAGTTTGCAGAAATGGGCAGCCGAGATTGCTGCTACAGGAACTTTGTCTGCCCCTTTAGTAAGTGGTAGCCTACCTGTCCCATATATTGTTATAACTAACAAGGCTGATATTGCTGCAAAAGAGGGAATGAGGGTAAGTAGTGGCAATCTTGTTGATGTGGCTGGTCAATAGGTAGAGAAACATGGCTTGTTTCCTTTGAGTGAGGAGCTTCCACTTACTGAGAGTTTCCCCTCTAGCGGGAGCCACCTCTTGGTAAAGATCTCTCATTTAAGATTATAGCTATAGTATATTGAGGCGTAATAGAAATGTAATTCTAACTTTGCTACCAATGCGGCCATTTTACATGGTTTATACTTCATCCTGTTTCTGCTTTTCGATGTAAAATATCATGTTATTAAAATATCTAACAGATTTCATAACAGTAAAACTGGTTGTAATTTGTGCCTGCCATCATGTTGTTGCCTAACAGTATGCTATGGGATTCTGAAATTAGGAATTTGTCTAATGCAGGCTACAAAAGAAGTGAGGTATGATAAGGAAGCCATCAAAAAGTTCCTTCATGTGGTTTGTATCCTCTCTATCCTGTCTTTATGATCATTTCTACTACCTTTTTTCTATTTCCTAGGTGAATTCACACATGATAATGCCAGTTGGTATGTGTTTAACGTTAATCAAGAGAAGGTATTTTTCATATGATTTTCCTTTACCAAGTCTGTGGTCCATGTCTCCAGTGCCAAAACCTGCTTATCGTATAGACGATAATCTCAATGACCGGAACCCATTTTACAGGAGAACAAGCTTATATTAAAGTCCTTAATTGTTCCATTTGCAATTTTATATTTTTGTTTACCTTTGGTTTCCTTCGCCAATTTTTATGTTTTAAGAACCACACGGGATATCTTTTCTTATTTGAGTATTGTGTTTGTTTTTCATCAAACTGTTTGCTTGAT
Source organism: Sonneratia alba (assembly GCA_900174645.1). Taxonomy (NCBI): domain Eukaryota; kingdom Viridiplantae; phylum Streptophyta; class Magnoliopsida; order Myrtales; family Lythraceae; genus Sonneratia; species Sonneratia alba. Next base: position 5,501,456 of record FWPY01000028.1, on the reverse strand, counting down.
AGTAAGAAAATATATTCATTTGTCTATGAAGTTCCAATTTTGTTCTGGCTTCCATGGGAAATAGTCCACAATGGTTTTATCTTAGTTTCCTAAATAGGACTGCAAATTTTGGAAGGAAGGCCAGGTTTGCTTCTGGAAACTGAAAGAGAAGTGTTCCCCCAACCCTTTTTACTTGTTATCTTCGATTTTCAAGTAGAGGAAATTGTAAAATGCAAGTTCTTCCAGATTCTGGAAGCCAAGAGCTAAGAATTTCGAGATATGTTTTTTAGTTTTTATGATGTTTTCGTGGAAAATCATACAAAAGTAGAGTCTTTCTCTTACCAAGGTTTTGGTATTGCGCAGCTTGAGCAATGGAAAATACGAGTACAACATGCTTCCTCCTCTACCGGCACAGAGGAATGTTACACTGCCTGCCACTTTATATGCTCAGCAGCCCATGACCGATCTTGAGAATCACATCTCCCCAAGATTCTCCTCCTTTGGCAGTTCCCCAGAAATCAGCAGCTCCTCCAGATCGAGGCATGCGGACATAAATGTCCGAAAGGATTTCATCTCTTCCCTCCTGGGCTCCACCTAAATAGATATGGGATATATAAACATTGGATGAATCATTTATTCATTTTTATTCCTTCTTTTTGGTTCGTTTTACTGTGAAACAAAGTTTTTTTCTGTCCACAATCGATTCTTTCGAGTGCAAAATATGGGGTTGTGTATGCACCGGTTGAGCCAAGATGTATTTATAAACAGGTTACGATGGCCCTGAAGTATGGAGAATTCCTTTTTTAACTGCTTCTGCACCTCTGTATTTAGCAGTTGAAAGCTTTCGTCTCGATATTTCTTGAGTTTAACTTGGTTACAGAAATTTCTTTCTGAACTGCAAGTAACAAAACATAAACCCAAAAATAAACAGTATTCAGGGCCTTGGATGCAGCTGATTCTCACAAATCACAAATGAAATACATAAGAATGACTGATGTTTATAGCTTCGATTAGGGATCTTCTTCATTACACATGCTCTCCTTCACTTTCTCAGCTGTCATGTGGACTACTTCGGCAGCTGATCTGGTTGAGTCCGTAACTGTAGATTTGCTTGACCCAGTTCTCTTACCAACTGCTTCTTTCATCCCTTCCACTGCATTCGCTCTGTTGCTTGAGCCTCTAAAACTTCATCGGGAGCCAACACAACTAATCAGTTCATGAGAACATCTGGAAACAGGATCCCCAAACAAGCAAGGCCAAGCCATATTATATAGAAATTCTCCCAAGACGAGCTTGCCCTATACAAAAACTGCTTTTGAAATTATCGGCAGTCACTCTCGATGATTTGTACGCCATCAATGACCGAGGGTAAAGAAAAATGAAAATTCTGGCATTTCAGAGTAATCCAGTTCTTATCTACCCCAAGCCACTGACTCTGTTGGACATCTGAACCGATCATCAAATTCATGGCCATAGATTTTACCACGCTGATCCTAAAGACTAGATCCAAAGGATCAGGCATAGCAACTCATATAGTTGCCTGATAATGCATGCTGTGTAAGATAATGCTCTTCTTTTAGTTTGTAAATGGACATGGATCCCTGGTATTGGCTATTGACTGGAAAAGTTCAAATGGTTCATAATGCTAACTTCCTCATCATTGCTCAGAATTTAGACCCCAGAAACAAGTCCCAGACAGAGGAACAATCAGGCACAAACAGTTAGTTGAAGGTCCCCGCCCTCAATGTAGGCCGTTGAAGAGTGTTCAAGTGGAAACAACTCGGAAGGTCAGAACGTGAACCTCCATGTTCAAGAGCAAGGAAGGTCAGGACATGAGGTCCCGCGCTTCAATTATTCTTCGAATCAAGAATGGACTGAGAACAAGAAAGGAAAAGGTGAAGCTTGGGGTTGAGCGAGCCATTGGATCCTCTTGGATTTAACTTTGGTCTTGCATTACTAGACAGGGTTTGCTGCTAGTGTAAATCATTGTAGAAAACACTGAAATCTATGCTTAGAGTACCGATCTGCAGCTTCCCAATTCTTGCTTATTACGACATTTGAATAATTGTGCTTAGGATGACTAAGAAGGTTTCTTCTGCATACACGATCTAACCTAGATGGCTTGCAACAAGTTGAGGATCCTCCCATTGCCGCCCTGCCAGTGATCTTGAATTGCACGATCTCATCCATATACATTGGACTTGAGCTCGTCCCATCTGCTGAGAGATCTTAGAACCCTCTTCAGGGGATGTCAGAGAGGCAATCCATTGTGAAAAGCCGGCGACGAGGACCAGGTTCAGTTGAACTTTATTTCTCAACGGATCTATGCCACCTCTTCACATACTGAATAACAAATATAGTAATTATCTTCACGATAGAGAATCCATCCCTACACTATGACCATCTACCAAAATTTATCTCAAAATAGTAGACGACACAGGCAAATACATAACAAGACCAAATCACAAAAAGAATCCAAGTTGAGCTGGTTCAGCAGTCGCCCTCTCGTATTGCACTAGGACACTTTCCTCGGTGACAATCCAACCTTCTGTTTGCCTCTCAGTGTTTTGTGAAACAGAACAACTCTGTAATTACCAGAAGAAGGGATTATGTGTATGGCCTTAGAAAGAAGAGAGACACAAGAAGCAGCTGGAAGCCACTTTTCAGAGAATGAAAATAGAGTATATGTACAAGAACTATCATTCAGTTCTGTGTAAGCTTGCAATCAAAGTATTGAATTTTAATTTCAGCATGCGAAGGCATAGAAGAATAGTCACCTGGGAACAGGTATAGACCATCAGGGTCATCCAGCTCCAGTTCTCAAGTATGTCTCTCAGATGACAGTCAGCTTCTTCCTGAAGAAAGTACAATAGTGGGGGCATCAGCTGCATCTCGAAGTGTCTCGGGCAACCACAAAGCTCACAACTCCCAGGATTCTCCAAATCTGCTTTTTCAGCCAGCAGTGGCTTCCCCCCATAAGAGTATCTAAGACATATCAGAGGAAGGGGAAATTTTGATGATTTAAGTCTCGGAAAATAAAATACCAAAAAAAAATCGTATTTAAATTGTAATACATCTTAGCTAGGCATTTTCAAGTTTCATATTCCTCTCCTTATCTTTCAGAACATCTATTCTAATATCTCCATAGGTTAGAGCATTATTCCAGCTTACAATGTCAATTTTCTAATATAGAAATCAACATCAACTATAAGTTTAAGCTACTTTCAATTTTTACATAGAAAAATACTATCCATCAGTCCACTGTTGCTATAAGCAGACCGATGCCCATCACTGCATCCAATTGAACACTGGATTCATAAGTCTTTTTTTATAAGGAACTTTCAGCACTGCAAAACAAAACCAAAATACAACCAGATACCAAATTCAACTATTGAAGCATTTGATGAACATCTTCTAATACCAAACGAAGAGGTTTGCCACCTGAAACACTGCTCTGGATTTACATCCAATCGTTTTTTGAACTTGAGGTATGTCCTATCAGCCGCAAGAGCTCTATCATATTCATAGTGTTCCTCATCCCACTTTTCTTCCTGCTCTGTATTATCTTCTGTACTGGTCCTGTTCTCCTTGATGGAGAGAGAGGAACAGTTCAAGGAAACAGATGAAACATCCTTTGATGCCACTTCCTGGGAGTATATATAAAAGCAAGGGACCACTGCATTACCATGAGAAAAATGGAATTGGCTCCTTAATAATTATATGCTACATGATCAAGACAAGCAAATCACTGACAAAGTTTGAACAAACTGGCGCACCTGTTACATCAGAATCATAATCTGGCAAGCTTGACTTCAAAGTTGATGGCCTCTCAGCAGCACAAGAATTCCGACTGCCATTTCGATTCTTATGGTTTGAAGCTGTGGTTGCAGCTTCGGAAAGTGCCCTTCCTAGCTCCTCCAAATCCACATCTTCATCATCCTCCTCATCAAAATCTTCCCACCAGCTGGTCCCCCTAACTGGCTCTGATGGTTCAGTGTTGGTTATTGCACTCCCGTTAGCAGCATTAGATTCATCTTCTTCAATGCAAGGTTTTTGAATCCGGAGTGCCCGCCAACTTCAAGTCAAAAGAAAGAGGAATAACTATCAAGGCATTCATCTTACTAGCACACTTTTTTTAAAATTGGATTAGGCAAGTTCTCTATCAAGAAATACCTTAAGGGTGTTTTTCCACAAGCCGGCGTCAGGCATCCAAGGACATAAAGCACACGCTCTTCAAGCTTCAAAGACCCTGTTTTAATGGGAGCATAAGCCTACAAAGACTAACACAGCGTTGGAAATTCATTCCACGAAAGCTTCCTCAGTCGATTTACTGGCAGAGGGAAGTTCAAGGTGAAACCTGGGCAATAAGAGAGAGTTTACTCCCACAAGTTCTGCACTCGAGCAAGTTGGACTCCAACGCTTCTCGAGGAAAAGGCCAGTCCTACAAAGGGACGAGAAGCACAAAAACTGTGACAATCCAATTCCTCACGTCCAGGAAAGAAATCTTACCCCTAAAAAAAAAAAAAAAAGAATGACCCAGAAGTGGTCGAATAACTAACAGGGAGTCCCCCGATTTTTGTAGTATAGTGATCAGACGCTTCGCGGAAGTTCTTAGCCCACGGCCCCGGCATGCCAAGAATTACTCTTTCCATCGTTCTAACTTCGCAGAGTAAACAAAAATAAGCAATCAGTATCAGAGCAATGGGTACGCGCTTCCTTAACAGGTCGCGGAGAGACAGGAAGTACCCATCTCCCTCTCGGAACAGAATCAATTTGGCAACCAACAGTACTCAACAATTAAGCAATAAAACTACGAACCACAAGAGTATAAAACGAAAGTCGGCACCTTTAGCACCGGGAAACGAATCTGCCCCTGCAGAGGCGGAAGGAGCAGCACAGCAAGGCAGAAGCTTTGCAGGGTGGGGAGAGAGAGAGAGAGAGAGAGAGGGAATAGAAGCATGGGCCTCTGGGCATGGACAGGGCCTAATGATAAAAAGATGGGGACAGGAACAGGGGCAGGCCGAGGAGATCAATGTTGTCTGGGCCTGTAAAATCCATGTTCGCTTGCGATATACCCTAACCTCGTGTCAAGCTACCCTGGTCCTCGACCAAAATGTTGCCAACCCTCTTTTCAACGTATGATTAAATCGCTAGATATGCTCGAAGATTGACGTAACTAAGCAATATCTTCCAATGGAGGGCGACTAGAAATATTCGGGGACTGGTCTCTCTAGTGGCCGGCAACCATTATAATATCGTTCCATATCGAAGGCCTTCAAGTGCTAGACATTGCTAGTTAGTTAACAGGCAAGAAGCACACGTCCTCGGTCCAACCCGTGGGATTAATAAATATAACCTTCCATGCCAGCTAACGCTGACGTGGTGGAGAGCCGGCAGTAAAATTACCGGAATCAATTAGTTATAATAACCAGTCAGATGACTATCATTTACCCATTTGTTACAATTTAATTATTGCTTCCTAACACCACTGAGGGCATAGGATTGCCAAAGAACTGTCAACCGGACATTATTATCTGCCCTCTTCCTCCATAGACAGCCCTGTACCGGTGGATCGAACGGTCGGAAGGTTATTGCCCAGTATTCGTCGTCTCATCTCACGCGTGCAATTCTCACGTGGAATCAAGCCCAAAGCACTTGATGAATGCCATCCCCGCGAGCCTGATACAGTAGCACGGATGATAGTACGCACCGTGAGGAGCTTCTTCCTCGATCGACGAGGACGAAGAGCTTCGATCTAGCCCTAACCTCTCCTCCTCCCTGCCGATCTCGACTCTACTTCGGACGGCACTGGCAACCGCTGCTGCTGATGCCTCCAACCCTGCTGTCCGGCTAGCTCCTACCACCTGTGCTTCCTGCAGATTTTACAGATATCAGAAAGCGCCATCTAACGGCTTCGTTTATTTCTGGCGTAGCCACGGTCGCCACAGCCAAAGTAATGACACGGAACGATATAATAAAGTAAAATGAAATCGCATGGCCCGTTGGAAGAATACAGACGGCCTGATGACATACTCGGCGGCTAAACCAAACACTCAAACAAGTCAAAATATAAAGGGATACAGCGGGGCAAAGACGCTGTCCCACCATTGAAACCGACAACCCGAGAATTTAAATATTCACTAGAAACAACCGACTATATTAACCAATGAGGCGGGATGACTCGGACTGACAATTAAATCACATTATGCATTATGCAGAGAGGCTCAAAGAAAAGGGATAATAGAGTTCCAAAACTGAAATTGACGGTACGGCTAATCATCGCACAAGCCTCTTTATGTTGTCCCCCTTTTCTTTGGTGCCTATTAGTTGGGAAATCACTCTAAGAACATGGATTCTTCTCGAAGGAATCGTGGATATGGTTTTCCTAATTTGGCTTGCTGCTTCCAAATTAAACGCAGAAGCAAGATAACAGTAGGTTACCGAATCGAAAGAAGAGAAAGGGAGGGACCCATAATGCGGAAAAATTAGAAAGGGACGCCGCCGACTTTGGTCCTTTCTGCCGAATGGACCAGCTCTCTCACGCCTGTGAAAGTCTGGTAAAGACCGTACGAGAACAGCTCCGACTTTTCACCAGAACCCCACCTAAAAATTTATAAAAAGGCAGGCGCCGAATTCAACAGAAGTACACAAAAACCTTGCAATTGAACAGACGCCCCTAAACGCTGGGCCTATATGCAATCAGACCCTGCGCAATTAAAGTCACGATCTTCTCGGGATGCTGGAGCTTTCAAGATTATCAACATTGAAGGGTAATCGTCGGATTCACTAAAGGAACCGCAAAAATACTGAAAATTGCAGGAGTGCTCCTCAACTTTGCACCACCTTGCATTACTGACTGCCCTGTTGTTTGTCACAATCGCAAGATTACTGATTGGCCATTGAAAGATCCCCAGGAGTGAGCATCATATCAAATGGCTCTTCATTCGGTCCGGCAAAAGGGTACACAGAGGAGAAGGATCAAGAACACGAACCTGGAAGCTACGTGAACGGCTGACGACAGCTGTGCTGAGGCTGCTCCCGCGGCTGCTGCCGGAGCAAGACTTGATGGAGGCGGGCGAAGGAGGATTGGCGGCGGAGGAGGGAGAGGGGTGGTCGGGGGAGAAGAGGCTGACGGAGGAGGAGAGGAGGGAGAGGAGGAGGAGGAGGAAGATGACGAGGAGCTGGATCCATATCACAAGCGGAGCCCCGGGTTTCTGTACGATGAGGTCGTCCCCGAATTGGAACATCGCTAGAGAAGGAGCGCTCCGAGTTCAGTGTTCAAAATTGGAGGGGGGTTTGGATCGGAGATTTTGCGGAAGCGTAACTTCGATATGAGGACCGTTTGGTATGTTTATTATTGTTTATTATCAATAGTAATTGGTCTTATTAACATATCAAGGTGGATCCGTGGCGCAATGGTAGCGCGTCTGACTCCAGATCAGAAGGTTGCGTGTTCGATTCACGTCGGGTTCAATTCCCCACTTTTTCCTTTTTGGGCCTTTCTCGGGTTTTCCTATTTCTTTTGTTGGACATTGGGCCCGGTACAGGCCCATTTATTCGGTCACAGAAGGCCCAAATATGAAGTTTGCCTTTTTGTTTAACTGCTATAAAAGAAGCCAGTGAAACCCAAATGGGGATAAGGATGGAGGGGATGAAAGTTACAGCAAGAATTGCAAGATGAGAATATAGCTTGCTATCTCTTGGTTTCAAATCGAGAAGGTTGCCGTCATACCATACCCCTTCATCGAATTTTGCTTGTTTTTTCCTTCCATGATGCATAATTCAGATGGCTCTACATTCCTATAGATGGGTTGGATTCTGTTAGTTCCCCTCCTCCTGCATGAAGTGATAACAGATATGATTAGGGTGAGATGGAAAGGAAGCACGAACTTGGATCATTTCGACGAAATTTTTTCACCGAGTTCTGATTCTAGTGAAAATTCTCACTGGAAGAATGGAACCGAAGGACAGGTTTCAAATGACCACATAGCGACGACCTTTCGGCCCAAAAGAACAAGAAGATGGCGACGGACGCACTTGTGCTTTGCAACTCATTATGGAGCAGAAGTCATAAGAGAAAGAGGGCCATGAGACCCCAAAAAATGGTCGATCCCATTGCAGAGAGCCCTTTTATTACTCTTCTTTACCTGCAGAATGCCCAATCCTCTGTCATTTTGGGGCTAAATGGCGTTTACTTTCACATTTGTACCTCACCCGACATGGGGGAATATGGTGGATTGCAGCTGATTCATGTCAAACCGTGCATCTTCTGCATCATTAATTTTTTTTATTTATAAAATTTGAACTAAAAATCTTAATTAGAAAGAAAAAGCGCTTGACCACCTAGGTTTTGGTATTACTCTTAGAGTGCCCATGCGTGTCTATATATCTCATGTCTATATATGTATGTATATTATTATACAATGATATCACATGAAGATCTAATTGCTTTCTTGAACTAGGATCTAATTACTTGCCTTCAAAACAAAATCTCTTGCTCTCGTGCATGAACCATGTATATATGTGCACGCACACCCTCCTAAGCCCTCCTTAACAATATATAAATCCAATAAATTCCAATAGTAACCAAGTTCATCGAACTGGGATCGACAAATATAACATGTACGATGGATATGCCCGAAAATGAAGCTCAGGAACTTTTAAAAGTGAGATCAAAAGGTTCTTTGCATGAGAAATGCATTTACAAATCCTCTTGAAGATGGAGACGATCCAATCACACGACTTGCCCAAGGTTTCTCGTTTTGCAAAGGCAGTTAGTCGATGCTTCCAGCAAGCCCAAGTACCGCTATCATTATTGGTTGTGGTTGCAGTCAAAATTTTAAGCGTGTAATAATATCAGCTCTTTTATATTCTCAAGATTTTTTACTAATATATTTTGATATTAATTGAATAGTAATTCTAACACTTACATTCACAAGCCGCAACACATACTTGCTAGCACCTCTGAACTCTTGCCATCAGTGACTTGAATTTCCACTAGGGATATTCGTACAAGAGACTGAGCTAGTGTTCGACAGAAAAAAAAATTAACATGAAGAAGTAATTTTTCCCCGAGCATGTGAAAGGGACCCTCGGGTCTTCATTATTACTAGAGCCCAGAAAAGGTACTCATCTTTTGAAGTGCCAATGGATCACCATTTTCATCAACAGAGAGAGAGAGAGAGAGAGAGAGAGAGAGGGGAAAGTGAGAAATAATGGAGGGAAGACAGCACAGCAATGTTAAATTTCTGCGGCCGAATAGGCTTCTTCATCTACTGACAAATAGGTCAATTTAGGTGCAGGACAGTCCCTATTGAGGTGGCGTGGGAGATGCCACTGTAGGTGTACGCTCGTGTCAGAAAGAACCTAACCTAATGGAGCCATGGGTCGTCAAAGCTCAGAACCCAGTTTGACCAGGTCAAACAAAATGAATTGTAAAGTGTCACATCTTTCCTCTTTTAATTTCGTCTCCCAATTTTCTTGGTGTACGAGTATCTCACATTCGAGAACTTAACCGATCTGATTGAGGAAGGTTAAATCCATTGGAAAATTTAATTATAAGCTATCATTATCATGAATTTTATCTATTGTAATTCTAATATTCTACATTACATCTGTTCTAAAAGAATAAAAAATTTTATCTGAATTGATTTACACCGTCCACCATCGTTTTATCTTTTATTTTTATTGGCCGTTCGACGACAACAGTACAACTGTACTCTTGCCCTTCGTCCCGTGGACACAGTGTCGACGTCGGAAAAGCTGATGAAACCCTAACATGGGGAGGGAAGGGAGGGAAAATGGGGACTTTTTTTGTTCAGTTGAGTTGATTGTCCATATGTATTGTAATTTGTCGGATTCTCTTCTTGTAATCTTCTTCCCCTTCTTCTTCTTTTAACGAGAGAGAGAATTATCAAGGCATAAATCAACTCAAATAAAAAATATGGGCTTGCGTCATATGTGTTGTTCATGAGATGTAAGTTGATGCAGAATATATATATATATATATAAAAGAGATTATAATATTTTGATATTTTATTAAATTTAAAATAATATCAGCATATATTTAATAGATAATATTAGATATATTTAGTAGTTATAGCTATATATATATTAGCTTATATTTGACATATTCTATCAATCTATTTATAAGATATGATTTTCTAGATTTAGTCATTATCTTTTTTAGTTAGGATTGTAATATGTATTGGCCATTAGACTGCTATGAATTGACTAACATTTTTGAGGTGTTCCCCTCCTTTTATCGGAGTCAACTAATCCGTATCCATGAATCTTCTCAGCATTCCCGGTCGATTCACTATTCATTCCACAGTTCTCGATCCTGACGTTACCCCCGCTGCGTCTGATTGGAATCAGAGCTAGAAGACCTTGCACCATGCCGCTGTGAAAATGTACCCTCGATATCCTCCCCGAGGAAGTGTACAAGCTAAGATTGCAGAACTGTGCCAATAGGTTCAGAAATTTACTTAACGATCGGTCATTTTGCCCAATTGCGTCAACAGCATGATCCTTCCACCTGCCAATTGGCCTCCCTTTGAACATGTGGAGAATTCGACTTTTCGAGGATGATGTATTTGTCGGACTTCCTTATCACAAGTCTCAGATAGATCGTCACAAGTTAATTTCACGTCTCCCTAAGACTATGGGACCAATAAGAATTTAGAGGAGGAGACTGTAGAAGCATCCCTCGATGAGTGTCGGACCAAAGAGTACATGCCCATTGCCACATCCTATTTTTCAGACGAGAATATTTTGATATTTTATAAGATATAGGATAATATTGTGATACATGCAGAAGATGATATTAAATATATTTAATATTTATAGCTATATATATATATTAGATAGATATATTTGTAAGATATGGTTTTTTTAGATTTAGTAATCACGTTCCCTATTGCAATGCCTATTAGCCGTCAAATTATTATAGACTGAATAACAATTTCAAGGTTTTTTTCCTCGTCCTCTGGGTCTTTTAGTATTCTTAGAAATCAACAAATTAATCTATCTGAATCTCCTCGACATTTCCTAAAATCAACGAGTCAATTCCCTGTCCATTATGCAATTCTCGATCCCCCGCCGCCACCTCGCTGCGACACAAGTTTATATATAGTTATATGTAAGTTTATCTAAATTCACGAGTCGATGGTATCTTAGATTTGAAGGATATACTTTTGATTATAAATGAGTGGAAATCTCGCCTACACCCATGAGAGATTGATTCCGGCAGAGAAGGAAATTATATATGTACATCGCAGGCAATCAACTTGACCCATTACATGCATGCACCTCATCGCGGGCAATCAAGTTGACCCATTGCATGCATGCACCTCATCGAATTAATTAACCGTTCAACAGTGGAAACATGTCGTCGTCCCACTGCCCACTCACTGCATGGGACTCTGACTTTAACCATGGGAGCTGTCTCTGTTTCACGATGTGTGGAACCAACCAATCGGGCAGCTATCCATGCTTTTAGTTCAGATGGTAAAGACACTATCAGACAAAAAACATTTCATGACCGATTGCACGTATACGATTAGATATACGTGATAACAGCACGCATATATCTTCCTCTTTTGCAGATGTGTGGCAGTTGGCGCGAGAGGAATACGTGTGTATCTTTCATCGAACCCTGCGGTGGGAGTAACCATGGCACAACAGGGATCGCTTATATGGTTCGCCAAGGGCTATACATATACCACCATACCATGATGCAAAACCAGGCTTGGTTACTACATCTCTTTGGCCTTGACATTTACAGCTCTCCTTGAAAGTTTACTAGATCAAATTTCATCCAACAGTGAGATGTCGAAAAGTAGAATATGATGTTCGTGCATATATTAGCCGCGCCGGTGATGTTATCTACACGATAAACAGTTCTCTTGTTGATTGCACTTGGGCAGCTTTCCTGAGTCACCTTCTGGCGGTGCTTCCTACGTCATTTATTACAGGTCGGGTCAGGGCCATGTAACCATTAGCTTTGAGGCTATGCAAACATCGTCTCAGTGGCGCACTTGCTGCTCTGATTCACTGTCCCTCTCTTGGACCGGATGCCACGGGGCAAACTAATTTTATATGATCATGATGTATATCACTCTGTATTTTTTTTATGCAAACATTGAAATCTCCACTATAATAAAGTTTCTGATCTGTGACAGATTGAGATGTGATTTATTATGTTTGTAAGTTAGTATATTAGTCAGTCGAGAAGTCTGATAACTACAGATATGATGGTTGTAGCATAATCATCTCAACTTTTTTTTATAAGTAAATTCTACTGTTCTTTGACATAAAGACTCTATCAACTGCCATTGTAATATATTATAGTCCGTGTGAGATCGTATTGTAGTAAGTTAGTTTATCATAATATGCACGTAAGTATATTACACTAATCCAAACCAGCGCTTCATTGGAAGTGCTTGTCTCGGCCGGAAAGCAATTTCCAACTCGAGTTACTGTATTTTTCATTCCTTCGTTATAAATGGACCAGTGAATTGAGGAGTAATGGAAGGAATGAATGAATAAAATGATTATCAGGAGCAGTACTCATGATAAATGTAATTAATAATCTCTTAATATGGTATTCAAAATGATGTTAATTTCATCATATTCATCTCCTCAACCGTAATTCATTAGATCGGCTAGCAGGGCAGATCTAACTTCATTTTTTTAAATATGGTCTTATGGCTTACAACATGAGCCATGTATATATCACATGCGGGAATGATCTGAAAAATTATTCGACGGGAAAGAACTTAACAGGAGAGCAAAATGAGTGTTTTAAAGGGATAAAATAAGATACATTAACCACCCAAAAAAAAAGAAGTAAGACCGACTGAAATTTATGTGATATTTCATTCCCCCGCGACGCACTTCAAATCAATCCCCGACCACATGCTCAGTCACTGCGAGTGCGACATAAAATCTCCATAGATTGATATCATATATGTACAGTGTGAGGCTTGAGAGAACAACACATCCAAGTACCTGTACGTACGTACAGGCCCAGCCAACCTGAGGGGTTCTATGCACATTCACGTGGAAGCGTGATGGGTCTGTCTGTCAATTCGAGAACCTGGTTCCAATTCATCGTGATCCCTGATATCCAATCCCTTCGATCCCACCTGTGAATAAGTACAAAAGAAAAACAATCAGTGCTATGAATTCTACTGTTAACTACACGCGGGCTCGATTCCAGTTTGTGATATCTGTTACATAATCGGGAGCATTAAGAATGTAATGGAGATTTTATTGGTGTATCAATTGCCAGTTCACATCATTTACTATTGAAAAATTTTAACCCTTCATAACTAGCTCAAGCGGAAGAAAAATCATAAGTTTACAGATAAATTCCTCTCGACTGGTAAAATGAATCATCTTATTGAGAAGAAACATGTCTAACCATCAGAACCGACTGCTGTTTGATAACCACTCGCTAACTTTGGCACACACCATCACGAACTAAAATCGCCGCTGTTGTAAATGCAGAAGCTGCGCAGACGTGACGTCCGCTATAGGGTTCAGTATCGTCCGGATTACACAGAGAAAACCCTAGAAAATAAAGGAAGGTGATGGAAAATATTGTTAGTCTGTTAATTACGACGGCAGCTACTAAATAACAACTCGCTCATGGAGCTCATCTACATGCATGCTGGCTAGCCAGTTTACTGACGATGCGGCGATGCCCGCTTCCTGGTACAAGCTGTATCTTGCAAAGGATTGAGTATTTTATAAATAATATTAAATTTAAGATTTTTAATATCTACATATGAGATCCTCTGAGTGAATTTTGTCTGCCAAATTCATTACGCACTGCACGTAGAATCAAATATTTCTTTCTTCCACGGTTGCTCATCTTTACACTGAGATAGGTCTGGTAAGATTATTGATCATTTCTAATAAAAAAGTATCATGCACTAATCTGATCGTTGAAAATTTATAATTAAAAGAATGCATCCCGATCCAAGATTAATAACCATGATAAATGATGCATATTAGCAAGAAAAATGAATATTGGAGTTCAAATGTTTATGTCTCCATATAATCTGACTTATGACACCTTAGAATGGATGAGCACAGCCTTATTAGCCGTTAACGCCCCTTAATACACCATTATTATCGAACTTAATTGAGGGTCATTAACTAGCCATTAAGGCAGCATAATTGCTCCACATACTTACATACGTAAGGAACTTCAACATGACCAGTGGAGGATCATAAGAAATACACTCAGAAGCTTCCTCCTGGATAGTTACATATATATATATATATATATATCAATTTTATCTTAAGTATCGACAAAGAAATCAGAATTTTCTCTTGATGTTCCGTTCACAGGCAATAGCAGAGGTGACTACCAGAGCTCAATAAGCTACCTACCGCTGAATTTCAACCGACCAAAAGTAAATCAGTTTAAAATGTTGCAATTGACCAATTATTGCACTGGCCTGACCAGGACCTATAGGCGATTGGAGAAGGTCATAGTCGATCAGCCTAGATTTTTTTTGTTTTGGGGGGGGGGGGGGGGAGGTGGTGGGGCGCTGCAGGGATATCTCGCAAGTGGGTGCGTAGGTAGGGATTAGGGCTTTTATCGACAGGCCGACTGGGAAAGACGAAAGAGGCTTTGGCTGCTACCGCGCTGCCCTGCATCAGACCTTCCCTTTCACTATATTATCATTTTGCAAGGACTAATAGCGAAAGGACACGTGTTTTTTATTTTTTCAAAAAATTCTTAAAAACTAACCCCAATGGGTGCATCTATATCTATATTATTAATATTATATAATAAGTTCGTTGGATACTAATATGCATTTAATGTACAGACAATCCGGAGACGGGAGTAAATGGGAAGGACACGAGAAATGGGTTTTTTTTTTATAATAATATCATTCTCAATTTAATAACAAAAAGATCGTAAGTTCAGTTATTATTGTAAAATTTTTTATACTATTTTATTTTATTTTCGCTTCTATTATCATATTTTATGTTATAAATATCTTATATAATCGAAAAAAAAAGAGAAACAAATATAATGGAATAAAAAACTAACCCCCAAATTTGGACGAATTCTTATTTTGTGTCACCCTTATATCATATTGTAATCTATTATTAGATTAGTTTTAATCCTATTTTTTAAAGTATAAAATTATCCCAATTCCCAACCCCTTCCATCTATTTTAAAATAAATTTGCAGTTGTCAATTTGAATTCACTCACCTTTTTAGGGTACGTTTGGATCCAGGGGCGGAGGATTTCGAAGGGGCAAGTGAATCCCTGGTATCAATTCATCGCAGGCTACACTGGCAGCAAGTACGCTTGTTTAGAATAATTTTTATTATATAATAAATAATTTGAAGAATTTTCATCCTCCTGAGAAAATGAGAAGGGACGAAACGTAGCATAGAGGTGGATAGAATTAATGCTGAGCACAGTAAATAATTGCCCTTTTCACGTGGTTCTGCTACTTTTCGATCTCGTGTCGCATCGAACCTTAAATTAATAAAATAAAATCAGTTTTAACCGTTTTTTATCAGTTATTTGTAGATGAAAAAAAAGGGGTAATCATCCTACGTTCAATGACTAAGGAGTAGGATCGACTTAGGTCCACAACGATATCCCACTAAAGTTGATTTCTGATTTATGTTGTCGGTGACATGCTTTCTAGAACAAACCTAGCTGGTTCAAATCTTTTCCTGCGTTTTCACCATGCCTCGACCACCCTTTATTCGTAGCTGCCATTTTAGGCTCGGGAAACTCAGGCACGAGATTTCACTAAAGAAAAAAGAGGCCAGTGAAACTGATGCCCATGCACGAGTGCTGCCGATTTGCAATCGCATGTCGGAAAAAGAGCTCGGATTCGTTCAATGAGGCACGAGGGCGCCTCATCAAGGGAAGTGCGTCTTGGAGGATACAATCGTCAAATGCTTACTAGGGGCAGACAATGACTGTCGTTTACCCTTGCCAAAACTAAAAAGACAATAATTCTTGCAAACTCCTTTCATAATATCGACCCGACACGACAATTATGATCATATGCCGACCTTATCGGCCATTAACGTTACTATTACGCATGGGAATAACCTCTGTTTCCTTCCCACTTCACGCAGGAGCAGCGTCTCGCTGGGCCGTGCAATTTCTGCAGAGAGAATCGATTCTCAGCGATCTGTGCCGTGTCGACAGACCCCACTGATGGCAGTAGCAGTGGTTGTAGGGCTTACTTAGGGTTGTTAGGTTCATCATCACTGAGATGCAGGAAAAGATCCACCGGATATATAGATAGACTGATGATCGCAGATCCTACGGTCGGGGATGACAGACAAAATACCACTATGCCCCATGCATCCCATTCATTAGTTTCTTCATCCCTGTGCCTCACATGCCATGACAAACTTCAAATGGTTACTGGCCAATTCGAGTCGCACTAGCTCTAGATAGATAAAACCTCCTTAACGCAGAGATTTTTTTCTTTCTTCATTTACTCGATGTAAAATCTCATTTAAACTGAGAAAGTCACCGACAAATTTTAATAAACAGAAGGGCAATTTCCGTCCTCTCTTTTTTTTTTTCTAATTTTATTCATTCATTTTCCAAGGTTGACCGGACTGTACCGCGCTCTTCCAGTCTGGCAGGGGAAGCGAACAAGACGAACACAGGCCTGATTGGACACTGACGTTTCTCACCTTGAAGGGCGAGCCCTAAAATTAAATAATTAACAAGAAGGGACGATAACAATCTCATTGAACTTACCAATAGTTCTGTGTGCACGATAAGACGTAACTGCGATAAGCTTGCATAAGGCCCTGAGTGTATTTTGGTGGGCGGCTTTAATGTTACGACAGTTTCATTGAGCATCGTGTCTTGGACCGAAACCTGATTCGGATTAAAAAGCTAATGGCGACGAGTCAATACAGCAATGGACGGCTTGATACGTACATACATACATGCACATATATATATATATATGCAGAGTCAAGATCAAGAGCTTGAGAAGAACTCGTAAGGGATGTACGTCTCTTGTAAGAGTATCAACTAATTCTATAGTCGAAAACACGATGGCACATTGACGGACGAGTTCGCTGCTCCAGATTTAAGTGCTTTTTAATTAACACGTCTTCCAAAATTGTCAAGCACCAGTCGTTAAATTTACCTGAAGTCTCCATCCCATCATTTTTCAGTAAGGGTTTATACTGTTTGTTTTATTTGGCACGTGGGCGGTGTCTGAGCTGACATTCTCAACTAGTCGCTTCGTTTGGTTCCCAACTGATCTTGGCACTGTTCTCGTTCCATTCCATGCCAACTCTAGTTGCCCTTTCTAATTAGATATCATTTCTTTTTCTTTTCCTTTTTTAACGCATGGATGATATAGTCGAATGGAATTGAATTTATTATATAAATATGATAAAAGTGGTCAAACGAAAATTCATAATTTTCTTTGATGGAGAAACAGTAATTTCGTGAATTTTATTATATGTATACAATATAAACTTATTTCTAATAGAGTACAAATATCCATCTTTTAACTATACAATCGTAATATTCTTTTTTAGTATAAACTCTCAGTATCCAGTTGGATTTTATTCAGCTGATTAATCCGGATCGCCCCCGATTGACCCATTTAAGGGGTTAAGAGCTCCCCGCCGCGGTAGCACTCGAACTCGAATCCTTCCATTGGAATGATGAGTGCCGAACCACTCTATCACGCTCACGGTGGGTTATACAATCGTAATTTTTATATTTTATTACACCACACATGATTTAAGTTGTTAAGTCGGCCGTCTGATATACATATCTTAATTCTATTTCTCTCTCATATTTATCCCATATCATCTCTCTTCATGCTTCATTGTCTTGCTCCCTTATTTATATTCTGCTTTCCCTAAATTTAATTCCTAAATTCGATGTGCTGGAATTTGTATCCACATATCCTCTCTCTCTCTCTCATAAATGGCTGTGTGGTCTGTGTAATGCCCGTGCGTTTCGAGTCTTCATTATTCATGTGGTTTTTGGTTGCCGTAACAATCCCACAATCGGCATCAATCTTTAATTGGCAGTTGAAAGTCGCAATCGATCGATTCGACTCTCTCCCCAACGTATTAACATACATAATATTTGTACGCAGTTACACGGGTGCCGTGCCGCGGCATGGATGGACCTGGGAATAGGGGCGTGTGTGTTAATATCCTGCAGTGTTGGACAATGATCGATTTAAAGACAATATCCCACAGCCAGGAGGCAAGCTCACCCTTCATCACCCCCCAGACCACTGATATGATCGACTGTAGTAAGGTTATGGGGGGCTACATAATTTACCCAAATGCTCCTCTTCCCTAAAAAATCCGTGAGAATTACTGAAGGTTTACAGAGAGCTGATTTTGTGCCAGAAAACAATTCTGAAGTTGTGTTACGAACACCTCGTGACTCGAATAAAACCTCCTGCTAAATTAGGTTTTCTTTGGTCCCATACTTGTAAGCTTACAAAAAGACTAAAAACAAATCTGATCCGATCACCGGGCGTAGGAATCGGATGGAAAAAAGCTGTCCC
The DNA here is from genome assembly GCA_900174645.1 of Sonneratia alba. Classification (NCBI taxonomy): domain Eukaryota; kingdom Viridiplantae; phylum Streptophyta; class Magnoliopsida; order Myrtales; family Lythraceae; genus Sonneratia; species Sonneratia alba. Next base: position 5,482,913 of record FWPY01000028.1, on the reverse strand, counting down.
TGTCGACATTGAGTGGCCAGCATGCAGATATGATGATGACTCGAAAGGATGACAGTGATTACAATGAACCGACATTTAATACTTTTGCGGTTAACTGCTCAGACATTGAAGCTAAGGGTCACTGCATTTGCTCAAAAACCCGTTTAAAGCAAAAATTCTGATCAGACGACACACCTTAAGTTCCTCTTTTTACCGTGAGTCCGCCTTCATACACAAGTAAAAGAGAGAAGGGAAAAAAAAACGATTTTCCTGCACGTATTTTCAATATTAAAATTCATTGGAGAGAGATGTAAATTAAAATCAACTTACGGAATATTTTTCCAATCTTATAAGCATTTAATTAACACCTGACCTATGAGATCAAATTATCAACTGACGTTCCAGCCAAAACTAATTATCGTGGACCACTTAAATGCACCATCTTCCCCCTGACGATGATAATTCACCACAGTAACCTCCATTCTGTGACAACCATTAAACACAAAACTAATTTGTTTATCGAGGTGTCCTCTCAACTTCATATAGAAACGAAGTCGCATTAACTAAACAGTTAAATGAGAAAACTACAGATATGTGTATTACATTCGACAGAGACATACGTTTTGGACCCCCCCTCCTCAATTTACAAACCCTAGAGTTCAAAACATGGAGTCCACCATGATAGCGACAGACAATACAGAGCCAGACATGTGTCGAACACGCTAGAGATCATAAACGAGCTGCCTCCATTGCAATAGAAAACACAAAAACAAACTCGACCATACATACCAGACCCCAGCAGAGAACAAGCGAACTTTCAGCCATATATTATGAAAGACAAGGCACTCATAGAACCGTAACAAGCAAAGCCAAAACAAAAATAATTTGTATAACATATGATGAGGGACTCCATTTCTAGGATAGGGACTCAGTTATTTCTCGGCAGAGCGATTGACCGCAGAGGGTGCTTCATCTCGCAGGACAGCTTCAGAGCCTCAGACAGGTCGACCGGGTGACCCGGTTCCGCAACCCACTCGAAACGATACACCAGCTCAGCAACCCATCGGGTTACCGTCACGAGCCCCATATTCTTACCGGGGCAGACTCTCCGCCCAGCCCCGAAGGGAGCTAGCCTCAGGTCTCCGCCACGGACATCCACATCAGCTTCCATGAACCTGTCGGGATTGAAGTCAAACGGGTCGGGCCACACGGCCGCATCATGGGTGATGGCCCACATGTTAACCATGGCGGTGGTGTGGGCCGGGACCACCATGCCGTTGCTGAGGTTGACGTCAGACGTGGAGAGACGGGCCCACGAGAGGAGTGGGCCCGGGGGATGGAGCCTCAGAGTCTCCTTGACCACTGCCTGCAAGTAAGGGAGCTTTGCCACGTCAGAGTCGGTCAGGGTGCAATTTCCGAGGGCAGCGCAGTCGAGGTTAGTTTGAAGCCGGCGCTGAACCTCTGGGTGTAAGACCAGCTCGGCCATGACCCACTCAGTTAGCAGAGCCGTCGTGTCGGTTCCCCTGAATATCATTTCCTGTGATAATATATTTAACATTATTAATTTCCCAAAAATTCACCCTCCTAGTGGAAGAGGAGAAGACAAGAAAAACACACTCAGTTATAACAAAATCTATTCTCCCTTCATACTCAAAGACTTCAAATTTAATATGACTTTGAAAACGGACGTACCCACAAGACCGCGACCATGTCATCTTCATGGAGCTTCTCATCACCACCAAGAGAGAGTAAAACGTCAACGAAATCAGAGTCATCTGACAAACTCTCGGACCCCATGCGAGCACGGTGCTCATCTACGATCGCACGGACGAAACTCCTCACCAGGGGTACAAGTTTCGAGCACCGTTCAGATATGCGGTGCGGATCGTATATGTAACTCAGCCATGGCAAATGATCGGACCAATTAAATGCGCCCAGCAGCTCCAAACCTTCCCTAACCATCCAGGTGAGCTCGTTCATTTCAGATCCATCCAATGATGGATCGTACCTCTTTCCGAACACGCTACCCATGATGTTGTTCAGCGCCGCCAACTGAAGGTGTTTCCTGAGCGACACGTGGCCCAGTGCAACTTGCTCAGTCGCTATGTCTTGGATCATCCTGGTGCAGTCGAGCTGCCTGCCCGGCTCATGGGCGGAGATGCGCTTTGGGGAGAAGAGATGGGAGGCGGATATACGCCTCAGTAGCCGCCAGTAGGTCCCGCTGGGAGCGAATCCTATTGCCCGACCGAACATGAGGCTTCGAGCCGATTGCTTGAGCGGGCGGTCGGCAAAGTGGGGTGAGGTGAGGACCTCCCTAGCCGTGACGGGGTCAGAGGCCACGACTGCGGGGGTTTGCCCAAGACTAAAGGCCATCAGCTGCCGCCTGTCTGCCTTACTCCAGGCTGCGGCCGCCAAGGACCGGTGAGCAAGGCCACCGCTGAGGGTGAGGAGGCTACCGAGAACCGGAAGCCCCCGTACCCCAGGAATAGCAACACGGCCAACTCTGGCCCGGCCCTCTCTCCAGGCAGAGCCGCCAGGTGAGAGAGCCCAAGCCAGGATCCCCACCGAGACGAAGGCGAGTAGGAGAGACGCGACCACATAGAGGTCGAGCAACCTGTCGTATCCTACAAGGGCCGGGAGGGTGAAGACCCACCAAGATGTGTCCTTCAAGACCATACCCATCTCCATGGGCAAAAGTTTGGCCGTTTCCGACGTAAGGAGTGGAGAATGTGTAAAGGAAAGGTCGAAGGGAAACAAAAGTGCTGGTCTGGAGGGTTTGAGTAGTCACTATCCGCTTCCTCTCTCTTGGCGGGGACCGCGCTTGTGGGATTGAATAAGACTTGAGAGAGATCGATGGTGAAGAAGATGATGGATGTGGGGCTATATATAGCGGAGGAGGGAAGCTGTTAAACTCGACCGTTACAGTGGTGTGAATAATTCCCGAGCCATAATTTCCCTTGGAACATACATACAGGTCGATGTTAAGATCTAGGGAATGTATATTCTAGCTCTCGGATATTATTTATTTTATATAAATAATAAGGAAAATAAACTGTATATGTCTTCGTCTTTGTGGGGGTGCTATACGAGGATTGAGGGACATTCTATCAACCTTGTTGGATAACAAAATAATGAATTTTGAGTTAATAGGAAATATGGGTAAATTAAGCAGAAAGAGAGATGAGAGATTTTACTGGATAGGATTGAGTTTATAATTTTTAATTATATATGAAGTTTAATGACAATGCTAATGGTAGAAAATCCCATTTCTAATATTAGATATAGTAATTTCAACCTTTTTAATAGTAGCATGAGTTTGAATATTGAGAACGATCCTATTGAATGATGGGCATGCCCTCATTTTGAGCCATCAATTAAGCGCTGAAGCGAGAGGGAGAGAGAGAGAATTGAGAGGGAATAAAAATGAAGTTTTGATAGTCAAATTATGGAAAGCAATGGTGTGCAAAAAAACCCTTTTCTTGAATTGAATTCGGGTGATAAAATTAGTTCAAGTGCATATAGTAAGTATATTTTTAGATTAGTTCATGGGATTTTGGATTTAATTTTTTTTTATATATTTAATCTTTAATAAAGTTTGTAAACTCAAGCACTTACCTTAAAAAATTGACTTAAACTTGTATAATTGTGAGAGGTTTATGAATTTGAGTAGATAAATTCATCGTTATTAAAAGATATTTGGACAAAGAACCGATGAGACAAGGGATTAAATTTTTAATTAACCACGAGGAGCTGTGCTTTAAATGTGCTTTTGGGGGAGCATCCAAAAATGGCTTGGCAGCATTTTCGTCTCTTCGTTTCCTCATCCTGTGCGACCGGCCAAGAACAAAGTAACAAGACAATTTCACGTTGAAAAAAATGATTTTGCGTGCCCCTTTGCATGAAACGGATATGCGATAGAGGTATAGGCACAGATAGCTAAAGTAGAATTGAGCTTCATACGTGGGTTGAGATTTTAATTAAATAACAGCCATTATCACACCTTTTTTTTTAATTTAGTACTTTTTTTTGGGTGCACTGTGCTCGTGCACACGGGCTATGAGGGTCATTAGATTTTGCAACAGCATCAGCCAGAGGGTGCGGTACTTAAAAAATTTTCATCGCAGTTATGGGATCGATTGATCCATACCTAAATCAAAGTTCTGCTCTTGAGTGTGCATTCTCAACAACGGTTCTCGCATTGAACATTCTCTTCCATATTCGGATGAGTAGGTAAACTAACCGCGATTGTCAGAGGGGTCGTTGATCTCAATTGGAAGTCAGATGGACTATCGGACCTCAACAGTGAACCACAGGCCCGACAAGATGAGCCGGACATGTTTTCTCTAATATCGGGCTCATCAACTTAATGAAGTGTAAGCTCACTTAATAATCTACGCTTATACATTATACAGAATTTCTATCGAACTTATAAAAGTGATGGGTTGTGTCTAACAAAAGAGTTTAAACAGTATTGTCATGAATCGTTTTACGGTATTCATCCATCTCTCTTTCTCTCTCTCTGTCTCACACACACACGTGTACACATCAATAGTCGAATCGGGTGATCGCGGTTAGCCCCGGAACCACTTATCGCTTTTGTCCCCTTCAATTTGGCAAGTGGGACACACTACGGTTCAATGAACACCTCCATTCAAGAGGGATTCTTGTCCTTCGTTTTGCCACACTTATCTTTTGAAAATTGTCGTTTTTTTTTCTTCTTCCAAGTGTGTGCGCTCCTGTAATCAACACCATCATCCCGACAATAATTACAATTTTTGCGAGTGAACAATTTGTTGCACGCGCCTATTAGTATAATGACACTGCCTTGCATCCCGGTGGCGTATATAATCTAGGGTCGTTAAGACCGATCCGAATCGTTAATCGCGTGACATCTCGTTACCCTAAGTCATATCATAAGACTCTCCATGAGTTACCGAGTTATGTATATGCTATGATGCATCGAAGTATGTACTCCACCACACGGGCAGGCGATAGACGTGCACATATTTAGCTCATAGACTATGGCCAGCGTCGCTCTCACAGTCTGCGGGGATACGTATACCGCTTCAGGTTTATCCCGGCATGTCCGTTCTCGGGGACCCGAAAGTGCGTCCTCGCTCGCTCGTTCGGGAATCGCTGTTGCCTGTCACGCAACCGAGCGTCCCGTTCGCTGGAGCTATTTATTTACATCGATTGAAGTAGACCAAAAGCGTATGCCGACGAGAGCCTTTTCATGGATTTTGTGCCACGAGAAGCAACGTTGACGGTTGCGTCCCAGAATGTCCAATCGACGATGAAGATTAGGGAAGATTGAAAGATCAAATGACGCCCCCGAAAAAGCTGTAGTAAACCCTCAAAGCCAAACCCAAGGAAAACGTCCGCGGAAGAGGGCAGGAGGAATCATGAATTAATCGCAAGATTAGGTAGTATTACTCCAGAGATATAACCGACTCTTGAATCCTGGCCGGCCCCCTCGCAATCGGACTCAACCGGAAAAGAGCGAAATACGTCTCTAGGTCATCCCGCGTCTCTCACCGTAAGTAAAACGATGCAGTTACCGGGTCAAATGTAATACGAAACCTAAGAGTGCGGTGTTTTACTGTGTAACGACGTGATAAGACAAGATCGATTAATTCGTCGTTTGATGTTGTCGAACCCCTGAGGGACTTCCCTGCTGTGTAAGCCTCTGCTATAGGCTGCTGAGAAGGATCACACCGACGTTTTTTTTCTCTTGCTGATTAGATAGATGGGTTTCACATTTGACCTGCCGCCGAGCAGGCAACGTGTCCATCGAATTTTGTTTGGAGAATTCACACACACACACACACACACAAGTATGGCAATGAGAAACTCAACTAATGAGGGAGTTTAGAGTTGGTTGATCTATGAAAGGTCAAAAAGTCCTATATTCGTAAATTTTCTGCCGTTCATTGTATTAGAACTCGAAGAGATTTTAAGACTAATGCACGCCAGCTTGCTTGCATGGATTAGGAGTCTAGAAGCGGTGGAAGTGCGGTACAAAGCGACATTTGCATGTAGAATTCAAAATGTCTTCAATTAAATTTGGCTACTTGCATTACCATAATTTTCTTTGGCAGACCATTTTTGTGCCACCGATTCTTAGTCCATTGCACCTAATCTGCCGACAGATCGAGAAAAAAAAAATGCATTGCGTTGTTAGTCGTGTACATTTTTTCTCTTGTTCTTCATCACAAATATATACATATATATATATATATATAAAGGGTGACGAAACGTTGGCGGAAAATGTGATCGGAAGGTAGGAATATGGAGGCACCAAAGGGTACAGTCGAAACCAGAAATGGTCTAAGATTCGTACCAGACAATTTCCAAGATACATTAGCGAGCGTATTAGCTCTGATTGCTCGCTAATTTTGGTAGCGTCAAGTAAGTTGCTTGGACTTTGAGTGAAGTTGGTATTTCTAAAGTAACTCCCCCACGTGGCCGAGTGTTTAATTGATTTTTTTTTTCTGGGGTGGGGGCGGCAGATGACGCATTTTCCACCTACTAAATTGCACAAAAATTTGACTGAGATGTTAATGTGCTCTCGGGGTGATTACGTGCATGTGCATGTTATATAATAGTCATAGCACGTGATACACAGACACGTACAATTATTTAATAAAAAAATTTGATAAATGTCTTAATCCATTAAAACTCTTAAAAATATTAAAATAAGCCTAAATTGAACTACTGAAACCTAAAATAATAATAACATCATACTAACCCGACATCATAAACTGTTTACGTGAGATGCTTGGGGTCTGGATCCTTCTCCCGGTCGGAATCACTGGTCAGGGTCAAACAACACGTGGTGTCGGAGGAACTTTGAGCCGTTTCACAGTGGGGATCTCACGAAGATTCGGTCGGAGACCCATTCAAACAATCTTCTCCGCCTCATTCGTCACAGGTCGATTTTGTGTGCACACATCCACTGTGTACTTTGGGTTCATTAAAATTATCTCCGCTTTTTATATTTTGTCTGATTTCATCGGTTCCTCATTCTCTTGGGGGGTTAAACCCCAATTCTCATGATCAGTTTACTATGCATGCATGACGAATATGTAATAAATAGCATATGAATTCCAATGTAATCTTTGGCCCCCAATAGAAAAGAAATCCAAACCAATTGAGTTTTTTTTTTAATTTTATAAATTTCATAGCCTGACGATGCATGATATTTACCGATTATCACTGACTGGAATTTGTCCTTCACGAAATATCACCTGCATTAATGTTGTCATGTCAAATAAGTATTTGGTGGGAAGATTGACCGCTCTTTACACCCGTGAAAAATAAGCAAATCTTATGTTAATTTATGCGAATATTAAATGTCCATGGGGATAATGATAATGTAGGAAAAATCAACCAATTTCACGTAATCTAACCTTTCTTCTTCTTCTTAATGAACCCAACAGAACTTCCATGTGGTACCAAAGCCCGGCTAGCTATACCGTGTGCTGCACATCTGATCTGGTCCAAAGTTTGGAATTTGTGACGAGCAAGCAAGAGCGTGTAAGAGAAGCTTTGCCTCACGGCCAATTCTTCCAAGTCCAACAACGGAAGCAAAACATCTGCCCATTCCACGGCCACGGTCAGTCACCGAGACCCGATTGGAGTACCCTCCATCAGTATACCGAGTGCGGGAGAGAGAAATCCGATTCCCGATCGCTTGCCCCATCACCTGAGAGCGCAGCTTGGGATCGATTTTTGTCCGTCTGCGAGTGTACAGTCCATATTGCCGAGTGACATGCGAGGATGAACGGCGAGTGATGGTCACAATTTCCTTATTGATCCGGTAAAAACTCAACAACATAAGACCAGAGATACCAGCATGGAGTTGGTTGAGGTCACATTAGACTCGTCAAAAACTGGTCTGAACCGGGCATGGCATGAAAAATCATGCTCGAGTTAGGATTTTCAGGTCGTTAGAGATATTATGGCTTGAAAAGCATGAAAAATATTTACAATAAAAAATACAAGAAAAATTTTAAAATAACTAACCGTATACAAATTATCGTATTTTAATAGTTATTTCAGTATTTACTTCAAGTTAATATAATATTTAGATTAATTAGTTAATTATATTATATAAAAATTTATTTATTTAAAAATTATTTCTATGATTCAAGCTGGCCAGCCGTAGGCAGCACAAAATATTCATGTCCGGTCAGGATTTTTGGGCCGGCCTGAATTAACACGTATAGGTGCCATCTCTTACCCAAAAAAAAAAAGAGAGAAAGAAAGGACCCAAAAGACCTATGAATGGAGAGAGAGAGAGAGAGAGAAGGCCTGGGCTCACGGAGGGCAGACTGTGGGCCAAGTAAGAAGATAGGGACAAAAGTGGGATGGGCTCCGCAAATTTTCAGCACACCGTTCAGCACGAGAGAGAGAAACTCCGACCGACATGCATCCGACAAAGCAATCAATTATTCAATTGATACCTTAATCTATACATTTATTTATTTATTTTTCCCATGGGGAAAAAAGTGCTGCTAACACGTGTCCACACCGACCATGTATTGATGAGGTGCACGCAGACACCGTATGAGGAAGCAATAAAAATGAACAACGCAAACATGCATACATGTATGCACACGTGTGTATGTATCGATATATGATTTAACTCCGCTCCCTCGTCAATTTACCGGACAAGTGCACCGTCCTAGAGACAGAATAACAATAATTAAAAAAAGACAGCATGAGTAATCATTTCCATTGTACGCTCATCAGCCATTACGAGGGTTTTTTCTTTTTAATTATGTTTTTTCTTTAAGAGTTCTTTCCCTTTACTTAGGCTGCCGAAAACGTTCGTGCTAATCTGTTTACCATGGATTTGATCGATCAATGGCAACATCATCATCAAGATTATTGCCTGTGGTGCGATTCAGATGATCACCCTTCACTTCACTTCACTTCACTTCTTTGCCATTTACATCTCATCGTATTTACACTCCCCTCATTTCACATTTTACCCATACAAAATTCTTTTCACCGACCAGGCCACGTGATATGACCTGCCCGAGCCCTAATTATATCGGAAGAACAAAGGAATGAGAATAGAAGAGTACCTCCTGAAATGCTATGAATACAGTATTTAACCCATCGCATCCCTGAGTAGAAGAGCCGCATTCTTCCGTAAATCTCCCTTCAACTTACTTGGGGTGTGACGATTGCATCTAATCCATCGAATTCGAGATGCCCGTAACCACTGGAGGCTCGACTGGTACTTGATAGAAGAGAAGGCGGCTTTCTTATTATGGGCGGCTGTTCTCTTCGACTCTGACCACATCCGACACCGTGGCATTGCAAAAGAAACATCTCTGGCAGTTGAGGAGATGTCTTGAGATGCAGCCATAGCACGACCTGTGGGAGCACGGAATGAATTGAGCATCTACTTCGGATGCATAGCAGATGCAGCACGTTTGTTCATCAAGGTCCCCCATCTCTTCCCGCGACTTTTCTTTCGCAGACTCCTTGGATTCTGCCATCAGTAAGCTCAGGAAGCCGTCTAGCTTCCCGAGTTTTACTAGGCAAGCATTGGCCGTGAAAGACTCCGCCTGTAAAAGCAGTTCGAGCAGATGATATCAGACAGGATCAAATATCATCAGATAAAACTTACGTATCATGCACGTGTAATTAGCTCAGAAGAACGAAAAATCTATGGGGCAGAGGTGACGTCATGACATGGGTGCTGTAAGGTTTTGAATTTTAAGAAACTAACCCAGTTGTACTCTAACAGGTACTGAAACCCACAGTGGACCGAGCCATGGCAGTCTGTGCTGGCAAACACATCAACTATATCGTCTTGGTTCCTCTTCTGTTCCTTTCCGCAGGCATCCAACAAGTTTAAGATGATCCCTGCAAGAGGTGCCAACAACATTCCTCGGTTCATTTTCTCCGACAATTGACCTTGCCTTTTTGTCGACCTGGAAAATTAGAGCCAGCAAACCATAAGGTTAAGAATACCAGCAAGAAACTAGATTTCAAAGATGAAAAGGGCCATCAAGTTAAGATCAAGAGTGGCATTTTCCCCCGTCTTTTCCCCCACTTTTCCTTAATAAAGAGAAAAAAAGTTGATTACTAGAAAGTTCTCAAATGAATTCCAGAAAAAGCTAATGAGTGGATAGTGCTAGACTTCTCAGTTTCGTGTCGATCATAAAGATCAGAAAAAGATAAGTCCAGGAGAAGAGATTTAGACATAAGTGGCACCAGCACTTACAATTCAAAGAACTCAGCATCTGCTGCTGACGTTATGTGGTTCAAACTGAAGACAATTAACTCAGTCAGCCTTCGGAGATTAGTGTCCTCCCCAGAGAGGAATGCCCGAGGGATCTCACGAGTACAGAACTCCAATACCCTCGCAAGATTGCAAGAAAGATCAAATATGATGCCACATTTCCTTTGATGAAACTCTGATACCTGCAAGGAATATTGCACCATTCATGAGAAGACCAGGTCATCACCCAAGAACTGCGCTTATAGCAGCAAATCAAACTGCAGTCCTTAACTTAAATCAAGGCTATCAATACCTGGTATTTTTCTTGCATTTCACGAACAGAAACAGAAAATTCGGTCATCGTCCAGCTCAGAGTATTGAACAGTCGATTGAGAAAAACTGAAAACAAGCTTTCATTGTTGGTGCAAGCCTCTCGCAACAATCTCTGAACATAAATTCAAGTTAGAAATTAATGCAATCACTTGTCATTAGAACCTAGAAAACCCTCCATTGAGGAAAGGTAAAATGACATGAGACAGAATGTTCATGGCTCTCACCTGGAAGACCACAGACGAAGATGAGGATTCACCATACTTTGAGAAACCAAAGCCAGAGCCCTTGCATAACCTCAAGAGGATGTTTGTTACAGGAATCCAGGATCTGTTATCAAATGCTGACAATAGGGCAGCAGGCATTCTCCGGGTGGCTGCTTCATTGTTGTCAAAATCATCAAGAAATTCCCTGTACTGAACAAGAACTGAGATGGATTGGAGAAGAAGATCCCTCAAATCAGCACTTGATATCCTTGGATCATTGAAGTGAGTTACTAGAAAAGTGACCTGACAAAAAACAATTTACTATAAAATTACTATATGTGAAATGATGGACACACAATTAAGGCATTCCAAGAAGGTTCAAGGGACGCATACAAATGAAGAAAGCCCTTGCTTGATAAATATAGTTGGAGGGACAAATGGAGGATCACTCTTGCGTAATACATGAAAGCAGTCAACCTGTAAAATAGAAACCAAGCATCATCATGACCACAGTAAAAATCTATATATTTTTTATAATTACTAAAAAATTCTACATTATTATAGAATGCACTGGAACTGGGAATTCCTGACCGGACAAAGTAAAATGGAACATCATCTAACTAAAGCAATAGAACTTCTTGAGTTTAGATCTGTGCCTTCCACAATCTAATAAAGAAATAAAGGTAACAAAATTAAATATAATTTTTAAATAGATGCTTTCCAGCAATATCCAAAGAAAGATTATGAAGGGCAGTAAAAAAAATCAACTAAAGAAAACACTCGACAGTCTAATTACGTTTCAGAGGGATAATAACATCAAAACAAGCTCTTTTTGCAGCAACATACCATGATACAAGTATTTACAACAGGGGACTAATATCAATACTAATAACAGTTAACATGCATGTCATGGATGAAGAATGAGAGCAGTTGCCCACGAATGTATTGATATATATACATCATTGTCTGGATCATTTAGCTTCACTAATGAAATTTTGTACATCACAAACACCTTCAGACAGTATGTAACTCAAATATTGAAGAAAACAAATAACTTAATGCACATAATTTGATAATAGGGAAACACAAAGAAGTTATGTACGATTTACCATAAATCAAGAAGGAAAAGCTGTCTAAGAAGTATAGTGCAATATACATTCAACATCAAATTTATGCCCGCAAACAGAAGTTCTTACCAGAGATTCAATATAGTACTCTGGAACATAAAGGAACAGAGAATCCACTTTGCTCAGAGCAAGAAGCAATTGAACTGTCCACATGCAGATAGCATACATGCCTCTTTGCTTCCATCGAGAAAACAGCAACACACGGTACCTGCAACGTAGCACCTTGACAATCAGAATTTGAGAACACAAATCCCTGAGCAACAAAGTCTCAGTGAATACAGGACAAGAATATACTGAAAACAATAATAAAAGACACCTAACTCAACTGCTATAAGGGCCACCATTAAAATGGCACATTGCTCAGTCACTGTTCCATGGCAGTGCACTAGGATATTGATAACAAAACTAATGCCTACAGCCTATTTTAACAGGAAAAAAATGCCACAAAACAATCATGCAAAGATCTCACAGGGATCGCTGGAAATACAATCATGGTTCAAAACTTCTCTGTCAAAGAAATCAATAAAAAGAGGTAAACACATAACAATCTTCAGAGGAGGACATATAATAATTGAAGTCCCCAATCCATGAAGAAAAATAACTTCACTCGTAAACTGACAATGTAGTCATCTCCTGTGAAACTAATAGCATAAGGAATGAAACTCTCTATAAAAAAATCTATGGATCTTAGAGACAGGTGCAGTAAGTTGGCTTTTTTATTACCCTGTATACCAAATATTGCTTAGTAACAACTACCATATCAATTAAACAACTGAAAATTGCATAACAAACATCATAGAAGAATGGCTTTCTAGAATAAACAAGACAATAGCAAGAAGGCATCTAAACCTCTTACCATGCACAGTGTCTGACACAATTAGCAATCTCTTCCCTGTAGCCATTACGAGCTTCTTTCAAACGCTTCAACTTTTCACCATAAACCTGCTCTCTAATTTGCTTTTCAGTTTCTTCTGACAGAGAAACAAACTGTGATTGCTGGGAAATGTAATATGATGCCTGCAACCCAAAAAGAAAACAGATACTAATTTCAATCCCAAAATTAAAAAAGCATCCTTACAAAGAGAAGATTAAACAGAAATTGAAAGTGCCTAAAGGGGAAATAACAGAAAAATCACCAGATTACCTGTTTAAAGTTTGGTGCTAGGCCTAAATGATATAGCAACAAGAGAACGTCAAAAAGTTCTTCCTCTCTTATTGTAGCTGAAGAAATATTGCAGTCCCTGGGAAAAGTCCTGATATGCTGCATTGGCCAATAACCAAACTCAGGCTCAGATTGATCACTTGTGCTAGGTTTATCTGCTATCTCATCATTCAGATTACTAGCACCGCACTCAGCTGCAACATGAGTGGATCTTTCTGGAACGGGACCAGCATGACGACGAGAACCTCCGGATGTGTACCTGATGGGATTCTTCAAACTTCTTGCATAGTCAACATCATTGCTAGAACAACAGCATGGTTTTTGCAAGGTTAAATGTGTAACCCTACTATTACCGTCATCCATACATCCCTCCTCCCACTGAATCAATTCCTCTTCTTGGTCATCTACAGGATGTGACTTTAATAGATGACTATATGAGCCTCCCAGCCTGGTAATGTCACTTCGATGAGATTTATCGTTGAGAAACAAAGCTACAGGAAAACTTCGCTGGCCCCCTTTATGAAGAAAACCAGCAGAGCCAGAGTCACTGTTTTTCAGCAAACTATACACATCTCCTTCGGACAAAAAGTGAAGTACAACTGTGTACAATGAAACAAGGATAGAGTTGCTTAACACTCCAGGAGGAGGAACATTCCTATCAGCTCCTCTGTTCTTCAATAGGATATTTTGAATAAATGTCCTGAATATAGAACCTGGCAACTGAGGGGGAGATGTTGGCGGTATAAACTGTATGACTAAGCGACAAAGTTCCCTGTGCTTCTCTTCAATCTGCCAAGAAAATATATGACCCCTATCAGATAGATCAATAAACTGTGAAGACAATGAGCATCTCTCACCCACATAAGTAAATAGTAAAGAGGTTAATTCAACAATAGAGCATGTACCAGAAATTTCCAACAACTAATTGTGTACTCCATAAGACACCATTAAACAATGAATTGTAGAGATGTAACATTAGGCAAAGAACGATCTGGATGACCAATCGCTGGACAAACGGGGGCCATCAGTAGGTACCATAACAGCTAACAAAAAAGCAGATTCCAATTGCAGATCAAAGTGATACTAACCACAGTCTAAATGAAATCCTAAAATGAAGATGCTGTTATGACTAGAGTATACCTTAGTGATTGATTCAGAAAGAGCTGTGGTTGTTAACATCATGCTACTTTCACATGAAGCATCGTCACATGATCCAGGCCACCAAGCAGAAGGCATCAGGCACTGAAGGTCCTCCCTATTCGGACTCTTCAATGATAAAAAACCCTCGAATGTCAATTCGAAATCTACAGTTTTCCACCAAAGCACCATTAATTTTTTCCGTCTCAGCATATGGCATGCTAGTGCAAGGTAAGGATATGACCCTGAACATGGACATTCTGTTAGAATCAAAGGCGTGGTTTTACAACCTCTTGATAGGGCATCTATTACATGCTCAAAAATCACCCAGGATGCTTGAAATTCTAGAAAAACATCAAGCACACTGTCCAAGCACAAATAATCATGAGGTGCTTGCCCTCTGAATATTTCCATCATGAAGGAAAGGACAATTCCACACCCAATATACTCAGCACATCTGGAATTCGCTTCGATTATCAAGAAGAACTCATCGCATATTGCTTGAGAAATGGGTGCAAAAAGATCTTCAAGTGGCACAGACCTCTTCAGCCTTCTCAGTTTTATAGCTGAAGAACAGTCATGGCGTTCCATTCGCTGCATATCTAGTAGCTTTGACAAATAATTCAGTAAATGATTTGCTAAGATATTAACAGGAGGAGGTGACTGAAGGGGGAGATAACCTTTGATTGGATATCTAAAAGGACGAGTCCCAAAGTTAAACTCACAACGTTCACCTCGAGAAAGTGAAGTTGCAGGGTAATAACCAGCTCGAGGCTCCATCTGTCGGATGCCATAAAATGCAATTCCTAGTGAGATCCCATTTCTGTAGAAAGAAATCTTACCATCCTCCAAATCTATGCAGCAGCCAATGACATCACCAGCAACCCATGACTGTCCATAAGGCTCTGCTTCTTTGTTCCATTTTCTAACCCTTCTGCCATCAAAGGCATAGGAATCATCAGCATCACCCACACCCTTCTGGTCAGTGAAAGGGCATGAAAGAGTTGCCCATCCAAGCTGTTGTATACCAGAAGTCTCAAGGATAACTTCATACATCCATTTCCCCTTCCAAACACAGGCATTAGCCCTAACACTGCTAAAATTTTCCAGGCTCTCCACTAGCAATGGGGGTTTTACTATTCTTATATCACCACATATACTATATACATCAAGAGAAACAACATCTGGACCACAGCCAGTATCCAAGATCCATATCCCATCTTGGTCACAGCCTGAAGTACTTAAATCTGTAGTCAACTTAGCAAGCTCCTTCTTTATGATAGACTGAATTAAATTCCTATCAACCGGACGGGAACATAGACCAAGAGAGTTACTGGGAAGATTGAAAATATGCTCAAGTGTCTGCTCAACAGACTGCTTACGGAACTCATCGCAATACGAAAATAGATGTCCTCTAGATGGATTCTCGGTCCCATCCCCTTCATTCAGCAACACTGCCAGTCCAGAAGAAAGCACACCAATCCGCAGGCTGTCTTCTGCCATTCGCTAGGAAGGAAAGAGTCACAAGGCAAACATTTTGACAAGTCCCCAAACTCAGCGGCTCGGCAGGTTCAAGTTTGCAGCGTTTTCATTATGTCCTGAATACTAGAAACAGCAGTGATCCACCTCAAAACTCGCATCCCAGATCATTAAAATCCCCTGAAATTTTCAAAAAATACAGACAAACATCTCAGTCTCTAAAAAATTGATAGCCACAAGCAAATCAAGCTGCTACAACACAACTACTATGCAAAAAAAGATATCATTCTCCAATCACAACAAACATTAACAAGCAGTTTCAGCTTCTCTTCTTCACTTTATTCACCAATTTGCCGAAAAGGAAGATTAACTGAGAAATTTTCACCAGAGAAACATCCACTACAATAAAAAACAGAGCCGACATATTTTACCGCGAATACAGAATCTGTACCAGTCAAGAATTTGCGCGTGCCCCACACGTCGCTGCGCCCAGGAACAGTAGGTGGCGGCTATGGCGTATTAGGGTTTGCAAACAGAGGGAGGCTGTGAAGAAATTAATTCGACGGAAGAAACCTTAAGAGAGAGAAAGTAAGCACCGGAATAGTCCTTAGAGAGAGAGAGAGGGACCGAACCACGTGAGAGAAAGACACAGACGAGAGAGAGAGAGAGAAACGATACCGGCAGGAAATCAAAGCAGAGCCATCCACAGGGAAGAGGAGGAGAATCTTCTGCTCCGATGCACGCGACGTCCGAGCCGGACCGGAACCAGTCCGTGCGATGTTCTCGTAGGATCTGGACACGTGGCGCGTGACATGGCGGATCGCCCTAATTTATTGCTCCCAGTGGTCGCTGCCGCCCCTGCCCTTCGGGTACCATTTTTTTTTGTCATCCGAGGGATCATCGAGTGCTTCCGTTCTACCTCATTCCCGTAGTCTCCAACGAATGAAAGTGGATCATCGAACGGATCGGGTTGGCTGGTACTAGACGCGGGCCGGCTACGGTGCGGATCGTCTGGTCGCTCGGACCTGAGCGAAGGACACCGGAGAAAAACGTTGGATCATGGATGGCTGGATCGGACCCCACCTCAATGTGTGGATCTGAGATAATTAATCATTTGTGATGATCATTGATTGGTTATTTCTAAGGCACATGCACTCAGTTGCCTTTATTGGTTTGTAGAAGTGACAAAACTGTAACCGTGTTAGGAATTCTTCAAATGTAATATTTAGAAGAAATCAAAGGTGTCCCTGTGTTACTGAACTCACGGAATATTCTTAGAAAATATAAAAAAATTATCCAAAAATAAAAGGGGCGCATTTATTTTTTTTATTCTTTTTATTTCCTTTTTTTTTTAAAAATAATTCTCTATTTAGATATATTTCTAAATTTTCCTTATGTATGTTGGGATTTATTTATTTACTTATGAAATTTTTTGTTGTAAAGGAAAATTACTCTGATATTTAGCATTTAATGTCTTTATTTCTTTTGTAACATGTCAAATTTTATTCTATTTCTTTGTATTTTTTTAAAAATATTCTATACATATATATTGATTAAGTCATGTAATCGAGGCAAATTAATTCATTAAACTTTTTTATAATTATATACCTTTTATATATGCAATACATGAATTTATAATCATACTTCAAAGAAAATCACATAATCACATCGAGCAATCACCCATTTTCTTTTATTTAAGGCCAATTTCCCCCATTTTCTTAAATTTTAAAAATTTTTTTTACTGCATAATATTTCTGAATAAGTCGAAATGCACTTCGAAATTAGTTTATAATCAGACCAAAATTCCTGAAAAAATTACCATCAACCTTCTTTAACATGATATTTAATTATTATATTACTCATTTAAAAATATAATAAAATAACTATTGGTCCAACCAAATGGTATGTTTTCCCGACTTTTCCTCTTTTGAGAAGCTTCAAAATCGAAGCGGCAGTCACGTACCACGTAAAGCGGACGTCATGTGCCTCATCTGACGCTAAAACGACAATGACGGGTGGCGTTTGACAAGTCAATGCCGGCTATCCATCAACACCACCGTGACTCGACCAAATCAATTTTTTTCTTCTGAGAAAAAAAAGGACTAATTAATTAAGGTAGCTGAATTGGTCCGCAGTTTTTGACCCAGCATTATCTTCCAAAGCTAACTGAATTTATATAGATCAATCTCCCTCCTGTTCATAAGCTTCGTTGATGACATGGGGTTTATGCTTGCTCGCTCCACATCGAGCCGATGACTTAAGATTTGATGCTACAAAGCTCAAGTCAGGGCAAAGAGGTAAGATTGATAACCAAAATATCAGCTACAAAAGAATTCTGCCCCCGAAGCTCGGGAATCACTGTTCAGAATTAAACAATCAAACAGTTCATTCTCGTTACAGGTAACCTTCTCAAAACTGACAGCTACCTATAAAGATTGTAAAAAAAAAAACTAGTAATACTACTACATCGCACTCCCTTTTGCCAAGGTTCGTCTATAGCCAACAAAGTGTATGGCCTGAGAAAACAGGCTCTCCTCCTAATCCTTCCTCATAGTGCACAAAAAATCTACCAGCAACAAACACTGCTCTGCGGATGTCCATTCATCACAGGACCTCGTGAGCCTTTCCGTAATAACGGTTTATGAATGAAGACTGGAAAGAGAGCAAGCAGCACAAACAGTCAATACAGAAACCGAGTTATTTGCACAGCATGAATGAAACTTTAGTTGTCAAAGATTAAAGCTTAGCATAATCCCACCTTAGTGTCCGATACATCAGGGGAATCCGGTGTTTGCACAGGATAGAACTTGTAGAATTTCATATTCTGAAATGCTGATTTAGTCCCCTCATTCATCTCTTCAAGTGCTTTCTTACGAGCTTCTCTTGCCTGCAAAGGATGATGCAGTGAGAGACTTTCTTGGTGTACCATACACAAGAAAACACATATTTCACATTGGATACCTCTCTATTAGACCTTTTGGCTTCTCGAACTTTTTCCTTGATGAATTCCTGAAAAACAAGAACAGAAATTGCCCATTAAAACCTTGTAATACCCAGCAGAACAAATGAATGAAAGGCACATTCTCAATATCAGTACCTTGAAGGCGTCCTTCTGATCTTCAGCTAACTGGTCTTCCTCAATCAACTTATCAGTGAATTCCTGAGTATCATGGTAATATAAAATTGATAGGTGCCTTTTCTAGTCCCACTCCTTAGGGAGGGGCAAAGAAATCCCAATTTCTCTAAAATGAGCATTTTTAATTATTTCCAATCTTTTAAAATCTATTATATACCTCAAGTTCATCTAACTCCCAGTCAAATTCACAGAAAACCTGCAGAAAGAAATAACAAAGGCACATCAAATGCATAGATAGACAGAATGCTGCATCATAGAAGAGACAAACTCCACAAACAAAATGTATGGAAGCATATTTTCATAACAGAGGAGAACAAGTTTCCATGCCTCAAAATCAGCCAGATAAAGATGAGTTTCTTAGAAATGAACTTACTGGTGCTGGTTCTGCTGGGAAAATAATTTGGACTTCAGTTTTCTGCTCAAGCTCATCTTCCTTAAGTGGGTGATAGAAATCTGCATATATTGTAAAGTTATAATTAGTGAGTTATGTAGGGCTCATTCTAACACTTGGAAATATGCAGAAAACATGAAAAGGAGAAAAGAATTGCCCACAACTTCAAACTTTGTACTATAAATTTTCATGCTAAAACCAGATGGATATGCAAAAACAACAGACATAGATAACAAAAATATGCATCACATAAAAGCATTCCAAGTTGCCTTTATCTTATTCCAGATACTCACATGGCAAGCAATACTCATATTTCTTGACGCGTTCTATCTTCAAGTGCTTCAAAGCAGCCCTGAAAGGTGAAAAGGTCCTTATGCATCAGATATATGGTTTTAGAGACACTCTTAGGTACTTGTCCACATATCATCAGAATACATTAGCACCTAATAATTTGTACAATGCTGGTGCAGTATTTTCTGCATGCGATACAACACGAATATAATCCTAAATGCTCAACAAATTAATCATATATATACTGAAAAAGAAGGGATTCTAGAAGTTCAAAGAAGTGATTTGTGGAATGCTGATTCTAGACATGAGCATAAGATAAAAACCGTAAAAACCACAGGGGCCAAAACTAGAGATTGCAGTGAGTGTGAGAAAACAAGGTACCTCCTTTGAGTGCAACCCAAGATAAATATTTGAGATTTCAACCTATCAACTTGGCTATCCCTGTAAATGAAACATGTTATGTATCAGAATTTTGGAAGAAGAAAGTGGAATTTTATAGACTTACATGGCAAAGCATTCCAGAAATATGGATGCAACCAGTAAGTTGTACCTATTCTCAAGAGGAATATAGGGAACCCAGTCCATTTTCATCTGTTTCATTGGAACTATTTCTTCAGATTCCCTTTGAACTGATTTAATACCTATTTTGTCAGAGGGTGGAAAAGGGGATACAACCTGCAAAACAAGGGGTATGTGGCAATCTGTTCAGGGATAAAGGCAATAATTCCCATGAATTCAAGTGACAAAGACGATGAATGAGCCTTAAATTCATGAAAGTGAAGCAAGCTAGACCCAGAAGAACAATCCCCCACGTTGTAAGCAACTAATTATTAAACAATTAACATAGAACCTCTTGCAAAAAGAAATTTAGGTGAGAATCATAATAATAAGACACTTTATTGCTGTGAGTTGTCAAATTACATTCCTATAACAGAATAGTACTACATGTCCTGAGAAGCAACTTATGCACCCAGATGTAGAACCCAGATAATTATTAGTTAAGAATCGATATAAGCAGCTCAAATATGCCTCTACATAAAAGCTAAAGGTGTCTCAATTATGAGAACTATATTAGGTTAAGTAAATAAAGCTGATATGTCTCTAAGATAAAAACGGCCTTAAAAAGACATTCTGTCAAATACTGTGTAACATGATAATCTGCAACAATAACCGTAGCTTCCAAAAAGTACATTTGTAAATCTTAGTTAAAATAAGAAAACAAGTTGACACAAAAGAGCACCAGTCATGAGTGCCAACTAGCATAGTTCAAATATCAAACGAGCAAACATATAGTTTCAAAAAATTTGAATTGAAAAGATACTTTCAACTTTAACCAAATTCAAAACTTACAGCCACGACAGCAGGTATATAGATAATTTTTGATTCACCCCTGAAAGACACCAGTTGAGCTGCATTAGAAAAGGGTTGAAGGGTTAGCACAAGCAGCAGAAGAGAAAATTCATAAGAGACACATGAGCACAACTAAGAAGTCCAAAGACCTCTTTCCTATAAAAAAAAAATTTGAAACCAATGACGTATCCACAGTTTTCATGGCTACTCACGTTCAGTACAACCAAAGAGATACACTTTTTGACCATGGAGCTTCCCACCCTCTTCAAATGCATTCTGATGAAATTTAAGATAGGAATTTAAGCACTCATTGATAATAAGAGAAGCTAATAAATTACAACACTAGTAAAAAAGATTCTTATGCAGAGAAAGGATGATTCAAACTCACTTCTAGATTAGAAAAGTCCCAATTGAATTGGTAAACAGCATCCATTTGATCCCACTGCAACATATACAAATTTTGTATGAGCAACACAACTCCTCTGCCCGAATAGTTGCAACGGACTTTGACTGATAATGAAGTGAGTGATTTTGCTACAAACCTCTGTTCCAACAGGGAAAGCCTTCTTCCATAAATCTTCCTATATTTTCGGCATCAATATTTCCAATCAGACAGTAACGGTAATGTGTAAATATGCCAAGGCACCTCAATGTAAAATGTAAAACAACAAAATGTGATGATTCCAACAAGACCTATTGCATTGCTTTTGAACTTAATATCCAATTTTGTCTGCAATCTATTATGTTGCCTGAGCAAAAGGTTTCAGGAGAACAAAACTTGCCCTACATCACAAATGAAACATGAAAAAACTAGTAGCTAAGAGATAAATTCGTGCCCATCAGTAAATGTCTCGAAAGTATAACCAAATTAAAAATCTAATGCTTGAAATTCTCCACGGTGGATGTAAAAAATCAACCTTAACCTCTACAATGTAAGGCTTATTAAGTTTAAAAGTCACAATCCCGAAGCCTATCAGTAGAAGCACTAATCCACCAGTTCCTCAAAGAGCATTGGAATGCTTCGTAATTGTTATCCAGTGAGCAACGTAAACGTGAACGATGAAATTTCATATTAACGGTTAAGCAAGAACACGAAGGGACAGATATAAACACCACGCACCAGCTCCCCAACCCACAAAAAACAAAAAAGAATCTTGAAGATTCAATACAAAAAAATTACTCGAGCAGAGGAAAAAATCGACACATAGAAAGAATTAAACAATCTTGAAAATTTTTCTATACGTGCTAAAAACGCCAAATTACTGAGGTGAAAAACTAACCAGAAGACTAAAGCCAGAAGCATAGAAGCAATGCGGACTTAAATAGCAGAGAACTAATGTCCAAGTGAAGCAATTAATTACCATGTTACGCTGATCCTCGAAATACTCGGGCTTAGGCTCGGGTCTCGCAGCCTTGGCGGGTTTGGTCCGAGATGATGCAGCGGTTTTGGCGGGGGGGTTGTGGTTCTCCTGCGGCGGCTGTTCCTGTTGGGAGGAAGATTGGGATTCGTCCCTCTGCTTCCTCTTTGCTCTCCTCCTCATGGTCGCTGCCGTCTTGTCCAAAGAGCACGAGCTCAGGCAGGCAGATAGAGAGTGCGGGGGGGGGGGGGGGGGGAGGTGAGAGATAGGCGGGGAACGAGATTTGTTGGAGAGAGAAAATTAGGTTTCGTTACGTTAGAGCTTGAAATTGACGCGGGCTGATCGGGAAGGTAACACTGCGGCAGGAAGAGTAAAGTGGCAAGTGCGTAAATTATTGGGCCTCTGAGGGTAATGAAATCGACTCACATTCTAGATGGAGGGCGCGGGTTTGCGAATGATCTTTTGAAGTGGAAAGTAATTTCAAAATTTCGGGAGGGTTCCGGGCCGGTCCGGTCCGAACCGTCAAAAATCATGTAAATTAATAATATAATTTTGTTGAATCAATTTAAAATTTAAAATTTAAAATATTCATTTAAAATAATTTTTTTAAAAATAAAAAGATAGATTATTCACGGGTCAAACTGATCAAAATAGTGAACTGGCTCGCTTGTAAATGGTTCTGAGCCTATTCATACCTGCTTAAATCATGACCAAAACTGGACCAGCAATTAAGCAAATGGATCGAATCATAATAAGGCCAAACGATTTTATATCCATTTTAAACCGACTCAAACCGCCCGTTTTAACAAGAAGGGTTTGTGAGGGACGAAAGTAAAATGTTCCCCTGACTAACGGGGGTGAATCTGTCAAATTGAAGAATTGATGCCTTCCGCTTTGTAAAATAGTACATGTAATTACAATAGAGTTGAACAAGATGTAGTACCCAACAAGTGCAGGCTTCTACAGCTCTAAAGTTTGTGGGAGCTGGGCTAGCGAGGTTGTGATTTTTTCTTAGTTGAATTTGTCATGGAGGTTTAGGGGCTTGAACTTGAAGTATACCACTAGTGCTAACTGAATCCTCATGCCTTCTTTGAAGACAGAAATGTTTCTGCCACCTATAACGTTGACATCCTAGCTTTTTGAGGTAGAGATAAACAAATCGTGGTGGTGATAACAGAGAGTTTTGAGCTTCGGGAGGAGATGAGGATGGCCCTTCCGAGGTTTGGGCTAAAGCTCGGGTAGCCCACGGCAAGCTTCGGTTGGGCGTTCTTGCAGTCTTAATGGTCTGGCCTGAATTCGGGTGAAAATTGAATAGATCAAAACAGCGGGACATGGTCGATGTTCCTGTTTCATTCACCAAGGAAACATCAGTCCCTTGAGCTGAGCAGCAGTTTAGGTCCTGGGATTTCCCTCCAAAACTGGGACTTCCATCCGCCATCTCAGAAGGATTTCCGTCTTCAAGAACAAGGATTTCATGTGTTACTTCCATGAAAATGCCTCGGAATTCACTCAGTAGCTTTGTTGGAGCTGTTGTTCTTCCTGTACAACTGTTACCTGATGGCAGTTCCCAGCCCTGCTCCAATCTCAGACTTCTATGCCCATGTGCTCCATACGAGCCTCAAAACCCAAGACCTTTTGGCCGGGAAGTCCATTCATGCCAAGATAATCAAGTCGGGTCTTCACCTTGGTGTGTTCTTGATGAACACACTCATGAACTTTTATGCAAAGACCGAGTCTTTTGGGAATGCCCAACAGGTGTTCGACGAAATGCCCGTGAAAAACGTCTTCTCGTGGAATATGATTCTTTCCATGTATGCGAAGCAGGGAATGATTGAGACAGCGCATCATGTGTTTTTGGAGATGCCAGAGAGGGACTCTGTATCTTGGACTACGATGATTTTGGGATGTAATAGAATTTGTCAATTTGGCAAGGCAATCCAACTATTTTCAGATATGATAGCAGATAGGACAGCACCGACCCAGTACACAATTACAAATGTTCTTGCTTCCTGCGCTGCGCATGAGGCTTTATCCATTGGCAGGAAGGTTCATTCTTTGGCCATTAAGCTCGGGTTTAGTGGGTGTGTTCCTGTGGCGAATTCGCTCTTAAACATGTATGTAAAATCAGGTGATACAGCAACAGCTAATGTTGTCTTTGGCAGGATGAAGTTGAAGAACACATCGACCTGGAATGTCATGATCTCATTGTACATGAATCTTGGTCAGATTGATCTTGCTCTTGCCCAGTTTGAGAAAATGGCGGAACGAGACATAGTTTCTTGGAATTCAATGATTACAGGTTGTAACCAACATGGACACGATTTTGGAGCCTTAAATATGTTTTCTAGAATGCTCCATGAATCTTCTCTGCAGCCCGATAAATTTACACTGGGAAGTGCTTTATCTGCCTGTGCTAATCTTGAAAGCCTGAACCATGGAAAAGAAATCCATGCTTATCTTATAAAAGCCATATTTGATACCTCGGGTACAGTTGGCAATGCATTGATCTCGATGTATGCCAAGTCTGGTCAAGTTGGAGTTGCTAGAAAAATTGTAGAGAAAAGTGGGCCGACAGGTCTCAATGTTATTGCCTTCACCTCTCTCTTGGATGGATATCTCAAGCTTGGAGATGTAACTCCTGCAAGAGAAATATTTAACTTATTGAGGGATCGTGATGTGGTCATGTGGACAGCCATGATTGTGGGTTATGTTCAGAATGGCCTGAGCAACGATGCAGTTGAGGTCTTTAGGGCCATGCTTCGTGAAGGCCCAAGACCAAACGGTTACACTCTGGCGGCTATTTTGAGTGTGAGCTCGAGTTTGGCCTTGTTAAACCATGGGAAAGAGATCCATGCGAGTGCTTTAAGAACAGGGGAAGTTTATTCAGTTTCTGTTGGCAATGGTCTTATAAATGTGTATGCTAAGGCCGGAAATATTGATTCTGCGAGGAAAGTATTTGAATCGGTTTGCTGCAAGAGGGACACTGTGTCATGGACTTCCATGATAGCTGCTCTTGCTCAACATGGACTTGGAGAAGATGCCATAGAACTGTTTGAGAAGATGCTTGCTATTGGCATAAAGCCTGATCATATAACTTATGTCAGTGTTCTCTCTGCTTGTGCAAACATTGGATTGGTTGAACACGGACAGAAATATTATGACATGATGACGAATGTGCACGGAGTTGAGCCCAACCTAAGCCACTATGTTTGCATGATCGATCTGTTTGGACGGGCTGGACTGTTGGAGAAAGCCCGAGGATTCATTGAGGATATGCCTGTCGAGCCTGACATTGCAGCTTGGGCATCACTCCTCTTGTCCTGTAAAGTGCACAAGAATCTCAGACTTGCTGAATTAGCAGCTAAAAGGTTGCTTGCTCTCGATCCTGAGAATAGTGGGGCCTACTCAACTCTGGCAAATGTGTATTCAGCCTGTGGGAGGTGGGAGAATGCCGCGAGAATTAGGAAGACCATGAAAGAGAGAGGAGTGAAGAAGGAACAAGGGTCCAGTTGGGTTCAGATAAAGGGTAGCGTCCATGTCTTTGGTGCTGATGACAGTCTTCACCCGCAGAAAGATGAAATATACAAGCTGATTGCAAAGATTTGGAGGGAGATTAAAGAGATGGGTTTCATTCCTGACACTGACTCGGTTATGTATGATCTGGAGGAAGAGGTGAAAGAGCAGATTCTTAGACACCACAGCGAGAAGCTTGCTATTTCATTTGGGCTGTTGAGTACTCCCGAGGGAACCACATTGAGGATAATGAAGAACTTAAGGGTCTGCAATGATTGTCATTCGGCAGTCAAGTACATTTCCAAGCTTGTGGGCAGAGAGATCATTGTCAGAGACTCAACCCGGTTCCATCACTTTAGGGATGGTTTGTGTTCTTGTAGGGAGTTTTGGTAGGACAGGATATATTAATTAGAATCCTTCGTGGTCATGCTCCTTATGATAAGGAACTTAGATGTTTTACAGAGATTTCCTTGCTCGTGAAGGGTTGCCAAGGTCATGTCATTCTGGGAATTTCTGGATGGAATGGATAGGTATCAAAATGCGAATGAGATATGGAACTCGAAGTGAAGTATGGCCTTCCCGGAGGACATCTATGATGTCGCTTAGAACTTGTGATAGTAGTTATTTATCATTGGCTAATCAGAGGTACAAGTCGTCACTGACTGTGATTTTCATTTTCTCATGTGTATACATACAGTGATTTTAGATTAAATATGAAATGCAGTAAAGAATTTGTTGGGCTATCGTCGAACTAAATGATGAAAGATACCCTTCGCTGTCGTAATCTTGTTGTGATCCGAAGTCTTCTTGTCTTCGCAAATTATCTTTGTGGTCCATAGGAAAATGTTGAAAAGTCCACCTAGATTATGAGATATTTCTTCAATTAAACCAGTGGTGGGGCTGGTTGGTTCTTGTAAGAATAAGTCAAGGGGGGATGTTTGAACTTTCTGTAGGCTCGATACTGCAAAGCTTGAACTTGGCATAAACATGTGCCGAACCAAAGATGAAAATAAGGCCAGAGGAGATACTCAAGGATACTACTAAAGAACACCAAGATTTCGGTATCCCCCGGATCGCGATCCCATTGGTAAATTGATGCGCCAAAAGGATGTGGCCTGTAGGAGAAAAGGATGTATTATGGCTATGGGCTAGATGACTTACTGTTTTACTATGGCATCGGGTAAATCCAGATGTGAAAAATTACCGAGAAAATACAGCATACTTTTTTGTAATATTACTGATTATATTAATTTAATTTGATGGACTGTTTCTCACTATTCAGGCATGACATGAAGAGATTATTTAAACGCGCGGGGTAGTGGAGCAGTGTCGGTGACGGTGACGCAAAGTTGCATTTGGTGGGACTCTGATCAGTGGGAGCCGTGGGATTCTTCGTGCTCAGTGGAGGCCAGTGAGCGCTTGGAATCTTTTTCCTCGTCAGACTGTTGTCGGCTCACCAGATGCACGCTGAAACACGCACAGACGGATTAGATTTGAAAAACTGAAATTCCAGGTCATCATGCACCAAAATCGAAATTGGGATGTCTGTAGAATTGTGATTTATTCAATTTCCATTAATAAAAATTTGTTCTTTATCGGTCTCTTCTCCTCGTCGCTCTCCCACTATCTGTGACCGCTGCCGTAGTTGCCACTTCTTAAGTTACAACTATTTCGTCATTTGCAGTTGCGGCAGAACAGAGCTGAAATCTTTTAGTCTCTCTCTCTTCCCCTCTCTCTGTGCGGGATTCTTGATTAAAGGCGATGGCTTTATGGGGTAGGATCATGAAGAGGGCCCTTGAACCTGCCGTACCAATTGGTGCTGCTGTTCGCTGCAGTTCCTACTCGTCTGTTACATCAAGTTTAGGGATCGATACTCCTCCTCAGCTCCCGAGGTTCGATTACGAGCCCAAGCCTTACAAGGGGCCCTCCGCAGATGAAGTCCTTCAGAAGCGCAAGAAGTTCCTTGGTCCTTCCCTTTTCTACTACTACCAGAAGCCTGTAAAGTTTCAACATTCACCAGTTGTCTCAAGTTTGTGGTTGTGATTAAGATGCCTGTCTGTTTTTCCCTTCTTGTGCATCTCTGTGAGTTTGGTGTATTTTTGGCTTTTGCTTGGGTTATCTTATTCATTCCTTGGTGAACTTTTCCCATCATGTGCCTTTGATTGTGTTGGTTGAAGTTATTTTTGATGCATGTGCCTTGTTCTTGGGGTTTTAAACAGGGCAGAGTTCAGTAAGTTTCAAGTGATCCTGATTTAGGGAGGAGGTAACATCGGACAGTTGGTGACCTTGAGATGCTTCAAAGTTTAGATGATTTTCATTGTTAATAATAGCTCTGTGCACTGCACACAAAAGTAGTGAGGATGCTATGGTATTCCAATTTAAAACTCCTATATAAACCAGAGCAATGCTATTTAAATTCGGGAGTTAGAATTTTAGATTAATTTATTCAATGAAGTGTGTTAGAGGATGCGCCAAATAATTTGTTTTTACAAATAGGTTTGTATATGTATTGGGACTTTGCAGACCTTCGATGTCTTCTGAATCTAATTACTGTGTCTTTGAGAGACTGGATGCCTCTTCGTCATGTTACTGTGTTATCATGAACCGGGTTTTGAATTGAAATGTGGCAAATGTGTCTGTTTGGTGATTCCCACCCCCCCCCCCCACAGTAAGTCTGCTTGGTGATTTTGAGCCGGAGGAATCGTTTGTTCTTATTTTCTATATCAATAACAAAAGTTTACGCAATAATCCTTTTTTGTGAGATAGAATGAGGAGGTAAGCTTAATCTCTTCAGTGTTTTATAGCTACTCCATTTCATGAACTGAGAAGTTCTAAAGCAGTTAAAAGAAGATTTCGATAGAACTCGAAAGAAACTCTAAAACTGGATGCAATTCAGTGCTTCTGTTGCTTATTTGAGAGCCTAACAGTGACTTTGTTCATATTGGCTGTCCACTATGACTAAATCAACAAAATCTCTCATTAGTCGTTTCCTCCCTCTGTTTATTTCCAGAGTTAATTTTTTAGCAGTGTCACCTTATCCATCTTTTTTTAAAAAATTATTTTTTACTGACAACCATAAATCTGTCTTTGTCAGGTTAATATCGTTGAAGGAAAGATGCAGTATTTGTTTGATGAGGATGGGAAGTGCTACCTCGATTGTTTTGCTGGAATTGTTACTGTTTCATGTGGACACTGCCACCCAGAAGTATTAGATGCAATCATGGAGCAGAGCAAGCTTCTGCAGCATGCCACAACAATATATCTCCACCACGCAATTGGTGATTTTGCTGAGGCATTAGCTTCAAAGATGCCAGGAAACCTTAAGGTTGGTTCAATTACAAGTATTGCAATTGATTGTGCTTCCATTCTTAAAAAATCAAGTTTGCAATGAACTGTGTTACAATATAACCCCCCCTCTCTTTGATATTTTCTGAGAGATGATGATTTATATGACAAGGAAAATTAAGTGATTCATTGAACTGCAAGATCATGAAATGTTGCAACATAAAATTGGTATTCTACCATAACAGTTTCTTTACATTCCACTATGCTAAATGGGCCATATCATGTCAGTTTGTCCTTAAAATACATAGCTAGGAAAGAAATACATCTGAAAGAAAATTTAATAAAATAGGCCTGTGGGCAATGTATACATGGTACTTTGATCAGAAAACTAATCTCCCATTGTTGAAGTCAGAGAAGTAAAATATTCTCATCTGCCATTTGAAGGCAGAGGAGTAAAAATTTTTGGTGTACAAGTTAATACATAGTGCATATGTTTTGTATCCACTGCGCAATAGTGAGTTAATTGGCTTACGGAATTATGAGTGGGCAGTGGGTTTTCGTGTCCCTTCTTATCTCTTGCCAACTCTCTCTCAACAGATACAGGGGACTAGTGTCTTTTGGCAAGCTGATATTTTTCATCCTTGAGCCAGCTTCTTTTTTGGTTTAAAACATCAGGTAGTTTATTTTGTAAATTCTGGGAGTGAAGCGAATGAATTGGCTATGCTCATGGCGCGACTGTACACCGGCAATCTTGAGATGATTTCGTTGAGAAATGCATATCATGGTGGAAGCTCTGGTACAATTGGCCTGACTGCTCTAAACACGTGGAAGTACTCAATCCCACAGGTTTGATTTGTGTTCCCCAAGTACCAGAATCTTTTTCTTTCATCTGGCTGTAAATGATTTTTGGCCTGATGAACTTGAGATCTTCATTAGTTTGTGCTTGGAACTTCCCAGGCAAGATGTGCATAATCACTATTTTCAGACATGATTAACTGTGATGCTTTGTAGGGTGAAATCCACCATGTCATGAATCCAGATCCATACCGAGGAATCTTTGGCCCTGATGCCAGTAAATATGCAAAAGACGTACAAGACCATGTAGATTTTGGTACTTGTGGAAAGGTCGCAGGATTTATTGCTGAAACAATCCAGGTTAGCATTATGACTATTCATTTTTTTGAGTTTATGCTGAAATCCATGCATCCTAATCCTCTTCCCCCAACCCAAAACAATGTGAAATTGCAGGGAGCAGGGGGATCAGTTGAACTAGCTCCCGGATACTTGAAGCTTGTTTACGATATTGTCCGTAAAGCTGGTGGCGTTTGCATAGCAGATGAAGTACAGAGTGGGTTTGGTCGTACTGGAGGCCATTACTGGGGATTTGAAACTCAGGGTGTAATTCCTGACATAGTTACCATGGCAAAGGTAAGAGATACTTTTCTTATGATATGCTATGTCCTCTCCAAGATTGTTAGACAGCATAGAATTTGGAACATCAATTTCACTGAAACTATTCCACTAAATGTTCTCCTAAATAAGTAATTTCCTGGTCAAATTGGTGGTTTTTTTGTCAGGGGATTGGCAACGGTTTACCCTTGGCGGCAGTGGTGACCACTCCAGAAATAGCAAGCGTGATGGTTCAGAAGATTCAGTTCAACACATTTGGAGGCAATCCCGTTTGTTCTGCCGGAGGACTTGCTGTCCTCAGGGTGATCGATAAAGAGAAGCGCCAGGCACATTGCGCCGACGTTGGATCCCACTTAATCAGTCGTCTAAAAGAGCTTCAGCAAAAACACGAGAGTGAGTGACGTTATTCCAGCACCACATTCGTTACTTAGTCTTCAAGTGCTCAGAAGTTCTGATGTTTGAATTATTATTTTCTATCAGTCATCGGAGATGTGAGGGGCAGGGGCCTGATGTTGGGTGTGGAGCTTGTGACTGATCGGAAAGAGAAGACACCTGCCAAAGCAGAGACAACACATTTGCTTGAAAAACTGAAAGGTAATGAAAGAATAAAAGCAGCATCCTCGTCCTCAGCCAAACATTTAACCAAATTGTTCTTTAGTTCTCTCTGTTTCCCTTTTCTTTTCTTCCTGATACATCTTGCTCTCTTCTTTGGTGAAGAACTTGGTGTTTTGATTGGGAAAGGAGGTCTTCACGGGAATGTTTTCCGAATAAAGCCTCCGATGTGTTTCAGCAAAGATGATGCAGGTGATCTTGTGTCTTCCAGATGAAAATATTAGAGACCTTCTCCTTCTTTTCCTCGGTATGCAGCCGTGCGTTTCAAAGAAACAGTGAACACTGAACATTCTCGTTTTTGTCTTTTCTTCTGGGTCTCGTATGTGCAGATTTCCTTGCCGATGCTTTGGACTATTCCATGTCGAAACTGTGAAGGATGATTCTGTCCGTCTGAGCGGTGAAGACGACTTTCAACTAATCAGGGCCAGCGGCAAGATTTCTTACAAAGATGCCCTTTCCATTGTCGCTGTTTCAGTTTCAAGATTGTTCGGTTGAATGCTGTAATAAATTTCTCCTCATTTTCTGGCTCTCTTCGATCTAAATTCAGAATCTCAGATAGATGAAATTGCTGAAAAATCGAAATCTCAGCTCGAGTTTTAGTTGTCCATCTCTGAACTTGCTTTTGTGTGATTTTGATGTGCATTGCGTTAATAAGCGCCCACTCACCTTCACAATGATGCATGCTAACATGAACTCATGATGCCCGATTTATCTAAGAAGAAAATGAGAGTGTTGGGTTTGATTCCCGTTAATGGAGACTCCTTACCCATGAGCTTTCTTAAGAAGAGAAATTGAGGAACTAACAATATCAAGCACATTCAATTTCCACTAGCTGCCTTGAGAAGCCTTGCCAATGTCTTCATCTTTACAGAACGTGGTGATCCCTCATCTCATCGACGACAGAAACTCATGGTGGCTTCATAAAACATCAAACTACTGACAACCATTAACTAAACTCGAAACGACACTCTCTGCAGCAAAATCTACCATCAACCAAAATTAACTTGAACTGTAAACTGCCTGGACGAGGAGCCGCCATCGAGATATATACAGGTTCGATCTTCAGAGGCCGCCCAGAAAATGCCAGCAGCACAACTGTCTGATTAGATGTCTACAGTTTAACACACGAGAGGGAAGCATTGCAGGTCACTGCGAATTGCATTTAGCAGGGAGCTGATGATCTTAACTAGGAAGAATTATCTGCTCTGAGGCTCTTCATGAAGCTGCTTCACGAGGCTGGTTCGCCCAGAGAGAACTCAAAGCTCGGAGCCGTTGACAGTACTCCCCCAACGCAAGAAGCCCTTGAGCTGTCTGTTTGGGCGTTAGGATTCGAGACATTTGCAGCAAAGTCTCTTGCCGAAGATGATCAGCCTGATAGTCGTAAAACAAACACTTTAACTTTGCATAAGATTGGTATTCCATTTGATTCGAGAGGTCTCGGTGTAAAGATACTGTGGTCACGCAGAGATCACCTGATTTACGAAGCCGATAAGAGCTTCCAACTGCTCGACTGCTCGAGCCATTGGGGAAATGAAAGATCCATCCCCCATCGGATCAAAAGCTACGCTCTCTGCTAGCGTCTTTTGCAGCTTGTCCATTCCCTGAGAGAGAGCTTCCTCGGCCTGTTGGCACGATTGCCTCAAGTTGCACACCTCGAGAAGTTGCGGTTCAGCTAAAGGATGGAGCTGAGGCGCAAGAACCTGTGATAGCATCACTTCCATGTCAACCATCCACTGATGAGCATTCGAGACTTCATATAGATGGACAGTAGAGATTTTTCAAAACATTACACAACTTATCAAAGGTAGGATTCGAATTTGGTCGGGAATCACATGTGATAAAGATGTAATCACAATTTATCGGAGCTCAGCTTCCAAATGCAGTGAATTTGTGAAGGCACGGAGTTTCTTTACCACCGATTACCTTCAGAAGCTCTGAGGGGCGAAATCCTCCAATCCAGAGGAAGAACCTCTCGGACGAAGTTTTCCACAACCCGCACATGATGTAGAATACATCTGCCTTTGCTGCAACCGCTTTCATGCGGAAAAGTTCGAAGTAATGCTTCATGCCATTCTCTACGAGCACTCGGAGCTCCACGCCATTGATATGTGCATTAAGAGCATTCCTCAGCTCGCATATCTGCCTGTTCTGTTCATCTACCCAGTGCCCATATTCCATCTCAAACACTGCAATTCCTGTTTTTTGTTTTTGTTTTCCCAACAGTAAGCTTGTCATGATCAAAATCTTGTACTGTGTCAGACGAACCGTAAAATAACTGATGAGCTAGATTAAGACCTGAATTTGCAGGTGGTGGGAAGTCGAGATTTGCTGGATCAACTCCCCCACCGATGAACAGGCCCTGCAACAACAGAATCCATCAACTTTAAGGGCTCTGGATACATCGGACGATAATACTGGAATTGATCATTCATGGTTGCTACCTGCTGTCTAGCTTGTTTGAACTCTTGCTCCAGCTGCGCAAGCCTCAAACGGCTCGCTTCAAGCTGCTGCACATAGGCCTGTAAATAACAGACGGGATTTAGTAGATGGTAGTTCCTGATGTAAGAAAATGACAGCTGTTTTGGTTAGAATGTTCTCACCTTCTTGCGAAGACGGCTTTTCCGTGCTGCTTCTCTGTTTTGCGCGAGACGTCTTTGGACCTGCACTCCACAAATCCCTTCATTTACGTCAACCATCACTGTTTCTGTTGCGGGCCAAGAAAAGTTAAACATGTAGAAGCTAATCTAGTGGTTGATCAAAATGGGTGCTTTCCATTCTGGGAAACTGATCTCGGAAAGCAAGATCGGAACTGATATACAAGATGGGATGGCTATAACTTCTCTTGCCTTTTCGAAACTTCTTGTCGATGCTTGTTGATCAAACTTGTTGTTAGGAGTTCCCATCGTTCCTAGAGATGCATCCTCCGACTGGAGAAACCAGATCCCGGCATAGCAGTTCAGCTTTCTTATATGGAAAATGCTCCAACTCCAACAGGATAGAATAGCAAATAGAGATGGAGACGGACAAGTACATAAGAAGGCAGACCTGATTGTCCAGATTTGTCTGTGCTTCCACAACAAGAGAAGCAGGGGCGATACTCGGGGAACAGCTTGGTTTGAAGTTGTCCACCCACATCCCCATCTGGTGGATTGGCTCGTACATTGCTATCCTCCTTGTGGACACAAACTGGCTCGACGTGGAGTTCATGACCTTCTCGCGACCACTGAATCTGGGAAAAGATTTTAGGACATCTTAAAACATCACGCAGCAGTTCTGGATTGGATGGTTTGATCTGATAAGAGTACCTGATTCAAAATTCGAAAGACAGTAATAAAAAACAAATAAAACAGAACAATACAAGAAGGAAAGAATCAGTCCAACTGAAAACAAGCAAAGAAGCAACAGAGCGTAGTAATGATCCTGTTCCTTTCTACCAGCCGAAGAGGATGAAATTCCCACGGTTATTCCATAAAAATAGATATGAGAGAAAAAGAGGGATCGAAGTTATGCAATCATAAACATTCAGCAAATCATTCAAAGGGATAAATTCTGTTTCAGCTGAATTTCAACGCAAAGAACACCTCAACTCAGTGCCCTCAGCCCGATAGCCTGTTTTCTTTGATGAATCTTCCTGTTTATGTAACATGAAACTGAACTTTTCCGGAAAAGGGGAAAAAGAAATAAAACAGTTTCTTCTGCAGTAGAGACCAAACTGAAAACGCCTTCCCCCGTTTCTGTTTCAAAGGTTCACCAAAACCAAAAAGGGAAACAGAAGAACGAAGCCATGGACCCAACCCCTTCCATCACTTCCCTCAGTTTTCTCACCATATTTATTCCCCACACCGAAACTGGAGGAAGTAGAGAAACTCATCGAGAAACCCAAGAACGGGCACAAGCTCAGAGACCGGACCTCAGCAGTTTCTGTTAGCGACGGTTAGTGGATGACTTTCCCGCTCAAATTCCTTCCCTTGTCACAGAGCATCAAAACCAGAGAATGGTTCCTTTCTCTCTGTGAACTTGAAGCTTCCCCAAGGCCCTCTGTTCATTTCCAAGTTGAGAGAATCTCATGGGAGACGCAAGTGCCTTAAAAGAGAGCCCTCCCTCAGGACCTGTTCTCTCCTCTTTTTTTTGTTTTTTTCCCCCACCCTCCCTCTCTTTAGATTTGCTCTAATTTTCTATTGGGAGATTAAATTAATCGCCATTATCGATGCCCTTTTGACATCCATTACATGCTTCTATGGCATATGTGGATAAACTCGAATATCAGGAGGTAGCCTAATTAGCACCTTCTTCTTTTAACATATACGAGTTCCGTCGATTTCGTTCTGATAACACATCATGAAATTAGTTTAATGCCCTTTCTAGGTTCAGAATTAGGACATGATGAGTTATATGGTACACACACGTTGAGTCTCTTCTTCTCATGGACGAATTTTTCGACAGTGAGATGTGATTCTAGCCATAACGTGTCTACTTCAAGGAGAAAACTTGATATGTTCTCGTTGATTTCGATCCTATGCACGCCTGTACACCTGATAGCAATTAACCTGTCTTTAAGGATAACCTTGCTAAAAGCTATGCTTTAAGAGGTATGTTGTACATTAGGAGATTGAATGGGCTCAATTGGTCTTCTTATTCCAGCGATTAAGGCTATAGCAAACAGACACTTGTCAAGCACTTACTCCTCATCCAGATCCAGCAATGGCCAGAGGCCAGAGGGTCAGAAATCGTTTTTCTTTTTTTTTTTTTTGCCCCTTCTTAGATAACAGTAGAGACACTCTTGACTTGCTCATGTAGCGTCTAAAGATGGGCAACCTCAAGATAAACTAAGGTGCATTTAATTTCACAAATAGCATGACATAGGTACAATAAGGTATGGAGATGTTCGGTTGGTTTATGTGGCATTTTGACATGGCGTGGAGTTGAGTGGAGTGGAGTGGTGTGTTACATGACATGGATGGAGCGGTGATGAGCTCAACAGTCGAAGGAGACACAGTCATCCTTCCACTATCATCTCTTTACATATGCGCACCAGGTGGACCTTCTTAACTTCCAAAATGGATGGGCAACTATCAAAGTTTCAATAGCTTAAAGGAAGAAAACGCGATCGGATTCGCTCGTCCACATGTTCGACAACAGATATGACTACAATTGAATCTCGAGTTGGACTAACCTAAAGGTGCGATCGGGGGCAAGCTAAGTTGGTTGCCAAGTGTGAAGTCTAATGCTTAAGTCGTTGCAGGAACTATGGTCACTAATGTAACTTAACGATATTGACGCATGGTTTCTCTTTGATCGAGTCCAACTGAAGTTAAAATTCTGTGAGAGAGATCCTGGATACGACCAAGAGTGATGAATGCAAGTGAGTAGATGGGCATGGAGAAGCCAACAATTTTAAATGTGGCTGTATATCTTTGGAAAATGGCAAGTTGCCGAGACCAATGCAGTTGGCTGGGAAATGGGATGATTAGGTTTTGGCAACTTTTTGGAGTCGTTCTCACTAGTAAGACATGTCATCTTTGATATGACTGCATATATATTGCCCCACCAAAAAAAATATATATATATAGTAACATACGAGGGTGTTCCTATGTGTACATAATAATACCGAGAGATATAGCTTCATATTAGAAAAAAAAAAAAAGCAAACCTATTGAAATAAAAGTGCTAATTGCAAGTATTTGTTAGCGTAAAATTTTGGGTTAGAAATGCCTAAATTCTTATAAACAAACGTGACAGAGAATTTATACTGTATCAAATTGTCTAGATTCATTGGACCTGAGTCCCAAAGAGATATGTTTAGCCTCATCAACGGTTATTAAGATCGAGTGCATAACTTGTGACTGAGCTCAAGCGTGGAAGAAAGAGCCCATCTCACGATCGGTCCCTCTAAACATGAGTGCATAAGAAAAATTCTAGGTTGAGGCGCTATTTATCCCGCTATTCAAGTATAATGTATGACGGATATGTGACGGCACATGACAAGTGTGACTTTTATTGTTAGGTGAAGGTGAATTGTGGAAGATATAATTTCATACTGAAAAGTTTCATTAAAAACTCGTGGAAATGTAAGAGAATCACTTTTTAACCCAAGTCTAATGCTCATTGTACACCCGACTCCTTATGAATTTGATAAAATTTTTACATGATATCAAATCGAGTGACTATGTAATCCCATACCTCGTTAGACCCGAAAATGGAAACTCATGATCAACAAAAAAAATCCGTATCTTCATATAAATGTTCAGTCTTGTGATCATAAGATGAGCACATATCCAAATATATATATATAACATTGATATGATCTTGTATAATAAAATCTTTAACTAACTTATATATATAATTATTTATTTATTTGTATTTTGACCTCTCAAAAATCAGGTGTGACCCTTGGGGATCCTACAGAGACAGGAGTGACCTCAACCCAATCAACCAAGTACAGAAAAGGATGTCGATGCGGCTTTCTGTTCTTAAGATCTCCTTTTCGTCCTTCATTCCCCCGGCCTGTGTTGGTCAATTGCTAAAAGCGACCCTCGACTTTGCGTCGAATTGCAATGCGCCCACCAATCATTTGAGTGCTTACAAACTAGCCCCTTACAGTTTAGTCTTTATACAGCATTAGGCAACCTATTGCCAAAGCTCGAAGTTCAGAGAGACAAACACGGATCAACCTAAACTTTAGGGGGTCATTTTCAATTTTCTCTTATAGAATTTTTTTTTCTCTTGTCATAATCATACAGTATAATATCTCTTTAATTAACTAGAATATTAATATTAAATTTAAATTTTACAAACAAAAAATATCTACAATTTAAAATTTTTTACTCTTAGGTGGGTCAATTTACTTGAGTCTTACTCTTATTTAAAATTCAAGATATCGGATGTTGCACGTCCAGAAAAAAAATATATAAGATTTCTATCAAATTCGACCTGCAATTAGACGAGATGTTGCAACCACATTAGACGCACGCGAAATTAGGAGTGGCGTCCCATCGTGGCATCTGCCGCTTCTCACCAATCAACGTCAAGCACACATCGAGGCTTTCCAAGTAAATAATAATAATAATAATTTAAAAGACTAATTCAATTGATTTGATTAATCTACATTTAAGTCGGATCGGTCAAATAATAAGTTAAAATCTTACTACATGAATTTTCTTTATTTGTTGGCTCAAACATCAGAGAAAAAGAAATCAAAATAATCATCTCCGTTAATTCATGTTGCTTCGGAGTTTAGATATTACTAATAAAGTTTTAGAGCACTTAATCTTTCGAAGGTCATGCGATGGATTTTGTCATTAGATAAAGGGATGGGGGAGAGAGATTTTAATGCAATATGTGTGGCAGATTCTAATTCCATGGTCGTGGGTAGGAATCTCGAATGTTCGATGTTCCATTGTTAGGAACAGATCGAGATTCGAAGTTGCAGCCCTAACCTTCTAAAACACAGAGGATTAGCTTTTTTGAATCTTTGGATTATTCCTAGCAATTTGTCGCGGCATCACCCATCCCGGTAGAATTTTTTTCGAGAAAACTTAATATTCTCTTATGACGACATTCGACCGATAACCGACTTAGCACCTATGTTTTTATCTTATTTTCTTTCATAACACGCGGATGGGTGTTAATCGATAATAATACACGTGGTATAAGGCGGTACCAACTCTATTCATGTGTGCGAGGGTGTGGCATGTTGTACATATTAATTCATGTTGATTTTACTCGTAGCATGGGGGGCGGCAAATGAGAGAAAAAAAAAGAAAATGAAAATGAAAAAGAAGCAGCTTGTAATCTATTTATGATCATCAGTTTCAGTTTACCCTTAATTTCCAAAAGAGGAGAATATTTTGAATTGATTAAATATAGTCGAGGTGGTTTGACATATATTCTCCTTTAATCAATGTCGTTACTATTACCTCCGATGAAGAGTTTCTTTGTTCAATTTTCGTCGGTGAAACTTCTCCATACCATCTTATTTCATTCTCTCTCGTGTCCAGCTCGGAACCGAACCGTTGTTTACTGTCGAATAAATTGAAGATTAGTACGGGCTCTGGGATGAATCATTAACCCGTAGTTTTCTTGAGTTCCTCGTCAGATGATCCAATTAGGACAGCTAGTCTCTCCCCCCATCATTCCCGTGTGTGCAGTGCAATTAATATTAGGGCAAGTTGCTTACTTCATCAAATTTTAATCTAAACAACTAGCTTAAAGATAGACTAATGGTTCTCTTACTATACCTTCAAATTGATGATCTAAAGTTCGAATTTCAAGTTGGAAGAGTCGATAAAAATTTTTCCAATGATCTATATTCGATCGTAGACTAGTCTTGATATATATTTCAGCTGGTTCGAGAATATTGCGTGATGCAAAAAAAAAAGTAAACCCACTTGCTTTCCTCTCATCTTTAACAAATACAAAACGAATCAGTAACATCCCAATTAGAAATAATTAGGGGGAAAAGGGGGAAATCTCCCAATTGCAATAATATATGTTTGATTGGTGTAACTCTCTCATGTCACTTGCGCGAGGATTTCATAATCTCCATTGCCTTAAAAATATAAGAGAAATGACAGATAAAATATATACATATAAAGAGTTTTAAATCGAATTCATATATCTCAATGTTATATTAAAAGTAATAAGAAATCAACAGAGATTGTAAGAGGAAATGAAATTTGAATAAATGGAGCAAAGTAGGATAGCTAGGACTGTGTAAGTTATGATCTTGGGGATACCTATTGGCTGAGACATTAATTATACTTTCGCAAATTGATTTGGTCTCATCACAAACTACTCCCTGGTAAATCCTGAATTATTGTAATATGCTATTCTCATATATAAATTCATATATATAAAGGAAGGAAGGAAAAGGAGACGTCACGCAAACAAACACATTGCTTTTTTCCTATTCGTGGTGCCATTTTCCAAGTGCAATCA
This sequence comes from Sonneratia alba, assembly GCA_900174645.1. Lineage (NCBI taxonomy): Eukaryota > Viridiplantae > Streptophyta > Magnoliopsida > Myrtales > Lythraceae > Sonneratia > Sonneratia alba. The sequence goes on along the minus strand of FWPY01000028.1, from coordinate 5,442,970 downwards.
AAAGTGGCCTGCCACTACGAAAATATTGGCCATTTTGTGGGGTCGGCCCAAATTTAAAGGGGAATTCAAGATTTTCATGGGAATCATCCTACTATATATATAAAAATAATTATAGTTGAAATATTGTATTTTTTTACGCTTAAATTTTATATATTTCAACATACTTTTTTTCAATTTTATATATTTAATTTCGTAATGTGCTTTATTTTTAATTTTAACGATATGTTAATATTATCGTTATTTACTAATATAACATAATGATATATTAATAAGTTACTGACACAGTATGCGAATGTAGCAAGAGTTGGCTGACGTGGTGTGATGATATGTAATACCCCATTGTGTCATTAAATATTATATTAGTGAATTATTAAAATTAAAACTCAAATATGATACGATATCAAATATATAATTAAAAATATCATTTTAAATATATATAATTCAAATTTAAAAAAATAAACATATGAGATTCTAATATAATTATATATCTCTCTATAATATAATTATCTAATATTATTTTAGTTAACCAATAAATCTCTCTTTCCTTTTGTTGGAAATATTCAATACCATGGCTTCTTTGAGATATCTAATGCGGTATCATCCTCAATCTTAAAAACAAAAAGATTAAGATTCGATTTGGGTTTTTTTGTTGAGTTTCCCGTGTTCTTATTTATCTCTTTCAAATATATATAACTATATATACTTCTTTTATAGTAGCAAAAAAAAAAAACAAAGTATTGTTCTACACTGAATTCTCATGTCACATTGCGAAATACATATTCTTTGGATTCTAATTCTATTTTGTTTCTATTTCCATACGGAAGGGAATGTTGTATTTTGGATGGCAAATAAACCCTTTATTACAGCCAATCAGAAGACAACACACTGAAGAGAAGCCATAGCTATCAAACGAATACTTTGACGCACTCGTCAGTTTCTGGATTCATGTTGCCCTTTTTTGTCCCTTGTCCTGTATTGCATCCTAGTAATCCAAGGCACGACACCTATGTGTTCTACGCTGGCTTTAAAACAAAAAAGAAAAAGAACAAGAAAAAGAAAACCCATAAAGGGAACTAGATTTTATCACATGCGGGAGGTGATGCACAAGATTTTCAGTAACGTTGCATGGAGACGTTAAAGGCGAGGGTATATCAGCATCGATCCGTCAACAGAGATGCAACGATATCCGGCGAAAGTTTTCCACGTACATGAACTGCTGCAATATTTGCAGTGACAACTTGGTGGGCGTATATGGTTACAAAGCTTGGTCCGACGACATCACTAGATTAAGTGGGTGTTTGGATATGTCTAGGGAATGTCAAAGCTGAAGAACATCCAAATGCATGTGTTTAAAAAAAATCATAATGTTCTAATTAGTATGTTCCCATGCGTGTGTTTTGTATTATTTGTCACTACAATTTCGCATTTGTACCCCATCATCGTACGTGGGTCACACCGCTAACCCTAATCTCCAATGTATGTAATTTGTAGACATGTGCATATATAAATGAGAGCACCGCTTAAATCCATAAGGGAGTCAACCAACAAAACTAGATAAAAATTCCAAGTGGCACGAAGATATTGGGGTTATCAAGAAACTATTAACATAAAATATTAAGCAGTAACAAGAGAATGCCCGAGAGCAAATATATATATATATATATACATACATATATTATTTGATTAAGCTCCACTGAAGTTCTAACTTCACAAAAATTTAAAAAAAAAAATCGCTCCTCTTCCTAGGGGGAAAATCGTGTTTCTTTCGAAGTAGAGCAATATCATAGGTTGCATCAACAAAACCAATAAATTCGACTATGATTAAAAAATTTCCATCAATATATTCTAATATCATTTTTATTATATAATATTCTGAATATAATAAATTATTATTAATTCAATTTCGAATGGAATAAGTTAGTTATAAAATAAGGTTTTTCATGCTATTGATTTATTAAGAATCATGTTTAAGAAGAAAAATAAGACAATTATTCCAACTAAATTATATATATGGACCCTACAAACTGGAAGTTCCCTATGCATACGTGATCGAATTATGAGCCCCTCGTGCGTGCGTGCGTGTGTGTGTATTGCGCATTATTACGTGATATTTGATACCTAATGAAAGACAATTGGAATAATTTGGATATGATCGAAATTGCTTATGTTATCTCACCTGAAATATGAGAAGCTTCGAGCGGTTGGCTTATAAGTCCTGTCCGCTGTGGTCAGATGCCGCTGGTCGAGAACATCTTGTAATTCCTTCAAGAAACGTATGCCTTGAAAACTCAAGAGAATTGAAGCTGTCCGACTTCCCCCGATCGAGCCCACAATCCCATCACGTGTCTCAAGCTGTCGAGATGCACTCCGAGGATCCGGGTCCTGGTTAACGGACGATAAGGATGTCGGCAGGTGCGGTGAGGTCAGAAGTTTGGTAAAGCAAGAGAAGCCGCTACAGAGCAGGCATTATTCTGAGCACTCTATGTAACATCGTCCCACTCATCCACCATTAGGTGTAAAAGCTATGGAACTTTTCACCCTTCCATTGGCTGCGGTTATGTGCGTTCCCCGTCTCAGTTCCGGTTTTAATTGCACTTCTCTAAGATTTTTAGGCTCAATTATCGAATGTAAGACCTCCTAAATTGGGTACCAAAATCGTATTTTTTTTTATATATAAAAGAAATCATTTATACAAAATATCCCGATCGGTCCCTGCACTTGAAAATTTGACCTTGCCACTACTTTAAAATGGGTTCCACCATTTCTACATCCCTGTGCTTCTTGATTGATTGCCACTTTTGATCCATCGATCATTCCAATGGTACAGAGAGATATATATATCAATTTCCATGTTAAAAAAAAAAAACATCTGTGTTCGACGCCACCTAGAGTTATTGACAATCGAATGGGCCATCTTGTCCAGAAGAAAGAATCCAATAAAAAATTACGGGCAAATTCAACTCAATTGGCAGTGTATTTTATTAACGATCTACAAATGACTTTAAATCTTTTACCTAACGGGGTTCCATTAATTCAAGCAATATGTTTATTTGGCCGAAATGAAATCGGATTGGATTGTCGGTGGAGTAAATTGCAAATTGAAGTCGCATATGGACTAAAAAATTTATTTAAATTATGTTCTAAAGTATTGAAACTGAAAATCGAGAGAATTTTGCGGAGAGACAGAAAATGACATACGCAAATACGAGGACCAATAGACACATGTTTCTCCAAAGGAGCCATTTGCTAATTGCTTGCACGCAAGTGCATGGCCAACTTATCTGCCACTTTGGATCCTCAAAAGGCCTTTTTTTTTGGGGGCCTAACCTCAAAAGGTTATCCGTAATAAAAACATGAATAAAGCCATTGTTTGATTTTTTTTTCTCTCTTAAATAATATATAATATTTGATTATTATGAATGAATAAAATTAATAATAATAAAAATTCATCCCTCACCTAATTTTCAACTGAATCTTAAATTGTTGCCAGCATAGATTAGTGGATATAGTTTAGTATTTTTTTGTTTTAAATAAGATGTTAAATTTGGATCATGTTTTAAGTTTTATTCATTGATGGACCAATTCGGCTGAAATTTCGGATTAGTCATTATTTAATTGATTTTTGGATACCAGATAATTCATATAAAAAAAAGTGAATTTTAAATTATTTTCTCTTTTCATTAAGGGAGAAATAATTCCCTTTTTTAATAAATTATTTGCTACTATTTCCATTATCCATAAATCTATCTAATCCAAACTCGGCTCACATTGACTCTCTAAGTGGAAAACCATTTCTTAATTGTCGATTTTTCCGCTCTATAAAAATTAGAACCCAAAACACTGCTCAAGAAAAAAACAGATTGTCCATTTTTTTGTTAGTCACAAAATAAGGTCAGCAGTACTCATGAAGAGAAATATGATAAATAAAAAATAAAGAGGCATGCCAAATGTTACTAAATAAAATCGAATTGATGATCTGTTAGTCCCAAATTCCATCCCCGGTGTCTACATCTTTTTTAGCAAGAAATTGCTGAAATAGGTCCTATATGGTATGTGAGACCAAAGGCCTCATGGGCCTAACTTCTTGCTCGTTGTCCCTAAAATCCAACAGTACGGAGGAACTCCGACGATAATGCCACAGTTACAGGCCGAAGCACCATGAGCCCGAAAGGACAAACATTAGGTGAAGTAACCGGTGTCTCGTTCTGTTGATCGACCTGTCTCAAATTCAGACTAATCAGATTCTATTGAATTTTGTAACAGAAACAGAAATGGAGTTGGCCAGATCGAATGACTCCTTTGAACCATTTATTCTCATGCATGCACATGTGTCATAAATGGATGGTTCGGTTCGGTTCAGTTCGACTATGATAAGAGTGTTTGAGCATGTTATATCAAGCAATTATGTCGTGTGGCATCACGTGTTGCACGAGTTTTTGAATGGATATTTCGGTAATTCCAATCTAAAATTAAGTTGTATATTTTTAGTTCGGCTAAATTAATTTAGTTGTGCATTTTATTCTCTTAAATATTAAAAATTTTGGTCCACACCTGTGGGCCCTCACCAATATTAAACCTGAATAGAGTTTACTAACCAAACCATGGTTGTCCGACCAGCAAGGAATAACAAAGCCATTGGCGGAGGCAAACACGCGGTTAAGTAACACATCATCTCCCCCCCCCCCCGCCCCCAAAAAAAAGAAATTAATAAAGCGTAATTGATAAGTTAATTAAAGGGGAAACTTTACGGTCTGCGGACAGGTGTCTGTCTCTCTCTCTCAGCGATATTTTTCCTTCACGAGACAAGGGAAGCTGCCCGAGCTGCCCGGGCATCCGTCCGGAGAAACTACGGGCAGTCAGTGAACACACCGCACCAGTCACCAGTACCCTCTCTCTTCCCCCAACCCCCTCTCTCTCTCTCTCTGCTTCGATAATTCTATATCTTGAGCTTCTCCCCGATCTCTTTCAGATCACGATCCAACGGTCGAGAATGAGCTGAGCTCCCACTGCCGTCGCCTCCTCGTTCTAGCACCGGAGCTCTCCAGATCTGGTCTCCTCGCTCTTGGATCTCTCTCTCTCTCTCTCTCTCTCTCTCTCGCGCTCTCAGGTACGCTCTCCCTCTCCTTATCGCCCCCCCCTCAGTTCAGCAGCTCTCAGCTCAATCCCTCTCCTACTCCTCTCTTCTCCGCCGAATTCGCGACTTTCCTGCGGCTTCCACCAGTCACGGTGGCGAACTGGAAGTTTCTCCTTTTGTCTTCTTCCCCCGAAACGACCAGTGGCTTCTAAATCTGTTGTTTTGTCGGTTTCCTGGTGAATCCGAAGGCTCACTGCCTTTCAGAGAACAGATCTAACGGCTGTCTGTTTGCCTGTCGTGGTGCTTCAGGTTTCCTGTCTCGGGGGCTGTTCAGTCACACGGGCGGATGGAAACTAACCACGGTTTGGTCGGAGGCGCACTTGCGCTAACCTGCGCCGGGGATGCGCTCGCCACTCTGCTGGTCGCGTCTCTAGTCAAGACCCAGCTCTTGACTCAAGTGAGTTCTTGACTCGGAATATATGATTTCGCTTCACTTTTGTTTTAATAATTTGTTCGTTTATTAGTAATTTATTACTGTTAATCTGATCTTAATTTAATACTGTTAAGCTAATCTTTTCCTTTTCAGTCCTCGTACCCCCCCCCCCAACCTTCGATTATTAGAGCTTAAATAATTTTTTACTGTTTTTTTCTTACTTTTGTTTTTAATCCTTTTTTTCTAATGGTTCGTGAATGCTCCTTTCATGTTATGTTCTTTTTTTCCCTCTTTTTTCAGTTTTTATTTATTTATTTATTTATTATTGTTACTGTTACATGCCAAAATTTTCTATTCTATGTTATTATTCTAATTGTAAATAATTTTTTAACTCGCTTTATTTTTCTGTGGATATTAAGCTCCCGATTTTATTTTGGACGACTTTAGACTACAACAAAGATAGCCTTTTTTATGACATAAAAAAGATCCCTAAAAAAAAGGTCTTTGATAAGCAATGGCAGATAATCTTTATTTTATTTTTTATTTTCATATTTTTCTTCTTAAATAAATAAAATAAAGGAGGGGGAAATTTATAATAAATTCTTACACATTATCGGTCCCTGCAGAAAGTATCTTAAATTTGTCTCGGACTGCTGAAATAATAATTTGTCTTGTTCTGCGCTTTATAATACGAGTAAACTTAAACCCCCTAAGTTATACTATATATAGGATAATGAATTATTAATAAAATTATACTAATTAATTAATAATATTATAATAATACGTACGAATTACTATCATTTTATGTGGAGTTAAAAATTCCCCTTTTTATGAAATGATGGCTTCGATTAGAAGGCGTAAGATAGAATGTAGGTTAGGTTAGGTTAGGTTGGTTGTGGTCCCTGGTGTCTCCAAGTGTGGTGTTTGTTCTGCTGAGGATATAATTTATGCGGGGGCAGTTGCTAAAATGCGCCGTGGGTATGTCCTGTCCGGACCTGAGGGGTGGAACATTAAATACGACACGGAGTGGAGCTTGGGTTCCGGGGTTGGTTTGGCTGCGGGGCCCAGAGCCTAGGCATTCACAGAATCCTCTTTCCATCTACGTGTCCGATGAGAAAAGTCAGAGGTTAAGAAAAAAACAAAGGCAGCAATGGTGGGGAGCATCCCTGTCCTAATTAGACGGAACTTTAGAATATTCGCCCGCATATGTCCTCCCATACTCAATTCAATGTTTCTCATATCACATCTTATCCGTCCGATGCATTCGTGCTCATCGAACGGTGCGTCTAAACAAGTCGAATATTTTATGGGCCCACAGTGACGTGGTGTGCCCTGTCGATAGAGCAGAAGCTAGCGTTTTTGTGTGGAGGAAACACTGCAGGTCGTCGGTTGAGAGAGTCCAGAATACGCACGGGATGCAAAGCAATGAGGCAAGTTGCAAATGAGCCGTGATGAGCAGAATAGATCGGAGGAATCGAATAAAGTTACTGTTCTTTTTTGCTTTTCACAGTCTGGCATATATCTTCGCTGCATCATGTGAAATGAAGTAACCTGCGATTACCTCTTTCGGCCAATTCGTCGAGGAAAGAACGGGGCATTCTAACACGGTACAAATGTTGTTGATGTTCCTGACTCCGATGCAGGGCTCCATCAGGTTGCTGCAGGCTGAAGAGGCCGAGAAGAAAAGAGATGATCGCGAACCGAGCTGGTGTGAGCCGGTAGATGCTGAGGGCGACGATGAAGGTGATGGTGATGACGATGATGAAGATGGAGATGGCGGATACGGTGAAGGTGAAGAGGACCTCTCCTCTGAGGGCGGGGAGGATTATCCCAACAACAACGACAACAACGACAACTCGAACAAGAAGAGCAACTCGAAGAAGGGCCCCGGGGGTGGCGCTGGTGGGGCAGAGGAGAATGGCGAGGAGGAAGATGAGGATGAAGATGGTGAGAACCCGGATGAAGATGGTGAGAACCCGGATGAAGATGGTGAGGACGACGACAATGACGACGACGACGACGATGACGATGAGGATGGCGGAGAGGAGGACGAAGATGAGGAGGAGGAAGTGGTCGAGGAGGAAGAAGAGGAGGAGAATGAGGACGAGGAGGACGAGGACGAGGAAGCCCTCCAGCCACCAAAGAAGAGGAAGAAGTGAACCGTCCCACCGCCCCTCCTAGATGATAATCTTTCCGATAATATGCATCAACCTTGACTCTCAGTGTGTCTTAGTTTGTAGTTCATGGTGCCGAGGAGACCTCTTATTATCATAGGACTAATGTCTCTTTTAAATGCTTCTTGTTGCGAGAAGAATGGTCAATTAAGTACATTTTGAAGAACAGTTGAGCCATGACATCGACGATGATTCGATAAAAGATGACATGCTTCTTAGACGAGCATTTCTGTGTAATTCTTCGTGCTGAAAGTTCAAAGGGCCTAAGTCCATGTTTAATCGAGAGCGATAAGAGGTTCTCTAACCGAAGTTGGTCAATAATAATAGCCTATTATCAAAGGGTTGGCCCTAGGGGCCCAAAATTGCTTACCTTTCGGCTCACTGGAAAGTCTCTTAAGCCCATAAAAGCCCATTACTCTTGATTTATCTTTTTTTCCCGAGCTACAAGTAATTCATGTTCAAATCAGATGGACCAAATTCAGGCTTGAGGAGTTCCCTCAACGGAATCCGTCTCTTTTAGAAGAGCTGAATCTGAAACTTTATTTCTAATACTCTAAAACTAGTCCATTTCTTACTACTTTAATTGCTTATTACTGGCTGCATTACATAATCATATCCTTATGACTTCAGTCTCATGACCCGAACGTAGTTATCATCAATCTAATCCATTTCCTATTGTATTTATTTTTCACACTCGGTTTTTGGTGGCCTCTCATTTCTATTTTCCTTACCTCTGCCATGATGGTTTAAATCTCATTTGCACCAAATATAATTACAAGAACACACGCAAAACATGTATCCACCACCTAATGAACTTTCCAAGTTAGGTCTCCCTTGTCCAAAAGCCACGCGCACCAATTTGCATAAAAATTAAGGAGGCCGTATTAGAATGGTTCACCTTCTTTAAAAGGTCAATCCTTTTACGAATCAAATGATCCACTCGAAATTCTTGGGGGGTCATAAATAATTGACAGGCTAATCGCATTGCAATGGCGGCCGAATGCGTTAAGGAGGGGTCAGGTCGAATCATATAGTGCAACAACACACCCACAGAGGAAACGGATTAGTTGATGGATTGATTAGATTAAAAATTTAATTCGCACGATGGATTGGAGAATGTCTCCATATGAAGGTTCATTCTTGACTTGGTGCTCACCACCTAAGAATGTGTATACCATTACCCTTATTGCAGTTGGTCAAGTATATTAAATTGCCCTTTTGGGTGATAAATTAATCTGAAAGCTCTCTGGTGGAGATGCACCACCGTGAGAGGCTGGGAGGCCGGCTCCTCGGCAATTTTTGCTGCTTTTATAAGTAGCTTGATATTATATATGATCTCCTGAGTGAGTGACCTATTACTATTCTTCTGAAGATGGGTTACGCATAAAACGCCTGGATGTTATTTTCCCTTGTTAATATCGACGGGGGCGATTAAGGGTCGTGGCAACTCCCACATAAGACGCGGTGTTGATTGGAGTTGAGCCATCGCCAGTGGCTCTGCACCCAACTTCCTTGGCATCCCTTAATTGTCAGGCATCGGTCCGACACACGATTTTACGATTTTCCGGAGGTCTATTCGGAGTTATAAGTTTTTTATTATTATTCGCATAGATAAATGGAGTGAATTATCACGCTAGTCCAATATAGTCTTGAGTCGGGAAGAGCTTGCCCTCATGATAAATTCTTTTCCGAAAGGTGTATATTCAGTGTTAATAAAGGAAACTTTTATTAGTCAAATGATTACACGACACCGGGAGTCCGAAAATTTCGTATGAATTATTAGATTTATATATATATATATATATATTACTTACTGGTCATTGTTTTATACATAAAAAAGTACAGGTTCCAAATGGAGCTCGACAGGCTATGGAGAAACCTTAAAATAAAATAAAATAAGAGATGGCCAAGAAAGGTACCTCCATTTTTTACTTGGCCATTCCATAATTATATTTATCACTAAGACAAGTCATTTTCACACATTCATTCCATTTATAATAAAATTCGAAGCAAGTTTTTTGATTAGACATGAATTCGACTATCTCATTAGTACAGCACTATGTGAAATTTTATTAATACTGTAAAAATAAAAAATAAGTATTATGTCCTTTTTTTTCTTTGTTTCATAAGATATGTATTATTGTATCAATAGTTAATTCGTGTGGCATAAGATCAACAGACGGGGGAGTAACGATACAGGGTTTGATATAACCGTATCATCTTTGACTTGTAATTTAGAGTTTTGAGATTTAATTTTTCAAAATAGAATTTCCCATGATCGGAGACAAATGATGAGAGAAATAAATTAGCCGGAATCGAATCAACCCGCGGTATATCAAAACACTTGGTTTCGGACATTCCCTTCGCAGAAGAAAAATCCCAACAACCAAGTGATGGTGATGAAAAACTAAAATATAATAAGATGAATAGAGCGAAAATAATATGAATATGTTGAAGTAAAAAAATCAAAATCACAATAATATTATTATCATATTCGAACTCAAAAAATAAATATAATAACCAATTTATTTATAGACTCAAAAGATCAATAAAATATGAAATTAACATATTTAAGATATCTAAATTTATTTAAATCAAATATTATTAAATTATAATATATCAAATAATATAAATAGCATATATTATCATTTTTTTCACGTACTTAATTTCATAATATAATAGATATTATCTCTAATACTCTCTTTTAAGATGAGCATGCAACACAGCGAAATGCACATCTTGCACTTTCATATTTAAAGTCGAGCAGTGATTACTTGGCCTGATGATAGGATAAAAATCGACTTGAGTATCTTGATTTCAGATATCAAAGATAATATTGACTTGAGACTTTTACCTTCGGAAGTCTAATAGATCGACTTAAGCCTTATTCTCTTTTTGGCTTAACAGGTTGAAATTGACGCCTTCATCATCATACCATTGGCCCGATCAACCTAATCTGATATCATATGAAAAACTAAAATATAACAAGAGGAAGAGAGTGGAGATAATATGAATACGTGGTAATCAAAAGACCAAAATCGTGTGAGTATTATTATAATATTTGGACTCAAGAAATACATATAATAACCCATTTATTTATAGGCTCAAAAATCAATTAAATAAGAAATTGAAACATTCAAGATATCTAAATTTATTTCAACCAAATATGATCAAATTATAATATATTAACCAATATAAATAGCATATATTATCTTATTGTTAAATATTTAATTTCTTAATATAATAAGTATTACCTTTAATAATGTTGTAGAGTTGTTTACGTTATCGTTACCATGTAAATTGACAAACATAAACCAGTGGATTGGATAGACCAAAGGCCTGGGTTCGATGTCATGATGATCATCGTGCCATGCCTTCCCATTTGCTGTCCAACATTGCAACCACCAATTTCTTCACAATCTACGGCCAAGTTGATTAGTCAATCGTCAATAAAAGGGTCGTTATATACGTGTCGCTAATGGTTGAGCCAACCCAAAAAGAGGGAAGAGATAAGTTTTTTTTTTTTTTTGTTCACACAGCTTCGATACCCACAATACTAGCTGCTCCTATTAATTAAGTTCGAGATAGTACAGTCAATAAAATATCGACACTACTCTTGATATGAGTCTTCCAATTATTTTACAAAATCAAATATAAGATTTTAGATAGGGGAAATGGATGAAACCGCCTTGTAATTGATTCGTATCGTGTTAGCCGGATTCGTGGAATAAACCGAGTTAATGGGATGTAAAAGTAAGTGGGTTGGTTGGAGTTAGAAAAATATACGAGGAAATGAGAATGTGTGGCAAGCACATCGAACTTCGACCAGCATGAGTATCGGTTTGGCGGTCCTCACCATAAGATACTTTTGATGGTAATTGCACTTGCTGCACGTCCGAGTTCATTTCATCTAGACATTTTGCTTGATGCTCGATTGGGAACGGTCCATGTCGCACTAGTGCTACCTAATATCCGTCCAGTGATATAAATAGACTCACTAATAGGACTCTCGAACGAGAACACCTTTAATATAAATTGGCTCCCGAGGGGTCTCCACTCTTAACTTAATTAAAGCCGCCTCTCGACCCTTGGAGCAAACTCTTCTCCCGACATCATCATCAGTATGTCTTCGATTGGCGCTAGCTGTGCTCATGTCTACGTGATGAAGAGGCGTCAAGAGGAAAAGCTGAAGTCGAAGGAGGCGAGGAGAGAGCCACACCAAGACGGTCGACGGACGGCCGAGGTCGGAGAGAGCACGGTGGCAAGTTCGATGGTCGGGAAGAGCGGTGAGAACAAGGTCCACCCGGCGGGCGACTCCTCGCCCCCCGCAGACTCTCCTAAGACCGAGGGACAAACTTGAAACCGAACGGGGACGCGTACAGTATCGCGTTGTAACTTCGAGACGACATCGCATGCTTCGTCGTGAGATTTATGTAGTTGCCTGCATGTTCTTGTGTTCTGTCTTTGCTTTTGTTCCTTTCTTGTGGTACGGGTACACAGTACATGTGTCGGTTTGATTCACTCTATTCCCGCTCGGTGGCTGTTTTCCGTCTGGATGAAAGCTATGTGGATTGTTCTAGTTCGTCATGACTTCTAAATAATAATAATAATAATAATAGTAACGTTCGATCTGTCAGTGACAATCTCCAAGCATTTTGCTGGTGAATTCTGAATATCCTTTGTTACAATGAAGGCCCTCCGGCACGAGATTTTACCAGAGGAAAACCGAATGCGTGAGCTCTCTGTCTGAACCTAATTCAACTGGATTGACTATTAAACAGAGCGACTAGAAATCGAAATTGTAGGTAAACCCAGTTGGTAATGAGTAGTGAGTATTAGGATCAACACATTTGATTCAACGAGAAATCAAAGGGATCGGTACAATAGTATAATATTTAATTAGTTTGGGCTTGTATTGTCGCTTATTCCATTAAATATCATCTCCATCACTTATATTGAAACAAAAATAACGGTTCTGGTGTCTTTTTTTATTTCCGAAACTGCCCATTCATCCAATTTCATTTTCTATATTTTCCCTAGCCCCGCATTGTCATTGTTTATGCTAGATGAAGGACGGGAGCGTCTTTTTACTAATTTCCTGCCAACTTCCTTCTTTGCACGTTCTAATTCCCTCAAACTCGCTTTCCCCACTTCGTCACCCGCACTTCTCTGAAGTGGATCTGTATGTTTTCTCGTGCCGCTTGAATATGTCTTTGCTCCCGCGGCTCGAAATCAGCCTTGCCTTCGGTTTCTCCTACGATTCAAAAGCAATCTTGCCTATGTTTTTTTTGCCAGCTTGATGATTTGGTGCTTGCCGGATCTACAGGAAGAACTCGCACTGACCAATCAACCACGAATCATCATAAGGATGATTCCTCCATGGATGACATCATCGGGTCAATATCGCCGCCTTCCCTCACGGTGGTTAGACCTCAAGAGTCTAATATTCCATGCCCTTCAGAGTCAGTATCGTCTGTTCAACTGAGAGAATTGAAGAGCTGCTCTTGCCCTTTTCCTTCTTTTCCTTTCTGTCAAAAAGGTGAAAATGTATAGGAAATCAATCCTCATATTTAATTGTCAACAAGCTGCAGCAAGGTTCTGGAGCATAATGACCAACCAAACTGGAAAACCAGCCCACGTATTCTGAGGAGCGCCTTTAACTGATACATCTGCAAAACAACGCTCTAGCAGCACTTTCAGCTGATGTGCCAAATTTGTGATGTTGTGACGTATTTAAGTAATATTGCTACTGTAAATATTTTACATTGGATTACTATTTCCGTCGTAGTCAATAGATTACCTGCGTTTCTAAACATTTCATACAATTACGTGCCTGTGTGCATCGAGATGTTTAAAATTTCAAATCTTTCCCGTGCGATGCATGGGTCGTGTGTACTGGCAAGAATAAACGTCAGAGTGCCTGCTTGCAGTGGCAAGCACATCCATGGCTTTCCCTGAAAAGGAATGTTTTGTCTCTAGAAGATTACAAAAATTTTAAGTTTGACATTATGGTAATGGATAAAATTTATATCATATGACCCCTTAATGGACCATCCGTCCGTCGCATCAGTCAGGGTCGAATTCAACATCTGGTACAGGGGACAGGCTTGGGCCCAAAAGTTCAGGCTTAACCCCTACCATTTAATTGTCTGGTGATCCTGAATCAAGCCGAATTCAAAGGGTTGGGATCTAAACTGGCTTCAAAGTATGATTTTGTGTTTCGGGGATTTAGATAATCTTGTGTTGAATAAATGTCGTATTGAGCTGACACTCGCATGCTTTGAGAGCGTGGGCATGGATCAAAAAATCGAGGGCTTTAGCTCACATTCATGGTGCCTGGTGAATATACTGGCGCTGTTTCCTCCTGTCTTGTTCATCAGATATTCTAATGTCATGTCTTTTGTTAGTAACCCCTTCCTGATGCGCTTCCTTGATAGGACCAAGAGGTCATGGTTCAGATTTTTAGGTTGAACGTACATGGTACGTGAATGCTCAATAATCTTTCGACTGGAATGGCCTATCAAGGTCAGGAGTAAGAGGAGCTAATCGATAGATAGAGAGTTCAAACACTTCTTGTTCTTGGATAGTTAAGAGTGTCTGATACAACAATGACAGATGCGAAGATCCTGGTCTTTCAATCCTTGGCCGGACACAGGGCGTAGATTCCTTAATTCTCTCACTCTTATCTTCTCAACCTGATTAACCAACCAAACTATTTGTGGTTAAGGACAGCTCGAGCACCGCCAAGATAGCCTAAAAATGCGCTTATCAAATGATGAGGAACATCCGGAGGAGAAGACCAAAGACTGAGGAGAAAAACCGAGAGGCTCACGTGTTCCATTAGCACTAACACCGCGTAAGAGTTCACCGTAAGATCCTGCGGTCTTGAGAGGATCAGTGACTGCCACTCAACTCGATCTTATAATGCTCGGCTCGCCAGGGGTTTCCGTAAAAAGGAGTGGTGAAGCTCATTGTCCGATCTCGGCCCCTCTTGCCTTATTCGGATGCTTGTTAACCTGAGCCTAGGATTACCGTCTTTTGGAGGATAAGTTTGTGCTGGATCTTCCATTATTCTCTTGAAGTTCATTGTTGGGTGCATCTATCTACAAGGATTTAGAGATGGGAAGGGTGAAACTCCAGATCAAGAGGATCGAGAACACCACGAATAGACAGGTGACTTACTCAAAGCGGAGAAATGGGCTCATCAAGAAGGCCTACGAGCTCTCCATCCTCTGTGACATCGACATCGCCCTCATTCTGTTCTCTCCGTCTAATCACGTCAACCATTTCTCAAACCGGAAAAGGTCCGACTTCTAGTTCCAATCATTGTTAGTTCCCTCGATCACCTCTCTTCCTTGTTCATCCCTCATGATCATTACCTGGTGATATTGAAACGTTCATTCTTGGTGCATTTGGCCCCAGGATCGAAGATGTCCTCATGCGTTATATAGATATGCCAGAACACGACAGAGGAGGGTACGTAAACGATCTCTTTTGCTGTACACAGTTATCAACGCGAAACCGGATATGTTCTCACACAATTCGTTCTCTTTTGCAGAATTGTTCAAAACAAGGAGGTGATCATACAGGCACATTCAATCTCCTTGATGTTTCCTCAATTGTATCATTCTTAATAACTGTAAACAACATGAATACAGTATCTAATCAGTGCGCTCAAGAAATTGAAGACCGAAAACGAGATAGCTCTTCAGCTTGCCAAGTACATTCTCTCTGCCTCTACATCTCCTCGATGTCATCTGTGTCTTCCATTTATTGCTAACCCGAACTTCTTTTCTTGCCTGTGGAAAACGTGCTCAAACAGTCCCGTGGAACCCAATCCAAATCTGGAGGTAACAAGACAGTCTTCATGTTTCAGACGTAATTTACTCTTAATTTTGGCTGGTAACAGAAATAATTTTTTGGACTTGATTCTGCAGGAACTACAGCAAGAGATTACCAATCTGCAGCATCAGCTTCATGCGGCAGAGGAGCAACTGAGGTATGTTCGATATAGCAAGAGGTCACAATTTGATGTACGGTCATCTAGATTTGTTTCATGTTGTTGTTTGGATAACATGACCGATGTCTTTGTCACTTGGCTACTTGCTAGAATATTTGAGCCAGACCCCCTAACATTTACGTCACAAGATGAGACCGATGCATGTGAAAAGAACCTCCTGGATACGCTAGCCCGCATCACAGAAAGAAAGGTATGCAGAAGCCAACCCCCGAGCATAAAGTGCGTCAAGTTTGGTCTTTTCTCAAGTTTATCAGACTAAAACAACGTTGGACCGCGTCAGATCTGCTAAATTTTCCTACAGTTGATCTCAATTCAATATTAGTCTGGTTGCTAAAAGGATTTGATGATTCGAGTTCTTCTGTTCATTCCAGAAGTATCTGCTTGGCGGCCAGTCCTCAAGTTATGATGACCCATCAAACTTACAGGTGAAAACATCTCAATCTTATGCATCTTAATAAACGAAAAGACTTCCTTGCTGCTCCCTCAGCAATATTATCAATCATCATATCCCGGACTAAAATGGAAAAACTCCTCTTGAAGATATACCTGGACACACAAGATGGCATGCCGACCTCGTTCGAGAATGAGGTGGTAATATGGCTGCCGGAGAATGGGCACAACTCTAGCATCCCGGCATGTGTAGGGGCAGATGCATCTTCCATTCCTATAAGGTAAGCCCTGAGACTACTTCCTTTCTGGGAACTCAGCCTCGGCTTTTCTCGGTTGGACCACCTGTCTGGTTCCAGTTTTCTTCCTAACTGCTCGATGACTCCAACGGAGTTTCTCAGACTGATCGTATCCATCCTCGGGTTCCTGTAACCAGTACTGTGTGCTTGTGCAGGAACGACAGCTCCCAGCGGGCAATCTACGATCCACTGGCACAGGGAACAGCCGGGATCACTGGCTTGGAGGCATGTGGGTACCCCATGACCAGCACAAGTCTCCCTTCATGGCACCATAATTACACTGCCACCGAGCTCCTTTCAGTCTTCATGCCTCCAACTCCTTACCAATCAATCAAGGTATAACTCAACAACTAGCTACTGATCGATATTAATTTCATCATCGATGCATGTTAGAGATATATGTTCACTTATTCGTATGTGATTTTTGGTGGGTAGCCTGAAATGGCAAATCAGGGGATTCCATCAATGATGGCACACCACCAGCAAGCTCAAGCTCAAGCTGTGACTTCATCGAGCTCTTCCCATGTCCCGTCCACCGAAGAAGTAGCCAACTACAGTGAGGGCAGCAAACTTCCCCAGCTTAATGTAGGGTAATTAACATACGACAAACGTGCTCAAATCCATCTGTATACTGGTGCAATTGGAGCTTCATATATCTCTGAGTTAGTTGTCACTTTCACTCATCATTTATCATACCTATTGAATTCCAACTTTTGGAAAATGTAAAATTACATAGCTTGTATGTGGATGTTTATGTACTTTGGATTAGATGTACTGTCAATACGTGTTAGACAAAATAAAATTGGCTACTATAAGAACTGTTCAATGAACTTCATTGTTGATGGTGCGATTGGTACCAGCAACGGTGTGTAAATGTATGATTATTTGGTATATAGCTCGTAATTCCTCATTGTGGGCTTTGGATCTGGTTTCTAAGAGAGTAATCCTCATTTTCAACCCGATGGAACCCCGTCGTGCGGATTTGGGTCCAAGTAGTTGGGGCCGCGGGGCCGTACACTGGCCACTAAATTTTAGGCATAACTAGGGAGACGCTTTATGCAGTGACCGATGATCGTGAACATATATCTCTACCATGAAAAAGAAGAGTGTCAGCAATCCATTTTGTTTTATATAATGGAGAAAATACGTACGGGAAGAGTTTTACCATTTTAATATGGATCAAACTCAAGGTATTGGTTTGGTTAGTATCCGCAATCTACCATACCTTAAATGACCATCACACCGTTGACAACTTGCAGTTCTAATGTACGTATAAAGAAAAATGAGCCACAGGCATGCACGATCAGATCAAACACCTTCAGATAGATGCTAGAAAACGATCTCCAATGAAAGTACAGGCTGTGTGCCGTGTGAGCTCAACTGTAGAAAAAGCAAGGTAGAAAAGAAAGGAGGGTGACACAAAGCCTAACCATACCACTTGTGATACCATCAAACCCACAAAGCAAGAAGAAGGAAATGGAATCGAAAAATACAATACTACAAATGCAAGTTCGGGGAAGGTAATGAAAAGTTAATAGGATGTCGTGTGCTTTGGACAGTTACATGAACATTCATCTGATACGGTGTGCCCCCGATGTGGCTCTTCTCGATCATGATCATGGTCAGACGATAAACCCTGCTGGTGTTGCTGCTGTTGTCTCTTCCACTTCTCGATCTCCTTCAGCAGCAGACCTCTGCTCTCTTCTTCCCCTCGTCCTCCTCCACTGAAGCTCCCTGGTCTCATACCAAGATTAATCTTCCTGAACCGCAGCTTTGCCTTGTAACCCAGATCGAAACACATGGTTAGAGATTCAGGCAGTTGAAATAGAGAGAGTTTCCTGTGTGATATGAAAAGAAGAGCGAGAGATGACACACAAGGAGGAGGAGTTCTTTATGGGGTTTTTACTTTGTTGTCTTAACGGGTGCGCACCAAATCTGGCGGGGTCTCAACGTCATCGGGATGTGACGATGGATACAAGGAATGTTAAATGATCTTTATGGATGAGTCCACTTCACAATCTTTCAGAGACTAACACCTTCCCCACGATTCATTGTTCTCCTATAGATGAACGAGCCGGCCTTGTCATCGTTTTCTTTTGATTATCAGGATCGGATATCTTGAGCCATACAGATGATGGTGAACGGATCCCCAAGGCACGGTCTCTAGATGCGACTTTTACTGACTATGAGTGTGTTCTCGGGTTAGGACAAAGCCTCACGCATGGTCATTGCAGTTAATCGGTGCAAATCCATTTCTAACGACCTCATATCGTTGACTGTTTTGACCTTTTATCTTGTATGTATGAGCTCGGATTGAATTTGATACTGATTCAATCCATTCCATATAAGTCTAGCAAAGACTCGGAATGTAAAATAAGATGGTTCACTAACTATTTCAATGTTTCTTTTAATTTAAGTGTGGAAATTTGAAAACGTCAAGTTTGCATTCCTTGTCCTCTCTTTTTAAGGAAATTTGAAAACGTCAATCTCGACCCAGAGAACCTCTAAGCCCCATTTGATGGCTGATTGCAGGCTTCGAATCAATACAGAAGCAACTCCCAGGGGCTGGGCCCTATCTGTAAGAGATGAAACCCAGAAGCTGTGAAACCCAATAAAAAGCAAGAGACAACTTGTGCCGATGCCGTCGAACTAGCTCGTCTTCAACTCAGGATTAAGAGTTGCCATATTCGACTCTTACAGGTAGGACTGTAGGTAACTCTCAGTTTCTCGTCCGGCTTTCTTCGTCGCATGCAAGATAATAACTTCGTTGGAACGGTCTTCTTCCACTGTACAATATGTTCCTCCAATGTTTCTCATAAGAAGCAACATCATGAACATGTCGATACGAAAAGGGCACGCGTTTCCTGCATCAGTTGGTTTTGCGTTGGTCTATCGTCGATGCAGGCATTAATTGTAATCAATTCGCTCGACACTGACCTGCTTGAATTTTGTCCGACAAGAGATTAGGACGCTATACTTTTTTCTTTTCAGTATTAATTATATGATAAAAAAAGCTCATCAAGTCATAGTTAATCTATATTCATGCAGGACCGGCCCATTGGGAGTTCGAAATGTCCCGGTATGAGTTTTCTTTGTTTGTAATTTTCAAAGTTCACATCTTCTTCAATGAAAAAACCAAAATATTACGTTTCAGTCATCCCCTATCAGCGAGATTAGGTTAGATTTTGCACCAAGCGACCCTGATCGTTAAAGGCCAAAAAATGGTTAGGAATTTCCATCATTAAATGACATATGCATGTCGTAGTAGGCAAAAAGTATCAATAAGATCCATGCGAAGGAAGTAGAGCTTTTGCCGTGACATTTCGGGTGAAAAAGTCATATGAGCGACTTCTGAGTTTCACTTATATCATGATAGGGCAATCCAAGTGCAAAAATTCGGGTCTGAATCGCTTGGAGATGATACGTGATTGCTGCACGGGAGGGACTCTTACTAGCCATACCAAAAGGATATACATCCATCTTAAATCCTACACCCTCATCGTTCGAAGACAAATTCCAGTACAATTTTTGACTAGTTCATCGAAGCTTTTAACAGTAACAGGCACGGGAGCCGTTGGATCGGGTGATCGATTGAACAACGCACGGTTTAGTCCTCGAACTATCTGGACACAATTCGTGAACATGTAATTTCATGAAACGGCCAGATTCTTCGATCAACCAAAAGTCATTCCATGTTCACTTTTCACAGAAAACACCAAAGAGGGTAGCAAAATGAAGAAAGAAGGGACGCATCATCTTCCTCTCCGATGTCGACATGAAAGGGACCACAGAGGAAGAGGGACACCCCCATTCCATTCCCCAATAATTCAAGGAGAAGCGGAGGAAGAAAAGGGCCATCGGGATTCTTCCTTCGATATGGGTCTTGCAAGTGGCGATCCGATTATTGGAACAGATGGATCCGTGCCCGAATAGACCGATCGGGATGTCAACCGGTTCATTTTCATACATTCTTACACGATCACCTGTAGCGGTTATCAAATTTAGATGTTGGCCGTAAATCCACGTATTAGGGTTACCCCGTTTTGTTGTATAAGGGGAAAAAAAAAAAGGGCCATACCGGGGTCTAGTACTCTACTAAATAAAGCACATGGTGTAGCCCAGAATTATCAGCTCTCGATGAGGATGGCCAGCCGATAAGGGGATCGAATACCACCACAAATGAAGTTGGTGGCCTCTGCATCGCTCGATGAACCGGTCCACTTCCTTAGGATAGGGAAGGAAACTATATTAATTCATGAACATTAACGCAAGACATGATCCTGTCAATTTCCTTTTTCCTTTTTCTCGCTTTCCCATCGCAACCTCCATCTGTCTGCCTCTATCTGAACGTTTCCTCTCATTTGATGATGGCTGGCCCAGCCCGGAAAGCAAGCAAATGTTGTGGTCCAATCACCGGACATTAATAGTAAACGAATTTTTTTTTTCTCCTTAATGCATGTGATGGATGAGAAGTCATTCTGCAGACTGTTTTAACAATGCAGACAAGGGCAGAGTCGCTTCTGCCCAGAACCCGGGTTATAAATTTGGTGAGGAACCCGTGAAATTCCACCGGATGGGAAAGTGCATTCCACGCACCAACCTGTGATCTGGTTTCTTCTCTTTAACTAGGATTTTGAAGGAAACATTTACATAGAAAAATTCATGGTTATGATCCTCCATCTGGTACTAAACAAGCCAAATTTCATAGATTTCTAAATTCTGAAGGGTGAAAACTTAAAATAAGATGCATTCCATCCACGTAAACAGAGAGTCGGAGGCAAACATCGATCCAGAAACATGGAAGAAGAGCTAGTCATCTCATCAAAAAATTAAAGAGTAAATTAACTAGTTCATTCATGAGGGATATTTAAACAAATTCAACTATTTCTTAGATTACCACGTCAATATTGTCTCATTCCACGTCCAGATTGATTAATTTACTCTAAATTCAACCATCGCCCGACAACAGTGTACCTCTGTGTCTGTATTTTTTTCCCCCTGCCAGAACCCCCATACTCCCTCTCCCGTTTCCCGCCACTCCTCTCGATCCGAACGTCGAATAAACATGCTGAGGAAATCGAGAAATATGTACCCATCGAAATTGTCACCCCGCGTCGTTTTGGACTTGCTGATTCACTATTTTTTTTTCTTCTCTCAATATACACATAATTGGACACACAAAAACCTAATGAATTACAATTAATTTAATGTATAATTAAAATGACCCATTAAGTGTATAGATCCATCGATCGTGGGTATTCGATATTAGAAGTCGATGTTAACCTTTCCTTCCCCACCCCCACGGGAGGTTAGTATCTCATGCCAGCAACTGATGGGGTTGAAGGAAGATGAATGGATGGGCAAGTAGAATCATCGGGAACCTGGGAGAGAGAGTGGGAGGGGAATATGGCCATCGGTACTATGCTTCTTCGTCACTTCAATTTAACCCCTCTGTCCTTGGCCTGGGGAAGACAAATTTACCCCATCGCAGTTCCAGTCAAATTTTGCAATTAATATCTCTTTGGAGCATTAATTAGAATATTTTGACCCTTCATTTTTATTAAATCATGTTTTAAATTTATGTCTTAACTTGGTTAAAATCTAAATCAATCAAAATTCACATATTTTTATAATTTTTAAACGAAATAGGATCCAGGAAACGTCTCAAAAAATCATCGCACAAAAACAAGCGGTTAATTTTTCGTGATCCTAAATTGCTTTTATTACGGTTTTTTATTTTACAAGAACAATCTGAACAAATCGAGAATTCACTGATTAAAAAAATCCACCCGATAATTAAGAAAAAAGGGCTTCTAGGGGAGGCTTTTCCAGTCCTCCTCGGGCTCCCCTGGCTACTCTGACATTTACCGAAAACAGTCGATCTAGCGGTGGTCCCTGCGAACGCCCCCACGGGACGTCCACGTAACCGTTTCGTTGTGGATGAACGGCCGGATGTTCCGCGTGTACTGCACGGTTCCCAGAGCGAGTGAGGAATATCAGACGCCCCTGTGAACCAGTCAAGTCCCCTCTTAAAAAAGGTCAAAATTCACACGTCACGCTCAGTCAACAGGCTCGTTATTCCAGCAACTTCCCGTAGCGGGCCCCCCACCTGGTAAGCAGAAGTCACGCGCCGCTCCTTGCTGTCACCCCGTACGCGCATGAGGACCAGAGGCCTCGTGGCCCCGCCACCTCTCGGAGGAACCACCGTCCACGGGCGCCGAGGGCGCAGTCCCGATCAACCTCCAAGGACCAATAATAGAAGAGTTTGAAGCCATCCCTTTTTCTGAACAAAAGATTCTAACAAATTCGGTTTCAGTATGGCTCTTCTGTCTCTTAACCGTAAACAGACTTAATTCAAAAGTTATCGGAAACTATGGTGTGCACTTCAATTATAAGGAAACCTGTGAAGCTAAAAATTGTATAAGATTGAAAACAACGGCATTTTTATCTATTTCAGGCTAAGACAAATGCTACCCCCACCAACCCCCTTATCCATACTCATGGAAATTTGCTTATGATGTCGAAATTTTTTCGACACGACCATGGTTCAGCCAATGTCCACATTCTGTACTAAAGACAAACCCATTGATTTCATGGGGCAGAGTAATTGAGTAAATGATGGGAATTTGAACTTGTCTGGGTTTTAGGAAATCTTTTTTCTCGTGACTTTGTCCGTTCCGATCTATGTATCCTCCCCTTATTTCCAAAGTCATCGAGGTCAAAATCTGAAAATTTCCACATCCTCTTTCAGCAACTTGAGCGAGGAAGGATCAACTGACTGAAGTGCGGATCAAACCGGTTCGTGTCACCGAGCTCGATGTAAACTGGATCGGATCCTCGTGTAGAATACTCGTTCGATCATCTGTACCTGTTAAGTCACACTCCTTGTTCTTGCCATGAATCTAGTATAAAATTCACTTCATTGTGCAATCGTTCTCCAATAACTATAAGTTCTTTGCCGAACTTAACAAGTAACTTGATTAGAGTTGTTAAATGGGGTAGGCTAATCCAGAATAAGATCGTCTAAACCCGGAGCTAGCTCATATTACCCCTAATCCAATTCGTATATGCTCTTATTGGGTTGATGGACAGTTATAAGCCGGGTCAGAAATATAAGCCCGTCAAACTGTAATCAGCTGTGACTGTTATCCTGCTAAAGTGATCCTAAACTGTTTAGAAATTGGCACAAAACCTTAACCGACTTGGAATCTTTCAAAATTAGTCGGAATTGTAAAAAAATCTTACAAATCAATTGTCGGATTTTATTAAATTAATTTTTTAAAAAATAATAAAAGATAAACAGTTTACAGGTCAAATAGGTTCGAACCGTGAACCAATCCGTTTGTAAACGATTTTGGACTAGTTTATATATGTTTGAATAATGATTCATAACCGGATGACTTATTAAGTAAATTGGTCAAACCGTAACTTGATCAAATAATTTTAAGTCTATTTTAAACCGATCAAAACCATCAATTTTAACACCACTGAACTTGTTGAGTACCAACTTTATGAACTATCATATAGATGGCACGTGATGTGTCCAATTACCTTGAATGTATAATGGGTTCTATTTTAAGTAGAAAAACAAATAGAAAGATTTTTTTTAGGATTTATTGACTTTAATCACTACAATCATCAATTAAGAATTAAGAATGATATTCCAATATTAAATTATTCTATATAAGAAAAAAACAATGTAATCTAATTTTGCACGGCCGAGATTCGCTCTGCGGGTGCTGCGGTAATCCAGAAACCACTCGCCTCCCACCGCGTGTCCCGCATTACCAGCAGCTCTCGCCCTATATAATACGATGCTGAGACTGCGGCCGAGGGAGTCACAGCCACGATACAAACGAGAGAGAGAGAGAGAGAGAGAGAGAGAGAGGCTCTCTGATTTTGTATTGGGTGAGAAGAGAGATGTTCATCGAGAGCTTTAGAGTCGAGAGCCCGAACGTGACGTACACAGAGACGGAGATCCACTCTGTGTACAACTACGAGACCACAGAGCTTGCGCACGAGAACCGGAATGGGACCTACCAGTGGGTCGTCAAGCCCAAGACCGTCAAATACGAGTTCCGGACCGACACCCGCGTCCCGAAGCTAGGGTCCGTATACACCTAGTTTCACCACGAAACAAACCGAAAATCCAAAAGATTTGATCTCTCCAGATCGCGAAACTCTCTCTTTCGGCTAATGATAAGTTTTGCAATTAAGATCGTAACATGTGGGGATGTCGGTTTTTGGCGATGTAGGGTTATGCTTGTGGGATGGGGAGGCAACAACGGCTCTACCCTCACTGGTGGTGTAATTGCCAACAGAGAGTGAGTCCTCTTCTCTCGTTTGCCTTTAATTGTGTCATTCCCTTTTTGATGCGCTGATAATAGGATCATCTAATGGGTGTCTCGACCGACTTTTAACCCCGAAGGATCAGGACATTTGTGAAAATCCCCGTTTTACAATCGAGTAAACCCGTCATTTCTATCCCTGTTCCCCTTTCTTGTGTTGTCAAATCCATCTTTTGCTTTTGATATTTTGATGTTGAAAATGAGGTTTCCGTGTGTCTGTAAAAATTTGTCAGAGGAATCTCGTGGGCCACGAAGGACAAAGTCCAGCAATCCAACTACTTTGGGTCACTCACCCAGGCTTCAAGCATCCGGGTTGGGTCCTTCAATGGAGAGGAGATTTATGCTCCGTTCAAGAGCCTCCTTCCCATGGTATATTTGAACTATTCCCTGTTTCACAATCTTTCAAAGCCTGTCGATGATCCAGATTTCTTGATCTTCTTCTTGTGAATGGAGATATCAATCCTTAATTCGTGATGCTACCCTCTTTGTTAATTAACGTCAGTTGGTTCTGTTATGAGTAGTGAAAAAGTCTTCAAGTAATCTGTGCTCTTTTGATGAATTATCAGGTGAACCCAGATGAGATTGTGTTTGGGGGATGGGACATCAGTAACATGAACTTGGCAGATGCCATGGCAAGGGCCAAGGTCTTCGACATTGATCTTCAAAAGCAGCTGAGGCCCTACATGGAGCACATGGTCCCGCTCCCCGGGATCTACAATCCCGATTTCATTGCTGCGAACCAGGGGACCCGTGCCAACCATGTCATCAAGGGCAACAAGAAGGAACAAGTCCAGCAGATCATCAACGACATCAAGTAATGTCTCCCCTACCTAATTAAGTGCCAAATACATTCATGGCCCCCTCGACATCACGGGTAGATTTTGATGAAATCTCCGCGTGATGATTTTGATGAATAGGGAGTTCAAGAAGGCGAATGAGGTGGACAAGGTGGTGGTGCTTTGGACAGCAAACACTGAGAGGTACAGCAACGTGGTGGTTGGGCTGAACGACACGATGGAGAACCTCTTCTTTTCTCTCGACAAGAACGAACCCGAGATCTCTCCTTCCACCCTGTATGCGATTGCGTGCATCCTCGAGAATGTGCCTTTCATCAACGGCAGCCCCCAGAACACCTTTGTTCCGGGTACATTAATATTCCATCCTCAGCCAGTTTATTGGATTAGTACGCACGAAATGGGCTACAAAGGTTATCGTTGAGAAAACATTGCTGATGATGTTCTTCGTTCCGGAATGAATCGGATGACTGCTGCAGGACTTATTGACTTGGCTATTCACCGGAACAGTTTGATTGGAGGAGATGACTTCAAGAGTGGTCAAACCAAGATGAAGTCTGTTCTGGTTGACTTTCTTGTTGGGGCTGGTATCAAGGTATTCGGCAGTTTCTTTTTGACAAGCTCTCCTCTGTTACGACATTGGAAGTATATTTACGTTCCATGGAAGATCGGTAAAGGTTTTGATGTACACTTTATTATGTTGTTTATTAGCCGACTTCGATTGTGAGCTACAACCACCTTGGAAACAACGACGGAATGAACCTTTCAGCCCCACAGACCTTCCGGTCAAAGGAGATCTCCAAGAGCAATGTCGTGGATGACATGGTCTCGAGCAACGGTATCTTGTATGAGCCCGGTGAGCATCCTGACCACGTCGTGGTCATCAAGGTACATCCCCTTCTCCTGAATCAATCGGTCTTCCTGGAGCTTTCTTAAGATAAGCTGAGTTCACCATCAATGCAGTTTTTCGCATTGTGATCTTGTGGTCTTCTTGGTGTTGCAGCATGTGCCGTATGTTGGTGACAGTAAGAGGGCTATGGACGAGTACACTTCGGAGATATTCATGGGAGGGAAGAACACCATTGTGCTCCACAACACATGTGAGGACTCGCTCCTTGCTGCTCCTATCATCTTGGATTTGGTTCTCCTGGCTGAGCTCAGCTCTAGGATTCAGCTCAAAGCCGAGGGAGAGGTAAAACCTTTCTGTTGTGCTCTTCGCTGTATGAAGTAATTCCTGGTTATGCTTTCTTGTCTCCTCATTGATGATGCACATTGTGTTGTTATGATCCTTCAGGGCAAATTCCACTCGTTTCACCCGGTGGCCACCATCCTTAGTTACCTGACAAAGGCCCCTCTCGTAAGTGAAGATCACTTTTTACACGGTTGATTGAAATTGTGTACTTTCAAATTTCTTTTATGCATGAATTGTATCCCTTGTACTACAGAGTTGATCGGAATTGGTTCATTTTGCAGGTCCCACCAGGCACGCCGGTGGTGAATGCACTTGCCAAGCAGCGTGCGATGCTTGAGAACATACTCAGGGCTTGTGTCGGGCTGGCTCCAGAGAACAACATGATCCTCGAATACAAGTGAGGCATCCTGGGTAGAAAACCTGTCCGTGATCTGGATGTTGGTTTAGAGGTCAAACCGGCCTTTTTCCTTTTTTCACTATGTACTAAGGAAATTGTACCTACAGGCTTTGCATCCGGATAAGTCTCTGCCGGGGTGTTTATGTATTTCAAATGTTAAGTTTTATGTTTCCAGTTCTCCCAGAAGTGGTGCTGGGTTGTCATTGCTACATTGTGCTCTTGGGAGAACAGCACCTGTTTTCATACTTGAAATAGATTACCATTTTATAAAAATTAAATCTGATATGTCCTAAGTAAGTCAAGCAAAAATCCCAGAATAAGGGAGGTGGCAATATGACAAAACCGAGAATCAGGAGCTAGAAGAATCAAAAGGTTTGATTCAGCAAACGTAAAGAACATTGATTCTTCAAATACTGAAACATTGAACCAGGAGAGCTTGTGCTGTGGTTAAACAGAAGAAATATTTTCTAATATCAGTTTAGGAATCATCTTCTTCCTGCAAGCCAAGTATCATCCTAGCTGTCTACAGACCTGCAGTTCACCCGTCCTCTAGCGCTGACTGCGGTGACTTGATGATTCGATGTTCGTTTATGAGCTACAGTTCAAAATATTCCAGCAAGGTTCAAGTCACTGTGCTGGGGCCCGTGGGTGGATGGGTGAGGCCCGTTTGCTTCACTTCATCCTCTCCTCTCAGCTGCGGCTCCCTTCTTTTCCCGCCTCCTCCTCGAGACAAAAACACAGATCATCCGCTCTGCTCTCACTCTCGCGCGCTCTCTCTCTCTCTCTCTCTCTCGTCCCGCTTGCCGCTAAGCTCAAAATGCTCCCTTTTCCTTTTCCGTTCTTTCTACAAACAGCAATCTGTTCCTCTACCCTTTCTTCTCTCTCAAACCATTTCAACAGATATGAAGATTTCCCTCTCAAACTAGAGGTCTGTCCGCCGTCTTGTAATCTATCCCTCTATGCAGCCCCACAATCTCTGCCTCTTTCAAGAACCTTTTTTTTTTTCCCCTTCGTGAATCATGGGTTTTCCGTGTTCTCGTATCTTGAGATTGATTGTGACCGCGTCTGTTGATTCTACGCCAGAGTTTTGGATAGGGTGTCAGTTTCTTGATTACTTAGGTTTGCGGTTAACGATCACTTCTCTCCATTCTGCCATGTCTGGCGAACAGTTACAGTTCCAAAGGCCGGAATGTGCTCTGTGACGTGACCAATCGGCCCCTCAAGAGGTGCGGGTCCCGGATTCTTGATGATGCCGACTCAATCTCAAGAATAACAGTAGAGTTCTTGGAGATGTGGACTCCAATTTCAAGGAGCATATCTCTTCCAGAGTTGAGAACTTGCTTGGAGATAAGCTTGTGGACGGAGACAAAAGAGTCGGGGTTGAATTGATTGTTTCTTTCTTGAAGGGAAGAAGGGATCCCAATATCTCTCCTAGGATGTGCGAGGCCCAGACAAGCTCAAACAATCCGATCCATAGCATTTCCGATATAAAACATGATGCTAAGGCACACATTTGTCATTACCTGATAATATAGTACGAGTGGGAGACTATGAGTGCCAAGAGGACAGGGTCACTCCTGTGATGACAGAAAATTTTGTTCCAGGAGGTTCCATTTCTCATGCTTTGAGGCATGCTGATGAGGATCTCAGAGTCGGGAAACTAGTATCAGACAGCTTTGGATCCACTGAATGGTCGAGGCTGCCTGCTAATTCAAGGGGTGGGTCCTTAGAATTGGAAACATGGAAACTTCTCAAGGACTCCCATACTCATAATATGTGCTATCCCAACAATCAGCTTAACAGCTGCTCTTGTTCTTTCTGCTTGAAATGCTCACCTATTCTTGCTGCTGTAGAGTTGAGCCAGTTTAATCTTTAGACTGAGAGGAATTCTCCTGTTCTATCTGTTTCAGCTGCTTATATATTGTTGGACCTCCATTACCAGGATGTTAAGGGGCGGATAACTGGTATGGTGTTTTCTATGGAAGCAAATTTGTTGGAGATCATTTAGGTGAAACTTACTTTGCTATTGCTTGATATGTATTGATCAGGTTTCTTGAAATAAATCTCTT
This sequence comes from Sonneratia alba, assembly GCA_900174645.1. Lineage (NCBI taxonomy): Eukaryota > Viridiplantae > Streptophyta > Magnoliopsida > Myrtales > Lythraceae > Sonneratia > Sonneratia alba. The sequence goes on along the minus strand of FWPY01000028.1, from coordinate 5,413,783 downwards.
GTGGATAGAATTGTTGTACTTTGTAGAGGCTGTATATCACCATCGTACATCTGCAAAATATGCTGATAGTTCACTTTATTGCGTTTTTGAACTGTTCTGTCCAATGTTTTCTATTTGTGACAAGACTATCATATTAAGCTGACTTTTGGCACCCATGAACACTTACCCTCTGAAATTCACCCATTTTTGCTTCAGCCCTTAGGAAGACTCAGAAAGAGGGGAGTGCCTTGGTTCAAAAAATCAGCGAAGGAAAGGGTATTGATGCCATTGTCTCTTGTAACAGAAGCAAAGCCTTCAGAGTTGGAGTCAAATCTATGTAACGAGTGGAGGTCAATCTTCCTCCCTCCATATGGAGGCTGTTCTGGCCCAAGAAGGCAATCAACTTGTGAGTAGAAACAAAAGAATTCTCTCCTTGGTTCATCGTTACTTTTATCCTCCCCGGTGAACTATTTCACCACAATTGTAAACTTGACAACGTGGGTTGGTTCCATTTTTCCTCTGTTTCTTATCCTCATCGAGATGACACAGACCCTTGTTTTGATCGTGGCAGCAAGCTAGCTACATGGCTCTGAAAAACTTGAGAGGGAACTGCAAAATCAATCTTGAGGGGATCACAGGATGCCCTGTACAAAAAATATTAGGAGGCCTAATGATTCTCCTGGTGGTAATCGGAGCATTTTACATTTTTTTTTCAGGGTCTTGTTGAGATGGGCATTTAACGGCCGACCCTTGTTAAGACTGATGACTGGCCAAAAAGCATGTCAAACCTTCTGAGCTAATTATATTTTCTGATGATAGAGAGCTTATTGCAGTTTAAGATGCAGTGAAGAAAGGAGATATGCAGATCTATCTGTGATAACTGCACAGGATGAATTTTTGAAATATTTTGTATTTATTTACATTTATTCAACAATTTGGAATTCCATTTTGACTTTGTTTTTCTTGAAGCTAAACTGAATTGTGAGGCACTTTGAAGCAGAGAAATCAGCTACCCAGCAGCTGATTTCTTGGGTCTTTCCAGCAGCATCTGAGTTCACATTCGAACTCACGGGACTTTGGTATTAACTTATCACATTCCCTATCAAGCTCTATAGCATTTGTGGGTCGTCTCCAGGATTCCCGGACCATCAAGCCATTCTTGCAGAAAATGAAGCTCAGGAACAACTGCAGCCCTCAGACATAACTGCTGGGGGCATCGTCTTCAACTGCGACCTGGACAAGAAAATGAAGATTGCAGCTGATTCAGTGTCTAGGCTGAAAATGACGATTAGTAGAAAGCTACATAATGTTGAATCAGCGGAGTATCCTAGAAAAATATATTTGTGTTCATGTTTCCGTTACATGAAATTTGGCGGGATACAATTAAGAACTCTGACTCTGAGCGTTAGACTATTTCATAAGAGATAATTTTTATGTTATGATTGTGTCAATTTTCTGTAAATATGAGTCGGTTACTGATACAACTCCATTTTTATTAGATTCATACCTGGCTGTAGCTAGAGAGCAGCCAATTCTCATTTAGACCTGTGTAATTGGAGTTGGTCCTATTGAATCAGTTGAGTTATGCTATTGCGATCCGTCTTGTTATATTATTCACCGGAATGGGAGAGTGAGTTTCATGAGGGATGGAAAGATAATCTTCTTTTGATTGCCTGTGGTCTCTGGGACCAACATAACACGTTTCCCTTCACCCATCAATGACCCGTAGATTGCATGGAAAGTTCAGTTTTGGTTTGCCTGGAAATTTCTGACCATATTCCCCTCAAATATGATCAACACGCATTGATCGGTCCCCCTTGAAGAAAAGCACGCTCCTAAAACACAGATAGCACTGAAATTGCGCATAAAATTGTCACGTGAATCCTAGGGTGTTACGAGTGATTCACAGGCCGTCAACGGGCTATATCAGGGAGAATCCGGGCTTTGCAGGATTGAGATTATTCCCGAATCGATGTTGTCGGGATTTCAGAGAGATCGACGGTGGCATGGCCACTGGAGCCATGGCCCAATCTTCTTGTCTAGACGTTTTCTGGTTAGCATAAATTCTTGTGCTGCAATTCGAGATCTAAATTTGTGGGGCCTATCGGAGGAGTCATTTGTATCCATTAGTCTCAGCCGTGAATAGGTTTGCCATCTTGATGGATATATGCGTGGAATGCTCCATTCCTTTGAATTTACGTCTCTCGAAATGGAATGACACGAAGACTTATAATTGCCCAGCAGAATAAGCGCTGTAACTACATGTGTGGATCGCGCGGTAAATGTCATCTGACGCTATATTTACTCAAATGTTTCCATCGTGAATGGAGAAGATTAATGATCTTCCACTGATCCATCGACACAGAAAATTACTCACGAGAGAGTTGAAAAATACTCGGTTGATTAAGTTCTGACACATGAACTGCCGGGACCGAGCTTCTCAACCGGTCCTCACAGAGGACTAGACGATCAGGGAAAGCCGGCCAACATCTGCACGCATACACCGTACCGCTCAACGGTGGGGAAGGGTTCACGTGTGGCGTGCCGGCGGTAGAAGAGAACCCATGAAGACGATCGATGCGGGGAGGGAGTGTCAATCGGAAACCCACCATCTCGATGTCAAAGTCTCGAGTTGTGCACTGCTCTATCAGTTGGTGAAGATGGTGCCTGCCAAGTACCCAATTTTGACAGTTGCCAGCAACACGATTAGGTCTAAGATTTAGAAGTACTGGTGGTACTTAGTTGGAAAATAGTAAATAATTTTGGGGTGAATGAGAAATTGCTTATCACAAAATTTTGGAGGAAATTGTGTATGCTATAAATCTATGTTATCACCTCAGTTTTTTCGTGGTGTTCAACCCTTAAGCTATTCAAATCGTTGTATCATACGGCACGACTTTGGCGTCCTCTAGATTTTTCCTCCATTTTTGTCTCTTCTAACTATGATCGTCATTCTTAATACTATTTTTGAGAATACTTAACAAGGAATTGAGTCTGAGGAGTGCATAAATCAAGGTAAGATTAAGAAAAATGAACTGAAAACATGCGAAATAAGATAATTTTAACATAAGATCGATTAAACTAATAAAATTGCCATATATATTTGATCCGATCTCGCGTGTAAAAACCCAAGCCGTGAAACAATAGAACTTGTGTGCTTTGGGTACTTATTTCTCTGCTTGAAGCGAGCGTTCGAGAAAAGTTGTGGCGGGGTTGAGGTCGCGAGGATCCCTAGCTAGGCTGTCTACGTCCACGCTAGGGTTTGGTGGTCATGTCCCAATCCATCCTATGGTAAAAATTTCACGGCCTCCGAGGATGCGGAGATCAGCGGCCATGGTGGTCAGTGGTTGTTGATGGTGGTGATGGCCAGAGATGGTCAAGTGATGAGCAGCGGTGGTTGTTTGGTTGGTTGCAGCAAATGTCGTTGAGCCGGTCTGTGGACATATCCCATCCACAATTTTAGAGCTTTTCTTCTTCGGTCGTCTTGCTCTATAAAATTGGAAATATATATATTTATAATTAAATGATATAAGATTAGAACTCATAATGATTAATGAAGGCTAGCTGTGAAAGAAGGCCTGGAGATACTGCTTTCAATTTCGCATTATAAGTAGGTCCGGTAGGTATTTTCTAAGAACCATTAAGTGACCAGACACTACCTAAAATGGAAAATAATACCAAAATTAGTAAGGTAGGCCACTTACCCTAGTTTCGGAATTTACATGAATAGATGCTGTGTGGTGTGTGCCATGCAAACCGTAGATTCAGTGCTTGTAGATTCTCCTCCTCCTCCTCCTCCTCGCCCTACTTCTTTTCCGTAGGCCTGCATGGGGACAAAGTAAAACCTTCAAAAGCTCCACTCTTCTATGGGTTACTCAGTTCTCCTCTCTGTCTCGTTCCTCACCGACGCGTCGAAGGACGTTTCTTCCGATTTTTTAGGACGGGACAGGTTGAAGACGGAGAGAAAGTGAACTGTTCTCCGTCTGGAAGCTGAGTAACGTATACCTATGGACTCGTGTGATGGCAGCGGAAGCATTCAGTGCTTGAGCGGTGGGGATCAGGAGTACGACTCCCGTGGTGAGTCCATCTCGGCTTTCTTGGCCCTCCACGCTGCAACTTCGTCCATGCTCGATCCTCTTTCCAACTTCTTTGACCCTCCTCCGATGGCCCGATCTGCCTTTCCGGAAGCAGCTTCCACCCCGATCCTAAACCAGCTCGAAGTACCCGCCTGGTCCAAGAGACCGAGGCTCGTCCCGAGTTGCACTGATCTCAGCGGCTTCGACCTGGCATCTATGCTGCTGCAGCCTGTCCTAGACGGCTGGGGAGACGGTGCTAGCGCAACTAGTTTTCCGGAGCCAGAGGGTCCGAGTCAGTTAGGATCAATCTCGGGATCTGCTCTGAATGAGCAGGCTCCTTTAACGGCATCCAGTAACACCGGTAGTGGTAGCGGCAGCAACAACAACAATGGTGTCACCAGAAGCACCGCTGTGAGGAACTGGAAGAAGAGATCCCGCGCCTCCCGGCGGGCCCCCACGACTATCATTACCTCTGATACCACCAACTTCAGGGCCATGGTCCAGGAGTTCACCGGAATCCCGGCTCCCCCATTTGGTGGCCTAGTTTCCGACCAGAGAAGCCGGCTTGATCTATTTGGCTCTGCTGGCCTGGGGCCGTCCGACCTCTTGAGGCCATTGGCTCAAAGGCTACAGCCACCAGCAGTGCCACCCTTTTCTCCTCCTCCTCGTCCTCCTTCCTCCTCTAGCTCATCCTTTTCCTCATTCCCTGATTCGATCATGGACGTCTTAGCTTCGACAGCTGCAAGCAAGAGTATAGCAGCTACAGCTAACAGTACTGATCTCGGCCTCTTCAAACCGCCGGCGAGTTTTCTCAACCAGAGCATGCCAAACCCGGTTCTCGACCTCCAATCTCTCTCCCAATCAGCGCAGAAATGCCCAATTGCCAGATCATCCATATTGCATCCAAAATCCCTCGGGTCATCAGATACGCCAGAGAGCGATCACACTTCCCATACGAAAGATGGTGGGCAAGTGAGTGCACAGCTGCGACCAGAGCTCCCGAACTTGGAACCCTTGGAGAGGGCATTATCCGGAAACAGCAACAACAATGACAACAATGACGATAATACTCCTCCAGACTGGCATGGAGACGGAGCCAGGTCGAGCGGAAATGGTGACAGAGGGCCGGAGAGGATCGGCTCGAGGGGAGAGGGTACAGTTGATCCATGGATCTGTGTCATTGGATTGATCAACTAGGAAACTTGAGAAACTCTCACAATCGAAAAGACGTAGCTAGAGAAATGTGGAAACAGTTGCTGAGTACATAGTGGAGAAAAACAATGATGGGAAGATCTCATCCCAGAGGGTGATCGTCATGTTTAACATTGGATACACACACTCCACAATGATGTGTGTGTTAGCTGATGCTGTCATCAGTAAATTGCATTATATATATTATGTTCACCACAACAAAGGGTGCGCTTTCCAGCGATATTTTCCGGCAACAGCTTCATCACAAAATTTAATTCATGGATTCCTCCGGCAGATAAGATTTTTCTTTTGCAGGGAATCTATTTGAATGTAAAAAAATTGGCTCCAAAATGGACTGATCCTTGACGAGTCCCGTAATCCAGAGGAATTCTTGCAGCAGCGTCACTATTTTCTGTTTATTACACCAACCGACAAATGTTTAATTGCCCCCTATTTTGCTGGGGGTGCCCAAAAAAAAAAGAGTTCTTATTTTTGAAAATTTATCAAAATTATGATTTACCGAAGATATTTTATTTTAAAAAAATCGCGTTGTTATTTAGCTGGCAATATTTTGACAGAAAATTTTCGAAAATTTTAAGACAAAATTTCTCATTATAGTAGTACCCTTTTTCATACAAATTAAGTATTATATTTTTCCCTCTTTTTTTAAAAATAAATTTTATTAATTATTAATAAATAAATAAATCCTAAAATGTATTAATCAAGCCTAACAAAAAAATTAACTATTAAATAAAAAAATACTAACATAATATATCCGTACTATAAAATAACTTCTCCAAATAGATCAAAGTAAGGGGCTTCTCGAAAGACTATGATCGATCCATATGCAAACGTCCACACACTGCATTAGTTAATTCCATAGTCTTTTTTTCCATAAGAGGAAAATGCATTTATTTATTATAGTGAGCAGCTAAAAAAAAATGTGGATTTGTTAGATTGGTTTTTGACTTTGTGCACTACAGCTAGGGTTTGTCCCTTCTAGGCCGTGTCGAGATTCATCAGTCGACAGAACCTCTTTCAGGTTCATCCCCTACCATTTCAGAGCTCCCTCTGTTTCTCTCCGGGTTCCTCAACTGGGGATCTCGTTAAAGATTCCAATTCCGGCGTTTCGGTGAAGTTGAGTTCATAGCAGAGGCGCACCGAAGAAAGTCGCCGGTGGATTCCGGAGCTCAGACCGGCATCATGCATAATCGGATCCCGGAGCATGGCATCTTTCGGAGTTAATTTCGAACATAACCGGGACCGTCGAACGTGGAATCCGAGCTGCAACCAGTTTTCAATCGCGGGGACCATTACGAAAAAGTGGATCTTGGACCATTATAGCTTTGCTGTCTGTCGGACTACACTTTTCCGAGCGTCAGATTTGAGCTTCCCAGCCCCATTTTGTGATCCGCCAATTAATGAGTACCCCACCCCACCCACATGGTGACGAAAGGGAGTTTAGTGGAAGTTCGACGTCTCCTCGAGGGGATTACGGATCGAGAGTCCAATGCATCCACGAACGAGTTCGACCGCTCGAACGACTTACGAAGATGGATGACCAGCTAGCTCATCACCCGGTTCAGTCAGGCCGGTGGTTCTGAAAACCAGGCTGGCACGAAACGGCTTGACCGTTTGCAAGATGCCGGTGATTGCCATAGAGTGAAGCCCGGCCCAGGCCCAATTAGGGCCTACTCATTCTTTGAGCTCAGCTGGGTCACGTCTAAGCTAGTTAGAAATCTGACCTTCTAGGATTATAATGATAGAATAAGCGAAATTATAGTTTCGTGCACATCTCAACAAATTTGTAAATTCTTTCCTACACTGTTTTTCATTTTCTGATAATAATTTCTTTTTAGGATATTATCTCGTGCAAGCATGCACGTCTTGCAGCTCCGGGATACAATTGAACGAAATTTGGAGCTATCATATCAGGTTACCATCTCATTGAAGCTATCATTTCTAGCTCTCACGTTACCTAAATTAAATGAGAATGAAAGGGACAAAATAGTATAAATAACCGCTATGTTATTCATTAAATGTGATATTATCCACATATATATATATAATTAATATAAAGACAATTGCCGTATTTTAATAAATGTGATACTGTTTATGACACTGTATAGCTTACTGCCAGTGTCATAGTTTTTAAAACCGGACCGGGCCGGAAACCGGTGTAGGCATGGGTTCATGGGTTTATGGGTCGGACCGGGGGTTCAATGGGTTGAACCGCATATTTAACAAATAATATTAATAATATAATATTACTAATAAATTTACATAATATCATAATTTGAATATAATTTATAACAAAAATCATTAATATAACCATTATATTAAACAAAATTTTAATATACAATGTAAATATAAGTTTAGTAAAATAAAATAGGTACATTACAATATGTTTTTTTTTTTTTTTAATTTTAAGTCGGCCGGTTTTTTTATGGGTTCAATTGGGTTCGCCGGTCGGACCGGGAACCGGCCGGTTCAATCGGATTTTTTCTCTTTTAATGTGCAATTGGATTTTTTGAATGAACCGGACCGGGGGAGTGGCCGATTCCCGGTCGAACCGGTCGAACCGGCCGGCCCGGTCCGGTTTTAAAAACTATGGCCAGTGTACTTATTTAATGTATTACAAAATTTTATTATTATGACGACAAAAAACGATATTGCTGGCAGAGAAATGGTTCGAATATGAACCGAGGCCCATGTTACGGATACAGAAATGAATCTATACGAGGAGAGCAAGAGACTCAGCAGCTAAGGAACACAAGCACAATGTCGTTATTCACCATACTTTATTTAACCGCTTAACATCACGGTCCATCCACTGACAAAGCACACAAGCCACCATAACTTAACCATCAAGCAACAAGAAAAGAGATCTCTCCAACTCAACGCCAACTTAACAGAGTAAAACGACTCATATTAGGTAAAGTTCGATTCCCGGCTTCTCAAGCATCACCATGTCCAATCAATGCCAGAAGCATCTTCTCATAGTCCCCAGATGTGTCCCCACCAATGGCTCGGTCCAGAGGGACGGTGTTCCTCTTCTGGTACTCTTCCTTGATCCGTTCCATGTCGAACTCTGCACGGGTGGTGACAACCCGGGTGAGAGCTCTTTCATCAGTCCCCAACTTCTTGATGCATAGACGGAGCAACTTCTCAAAGTACTTCTCTGGACGGGTCAGGCACTTGATCGTTGCCCTCAGTAGCTTGAGGAAATCGTCATTTGGATCAGCCTTCAGATCCTGCAATTTTATGTTTCAAAATTAAGACTAACAACGACCCCGTGTCTATGATTGAGGGCATCTGGAAAACACAATTCCTAGGACAAGGACGATTCTTAAGTATCAACAGATAACTTTCCAGACTGATTTGGGAATTTCCGTTCCTAGGGTAAGGAAGATGCTGATATATCAAAAGAGACCTTTCCGGTAAATAGACAAAACTAAACTAGGCACTGTTCAGAAACAGAAAGATGCGAGTTGATCGAGATTTTTCAACCGAGCAAAGATCAACTGTTGGATCCGCAACTTTTCACTAATGGCAGTTGATAAGGATATTTCACCCGACAGCACCTCAATTTCAAGATGTAAAAAGAGAACTTGCAGTTCCAACCCATAGATTGAGTTGAAGACAGTGACCTGAGGAGATAGCACGAGAGAAAATTGGAGAAAACTGAAGTAGCCCAGTCTAGTAACTCCAGTTTCAACATTGTAAAGGTATTGAACAGAGGGCACAACAAAAAGTTTCATTAGCTAAAAATTCTACAAGAATCCAATTGATTCATTTACAAGTTGAGAATACCGTGCTTATTTCCGGGCAGTGTACAATTAGATAGAGCAAATAGAAGTAAGTACCTTGTTGATAGCATTTCCAAAATGATCATTGTAGTGATTTAATGTTGCAGCCAGCTGAGCTTTGCTTCTGGTGGTGAGAATTCTTATGACCTCCTCATCACTATAGGCTTTCTCTGAGATTTTATCATGGAGAATTTTAGCCTCTGATTTGGCTAGCATTGTGTTTACCTCAGGTCCCTCATACCGGAATGAGCTCACAAGAGGAACCAAAAGCTGCAAGTTCATCAAGTAACAGAATATTATAAGAATACAAGGCAATGCTGAGTGATAAAAATAAAGAGGCGGATTTTGAAAACCAATAGTACATCAATGATAGAAAGAGGAAAATCTAAACAGACAAAATTGTATTACAATTTCCAATAGTTGCTCTTGTCACAGAGAAAGGCAAGCCAGGATGTTGGAAGTGGTACCTTGCGGAAATCCCCAGAAGTGTGATATGCAACATCTTCTTCAAGTGATTTTTTGTACTGGGAATGATAGACCTGCCTGGTGGCGAACAGCTCAAGTGATGACCTTGTACAGGCAATTTCCATGAGAACCCAGTTGCTTGAGGTGAACCTCTTTGTAGCTTCATTGGCCAAATAAGCATCACGCTCAGCAGGTTCCAGTGTCCACAGCAGCACTGATCTCTGTTAAGCGTTCAACAGAATTAATATACATATAAAACAATGTAGTAGTTTCTTTTTGAATGAATTATAAGCACAATAGCATAAGATGACCTCAAAGTCACTAGAGAGCTCCTTGTCAAGAGATTTTAGCAGATCTTCCCCATAAGTTTCAGCATAAACTTGTCGAATTAACTTGCGCTGGGAAGCATTTCTGTGGGCCAATATGGATATAATCAGATGCTCGTTCGTACCCCAACCTGCAAGCACAGTTGCAAAAAGGACTTTCATCAAAGCAGAGCAGGAATGGCATGAAAGTGAAAGAAGATATTAGATCATCTTCATATTCTTGAAGAAAACTCTGATGAATGGGGTAATTAATTTCCATTTATCAAATTTCATATGTAAAGGTGTTTCAAAGATCATATTTCCCAATTATCCGGCAATTGATACCAACATATAAGCATCAAAAGATTGAAGGCAATAGCAACACGAGGATATGCATCAAAAGTCAATCTTGGACAGTAAAGTGATAGTCATCAGGGAAAACATTTTCTGTCTGACAAAAGATGATACTCAAACTAGCGGTACCACAATAGATTTTGCTCCATAAAATTTGACCATAAGATGTTAATCCTACTCAGTAACGCACTAGATATTTTATTAATGATAATTCAGGCTGGAAAATGAACGGATCGACTGGAAAATCATCAATCCCCTTAAGAGGCCTCAGATGTATCCATAACGACAACTGATCCACCCGGAACGACGACGCACCAATGCTGAAGAATGCAGAAGAGAGAGAGAGAGAGAGAGTGAAACGAAGATCGCATGAAATATACACTCAAAAACAGATTACATCGATCATATCACATGACCGAAACAAAGAGCCGTCGATTCTACAATGACGAAAGCACTGATCCAAACCGGACAACCAACTGTACAAGATGAAAAGTGGCGATCAACAAAATCTCCGAACAATGTCGTAAGATCCGATCCGGATCAGTCAGGTTGACGAGCTTGAGCAGAGAACAAAAACCGATCGATGAACGGTACCGACCAGTGCTCAACGAACGATCAAAATCCAAACAATCAATGAGGAAACCAGACAGTAAGAAAAAAGAGCAGAGGCTGATCGCGACCTGCGAAAGCCTTCTGGAGCTGCTCGGCGTCCTCGGCCGGAGAGGGAACCGACTGCGGCACCTTCAGAGTCGCCATTATCAAGATCTCTCTCTCTCTCTCTCTCGCCCACTCCTTCGGTGTGAAAAGGTCTGGTAAAGAGTCGACAGATGGGAGGCTCGGTGCCCTTTATATAGCCAAAGATGACGGGATGTAGAGTGCATCATTCCACTCTCTAGAGTAATAATTTTTTTTTTTTTGTGAATTGATAAGCTCTGAACCGAAGCGATAGGTATCCGATGGATTCTTATGTCCAAGACGGTGCCGATGCCGAGGGAGAATCGAGCGATGGATGATGTTTTACTGTCTAGACAGAAGGAACGCGAGACGCGGTGAGGGTGGATCTCGTTGCCGAGGCCACGTAGCAAACCACCCTCGTCGTCATCATAGATTTTTTGTCAAACAATTATATATATATATATATATATACCATCGCTGTCGTTTTTAGCTTATTTCTGCGTCGTTTAGTAGTTTGTGGACACGTCCCGTCCGTCGGTTCCCGCCACTACCGCCGTACGGACCAGTAGTATTTAACAAGTCGGAAATGGCACGGACCCTTCATCAAGTTAGTAAACATTACGAGCTTTTTTTTTTTTCCTTGCAATGTGTTATATATTGAGTTAGCATAAATGAGTGAAATAAACTGTATATGGAGATATATGGATATTTTATGGCTTAACTATCGAGCCGATTTAGGAACAGCATTGAGAGAGGAGAGAGAGGAAACTCGAAATTAAATTAGTAAGGGGACGTTGAACCGATTGAAAATGAGCGGAAAACAAATGCCTGTGGAAAAAGCAACCAACAGAGGATCGAGATTGACGGGGAAATGGAGAGATTCAATTAAGAAGTAAAATTTGGTTTAATATCCCTGTTAAAAAGAGAGTCGGCATGGTGGGTGATTGGGAAAGAAAATCAAAAGAAAGATGCAAACGGCGTCGTATTCCAGAATCCCTGCTTCCGTAGCTCAACGCCTTATCCACGGCGCACCGGAGTGTAGTCTATAGCTTCCTTGTTGATTGTACGGGAATAAAGTAGTAACAAACCACAATAAAGTCTTTCGGCTCAGCTTGCAGAAGACGGGATGAGACCAGCAGTGGTAATAAATAGAGGAGGTGGAGGAGGAGGGAGTTTGTGATGTAACTTATCCACAACATCATCTGCTACTAATATCCTGAGGAAGACGACGGAGGAGGAGTGGGTTTTGGTTTCCGAGTCACTTCATCTGCGACTGTGAGCTGGTGGCCGATCGGTTTTTAATTCCTAGATCGACGGTAAAGCAATGGGCAGACAGAGATCTTTGCGGAGTAAGGCAGCCCACCTCGTGTCTGATCTCACCACAGTCCTCCTCAACCCCATCTCTGATAAACCCACCTCCAAGCCCCAGACTCCACGTCCGGTGAGTCTCTCTCTATCTCTTCCACTGTTTCTTTCTCTATCAGCTAGTATATTTGTGGGATTCAGCTTTCTTGGAAGATTTCGTTGGTGGGTGGATCCCGCTGTTGATGACGAGGAAATTGTTGGCTCTTCTCTCCTTTCTGCTAATTTTAGTCAAACAGCACATTCTGGGTTTTATCTGTAGCTTGAAGTGGCTTGCGGTTTTTCCTGCTCTTTTGTAAATTTTTTGGATTGTCGCAAGGATAGAGTCAGTAGTTTTTTTTCCTTTATTTTTTTTGGATGTGGGTGGAATGAAATTGTGGATACTGCAGAACTGATAATTTCTACATTTTAAGGGCATGAAATGGGAGTTACGGATCAAATGATTGAATTTGCATTGTTAGATTGAATGATGAGGAATTCAGGGCAAAATGAGAATACTTAACGGAATATGGAAGCCTCCAGGGGATTTTGGTTAAGAATTAGATCATTGATCCTTAACTTGTTCTTAGGCCTCGTGGTTCATGATTTGAGATTTGGATTCGATAACTTTATTTGGCATTGGGCTGTATTTCTTTCCATTATTGTTGTCTGCTTTTTATATTATTTAGGATTTTATCAGTGTTTCTGCACTACCAATAAATGTATCATCCATATTTTGATAGCATGGACTGTTTCTGAAATCTTACTGTTTTGAGAATACCTTATATATCTTGTTGCATGAGTAGAATGCATGTCATTGTTGCTTAGAAGTTCTAGCTAAAGCATCTTCATAGAGATTATTTAATTGGTCTAATGGAAGATAAATTAAGGTTTCAGGCAATTTAAGAGATTTTGAAAGGTTTTGCGGATGCCTCTGTGTCTTTTGTAGGAGAATGTAACTGTATTTTTAAAGATGGAACACTTGAAACGATAGTGGAGGACCATTCTGAAAACTTTGTCAATGGACCTGATACTTCCTCTTTCACTGCATTCCTTTACTCCCTGCTCTCATCTTCTGAGCCTGGAGATGATTCAAATGCTGAGGATCAGACTGATACTGACAACCGGCAGACCCAGTGAGTCTCCCTGATGCTGCAATGAAAGGAGCTGTGCAAGAAAGAAGCTTGCCTTTCTCGAGGAAGGCAGTCACTGAGTAGGGCCCTTTACAAGAATTGTTGGGTCTCATGAACATGGAAGGAGCAATTCTGATGAAAAACACAACATGTACAATAGTGAAGATAAATTTTCTGGAGTTGAGATGAGGAATTTGCAGAGTTCACAGGAAGCCCTGAAAGCAGCGATCACTCTTCCAGGCATTTCTGACTTCCTTGCTACTTTTCTGAAAAATCGAGAAGTCTCTATGCTTCTTTCCAGCACTTGTTCAAGGAGGAATGTTGTTGTTGTGTACAGGTCTGAAATCTGCAAGAATAGTTATGTTTGTTTGTACATTTGATTTAATATAACTTTTGTTTTACTAAAGTTATTTCATAGTCATACTTTCTCAGCAACGTGGAGACATGGGATATCACTTTCAACTCTGTACAGAAAAAGCCTGCTTTGGCCTGGACTAAGCTTGCTGGTAAGAGTTTTTTTTTTTTTTTTTTGTAATCTGTTTTGTGCTGCTCATTTTATGTGGTCAACTGTTGATGGAAATCAAAAACTTTAGTCAGAGATTTATGAATTATAGGGTCAATTAGGAATAAAATTGCATTTTTCCTTTGCTTCTGAAATCAAGATTAATTGCTATAAAATATGTTGTACTGGAAATTTGGCATCTCTGAATTGCTTGGATCACCACATATTATATTTCTAAATTCCTAGCACACAAGTTACTTGTTTAAAGCATTGTGACTTGGCATCCCTATGTGTACAGACAGATCTTCATCACCAGTATATCAAGCAATTCATGAGGTGTTCAGACGGTGGTGGTGGATAGGTTAAAAGTTTGTCTTTAGAGAAGTACGCTGATTGTTCCCATAAATATACTCTCAGGTTGTTGGGGACCGAAAAGGTGCAGTATTTGGTGGCCTGGTCGAAGCACCCTTACGGCCAACCAACAAGAAAAAGTATCAGGTCATTCGCAATTTTCTATTTTCTATGAGAATTTCTTCATTATGAATTAACCAAGTAAGCAGCAAACAGTCTAGCTGACTATAGATTTGGTTCAGGGAACAAATAGTACTTTTGTTTTCACTACTACAGATGGCCATCCCACTATATTTCGTCCAACAGGTAATTTTTACTGTTCCCATCACTTCAAGTCCGCAAACATGTCTTCATTTAAATACCAATACATCGAGGTAGAATAAAAACAGTCAGTTCATCCACTAGGACAACCATGAGGGCCAATTGTTACTTCCATTTTTTGTTAACATGCTGCAAAAGTAAGTACTTAAATAAATTACATTTTTTTCAGAATAAATACTCCATCTTGAACTTGTTCATGTCTATGTAATGCTTTTTCTCTCATTGTTTGTGGCGCTTTTTTATTACTGTTGGTCAGATTCTGGCCTGAGGAAAACATGCCAATCATCATGTTGAACTGCAAATCTGATCATATTCTTTGGCCTATGAAAACTGACCATATTTAACCCATCTCAACTTTATCTCGAGTTCTATGTGACTTGTTTAGCCTTTGGCACTTATATCACCAATCCTTTCACCTAGTAAATTTATGGCATTCGTTGAACATTTCATGTTTCCTAACATAGCAAGTTTGCAGTTGATTATTGTTATGAGAAAATTCTGTGGTATAGAAGATGTCCTTGTACATTTGATTGTTGTTCTCATGACAATAATTTGCATTGGATATTGTATGTCAAACAGGTGCCAATCGCTATTACACTCTATGCTTTACTGACTTCCTGGCAATTGGTGGTGGTGGCCACTTTGCTATATATCTCGAAAGTGATCTGTGAGACTTCTTCTTTTAGCATTTTTTGTCCTTTTACCTTCACTCCTGTTCCCTTAAATTGCTTTCTGGCTAGATGCTTCCTTGGAGAAGAAAAAAGTATAAATTAGCTGATTATCTTACTATGCATATGTCTTTTCCTGTTTGTAGATTGAATGGCTCAAGTTCAAGCTCTGAAACATATGGGAATCCATGTCTCGCACATTCTCAGGACTTTGAAGTGAAGGAAGTGGAGGTCTGTGTGCATCTCATTTGTCTCCATTGCATCCACATACTTCATGCTAAACCTTTTTCCTCTTATCGTTTCTCTCAGATCTGATTTGTGACAAATTTCTTCTCCTGCAGTTGTGGGGGTTTGTATATGCTTCCAAGTACAATGAGGTGCTTGCTTCAACTCGAACAGAGGAACCCGGTATCTGTCGATGGTAGACTTAAAGAACTACTATGGATTGACAATAGAGGATGCTAGTTTTTCAAACCAAGATATTGGTGATTTTCTGCATATCCTGTTTTAACGGTTGGATGGCCGCACGAGCATGTACATATGTCCATGTATATAGAAAAGTCTTTATGCCTCTGTGGCTTCCACCAGTTTTGGTATTGAGAGAGATGAATTGATCTTCGCAGTGTAATCACCTGGTCTTGCTGATGAAAGAGTCTGTTGTTGTTCAGCTTAGAATATCTCATTTTCCGTCTAACCTCCAACCCTTTCATCAAACCGAATTGCTAATCAAACTTCATCTTGTCTCAGAAAGGAAATTAGTACAGCAATGAAAGTGTATTGAGCACTTCAACGTGGGGTCTTTGGAGCAAAAGCCGGGAAATGTTGGAAACAGAACATAAGCCCATAGGACTTGGCAGTGATGCACTTCCCCTTTTGCATGATTCTTCTCCTCGATCAACCCTTATTGCTTGTCCCGTGCCGGGCGGTTATCAACTCGATGAGAATATGAGAGCTTGTATATACATAGGGAAAGAAGATATGGTGGCACCAATTCATCCCTTAAATTTCCGGATTGGGAGACTTCCCCATAGTTTATTGAGTGTGGCCCATCATGCTTTTCCATTTATATATCTCAATTGAAAAAGGAAAATAGGAAGAACAATGTCATACTGAAGAACTTATTCCAGTGTCCAGAACAGACAAGAACTGACACCGTACTAAGTGTGTTCTCTTCCATTGGTAGCTGCAACTATTCCATGAGACCCAGTGGAAGTTTCTGCGCCTGCGTGCTAACGCGTAATGATGGTCAAGTAGGCTTGGAGATGCCAAAAAGCTGTTTGAAATCCACATGGATGCATGTTTGAAGTGGGGTGGACTGGACTGGGTATATTGGCTTCAAAAGGGTACACCCCATCCTTAATTTTACATTGGAACTGGAAATGCCCCCATATGCCATGGCAGATTATCTCACGCAATCCTTCCACCTTCGCTACACCATGAAGTCACTCTAAATGGAAGCTGGCAGATAGAACCTCGAGGTTCGGTTTCCCTAGTTGATATGAGTTTCAGGCTAATGGTTGGGGCATAGTTTTTAAAATCGGACTGGACCGAGAATCAGTGTAGACATTGGTTTATAAGTCGGATCGGGGATTTAATAGGTCGAACTGTATATTTAATAAATAATATTAATAATATAATATTACTAATAAATGTATATAATATTATAATTTGAATATAATTTATAATAAAAATTATTAATATAAAATATAAATATAAGTGTAGTAAAATAAAATAATTATATTATAATATTTTTATTTTAAGTCAATTAGTTTTTTTATTAGTTCAATTGGATTTATCAGTCTGATCAGAAACCGGCCGGTTCAACTAAAATTAATCTTATTTAAAGTGTAATTGGATTTTTTTAGGAATTAGACCAAGTGAGTGATCAGTTCCCAGTCGAACTAGTTGGCCCAATCCGGTTTTTAAAACTATGATAGTAGGTGAAGGGCCAATGTGCATTAGTCACTCAATTATGATATTTGAATAATAAGAGAGTCCATTTTTTACTTAAATTAATTATGAACAGTGTTTTGTAAATTCATTTAATAATTTACACCCTATTAATAATTGCCAATATTTAGAATTAGTTAATTTAATCAGTAATAATTATGATAATTATTCGAATAATTAAAATCATTTTACTACAATCCATTTCCATTCATCATCATCGGAGGATTTTCCATTATGTACGGAGGAATCGAAGAGCGGATGGAAGAATGGGAAGTGGGACCCACCTGACTGGGTCAAATAAAAGCGATGCTTCAAAGGTTTGACTTTTCTGGCCAACGTCGTCGTGGGTGGCAGTTTCTTCCTTCCCTCTATAAAAGGAAACCAAACTCAAAACTTCCTCGAAATTCTCTCTCTCTCTCTCTCTCTCTCTGGTCTTTGTCTGGGGGCGTAAACGTTTTTCTTGCGAGAATTCGGTGGAGATTCAGATCTCGGAGGGGGCGAAGGCGATCTCACAGAGAGGAGACAGAGGGAGGGAGGAATACGGACCGATTCATCTTGTCGTAAGAGCTTTAACGAGAGCAGAGCTATTACCTGAGAAATGGCGACCGTGTCCCCTCTCGCCAAGTACAAGCTCGTCTTCCTCGGCGATCAGTCCGTCGGCAAAACCAGCATCATCACCCGCTTCATGTACGACAAATTCGATACCACCTATCAGGTTCCGGTTCTTTCCCAGTTCCATTTTTCTGATCCTCTTAATTGACTTCCATTTGATCGTGGTTCGGGCGTAGACGGTTGTGGATCATCGTTGTTGTCTACCTATATCAGTGACAACCGTATGATGGAGATATAGATTCTCCTAGGTTTGACATGATATTGGCCGGAGATAGGAATGGATCCGTTGCTGCTTTTAAATTTCACGCGGTTGTCTTTAATTTGTTTTGAGGAGTTTCCGTGAAGGCTGTGATTTGGATCGGATCATTGGGAATTAGAATTGTTGGTTTTTTCTTCCTGATAACCACATCACGATCATTGAAGGTTGTCATATGGTAACCTATTGTCATCATATAGCTATATTCAATACAACCGTATGATATTTAAGCACGTATCGCATACTTATAGTTGGTCAACGTTCTTCATTATGAAAGCACTTGTATGGAACAAGTATAATAGCTCTACGCTGTAAGATACCCTGTTTAAGTTTTTCGCATACCTTTCCATGCTAGCAGTTTATGATAATACAGGGAACTTTTGTGATTGGTTTTTCTCCGCTGCATAGTTTTCACGGTATTAGATTGCTATATTTTGTCCAAAGTCGAATCACCATTTGGGCATGGCAGCTAGGCAGCAGCATCAAGTACATTCATCTTTGCCAACTAATGGATTTCTGTACACTTGGGCAGATCTAATGAGATCCCAATTCCTCCTTGAGATATCTGGCGTTCGTATGATTAATCTCTTGAACATGTGAACCGCAGGCTACCATTGGAATTGATTTTCTATCGAAAACAATGTACCTTGAAGACCGGACAGTTCGCTTGCAGCTCTGGTATTTTTGCCTCCTCATCCCCACTGTTCACTGCATCAAGAAGCAATTCTTTCTAATTTGTTTTTTTTCCCATTCTCTAATAAATCTCAGTGCTTTATATTTTTTATCCTGCTCTGCTCTATTTTGCAGGGATACTGCTGGACAGGAGAGATTCAGGAGTCTCATCCCAAGCTATATAAGAGATTCTTCTGTTGCTGTCATTGTTTATGATGTAGCCAGTGAGTACTGATTTGACTTGTTAGTAAGTTTTATCTTCATGGTTGCTTTGTCGTTGGTTCATTCTCTTAGCAAATAGCATTGCTATGGAGGAATTAGCAAGGTTCTAGATTATAGAGCCAAACATTGTTTTTGGTTACAAACGAGCACCATACGCCTAAAAAGTAGGATGGAAGGAAGAATAAAGGATCATGAGAACACCAATGAGAATCAGATAAAGACTTTTGCTCCAGGTTGTCATGGTTGAAGGCAATGCCACTTCCGTAAACCCCATCCCTCTAAAACCGAAAATTCTAAAGGAAATCTTTGGTTGCTGATGGAGGTGGCATGCTTTTGCTTTATGTGTTTGTGCTTAATACCATGAAAGGCAGCTTTCTAGCAAGTTTGATGCCCTACACTATGATTTAACTGTATTTCCTAAATTCTCAAAGCACTGTCCTTTATTGTCATCTTACAGATAGGCAATCTTTCCTAAATACTTCGAAGTGGATTGAGGAGGTCCGAACTGAACGAGGAAGTGATGTGATCATTGTCCTTGTTGGAAACAAAACCGATCTTGTTGATAAGAGGTAAAGAAATAACAGACGTTCTGTAAAGTTGAACTTCCAAGTTATGAAATTGTAGTGTTGTTCAGCGGTGCCATTTCTGGATGTATAATGTTCTTCTATGGTCTTTTAATTTTTGCCACTTTGCTGTGATTTTGAAGACTAGTGGTCTCTTCAGCGACTGCCACCATTCTGAGATAATAAATTTCTACATACCTTAGGCACTCTATGATATTGCAGGCAAGTCTCGATAGAGGAAGGGGATGCCAAGTCCCGGGAATTTGGGGTTATGTTCATCGAAACTAGTGCAAAAGCCGGGTTCAACATTAAGGTAATGAAAGAAAATCCATCAGATAATCTAGGACTTGTTCTTCTGAAATGTAGCTCTGGCGTCCAAGGTCAAGCATAATGTTCATGGAGGCAATAGCATATTCCATCATATATATTTCATTAGTTCCATATCCTGGTGCAACCATCTTCTTCCTCGTGCAGCAATCCAATCACAAGAATGATGCGTTTAATTTACTTTGCTAATTCATATGTAACATGATTCGATTCATAAAATTGCAGCCTCTATTTCGCAAGATCGCAGCTGCTTTGCCTGGGATGGAGACACTTTCCTCAACGAAACAGGAAGACATGGTTGATGTGAACCTGAAGCCGACCAACAACTCGTCCAACTCGGAGCAGCAAGGAGGGGGTTGTCCATGTTAAAGATTTGCGCAGGAAGAAGGAGAGAGTAAACTTCGAGCTATCAACTTATCCGGAAAAGGAAAAAAACAAAAAAAAAAGAGGTACATTAGATGTTTTTGAAGATGCATAGGTGCTTGCTTATTATCTACATCTACAGATTAGGTCCTTCGTGTCTTTTGAAAAATATTACCTTTTGTTGGATCCAGTCTCTGTATTTACTAATTTGATTCATAAATCATACAAAACTCATAAAAGGGAACACTTTGTCGGTGGCTTATTGAAATGCAATCTTCTGTTTATGCAAACTATGCCACCTTTCAGTAACTCACTTCAACTCTCATCCTACATGCCTTACTATCATATATGCAAGAAGTCGAACTGTGTTCACGGGTCTCCTGGTCTCGTTGAAGGCGCAGAGTGTTCAATAGGTGCCCAACTCGGGACTATCTCGTACGGCAAAAAGCCGAACGGTGCGGGGAAATGTGAACGTGGCACCTGAGTTCAGAATTGATCACAGGTAACATACACGAGCACCCGAGCTCCCAAGCTAGACCTCGAACAAGACAATGATATGATGATGAATGGGCTCGGGAGCAATTGAGATGCAGATGGACGGCAGGAGGATGGCGATTTTGCCTCGAACTGATTGAAAGCGGCACGTTCATATCTCCTCCGCTCCACCTGTTATTTTGACACGTCGTGAGCCCTTTTCCTCACTGAGAGAATACTCATTTAATAAGACTTCCAAACTGAGTCCGATTTGAACGTTTATTATAGTGGTTAGAGCTTGCCAACCGATCTTTTTCTTCCAATAGGCTGTAATAGGACGAAAAACACGTCCAACGGTTGAACCTGAGAGTCCAATAAGCACACAGGGGTTGTCATTTATATAATCGACTCGAGCCCGCTGAATCCGGGAGCAGTATACGCGTCGGAGAGCTCGAGGTTTTTGAGTCTCGTAGGATTCCCCAGAGATCTTGGGGGATTGCATCGTCGTAAATCACTTCTGTGCATGAAACGAGTGTCTTGGGTGGATAATTTTATCTATGAATGGAAGGGAAACTGGAAAGAGGGTAAAATAGTAAAGCATACCTTATGGACTAGGGTTCGTGAAACGTGCGAGATCTGTCCCAGCACCGTAGCAGACT
Organism: Sonneratia alba; assembly: GCA_900174645.1. NCBI lineage: Eukaryota > Viridiplantae > Streptophyta > Magnoliopsida > Myrtales > Lythraceae > Sonneratia > Sonneratia alba. The sequence goes on along the minus strand of FWPY01000028.1, from coordinate 5,392,515 downwards.
CTCAAACTTAGCTTGGGCAAAAGAAGAAAGGGACTGCGTGCAATTACATCATCGTTATCACGCCGACCGGGATGCACGAAAGGTTGATAATTCACCCTCCCGGTAAGATTTATTACTCATCATCCTTTTGAGAGGATTAACTACAGCTGCACGCAAGAGAATAATAATACATCATTTTACATTATGGAACATTGGTTACAGGCAGAATCACTTATAAGTGCAACATTCAATTAGATCGGTAATGAGGACAAAAATTTACATCTAGCCATGGCCATGGCCATGAAACATCAGCAGATGCTGCCCTAGTTATGAGCTGAATAAAAGCTGGGGAACGGAGGAAACACAGCATACTGGCATCACCGGTCTGCCTTCTTTCCTCGTGATGTCACGGGGCAGAAGTTGAGTCTTCGTCCAGGTCTTCAATATTGATCATATCATTGAAATACCCTGCCGCCTCGTAACTCTCTGATTCCATTTCATGCCTAGTCTGCAAGTTTTAGGGCATAAGGCAGAATATATATATATCTATATATCAATTCTGCTGTTCAGTTTCTGGCTCTCTACATACATATATTATGACATTTTCTTTTGCAATGGTGGGCTATTGCGGGAATCTAGATTTTACTTAAAATGCAAAACTAACCTTAGACAAAAGCAAATTATCCTTAATTTAGATCAGGCAGCTATCCTTTTATTCTACGAAGAGAAGCTAGAGCACTTGGTCATATATAAGGAATGTTTCAATCGTTAAGAAGTCTGACTACCTGGGCCTCTTGGATCTCATTCCCAACATTCAGTAACCTGCGGTACTGATCCCTGGCCTCTGGGTACTGGACCATAGACTTCACCCTAGCAAGTGCTTTCTGCAGTCTTTCCTCTGTCTGCTTTCGGCCTTCTTTCAGGAAATCAAAGTCATCCCCATTCGATGATGATGCATCCACCATGCTCAAGGACTCGGCAATTGCCTCTGATTTGAATCCACGAAGACCGTTTCCCCTTCGTCTCCAACGCAGGATAACTTTTTCCACTATTCCAACGGACCATGTTATTTTCTTGTAATTTTTCCTGACCTGGTGACCTCTCACATGGGCCTTTAAAAATGGCATCCACCAAATCAGAAGTTTCGGAGAATAAAAAGCAGAAACAGATAGTAGAACTGGAAGATTATGTGTGTACAAAGAGGTCATTAGAAGTTATCCAATTTTCTTCAGTGTGTCTGGGAAGAAAATCAGACATGTTAATCAATCCATCTGACAGAACAACTCAGGATATAAGAGGCATCACTGATCCTTTCATGCTCATTCCAAGTTTGACGTACCATTTGTATAAAGATTTCAGGATCAGATTAGACAAGCCAGTCAGACCTAGATAAAATGACACTGTTCTCAGATATAACAGGAAAATGAACATAGTAAACAGCTAGTTCTAGCTTCTTCTATTAATTTTGAAATACCAGTAGAGCACACTGAACCCTACCTGGCCCATCAATTACCATTCAAAAGCAAATTCAGTGTCAAATTAAGAGCCCATAGCTCGGTCAGTTCATTGTCCAGGTCTGGAACAATGAGCAGAAAGATGAAATAATAGAGCAGCAGACCTGAATTTTCACAATTTGCCGGCGGATAATCAAGAATTCCTTCCTACCCTTCCACCCACGGAATTTATTCTGGATACGAATCGCAGCAGCATGAGCAGAATCATCACTTTGTCCCAGCTTGCTCCCCTTAACTGCGACCATTGAAAGAGCTCTCTCATCAGAGATCTCTAACCTATCATCACCATATTCTTTTAGCTGCTTTCTTTGGAAAGACTGGACCCTGAAGACTTGATGAATTCGAGCAGCTGCCTGAGTAGCATTACAGACGGCAGCTAAAGAGTCCTTAAGTGAAAGCCCAAAAAGCAAGTCCCCAGCACCACATGGAGTAGGGCTTCGTTCTGAAATAGCCTGTACTGCTCTCTCTTCTGAACTAAGGGAAACTTCTCCTTCCTTGGGATCCAAGTTAAGCGATGAGAGGTGGGCACTGAGAAAAGATTCTGCAAGATAACCTGCAATCCCTTTGTGCCCATTAAAGGAAGCCAAGTCTGCTGGTGTCCTGCCTCTTCGATACTGGGGAGTTGGGTCAGTTAGAGCTCCAGGTGCTGCACCAAGTGATATAAGGGAAGCCACTGTCCGCTCTCTGATATTTACGAGAGACAGACCATAGTATGATTATGAAGATTGATCATACAAACAGCATACATATCTAAGTATGTTATTCGTAAATCAAAAGAAGACTCATCAATCTCGCCTTCAGAATTCTTTTTAAGAAGAAAAACAGATGCTATAAGTTGTTTAACCCATAGGAAAACTAAAAATAAAAAATGATGACACTGTAACCAACTTATTCCAAAAACTGCGCATTCCCCAAAAATAAGTTAACTCCCTCCCCGCTCTTTCTTATTTTATTTTGTCCATGTTGATCATTCGGACACATGCTTACACTGCCTGCTCTGTTATCAAAAATAAAAGCACACCAACATTCAGATGCAATTAATCATCCCTTTGCATGATGCTAGTAACTTTTAGAAGGGACCAACCTGTATCTACTTTCCATGTAAAACTGCATATTAGAAAGATGCTATGCAAGTATTAAGTGGAGGAAGTTGCTTTAAATGAAACAATGAAAAATGGATAACGGTTACCTGCCATGGGAAGCTGCCCAATGAAGGGCAGTCCAACCTCTCAAATCTCGAAAATTAATGCTCACTCCAGCCAGAGTTGTTGGTTTCAGGGCCCAATCATAGCCCAGAGCGGCTGCAAAGTGTAGCACGCCTTGGCCTTCCTCATCCAATACACTTGCACCCTTTCCACCTTCTGCAACCTTATCTAGAAGCCATGCATACAAGTTCTCTTTCAACAGCTTTTGCAGTAACTCTTCCTTCATTTCCACTAAGGACAATTCCTCCAAAGGAATCTTCAACATTTGATCCCACCCACTGCTTTCTTCCTTAAGCAATGGGCGGATTTTAGCACTTAACTGGGACTTCTCATCTAGGTTTCCAAGGTGAGAATTTGGGCAAGAAATAGAGCTCAAAGATACTAACTTTGCAAATCGCATCTTTAGAATCTCAGTCATGCTCCCATTATCAATATTCTCACTATCCTTATGGTTAACTCGGAATTCAAACTCTCGAACCTCACTGCAAGCCAATCTGTTGGAACATGTGACATAAAAAGGAACCCTCCCAGCCTTTTGACTAGGTGCATGGCAACGCAGAATACCATCTGCTATAACTTCTGCAGGGACTTCCACTTCCCCAAACATGCATGACCACTTGCACGCTGCTACTTCTTGACTTCTCAAGAATCTTCCAGTAATCAGGACCTGTATGTGACATAGAATGACATAAGCATGATTATAGTATATGTATTTGCTTATTTTGAATGGTAAAATATATTATTCATGTAGTTTCAGGGTTACTAAAATATCTCCCGAAAGAAAAGGATAAAAGTTATTGAAATGACTCAGAGTAAAAGGAAAGAAGAAACACTTAATAAATCTCAATTTATCATTAACTGTCACATTGCAAATCGTGAAACATGATTAAGTTAAAAATATAGAACATTACAAAATAAATTGAGTAGGAATTGCCCTAAAATATTTCTTTGTCAATACCATCCTTATATGTAAACTGATCAATTATTCAAACAAGAAGAACTACAAGTATATAGTAGTCTGCAAAACTGATATATTAATACCTTAATTTCTGAATTGGCATAGCCCCAGTTGGGAGAGAAATCCGTGATGCTAAATAACTGGTCCTGGGAAAGAGAAGGGCCTAAAGCAAAGGTATTTTCAAGCTCCTCAGGAGAAATGCCTGAATCAATCACAGATTCACCTTCAACACTATCCCAGTAGGCCTCTCTGCTAGATTGCATATGTATCTCACTTACATCTGCAAGTTCTTTACTCATCCACCTATTGAAACTATCCATCTTTTTCAATCCATCTTCTGCTTGGAGGACATCAGAAAAAGGCTCTTTTAAAGAAGACATGCTGATCTTTCCTTCTGCAATGACATTAGTACTTATTTCTGGCGTCATAAAATATCCACTTTCCACATTCGAAGTTACTGCACTTTGTGTGCTCATTAAATGGTTTACTTCTTCGTCATGAAGACTAGAAGGTTGATGACACACTGAATTTGAGTGCAGCTTGTAATCTTCTGGCCACTAAACATAAGGACAAATACCAAACTCATAAATAAAATGGAATGCTTGACCAAGTGCCAAAAATAAGTAACACTGTCATAGTTATGTCGTTACAAACCCGGGTTTGCTCTTGGACACTTGAGAGAATTCCATGCTCCTGCTTCTTATCCAAGCTATATGCAAGGAGGAGTCCCAGTTTATCATCACCTTGTTTTGAAGTGGTCTCTGGGGTTTGAAGTTCAGCAGAGGGAAATAATGGTGAAGCAGGTAATGGTTCACTGCCAGGAGTAAAGTTTCCTGACAACTCATCCCAAGAGAGAAAATCAAGATGTTTCCGAGGCTCAAATGTTGAGCCAGGATCGTTACGCTCAGCTTGAGTGAGAGAGAGAAAATTCATCCCAGGAATGACAGAAAGGTTTCCCTGATAATTGTCTGCAATGGTTGATAGTATTACCATGAGGATGATATGTGATTTTTTTTTTAATGGCACTAGCATCTGCTAACATACTATCTGGTAATTTTTAAAATTTATATTATCTGGTAAAGAAAAGAACCCAATGAAGAGCAGAAGAAAGCATCATTTACTTGAGCATGAAACAGGATAATAAGGATCAGAAAGTCCAGAATCAATGTCTTCAATCCCAGATTTTTGTTGAAATGCAGCAATAGAGTGAAAGCTGGAGCTTGCTTGGTTATCATAAGCTGCAGGATGCCAAGAAGAGGTTAGCATAAAAAATGAAAGAAAATTCTGAAACTAGATCAAGAGGATTGATCATTCATGACAAAATGCTGACTGTATTTAAATATTCAGTGAAGAAATAGCTTTTCATGAGCAATCGCAGAGGACAGAACCAGACATGACAGTGGCAAGAGTCACTCAGCACCAGATGTACATATTGCATAAACAGTAAAGAGAATCATCATACCTGGGAACATATTTTTACAGATGAGGAAGAAATGATTATGTGCAACAGAGATGAGTTCAAGCTCAGAAAAGTCACCTGATTCAGTATCCTCAAACTCTTGACAACTGATCGAGTTTGTAGTATCAGTCGTCTGTGGCCGAAATTGGCACTTTTCTTCAGGTAAATTATAAGACAAAGAGGAATCATTGTCATAATTGGTTACAGATTCAGTTTCTTGGGAGCTGGGAATCACTCCTTCAATTTCTCGAATGCGGTGAATACTTGTCCTGTTGCCCTGCCAAGTGGGTTGAAGAGAATAACTCAGTCAGATTTACCTATAACATATTAATGCCGGCTCATCTGGACATGGGTTTTTCAAATGCATAAAAAACAACCATAAAATTCTTCCAAAAGGTGTCTGATTATGACCCAACCAAATGGACCGCTGAGAGTTATATCATGTTTTAGACACCCAGAAGCCACAGGCACCACTAGAAAAGCTAGTAGCTGCATATGCTGGGCAAATTATTCTATAGCAGCAATGAGATATTTTTCTTGAACATGCAGAAGCATGATGAATATTGGTAAAAACTAAGCAAGGAGGTAAGCATAACCTTCACTTCAAGGTAGTGGACAAAGACAATGTGTGAAAGCTCCCTGCAGATAGGCATATACAAGCTAAGAAAGAAGAATAACAGGATATATGATTTCTGACAACACTTTGTTTTGTATTAACAATTAAGAACAATATAAGCATTTCAGAAATACTAAAGAAGCAGTGCAACATCTTGATACTCACTCTTCAAGCGACCAATAACTGCGCCTTTGAAAGTTTTCATTATCTTCTCCATGAGCATAGTAACAGTGCAGGACATCAACACTTCCAGCCTGAAAATATAATGCAAACATTTGATCTGCAAAATAATTTTTATCACTTAATAGTACATATTTATATCAACAAGAGTAAGGATTGCCAGTTGATTCTTCCCAAAAAAAGAGACATTAAGGGTCAAATACAGTGTTTGCCTTCTATGCCCAGATGCTGCCATAGAAAAGCTTATCCAAACTAAGATGGTGATGTTTATATACAGTGAAGCATGCAACGCATTTTAAAAAAAATCATATATAGCTACCACAGACAGATTTTTACTTACCTTAAGCCTCTCGTGAGCTTCCTTTACTGTCTTTCCATCCTTCTTCTTTCTCCACATATGACCATCTTTTCTGAAGTATCTCAGTACCTTTCTATCAAAGAGAAATAAAGAACCACCTGGATTCACAAGTGACCATCACTTATTCATGCATTTAACTCTTCGTAAAGACTTCATAAATGAAAGCCCTAGCCAGAGGCCATACATTCCTCAAAAAAAAGGTATTAATTAAACTGTTCAGTATACATTTGTGAAGTCTCTATCCAAGACATTAGAAACATCCAGTACCTAAACAATCATTTACAGACATCAAGAAATACCAAACTTCTCCACATAAAATTTTTTTTTTTTTGATAACTTTGAATCTGTTTTTGTATCATATCAGACTTCAATGTTATATCCACTTAGAGGACAAAGACAATGAGGAACATAACACTCATTTTTTATAAAAGGCCTGAACATTCAGTTAAGTCATCGATGTCCACCAACATACCCACCCAGTAAAATCTTAAAAGAACTTGCAGATAAGCAAATAAAGAAGGAAGTCTAGGCAAGACATTGATATACTTGGTGGTGTTCTTGCAGGCTCTGGAGCGATACGAAACTGCTTATAATTTTGAAGAATCTCACAAATTTCAGCAGGTCTTAACCATCGATGCTGCGCCTCCAAGAGTATCTGCCTAATATCTGATTTCAGACATACCAACCTAATATTAGTTCTTTCTAATAGTATTGACTCCATTCAGCAAATATACATGTGCGTGCGTGTGTGTGTGTGTGTATTGGTTTCAACGAAAATAATTTCACACGATGCCAACTAAATTGTTAGTCTTGGACACAAAAGAGTGAAGCGGTATAAACCATCCTGATTTATCAACAGCCGTGCACTCAAAATTTCATTTTTCTTCATCTGATTTCAAGTTAATCCAGCCAAGCTAGATCACACTGTTAGCTCACTTCAAAAGAAGTAATTTTTTTCCATTTTCCCCAGTCAAAGAACAGAGAATACTAGTTTCCTCACCTTCCCTTTTAGGTGAGAGACGCGCATATTGAATCTCTGAGATATTAGTGCGATTACTCGGGGAGCTACTTCTTTTATTCATAAAGTTTATCTCAAATGCCCACACAGGTTAGAGAAACTAATTCCGGATGTAAGAAAGACTCTCAACTGAATAATTCAAGGGAAAATAATTGAACTTTGAATTGCCACTAACAGCTTAGTATTGACAAAAGAAACCACTTCAAACAAACCAATTGCTTCCGAAACCACATTTCACTTTTGAATGGTACAGTAAGGAATCTAAGAATGGACGCCGAGATTCTTCATCCGTTCAAACAACAGCTGGATAATCTTGGCACTAAAAACTATCCCACAGATTGAGTGACCTAATCAGCAGGACATAACGATTCGGAAGGAAAATCTAAAATTAAGCCAACTCAGGTGAAGTTGAGCTCCAGTGGAACCGAGTTCCTACCTAGCTGATTATTGAGACCGTAGCGCCGTGCGTCCGCCATTAGTAGACTGTTATTTTCGCCACCGCCTCAACCTCGAAAACACCAAAAACCATCAAACGGGAGCACTTCTCTCCTCGGATCAGAAACAAGGGGTCCCGGCAGCAGACTGCCCGGGAAATGAAGAAGGAAGTGGGCTCGCTGGGAGAAACTGGGGTCGTAGCAAGAGCCAAGAGGATACTCTCTAGAACTCAGAGAGAGAGAGAGAGAGAGAGAGCTAGCTGGCTGTAGAGATGCTCCTTGACACTCTTCAAAAGAGGATGACAATTTAGTGGAAGACTCTGGTCTAAGTCAACGTGAACGACGGGATCTTTCTTCTTTTATCGACAAGTAAAATAAGGATTTTTCTATTTCTAAATTTTTTATGAATATTTATTATTTTTTTAAAGAATTTTTAGGATTATAATTTTTCAAGATTTAACATTTTTAGAGTTGTATGATTCTTAATTTTTAGGGTTGATTTATTAGTTTAGAGGTTTTAAATTTTTTAAAAAAATTAGAAAACTAAGAATTTAGTATTTTTTCTTATTTCTTAAAAATATATATATATATTATTAAAGAGAAGTACGCATGCTTAATAGTTTTTGTTACCTCAACATCTAATAGTAGCAGGCACACGCCCGGTCGAGCTGTAGATACAGAGAATGATGAAGAAGAGTTTGCAGCATTCAGCTTCTCAAACCATATAATATATATATATATCTTATATCATATTAAAAAGCTCTAACTTTTTCGTGGAATAACCAAACAGTAAAGCTTGATACGTATCATCTTTGGAGAAATTGAAAGATAGTGAAATGTTCCCTTCTTGATCGACTTCAGCTCTCTGCTGCTGTCCTAATGAAAACAGAAGCTCTCAAAGTCTCATTCAGCAAAAGAAGGGAGGGGGTGGGTGGAGGAAAGGAAACTTTTCATCATCCCTGTGCGACAAAATATGGGCTCTGTGGATGCTCTTTCTGCTGAGAAGACCCACCCGCTGCACTGCAGCCACTGGAAGCTGAAAAAGGGTTAGAAGCGATCGAGCAGGCGCGAGTCCTCGGCCAAAGGGTGGGAAGAGGAACTCCTTGAGGATGTCATCGTGGGTTAGCAAACGGATGAGCAGAGTTCTATGATGAACTGAGAGGATATCGATCCTGAAGAAGGGGAACATACGCGCCTAATCGTTACGGATGCTAATCTAGGAGGGTGAGAGCAAGTCTGAGCGGTTTATACATATTCCCAGAGACGCCTGAAATGAAGAACATGCACTTTCTTATAGACTCCGGGTACAGTGAGAAGAAGGTGCCCCGGAACAAAATATAGGAAACTAAGAATGGTATCATTCAAGCAAGCTGCAATTTTTTCTTTGCATAAATGAGGTTCCAAAATATCTCGACCAATAAAAAGGAACAACCAAACTATACATGAACTAAGGAATGCCTAGAATCATTCATCTTCCGCCTGACAACTCAATCGCCTCCTGATTGTACAATGAAGCTTCTCCCCAGTTGAACCTTCTTTGCAGTAGCTCATACTCCTGTCTACGAGCAACTTCAATGTGTTGCCACTCCTCCCACCGCTCAGCCAGTCCCTCCCCCTCCAGCATCCTCAGAACCTCAGACATAGCAGGTCGGTCCTCAGGCAATGCTTGGGTGCAGAGAAGAGCCACTCTGATCATCATCTCTACTTCTTGCATGCTGTAGTTCTTGTTGAGGTTCCGGTCCACTATTGCATCAAGCTTCTTCTCGCTTTCTAGCTTCTTGACCTTCAGAAACCAATGTATACTTTGATAAAACTCATAAACAAGACTTGAAAATCCGTCTCAGGATGACCCAGAAAATCTGGGTCTTCATGTTTCGGGTTTTTCCTTATTGAGAAACGGAGAAAAAGGAAAAAGCTATGCTTGATTTGCACTTATAACAGCTCTTAATACGTGTTTTTCTAAGTGAAGTTAGAAAAATCTTTAAATTTTTGCCAAGAGATGAATTCAAAAAAAAAATTGAAGACAAAGCAGAGCCTAAGAAGGGGTTTTCTTTGTGATTTTTAGACTTAGCCTAGTCAGAGACAAAAAAAATTATATGTAATAAGAAGCAGGTATTCGGAGATAGGGTAGGTAGAGCATTACAGAAAATCCAGAAACATAGCAACTGAAGAGCTTACACGGTCCAGCAATAAGACATCACCTTCGTCTTCCATGAGTGAAAAGCTAATAGCACGTTGACCTGTAACAAGCTCCAGAAGCATTATTCCGTAACCAAAAGCATCTGTCTTCTCTGAGGACTTCCCGGTTGACAAGTATTCAGGGGCAATATGTCCCATTGTCCCCCGGACTTGGGTGGTTACATTGGTCTTCTTTACATCGACCAATTTTGCAAGGCCAAAGTCTCCAACAACAGCCTCAAAGTTTTCATTAAGGAGGATATTTGCAGCCTTCACGTCTCGATGAATGATTTTAGGGTTGCAGTGCTCATGCAGGTATTCAAGGCCGCGTGCTGCTCCCAGGGCCACCCCTTTTCTTGTTGGCCAATCTAAAACAGGCTCCCCAGGCTTGATTTCTGCAGCAACCATGATAGATCAATGATCAAGCAAGTCATCAGAAAAGTTGAATCTCCTAATTGAGCTTGTAGAGCCACATATATTTCCAGTATATGACTTGGCAAACAGCAATACCTACATGAATAAATCAAATGACCATTGGGCAAAGAGAATGGGACCAACTGTAACTCATTGACCAAGATAATAACAACCTGCTCTTATAAACGAACAAAAGAAAATGCAGAAAACTGGCCTATGTGCATCAAGTGGTGCATAATTCGTCAGAGTAAAGAATCAAAATATGATGCAAATATCTGTAAAAAAAAAAATCATGATATTATTTTCCATTTATGTTGACAAGCAATTTCTTGAAAAAGTTGAGTAGGCGAACCACCACAAACAAGCCCATGGAACCATGCTGTCTGTGCCTCATCATGGTTTGGCCATATAGCATAACTCTCCTCAAGGAATACTGGCAGTTCATTTAAGATTCTGGCTTATAGAGTATAGTTACCTCGGAGACAATAGGCCACACTTAGATTCTGCATGAAGGGATATACAAGGAGCCGTTCAGTGGGAGTCATGCAAAACCCAATCAGCCTCAAGAGATTTTTATGGACTGCAACACTTATCATCTCAACCTCCCGCTCAAAAGCCACATTGCCAGCAGGACTTTCAAAATTGGTCAACCGCTTCACTGCTATTTTAGTGCCATCAGTAAGCACTCCCTTGTAAACCTTCCCAAAACCTCCCTGACCTAGAACACTTTTCTCACTAAAGTCATCTGTAGCTATCTGCAGTTCCCTCCATGCAAATCTCTTCAACTGACCAAATTCGATTCTCTGGTCCATGTCACCTGATCAAGAGGCAAGACATTTCTGATAATAGCGTAAAGGCAAATTTTCTTCACACCCTGAACTTCTGCATCTAGATGATTTTCAGCCGAAAGTTGCACCATGATTTTGGTTCCACATTGCACCAATACTCTTAACCATCCATACTGATCACACAAGCAACACGAATAGAACCAGTTCCACAATCTCATACTAGTTTTCAGTCAAACTTTTGAAGTCTGAACATGCATCATGTAACCTCTAGGGTACAGAGAGCTCCCAGACTTAGAAAGCACATATGCAAATTGGCAACGTGCAAGGTGATAGCAATCTAAAACAATTTTACATTAAGCAGGAAATATATAATTGAGCTACAAGAACAATTTATGACTACTAGTATTAGAAACATTCATCTGCAACATGATACAAACCTGCTACATCTACAAACACTTCCTGTCTATAGCCCTTGCATCTTCTCTTATATAAGAAAATAAGCATACCACAGACGAGAATAATGGATCCACCAACAATGCCAATTATAGTTCCGAGCTTTGGATTTCGAGAGGAACCTATAAAAAGAATAAACATAACCAAATTTCAGATATTAAAGAAAGGTACTAGAATTTGTTCACATATGAGGGCAGTGGTCAACTTACTGGAAATCCCACTACCAGATGCACAAGGGTCAGGTGAATTTAGACCACAATGGAAGTTGTTTCCAGTAAAACTGTAACAGAGAAAATACCACTTTCAATGAGACAGGGAAACAGGGAAAGAGTCTTTAAACGAAGGCAATAAAGCCAAATAAAAGAATTGGCCACATGACAACCACCATTATCATACTTGTATTGGGAAACTTCAAATAAGCTCGTGGGAATTTGCCCTCCAAGCTTGTTTTCGGCGAGCTGCCTGAATAGTTTCATGTAGTCAGGATTTTCACAGGCAATCTGAAGGCACATTATGATAATATGTCTATAATGATATGAGATTTTGAACAAACCACGCATGAAATTCTTACAGATTGATCAAGTTGGGAAGGGTGGAAAGCGAATTAGGAATGCTTCCACTTAGATTATTCTGACTCAGAGACCTGGCACATTGATCACCACATCCTATACTTCATAATGGAATTTGGAACTAATATTTAGAGCAAAGAATAACAGAAAAGCAACTACTTACAAAATGTTAAGTTTCTTAAGTTTCCCAAGAGAAGCCGGTATTTCACCAGTCAAATGATTATTTTCAAGGTTTAAGATAGTCAAATTTGATAAATTCCCGAATTCTTCAGGTATCTCCCCAGCTATGCCGTTCCCTTGCAAACTACTGCCTTATCATACACCCAACAAAAATATAACGCATGAGAAGTAATTCAACAGAACTTTAAGTGACCTATCAACAATTAAAAAGTGACCTATGGAACTTGGGCTGTGGCACAATTAAAAAAGGGGCACCAACAAGAGAAAAACTATCAAAAAAATATGGCTACAAAGACATATGGACACAATAAGTGATACTGATATGTGCATCAAGTCAGCTGAAGCCATAAACACAAAAGATTTGGATTTTAGAAAATAGATGCCATGTAGATAATAAAAAATTGAAGATAATGGAAGAGACACACCGTCGAGATCTTATGTCTATTTGTTTATATGAAATTGAAAGTTTTCAAGCTATTTTATTTCACCTTTTTATCATAGAAAAGTGAGACTAAGGATGTAAAATGTCTCATAAATGCAAATTAACACCTTTCCTTCATTTTTAATTCCTGTTTCTCAGGGACAGAAAAATCCTCAGACCAATCAGTACCTGATTGCTTTTATTCTGCATACTTACAGTGAAACGAGTGCACTGAGGAGACTAACTTTTGGGGATAATGACCCAGAGAAGTCCATTGATGACAGTGTTCTGCAATTCAAGAACTTTTAATCCCACAATGGTGTATATCACATTCTGTCATGCATGCAAGCATTAATAGATGGTTGCACCAAGAAAAGCTTACACTGAGGTAACTTTTTTGCTATCATCACATTTGACATTAGACCAATTGCAAGGGTCAACTTGACTAGGGTTCCAATTTATGAGCTGACTACTTGTTGCTTTCAAGGAAGCCTTCAATGATAAGAGGGCATCTCCTGACAACAATAAACAAGGAATATGGAAAGGCTGGATGTGAATCAACACAGAGAAAATATTCAGTATGAGTCTTTCTTATGATCATTAGAGAAAATTTGTCATTTATATGCTGCCAAGGCAATAAATGTATTGCCAAAGTACATAACAAAGAGGTGACTGAAAGCAAAGTTAGCTGTACTAGAGTTTGGGTATTCTGATAAGGTAGAATGGCTTCTGTTTTCACATGTTATGTACTTTGGCAATGCATTTATCACCCATAGAAGAAAGAAATTCGAAACCCCTGTTATGTAAGGCATGCTAATACAAACCAAGACCATCAAAATGAGATAGTTGAACAAAGTGCTCTTGCAAGGCATCAGATTTCTTTGATATTCTTATCTTTCCTCTTGGTTTCACATAAATAACAGAGCAACAGTCTTTTTAACACCACTCGTGTTTTTGATAATTGTCTCTGGAAATTCTTTGATAAGAATATCATTTTTCTCCAGGTCTACAACATGTCTCTATACAAAGCATTGAGCAGTGGAGATCAGCTTGTTTTGGACCTCCATGGGATTCATGAGCAAGAATTTCAGGGTGTTGACATAGATGGATGCTGCAAGTATGAAATTAGCCTGCCAAGTGATGATTTTTTTTATCTTTACAGAAATAGCCATCTACCCATCCTAAACCAGTTCAAGACCTACTACTGGTGCTGGTATTCAGTAATAAGTGATATAATATGCTTATCTCAATAAATATTACAATACACTATTTCAGTTATCAGAAAAAAAAAAAACATAAACCATTTCCCTATAAAAGGTCTCAGTAATTACTTATCAAACAGAAATATTGTCTAAATAATTTCAGAAGGATCAGACAAGACCCTTGTACCTTGAAAATCAGACAACACAAACGATTGCAAGCATGCCAAAGCCAAAACTGAGAAGAACAGTTCCATCTTTATAAGCAACAGCTACAGTGTCCCGTGCAATAAAATATAGCAAAGCATGATATTCCTGCAGAAACAGCCCACAATAATCATTAAATATCAATAGAAACAAAGTCCATCAAATTAAAAGGCAAATTTATGTTTAAATCTTTGGATCGCTGGGTTTTTTCATTCACAGAATAATAGCTTCACCAAAAATATAGATGCACACCTTAGATTTGTCAACAAGTTTAAAATTTATCCTTAAGACAGTGCATGAAATGTAGCTCATAGAAATCATCATACATCAAGCAGCAGGAAATTAGAACAGTTTCAAATGCTTATAAAATTTCTTCTTTTTTTTTTTCATCATTAGAGGAATAAAGGCAGAACATTTCTCCACCCTAATGCAAAAGGATGCAACTGTTGTTCGGGAATTTGAACCCATTCATATAAAACTCAAAATAAGGCTCATCAGTATAGGGGAAAAACAGAGAAGTTGAATATTTAGACCCTGAAACCCGTTTCATTTTCTTCATTCAGCTTCTCTTCTATGCTTCTATCTTTAAATCATCACTGGAAAACACTGGCAGGATTCCCAGATCATGACATATTATTGCAGCGCCTACCAAGATTATTGGTCATAGAAATACGAAGAACAAGGGCTGCTATTTGTCAATTCCCTGTAAATCCCACATAATTCCGAAGCTAGCAGACAGAACAGAACATCAGAGAAGGAAAGAAGCCCCACCCCTGAACAGAATATGAGCAGAGAGTTAATGAACCAATAAACGAGGAGTACAATAAATTCTGGAAATGAAGAGTATCGCAGAGGGAGCACAAAAGCGTACTCAAGTTGTTGCCGAACGAAGCGGAAGGTGGAGTAGAGGGGGATCGTGTATTGGTCAAGGTAAATGACTAAATCAACAGATGGCAGCTGAGAGTAGTAAAATTTCCCGTGCCTTCTTTCCCTGGAAATTTCAGTGTCTTGAGGAGGTGGGGTAGGCTGGAAGAGAATTAGCGAAGTGTTGTCCCTTCTCTTTCCCTGACGAGATGTCAAGTGGACGCTAGCCAAGGGAAGAGAAGCCGTGTCTTTTGGAAAGATCCTAGCAAACGCAGGTCTTCAATTATCAGTGCTGCAGTTCTGCCCCACGGTGTGGACTCAAGTTCTTTGCGTTGATTTGGTGCTGGGTTGACTTCCTGTATCCCTCTTTCCGAATCTCATGCTCGTCAAGACATCATTGTCAACGTAAGGAAAAATGTGTCCAATAGGCAGTAAGACAACGGTTCTAAAATAATCACGACTCCGGCTAAAATAGCATAACATTAAGGATCGTTGTCCTTTTGGAGCCCTCCATTCCGTTTGGCTAGCAAAGGGAAACTTTTTTTCTGGATTCGTACCAAAGTTAAACATTTTAGAATCTTTTCTCAGTTGCTGACTTGAAACATCTCAGAATCCTTTCTCAGCTGGTGACTTGGTGGACTATTCCTAGTCCTAGACAGAACTTTCTGAGCTCATTGCAGAGCGCCTTGTATCTGTTTGCTTCAAGATACCCTTAGTTGCTTGTGTGCTTCATCTCTTGATGACATGTTAGAACCTGATCTACTTCTACAGTCCTTGATCGTATAGATTCTGGTGCAGATGAATCACTAGATCCCAACATATACAACATTTGGCTCCACAATTTAGCTCACTGTCTTGTCTCTCTCGTCTGGGTTCATGCTTAATGAATTATAATGGGGGGTCCTTTGAGAGATCAAGGATCAAATAAGAACAAAATATCATAGAACTTATGTCGAATGAATATACAAAGATTACTCTATCATTTTTATCCTCATATGAAACTAGAAACCAAAAATGAAATAAAAATCGGAATATGACGGGATACATTTCGAGCTCTCTTGCAATTGGATTCAAGATGAACTTTCTAACTTGCAGCGACAGCCTTCTGAAGCAAGAGCTCCAAATCTTCCAATCTGCATAGTTCAACTCAGTGCATATGAAGATGATCTACAAGCTGAAAAATTCACATGGTAGACTACAATCCTGAATTGGCTTTGTAGTGACCACACCTACCTTACACTACTCAGGTCTGGGTAAGTCGCAACAGCCTCCTTAAAATCCTGAGGGAACAAAAAGACTGAGTTTGATCATCCTCTATGTGGTCCTTCTTTTTAATTGTCTTCTAGGAGAGCAGTAGAGCATAAAGAGATTCACGCCTGCTCCAGTCTTCCTTTTTATTTTATCGGAAATTGAAGATGACTAGGACTTTCTTTACCTGATTAGCAGTTGAAGAAGTGTAGGAGATTATACAGGACATTCCAGCACCAGTTGCTGCCTGCAAAGATTGGTAAATCAAGAAAGTCGTAACCGAAGCTGTTAAAATATAATGATTGATGAAGAAGAGAGAACTTCCAGACATTCATAAATCTCCAAGTGAAAGCAAATGAGTTTATGTTCCAAGAAGCATCAGGAGATGATAATTACCTGCAGCCCAATGACACTGTCCTCCACAACTATGCATTCAGTTGCTGACACGCCCAGATTCTGCAGAATAATGGAAATATTGATTAGTTTAGGAACTTGCGGACAATGCATGTCTAAACTCTGAATCCAAAAGTGTTGCCATGAGCACTTGATTAATCAACCAAATTACCTTGGAAGCAGTCAAATAAATTGAAGGATCTGGCTTCTTTTCCTTCACATCATCACCTACAGATAAAGGAATCCAAGAGCTTCAATTTTTATCATACCAAGAACTTGGATTCAATTTTACAAAGCATATTCAGGTACCTGCAAGGAAACAATCCAAGCCTTGGAACCGTTCCTAAGAACAACAATTCAGACACGATTGCAAAGAAAATCATGAGTAGTTGGGACCTATAAATTGGAAACAAGTATGGGTGTATGACTTTCAGCAAGTAGAATACCATCCCGATAAGATTTTCAAGGCACAATATGACTGAACTCTTAGTCGCTGCCGAGCAGACAGCCAATAGCTTTCCCTGCAGAGGCAAGTTAAATAGGGCAACTCAAACACCACCAAAGAAACAATTGAGCATGAATTTATAATTGCAGAACAGAACTTTATCGAGAAATACATGAACTCGAGGCAAAGGACCATCAATGTTTTACAGGAAAATGTCAAAAAATTGGTTCAGTTTAAGGGTAGGTGATCTTACAGCAGCCTTGGCCTCATCCATTAGTCTCAAAACTCCAGGTCTCGGTTTCACCTGAAAAAGGATAAGAATGCCTGGGACTGTACTTCTTAATTAAACAAACACAACAAAATTGATGATGTTTTGAACAAATATAACTGGCCATAAGGGCAGTCTTACAGCTCCTGATTTGATTATTTCTTTGTACCTCTCGGTCTTCCAGTCCTGAAACTCAAGATTAGGCTTCAAGTCAGCATTTCTCCGACATTAAAACCTTTATCTTACAGAGAGAACTTCGTCACAGTTTGATCCTATCCAACTTCACTTATCTCAACAGATAGTCCATCAAATGTACATACAAAAGAAGCAAAACTGATAAAAGAAAGAGTATGTAAGACCTGAAGAGTGTCGATGAGCTTGCCTCTGTCCTCATCACTCTCCGGGGGTTTCTCAAATACCGATGATGTTGGCCAACCGTGTTCCTTAAAGTACCTAAAATAGACACAAAAGACCTAAAGTTACAATGACCAAGAACGAGGTATCTTGATCGGAGCTAGAAGATACTGCCTGTGCCACAGACAATAGAAGCATTTCCATAAATTCAAGGTGTAAATCCATGGAGAAAAACATAATCACAAGTGAAGAATTCAAACATAGCAGCAGAAGATCTTCCAAACCCTAGATCGAACATCTATCGCTCATTTTGTAAACAAATCGTTCTACATATGCCAATGAAGATCTGCTGTAACAGTTCTGAGTTTCCAAATACAGACGGTTTCATTACATGACAGTCGACCGAATTGCAGCCAGTAGTGACAAATTAGTTGAGTGAATTACATCCTAATGCATCGATTCAGTAAAATTTCCAGTATAACCTGCCGTAGCCATAGCTAAAAAAATATCAACAATACTGATATTACGGCAAAAAGATTCCTGATTGATTATGTTGTACCATCGCATCTTGGGCTTGCCGCCACCGATTTGATTCTGGAGCTCGTCATAGAACTCCAGACTCCAGTTGAGGGGGCCCACCTTGTCGGAGGGGCATCGGACATTGAAATGCGCAAAGGCATCATTATATGCCTGGCGATGGAGGTGCTCCGACTCGAGGATAACTCCATCACAGTCGAAGATCAGAGCCCGAAGGGCACAAGAGACTGAGAGGGAAGCCCGGGATTTGAGCCTGCAGGAGAGGCGGGAGCGGGTGATGGCGGGAGAGAGGCGCTCCAGAGAAATTGAAGAGTAAGAATAAGAGAAGGAAGAGAGGTGATTGTAGTATCTGTGAGTAGGGAGAGAAGAATGAGAAGAAGACGAAGAAGAGAAGGAGAAGGACTGAGGGAGAAGCATGGACGCCATTGGATTTGATTCTGCTGTTTCTTCTTCTTCTTCTTCTTCTTCTTTCTTTCTTTCTTTCTTTTCCCCCAGCAGAGACGGCGGAGAGGAAAGAAGGGAAGCTCTCCTGGTGCGGTTGTTTGAGTGGACGAGGCTTGCTGTTAGCCGAGGGAAGTGTCGGATTCCATCCGTGTGGTCTGCTCTGTCTTTGACCGTTGGTCAGTTCCCGCTTCAACTGATGTAACGACCACTCTTTTTTCACTTGTTATCATATTCGTAACATCTGTGCTCTCTTCCCTTCTGGGCTTGAAGTTGATCCTTGAAATGATTCTCAGCAAGAGTCTTCATGTGACAGCAAGTCAAATGCAGATCCAAAAGTCAACAGCTTCACAACTTAAATCTCCCAAGGGGGCAGAAAGTTACTGCTTTCGAACCGTATGCATGCAGGATCGTCTTTCGCTCGGTATCATTGCCGCAATTAAAATAGATAGAGCTTCAGCCCAGAGAGGGGAATGCAAGTCCATGGATAGAGGAACCCTGCTGCTGGAGTCGAGGGTCCATCGGGTGTCGAAGGCTCCTGCAATGGGCAAAGACCGCACCCCAATTCCCAAGAAATGACTTCTAAGACGATCTCGCAATTGTAATTTTGCTCATCTGTAAATGTGTCCTTTTTCCGACGTGTGCGGTCTGATCTATCTCAGTTCAACCGATCGATACTGATGGTAGAATGACTGACTGATAATTCCTGCTGAAATTGCCAGAATCATACATTCTTATATATTAACCCACCATTTCAGATGGGCCGGCCTAGGTCCAGCCTCTGCAATAAGCAATAGAGAGGTCGACATTAACCGTGGTCAGATTTTAGGCCCCATTGGACCGATTTTACTTGCACTAGTACCTTACTGAAACCTCTTCGCTTGAAGACGTGTTAGGCTCGAGTTCTACGAATGCAAGAACCCACGACCTCATAGTTTTATTCATCGGTGATCCGACCTTGTTGGAATTGAATTAGCCAAGGTCAGTAAGAGTAAGAGTGCTGTAAAAGAAGAGCTCTTCTGATTTTATTCTATAAATTTTCATCTTTTTTAAGGCAATAAATGGAGCGATAAGGATTTTTCATAAATGAGCAAACGCATACAGACACGACAACTACGTAAGTACTATAATTAACTGTCACCATATACAGCTCACTCATCTCTCCCCCAGCTACTTCTAAGACTTTGTGTAATGGCAGCTTTCACACAGACACATGCATGTAGACGTATAGAGAGAGAGAGAGAGAGAGAGAGACCGAACACTGTGTAATGAAAGTCTGCCTATCGATCAGAGAGGCAGGGCAGCAGATGACTGAAGGGTTCTGATGATTTCTCAGGGACGAATCAGGAAATCGAATAAAAGTTGAGCTGCATGGCAACAAATTTTCGAGCTCAGGGACATGTCCTTGTTACTTCTTTACCATATATGCCTATACCCACACACACATGTGTAAATCTTGCTAGCCTGCTATCACGATGGTTGAATTTCTCTGCCGATTTCTCCATGGCAGGCAGCAGCAGGTTCCACAGATCAAATGGAAAAATGAACGGGGCAGATCTCAGTTCCCATGAAAGTCCACTTTTGTTCTTCCACATTTGAGATCTCATGATTGGGGGGGTGGGATACTTGATTTTTCCACTTTACCGATATCTCTGTCAACTTCGCTCTAAATCGGTTCTTGGATCGATCTTAGGCTTCAATATGTTCTCCATCATTGGCTCTTTTTTTAAATCATTTTTTGAATTTACTGCCCATATTTTGTGTGTTTCTGATTTCTTTATGTTCGTCACTTTCACACACTAAACGAGAAAAATAACTTATCAGAATGCTATCGCTCTCTTTGCTCAGCTACTCCCTTCTAGGTCCTTCGTCCTTACCGGAGCCAGACAGAACGATGGGGAAGACTCCACTGTTCACTCTCGGTGAAGTGAAAACGCTGCTGCTGTGTATCGACTGCGCGGTTGATCGTCAAAATGCTTTCAACCAGGGTTCAATAACTGAACAGTGTAAATTTTAATCTTACAGTCCTGTCGCTGTATCATTCCGGAGGTGAAAGAACACATATGAACCATTAGATTACACTCCTCATTCTACGTAATCAATGGTAAAATGATTAATTAAACGGTGAATGATATAACAACTGCACTTGAAAAGTGGGTCGAAAGGGTACTCACTCGATCTTGGCTATTCATGAGGGGTGGATTCTCACAGAATTCGTGGATTGATTGTTCGAGTTGTTGCATTTCACCGTATTAAAATTTCAAATATTTGATAGATATATATATATATATATATATTGAAGAAAAAGAATCATAATTTCTCATTTTAATTAGTTTATTTTTATCTGAAAGTGCCATTGTAGACCAGCAATTTTGTTTGCTTCTTTAGTTATCAGAATTTTGTTTTGTTTCCATTTTTTCATGGCTAAAAAAAGTCTATGCTTCATTCATGGCGACCGGAGACTGAGAGAGCGTGGGGGGAGAGAGAGAGAAGAATCAGAGAAAAGTTTGATGAGCAGAGAGAGAAACCCATGAAGAAGTTCACTCGCCACCCTTCTTATCTCCTCTGCATTTCCATATCACTCTTTCTTCTTCTCTTTATCATCCCTCCGTTCTTCTTCCTCAACGCTCCCTCCTCCTCTCCTCCTTCTCCTCCTTCTTCTTCTGCAAACTTCAGACATCAGCAGCTTCCACAGCACCACCCTTCTTCCACTCGTCGGGTAAAGCATTCAACCCTCTCTCCCGTACAAGTGTTTGTATCACTACTGTGTGTTTTTGCAGGAGATTAACAGTCATTTATCCATTGCTTCATTTTTTTTTTATATATAAAGAATACATTGAAAAACATGTTGCTGTTACAGAAGAAATGGATGAACTCCTTGATCTTTGATTGCATCCCAATTCGCTTTTGGTCACAATGTACTGCCAAGATTATCACGCTCACACACTCCAATATAGATTGGTCGATAACGTTTAACACCTCTTCTCCTAGATCCCGGGTTCGGATCACATGAGTTTATTACAATTGATCCAATTGAATTCTGAATTCATACATCTCAAACTCAAAGTCTCAAAACTTTACTTAAAAGAGGAACCCCCTCCATATTGAAAATTGCATAGCTGCTTAAAGGCCTTAGTGTATGAACGAAAACAAACGAATGCAAGATCCAGTACATGTATTTTAATGAACATGTCTCAGTAAATTATGTCTATTTGCAAGACATTAGTTTACAAGCCATGCTATGGACATAATAGCACCCAACTATCACGAAAAGAAAAAAAAAAAAAAAAGAGGATCGAGAGGATACTACGTTTTAGGTTTGATTCTCTTCATAGCTGGATGATGGTCTCCTGCTGACTGCTGTTTTCCTTTTCTAGGTTATCCTGGCCATGGAGGAGAAGGCAAGGCTCGGGTCGACCCCACCGAGCTGCTACAACAAGTGCAACGGCTGCCACCCCTGCCTGGCGGTTCAGGTCCCGACGCTGCCTGTTGGCCTCCATGGAAAGCGGCCGACCCGACATCACACGTCAGCTGCTCCAACAGATTTCCTCGACCCTTCCCCTGAAGGCAGCGGGTACTCCAACTACAAGCCGCTAGGGTGGAAATGCCGTTGCCGGAACCATCTGTTCAACCCCTAGCGAGATGGAAAATCGAAGGGAGTCCGATTCCGTGAAAAAAAAAATCGAAGCCCTCTTTAAAACCCTTTCATATGTAAGAGTAGATATTCTGTTTTGATGGGAATTACGGCTCCTATGTTAGTGTTATTATCATTAACCCAGAAACCGTTTCATCATTGACTGTACAGCAAAATTTGTACCGATGATCTTATAGTCTTTCTCATGATCACTTGCAATGTGTCAAAATCATATTTCCCCCCCTGCCCTTTTTATCTTATTGCTTAGTTATTTATTGTTTTTTATAATAAATAGGTCCAGGGAATTAGAAAGACGAGATGGGTTTTCAAGACCGTTACTCCCTCATGCGTCTCTCTCATGATCACTAAGTAGCAATAGTATATTACACAGTATGAAATCCACGATTAATTCCTAAATATTGACTCACATACCGATTGTTATGCTTGCTCTCGGCTTAACTAGCAATAGTTAACTTATTTGACTAAAGTAGGCCATGTGTTTCAACTCAATCGTACTGAATGTCTCCGAAGAGACAAAATGCCTAAAATGCTGGGAAGCCATTCCAAAAGGATCCGTCCCGATAACCCCCACTATCAGAACAGGGAGCGGAGTACCCCAGTAAACAGACCATCTACCGTTCAGTAGGAGGAGAGTTCCCAGGAAATGTCCCTTCAATGATCCTAAAAGTCTTCCGTGGAGTTGATTCTACGGCATTGACGAATATGGATGGAGATGGAAACCAGTGACCCGATGAGCAAGTAAAAGCTTCAGAGCGGACTGATAGCGATGGCGGATTTGCGCATTATATCCCACAGACAACACTTCACGTTCGAGCAGAGACTTAATTGGATAATGTATGAGAGGACAGTGCAGGAGAGATGAATGATCCATCATTTTCAGTACCTGAGCTGTCACCGGGACAAGCTGGGGACTCAGTTGTCTTCGAGTCTGGTCCCTCTCTCTGCAACCCACTGTTTAATTCACCCTTCCAAAGGACTCTGAAAACTTTGCCAGCAAACGAAATTTCTCAGCTTACAAGGGACGAGAGCATTTCCCTCGCAGATCGTTTCAGTATGAAGCTGCTCGTTTTGACCGAATTATTGTACCGTTTTGACCAAGTCATTAAACAGTCTTTAGCGGTCGCCTCAGCCGGGGGATGGACTAAACCCGGGGTGACACGGTTGTAGGTGTTGATGATAAAATGTGTCGGGAATGTGATCACGTCACAATCTCTATGATTCCAGGGATGAGTAATCCTTCTAGACCAGATCATGAGGATTATCTGCATTGTATTGGAACAATGAGAATCAGGACGTGTCCCCAGAGATATGTAACCATCGACAGAACTTTCCATCTCTCAGATGAGGAGACTTGCCATCCCACAATTGATTGTGTAACAAAAGGTGTAGCAATTGTAGGATGGTCATGATATGTCCAGCAAATCAGCCAGGTGGGTAATTCCAGACGATTAATGAAATGCGATGTATCATGACATCCAGAATCGCATGGAAGGAATTTCCTTAAGAAATGGTGGAAAATGTACAAAAAGGCTAGTTCAGAGGAATTTTCTTACAAAGGAGGTCCCTGTCCTCGTCCACGATTTGACATTCTGGACCGATACAGCTCCTCATCTACAATTACAGGTGGTATGCTCCATGTACCCAGAGGGTGCCCGCCCGTCTTCCCACCTGATTGGAATTCCACATTTTATGAATATGTCATGAAAGGCAAGGGTCACCATATGGTGTACTATTGTCAAGAGAATTATCAAAGTTATTGCCTTCTGCCGTGGCTTCTTCGCACCTTCTCTGGTAGTGAGACGACAGCTGAGGTTCCAATGCTTTCAACAAACGGTCATACTTCTCTTCTGCCTCCCCTATGCATTTTGCGAGCATTTCTGGGGCTGCTGAGGCTCCATATAGTTGTACAAACATGCGCAAGATATTAAAACTGTTCTCCAATACATCATCCTGTTAAAGGATTGTCACAATATTTAAGAAATTGAGTGGCTACATATTTAAGTTATTGCAGTATAAACAATCTTCTGAATGAACTTACCTCATAGTCAAACCTAAATAAGACAACAATCATCCCGTTGGATCAGCCCAAGCACAACCAACAGAGATAGTGTCAGTATTGAAACAGGTAAAAATGACAAGTATTCATTTACACTGAGTCGGTACGAAGTCCTTACAAGAGATTCTCAAGCAAATGCATGCTAATTGTAGAGTTACTATAAGCATTAGACACCCAGAAGGCTGGGAAAGAAACCACTTACAGATCATCGGATACTTCTACCAAAAATTCAGACGTCGAAAGAAAATCCATATGCAAGTCATCCACCTTTGCAACAATTTCAACAAAAAACCTTGCCTAAGGATCTAAGAGACAATTCACGAACAAATCCAGAGATTTACAGAGCAAAGAGCAAAATTGGATAGCAAAGATAACAGAACACGAGTGCTAGGAAGTTGATAGCTAGTGTAATAAGCTTAAAAATCCCATAAGAAGAAAAGAAGTAGCAGTATGACAATGTTAATCTAAGAAACTACCAAAGGTATTTCTTTATGGTCTAGACAATCTAAAAAATACCTCTTCTCCTCTCAACTGATACAGCAGAAGATTCAACACCCGATAATCAAAAGATTTAAGATGAATAGCCTTCATCACATCTTCAGGTGAAACCTACAGAGCTCAACACTTCATTACGACGTAGCCAGCAGAAGTAGGAGCTAATTCTCCATAAATAGAGCATCCACACACAAAACAAACTTAGTACATAAAAGAGATTATCCAACATACCTCCTGTTTGTGCTTCAATGCAGAGCATAGCTTTCTTTCAAGTGCCCAGTATTCTTGTCCTGATTTAAGTTCCTCCCTAATCCTTCAGTGACAAAACTAGAGTATTTATGGTCACATTATTTGTGCTTCTTTCCATGAAAACAAAATGAGATTAAACAATCAGACCTCTCTGTCAGCAGTCCATTGTATTCAAGAAGCAGCACAAGTGGTCCAAATGGTTCTTTTTTGAACTTATAAATGAATCTATCAGTCCAACTGGGTGCTATTCTCTGCATAATTTATGAAAATTTCAGAATAAAGAAAGAAATTATATATCCTTTCCATGGAAAGGTTTCAAGTTATAACCTCTGATTGACAGGGTGAAGTGACCTCCCTATCAATAAATAGGTCCACAATTTTCTCGTTGAAACTATCCAGCTGCACCACTGAAAAAATCAATCACCATAGCTAGAAAATAAAGTGGAGACACCAAAATAACTCGAGTAACTACTAACAAAAAGGATAAATATGTAATGTTGCAAGCAAATTTTTGAATATGTGTTGGCAAACTCTTGACTCAACCCAATTATTATGGAAACATTGTCAATGACAGCAAATAAAAATTTCCATTTCTCTTGCTTCAAAGTATTACCTTATATATGTAACTTTCCACAAAGAAAAGCATAGGTAAATATTTGAACACAGATTGTGGGCTTTTCACATCCATCCCATGGAACATAAAGTAGGATCTGCACTGAGAAGAGAAAGCAAGGTCATGCAGTGAAGACGACCAAAGAAATATAAAGAAGATTGCCATCGGTTCATCCATCAGTCTTCTGTACAGGTTTATGTTTCGAAAAGGGGGAAATACTACTTACAAAATCCTCCAAGGTTGAATTTGCCCTCTGCATAGCGTCAAGCCCAATAAAAGCCTCATTTCCTGATTCAGATTGCGAGAATTCGTGCTCCACCTTATCATGGAAACTAATAATTGGAGCATTCCCTGCTAAATTCATTTGATTACCTGCCAGATAAAAACATGGATATCTGAGAATTCACAGATTATTACAACCTTGTGAAAGAAACCATCTAGAGCCAAGCTCTCATGATATAAAAGAGATAAAACAATCCAAGAAAACCTCAGGAGATAAAGTCAGCATCTAAAACTGCATGCCCTCAATCATACATTAATATCCAAATCCATGAATGAACCAAACTTGGAATAGATAGAATCTGAAATGTAATAGCTACTCTTCCCATAATCACATGGCATTTCTCCATAAAGGAGACAGAAAAGGCAAACTACATGTACAATAAACCAAACTGCTAATGTGTGATAATGACAGTGATGGGAAGTCAGAGTAGCTGACATACAGAAGGTGGAACCAGCCTTTTCTAGCTTTCCACAATCTTCCTGACCAAGTAAAACCACCGATGCTTCCTCCAGGAGTGCGTCCTTGATCTGCCAACAGATGCATAAGCAACCTTATCAGTTGCTCTGCAGGAAAGAACTAGAAGAAAATTCTGCAAACGTTTCTAACCTTTGACATATTTTCATTAATCAACCTACATTTTCTGTCCAGATCAAGTTGTCCACAAGGTTGTATCTGCACCAAACAGAATCATAAATGATGATCTGCAACTCAAGTTAAAAGCCCTTTAAACACAAGCGACAAAAAAAATTGTGAAATGCTTATCAGAAAACAAAAGGATAATATATATATATATATATATATATACAGGACTGTCGCAGCAGGGCAAAAACAGGTTGGAACAACATTGCTCATTGGAATCGAAATGAGAACAACTCCTCAAGAAAGCCTTAAGAAGAGCGAGAATGTGGGTTCCAGTTATTAATCAACTCCTTTAGCAATTCATACCCATACTTGTAGAGGGAATTTGCCACTAAAAACAAAGAATTCACAGCAAAAGGTTCTTTTTTTTTTTCCAGCTTCTCTTCTCAATAAACCGTATCTCTTCCACCCTATGCAACAGATAAAGTGGGCTCAGGTGCAGTCCCCAAAGAGTTACAGTCCCATTGCGAGAGAACTGAACAGAGCACAAACAATCAGCTTCTCCCCGAGGAAAAACAGCAAAGTGAAGAGGCTATTTCATTACATTACCAAGAAAAGGACAAGATTGGCGAGGAAACGGTCGGAGCCGGGATCCGACGTGGCCGCTAATATGCCGCTGGACCTCAGCAGTCCCAGAACCACCTCTACTTCTTCAAGTTTCTTCAGTTCCTCCATCAAAGTGGCTCAAGGACTTCCGCCTCTTCCCTTCTCCTCCTCCTCGGAAGAATTCGCAGAGTTCGGACCGAAATCGGCCACAGCCGGCGGGAAGAGAATCGATGGTCGTGCAGTAGTGTGGACGAGAGCAGCAGGAAGGGTAGTAGCAATAGCCAATCGGCACGTTTCGGATAGACTAGATTTCACTGAGTACGGTTCGAACAACAAATTAAAGACCGGTTAAAACCGGTTCCGGTTCGGACGCATCAGGTAATGGAATGGTTATTGTAGTCAGTTATACAAATGCGCAGCACCGAACTATTATTTTCGACCCGAAGAAAAAAGAAAAACCTTCATTATCTCTGCAGCAGCGGGATTCGAACTAGGGTTTTCTTCAGTCTCTGCATCTCCTGCTTTCTTCTTTCTGACAGTTCAATTTTCCCTCCAAAATTGCCCCTCGGCTGTAACTGTTGGAAAGAGAACCTTTCCGACAGCAACTCGAGTGCGGGTTCTGTGATCGGCTGCGAAGATGTGCTCCCGTTTCCAGGCGGTGGCGCTTGTTGCCTCGCCTTCGTACCCCAACTCCATCGCCTGGTCCGAGGAGAACCTGATAGCTGTAGCCAATGGTCACCTTGTCACTATATTGGTAACCCAAGAGTACATCAAATTTACAGCTTTGATTCTTCCTGGTTTAATACTTTCTCAGAGACGGTTTACTCAGTGTCATTGTTTGATTTAGTGTCAAAGCCAGATAAATTAGTCTTTTTAGTAGCTCTGTTTGGTCTAATTCTGTTCTCCAGTCGCTTTTTTTGGGTGTAAAATCGAAAAAGTTCAGCTTTTGATAGTTCATTTCTGTTAAATTACTGTTCAACTGATGCTTCGTTCAACTCAATTTCCAGTCAAAGCAAGTTGATTTTTTAAAATATATTTTGTGGATGACCTGCATAAATTTAATGGATCTGATCCTTTGTTTTTTTCACTTGAACTGAATTTTTGGCAGAGTCCCGAGTCGCCTTCAGGACCAAGAGGCTTGATCAAGATTCCTGCTAGTAAACCCTTTCCAATTGGGGTGATAAAAGCTGAAGGTATATTAGGATGTTTGACTATGACACGGTCCATCTGCAGGAAAAGATGATTTCCCTTTGGTTTAGAAAATCAAAATATGCTGTTTGGAGTGCAGAGAAATGGTGATATTCTAGTTTTTAACTTTCTGGTTCTAGTTGTCTTACTATTAGGTTTCTTGAAGTTAAATGATTAGGACTGAAGAAGCCAAAGGTTCTTTTGTCGGTTAAATATCAGTCGTTATGCTATAAGCTTATAGGATATTTTTCTACTCTTGCAGATCTGGTTTCTGGCTGCTTGCTGCCTACTTGTTTATCACGAGACCGTGAAAGTGTCCGATCAATCTCATGGTCTCCCCTGGGAATGTCAGCTAACTCTGGGTAATTTTCTTTTCAGCCTCCAGCTCAGCTGCTTTCACATCAATCCTATTTTGTTTCCATTGCTCCCCACTTGGTTTATCATTTTGATGGATCTTGCTTCACTCTGTGCTATAGGTGCCTCCTTGCTATTTGCACCGTAGACGGGCGTGTTAAATTATATCGTCCACCATTTTGTGATTATTCTGCTGAATGGATAGAGGTAAGAATTGGGGATATTTTCTAATTTGTAGTGGACTGTAGCTTTCTTTTCACCCTGATTTTAATGAAAGATATATGTGGAGGATAGAGAAAGGATGAAGTCAACCAGCACAATTTTCACCCAGAAGAAATCGGCTCAGTAAGTCAACTCAGTTGCTAGTGAAGCTTGCAAGAATGCTAAAATTTTGATCCACCGGTTCCTTGTGCTCACACCTTCATGTAATTGAATTAAGACGGTTGAGCACAATTTTCACCCAGAAGAAATCAGCTCAGTTGGTCAACTCTGTTGGAAAATAGCAGAATCTAGAGAACTCAGGTGCTAGTGAGGCTTGCAAGAATGCTAAAATTTTGATCCACTGGTTCCTTGTGCTCACACCTTCATGTAATTGAATTAAGACAGTTGAGCACAATTTTCACCCAGAAGAAATCAGCTCAGTTGGTCAACTCAGTTGGAAAATAGCAGAATCTAGTGAACTCAGTTGAAAGTGAAGCTTGCAAGAATGCTAAAAGTTTGATCTACCAGTTCCTTGTGCTCACACCTTCATGTAATTGAATTAAGACAGATGCATTATGAGCTGGTTTTCTCTTTCTGCCGGCCTTGTTAACCTTTTCCTTTTATGTCATTCGGGAGGGGAATGGAGGATTTTATTGGTTCCTAAGAAACAGGAAAAAGATCTATTTCAACTGACTAGTTCTTTGCTTGGTAAAAGAGAAGATCTATTTTGTACTGACTTATATAGTGCTTATACTTGGTTTGGATTTGAGACAGCATGAGAAAACTGTTTATAGATACAGTAATCTAAAACAATTGTCAAAAGATATAATTTCTATCTTACCATTAGTTATTGTACTCTGGGATTCTTTTTCAGGTCATTGATATTTCAGAGAATCTTTATCGCCATCTCACAAATGACAACTTTAAGAAGCCTGGGATTCATTCTTCAGAATTTTCTCATGTAAGTGTCTATTGCATGGTTTGTAAATTTTTGTCGTTTAGGTTTGCTAATGAATGCTACATTCTACATGCTCAATCACCTTTTTATGCTCTAAGTTTTTTTGACCCCTGAAAAAAGTTCACAGACGAGCATCAAAATGTGGACAATTTCCCAAATTTAGGTCCAAGAGGGGAGCAGAAACAGAAGAGACTGAATGTATCTGGCACAATGTAAGTGGGATGTCCTTCTATATTTATCTCCAGTTATGTGGCATGTATTTCTTAGTTATGTACCAACTCGTGTCATCTTTCTTCCTTTTTTCACTTTTGGTTTTCAGTTGTTATCATTTAGTTATTTATGCATAGTTCCTAAATTTCTTGCTTGTATTTCTTTACTTGTCCAGAGTTCACTGCAACACCAATGGCTCAGGTTCAGGTGCAGAACAATCATCATCCAGGCAAGGAAGCAGTGATGCTGAAAACCTGGGTCACAGATCGCCGGAGGTATTTCTTTCACGGTCACATCTTTTTCTTGTTTTGATGAAATCCATTTTTATGATCAATAAATTGTATGTTATTCTCTGTGGAAGCAAGGATTTTGCTCAGATTAGATTTGTTGAAAATCTTGTGCTGATTAATTTCTTCTCAGGTTCTGGCAATTGAATTTGGGGATGGAAAAGATAAGCTGAGTCAGGATCTATCCATTTCTCAGACAAAATCCCACAGAAAGGAAGATGGGAGTTCCAGACTCCCGGTGATAACTGCAGAACAGTATGCTTATCGTAGTGCATTGTTATCATCCCTCATTATTGCTTGGTCACCTCTGCTGAAGTCATCTTCTGAAAGTCATTCAGGATATGAACTCAGCTCTTCCAGTTTTTCTGTGCTTGCTGTTGGAGGGAAGTCAGGTGCAATCTCATTTTGGAGAATTAACATGCCTAAGTTCTACTCAGTTGAGGACGCCAATGTCCATCCCTCGGTGATGTTCATATGGTCACTTCAGGCACACAATTCATGGGTTACTGCAATAAGTTGGCTGTTGCTTACTGCTGATTCTTCTACTCCCAATGTTTGTCTGGCCAGTGGTGGTTCTGATGGCAGGTGATTTGCAAAAGGAAAATGAAAATCATTGTTCTAAATGAAATTTATAATATATACGTTCCATTTATTTCTTAGTTTTTACAGATGTACATATTAGAAAATCTAACTTTGGTAGAAAATCTTGTTCTTAACTTTCAATAACTTCGTTTTATAGTTTCCTTTTTCCTTTTGAAGTGTGAGGATCTGGCATGGGTCTACTGAGGATCTCTCAAAACCATCAGAAGTGACTCACCGTCCCTTCTTCCTTTTGAAGGAGGTATCTTGCATTTTGTTAGAGTCTCCTTTTTGGCACTTTATTATGGTAGAACAAGTTTATTCTTACCCAGTATATTTTACTTAAACAGATTATCATTGCTGATCCTGCCTCTGCTCCTGTATCTGTTCTCTCCCTTACCATGACTTCGGGATCTCAAGACAAAATGCTCATTGCAATTGGAAAAGGATCTGGATCTTTTGAAGTATGGTTGAACAACAAATCAAGTGGTGGATTCCAGAAGATCAGATCAGTAGATGCACACGATCATGTCGTAAGTTTCTTGTCATTGATCAATCATGAGATGCACGTTGATGATTGGTTGATGAAGTAAGTAACAATCACCATCAGATTACAGGTTTAGCTTGGGCGTACAATGGGAATTCTTTGTACAGTTGCAGTCAGGTATTGGGGTTTCATGCTGTTAAACATTCCAATTTCTGATGCTCTTCCATGTTTTAATTTTTTTCTAATAGGGGCTAATGTTTCAGGATAATTTTGTCCGAAGATGGAGAATAAATGAGAACTCTATATCTGAGTTATCTGTTTCTTCAAATACTCCAGGGCGAAGAGCTTTTGGTGATGTAGGTCTTTTGCCTTCAGTGTTGCTCTTTTTATTGTTGTGGATTTCCAAAATAAATTAGACTTACCTGATTTTTATGGTAAGCATGATGATTTACATGCAAAATCATTGACGCCAAGATAACCATCCTTTCTATGTCCAATGAGGAAGAAGCAGACCATTGATAAAAGAATCTGATAGAGAGCATAAGTTATTGTGTTTATCATTGTCATAGCAATAACCAAGATACCATTCTTAAGGGATTAATTTTCTACCAATAGCAGCCCAACAAAACAAGCTTAAAGGGGGTGGATATGAGTCCAAATTCAGTTATACCCAAGTAAGCTGAAAAAACAAAAGAGAAAACCAGCATTTTTTCACTTATTATGCCCTTATGTCTGAGTTCCTTGATATCTACAGCAAGCATTTAGTCATTTGAATTTTTACTGAACTTTAAGGCTGAGCCATAAACTAAGATTGAAAAGTTGGCTTTAGAGGGAGCAATGGGAAGAGAAAGAGCGACTCCCATAATTGAGTGTTAGCTAACATGAATTAACAATTTACTTTATATATTTTATTTCTATAATTATATTGATTTGCCATGGCACAAATGCAAAATGAAAGAGAAGAAATTTGTCTTTATATATGTCAGCAGTGTATGTAGATGTACATATGTTTTACAAATAACCACCAATGCTTACATTTTCCATTCCCATTTCAGCTTCCAAATGCGTTTTATTCCTGTTTTGGTCTAGCTGCATCCCCTGGAAATCTTGTGCTTGCAATGGTACGGCATTATTCTGCATACTCGAAGTCTTGCTGATGTTTTAGTTTCAGGCTTACGTGTTTGTTCTTCAGAAAGTTGCTGCTATCTTCTTCGATTTAAGTTGTGATGATTAAAGTTTGTAATCATTCACCAATTAGACTATCTTTTTTCATACAGGTCCGAAGTTTCGACAGTGATCTTCTAAATCCCATGTACCAATCAAGGTAAGTCTTTTGTGCTTTGAACTTTTCAGAAAACTAATATATGCAAGAATTGACTTCATTTTACACTATGATAAACTCTTGTCCTCAATAATGAAAATAGGTCTCTGAAGGCTGCAGTCGAATTCTTCTGGATCGGTGGGCAAGATCACAACATTTCATCAAATACATCCCTGGAATCTAAAACTGTGCCTGTTCCCTGTTTTCCCAAGGAGGAAATAGTATCATGGAAGGCCAACATGTTATGGTCTTTAAAACGATTTGAAAGTCCCTCAAGACCGCTTAATGTTTGGGATGTTATAGCTGCATTGCTGGTCTTCAAGCGCACAGCTCCAAAAGTTGTCGAACAATTTCTAGTCGAATGGCTCTCAACCGCATACTTGGGATTGTATGCAAACCTAGCCATCAAAAACATTTTGTCTCATATGTCGAGAAGCTTCTCAAAATTCACTTCTAGGCAGTTGCAGCTCCTTAATGTGATCTGTAGGCGTGTTGCATTGTCAGAAATGAAGCCTGACCAGATCAGACATGGGGTGCAGAAGCAAGGAATGTTACAAGGAAATGCAGATGAGGAAATCGAAACATGGGTTGTCTTGGTCTTGGGATCTGAAATGGAGCTTCGGCAACGTCTTGTGGATTATTGTCTTTCTACTTTTTCAAGTGTCGGATGTCGTCCTGAAGAAAACCTGCGTCAGAGTGGGCTGTGGTCTCCCACCAGTTTCGCACAAATGAAGAAGTGGGTTGCCTGTAAAGCTCTGGCAGATAATCAACTGAAGGATCTGTCAGCTGGAATTCGGACTTACAAGAGGAGGTACCAAGTTAAAATCCATAAAATATGGTCAGCATTTAATTGGGTAGATTTTCACAGACTCACTTCTGACCAGCTGGCAAACCGTCTTTCCGTTAAAAATACAGGCTCAAGAATGGCAGAGATGTGGATGAGAAATGCAGCTTTTGCTCGGCTTCAGTCCTGTTCGAGTCTCCCGAAGCTGCCTTCTGCAAGGGTCAGGATATCGCCAGTGCAGATACACAGACACACAAACTTGTAAGATGCGCTGTATCTATGCAGATTTGCCCTCTTACGACTCCTTTATGGTTCTGCATCTGCTGCCATAGGAGAGCTTTTCAGCTTGCCCCCGAGCCCTTCTTCACAATGGTCGGGCAACCAGCGAGCTCCGCCTCTACGGATAAGTCTCATCCCCGCCGAGTCCTAGCTAAGCCCTTATGCCCGTTCTGCGGGATCCTCATGCAGAGATTGCAACCCGATTTCTTGCTCTCCGCAGCACCGGTCTAGTCTTAGCAACTTATGTAGTATTTGTCTATGTTATCTGATATCATCTATATGATGATGTTGTAGCTTAGTAGCATTAAGTAGTGCAATAATTATCTTATCATAAACTAAGTAGAGAGTAGAGCAGTGAGGGGGGAAAAAAAGGGAATCTGGTCCATCAGGAAGCCAGGGATACCATTGCATTTTTAGATCAGGTAAAAATTAGATAAATTTTTGGTAAAATTTAAATGTGTATTTCCATTATATTGGAGCAAAATTAGTGAGCTAAATGTATATTCTATGCAATTGATATAAGGTTGGCATTCTAGGAGGGATATGTTTTTTTATATTTATAATTATAAATATATTTAATACTATATTCTATTAGTTATAGTCACATACCTATTATTCACTTTCATTACACATCTTTTTAATTATATTCTTAATATTAGCATTATTAATTAATCTTCCATTATGAAATTTAGCATAATATAATATATTTTATTTTTTTCATCTTTTTTGTAATAATACCTCAATTATATTTTTATATTATAAGCTGGAGTTAAAAAAAACACTTGAAAAATAAACGAAGGTGGACGGTTCCTTATTTTCTTAAATTATTTTTTCCTTTAAAAAGTTTTGTCCAAAAAACTGTGGGCCCGGTAATTTGTGCGGAAAAAACCGATTTCACCCCTACGAGTACTGTGAGGCAGACCGACCGAGACATCCCATGCTTTCAGCTTCCACTGACGTGTCGCCGCTATCAACGCTAAAGCTGCCCCCGCCTCAAAAGATTTAACTTTTGCCTAAATCAAAAATTTTATGACCGTTACTATTTGCTCCTTTGCCATCGTGGTGAGGAATTCCGATGCTCCAACCCAATCAGTTATCCCCAAGTCTTACACAGTCAAAGCAACAGCGTTGACCGTCTCTCTCCCCCGCAGTTAAAAGGGCAAGCGAATGCGCCGAGCCCCGCGTGCATAGTACCCAGGCCAGGAGCATGACCATCATGGGCTCGACAGCACATGGTACCGGCGTAGGCCGGGAGCAGTCCTCCCCATGTTTTCAGTCTTCTTAACTTGTCGTTTTCCTCAGGATCCAATCAAAACAACTTAACTAGCCTACTTTACTGGTATAATTTTAATTTATCTAGCGTAAATTTAAAAAAATTAATGATGGAGGATAATTTTATTTTAATATTATTAATAATGCTCTAAACGACGGACTAGACTTGCTGCGTACCCCGAGAAAATGACAACATCCTAGCTAATCTCCATTAACGACGCTCTTTCCTCAGCTGCTGCGCTCCTGATTGCCCTCTCTCTCTCTATCGCTCTTCCCGTTATCTCAGTTCGTGCAGAAGGCCCGAGACGTGGGGTGCTTGTCCATTTCTTTAGTCATTTGAAGTCTTCGCAGTAGAGCAGGATCCTCCCGGGGTTGCTTCTATGGCGAGCGGGGGAGGCTACGGGGACGGGAGTCAGAAGATCGACTACGTCTTCAAGGTGGTGCTGATCGGCGATTCTGCGGTCGGGAAGTCTCAGATACTCTCCCGGTTCGCGCGGAACGAGTTCAGTCTGGACTCCAAGGCGACCATCGGCGTCGAGTTCCAGACACGGACCCTAGTCATCGACCACAAGAGCGTTAAGGCTCAGATCTGGGACACAGCTGGTCAGGAGCGGTGAGTTCTGAACCTCTGCTCCTCGATCCGCCACCATTTATCCTCGTTAAATTAAATTTGGTCGTCCTTTCGGTGCTCTGTGCTTGTAGGAGCCACAGATAAGATCTGCTGCAAACACATGTAGATTTTATTGTTCAGTACTTGCAGTATTAGAATCAAGATGTTAAGTTTAGCCATGGGTAGGCATGACTTTTGGAAATGATTTTGCGTTTGATTCAAGTTGGTTGAGATTAAGAATCTGATTTAGCTCGATCTGATGAACTCGATGGATTGGCTTGTTTATACAATATTAATATGTAAGCTAATGAAGTACACCATTGAAGACCTGAGAGTGTGGTGTGATTTTATATTAGTTTATCTCTGACCCGGATACAAAATGATCTTATTGACTGTAAGTTTATAGATGTGACTTTTATGATAGGCTTTGAAGGAGCAATTTTGCTATCTCATTAGTGGATCTTCAGTTGGGGTAGATCTGCATTGTAGATTTCACGGTTATTTGTAAATGGAAAGATAAAGTGTGTCTCTTGTGTTATGAGGAAAATGGCTTTATCTTGCTCATCACCGCCCATCAGTTGATGATTCCCATTTCCCATAAACCAGTTGAGACAGTGACCGGTCAATTTATAGGAAGGGACGACCTTGATTATTCATTGAAAAGTGATACTTGCCCTTGTGGCTCAGACGGACAGGATATGCACGCCCTTTATGAGCCGCTCATGAGTTAATAGGCTTGATTCCCCCTTGTGCACTTACGTAGCCCATGAAAAAAAATGAAAAGTAATGATGCTTTAAGTAAGTTGGTTTTATTAGTTATATAATTTCGCTGCAAGATATCTTCCCTGCAATTCCTTTTATTCCGCGCTTCCCTGGCTAGATTATTCTGTATGGAGAGCAATAAAACAGATCTTGCCTGATTGAAGGTAAATTTCTTTGGAGCGAGCTCATTGATCTTACAGATTGAATCTTGATCTCCGAGTGAACTGTGGACAGTGAGTAGGGTGTGTTGGTGGCTATTCCCTTATGGGTTTAGATGAACTATAATACATTCAAAGAAGTCCCATTTCATAATTTGGTTCATGATGTTTCAGATCATGATGTCCTCAGCCAAATGTTCACTGTTCTTTGTGCTTTTGTTTTGTGATGAGCAGATACAGAGCTGTCACCAGTGCATACTATAGAGGTGCTGTTGGGGCAATGCTAGTGTACGACGTAACCAAACGCCAGACCTTTGATCACATACCCCGTTGGCTAGAAGAGCTCCGGAGCCATGCTGACAAGAACATTGTCATCATCCTTGTTGGTAATAAAACTGACCTTGAGGACCAGCGAGCTGTATCCACAGAAGATGCCAAGGAATTTGCCGAGAAGGAAGGACTCTTCTTCCTGGAGACATCTGCTCTGGAAGCTACCAATGTCGAGACAGCCTTTTTGACCGTGCTGACTGAGATCTTCAACATTGTGAACAAGAAGAACCTGGTCGCAAACGAGAGCCAAGGCAATGGAAACCCAGGCTCATTGTCGGGCAAGAAGATCGTCGTCCCTGGTCCAGCACAAGTAATCCCGGCTAAGAGCAACATGTGCTGTGGATCATCATGAATTGATTATGATACAAGATCAATGAATTGGACTCTAGACTTGGCTGGCTGTGCTAGGTTATTGGTAGAAATTTTTGATACAGGGTGCATTTTCGCTGTATGTCAGCTTACCACGACTCTTTGTTACTATGCGTTAGATCCCGACTAGATGCGATACGGGTAATTCTTTATGTGCTTGCTATTTGCCATCAGTTATATATGTCATCTTAGATGCTGCTGAAGTTGTGGTTAATTTACGGAACGAGATGTTCGTTTCCTCTATGAATCTTGTGAAACTGCGACCTGTTGAGTCCGTCAGAAATTTCACAAGTGCTTTCTCATATTATTTGATGGGGTCCGATTACCAACGTGAAAGTGCGCATTCATATCTTGATCGTAAATATCGTCACTGTCAACCGTAAGGCTGGTTTACAGATCGAACTTGGTCAGGGGTACCATTGGCTGCAAACTTGTGATACCTCTCAGCCTTTTCTGGCCCATGTACTTGTTCTTGGAATCGATTAAGGGTGCGGATAGGGACCACGATGAACTTCCAATTTTCCTACTGACTTCACGAAGATGTCCGATCACGACGGAGCCCCACTCCTGTCACGTCGGAATGTCACTGATTAGGTTATTAAATTCGGTGGTCATCGAGATAATGTCATTGTATGTGCCATTCATTCGGTGATTTCATCCTGAGCTGTCTTGACATCGAACTAACCTCAATGGAATCAAACGCCTTAGACTATCCAAATGCCACTGTATGTGCCATCGTTCTCACCTCCAAATCCACGCAATATATATATATATATATATCATTTCAGAGTGAAAACATGTAATGATCTTACATCTCATGGGAGAGGACATCGAAGGTGAGCGTTCCGTCAACAATTTCTCCATCAATACTCCGGCGAGACATCTGTCCGCCGCCCGTTGACTACCCGGCAGTTCCTTCTGATCTCCCCGGGCCGATCGGACACCAAATCGCCCATCTTAATCATCCCCTCCGCAAAAGCCCTGAAGAACTCGTCCCGGTCCACGCTGAAAGCCCGAACGTACTCTCTCGTCTCCGGTGACGTGTACAGCGTCTGGTCCGAGTTCAGGAACCCTTTCTTGGCCACCAAGTCCTTGAAGTACCGATTGTCGAACACGTAAGGAGTGGCGTCGAGGTTGCCTGTGACGTTCTCGTCCCCGCCGCGCGGGCACAGCTCGTCGAGCTCGAGCCGGTACTCGGGGTCCATCTCCGGGTCGGGGCGGCCCGAACCCGACTGGTTGTAGAGCCTGAACATGACCGAGAAGCAGCGGCCCTGCCCGATGGAGTGGGAGCCGGAGAGCGCCACCATGTCCCGGGCGGAGAGGTCGTATCGGGCGAAGAGATCGATCAGGAAGGTGGCGTTGCTTCTCGGACTCGGCATGATCCGGTTCGAGTCTTCCTGGCTCGCCGTCAAGCTGTCCTTCCGGCCCAACTTCACCGCCCAAACCGGTCCTCCGGTCTATATAGTCACAAATCGTAGCTTCGTAGTACCATGAAGGAAAAGCTCAAAGTTTTATTTCCCCCCCCCCCCCCATTCTCAAAAGGTTATATTATTATAATTTTGCATATGGAAAATGAAAGAAAAATCGGGATTATGATATTTTATATAACAATTTCTTCATATAATGTATGGATAAATCAGAGCAAAGCAATGCAATTTCCTGTAAAAAATGGAACGGGGGTTAGGCGAATTCCTCCTGTAACAATTTATATATTTTATTTTATCCTTTGTTTTCCTCGAGAATAATTGCTGAGTGCACAGAAATTGATACGTAGATGTCTCCAGGCCAGGACGATCCCTGGACAAGAGACGGGATCATTCCCAGAAGTTCGGGTAACCACAGCCTCCTCCTGGCACCGGCCACATGATTGTTCGATTGCTTGTGTGTCTCCGAGTGTCGGAATAAATAAATAAATAAATAAATATTTAGTAACATCTCAAACTCAAAATACGTCCTGGGGAGTTTACCGAATTTAAATTGGACGAATCGCTCCTGAGCATCCCACATCGACACGTGAACGAACTTATAATTGATCACGTTGTCACGACTCTCCGATCATGGCTAATTATGTAAAATCGAATTTCCGATAGCCAGCCAGCTGCCGGGTTATATATGTCTATCGTCCTATCTTCTCGACATGGTGAAGTCACGGACGGGGTGCCTGATCGGTTTCGTGGGAGCCCATTTACTGTGAACTATGTATATGGAGGAAATGTCAATGCGACAGTCAAATATATGGAGGAAAGACGGTACCAGGGCGACAGCATCTCTCGCGGCCATGATGACGATGTCCGCGCAGGAGACGACGCC
Source organism: Sonneratia alba (assembly GCA_900174645.1). Taxonomy (NCBI): domain Eukaryota; kingdom Viridiplantae; phylum Streptophyta; class Magnoliopsida; order Myrtales; family Lythraceae; genus Sonneratia; species Sonneratia alba. The sequence goes on along the minus strand of FWPY01000028.1, from coordinate 5,352,840 downwards.
GGGGCAGGCACCCTCCAGAGCATTCTTGATTTCGTCAATCACTTGGAAGGACCTCAGCGAGTTGATGTTCGACAGCGCCAGCTTCTCCCCGAGCATCGTCGGGGTATCGTCCAGCAGCAGCGACCCGTCGCAGCCCTGCCAGCCGATAGCCGATCGGGGTGAGCCTTGGACGAACACAGACTAGCAGTTACGGGGTAATGCATGTAGCACTGACGGAGAAGGTTGCGTACATTGACGAAGCAGTCGTGGAACTGGAACCTCATGACGGAGGCGACGCTGCGGGGCTCCCGGATCATGGCCTTCTTCATCACTTCTAGGACGATCGACTCTGCATTGGGACACGTGGCGGAGTAGAATCTGTGGCGGAGTTGGGCGGACACCGCTGCGGTCGCGATGAGGAGGAGGAGGAGGAGGAGGATGGGGACGGGGACGGAGGAGACGACGACAGGGGGGGGAGGGGCCATGTGGTCCGCTTTCTCGGGGGGCTGTGGGGGAGAGAGAGTCTGCTTGCGACCAATGGAACAATTTGTTTCGATCTGCTTGCCTTGGTCATTTATAGAACCTTTGGGTCTAAAATGACGCATCTTAGCATTCTCTTCACCACCACGTATTGATTTAACCGGTTCGACATTTGTTCATTAAAGTATCATCTCGATCAAAACCTTATAGATAAGTAAATTTTCATATTCATATGAAGTAAATGGAGACAATAGGGATTTTCTGTACAGGATGAGAAAAAATTGAGAGGTGAGACACTAAATATTTTGACTTAAAAAGTGTAGTCAATGGGCAAGTGAATTGATGATGTTATGGCGTCTAGCCATTGAGTTTTAGGGTATAGAATTGATGACATTATCACTACCACAGCCACTAGAAGTCTTGACTTAGAGGTGCACCTACTATCATGTGACTAAATTGTTATGGTCAGTCCGATTTTTACGTATCATGTATTTTTCCCCTTTCTTATTTCATTTAAGTCTATAGGACTCCTTTCTAACTTGAATATATTTCATATTTAAGGATGTTGGAATTCGACGAATTTGATCGTTATCTCGATCAAGTGAGCTTTGAAAGCTCCGAGTAATGTGATATGAAATAATTTGAATTTTGAGCGGCTTTCTATTGTATTGGCTCAATTTAGATCGATAAACTATTTTTCTAAATATTATATTATTCATTCTATAAAAAAAAAATGTGGTGCTATGGGAACTGTGACTCCTTGCTCCAAGAACTAGGGCTCATGTGGAATATGCACATTTCATATATCATCTTCTCAGGGACATTCTATTTTAAATCCCAGTCATCCCACTTAACTCCCATGAATTCAAATTGCAAAAACAACAACTAAGAGTTATGAGGTATGCCACAAAGCGCGTCGGGATTAGGATTAGTTATAGCAAACCAATATGAATCACTTGAAATGGTTAAGTATCTATTATCCTTACATATATTCTAATACTATGAATATGAATGAAGAAAACTTGTTAATCATGTTGTTAAGTATTTATGATTGAATGAATCGATCTCACGATTGGCGAATCTGTAAATTCAATTTGTAGTTTATTATGCACGCAAAGGGGACCCGGATTGGGAGCCCGATACAGTTCAAATTTTAAGTCGGTGTCCTTTTGGAAGTTATTGGGTGCCTTACGTGCCCCGGTGACATGGCCCGCACAGAGTGAAGATTAATTAATCAATCTTCAAGGATTAATGCATCCTAATTTAAAAGGTTTAGTACTTACTGGATCTCAGCTAGAGGCCATTTATTCCATTGCCAATGGTGGCGAAAGTGCTGCACAGCTTTGAGATTGATTTAAACAGTTGACCATGGATGTTTATATTGATAATGATGACCGAGGATCGCATAATAATATTTTGAGGGATCACAATGGGACAGATCATTTTCTCGATGTCATTATCACTAATCCCATTTTCCCCGACTTCATCCATCTGTCCTACACTAATCGTTCCCCAAGTTTCCATGCCCTCGCTTGAAGAACCCGGATCCCTACCGGATCAAAGCTGATCCGGGGGGCAGGCCTGATGGATGAGTAGGGCATTATTGCATTCTCTTTTTGTAACGTAGACGATTGGTCTCGAGGGAGTGAGGGGTAACCTTATCGCCTGCATGTAACAGAAGCGAACTTAAAGAAAGAGGTAACGACACGGCACTGGTGCCCTGTGTGTTTTGTTCTGAGTGGTCAACAATGGCAACAAAGCCCCCAGCCCCCGCAACCGCAAGTGGGTTCGTATTGTCGCCAAGTTTACTTGTATCCTTAGTGCCCAGCAGATATCCTCCTCCTCTATCTAAACTGATAGATATTATTGGTATACAGTTCTCTTATGAATCTACTATTTTTTTCCTCTTCTTGATCGATTTGAGATTATTTATACCTAAACACTCGATCTTATATCGAGAACGATATAATTATATATTAAATTCTTCTTTTTTTTGTTTTTGGAAAGGGTTCGTTTTGTTGTTTCCCCCATTCTCCTGTCTCAGTGCAGAGTGATTCAGGGAAGCAATAGCTAGATTTGTAAGGGACCAAGAAGGTGATATGTGTAAAACTGGTGTCCGTGGAATCCACCCGAAATCTTGAAGGGATGAGTGGTGGCATCCTACCCAACTCACCTAGAAAAAAATGTTGTCCATCACATACATACATATATATATATATATGATGTGGAGGGTTTTGTCCTTAATAAGACGCCACGTCTCGTCTTGTCCCTTCGACCTTACCGGGATCTACCTCAGGGGCCCACGTTACTTCACAATGTTAGTCCGTAGTTGTATCTATCAATAAAGAACGAGAATCTTAGATCCGCCACAAGACGAGCATCAATGACTGAGGCAAAGTGGACCGATACCAGTGTATTAAAGACCCTTCTTCGTCTCCTCCCAGTAATTGCACTCGTACCAATTGATGAGGTCGGCAATGATCGAATCAGCGTAACACCCACCTGATCAAGACGGGAAGAGACGAATCAAGAGTGACCATCGAGAGTTGGGTGATCGTTGGCTGTTGGACGGCAAGACCTCCCCGATAGCCACCGGTCCCCAGATCTTGCGTCTCGATCCGGTTTTCTCGCCGCCCGGCTGCACTTCATGTGCATCTTCCACCAAAGGACTATTGGGGATCAGAGCTCGCGAATGACTGCGATGACAGTGTCCTCCGTCGACTGGCCAAGCTTCCCTCATCCTCAAAAATATCTTCTCGAACTCACCAGTATTCCACCAGTACCGGATTTGGTTTCGGCAGCCGAGTAAAAACGAATTTTCATTAGATTTGGAAAATTTTCTCGAGTCAGAGACTCCCAGATGCCAAGAAAATGGATTTTCACACTATCCCGCTCTGCATAAATTCCCCTACCCCGGAAGCATCGTACTCGCGGCGATTCCCCAGCTAGTCCAAACAAACCATACGAGTCCTGAACTGCACATGCGCGTTGTCCTCAACCCAAAAAAGAAAGAAAAAAAAATGTTGCATATAAATTTCACGGTCGAGTCACTACATCAAAGTGCCGAAGATGAATTTAGAAAATTTATCCAACAAAACTTTAAAAAAATTCAAAACGAGAGTAAAATAACCTACGAAACAAGACAAAAAGTTGATTAATCTACTAAAATTTATACGGACAGCCTCATTACTTAATCACCTTTCCTTGTGTGATGGCAAGAAATGAAGCAAGTATTGCGGGGGCGACATAAAAGTAAGAAAATAAACAGCCACGTAGAAGAACAACACATCACAGAATTTGCTGCATAAAGATGACAAATTCGACGGGCAGCTATCTCCTGCCGGCACAGCCTCCCCCAGAAATGTCCAGATTTACGTTCATGTACAGTGATAACATCCAAACTCTTTTACACAACCAATCGATTCATCCTTATGTCTCCTCACAAGAAGAGAGAGAGGTTAGATCGGAGCGGCAGTGGCTCGACTTCGGTCACCGTCGATTCATACGATGGCATCGGGAAACTTAACCGGATGGGTGCGGGCTGGCGTCCTGTGTGGCTCCTCCTTGTTCTCCCCACTCCTATCTTCTCTGTGTGGCGATCGAGACCTAAATCTTATTAATAGTACCCAATATGAATTATCATAATTTATTTAAATTATTTTCGTAAATGACATCATATTTCGTCAGATTCAACATTCCAGTTCGGTTAAAATTATGTATTGATAGAGAAAGTCGTAAAAAAAACACTTGAGGGACCGAAATGTAATTAAGCAAACTGTAGGGATCGAGATATACTGAGGTCAAAGTCATCGAATTCCCCGCCTGCGCCATCTCTTCTTCCTCTGCCGGTCAAAAAAACAAAAGCCTTTTAACTCCGAAAGGTCCGTCAAGATGATGAATGAAGGCTATGATCGAAATTCTGTAGCTATTTCTACTCTGAAATAGCTTCTGAATTTCATTTTGGAAGGATTTTCTCGGGATTATACATTTTAGCTTCTGAATTTCATTTTGGTTGGGCGTGGGGGGTTGGGTGGGTTGTGGTTTCGTAGCCCAATTAACTGCAAAGCCGACTACGGTTTGCCAGAAGAAGCTCGAAATCGACAGTGACCAGAACTGTGAATTGCGATCTCCGAATGTTTGATTTTTTTCCCCCTTTTTTTCCGGATAACTTTTCGTAACCCGAGCGAGGGTTAGTATTTTTAGCCGGTCTTTTTAGCTGCTTCCTGGTAGAATCCGTGAGCATGATCGATTTTTGTGTGATCTGACTTGTTAGCTGGAGATACATGCTTTATGAGATCGAATCTGAGATAACATTTTGCTTCCTATTGCTGTTTAGGTAGCTGTTTAACCTCTCAAAGGAGGATGATGTCTGAGAATGATGTCAAGGAGTATGGTAACACCAATCCGTTGATGCCATTGATCCTCTTGTGGAGTCATTGGTAATCTTTTGAGTTTCTGCAAGCATGAGGGTGACTTATGCCCGGAAGATTCAGAGGTTGGCGATCCCTAACGCTGCAGATCAAGCGTGCAAGGATCACGCAGGAAAGAAGAGGAGGATTGCAAGGCCAAGACCTGCCGAATACCAGAAGCCTCTCACAGCCAGGATGAAATTGCAGAGGTTCACTGCAGGCTTAATAATGGTGTAGACATGTCCGAGACAGTCCTGCATAATCTGTAACCTTAAGGATTAGGTGTACCGGGGGAAGAACTACTTTTAGATTCCGTTCGACTTCACCCTCATCAAATCAACGTCTCGGAATTATTGGAGGATCGTTGGACTTGTCGTGATTATGTGCAGAGTCGCACTGCGTAAACAAATACATATATAACACAATAATTTGCACATCAAGATCTACACACGGTGTACACTCACAAGAACCGAGAAGAGAAACGTCCTGTTTAGAGTCACATCAACCGCCCAAGACGATATTAGGTATCCATGGGCACATCTGCCTCCAAGTCCTTGGGCTGAAGTCATATGGCGCACACGAAATCTCCACTCGTCTCTACATCATCTATGTCAGCATCTGCCTCGACATCATCGAGATCCATGCTGCCCCCTAATAATGGCCCGCCGCTGATTCTGAGAACATCCCCGGGCTTCCTTGCCTCCTGAACTATAGATAAGATCTCCTCCACACTTTGCGTAGATTCGCTAAGGCCCTCATTCTGTAACATCCTGATCGCGTCGTCCGTGAACTCTACGGGCAAGTTCTTCAGGAACCATGGATGCTGCTTGATTTCAGCAATCGTTATTCTCTACAGCAGAGAGTCCCAGGGTTGGTTCAAGAAAAAAGTCCCAAAGAATTGCAGAATACAAATCTAAGCCAAAGAGACAAGCTCACAATAGTTGGTACCTTCTCAGGATTACCCACGAATATTCGAGACAGGAGATGTCTACATTCGGTTGACACATGGATATAGTCAGGAACAGAATAGTGGACGCTCAAGATACGCTGCAAAATGCCGATTTTGGAAACTTTTAGTTCCAAGAAGCGCTGTTACTAAAAGCAATATTAATTGGCCTGCAGCAGCTGATTAAAAACCTGGATTGTCTTTCTGAAGTTTCTTGGATCTGCCGAGTCTTCAAAGGGATAAGCTCCCACAAGCATTACGTACAGAGTTACCCCGCAAGACCAAACATCAGCAACCTACAGCATAGCTCACAAGTTTGAACAAGTCAATGAGGATAGTATTTTTAGGTTACCAAAAACTTGTCCCCAAATTCCAAATCTTATTTTTATATATATATATTCCCCTTTGTGGGTTCCCAAATCCCCAGATTCCAAATCTTGAAAGCAAAACATATATTTTCGTACCTTCCCGTCATACTCTTTTGTCGACAGGACCTCGGGTGCAATGTAAGCAGGTGTTCCGACTGTAGATTTAGGTTGCGAATGCAATACCGAGGACTGTGAGAGAGGAAGAAAAAAACGCAAGCCACCAGTTATTTTTATAGTCAATTCCACAGGGAAGAAAATCGGAAGATGGAAAGAATGCATTGCCTTGGAGTAGCCAAAGTCACATATCTTTAGCCTTGGTGCTGTGCTTCCATCCAAGAGGGTGTTCTCGAGCTTGAGATCCCTATGGCAGATTTGCTGAATACATAAAAGAATCTCTAAGATTCCAAGGCTCGAAGGGGTTAAATTGTAAGGTTAGATGAAGAGTGAGCGGCAACGGGTGTAGGTACCATCGAGTGGCAGTAACTGACTCCCGATATAAGTTGTTGATAGAAAAATCTCGCCTGAGAAGAATTGAGACCGAATCAACAATTTTTAAAAAGGGACTAGTATCAGGAGATTCCCCTCAGTGTACCTCATCTTCGCTGAATCTACCAGCATTACAGATTCTTCCAAAGAGCTCGCCTCCGGATGCATATTCCATGACAATGGCAAGGTGGGTCGGTGTAAGTAAAACCTGCAAAAAAAAAAAAAAGGAAGAAGAAGAAGAACAAGCCTCCACTTAACATATTTTCTGAGATCATCCTTGCAGGATAATACTTGTTATAGGGCCAAAGAGCTCAAAAGCAAACAAGCAAACATGTGAAAGGCAACAAGTACTACATCTCTCGGTGCAAGACAACAATACTAATGCTGCTTGAACTTCCATTGTGGAGCTAAGCTGCGATATCACAGTGATCTATTCAATTTGCAAAGTGTCTTAAACCCAAGTAACAGAGGAAACGGAGCAGAACATCCAAGGATCTACTTCAGCATCGAAAGCTCTGGTCCCTAATTTTCTCAGTTTCTGCAGCCGTTGGAAAAGGCGAACTTCCGTACAGTTAAATCAAACCGTGCAGTGAAATGGCAATACACATGTACCGTATACCTCCTTAAACCTTATGATGTTTGGGTGCTTCAAGGACCGATGGTTCATGATCTCTCTCTGCACATGCTGATCAATCTGAAAACGAAAATAACATGAACCCCTCAGATCAAAATCACCGATCAATGAACAGAACACATCAAGTATATCAAGACCCAGAATGATTATGCAACAAAAAAATGAAAACAAAGGCGAACAGGATTCATAAGAACAGATCGAGCACAGTGATCTGAGTCTCCGACAACCTTTTGACCTCTCTCAATGTACTTGACAGCGTAGAGCTCCCCACTCCACTTGTCCTTCACCAATTTGGCCACTCCGAATTTGCCCGACCCGATATCCCTCAATATCTCATAACGTTCCATTTCCTCTTTCTTTCGAAGAAAGAAAAGCACTCTCTGCTTCCACCGGTTGAAGAAGAAGAAGAAGAAGAAGGAGGAGGAGTGATTGACGAGGGCTTTGATGAATAAGGGACTAAGCAGAGACACGAGATGGTAAGAGGCGTGAGAATTTTCTCTGGAGACGGCGGAAGTCAAGAATATTGGCTGAAAGTAACGGTGATGATCGCGTTCCCATTTTTTTCTATATAAATACTTTAATTGTCAAGCGCAACTGCAATACTATTATTATATTATTGGATTATAATGTAAATTTAAATTATATATTAAAAAAATTATTATACATGAAAATTAATTATAATATAAATTTAATAGAATTATTAAGTATTTTAATTATTGAAGAAATGAATGTAAAATTAATATTATAATATTGGATAAGACAGGTGAATGGAATTTAAATTACAATAATACCCCTGTTGGAGTAATTTCAATTGAACGGTGAGATAGGAAGAATGGGGGTAGTACGGGATTTTGATGAGTTTCCATCGGTGGGTCCCATGCACTTTGACAATTCAAAAACTTTTTAGGCTGTAAAAGCTTTCCGAGGACCGGTAAAACCGATGTCGGCCGGAAATTTTTAAAATGCACCAAATAGTCCATCCAAACACTGTATAATTTGACGTAAAACTCCAATTTTCCAAGCAAAGTTTCAACCCTGCGGGGGAGTTAAAGTATGATTAGTTTATTATATTATTAGATTATGATATAAAATTAAATTATATAAAATATTATTGTTTACTATTAAATAAGTTTTAAAATAAAATTATCATTTTTTATTAGTATGATCTTATATGGCCAAAAATATATATATGTAAAATTATATAGTAAAAGATAATATAATATAAGACGATTCTATTATCTTTCCTTTTTTATATTATATGGAAGGATTATGTCCATAAAATGTAATAATATAATCGAAAAGAATATAAAAATATTCATAATAAGGATTGAGTTCATAATTTATTGATTATTAGTTCGATAGAAAACTTTCGTAATAAAGCTTTTATATATAATTTTACAGTTTTATATGCATGGAAATTAAAGGGGAACATATCACTCAATTCCGTCCGTTATTTTCCTGATCGGGGCAGAAGCTTTGAGATTGGGAAAGTTTCTTGCTTCGTTGGCGGCGTCCTCTGTCGTGGAGCTCCCGACCTTCATTGACCTGTGGGTTCGATTCCCTGGAGATACGCCTTGTGACACCCAAACCCACGCTAAAACCCTCACTCGGTTTCTCTCCGATGGCACCTCCGACTCTCTCTCTATGGCCTCTAGGCTCTAACCCCTTCTCATCCGTCTTGACCTCTCTCGCAGCACGACTTGAAGAAGGAGAACGAAGAGTGACGACCGATGAGAAAGAAAGGAAGCTACTGGTGAAGAAAGTAAGGGGGTATAATAGGCTTTTGAACAATTTCCTAGCGGTGGACCCCACATAACATTCCAGGAATTCCACTATCTCTAGGTTTCAAAATTAGATTAAATCGGTCCAAATATGAATTCATAGATTTACTGTATTAAACTATGAATTTAATTAATTAAATTATGTATTTAATAAATAATAATATATAATTATAAATTATAAATTAAAATGTAATATATTAAGATATATAAATTCTGTCAAAATACAAATTTAAATATAATATAATATATGTATGTTAGGGTTGATGATGTTTTTATAAGTAATTTTTAATTCACCCCAATTTAACCATCAATTTAGTTTAGATTTAGCAGTCAACTAAAAATCTACCGATTTAAATGAATCTGATTGGATTTAGACTGTATTTGGATTAATTAAGTAAATTATATAGCGTGATTGCCCGATTTCTGGTCTAGCTGGTCTAACCAATTAATCCGGTCCAATTTTAAAAAAACTATAACAGCAAGTGAACCCATTAAGAAGCGGCTGGCCCGATGAATCCAAAATGCAACAAAATTTGCATCTAAACATGACAAAACATGATGTAAAGTTCTAATTTTGCGTGGAAAATTCTCACATTCCAGAAAACCAAATACAAATATAAAGAAATCTGATTATAATTTTTTATATTCATAATACTTAGATAAGATATTTTATCTATATAAAAAGAAAAATATATATCAAACCATTGAAATTATCCACTTGTATATATTCAAATTTAAAAATTTATTTTAAAAAAATATCAAATTAACTCAAGAATACCCTCTTTATATTCTTTTAAAAACATTATTATATAGCACATTTATTGGACGTCGACAAGCCGACATCTTGTTAGGTGGACGGTAACAACGACTACAAAAATCTTCGGTCAAATCTCTGTGTGCCTATTCCGCGTTCAAGGAATTAGCCATTCCACAGATTGGGCAGACACAGCAAACCTAAGATACAGACAAACGAGGAAAGTTTGACATGGGGCCATGGGGGGGGGGGGGGGGAGAGAGAGAGAGAGAGGACAGGTGGGAAAGTGGAAGCGACGAGGCCGTGGAAGCCGTGTGGCCCGACCGATAATGGGATCGGATAAGGATGTTCTATAGTTCTTTTCTTCCTTCCTAAGTAAACTTTAAATTTCCATGTTATGAATAAGTTTTTAGCTGGGAAGGATTTTATTTTTATTTTTAATGAGTGTTGCCCATCAGATAAGAGCACGATTTACTGATTTTTTAGACATCAGATTGATGGATAATATCATCTAAGAGTTTCATCGATTTATGAGCAACTCATAGTCATCAACATCAATCATGGTGTGGTCAGATTGAGTACAACCGGCGAACAATCGTCCCACCCTCATACGAAATATTTCCCTACCATTTGTATTCTCCAAATAAATTTGTCGAAGAACTACCAGACATCTCGATTGATCAGTCCCTTACACTAAACGGTGGCAGAGTAGAACAGACAAGTGCGGGTAGTTCTCTCCACTAGCTTATCCAGAATTGTGTGCGATTTTGTTCTCTTGTGGATTCGATTTTCACGGTTCGCATGGTTCGATCCCGAACCATAATTCAAGAGATGCACTAGAGCATACCGACTTAGATGTGAGGAGTCCCTCTGCTCGACCCTTAAAAACACTCTTCTACATATTTAGTGGGGAGATGGATATCAGATTTCCTGAGCAAGATTGCATACGTTTCCTCCAGTAAGTTGCCAAGCTCTGCCTCGTTTTACATACACATCAAGGCTCTTCTTCCAGAATTAGTCCTTCCTGGATGGCCCCCACTACAGTTTGTACCCCGGAAATCTCGACCCCTCGGGATCTAACAGGTCGAACCACAGGCAGGCCGTCCCGGCAAGGCCCTGGAAACGGCTGCAGGTGTTCTCGGCCCAGCCCCACCTGATGCGCTCCTTGGCATTGTGGTACAGGAAGCCTGCGAACGCCTTTGCTCTCTCCTCATAGACGGTCTCCCCCGTAAGACGGTAGAGCGAGAGGAATGCATAGGAGTTCCCCGAAACGCCATCGGCCAGACCCACCTTCTTGACCAGTCCACTCTTCCACACGACTTCCCCTGCCTCGATGGCAGCATACCGGAAATCTCTGTCACCAGGGGAACACCTGCAGTGGATGGAAGATGGATTAGCTAGGTTTTCCCCGTTATAAATAAAAATGATTGTTTTGCTCGGATTTTCTCCGGTCACATAAGTCACCGAGCAGACCTTCAATACCTGTCGAGCCTTAACTTAAGCACAAGATTTCACAGAAAATACATTCCTAGCTATCCAAGAATGGGGAACTCCATAGGATTCCAATCAACAAGGTGGTTAAGTAGCATACTTCATTCTTTAGCCAACAATCAGTACCATTTGTAAGATCCAAAAATCCATGATGAATTTGATCTCAAATTACTTCAACTAACAGCTTCAAGAAAAAGAGACGACTTTTTTCTCATGGGGAAATCGATGGGCACATTCTCCATGAGATTTTTCTATTTCTGATGTGCCCATAACGTAAAAATCAATTGATCAAGAAACATCCCATGAGCATTACTGACCTGAGACGCCTTGCACAGGGTGATGCCGACGCCAGTTGCCCCATGGGACCACTGCACGAGCTTGTCCCTCGGGTTCCCTTCACTCGATGGATAGTTCCCACTGTGGGGGAACCTATTACTCATCATGTATCGAAGAGTGCCCTTAACATCCTCGGCGCTTTCCTCTGAGAGTGGGAAGTGGATGAGGACTTGCAGGATCCCAGCGAGCCCATTTGCTGCTCCAAGGAAACGAGTCCCGCGCCACCTGTACATTAAGGGACAAGCTGCTATATCAGATGCCCCGGCCCTGCCTCCAGCAAGGACAGCCTCCACGATCGGCATTAGCCAGCTCCTTCGGGATGGTGTCTTCCCCCAGGTATTTATTTATGAATAGGGCTGCCCACAGGAATCCAGCTCGACCATAGGGGAGGTCGTAAGACATCCCTAACCCGCCCCGCTCAGGCCCCACCGGCAGGGCTCTCTCTTGTGCCAGCTGTGAAGAGAAGAAAGAATGATGCGATTCGTCAGAGACATCAGTCGAGCCCACCCTAAAGTTTCACAGACTGCATTTGCAATAAAAAAAAAAATCCTTGAAAGTTCAAAGCTGTTCTACTAATCATGACAATTAGACTCATCAGGGTCAAAATGGAATCAAAGTTCAGCCAAATTCCGCAGACCGATCCAAGAACCCAACTTCAGATCCCATCCCCATGTTGCACTGGCTAATCACCATCTAGATTAAATTACGACCTGATTGTTTTGTACCATCAATTTACTGTGCTTGAAAGGAATACATTAGAGATGAAGTAAGACAAAATACCTCAAGGAAAAGGCCTAAGAAAAAGTCGCGCCTCTGATGGTCCCCCAGGTAACTGGCCACTACAGCTCCCACTGCGTAGACCCCTCCTTTCCCACATAAAAAGGTCACGTGTCTGCAAAATAAACAAAGATATTTCAGCAATTAATTAAAATCCAACATTCGCATATACCCCTCTTGAAAAGTAACCTCAATGGACATAAATTTAGACAAAACAACTGTAGTACTATCACCAAAGTTGAATAAGGATCTCCCATAACTCCAAATCATAAATTTTCTTTATTCACGAATCTCAAATCCAAATCCTTACACACTCACTCAATCAGCTGAAAAACTACAGTTTTTTTTTCCTTTTTAAATCGGCATCACAAACTATAGTTAAGAAAGTGGCTTCTCTGCTAATCAATTGTATCTTAATAATCTACAAGCTACTTGGAATTGGTTCCATATTCAATTAGTTTATGCATAAATTTATAGTCTAATCCATGCTCATGATGGAATTATTCAATTTTCCGTCTCTCAGCCAAGAAAAATCACAAAATTTCGGCTTAAGAGAATTAGACTTCGATGCAGAGTCATAGAAAGGGTGTCACCTAGAGGTACGCACGGAAGCGGTGCACGCTTCTACAATGTCGGCGCTCAGCAGCAGGTCCTGCCGGTTTCCAGTGGCCTCGTACGACATCAGGCAGGTGAACGCGGTCCCCAGCAGACCCGTGCAGGCTGTCGAGTCAGGACCAGACCCGCCACTGCCTCCTTCCCGCCACGTCACCTGCACCACCTTCACCCATCCCCACAGAACAGAAACCCCTTTTCATTACCTCCACGGAAACGAAAATGGAAATAGTCCTCCGTCTTCCATTTATAACAAGGAACAAGATAAACAAGAAAAGATTGCAGGAATACATTTCACGAAAGAAAATTTGACGAGAAGATAAACCTCTCACAGAACTACTGTTACCGGCAATAATTTCTCAATCGCACAATAAACTCAGATGACAATGCATAAATACTTACGACACAAAATCGTAAATGCAGTGACGAAAATGAATAGAAATGGAAAACCAATCGAAGTCGAGGCCTGTGGCAGTCACAGTATCCTTAAGACAAATTCAACCCCTTCTGGGTGTGCTGAGGTGGCTTGGTCGATTGTCTCCCAGGATACAACGACGATATGAGTCGAGGACAGCACCGGACCTTGAGCTCAAAGGCGAACCAATAGATGACAAAACACCAAGACAGAAAACTATGCTTGAGAATCTGAGAAGGAGAGCTTATTCTGTTTGTTGAGCAATTTGCTCAATATATAGGAAGAAGATAGGGGTAATGGCTTAGCATACCAATAGGCACGATAACATTTAATTATCGAATTAAATGTATGTTACCATTAATCTATCCATTAATGGTTGATTCATCATTAATCCGAACATTAATAATGAATTCAACGAATCATTCATAAATAACCATTAATTGTTATAGTATTATGATCGGATTCGAAGAATCATTCATAAACAGCCTTTAATTGTCTTATTAAGAGTATGTTACCATTAATCTATTCATTAAGAGCACATTCATCGTTAATCCGAACATTAAGAACGAATTCGAAGAATCATTCATAAATAGCTCTTAATTGTTAGATTAAATGTGCCTTACCATTAATCGACTATTAATGGCTGATTCATAATTAAGAATGATTCAACGATTTCGAGTATTATGAATGATTCAATGAATTCAAGCATTAAAAATATTTCAATGAATCCGTAGAATCATTGTATGAGAACAATTTTTCATTCATAATCAAATAAATGCTTAGCCAACAACTACGTCCAGCAACTTTTATGTTTTTCTTTTGATCAAGAAACAGAGAGAACATTGGAAAGCAGAAAGAAATAAATAAAAGATTTTGAAATATCTCCCCGATGTTCTTTTCCTTTTCCTGTTTTCCAATCCCAAATGAGGTCGCAAACGAAAATTTTGATGAAAGGAAGATGAAGGATCGTCCCGCGGGAAGCAGGTGGGGGCAAGTAAAAATCCAATTTCCTTGTACGGAATGGTAGATACGATTAGAAAAAAAAAAAAAAAGAGACGGATATACGCGTATGTGTACGGACCTGGTCTTTCAGGGAGAGGGCAGCTCGGAGGAAGGCCTCTCTGGGGATGGAGAGACTGAGGGCCGTCGGGTCAGAGTTCGAGGGGAGGGGCTTCAGCTCGAGCTGCCCGTTGTTGCCGTGGTTTTCGTCGGAAGAAGCGAACTCCATCACCGAAGAAGACATCTCTCGCCTGGGACTGAAATTCCCTCGCACTTCAGAATCAGAGAATATCGGGAAGAGCCCACCTCCCCACTCCCGGCGCTGTCCGTTTCTTGCTTGACAAAGAAGAAGGCGGTGACGACGGACTGCCAAAGATGAAGGCGAAGCAGCACAGCAGAGGGACGGGAGAGTAGAGTGAAGCTCATTAATGTGCTGGTGAGATCCGATTGAGCTTGCACGACGGTGCACCTTTATATTTCATACATGTACCACGTTATCCAAATGGATCGGTCTTACTCGAGGGATTCTTGCCCAGGAGAATTTCATATTTCTCGGCTCGGTAAAAGCTTAAATCTACAAAAAATCACTGATTTTTACGAAGGTAGTAATTTGTTTTCCAATTTTTTTATTTGAAAGTCTTTTTAAGAAAATTGAAGAGAATTCCCTTTTATAAGTAAAAGGGCCTACGCTGTTCCTCATCAAGTTCGACATATTCGGTGATTAACATTCGTCCTTCAAACAAGTGTACAACAATTGTATACTGATAAGCATACACCTGTGTTAGTGTACTTCAACTTTCATATAATGCTTGGGTTACCCGCAGAGAGAACAACCTTTGATTTGGATAGGATATAATCGTATGGGTGGGTGGGGGTGAGGAATTTGTAGGCGTCGGGTGATGACATGAATTAGTGACATTGCTCTGTCCTGTCTGTTCATTATCAATCAGACAGACATCAATAGCTCTCTCCCAGTAAGCTGGAGAACACATGCCCGCTCTGTCCCCCTCCCCCTTCCCCCCACGATTCTTTTTAGACTTTTCAGTGCATTAAAGTTAATGTAATGTGTCTATCTGGTCAATAAGGAAAATTTTTTACCTCATCGATACGGAGAGTTCTAAATTTGCCTCTCCTTGATACATTCCGTCAATCTCCCTCTCGCGGCGTTAATAGATGATTACGTGGGATGCTGCATGGCACATTATTTCCTGCGTGGAATAATTCTATTTATCCAATGGAATGGCTGACATAGGAAAAAAAAGTGCACGTGCCGCTCACGTGCGTGGATTTCCCCTCCCATTTTCCTCAACCTCTTCTTCGCTGCGGGGGCGTAAGTCAGAGGAAAAAGGAGAACGTAACGCTCCCGGCCGGAATGGAGAGCTCCGTTTTCCCTTTCTCTCCCCCGCAAAAGTTACAGGACGAAGCTTGAGGTGAGGCTCCAGTGGGGCGAGCAGAGGGGGAGGCCCTGTACTCTGTGGTCTCACCACCATGACCTCCGCCATTTGTCCGGTGCCCTGATTCAAGAGTGCACTTGCAATGACATACAGTCTCTTGGAGCCTTCTTTTTTACTCGATTACCGTCAGAATCTTCCAAGATCTTATATTTTTAACATTTTCTTGGACAGAAGGAAGGTAGAAAAGATGAGATCCTTTGCGCCCAGTGTTTTTTTATCATTAGTGTCGTCGTTTGGGAATATTCGATTAACGTCGTATCGGAGTCTACGCCTTTTCTTTCCTGCAGCAAAAATGTTCTGCTGGGAGGAAGAAGACGACGAAGATGGGGGGGAATCCTCGCACGTGAGTGGCACGTGCTATTCTCTCCCACGTCACCCATTCATTCGGGAGTGGAGGGAAGTCCACGTAGGAAGTAATATGCCACGTGGCGTCCCGTGTAAGCACTTCTTAACGTGGAATGCATTAGTGGAAAACAATTTCAAAGTTCCTGTATCAATTAGGAAAAGAAAAAAAAATTGTACTATAAAAACACATTACCTAAATTTTTTGAATTTCTAATGTAATTTATCTCATTTCGACACGTGGATCCACAGCAACCGGGAGTTCAAGAATTTATATCTAGATGCACGTGTACATACATGCCCATACCTATACCCTCGGAGGGTTCCGCTTTGCATTTAATCACGTGATTATTTTTATACCTATACCTTATCAAAAGTGATCACGTGGGGTCCGAACTTGTCATGAACCGAAGGCAACACGATTTATGTATAACTAGATACGTGTCCATGCTTAACTTATCAAAATTAATTATGGGATCTGTTCGTGTTCGTTTTATCACAGGTAAAATAAATAAGACTTAACTAATAAATAAATTAGGAGAATTTATAGACAACTGAAGAGTGAAGAAAATCCGAGACACTTAGGTATATTTCAAAGAGATTCATGGGAGTTGGAATTTGGATTATTACTTCTGAAAAATACTTGTTTATTCTTCCGTCCGGCAAGCTCGGCTCCCTGCCAGGGAGCGCGGGCTGTTAAAGAAAATAATTGTCAGGTCCGGGAAGCCCCGGTTCCGACAATTCCCCAGTTGAGAGTAAAGGCTGTTCCGGTAAATTAGCAACCGAGAGCTGGGGCCGGGAGGTAAGACAACCATTTCCAGGGGCATCAAATGGGTAAATGCCTCATTTTAGTGGGTGTTATCTGTTGCAATAATTCTGTTGGCTGTTCTTCGATGCTGCGAAAACTGCGACGTTCAATGGAGCCGAAGGGGAAGAGAGAGAGAGAGAGAGACACGGAGAAGACGATCGTTCTACTGGGCCTACGGCCCGACACATTGACTCCAAGGCTGACGCCCGATCCAACTCTCGGGGCTTGGCCTGATCGAGTATGGGTCGAGCCGTGCAGACTTCCAGACATGCTCGACGGGTTGGCTTACAAAAACCGACCATTGATTCAAGGAAACTCCACCCCGAACCTGCAAGCATCACAGCAACTCCCTCAGATGAAAAGAAGAAGCGACATCTCGATGGCAAGGGCTGTCGTTCTCGCATTCCTCTGAGTCACCATGCATCCATCCATCCATCCATCACAAGCCATAGACAGCTATTTGATTTGCTGAACGACTTATCATGCAGGGTATTTTGAAACTTTTAGATGATATGAGTCGCCGGTCATCTCAGCCCTTCGGGATTTCCATCCCTCATCACTCTCAGATTAGAGGGCAGGTCCTCTCAACTCCTGGCCCGCACAACAAGGCCTCCAGGATGCACGTCTTGCCCTGTGTCGAAAGGCAGAAGAATTTGGCCATCCAATTGTAGGTTGACTCGAGTCAACTACACCTGGATGCAATCACATGCCGACCTCCTCGTTGCCGGAGATTGACTCGACATATTTATGTTTGAGATACCAAAGCAACGATTAATTCAAATTTGAACCCCCCATCTTGTTACCTGTATTTATTCTCTGAATTTTATAATGAGGTGTTTTATACATAAAAATCACTCATGAGATCACAACCATTCTTTTAAACTTATAATGATAATTCAAAAAATGTTAAATTATAATTATAATTTTCCAGCATCATATAGTGTGAAATTGGACATTGATCTACTGAATTATACCGTCTGAGCCACGGACCCTGGGGTCCCGGATCCGCCACTGCTGCCTCATGAAGTTGAAACCTTCTAACAGGGCCACTAAAGTTGCACCAACTATGGAAAAAGAGCTTCAATTCAATTGAGTGATATTGTCCTCAATTTAATGATGGAAATGATTATAAATTTATTTTTACTGTAATTTGTTTTTTATATTCCTTTATTTTCCTCACATCCTAATCCCTTTTAAGCTGATAAATTATTTATATAATTGAAAAAAAATTACCCTATAATCGAAAGTTTGCGTGGTGTGGAATTGCTATTTTCCTCAGATAATAATTGAAGCCGAAGTGGTTCTTGTCAGCGTCCGATGACGGGGATTGCGCTTATCAGAATCCATGGAGTCGCCAAGTCAACGTCAGGCCACGTAGTCAAATAAGGAGGACCTTCTTTCCTCTGTGGGCCCCAATCCCGACAAGGCCGAACGGGCTATGGGGCCCCCACAATTTGTCGACAACTCAACTAAAGGCCCTGCGATTGAATGCTGCTCTGTTGATAGTCTTGGCTGCTTACACATTTTGGAAAACGATATAACATCTTAATTAATTTATCGTTGAATGGAAGAGTGGAAATCATACTCGAAATCGCCCGTTTAAAGAGTGTTAGGAGAAGCAGATTTCGGTAAACGAGGGTCAGCAAGTCCGTTCCAGTTTTCTTCGACGAAAGGCCGAACGGGCAGGCAACACGCACTCCAGGGCACTCCGTTTGTTGGGCCCCACTTAAACAGGGCAGTAGCCCGTTGGCCTCATACGTCTCGGGCTATCGCGTCACTCACAGCTGGCTATCCCAGCAGTGGAGGACCACGCAAGGGCAAGAAGAGAGAGCAGAGATGTCATATTTAGAGGGGGGGGAGGAAGCCGATGAATAGTAGGACGAGGGTATCAGAACACCTCCCTTCCCTTCGGATTTGCGATCAATTGTCCGATGGGGGCGGCTAACCGTACAAGTCGGTTCGATTGGGAAGCCTTCACGATGACCTTAACACATATGGTCAATTGATAAATATTTATTCTTTTAATTATTAAAAAATATCAAATGAAATTTAAAATGAATCGGGAAACTCCTAATAAATGCGACTTTGTTTACCTAAAAAGGAAAATAATATTTCCTTAAAATAATATAACTATTAGATAAGATATTTACTGAATCCGGAGGGTCACAACTATTTTTTCCTTCCTTTACAAGACCCTCAATCTCAAAAGAAAAATCGACACACGCTTTTAATGATTTAACCAATAAACCATCTAATAATGACAAAACCCAATATTCCCATAGATGATACTAACCATCGTCATAGAGTTTTATGCTTCACCTATCATTCATGTATGGGAGGAAAGCTGAGGGGAAGTTCCTGCTTTTGGTAATAAAAATCCAGTCAAGTCAATCACATCAATCACAAAAAACAAAATGGCCCAGAGCGAAGAAAAATACAGACAGTGGGCGGGGGCGGTTCAAGAATCGACGCATGTGTGTTGACCCGAATTAAATTACCCTCCGCCCCCGGTTTGTCCTGAACGGCGACGTCTCCCTCAGTCTCAACCTCAACCTTCCACCCCCACCCCCGCTCTTCGTCGGCTGCCCCACCGCCACCGCCACCGCCACCTTTTGCCGCTGTAGCCCGTCAGGGACAAGCCTTTTTTTTTTTTGTCCAGAAAACCTGAACCCATTGGCAGTTGTATGTGTGGGTAGGGAGGAAGCAATAACGGGAGATGTATAGCACGAATACTAAGACCCGACCCATAAACTCCTCCGACGCAGTATTTCACGTTGTTCCCTTGATCTCTCCGTGTTCTGACATGCTCGACACTTCGTCGAAATCGGAGTTGATTGGAAACATAGAATGTCTTCTGAGGGAGTCCGTTCCTCTAATATGATGTTTTTCGAGTAAACAAAACAAAACAAAATAAACAAGAATAAATTTTAAAAATATTTGTTTATTACATTAAAAATTATCACTTAAAAAAATAGATATAATAAGATGGAAATAAATTATTATAAAATACTTAGAAAATTATCCTTATCCTATAGGGACTGCCCTACTTCCCCGATTATATTATGAGTACGGACGAGGATTGAATAATATCGATCAAGATTCTCGATCTCGCAAAATGCATTATAATAAAAATAAACCTAATTTAAAAAATTGCCAAGCAATTAAGAATAAATAATAAATTATTATTTGATTCAATTGACCGTTGGATTCGAGACAAGTGGCTAAACGGATGTCGAAAATCCAAAAAGGCTTAATTAGTGCGAAGGGGCATTTTTGGTTTAGGTCGCGCGTGTGTGTGTGTGTGTGTGTGTGTGTGGGGGTGGGTGAGCTGTTAGCCTAGCCTATGGGAAAAGATTTAAATTTACGTAACCCCACCGTAATGCTTCCACCTTTTACTTTTCCCCTCTTTTCCCCTATCTTTATTTTGAATTTTCATTTTAAAAAAATCCCCCCTTTTAATATATATTTTTTCATTATTAGGTGTCAAATATGACTTATGCGGACAAACTAATCATCAATTTACCAGTTAAAAAGTTAAAAATATAATTTTTATCATAAAATTTTCTTATTCACCTATTCTCTTATTTATTTTAGATTGATGTACCTTATATATAATCGAAAAAAAAACTATGATCCAAAGATAACACAATTCCATAATTCTCTATACATGTCCATGTGAGGCATTTTTTTTAAAATTTTCTCAATATTGCTCATCTAAAATAGATCGGTGGCATCTAATTACTTGCTTTTCCCCCACTCCGACTGTCCAAGCCTCAGGCCTCCCTCAGCAATCGAATTCCATTAGATACCCACCAGCCGATATATATATATATATAAACATATATATATATGTATGTATGTATGTATGTATGTATGTTATTAAAATGACAATAAAGTGGTGAACGAAAGAAAGAACAAAAAGAAAAGCAAGAGAAAACCCCCCCAAAAAGCAAAAGACCAAATCGGATGCGATTGTGGGTTCACAAATTTTATTTGTTAATTCATGGAGCCCCCCGAATGGACAACGACTATACGTGGTGAGCTGTGTGGACAAAGTGGAGCATGCCACCCTACGCGCTAGCTAGCTGCCTCAAATTATCTCAAATCCATAAATTCGTGACGCTTCGATCCATTTGAGGGTTTCATGTGTCCGAGCAACAAGATCGTTACAGTTTCTAAATTTCTCCTTTCATCGTACTCGAAATTAAAATATAAATTTACGGGAAAGATAGCGTAGAATTGAATTGTCTCAGTCAATCTGCAACTGCAAATATTTATTATTCTAAGGAGGATAAAATAATTGGCAGAGAAAACGAATGGGGAAAGGGGAAAAAAAAGTATACATTCTTTCTATTTATTTAATGTCTAGAGTGGGTTGCAAGGAAAATTAGGGAGTGATTAAAATAATGTAACGTGTAGCACCTGAAGTGAAAAGGTGGAGGCAACACACATAAGAGATATTATCATCGTGGACACATTAATTTATACAACACAATTCATATATCCACATATGTGTATGGATGGATGGAACCATAAATATATATATATTATATCGTTGTTATGTGGGCAAGTGGGGTGCAAGTGTACCATATGTGATCGATATATGTGCTCATATATTAATTCTAGCCTATTAGGTGAAGCCTTGGCACAAACCAGAATTGCTCTCACGATTCAAATAACTATCGTATTACGTGATCGATCTCATGTGTAAAATTACATGTGTAGGTGGTCTATGTGTTCATAATGGATACATTCATCCATTATTTATTTATTTAAAAAATTTATAAGTTAGAATATAATAAAAAAAATAAAAGAGTACCGAAAATTAATAATGAAAATTGAATTATTTGTAAAAGTGTTATCATATTAGTTACCCATTTAATAATTCTCGAGAATTTTGTGCTGGCCCCACATAGTTTTCGAGCATCGCAAGCTCTCCAGCCAGAAACTATTTTGATGACGAAAATGTCGTCTTCGTTATGCAATTTTGTTGAATGAAAATGACCGTTTAAAATTACACGATGACCCTTAGCTTTTGCTTAATTTACGATAAGTCCGTGGACATCTCACGACCCTTTTCTTTTTTCTATTACGAATCAATCCCACTGCTTTAA
The DNA here is from genome assembly GCA_900174645.1 of Sonneratia alba. Taxonomy (NCBI): domain Eukaryota; kingdom Viridiplantae; phylum Streptophyta; class Magnoliopsida; order Myrtales; family Lythraceae; genus Sonneratia; species Sonneratia alba. The sequence goes on along the minus strand of FWPY01000028.1, from coordinate 5,330,655 downwards.
ATCTAGCATAATTAGGCCAGATATTCCTTCTGTGTGCTATCCTCTCTTCTAGCGACTACTTTGCTCAATTACTGTGAAATTTTCAGAGTGTTCCGTTAGATGAGATACCGTCTGTACCCGTGAGGGTAAGTAAAAAGTAAAAATAAAATAAAATCGAGGGGGTAGGTTGGGTTTGATTAAGTCGAGACGAGCCGGGTTTAGACCGGAGCTCTCCAACTGCAGTCCACATAAAATTCTAGTCGATTCCGAGGGAGCTCTCGTGACAAAAACAAAAAAATGAAAAAGGTCTCTCCTGAAACTTCATCGGAATTATCTGGGCCACTCGATAATTATGAAAAAGATTTGGAGTGGGACTGAGACCGAGCTGTCGGGGTCCCGGCCCCACCGTGAGCTCTTGGGAGAAAAAAATAAGGAGGAAAAACAAAGGGTACACACTTTTTATGATTTTTAAATTTTATATCTTATAAATAAAAAAATTTTAATTTTGAGCCATTGGACAATAGATCCGTTGACGATACAAATGATTTTGGCAGTATTAAAGATTTTTTTTTGTTTAAGAGGAAATAAATAGATAAATAAATGGCATAAATAAACACGGTGAGGTGGAATGTTCATACCATACGCCTAGGAGAAGTAGATGAGCTGTCACCAATCGAAGACTTGGGTTTCTTTCTACGTCTCCTCACGGTTCGTTTTTTTTTTGTTTTTGTTTTTTTGGTTCCTCTCTCTCCGTCGGCTTTTCTAACGCTCAACACGCTAACATTCTCTACTCGTCCTGTACAGGAGCTCGGTTAGATCTTGATGCAAGCATGGGCTCGACTTCGAACGATGCGATGGGTTCCAAGACTGACGTCAAACTCTGCGACGGACCACGCGTCGGTGCATATTCGCCCACAGAATTTGAAACTGAAATCGTTGTTTAAGGGTGGAGAATAAGTGAAGGGAAAGTAGAGATGGGAATGAGCCGAGGCTGTGCAAATTTCTAAGAAGTTGATAAGGGACAACGGGGGTTGATGCGTCAGGGCGGGGCCCACATCACATGCCTCCACCAGTTCCTGTGTTTCGAGAAAAGGGAGGAAGATGGTGGGGGAGGCGGGGGAGTGGGCCCCTCCTGAAAGCAACCTTACCAATTTGGCTGTAAGCTGGACCCGGCTGTGGTGTCACTTTGGGAATCTCTCCATTTTCTGTTTCCCCCAAACGCGCCCTTATCCACCGCTTGGCTAAATCTAGAAGCTCATTTCATTTATTTTCTTTTTTTTTTTCTAATTTCACCATCGCACTTGTTGTTGAGTTGAGGAGCTCTTCTATATTCGCCAATTATCTATCTTGATTATCATCGAGTCACCCACCCAGCTTAATAATACTTAGCTGTTCAGAGAAATAGTACTCACATAGTTTTTTTATTAATTAAATAGTTCAATAACTGTATCGTAAAATTTTCTAAAATCTTTAAATATGAAAATTTTATGGAATCGGATCAGGATCCGGGTCACTCTCATAGCATCTTCACTTCTCCGGTCCATATCAAACTCCTGTGCCCGATCCAGTGGCCTGTAAAGGGTCAGGACAGGTCTCCAAAAGAGATCCAGATGTTCCCGAGAAAGTCGAGATTGCAGCTTTTACAGAAATTATGATCACGCACTTTGTTGCATCGGGTTAAAAAATGAAGAAGAAGAAGAAGTGAAAGTTTCAACAAGAACCGAGGCGAACGCAAGGGAGTGGGGCGCTGAAATTCGCAATCGCAGCTCGTCGGCCTGCCACCGGCCGCCGTCCGGAGCGATTTTTTCAACGACGGCGAGGTAGACCTGAGTGGGCCCCCCGCAGCTCCAACCACCGTACACGTGTGGTCGCAAGAGTTGCAGGCACAAATCAGAAAGGCGTGGCAGCGGACTCCACAGAAACCCCGCCCCATGTGCCAATCCTGCAACTGATGTCAGAGCCAAAATAAACGTACACACTGAAAAGAATGGCAGATCTTTTTTATTTATTTTTAAAAAGATTATTTTACATTTTTTTCAAAAGACAAATTGTCTTTTCCCATCAATGTTTTAGAAAAAAATTATTTAAAATTATTTTATACAGAGTAATGATTTAATTTAACTTTTTTAAAAGTAATTTCTTCATTTTTAATTGAATACTTTAATTTTCGGGGAAAAGCTGCAGTTACTATCAAACACGTAAAATGAGGCAGCTAATCATTCCGCCCGCCTTTTAAAAGTTTCCTTGATCCCTTTTTTTCCCCCACTATTTTTAATTACTTTTCCCCGTTATATATTTTTTCTTTTTTGGTTATAAAAGTTGAGGTGACCATTTGTTCATGAGATGAGACACGATTTGCTAGCGCCATTACCGATTTTTGGTCCGAAAAATAACATTTTTTCATATATAATACATCACACGATTTGATAAGAACGGATGACCAAACTAATATGAATCACTTGATATAATTTTATATATCTTAATTTAAAATAAAATTTTGAATTCAAGTATTATAAATATAAAAGATTTTTATATTATAAATGAATCGATCCGACTCAAACTAGATTAGTTATAATCCAAAGGCTTCTATAGATCAAATGATCTATACAAAAAAAAAGAGTCAGGCACAATGATATTTAGCTCAATTTATTTATTCAATATTTTCTGAAATCTCATAAATTTAAATAAATTTTATAGTGAATATAAGTGGAAAAAAATATTAGTCAATATTACTAGTACTGAATTTACTCTACTGATTGTGAGTACTGAGGAAACATGCCTAGATTTTTATCCAATTGAGCTACTTCATTGATTTCCAAAGTTGGCTAGTTAAACATCATATATGCCATAAATGTTTTTAAATTAATTAATTCATTTTTCAATAAGTAATTATTTAATTTATTGGATAAATTCTTTTAAATTGAATGGGAGCAAATTAGGAAGCAGCAAAAGGTAAATTGAAAATAGTCGACGTCAATAAAATTAGGAAAAAAATTTTTGGGTTTAATGGAAATTAATGGCATGCATGCAATCTTGTATTTATTCTGTTACAGAATTAATATATCTCTAAAAAAAATATTCCCTGTAATATATTATTTAATTATAGCAAGATGTTACATTTTAAAATGTGAGATTATTTCAATAAGTACTGTCCCAAATTTATTTAAACAGTTCATTTTAATAATTTATCTTTGTAATCTGGCAATCTATTTTCAGAATGCTAACACTTGTTGTGTTATTTCATTTTTTTCTTATATAATCTAAATACCATCCCAATAATTAAATGATATAGTAAATATTTTTTTATAAAAATTAATGGGCCAATTACCATGATATCAATTACATGTATATGGTGAATAATTTTGCCTGTCGTGAAACATAGTGGCACTTACTAATCATCCAGGTTTGCCATGTTCGTAACTTGTTTATTTAACCCATATAAACTAAATACGTTCAAACGTATTAATTACATATGTACATAATTAACACGTTTAATGCTACAATAATATAAATCTGTCAAAGTATTTATGGTATGATTATGATAATTATGTTATCACAATAAAATATAATAAATCAACTTTAACGTATTTTATATGATAAGTTAAATTAATAATATGTATAATTAAACCGATAAAATAAATTTATATATTTAATTAGATAAAATTAACCACATTTTATCAAATTATATAAATTACACTACTTAATCTGAATCCAATTAAATATGTATTATTTTGCGTCAAAAATGTCAGCCTTACCCATGCACGGTGACTATCTTCATGGCTCGAATCGTTGAAAGGTAGGATTGAGCATTGGATTGCTAATAATAATAACCGCATAATTTATCACTACGTTACAACTTATCGATTTAAACTTTAGAATCCCATGTGATCCAATTACTTGTGAGAAGTAGATATGAGCTGTCAGATAGCTTCTGTATTTTATTACTTGCAAAAGGAGACTTTGTGGGGGATGGGGTTGGGGAATACTATGGCAACAAGGGCTACTGATTTTATTTTTCTGGTTTATTGAACAGGTGCCCATTTTGCTCATAACACTTCATCATCTTCAGGACAGTCGTCCGTCTTCTCTTTGGGAAATTATCTCGTATTCACAAAAATTTAACTCTAGAAGCTAATTATGCTTCCTGATTAATAATCATCACCGATACGCTAGATCCTTATTACTACCGTGCTCTTGGCATCGATGCGGACAGTAATCCACCCTCTCTCTGAATAGGAAGGAGCCCATAGCTCTGGTCCACCCCGAACTTAAATGTTAAAGCTTCAAGTCCCCCGAACTTCATGATTGCCCCCATGGTTCTCGATCGTGCCGTAGAAGAGGTACATGTTCGAGGCTCAGTTCCACTGGTCGGGGCAGTACCAGTGGAGCGTTGGGGGTTGCTCGTCCGAGAAGAAATTGCAGGTCTCGTCCCCGAAGAAATTGTGCTCCTCCAACTTCACGAAATGCGACTGGTAAATCATCAGGTTTTGTTGCTGGGTCTGGAGGGCGCCGGCGCCCGAAGAGGAGATCGTGGCGTTGCTGGGGCTGCTGCTGGATGCGTTTTCCTCGTTAAGAACTGCGCTGGAGTCGCTGTCCGAGGAGAGGTTGGGCTCCTTGGAGTCTAGAGGCGGAAGGAGGGTCGGCACTGGTTTCGTCTCGACCATCGGTTTTGCTGTCTCGGATTCGGAAGCCGCTTTCGGTCCTTCTTTGACAGAGAGATTGCTCTGGTCCGAGTTCTCTTCGTTCAGCTTCGCTTTAAGATCGTTGATCTGCGCCATGTTCAAACCAATGTATGTAAAAATGCTGAACTTAAAAATGAAATTCCTCGATGATCATTATATCCATAAATCCAGTATGTCCGACCATTTCGGATTCTAAGTAAATGTCGCCTACTAAGAGCGAAGACCGTCCGTAGTTCTCGAAACCGAGTTAAAGCGCATAGGAAGAAACATTAAACTAAACCAAATCAAACCACGGTGTTAAGTGTTTCATAGTAAAAGGTCGAATGGGATTTTGGGGTATCGACCTCTTTGAGGAGGATGTCCTTGTCCCGTTGGAGAGAATCGTAGCTGAGCTTGAGGGAGTCGTAATTGGCCCTGAGGACGCCGTAGTCGCGCTCGAGCTGCTTGGTCTTCCACCGGGCGCGGCGGTTCTGGAACCACACAGCCACCTGCCGCGGCTGAAGGCCCAGCTCATGGGCAAGCTTCACCTTCCTCTCCGGCTCCAGTTTGTTATCCACCTCGAAGTTCTTCTCCAGCGCCTTCACCTGCTCCACGCTCAGCCTCCTCTTCTTCTCCGATGGCACCCCCACAGCCACCTCCTCTCCGCATCCCTCCTCGTCAAGCCCATCCAGAATTGATTGGAACTCCCTCCCGTAGATGGCAGCTGCTGCCGCGGCGGCGCTGCTGCTCCCTGGGCTGCCGTGCTCCTCTGTTTTTGAAATCAAGAAACCAGACATGCAGTCGTCAGAGAATTTCCCACGAGAATTACAACGAAAACATGTTCTTTCGCATAATAATACATTGTAAAACTTGAAAAGATAGATTTTCCTCTCTCTCCCCCGCATAATCTTCACTGAAGATCGAAGCTTTCCTGGGAGCAGAGTCAAGACTGAGCTCTGCTTCGATGGTCTGAAATCTGACTTCAAGAAAGATCCACTCCTAGAGGTTTGTGTCATCTTCCTTGTATTGTAGATGTGATTTTTCCCGTCTTTGATTACAGAAAATGGGTTCTATTAAGTTATGGATTTTTTTTTTGGATGAGAAGTTATGGAATTTAAACAACGGTAGCTACTTAAACGATCAGGACCTGTGGCTCTGCAGATAGACATGAATGCGCCCAAAGACTCTGAGCTGCGAAGCCTCTTCATTTAGTTCGAACTTTCCGAGAAGTTCTTACTGCGAATCTCTGCTTTCTAGTCGGTCTGATCTCGAAGAACACAGAGAAGAGCAAGTGTGGGAGAGGTGAGAGAGAGAGAAATAGAGAGAGGGAGAAGACTTGCTCTCACTTAAAAGCTGCCTTACTGAAACCAAAATTCCCACTTATAAGACAGGACCAAACGATTACGACGAGACCATCTCTGCGACTCCCGCAAACCCACTCCCTCAGGACTTCCCCACACTTCTCACTCTTGAACAGCGCTTCCTCAATCTCTGAACCCATCAAAAAGAGAGAGGAAGAAAGAAAGAAACTGCACGGTTCAAACCCAGCCGACAAGGTGAAGATACTGGAACGCAGCAACCAATGATGACCCACGTCCCAAGTTCCCTTTTTTTCTTATCCCTCTTCTCTCAGAACTACACATTACTCAGTCAATTGCTCGATGGAGTCCATGACTGTTCCATCTGTACAGGAAACAGTGAGAGGGGAGAGGACTAGTAGGTTATGGAGAGAAGAAAGTCGAGATCCTCATGGGACTGGGCGAGGTAGCAGCAGTGTGGATAGAGGCCGCGCACACTTGCACAGACGCAGGCACTCCCTTCTCTGTGAGCTTAAATAACACCAAAAGACGGTGTCAGGGAAGACGGGCAACTGGGTTAGGATCTGACTGGGGTTAGATTGCAGTCCGGTTGGCATTTCGGGCTAAATGAAATGACACCAAAATTTGATCCAAATCCAAATTCAATCGGCTCTGCTTCTATTCCGTCGGACAACGGAATCTTGTAAATTTATTAAGGGGAGCCAAAGATAATATATCAAAAGGTAAAAATTCTGTCAAGGAAATGAAATAATAAAAGCTCTCCTAATAAAAAATTTAAAATCAATAAATGTTTGTATAATTTTATAGAATTATTTAAATTCAGATTCCAATCATATAAATCGATGCCAATCCCCCAACTGATGCTCTCGGTGGGTGAGCTCCCACTCTGCTCCACGGACGACGTTGTCTAGGATCTGGCCATTTCAAAGCACCCCATTGTTTTTTTCCAATCTATCGTATTATTATGTAATTAAATGCTAATATTCTAATTAAATCGATCCACTTAATAATAAAATTTATATAATATTAAATTTTATCCATTCATTTATGAAAGGCACAACCATATTATATTTCCTCCAAATGATTCAAAGGATTTCTCTCATTTTTTACGAAGTTTGCTAATTCCAAGCCACCCATCGTTCTTTTATTCTAGTTCGTATGATTTCATATTGTAAGATAGTCATCGCTTTTAACCCTTCTATGTCCCTTAAAATTTCTCGAGTGTTGTTGACGCAAGACATGTATCGTCAGTTATGCTTATTGAGCACGTGAGTGCTAATTTATCGCACTTGGACATAAACAAATTTTCTCGTGTTACGATTGGTAATGATAACGGGGGACAATTTGCATCAATGAAAGTAAAGGGAATAAAGTGTTTCGAAAGAAAAGTGTGGTGGTAAATGTTGAATCACCGAAAATATAGGGGGTCAAGAAGAAGATCAGAGCAAGCACAATTTCGAAAATCTCTCTCTCTCTCTCTCTCTCTCTCTCTCTCTCTCTTTTAGGCCGCAAACAGAGCAGCTCCAGCTCCAGCTCCATTGAAAGCCCGGATGATTATAGCAAACGTCAGCGGATCATTGCCGTCGCTTGCCCTGGCCGGCGGCGCGTCGTTTGCCTCTCGATATTTTCAATTTAGGGCTTTATTATTTAAAAGTCTAATAAAAACAATTTGAGTTTGAGTTAAATGGAATTAGCTTTAATTATGAATAAACCGGGCCTGTTCAAGTGTAAATTATGAAGAACATGCTACACGGAGACCTGTCGTAATCCTCCGAAGAACAACTAGTAAACCGGGCAATGCGACGATATATTTGTGATCAGTACAGACGACACTGTACATCGATCTGAATTTCGTATTGCATCTCGGAATTCAAAGAGAAGTGGCACGTCTACCGTTAGACACACTGGCCGTTATGTGATGTAATTAATAGCTTCAACCTTTATGATTTACTCTCCGAAAATCCAAAGAGCAGAGTTGTTGAAATGCATTCCAGTTGGTCCAAAAAGGTGAGTGTGAGTGACCACGAGCGGTGTCAGGGCTATAACCGACACACAATGTATATAAGTCGTATATGCATGTACGCATGTCTGCGCCTTTTTCCAGGCTGTGATGGGCAAGCATATTGCAAGTTGGCTTTCATTTTTATTAGCTGTTGCATGATCACGATCATGTTGCCCGAGTCGAGCCCACAGGCACCCTCCACCACCGTATATACATATATAACTCGGATCTCACGTCCACCGAATAGCACGGCAGGTAGAACCAATTATGTTTTTAAACCGACGAAGATTCCATGCCACATAGGTACGTAGGAAAATGTTACAAGCTTCTGCCCATACGCATGTGCGTACTTTGCACGGTGGAATTAGGCTATTCTGCACGTGTGGCCTACTTTTCATAGCAGCGTATGGCAGCCAGGCCCACGATAAAATACAGTGTGTCGGCAATGGAGGAACCGGAGGAAGGCAGTGGGGGAATAGAGGAAGTGTCATAACTCATAACCGAACCATGGTTCTCTTGATCTAAGATCAAAGAGCTATACCTGAGGGTATAGATCACAGCCTCGATTCTCCACAAGGTTATGGTAGGCTCTGCTCTGTCTTTCAGTATGTACGTGCCACATGTCTTATTAAAAAAAAAAAAGTCGATGAGGTTTAACTGATTCGATTACGGAGTAACTTATGTATTCACTGAGTTGGAACTAGATTTCAATTAGTGGATTTGGATCGGTAATTACCACATGTTTGTATTCTATTAATAAACATCATCACGTGGGGCATGGATCCGACCAAAGTTGCAGAATAAGGCCACGAGGAGAATAGGAGCTTGGATTACGAGTGCGTAGTCGTCGCGAGAAGTCACAAGAGGCCAACTTGGGCGGCGTTGTCTGAGCTTCCTCGAATCCGTAAAAATGGTCGGTCCATAACAGTGGGAGGGATTTATTATTAATAAGGGAAACGTGGTCCCGATGGACTTACTTCAAAGGCTCCCGTGACAGCCCACTCGAACACTATCTGACCTTGGAACATACAAACGATTCATTTTATGAAATTTACGCATTACTACTCAACCAATTGAATTTTTTTGTCCTCATATCAAGTAATTAATTCAGATTTAAAATTCTATTCACTCGCTGATGGGTACAAATTACCTTGATCTTGAATTTCTTAAGTTTATAAAAAGAGATGTTGTGTTAGGATGTGACGTGGGACAGCCCGTCGAATTTCCAGAAGGTGATGATAGCTGGAAAATGTAAAATTCAGGCCGGGCGATCGTGTGTCGTAGAATGGTCACTGCTGCCATCGACTTTGCTCCCGACAAACGAAGGCTTCTCTATTACGCACTTTTCCGTTGATATGATACTCCAATCATCATATTTAACACCAAAAACGAATACATTGGAATTACGAACAATGAGCTAAACTTCAAATCAAGAACCCGATCACTTAACGTTCCAATGCATTAATGTATTTATATGCCTATATTCAAATCGTGAGTAGTAAAAGTTGATCCAATTTATTTGATACTCAAGAATATATGCATAAAATGCATAAAAAAGCATACATGCAAACAGATAAAATAATTAATATAATGATATTTTATTTAACCAATAACTAATAAATTCAAATATAATTCTTCATTCCTCCATTCATACTTTTACCTTTTAGACATATGCTTCTTTTATATAAACAGTAAATGGGGTCTTACTTGAATCAATTTAGAGGTTAAAAGCATTTTTTCCCTTGGAAAATTAATCTTACTTAAATTTAGATTAATGATAATTTATTCGAACATCTAAAAAAGAATTGATACTCACTTAAAAAAAGACAATGAGACATAATTGCCATTTTAGATTTTATTCAAATCTTTTGAATTTCTTCAATTTAAATAAGATTCTATGGTCTAAATCTTTTAAATAAAAAAAAAATCACGAGCCAACTGTCTTTTAACCCTAAATTTGTGAGCATTCAATGAATTTACACATACTATGTTGTTGTGCGTATATATATAAAAAATGCATATGATCTATCTCTAACGTATGTATGATCCTTCTAGATCAAGAACTTTCCTTGGCAAATTGGAGAGTGGCGGACCTTTCCTAACGCTTAAATCATCCAATATCAAAATTGTGTCTACTGGCAGGTCCGTTCTCGATGTTAGAGTGACTGTGTCTACCTAACTGGCCTATATATGATCCTCCGACAGCGTACTTTGCACGTAGAGCACATTATATTAACCAATAATCTAAAAGATGTGCAGTGGGTTAAGGAAAATCAACCGAAAAGCCATAGCTCATCGGGGAGAGAACCGAAATTATTATCTTGAGATTCGGGCTTTCACATATACATCACCAGAAGGAATGGCTAAAAGGGCAGAGTGCTTATAGATGAGCAAAGAAACTCCGTCAGGATTAAGACGATTAACTCTCTCTTGGCGGAAGAAATTTTGTTAGCAAAACCTTAAATCTGAAATCACTTAATTTGGGATTAAAAATAATATATTGAATCAAAAACGTTTTTTTTTCTTATGGGAATTAATTTAATGATATTGCAATAAGGACAGCCCTTATCAAGGGATTGAACATTTGTCCTTTTGGGTGCCCAAAAATGTCAATTTTCAAGGTAGGAAAGACAAGCAAGCATGTCGGGGAATCAAACTCCCCTTCTTAATATATGTGGTTATTGACGTTTGATTGTGATTATGGCCTTGAATACGTGTCATATAGTTTATAAATTAGCTGTATATAAATAAAAATATATTTAGATTCAATCTTAGCCCACACCCAATTCTGTATCTTGTCCATATCTTATTATTACATAATATATTATCAGGAAAAAAAAACACGAAACGAAACAAAACAAAACGAATTACCTGTTTTCATCTAGAAAATTCAATTGGTCAAACGTTTTCCTCACGGCAGCCACAGCCATCAAGGGTGGGGCAGCAGCCTCTTGGATCTGCACGCGTGTAATCGTCCTCGGCCGCCGGATGAAGGAAAAAAATTGTTATTTTCATTATTTTATGTCTGTTAATTAATTAGCCTCCCATATGCTCTTTGTGAAGTCCACGTCTATTGGATCTAGACCTGACAGGGATGTTTCCTCTTGACAAGCAACTTCCCGTGAAGGGATGGGACGGGGAGAGGACGACCGATTATTCCATACACACGGCACGCTCATGATCTGTCTGTCCTTTATCCCATAAGAAATTTGGACGTGCACCGAATTCTCGAGAAGAAATGTTGATTCGAGCGACGCCGGCTATCCTCCGGTGATTAGTAGGCTGCTGTTCACTTACCGGCGAGCTTATACAACAAGCACGAGCGGGCAAGAAGAGAACTCGTGAACCGTTTATGACTTATGTTACACCCATTTCATCAGGTGCATGAAACGGATACGATTACAATCTCCTTTTCTTTCTTTCATTTTTGTACGTTCCATTTTGGGTCCAAAACTAACATGATCACTAACTCATCGATTCGATCACTTCCGCGTGAAATTTGCGATGGACAAACTCAATCAAAAGTTAAGCCTGAAAAGAAACCCTAGTGGTGTATGTGAGATGTCGTGAAAGCGAAGGAAAAGTTTTACACACTTTGATGATTTCGCCTTCTTTTTTTTTCCCCCATCAACTCCAAGTGTTCTTTATAGGGGATTGAGAAGGATTGATATATCCCTTTGAGCCCCCTAATGGTGGGCAACTCTTTACATTCCCCCTTCTCTTTCGTCCTTCCTTTTTCAAAAGAGAGAAAAAAAAAGGGGGGGGGTCTAAAGCCAAATTCTAAGTTAAAAGCGTACGAGAAAGTAGTCTCCGTTTTTCTATATTATTACATTTATGCTCAAATTTTATTGCCCTTTTTTGAATTGAAATGTGATATTGCCGTGCTTTATAAGTCTATATAATAATTTATGATGATACCGAGGAGAGAAAATTAAGTGGGTGTAACCTTAATCCTAATTTAAGAAATTGTATATCTTAAATGTATGATGATTAGGTTTTTAACTCTTATGTTCATATTATATTACAGTATACTTTGTGATCCAATTAATACCATAATCCTTCACATTAATTCAAGTTTTACATGTAAAGATGCAAATTTTATGATCAATCAAAAGCCTCCTTTTAACTTATAGAGTCGATGCGGCTACGCTACCATCCCGTTCGAGGGTCGTCTGAGACCCATCCATACTCACGGGATAGGATGAAAAGTTTTTCCTTCACAGGACAGAAGACGGATTTTACATGTCAGTCGCTCCACCCATCGGGCATCGATGATGTCACGTGTCAAGAAAGGAAGAAAAAGGAGTTGCCCATGAAGAACTATGATTAAAGAAACCAATCATGAAGACACTGAGGTAGGACTTTTTTGATTGTCTCCTGGGGGAATATTTTTACCGTAGAAAGTTCATTTGCATGGGAGGACTCATGGCTCGTCTCGGATTGCCCTTAGCCAGCTACCTCGCCAACCCACTTGTTTTTTTTTTTTTTTTTTACACCCCCACCCCCCATCAGCAGCAGTTCGATATGGCTGGCTTTTACGCTTGCGTCGCAAAAACAATCAGTCGAACTGAAACGTCGATGAGGATATTTAGCAATCGGGAATGGCTGCGGACAGCGGCAGCTTGTCTTTCGTTGTTCATGCACGATACACGACCATCATCGTGGCTTATCGGAAGACGGTCGTCACCGTCAATCGCGTGCCATCACGCGTTCGCATGTAAAGGCTAATTTCAACTCGTGGATGAGGGGTTATCAGCTTAATTGAATTTCTCTCCCTCTTTGAAAACTGCCCTTTCAAAGAATCCATGAACCTATAAGATGATAGAAAAAAAAAAAAAAAGAAGAAGTAGAGGAGGGAGATAGTGGGATATCATGAATGAGAATTCGACTGGAAATATCATGATTTGCTGCAAAGTATGCGGAGGGATGATGAGAGAGTGCCCTTTCTGAATACATACATTCATCTATATATATATATATATTCAAGTTATAAAATGCGAATTTTCGTGTGCCTAGGAAGAAAAAAAGAGGTGGAGAAATTGTGAATCAGTTATTTGATTCCAGTAGTCGAGGATGGGGCGCCAAGATATTGGACCCCATAATCAGATTGGAAAAGGCCCACTTTCTCTCCTGCACCTATAATTTCAATTTTTTAAGATGGCACGAATGTGTCGATACCGTTGGGCCGGGTCAGATCCATAGGACAGCATAAATTGGACCGGACCCATTTTAGGCAAAGGCCCAAATGTCCTATTTTTCTGGTGGGAAGCCCAAATTTCCTCTTTCACCCTCCTCTTTTTCTCTTTTTTTGTTTCTGTTTTATTAAATTTCTTTCGCTGTGATTATCCATAAAGTAGAAAATTTTAAAATAATAGTAGCCTAAGGGAGAGCAGAAACAGGAAAGGGACGAAGCTCAAGATAATGGCTTCGCTGAGCGCCCATCACTGCCCTTCGATGGCCTGCTGTGGCTTGCAGTATGTTCCTATTTTTCTCACGCTGCGTCTCTCCTTCCATAACTCAATTCTTTCTTTCGTTGGGTCTCAGTTTTTTTTTTCCCCTCGTGTTATGGTATTTTATCGGGCGCCGCGTGGAATTTAGCTGTTAAATAATTCAGCCTCTGCTTGTAATGAAGTTCTTCGTTCTGATCGTACTCGTATGATTTGAAGTTCGCGGGGAACTCTTATGGAAAGAGTGGAAGAGGCAGGATCTTTTATTGTTTTCAAGAGGTGTTGAAATGGAATTTCATATACCTGGAACTTTTGCTGTGGCTGTTGGATCATTCTTGTTCTGTCCGTCGTTTCTGTTCACAAAGGCATTGCCTTCGTCGTAATTTGTCCATCACTAGAATTACGATGGCATTATCCTTATTTGCATGGATTTACCAATTTTTATGTTGGTTTAGGACTGGGCGGTTCAAGTTTATTTGTTTTTCCGTTTTTCCCTTTGGGTTGGTTTGTTTCATGGGTAATTTGCTATCTCTAATTTGAAGCGTCCCTCTCAGAAATGCACGCAGACAGCTCATCTATGGATATTCGACTGGAACATTAGAAACTTATGGTGTAGATTGATACTTGGAATTGATAAATATCATTTATACATCCTTTTACATTGTTTAGTTGAGACCCAATAAATGGAACTTTATGCAGCATCGTGAATCAGCTCGTCTTCTTCTCTTACAGTAGTTTGAATGTCAACTGACTTCATATTTTGTGGTTTTGGACAGTCTCATTGTTTGATTACTAAGTTATATATATCTATCCTTTCTAAAATTTAAGAGGTCGAAATTTCCTTATATGCATTGTATGAAATTTCTGCTGACAAGTGATGAGAAGCACAGTGAATCTTTCTAGTGCTTCTATTTATCCACTTAACAAGATTCAATTATTTTTTTCTTTGTCTCCAGAGGCCATCCATTTCTCCCTCATGCAAACTTATGCATGCCCAATATTTACAAGTCCGTTCAGTTCTTAGGGATTTTGAAGAAACCATGCATTGGAATAAAGGGAGTTGAGAGAGCTAGATTTGCGCTAATCTCGGGAAATGATGATTTCTCATCATATCCTAATACCAATGGAGCTGCAGGCCATAATGCCTTTGTTGATGAACCACCCCAAGAGGAACTCCCCACGGTTCAGATAAATCCCGACTCCATATCCTTTGGAACGCTGGCTGCTGAGATAACTTCAACAACCAGCAATTTCTTTCCCCAAGAGGATGAATATGACTTGGACTGGCCTACAGAGGGATTTAACTCGATCCCTGAGGCCATTGAGGATATTCGGAAGGGAAAGGTGAGAGTTTGAGGTTGTAGAGCAATTTTCAGCACGCTCTGCTTGGTAATCTGAGAGTGTTTCATTAATAAGCAATAGGTGGACAACTGTACATGTGAACCTTTTTCTTGACGAACTTGCAAACCTCCTCTTGCTTTTAGAAAACATCAGAAGAAGTAGCACATTTTTCGTGGCAATGAGGAAATTGTGGAGTACTCTACAAACCAATTGCATATATTATATAGAGTTGGGAATGTTTCCAGTTTGCAATTTTTTTCTTGTGAAAATTATAATATGTAGAATATGTGGGATCTATTACTTGTCTTACCCATAAATTCTTTCTTTTCCAAGTAGAGAAGGAAAGAAAAGAGAGGATTAGAAATTCATTTCATCTATGCAGAATCTTGCAGCACCTAGAAGTCATATTTGCTAATTTAGTATATCATATTACAGCTAGTGATTGTTGTGGATGATGAAGATAGAGAGAATGAGGGGGATCTGATAATGGCTGGATCCTTGGTAACCCCTGAATCCATGGCTTTCATAGTCAAGCATGGAACAGGGATAGTATGTGTGAGCTTGAAAGAAGATGACCTTGAGAGACTGCAGCTTCCCCTCATGGTGCCGCAGAAAGAAAATGAAGAAAAACTTTCTACCGCTTTTATGGTCTCGGTGGTATGAATCTTAATCTATGCAATTCTTAGAGCCAGTTCCTTAAAATGCTAGGTTTTCTCCTTGAATGGCATGTAAGTCTGATTAATAGGTTGCCCTCCATGAACAGAATTGGAGAACTAGCAGGTATTGTGTTTCAGACTAATTACTTGATCATTTATTTTGCATAAAGAGTTGCTCATTTTCTATTTATTAAAAACTTGACCATAATTTCTAGTGTCTGATTTCACTGCCTGGTCACCTTCTCTTATGCATTATTGTCTTTTCCAACTGAAGAATTAGCGTTTACAAGTTAATAATACCATCGTCGTATTTCACCTCTGAAGCACTCAAGTTAACAGCCCAAAAAATTACAATCAAGCTGATATTCAGAATGTTCTGAGTCTTTGAAACCTTTCTTGTCTGCAATGCATTATATCAATGATATGTGCACCAGGGTTGAGTTTACTGCCTTTGTAATATTGCAGTTTCTTTTACAGTATCAGACCTAAGATGAAAGCCTTTTATGTCATTCATTTCAACTGCAAATCTTTTCAGTTGTGTTCAAGTCGAACTGTCAATTTTGCTTGGTGCTAACATCTTATTTTGGCTTCTCTAAGGATGCATCACGTGGGACCACAACTGGTGTTTCTGCTCATGATAGAGCAAAGACAGTGTTAGCTCTTGCTTCAAGAGATTCAAGACCTGAAGACCTCAACCGTCCCGGTCATGTTTTCCCACTGAAGTATCGTGAGGGTGGGGTTCTTAAAAGGGCTGGCCATACTGAAGCTTCTCTGGATCTTGCAGTGTTGGCTGGCCTTGAACCAGTTGGGGTGTTATGTGAGGTAGTGGATGATGATGGTTCCATGGCTCGATTGCCAAGGCTTCGTGAGTTTGCGCAGGCCGAGGCCTTGAAAATCATTTCGATTGCTGATCTGATCAGGTATCTCATACAACTGTTTTCTTGGTTTATAATCTCAGAATCTCCTGCACTGTGGAGTTAAAGAGTACAATTGTTTGTCTAATTTGTTGGAACTAGTCCCTCATTCATCCCAAAGATTGAATCAAGGCTCAAATAAGAATTGGTTAGGTATATCCTGCAAATTACTGATATATCTGATGGGGATGTAATGATTCTTTATTGCATAATGCATGTTCTTAGTGTTTTATTTCAGTTAGTGTTGATCTGTATTTCTATTTTGCTTGCTGAAACAATGCTCAGTAGCTTCCTGATTCAGCATATGCATTACATTCACAGATATAGAAGAAGACGAGACAAATTGGTGGAGCGAGCTGCTGTTGCCCCAATACCCACAATGTGGGGCCCTTTCCAGGCCTACTGCTATAGATCTCTGCTTGATGGGATTGAACATATTGCAATGGTCAAAGTATGAAGTTGACTTATTTTCTTAATTTATAATATCTCAATCCAAAAGTTACATATTACTAAAATTGATGAATCGATATTTTTCTTGCCGTTGCTTTAAACCAAATGAAAAGTATGGATGTCAAATTTGTGTCATTGTTTTATAGTTTTGGGCCATATATTTACTTCAACAGGACAATTTTCTTTTTCTTTGGGGGTTTTATTCTTGAGGGAGGGAATAAATTCCCCCAAACCCTCCTCTCCCTCCCTGGAAACCACACTCTTAAGAAAATATATATGATTTATTTATATCAATTAGTATATTCCACTTCTCTCCTACGGCATACAGGCTTCTTAAATGAGAGCTGTATCACCATTTTTCTCATCCTTCTGAAAGTTTTTACTTCTTCCTTTTAGCTAGCTGGTTATTTAAAATAGAGTTGATGATGACATTTACCATGTGGGTTCTTTTGGCTTTGAAAGGGTGAGATTGGTGATGGACATGATATTCTCGTGAGGGTCCACTCTGAGTGCCTAACAGGTGACATATTTGGGTCAGCTCGATGTGATTGTGGTAACCAGTTGGCACTTGCAATGAAGCAAATTGAGGCTGCTGGGAGAGGAGTATTGGTTTATCTCCGAGGGCATGAAGGGCGAGGAATTGGATTAGGCCACAAGCTTCGGGCCTACAACCTACAGGATGATGGGCATGATACTGTCGAAGCTAATGAGGAGCTTGGGCTACCAGTCGATTCTCGTGAATATGGTATTGGTGCTCAGGTATGTTTGGAGGGTAGACCCTTGATCTATTCTTGGAAAAGTTTTCTGTTTAACTGTTACTGTTGTTTGTTGTGATCTCGTGGGGGGATTGGCATATATAACAACTAACAACAGTAATCGTTCCTTTTGAATATTTATTCTTGAATGGGAAGATTTGGTTGCTTGTTCCATCATGCATAACCAGAATTTATTATCTCATAAAAAACTTTGTGGCTGAAATCCTACCTGGATGGCCCAAGAAATTTCCCTTTCTTGCCCATGTCAGTCACCATTTTGTAATTTGTTGTTCATGCCACGAGAACAATGGCTTTGATTTACTTGATGTCTCGAGGAATCTCTTCCTGTATTATTGCTTCATCCTCTCGTGCTGATGACCTATGTGCTTGATTTTCTTTGCTTGGATAATATCTTGTGCCCAATGTTGAAATGAATGATTACTTGCAGATATTACGAGATATTGGCGTACGGACAATGAGACTGATGACTAACAACCCCTCGAAGTATGTTGGCCTCAAGGGGTATGGCCTAGCGATTTCTGGGAGAGTCCCACTGTTGACGCCAATAACCATTCATAATCAAAGGTACCTGGAGACAAAGCGCCAGAAAATGGGACATGTGTATGGCCCAGAAAACAGTACTAGCTCAGGTGATGCCTGATTGAAGGCACAGAATCGGTGCCTTCTGGATCCCATTTTTGGGAACTGCATGAGTCGCTTGCTCTTTCAGTTGTGATATGATAACTTAAAAACTCTGTGGATTCGCATGATTCTAGCTGTTGAATTTTACTTAGAAGAATGTCTGTCTGTCTTGACTCTTGAGATATATGTTGCAGATATTTGAATGAAACTCTATACCTCGCAATAGAGGTTGAGCGAACAGTTTTATCATATTTGTATAGAACCAATTCTTTCAGGCCAGCATCTGTTATTCATTTTCTTTGAGATGAATTGAATTGTTTCTACCACCGTTTTATGTTTATGTTGGGTGTTTGCCTGTTGAGTGCTCTGCTTTGTGCTTCTTGTCATTGTCTGTCTTGTTTTGGCTAAAGTTGATTCACCTGTAGCTTTCTGTCGTGATGAATCATCTGTTCCCATTCAGATAAACTGTTCAGTGGCAACATCCTGTGATTCTCATCCCGTAACGTCAATGTTGGTTTCATCTCGGAAACCCTAAATTCGAGTCACCGAACTTTCTCAGTTGGTCTTCTAGTAGAGATGTGTTAATGCCTAATGGTGTCGCCAGCGTGGCATGGGCTAGACTGGAGCCAGGGCAGGGGTTGGTGAGCCGAGGTTGCAATATCTGGTTCGTGCCAGGAACCCGTGAAGAAGCATAGCAGTGCAAAACACTACCAGATAGCACAAGAATATTCCAAGAAGTTCACAGAGATTTATGGGGTATCTGTGCTCATTTTTTTCGATGTGTAAGAGGATATGGTTCCATGGTTTACGTTCCGATCTAAAAGGGAATAAGAGACATTCACGCAACCGAAAATCCAATCTAAGACTTCATAGTGTCCTGATATCGACCCTGCCAAGCTTCCGTAACTTGCGTGCACTCGGAACTGCTCGTACTATGGTGTATGTTTCAGTCATGTGGCCCCCGCTACCCCGACAAAGACGTAAACGCGTGGAAGTAATATTATTATCAGAGACTTCAACCAGGCTTGACCCCAAGAGGCAGACGAAGCTGCCCGGTAAATGCTCGAACTTTGATAGCTGAGGTCAGGTCCTCTCAAAGCCCAAAAGGAAAACGGAAGGAATCTTCGGAAGATCTTTCATGAACGGTCTGCCAGAAATAGCCATCTTCGCTCCTCTTTCAGAAGGTGAGGGTGCTTCTCCATTGCATCATATCTATGCTCCCTCTCATGCCCTGTTCTTGTAAAAGATGGCTTCCTCGTACAGAAGGTTGCTAGTATCCTCTGTCCCAAGTCCGGGTTGTCCCGACTTACCGAGCAATGGTCAGCGCCATATTGACCCGGGGCCACGGCAGCCGCAGCCAAAGAAACCGGTCCATCCTGGCTGGGAAATGGCGGCTTTTGTGGTCGGGGGTGCTCTGTTTTTGGCTGTTCTGTACATGATAATCGCAAGGCACTTCCTGAAGAGGAACACCAACAGTAACTCAAGAGCAAGAAACCCCGGTGACAACCCACGGATCTTGTTTAACACCCAGGAGGATTTAGTCGATGAGGAGCACGGGATGCAGCTAGACCACCCCATCTGGTACATCCGCACCACTGGCCTCGACCAGTCAGTTATCGACTCCATAGCGGTCTTCAAGTACAAAGCCGGGGAAGGGCTGATTGATGGAATGGAGTGCTCCGTCTGCCTGAATGAATTCACGGAGGATGACAGCCTCCGGCTTCTCCCCAAGTGCAGCCACGCGTTCCACGTCCCGTGCATAGACACTTGGCTCCAATCGCACAAGAACTGCCCCATATGCCGCGCCCCGATCGTAAGAGATGGTGGCGCTGTGCAACCAAGCCCCATAGAGCCGAGTGCAGTTGATCCGGGTTCCAACAGACTGCTCGTAGTAGAAGATTTACATACTCGTGCGATCAGTGAGTCAACCATTGGTCTCAGTCCAAGCCCAATAGGAGAACTCGGGGCCAGTGAGAACGGTGTCGAGGACAACTTCTTAGGTGGTCCATCACAAACTGAAGAGGGTGGAAAGATCTTGGCTTTGCCCGATCAGGGGGGAGTCGTGGGAGAGGAGACCCAACAGGTTAGGAGATCAGTCTCGATGGATTCTCCTTCTGCTTCAGAGATCTACCGTGCCATGGCAATTGCGATGCGAGATCAGAGCCGAGGCACGTCAAAGAAGCAAGCAGTGAAGATGAAGAGCTTCAGTCTAAGCACCGACCAGTTTAGAAGCTGTGGAAATGGAAGGTCTGGCTTATTCAAAATGGTGAAAAGTTGTTCATTCGGGGCTGCTCTGGGCAAGGAGCCCATCCCTATGAAGAGGCCATCATCAACCAGGGAAAATGTTCGGTAGCTCAGGCAACGACCATCACATCCAGAGTTGTCATTCAAGCAGGAGATCTGAATAGCCGGGTTTGGCCATTTTGTCTTAGCTTATCTCTGAAAGGTGCCAAAGCCGTTGCAGGGGTTTGCTTGATCTATCTAATAACCATCTAACGCGTTTACCTTAAGGCTTTGCAGTAATCCCAGTACCCGACCAGTTGTTACATGATGTATACCAATACATATGTCTGTTTATTTATGTATTTGTAGGGGTAAATGTGCTGCTGGCGATGTTTTTAAAGAATTCTTGTGTATTTGCTTCATCCAAGCTCAATTTCTGCATCTTCTGATGCCAAACTCTCTTCCTCGGTGAATCTGGATTCATGCTAGCTACTGAATTTGGGAAGCAGTATGTACTCATTCCACGAATTCAACAGCTGAATTATGTTCTCTTCCATGAGCAAGCTGAACAATCTGCGAATCGAATAGCAGAGCATTCCGTCGAAGCAGGGGAATTCTCTTCCATTAGCAAGCTCAACACTCCCTCGAGAGGTGTTTTGAGAAAGGTGAATCTTAGCCGATGGATGACCTTGTCGGGCCGTCAAAGTGCCTGACTGATAAAAGCACAAAAAATTTAACGTGCCATGGACGAGTAGGCCTCTTTGGTCCAACACGGCTTGGTTCGTCCATTAATATGGAGTCAAGTTATCGTGGAATTTTCATTCGATTTCGAGACTGTTCCTTCCTTGATCTCATCAATGACACGTTTGGCTTCAAATTTGTTCATCGTCATGCCATTATCTCTTTCTCAAGTCCTAAGCAGCCCATCATCACACTACCAGAAAACATCAGAGATTCGGACCAACTTCCAATGCTTAATACAGCCTGTTAAAATAACAAGATCTGAGTCGGCAAACCAAAACCATTCCCTGCAAGTGAACAACTGTTACGGCTCAATCACGTATCTGCAAGCTGTCTTTTGCATGCGATCCAGTGCTGGGAGGTTTAATGAGTACATCACTGATTGAGATTGCCACCTCCTCCGAAGAACCAGCCAGCCTACATGCTGGCCGGCGAAGCGGCTTCTCGCTCGCACGGGCCCAGTCTTCGCGGGGGGCACAGTGGGGGCCCATATAGAAAATGGAAAACGATCCAAGTAGGCCGATAGTTGAAGATGAACTGGGGCCTATATCATATATAATATCGTAGAAGATTGGGGATCGTATCCCCCTCTCCCAAGCATCAATCATATGCTCCCGTGGCAGGATGAGATGGACCGCTTTGTCCATTTATCGTAGGAAAAAGGGTCCCAGGAGAAATTAATAGGCGATTGAGTCATTGTTAATAAGATCAACGATTTTGGCCTCTAATATGATTTGGTTGGGTTCATGTCGGGGTCCCTTCCTCATTCACTTCTACTATTTTCGACAAGGAAATTGGTGCTACAACCATACAAGAAATAGTCGGTATCAAACTCAAGATCTGAACATCGAGGCCATCTTCGCGGCTTTAGGGCCAAGCCTCGATCAACTTTTGTCCCCCACTTGTGTGTGTGTGCGCGCGCGCCATTAGGAATATTCATGTACCCGATTAATACGACATGGAATACACAATATGTTATGGATAAACTATTCATATATGTGTACTCTCTAGAATATAAGAGGTCAATTTGTCCTTAACACTTCATATAGGGGTGACATTTTGTCCATGAAAAATAAAATTTTCTTTATTTATAATATATATATTTTACTTGTCAAACAATATTATACCAATTATTCTTACCAAGTTCGAACCTGAATAAACATTGAATAACACCAAATAAAATTTTCCATTCTCTTTTTTCCCATATGTATTACTCTGAAAACCTCAAGGACAGGAAAAAGCTCTTGCACTACTAACACATATATATACATGCTATAATTAATATAGACCCGATGGCACAATAGTAGTCTAGTGTATTCATTTATTTATTTATTATATGCCTACAATCTTACGACTTATTAAACACGGCAAGCCTCTCCTTGGATCCTACAGACCATCTCGTACACGACTGCTGCGATTTCGTTTGCTGAATTCAGCCGGCAACTCTCTTCTACCTGTCACGTCAGTAACGTCCAAGATCAACATTCGACACAAAATACAGTAGATATCATTTGGATATATCGATCTAATGGGAAAGATTTCCAAAATATCCGACAGAATATGGAGTAAATAAGTTTGCATACAGGCCTGTGTATGGGTGGGGGAAAAAAAGGAAGAATTTTCATTCACCTTGACGCAGAAAGAGAACACGACAATGGGGTCAGAGGCCGTGAGCGTTAGGTGGAGGACGTAGAGGTGGAGGGAGTGTAGCCCCACCACCATCTTCAGCAGTTGCGCTGGCTGCCTCCTCGACCGCACCTTGATGTTAGCGTGGCCTTCCACCACCACCACCTCCACGTCCGCTATGGCTGCCGCCGCCTCCGCCGCCGCCAGTGCGTGTGAGGCCGAGCTGCCGCTCCCCCGGGTGGCTGCGGTGGAGTACTGCGGGAAGGTGAAGAAGTCCGAGAAGATCGAGGGTGGGCACTTTGCCGACACTGACGGGTCAGTTTCCCTCTGGGCGGCCTTGAGGGACAGGTGGAGCTGCTCGAGCTCCTTCACGAAGTTAATGGCTCCCCCTATTGTTGATGCTTGATCTCTCTAAAGTTAATCATCCGAAATTAAGAGACGAGTTAATTAGTTCTAGCCAAAAGATATTTGCATATATGCGCCAAAATGGCCGGCCTAGGCGCCACGTCTTGAATATTAGTAAATAGAAAAAATAAATTATGATTATGAAAGTACAGAAATCATAATTGAATGGGCCGGCTCCTATTATTACCCTTTGAACGTAGGATGGAGGCATCATAGAGCGGAGCACGTCCAGATACTCGTTCATCTGCCGCCGTCTGTTCCGCTCAACCGCAATGTGGGTCATCCTCTGGCTCTCCACGTCCTCTCTGTTCTTCTCCGTTCTGGCCTTCCGCCTCTTCCCCCGTCCGATCGCAGCCGCTGCAGCCGACGGGAACCCGCCACCCCTGCAGCTGCCATTCTCGGATGATGCCGGGGAGTTGGTGCCAATTTCCCCCCAGTAGTTATCCTTCCAATCATCACAGTTGCCTTGCACGATCAATGAAGAATAATACTCCATATCTTGATGGCTGATATCGTTTATGTTGTCTCCGGGGTGAGAGTAGGCTTCAGGATCTTTGCAACTAAATGGGTCTTGCAGCTGAAACGCAACGGTTTCGAAATCCATCGCATGAGAGAGAGAGAGAGAGAGGAGGCAGCGTAGGCGTTCAGAAAGATAGGCGAGTGTTTGGGTCTGTCTCTCGACTGATTTGCATGGGGAGTTTGCCTCTCTTTTAAAGGAAAGAAAGACGACCCACAGCAAGAATTACACTCAGTTCATTGGTGGAAATCACCTCCTCCTCTCCCCGTCTCTTAATTCCCAGTTTTTTTTTCTTCTTTCTTTTTTTTCTTTTAACTTTTTTAAATTTATAAATCCTCTATACGATCAAAATGGGTGTCTTTTGCCGAGGTCCCATCAACAAATTGCACGGAGGAATAGTTCGGATTAGGTGGCACACAAAATATCTTATGTTTTGACGCATTCCTATCCATCCTTCAATCTCAAGGATGTCGCTTATACACTAACACCTCTTGATTGGATACGGCAGATGACTCGGATTGCCGAAGCCTGAAGGAGCATCTCCCGTTTCAATCTTAAATATATGCACGAGAATCTCTGTGGTAGGAAACAGACTCCTCAAACAATCTCGGGGCTTCTGGACCGTGCATACATCAACGGGCAGCACACTGCACGGACCTATCCAGAAGGGGAACCGGCACGCACGGGTCTTCTTTTCTCACGCGGGGAAGAAGAAGAGTACCGACTGTTTTACGAGCGAGAACCATTCGTGGTAATTGCGTTTCGATGATGTAATCGCGCCGAGAAGTTGATTTCTAGACGGATATGGCCTTTTTATGTTACGTTGAAAATAGATGGAATGGTGATCGCATCAATGCAGCGATTAGTCCCCATAGAGTCAGACGGATGAACTAGGGAAGAAGACGACGTCAGTGCGGTTAAGCAAACAGAAATTGAGGCATCCATGTCTCTCAAGAAACGCGCAATTCCTTTCTCGAATTTGGCTAAATTGCACTCCCTGACAATCGAGAGCAGAAATAATTTAAAAAATTCTGTCTAATCCTACCTGGAGTGGAAAAATAATGATAAAAATTGATTTTATCATCCCGATCTTGAGAAGATAAATCAATACTAGTTGAATCACAGCCAAATGAGTAAATCGATGTTAATCCCTCAAGTGATTATCGTAATTATTAATAACTAATATAATCTCATCGCTTTTCTTCTTCTTCTTCTGGCGTGTTATTGTGAGACGAGTCCATCCTCCCTAAAAGTCGACAGACCCACTGGGATCTTGGGATGTCACTAATGTCTCGGTGCAATTAATCGGGTCACTTGATTGATTGGTGTAGTGGAGAGTCGTCAACATTCTCCCTCAGTTTTCTCTGTTTGGTTAGGTGTCATGTTGTACGTAGCATTTTAGCTCAATTTTGTTTTTTTTTTTTAAAGCGTGATTAAGCTATTGTCGTGAACAAGATTCTAAGGATCAAGACAACTGTAGCAGAATACATGCTGCATCAGCAGAACCGTGTGAACGCGGTTTGATGCCCACTTGAACTTTGTCTGCTGCAATTCGAGATTCCCACATAACATCATGTGGGTTCCTCCTCGCTAGGATTGTTTAATAATGTTCACATTCCAAGCCAAAAGAAGAAAGAAAGGAAAAAAGAGAAAGAAAGAATTAACAGTGTTGTGGTTCTTCCGGATCTAACATACGATATTCAGCGGTTATTTGGACCCTGCCTGAGGTTATTCGGCTTTCTAATCATGAAATTTTTTTTTTCTGATCACAAAATTTAAATTCGAGAAATTGTTGCGATTAGGATTGCAATTTTTATGAGGGTATCACCTCAGGAATTGTTCGGCTCTACTGGAGATCAATCCCCATAATTTGGTAGCTTCCATGGTAGGTGGCATTCAATTGAAAATATAAAATATTATATAAATTTCGCATATTATTATCCCATTCTCATTATATTTTACTTTTAAATTTTGTTTTTACTCTTACTCTTATTTTAAATTTCATTGTCAAACTTAAAATTGAGATCCATATCTCTATTCATATTGGATTTGTACATCTATCCTAAAAACAAAAATTCACTCATTTCAAATATCTAAATAGTGTCTAATATTTTCATTTCATCCCTTTTTTTTTTAATATTGGGTATGAATCTTGTTGAAAAGATGGTATAAATTAGCTGCAGCAGTAACACTAGAGCACATGAGAAGACTTGCTTGAACCCGTATAACTAGGCTGGACTTTAGCCTAGAAAATCTCGATTGTGACATTGAAAATTAAACCCAAGAAAGGGGGTAATAGAGATCTCCTCCATCTCCACGCAAAAGTAATCTATAGAAGCTTCCATGTGATAACCTATGAGCCTAATAGACATACATAGGTCCATAGGCACGACTCAATGGGTGTCTGCGTCAATAACATGAGTTAATCTCGACCAATAGATTGGCTCGCCATGCTGCCATTATCAAGACGAGATGAAGGGCGGGCGGGCGGGCGGGCGGGCAATGGAAGTAAGGGACAAATTTCTTAGGTGATCCGGAGAACTCCCCCTAATATATTATTGCATAATGATGGAGAAGAGAATATATATATATATATATATATATATGCAATGATTTAACACTCCATTCCCTCTCGTGAGGGTTAGCCTACGATTAATCATTTTGAGACTGGGGAATAAAGAAGCATAAATAGGCAAAATCTTCATCTGAGATATAGATTAACTGGCCCATATGCTGGAGGGCGTTTTCAAAACCCCCTAAAAAATGCATGGCCTTATCGACGGGTTCAAGTAGATGTGCCAACGGGGATCAGTCTCACACAATACATCAAAGAATCTCAAGGTCTCGTCCAATAATGAGTCTGCAAGCGGGAACTTGATTCAGACAGTCAAAAAAGTTCACTTCATTTTATAGACCCTCGAGCTCTTCCTAGAAGAAGGCCGAGAGAAGAAGAAAGTTCCACGAACGCACTAAATGGCTCGCTTGGTCCGGTCCGAGGAGGAACACTAGTACGAGTCTAAGACAGAGACAGCATGAAAGCTTCAACGAAGCAAGTGTCCACTCGCGATAATTTCTTTAGAGAAGAAAGTGAATTCGTGCAGGAAAGGTGAAGGTCTTTTCCCCTCCAGCTAGCTGAGCTGTTTGGCCTTCTTCAATCGCGAGGGCATTAGATGAAGTGCACGCGTGTGGACTGACTTGCGAGGTGGGGAAAAAAAATCTAGATCCTCGATTATCACGTGTCGCTTTGAAGAATTTGAGGCATCGTGCGCTGGCCAATGAGGGGGCGAACCGGGATTAACAGAAAGCAGACGACATGTTTTGAGACAAATGGGTCCCGTTGGATTGGAATTGTTCAATTTTTCAACAGCAAAATCCTGCACATATTTTGATTCTTCTTCCTCTTTTCTTTTCTTTTTTCCCATTAACATCACCGATTCGACGTCTTTTTCTTATAAGTAAGGTCTTATTTTCGAATACCGTAAACTATTAAAGCAGCTAATTATGATAGAGGAAGAAGGTTTGCTCTCCCTCTTGTGACCTTATTACCTAAACAATGCCTATAGAGGTGGCTTCACGATGTGCTCCCAAACTTAAAAGGGGCGACCGAAGGACCCCTCAAGCCCCCCATCGAGGTGCATTCGATTGTGTACCAAAGGCTCACTGCAAGATGCATGGCATAATATTTGATACCGAGTTTTCGAGCAATGCCTACATTGACCTCTCTCCACGTTCCCTCCTCGTTCTTCCTTCTTCTTCCTCCTTCTTCAGCACAGCATTCTTATCATGTGAAGCGTTTCGGCCTCAACAGTGCAGGGTTCAAGTTCTATGCCTATGCATATTGCCAAAAACCTAGGGTTTACTCGGCAACGAATCCGACCCGCATCTACTGTAATTAATAACAATTGGGGACCCTTTTTTTTTTTTTTGTCTTTTCCCATCACAAGAGAGGCTCTTGGCCTTTGAAGGAGTACGATGAGGACATGAACTTTCGACTTCAAGACGTAAAATTAGAGGTGGGCAGATTCGAATATTCTATCTTCTATAGTATCTAGACCATATTACACACATGACCGGATCTTATCCTACTGTATTAAGAAATGATAGTTTATGGAAAACCGTATCATACTACAAATTTCAGATGTATTAATTATTAAAATTACTTCTCATAACATAATGTTATGAATATAAACTTATTTCGACACCCTTTACATGTTTAATGATTGAGAACTAATCCAATTTATGGTAATTTTTTTATAGTTTTAGTTTACTTTAGTTACTTCAATGGAGTCATTTAATTAGAAATGAGCATATTTTGCTCAAATTTTAAATGCGCTTTTAGCCTATACATTTCATGGTTATATATCACCAACCTCTAAATTCCTAGACATTTTGAGCAAAAATTTGTCGAGTAATCATAAATTTTACGGTGTCAAAAGGGAAATTTGTCGGAATAGGAGACCGATACTAAAAGTGGCTTTGGAATTGAAGTCATAAGAATCGGAATTAATAACACACCGATTTCAAGAATCGTTTGCTCTTGGATTAGGAATTGAACTGGTCTTTAATCTTTAACCCTAACCCTAATTCGAATTCCAAGAAGGTCTACGCTCGATATAATGGGTTTCTACTGATTTGCAAATGCACCCGATACTCGTATACATCTCCGACGTTGACAAAGGCCGGTGCTCTTTAATTTCCCTTCTCCAAAGTCCAAAAGTCGACTACCAATGTAAAGATCTGTGCCCACCAACCCCCATTATCTTTTAGTAAGACGGCCAATTTTTTCTTCGGAAAAAAGAGACTTTTGTCCCTTCAGTTTTTTTACCCCCCCTCCAGAAGAGTCAAGCTAAATCACGGGACCAGGAAATGTCACGACAGTTGGAAACGTCGAGCTAAATCAGGCCAATCGCAGTCTCCGTTTTATCATTTTGACGGGGAGACGAAGGGTCCACGATTTTTTAAATCTTCACGTGGTTGAAATTGACCCGGGTCGGCATTAGCAAGTTAGTAGGGAGGGGTGGTGGACGGCCATGACTCCACTCCACAGATTATATGACGTCCAAGTGGCTCTGGAGGCTTTCACCTGCCTGCTATGCGCGCAGCCTGATGTTTCCTCGGTCCGGTCCAAATTTTGGGCACATGTGATTACGGAACAAAATGAAAAGTCAGCTGATGTTGTGTGTGAGCCCCACAAGAGCATCCAGTTCGATGAATTTGCCAAGAAGTGAAAGAAAAATCGAGAGGGAATGTAACGTCCACGTTTCAAGTAGGAAGACGTCAGTATCGAAGAACCGGAGACTACAACTGTCAACAGTCTTTCTCCCCCACTCGATTCCCGACCTGTGATACAGCACCCGATTTGGAGAAGACTCCACAATCCTCTCCATTCTTTCGCCTTCTCATGTCGAGGACTGAAGATTGCCCGTGATGTTTTGATCTCAACTCGTGGGCTCTTCCTTATCCGTTGATAGATATACTCAAACATGTTCCGATACATCCCTAGTTGTCCCTGCAGAAAATTTCTTCGATTACTGATGAGGTATCAAAGAGATCTCAAACTATTAGAGAACTTCCTAGATCAGAATTCGCGATTGAATCCCGTGTCCGCATTGCACCCTACCGGAGTACGTACTTCTCGGTCTCTGTGCCTCGACATAGTGCGGCCCCACAACAACCTGCCGGAGACAGAATCTGATCTCTCCGTGTTGTGGCATGGTGATGCGGTTGACCTGTTCGAGGCTTTTTATGCCACAATATTCCTCGATGATCCTGCGCACAGGAACGACTTAGGAGTGACTAGTGAGTACCGGTGGTCGTAAATGGTGGTGACAGTTGGGCCGAGCTTCGGGATGTGCAGGGTGGCAGTTCTTCCGGCAGCATCGAGAGTGTAACCATCAGAATTCTCTGTTTCTTCTAGGAGGAAACATCTTCTTGGATCGATATCTAGCTAACCCTATTTACACTATTTCTCATCTCAACTTATGGAGAGAAAAAATATGAAATATATTGGATAAGAAAATATATAACCAGAGAGAATTCTACCACCATCAGCTCTGACCTGGAATGGCCAGGTCATCAAATTCCTCGATCGATGGTGGATATTAAAAAGAAAGTAAGAAAGAAAGATGGATAGACCAAGACTCGTTACACATCATCAGGACGTGAACCTTACATAACAATTCAACAAACTACAATTCTTTGCTAGAAGACAATCAAATCAAGAGAAGGAAAGGCTAGGAATCAGCGTATGAAGCTGCAGTCACTTCCCGGAGATGGCTTCCCTCGCAGACTGCAAGCTGGATGCAGCCGAGGCGGCAGCAGCCGTTAGGACTCCCCCGCTGGTCTTGGCAGAGGCAGGGTTGTCGTGGGACTGGTGAACCACCTGCACATCCCTCAGCTGCTGTCCTTGCCCTGGCGATGACCGGTAATCCACCGTGTTCGCCACTGTGTTGTTCACTTGGCCTCCTTCCGGTGCACTTTTTGTGCCATTCTCCTGGAATGAAGACAAACAAATGATCGTCACCTGGACTAGGAAGAGTTAAGAAAACAGTCATCTACACTAAGATCAGAACGACATAATGGAATGCCGGAAGGGGTTCGATATCTCTGGCCTAGATTCGGTTTCTCCTGGAATGTGTGACCACGCACTACCCATTTCCATCTTCGATCATCTTACATTCGTACGCGCATATATAACGAAGCTTACTGTCGTGGATGATGGGTTCATGGTGAAGGCAAGATCGGTGAATTACTTCTTTATTAGGTTGTGAAGATTCAATCAGCATCTTCTTAAAGGGAGTCGGTTGATCGGTTAGATGGATGAGAAGGGAAATCATAGACATGGTCAATCTCCATTTGTGGAAGAGAGAGAAGACCGAAGCTAAGATGAAACAGAACCGGTCGTCATACGCAACGGCCCGGGAAATCTTGAGGGCCTCACAGTGAACTTGTGGAGTAGATGTTAATACGAATAATTCTCGTGCTACCCTTCAGCATAAAACTCAAACTGCCTTGTCCAAGGGGTTAGTCCACCCGTATGCTTCTGGATAATTCCGAATCCAGCCTTCTAGGTCTTCACAAGCACAAATCGAGCATTATTTTAGGATGAATAACTGCAGAAGGAATCCCACAGATTCATCCTTACAACATGGCCAAGAACACCAGCTACTGATACCGTATTGAAGATTGATTGAAGCCGTGTTGCTCACGCTCGTGTAAGAAGATCATAATGAACAACTTTGGAGGTTTATACAGATTCGTAATAGAATAACTTCCACCATTTCTATCATTAAATTCTTAGAAGAGCGCATGACCCAGTTCAGTCGTACACGAAAAGGGCTTGTATACAAGTCTAATGGGCCAAGCAAAACCTTGCATATTTTGTAGCTTCTTCGGGTAGACCCCAAAATTGACATATGAGATGGATTGAGGATTGGTATCACGGTGTCTAAGAGGAGAAGGAGAGGGATCAGTAAGTCATGAGGGGTGACCCGCTGCAATGAACATCAGAAGCATCTGAAAGCCTCCGCCTGGGAGAAGATGTCGTAACTGAAGCAGCATCCACATCATGGTTCACAATCACCTTCCTTTTCTGACTCTCAGAACTCTGTCTCTCTTCAGGGACCTCCTCAATTGGGCTCAGAAGGTCGGTTTCCTTGGAATGATGGGAAATCATGATCTGTGCTTCTGTTACGACTGATGCGTCATCATCTGCTGCATAGAGGATCTTCTTTATTGCTGCAACAATCTGGTGAAAGAGTGAAAAACACAGTCACCAGTTTAAAACGTAAATGAAGAACAAGATTATCTGCTCAGAGATCAAGCTAAGATGTCATCATACTGGGAGATTTTCGATCTCAGGACACTGGCACATGATCTCAATATCCCTCAGCTTTGCAAAATAGAAGTCCCGCTCCTTCTCGAGACTATCCACTGACAGCTTTAACTCTGTTATCTGCAAATATCATGGGCATTAGGACCAGTCTCGAATGCAAAGATTTTTTTAGCAAATAAGCAGCAAAGATTAGAGTACCTGTTCATCATATGCTGGGACAGCATAGGCCGGTTTTGGGGCCTTTGTCTGTAGATTGGTCGAGCCTACCAAAGCATCATGCCTCCTACCACCGTGGGGTGCCTGAGGTTTGGGAGCGGCAGTTGAATTCCTCACTGCAGATTGTGATGATGCAGATCTCTTGCTTGCTTCCTTACCCCCCTTGCAAGCTTCTCTTCTTTCAAGGGGATTGTAACTGATACCATGCCCAAGAATTTATTCATATGCATCACATACGGCATGACCCATTGCATGGTCCTATTTTATCAGTGAACTACAAATTGAATATACTGCATTTCTAATCAATGTATTTCGTAACAAAATTAAAAATTGCAATTACTGGCAGATGAATCATATAATCATGGTCAATTTTCACAACTCGTACTAAAGGTCGAGTTTAACTTGTCATTTCATTCTCAAAACCACTACTTGAATCGTACAAATTTAGTCAATAGACCTAACTGCAGCAACAGAACATTGATCCAGAAAGCAAACATGCACAATATACGGTTCTCGAAGTTACTGTTGATGTAACAGAGCACTTCCAGAACTTGTAATACATATACACTAAAACGAAGAGTTGAGGCAATCAAACATTAAATTGAAGAAATATTTTAGGCAAAAATTAATATACGTTAGCAAGAAGATATTGCACAGATAAAATGTCCGAGATCTGAAAAGCTAACAAATTCAGCCAAGAATCACCTGTGCATGACGCCTCCTTTGACCGTATCGCAATAATGCTTCAACCACTGCATGAACTCCAGATTATCTAGAGGCCTCCCCTTCACCAGCTTGTTCACTTCTATATGCTGATCTCAGCAGAAACCAGGGCGACATATGAAATCGAGCAAAAGCCAAAGCGCACATGAAAATTCCAGTCATACCAGAACAGAGATCACCAGAGGCGTACCTTAGTGATCTTTAGCTTGTTGAACACGTCTTGGAGGACCTTGTAGTTCTGAATCATCTCATACTCGTTCTTGGCGTCGAAATTCACCTTGTGCATCGGCACCACCCCAGGATGCACCGCATCCATCAGCTGGCAATGGACCGCCCCAGAACAAGCCTGAACAACAGAAGAAACGACAAATTGCATCTCTCAGTGAACTTGCAACACCGTGTCCGAAACGAAACGATCAGGCGAGGATTCGGAAAGTTCAGAGCACAAACCTCTTCGACCTTGCACAGATTGAGTTGGAGGGTGGAGTTGATCCAGGCGAGGATCTCGGATCTACCGACGAAGTAAGCTGAATCCATCACCCCGATATTCGTCACTATCTCGAAGATACTCCAATCGTCCCAGGTTCTAGAGAGAGGGCAAATTTGAAATGAAGAGGGGCGGGATCTTTATGTGATTCAAAATGGGGCGTGTTTCTGACAAAGTAAAAAGAAACGTGTCCGAGTGTTAAGTCTTTCAAAATGGATTAGGCTTTCATCTTGGGCCCATGGGCCTTCAGTCATTGCATGCCTCAGACCCTTGGGGCCCACCAGGCCCAGTTTACCTCTTCTGGTGATGGAAGTCTGTTTCTTATGTCCCTCGGTTTACTTAACCGTCTTTCCGACACGGGATTGACCCCACTCTCAACTCCACTGACGACGTGACCAATTTTTGCATGCGCCCTTAAACATTTTGGCCCGATAATTGACCACGAATCAAACATATCTCCACTCCATGCCCAGGCAAGGGTTAAGTGGCCACGAAGCAGGCATCTGCTTTGCGAATTCGGGTTTGCTGACCTTAAATTTCACCATCGGATCTGACAGGACTCATGTATGTATATCTGGATTCTGGCCTCCCCTACAAGTTCTGAGTATTTCTGCATCTGTCACCAGCTATTTTATCGGAAATGGATATAAGATTAAGATTTCAGAATAGGCGAAAATCCGTGCCAGAGGCTAGAATATTAATGCTATCCAATCAAACCAAATGATGGCATCCCCACTTACGATTTATGAAATTGATTGGCTTTGGGGAATTAGATCACATATATAAATATATATATATATACACTATACTTTTTCGGCAATAAAGAAACCACTAACACGGGGTTTTGAAGGAATAAATAAAAGGAAATATAACCCATGGATTAGCTCAAGTATTCCCTTGAATATGTGGTTTTTGATGAGACCACTCGTACATGTGCTTGCACAATAGCTTACGAGATGTTCATAGGTCCGATAAGAATAAACTATTTTTTATCGAAAAAAAAGAAAGAAAGAAAGAAGACATATGAATACGAAAAGTTCCGGTGATAAAAATTAAAAGTAATGCATCTCACTTTTGAATAAAGAGTTATGTCATCACACCAGTTTTGCAGGAAAGGAAATTAGTGAAAGTGCTAAGACATTTGATTGTCGCCTTCTAGAAAGTGATAGTGAGACCAATAGTCACGAAGAAACAAGCCGCCACGATTAGACAAAGTAATTAGCCAGGAAAAGGGATCAACACCGCCCAATAATAAACCATATGTACTACATTAAAATATTCGGTTGTTATTCACTAACCATGTTTGTCACGTATGCATAATAAATTATGTGCACTACATTGAAATCTTAAGTTGTAATTCACTAACCATTGGACATCGATTTCAACAAATTTCTTTTATCACACTTAGGTATGCATCAAGCAACATAGAAAGCCACGCATGGGTCGTAACATGAAAGATCGAGCGACTTCCATGGCTGCCTGAAGATAAAAATATATACAGCCTAAAACTTGAGTTCGATATCTATACTTCAACGGAAAGGGTTGTGAAACTATTTTAACCTTGTAATGCCAATAATCATTGCATTCAGTCTCTGCATGAGTTTTAAGCAATTAAAATGAGAGGATATCTGATTATTTTTAGACTCAGAAGGCTGACATGAGGCGAGTTTCCTTCCCTGCCTAGCAAGGGAATTGTCATGTGGAGTAGGTAAAATTAATTATATATATGCCCCCACCAAAATTAAAGTAGGCTACATATATATGTATATATGTATCTAAGCATGACATATATTTTACGAAAAAATATGCCCCACATAATTGCATCAACTCCTCCACTTAAATTGAAAATGTTTCGATTTAAATTTTACGAATAAATTGTTCAATATCTCTAAGATATTCTCTTACTCTCAATCATTTTTAGTTGCTCGAATTCTCTTATCGAGGATATATATATATATATATATGATTTAGGAAAGATACAAGTACAATACTATTCAAGTGGATATACATTTATATGTATATGCATATATTCATGACAACTTTCAATTCATTAATTAATTGAAGCGCCCACTTTCTTCCACACTTGAAAAGCGAAAGACACTCAGCCGATCGATGACCAATTGGCAGAACCGAAACAAGCTCTGATGGAATCAAAGCAGCATGTCCATAGTACGTATACCGACTCTTTTGTAATTTAGTGAGTGAAACAAGAGTTTATGAACTTAGCACCCTTGCGGGTGGTGACCCGATAAGTGAACAAGTTGAAATGAGAGGGGGAAAAAAAATGAAAAACACAAAGTAAAGTTCATAGATCTCTATGCCGCATCGGCTAGCCAGACATTTCATCGCACGAACTTACCGGGACTGCGATGCTACCCTTTGCCATGCAATAATGTGCATCGACTTTACTCCTACTTAACTTTGGTTAGTCGTTAAGTCGGTGCCCATGTTATATTCTACCCTAAATTTGATGGCAGAAGAAGCTATGATGATAGAGTGAATTTCAGAAGAATTCAACCCTAAAAATGTTAACCTTAACAAACGTTGAAGAGAGAGAGAGCATGGACCGCCGAACCATAATTTACACCCGACGACATGTTAATTGTTAAATATTCTATAATTTGTCTACGGTACATGGATTCACATACTATTGTCAGCAGAGGGTGCGTACACATTGGATGCGTTTGAACATTCAGTGCGTGGGGAGACCTCTCAATTCATGCAAGCGTCGTACATGTGCACCGGCAGAGAGTGGAAAGGACAACGTACGGTGGGGAAGCATACGGAATTAGGATATAGAGGGAATCGCCGGACGCCGATTCCACACCCCCGGCCCCCCACCCGAGCGAGTCCCCGAGCGGACTTAGCACGGTACGATGGGTCCAAAATTCATGACATGGAAAGAAGAATCGGAGATGTGGTCTACTCCGAGCATGGCCCGCGTGAAAAATATACGTGCATTGAGGAAGACAGGTGCTCTCGTGGGGGGATCGGGAAGAGAGGGAATCTTAAAATCCTCCTCATTGGGGTCTCGGAGCGTCACGTACCTTCAGGGGACATATATTATTCCAATGATCCAAAAAATCGTGTTCTCCGCTGTTCAGTGAGAGCAATAGCACAGCGTCTTTGCATGTTGGGACTTTGATTGGGAGCCGTCATGCGAGATTGAGCTAATGGCGACATCGACCCTATTGCAGGTTACTCCACCTTTGAATATCGAAATAGTTCTGTCGGAGCAGCCGCGAGGCCGATGCCGCCCGTTTCTGTGGAATCAAGACCAGCACTGCCAAGTGACCCTACAGCTTTTCCTTGTTTTAGTGGCTAAACGACACCGAGCCTGGTGCGCCATAGCTGGCGTGATGGGGACACGGTCCCCATTGACGGTTCGAAAGCCGACAGCACCATCAAATTATTACAGTTTGTTCGGACAATAAGAGGTTTTCTCCCCCCACCCTCTTCTTCTTCTTTTTCTTTTTCTTTTTTCTTTTTTTGGGTCAGTAAAGGAGATGTTGTTAGCTTTCTTATTTATGTTCCCTAGACGGTCAGCGCGTACACAGCCGGGTTCGGAAAATCATTCCGAAATGGATATTGTATCAATTTGGTTTGAGATATGAAATTTAAAATTATATTTGTTCACTTTTACAAAAAAATTCAAATAAAATAAAATTGATGGTTGACCGGTAAAAAAAAAAAAAAAGAAATGTAGGACATTTTGATGTATTGAAATTATAAATGGTGTCCCTGTGCATTTTTTTTTTTAATGAGCAGTCTACAACCTTTTACGCATGAGAAAAGGGCATATTCTACTCGGAAGAGCAAAGGTCTAATGGCCATCCGACAATAAAAACCACGATCCCAAAGGACAAGATTACGTGGGGCCGTCGAGGTTGGCAAAGGGCCGGTCTAGTGGCGCGCACGGTGCACGAGTCGGACCGGCAGGGGTTCTGTCCGTACACAATTAACGTAGCTCACGTGGCAGCTCAAAGAACGATCCATCAGTCGGCCCGCTGGACCGCCTAGTCGTTTTGCGGGCACGGTTCCCAAATCCTACACGTTTTGCACGTGCCAATTACTGGGCAATAATTCTTAGGAGAGAATTCTTGGCGACAATGTGTATGAATTTAGTTGAGATAATTTATTATTTTTTTAAAATAAAAATAATTTATATTAAGAAAATTGTATTGATAAATAAGTTGACGTGATTCGAGTTGCATTAACAAGTGTTTAATGACTATGAATAAAAGTTGATTTATAAAAATAAATAAATCAATTTTGCGAGCAGGATGCGGACCCTGAAATGAGGAGGGATGAGTAGTTTGAGGGAAAATTAGTAATCATGTTATTTATATCTGGTGGAGGCAATTGCAATTTAACAAAACCAGAAATTTGAAAATTTCTCAGCGCCGAGCATGTGGGTCCGATTTTTTAGTTCCGACCCGAAAGAACCCACGACACTTCCCGATTCCTATCACGTGATCCAGATTCCGGATGATGCCCCTGATCCATGTTGCCGTACCAAATTTACGGATATAGGTTATTATATTGTGAGATTTCACCAAATCGTCCTTTGGGAAAATATTTTCCCAAAAGGGGACTAAAATTGTTTATATTATCAATTTACAGTCCAGCCTGAAATTTCCCCTTCTGCCGCTGCTGCTGCTGGTGCGAGGATGCAGCCTGCACGTGTGGCTCCTCTTCCGGAGTTTGCAAGCACGTGATAAAGTTGCACTCTCACGTGCCCGCTATCAAATTCAAGATAAAGATTAACAATACAAGGAGTTCGAATCGACGGCTGTATTAGCTAGTCGACCAATCCAACTCAATGAGTAATGGGAACTGAAAAAATCGGTAAGCAAGAGGGGAGGGTTTCATGTGCCAATTGATCGATCCCATTAAAATTCGAATTATCGGTAACATATTAAAATTTTAAATAAATATATGCATTTGCAAAAATAAAAGGTCAGTTGGTAAGCTCCATACTAGAACAGAAGGAGGAATCAGTCCTGACAGCTGACCTGGTCACAAGGCTATCACAATATGATCTTGCGTATCCTTAACTTTTTCCATTTATCTGCATTATTTATTTACAAACAGGCAAATATTATTATCGATATTTTAAAATTAAGATATTTAAATTTTACATGCACAAATTTTAAATTAAGAGATTTTTTTCCTTCTATAATCGAGGGGATTATTCGGAATTCGTGGACGTCCCAATCATCCAACAGTCACGATGAATAGATAACGTGCAATTATACCAACAGACATGGGCCCATACTTGTAAACTTTGTGACAGAAAATTCCTATATCTTCAGACATCCTAACCAATATTGTCCGGTCATATTTGAGAGAGATATATATATGTATAGACACACGCACATAAAAAATTACTAGCTCACCTAAGAAAGTTAATATTTAAAAAATCATAAAAAGAGTTAAGATGAGTGAATGAGATATCTGTATGATTCATAAGTTGTTTAACCACATTGTTGATTTGATTCTCTCTGAACAAATGTCTCCTTGGTGAAATCACTCGCACGTGTATTTGCACATAAATCTACTCGGATGCCCTGAGTTTATGAGATGTTTATAGATTCGAGAGAATAAACTTCTTATCATTAAAAATGGAGAGATTTGATTGCCACCAGCAGCTTCCAAACCTTATTGACGGATTTCAAACATGTTACAGGCCAGTGGTTTGCTGGGATGGAATGTTAAGACTCGTAATTAACAGGTGAGAGCGTGTGGAAAATCAGCCTTGGCAATGTGGTCCATAATTGCCTTGTGCAAACGCCCACGACCCATCCATCTTCTTTATTCAGGCCTCTACCTGTGAACCAAAATAATCAACGGGCGTCAACCGAGTGTGATTTATTATTTTGACTTTTGACTACTTTTCTTAGTTTTTAAAACTAGACTCAGCCATTCATCTACACTAATTTTCAGAATTAACTCAATTATATTGTAAATTCGGTCAAATTTGATTGAATTGGCTCGTTCTCGGTTAGATTGAAGAATCCAATTAGACCTGTAAAAAAACGGTCAACTCAAATAAAACATATTATAATATACTTATTTTATCTTACTAAATATATATTTATATTTCATATTGAATTTGAAGTTAATATAATGGTTATATTAAGAGTTTTTTATTATAAATTAATATTAAATTATAGTATTATCTTAATTTATTTATAATATTATAATATTAATATTATTTATTAAATATACAATTCAATTCATTAAATTTTCAATTTAATATATGAACTCATAAACTTGTACCTCGACTAATTCTCAGTATAATTCAATTTTAAAAACTATATTACTTCTAATCCTTGTAATGGGAGGTGGGTCCGCCACTTTTTACGTTTCATATGCATTTAGATGTCCATAAATGTAATGATATTAATGCCATGGTTTTGCGGCCACAATAAATATAAAAAAGGATTAATTTTATTAATTATGATCAATACGGTATGTGCAAATACAAATCATGCTAGTAAAAAAATTGTAAGTAGCAGCAGTAGTAATAATAATAATCTCTCACGCATTGAATTGATCTATCTATTTTAGTAGTTTAAAAAATAGGCCCAAAAAATTATAAAACCTTAAAAAAATTCAATCGAAAAACAATATGACTAACTATTCAAATATTTTTCAATAAGTAGGGATGAGGAATATTTCTATATCCCCTTTTGCCGATTATATATAAAAAAAATGATGGTTCCTTACATTTGGTAGGATAGAATCAATTAGATGCATATTACATTATCTACAAAATTAAACAAAACGTACACTAAACATACAAAAATTCAAGATCAATGCACTTAGTCTTCATTTGATTGTATATGAAAATTAATCATTGCTAGGGCACGGATCAGATCAATGCGAACATGGATTTAGGACTAGACTGCAAGTGGGAATTGAATATATAATATGTATTACACAACAAATTCATTGTTAAGAATCGATATGAGAGTCACACACAAACATTTTTTTTCTTTTTAATATTTTAGATTTTCTAAAATTTTAAAAAAGGTACATGTGTCCTCTCTTCTCTATTGATTATTATACAATATTGAAATATACGATTTTACATCGATTAAATAAAAAAAAGTTATAAATTTATAAGAAAGTTGGGTATCACCATCTATTATCTTAAACTTTTAAGTGGAAATGAGTTTGATCATTTATGAATTCATAATGAACTTAACATTGTATTAGAACAAGTTATTATATAGGCTCACATCTCGCTAAGGCTCGAGACCAAAAGAAGGCTTGAGGTTATTGTTGATAAACTCGAGACCGGAAGAAAAATACCAAGTTCATGGTAATTATTGAGGAGACCAATAGCCTGACTCGCTATTGGATTAGTTAACCCATTCGTTCGAGACTGGAAGAAGAATACCTGACTCGTAAATAGTTGTTGAGGGCGGGTGTTTAATAGCATGTGGTAAAGTAGACCACGTTGTTACGTAAAGGCAGACGTTGAGATATATAATCTCATATCAATTAAATAAAGAAAAAATCGTGGACTTATAAGAAAATTAGGTATCACTACCTATTAACTTAAACTTTTAAGTGAAAATGAGCTGGAACTTTTATGAGTTCACAACAAATTTAACACACAATGAGTTCATCATGTAATATGCACCGAATATTAGATGGTTGGTGGGTGCTGGACATAATCCTTTAGTTTTTTATGCTGTAGCTAATCAATGTTCAGTTAATTATATGAGAAATCTACAAAAATCACAAAAGCCACGATACGGATATCTTTGTCATTTAATACTTTCAAATCCCCCATTCGATAATTAAATAGATCCCACATTATTTTTTTAAGAAAAAATTAAATCCAAATTGCAATGAATTTAGGTCGTTACTTAACAGCTTTGTCCCCTCAGGAAGGTCCCCGGAAGGCTCCTTTTGGGTGGGAGCGTGTGCATGAATTCAAAGGCTCACCGGTCACTAACCGGTAGCCATTTCAAATTAAAATATAATAAATGAGTTCCTTTTTTTCCCTCGATATATATGATAAATAAGTTATTTCTATCATCTTCAGCATGTCGTCAGCGGGTAGGCGGTGGTTAGTTTAATGGCTTGTCTTTCCGAGAAAGGGAAGTTTTACCGGTAAAACCGACAGGTGGCGGTTGAGATATGCCGTTGGAAGTTGGGAGCAGGATTCTGTTGACAGGCTGGAGAGGTTATTTGACAGCTAAGCGGGTCGTTGATTCGCCCTCCGTTTCGGCGGACAGCTCCTGTCGTTTTGCGCCACCTCAGCAATTCCCTGACAGCCCTTGCAGACGCACATATATATATATTTATTCACATTTAACATAACAAAAGATATGAGAAGCGGGTGCTGTCTAAATTTTAATTTGTCCATGAAACTTTTTATATTTATATTATCTTTACTGCCTTTTCTAATTTATATTGTAAATAAAAAAATATAGAAAATATGTAAAAACGAGGATAATGGTTGACAGGCTGGAGGGTGCAGTCAAAATCAAAGATTTCGTCTCCAAACAAGAACCTCAGCCAACCGTTATTATCACTCGCTTCCTCTTCCACATATTTATCTGCAAAAAAAATATTTATTTATTTATTACGTAATTAATGGTTACGGTCGGTAGGTGTCTGTTTCTGTTTCAATAACTTCCGGAACAGTGAACCTGAGATGGTGACGTATCCCCCACGCGCACTCCCAATTCAAATTTATTTATCTCAAAATTTTTTAAATTGACACACAGATTCACATGAAATAAAAAAAACAAACTTAATTATTCTAATATTATAAAAAAATAGCTTAATATTTTATTCTTATCATATGATTTCACTATCTTATCCTTTTTTTAAAATAATATGTAGTAAGAAAGAAAAATAGAGATTTTAAGTAGATGTGTTGAATATATAATATGGGAACGGATCCAAGATTTTTGTACGGTAGGATGAAATTGAGATGACCCAAATAAAATATAAGAAATTTTAAGTAAAATTTATATAATTTTTCGTGAGTTTACCGGAACTGAAGGGAGCTCTGTTCTTTTGTTGACACTTTCCCTTCATCTCCTTTTTAATCTTTTTAAGTAATTTTATAGTTACAGAAAGAAAAGAAAACAAAAGTAGGGAAGCGGACTTGTGAGGAGCACAAGGTCGGATGTTTTATTAGGTATGATGCCGTAGATTTTTATTATTTATCATAATTATCTTTCCGATGTATCATAAATAAAAAAATGTGAGAATTAAAAAAAAATTCGTCTCCGTTGACGAGTCAAAGAAAAAAAAAGAGAGGAAGAAATGGGAGCAATCATTTGCTGGCGCCATAATAATGAGAAGAAAAAAAAAGTCGTAAAATCGGGAGCGTGAAAGAGACGCTCCACCACGAGAGAGTTCGCTTTCCCGAGAAAGAAAAGGTTATAAAACTTGTGCCAAAAATGAATTCAGGGCTACTCGTTGCCCGACGCGTGTGCGCTCGCCAGCTGTATCCCATGATCCCCCCAACCCTCTCTTTCTCTCTCTGTCCACTCCCTCCCTCAAACCTCAACCGCCCCTTTTCCCGCTATCGCGATATAAAACGTCGAAATAAAACTCATATTATGTTTCGAAATAATAAATAATATTTTCTATTTTTTAAAAAATTAATAATAACTTTTTTCCTTAAAAAATAATGTGATATAATTACTAATTATAATTCAGAAAAAGAATAGCTTATTCTAATAACAATTTATATTGTAATCTCATATTTTCAATAATTAAACAGTATTATAATGATATTATCAATAACTTAATTTTATATTATAATATAATAATACTCGAATCAAACACCGCTTAGAGTTACATTTGATCATTGTTGGTCTTCAATTGAGTCCATGGATCTAGCCCACCGTCAGATCGACAAAACCTTCAGCATTGTAGCCGCTACGACGGGTAAAATGCTTTTCCTTTTTCTTGATCTAGACTATCAGGGTCCAAAAGTGCTTTGACTAATCCAGATTCCAACCGAATAAGTTTATTAAGGGGTAAAACTCTTTTAAAATAAATACTATCTATCATAAGATTTGAATTGAAATTTAAAAAAATGAGATGTTGAATCATTTCAATCAATCTATAATGATAAACAAATATTGTTTAACCATATCCAATGCACCGTTAACTAATTCTTTTTAATTCCTACTACCTAACAATAACCACGTAACAATAATGAAAGATATTTTGATAACTTTTATAATTAAATATATAATTAGTTAGACAAATTATTTTAACACACTTACATTATTTGTCAAATGTTGTTTGACCATATCCTATGTACCATTAATTCTTTGAAAAATTCTTTAACTTAGAATTGTTCTCACATAAAATATATATCGAATAATTTTGACTAACTTATATTAGCCGTCAAATATTGTTTGACCATATCTTGTGTACCATCCATTCCCTTTAAATCGTACTGCACGATAGTAATAAGAGATTTTATGGTAATTTTTGGGCTAAATACATAATTATCCTAATAGATATGATTAAATTTAAAAAAATTTACTAATAAAAATCAAAATCTCCTCCCCGAAGCTGCAACCCTCTCTTATCCTCTTCGACCCTTAATATATCAACCCCCAACTTCCTCTGTACAGTCGCCCTTTCTTCCTCCCCCGCATAAAACCGAACCTCCATCGAATCAAAACCCACCCAACCTCTCGACTCCTAGAGCTCTCAATACCTAATCTCTCTCCTCTTCCGATAAATCTCTCGAATCCAATAATCAAGGCTGGAAGAGAGGGAGGAATTCTCCATCTTGCTGGGGGATAGCTTTTCTGTTTTATGGTCTTGTGAATAATGTCGGTCTATCGGAAGGATGCCGATCGGATCAAGGGCCCGTGGAGCCCCGAGGAGGATGAGGCCCTGAGGCGGCTGGTGCAGCAGCACGGCCCCCGGAACTGGTCCCTCATCAGCCGCTCCATTCCGGGGCGATCCGGGAAGAGCTGCCGCCTCCGGTGGTGCAACCAGCTGAGCCCCCAGGTAGAGCACCGCGCCTTCACCCCGGAGGAGGATGAGATCATCGTCGGGGCTCACGCCCGCATCGGCAACAAGTGGGCCACCATCGCTCGCCTCCTCTCTGGCCGCACCGACAACGCCGTCAAGAACCACTGGAACTCCACCCTTAAGCGCAAGTGCGCCTCGTCTGCGGCCGCAGTTGTCGAGGACGGTGGCAGGGTCGACGCCAGGGCTGGCGATGGTAGCTTCGACGAGAGGCCTCTGAAGCGTTCGGCGAGCCCCGCTATGTCCTCCGGTACAAGCGACTTCAGCGCGCCGATCGTGCACCCTGCTGGGGGACAAGTGTTTGGCACCTTCTCTGCTGTACCGAGGACGACTCCGCCGACCTCCGATGACCCGCCCACCGTGCTCAGCCTCTCGCTCCCGGGATCCGAACCCGGAGGCTTGTCAGCCCCTCAGCTGGCTCCGCCCCCGGTGCTGGGGTTGTCTGAGCCCGGGTTGGCTTTGCAGACAGCGACCGAGCTGGCACATCCTGCGGCCGGCACGCTTCCTCTGATGCCTGCTTCGGCGAAATCACTGTCCCCAGCTACAGGTGCTGCGGCTTCCGAGAGGAGCAAAGCAGGGTTCACGCCATTCAGCGAGGAGTTTATGGCGGTGATACAGGAGATGATAAGGGTGGAGGTCAGGAACTACATGGCGGCGCTGGGCCAAGAAGGGTCAGGAATGGATATGTGTTCGCAGGCGGCGGCAGCGGAGGGGATCAGGAACACCATCGTCAGCCGAATCGGGATTGGCAGGATCGAGTAGACATAGAGAACTTGTGATTAAGTCGACGGAAAAGATCATAGAATGGAACCCCTTGGG
Organism: Sonneratia alba; assembly: GCA_900174645.1. Taxonomy (NCBI): domain Eukaryota; kingdom Viridiplantae; phylum Streptophyta; class Magnoliopsida; order Myrtales; family Lythraceae; genus Sonneratia; species Sonneratia alba. The sequence goes on along the minus strand of FWPY01000028.1, from coordinate 5,285,864 downwards.
CAGAGACATGGCGGTGAGAAGGGGTTAGTTTGGTTAATTAACTGGGACAAAGCAAGTATTTTTCTTCTTTTTTTTTCCCCTTTAGTCTGTAGGAAGCAGATCAATAAGACAGCCATGGCCGATGTACAGTTTCTAGAGAGAGAGAGGGAGAGAGACGGAGGAGGAGACGACAAAGCTGCAGTGGTCGGAAGAATGTGGCAAGGATGATGCGTTCCATGCTGATCTCTTGTTTGTCCGGCTCTCATGGCCCTTTGTTTGGAACGGAAGCAAACATCAGTGGACTGAAAAAGGACTGTGAATTTCAAAAATCAGGCATATCCTCATCTTGCCCGTAGATGACATCCATGCCAATAACCGTCGACCCGACCTAACACTCAACGAAGTCAGTTTCTCAATGCGACTAGTTCTCCAGTTTTGATTTCTTCGCCCCGGGGGAATCCGCTCTATCAAGAGTATTGGATCAGGATTGCATTCGAAGATCTGCAGAAACAAAGTTGGGTATTGGATTCGAGCATTCGAGCTGGATTCTCTCCTGAATGACTTTTACAGCTTCAACGGAAAGAAGGGCCAACCTTGTAATCTGTACAGCATTTAGTCGGGGAGTGCTCACCGAATCATCACGTCTGTGGTGCGAACCCTGTGAGGAGTTGTTACTAACGACAAAAGAAAACTATAAGAACACCATCAATTAAGGGACAATTTAACGGTCGTAGAACTTGTGTCTTGTAACCCAAGAAAAAGCTTCCTGCTGTACTCTGGTCCGATCACTGTCACGACCCCACACCAGGAGAAGAAAACCAAAAAACAAGTCTAGATCAAACAGGAATCAATGTATTGCAGAACGACCATGACAGTTTGATAAGCCCAAAAGTGGGCAAAAAAAAAAAAAAGATGCGGAAGTCGTCCTGGCAGTGGGAAAGAATTCCATCCATTCTGCGCCAAGAACAATGGCTAATTACATTGAACTGCCAAGAAAACTGGAGCTCCGATCTCATTTCCGGATATGCAATCTCTTTGCTTCTGCCGATCATCTGAATTTACAGAATTTACAGCTTTTACATAATCGAAGGCTCCCGGAGAAAACCAAACAAGTGAAAAACAGGCATCATTGCGCAGCCCAGGCAGCGCGTAGGCCCATGTTCGAGTTCCTCCATGAATCAATTCTTGACTTGAGTTCACCAAGCATGTGCAAGAAATCTTGTCTCAATGACCATGAGGGGTCATTCAGCGCTCGAATGGAGTTCAGGCAAACGAGCAGTGTCCCGCCTTCATGTAAAAGGACCTGCAAGTTGATCATACAGAAAGGTTGAACACGAGAAATATTCTTCAAGCTCGTTCTATTTATCATTGTTTGTCTCAAACATTTTGCACAATATTCTGATCATGCTTTCAGATGTTAGAAAGACTGTATACATCGTTGCATACATTTTAATCCCACTAAAAATTATGAACTTCAGATTTCCCCGGATATTACTCACTATGTCAAGAAATTATTTATCCAAGAAAAGAAAACATTAGAGACTCAGTCATTAAGGGCAACTTCTTTAAAATATGGGAAAAAAAATGAAAAGCAAAGGATCCAAATTTTAATCTCCTTGTCCATCATAATATAAGTGATGGAAAACTTGGAGATAATGCTTCTGGAGCAAATGAGGAGAACCGGTTCATACCGTCAACCACAAGGGGAGAAAGCCTAACACAGATGGTAAAGATGCCAAAACTATTGACGACAAAGCAAGAGCAACATTTTGCTTAACCTGCAATTAAGCAATCATGGAGATTTCAATTGAAGCCTGCCCAAAAGATGGTAATAAAAAAAAACTCTCCATCACCAAAAGAAGAGGATGATTGGACTGCTGCAAATACCAGAGAAGTTGTATGTTGTGACTTGGATATACAGAATGGGACACCAGAGATGTTGTCCCTCAGAAGCAGCACATCAGCAACAGCCACAGCCGTTGCACTGGCACGTTGAGCAAGCACAATCCCAACAGTGGCTGCAGCGAGGGCAGGTGCATCATTAATACCTTCACCGACCATGATCAGGCCCCCTCCTGGTGATTAAAAATCCGAACCAAATTATCAATAGAATAATTGAGAATAGACATTATGAAGTATCTTGCTGGGATTAAACAATGGAGGACACACCAAAGGTAATGGTGCCACCCATCACAAAGTGAAGATGAAAAGAAGAGAAATCTGCAGCTCTCTAGCATTGACATAGCAATTGGTCCATTAGCGAGGAGCCTAATGGTTAAGGCCACTTTCATAGAGTATCAATGGAGATCTACACCAAAGTATGCATGCCAGAGCTAGTTTGAGTGATCACACTCAAACTTGTTTTAAGTGCATAATAACTGATGCCCTAGTATCCCATCTCAGATCATAACAAAAATACAATTCTACCAAAGTTTATGCTGTATTTATAAAAATCTCCATTATTTTCTAGCAGATTCCAGGCTACCAGAAATGAAACACCAGCCATATGAACTCAAGTCTTCCACTCTATAAGCAGATTTTGGACCACCAGAAATGACTTCATTCTCACCTGTCTCTCGAGAGATATTCTTCACGTAATTGAGCTTGTCTTCTGGCTTCAAACCACAATAAACTTCTTTTATGCCCACGGCATTTGCTACTCTCCAAGCACTAGACTCATGGTCACCGGTTAACATGATTACACGAAGCTTGGCTTGATCTATTAACTCCAAAATAACATCTGAAACACCTGACCTTGGTCTGTCCTCAAGGTGAATCAATGTTATCTACAGAGAATTAATAGCAAGTTTAAACTAGGGGCACAAAACTTTGTACAACAAGGTTCAGGAATGAGCAGCAAAATGCTCACATGTTCCCAAGGTTTAGCCCATCAGAATTAAAAACAGGATCTTCCTTTTGAGATTAGAAGTGGAACAGTTGATTACTAGCTGAACATATTAAATCAAGCTCACCTTTTTATTCACAGAAAGAGCAGCATGAACCAAATCTCTGCCATAGAAAGAGGCATGGACAGCTTCCTTAATCTGCTTTAATTCATCTTCGGATTTACAAAACGAAGTTACAAACTCAATGGACCCAAGTGACGCTTTCAATGGTTTGCCATTTCTAGTTCCTGGCTATAAGCAGAAGGCAGAATGGATTCATTACAAAGAGAAACATAGAATGAAAGAAGACGAGACTGTTGATGCATGCTACTGAAACATATTAGATGAATATGTTATTAGAATTGACATTGTTATATAAACCTAGGATTTATAAAAATGAGGCTTACTTTATCCAAGTAAAACTAAGAAACATTAAAACAGGTCTTCCAAATGCCTAAATGACAGCATAGGATTCTTTTCACAACCTACATCAACACCAATCGAAAATGAAAGGCAGGTTCAACATAATCATATCTTATAGAGATAAAATCCTATAGGTGACAATGCCCAAGACTTGTTCAATAAGATGGTATAAAAAACCTCTACCTCAATGTTGTTGAGAGTTGCAGTAAGACCTCGACCTGGAAAGTACTCAAAATTCTCAACGGAAATAGAAGGTAGTTCTTTTCCCACACAATGATCTACGACAGCTCTGCAACCAAAAAAAGCAGCTGTAGATCTTCACATCTTAAGAAATTGCCCGATATATGCTCTGCTCTTCGGACAAGGAATCTTCAAGGCAGATCCAAGGAACAGACTTCTCTCAATGTGATAAAAGAATTGTAAAAGTTCAAAATGATCATGAATAAGATCAAGAACATCTGGATTTCAAAAGACATGAATGACAATAAGCTTTCTGATAATATAAATATACCTTCCAATAGGGTGTGTTGTTCCCTTCTCCATAGCAGCAGCGACAGCTAGTGCTTCCTTTTCACAGTTAGGATCACAACAAAAACTCTCAGATTCATTTTCCCCTTTTCCATGACCATAAATTGGTTCCACAGCTTTGAACACTAGTCCACCAGTCGTCAATGTCCCAGTTTTGTCAAATGCAATAGTGCGGCAAGAAGCTAGTGCATCCAAAACATGTCCACCTTTCAGCAATATGCCCTATTCAAACCAAAGCAATTCCCGTTGAATGATGGACTCAGTTATGTGCACCTTAAATTCTTGAGAAGCTTTATCTGAACCATATAATACATAAACCACACCAATTATCATCCTATTCTAGTGGCCAGATAATATTTCCTTTTTCTGCATTCCAGCCAGCCATTATATTTTACAGAAGAAGAGTTTCTTTCAGCAAGAACGACTAGAACTAGGATAAATTCATGATTCTAGTCAATAGGCTGTTAATAGCCAAAAAGCAACAGTCATATGAAACCCTAGCCACTATTGGAAACCCATACGGTCTCCAAATTACTGATCCCTAACCATCCCTAACCACAAGGTTAAAAGAGACACACTTATAATCTTGATAGTATGCAGACAAGTTATATTATCTGTACAAAGCCATAAATTTCAGTTGTTCAGATAAACTCCAAACTTAACCATGATTCATGGTTTACCACATAATCTTATAAGAAATTGACCTAGCCTCAATAGTTGGTAGGTGATTGTCCTGGTAAAGAAGTGAACTCCCTAGTTGAATGAGGATGAAATGAGGTATGAGCACCCACTATCAGTTCAAGAGCACACTATAACTCAGCCCTGGTGTTAACAAAGCATATTAGGATAAACCTAATAGACACCAGGAGAGACTAATCAGCTCTATATCTTGGTCATGCTTCTATAAGTACCTTTCTCGCACAGGAGCTAATAGCAGTAGCATATGCCAATGGAGCCACTGCTAAAGCACATGGTGATGCTGCTACCATGAGGCCCAAAGCTCGGTATACTGATCCTCGACAAGCTGCTAAATGAAAAACAATAAAAACAACAACAATGGTATGGTGAAATGCCCTAGTTGATCATTTGTTCTTCATGCATTCAATGTATTGTGATAATACATAAAAGTACAGCAGTTTTAAGGAAAACCATGTAACCTTGCAATAGTCTAATAGCAAAAAACGCCTTTTTTCATCAATAAGAAAGGTTCATTAATCAGGCACCAAGAAAGTGCATAACGTCATATGAGAAAAGGGGTTGAACAATACAGAAAGTATCATGAGCATGATATAAAATCAACATAAGAGGCCCCTTATCCCCAGGCCCTATCTATTCCAAAATTATACATCCCTTATCCATCTTTCCACAAAGTTGATATCATGCGATTTCTCTCCAACAAAAGCCCGTCTATTTCTGTCCTTCAAACAGTCTAAACATGGAGAGTGGTATCGCCCTAATTAGCTTCTTTTTGCCTTCACATTGCAAATCACAAATGATGCTTTAAGCACCTTGTGGTGCAAGGAATTCAAACTACTGCTTCTGAATTCTTCAACACATCATTCAGCTGACCAAAAAATTAAAAGAGCTCTTTTCTTTTGACCCGTGATCATGCAGCAAAGCCACATCGCAAGGATTCAAAACTTTGACCAGGATATCGCCTCAGCCTATTAAATTAGGCACAATATGAGCCCATTTTGCTTATTTAGGAGCCTCTGATTTAGCTTGTACTTGCCCAATAAACTGGATTGAGTAGAAGAACAATCTATGCAGTTCTGTGCATTGTCTCATGGCTCCAACTACTTCAGCCTGCTGTGTCACCTTAAGAACTGGGCAACTAGTAGAATGAAATTTTTTCACTAATAAAACCAAATAACTCTGGATTTCAAGTCAAATGAAGGCATATGAGATCACATATCACACATTTCATGGGAAAAACATATACATTTCCGCTTGATGACAGGTATAGGGACTGATCAAGTCAACTGCTCCAAAAAGGCACATTACACAAAAGCTAGAAAGCCAAAGCACTATTCCTGCTCATGTATCCTTCAGAAGTAAACCAATGCACTTCCTCTCCACGTATGTTAGTGAGGAGAAATGAGTAGAACTACAAATAGTGTGGATCACAAGGGACTCTAAGATGGAGACATGATATCTAATGGAGCTGGAAAGGAAAACTCCAGAATACAATTCTTTCATGAAAACTTTGCAGAAGAAGATTTGAAATTTTAAGAAGAGTACCTGAGGTGCTAATGAATGGCCACTTGAACAAGAATGGTCCAATAACAGCGACCGTGATTGATAAAACTACAACCACCTTGCTATAACGCTCACCAAATTCATCAAGCCATCTCTGAAGCTTTGGCTTATTCAACTGTGCTTCTTCAGTCAACTGTACAATCCTGCTGAGGGTGGACTCTTTCCAGGTTTTAGTAGCCTATATTAAGTTACAAATGTGACAACAGAAGAAATATAAGGAGCAAGAACCCCAGTATTATTTAGATACTGCAGCAGCAAGAATTATGGCATTCTAATTGAAAAGATAACTTCTCGAGCATTTGTCCATCAATGGAAGGGTTGTATCAATTGAATATTGAGAATGCCACTATATACCTTAACAATGATCCGACCATCCAAATTCCTTGCACCACCAGGAATCCTATCCCCAACTTTAGCCTCAAGCGGTTTAACTTCCCCAGTTAAGTGCTCAGTTGTAACCGTAGCACTACCTTGGAGCACCTCACAGTCTACAGGGACAGACTAATCAAAGTACCAACAAGTACATCAGAAAGTCGTGGCAAATTAATAACAAAAATGAAATCAATCAATATACACATGCCACTAACAAATTCAGGATGCAGGAAGGAGGCTTCACAAATAGAAAAATCTAATGTTGTAGAACAGAGAGATTGGTTAATCAGCAAAAACCAAACTAAAATTGGTATATTACTTTCATGATAACCATATTGAAAAATACATAAGAGCCTGATTTTCAAGACTGAAGTATCTGTCTTGATGTGGCTTTTTAAGATATTATGCCATTGGTTACTAACCTCTCCAGCTCCAACCAATACGTACGAGTCAACCTCTACATCATGAACCGGAACCCTTCTGTATGCCAAATTTGCGAAGTTAGGGAGTGCATTATCATCCACATCCAAGACAAGAGCGAACTCGGGATAATTTTCCTTCAACTCTCTCACATCAATCATTGAACGGCTGGTGAAATACTCCTCAGCTACAATCAATAATTAACTTCAGATGGGTAATAGTTTTAACAGATAAATAGTGCCCAATCTGCTAGTTTCATTTACCAATGTGTGCCAGATTAAACATTGCAAGAAGCAGGCCTCCTTCCAAGGGATTTCCCATGAATGCTGATGCAAAAGCTGCAAGAGCCATCAAGACATGGATGTTTACTTTTCCAGCTGCGATATCAGTGAGAGCATCAAGGGATGCTGAGACCTGGCACAGTACAAATCATTCGAGTGTTTGTTATGGTAACAACTCAATTAACAGCAATATCGGCAAGGACAATGTCCCCTCAGACGATATCTACTCAACCCTTTCCCGATTATCCTATTAAAGTCTTAAAAACAAAGAAACTCCACTGTTGAGAAACCAAATGAGTACACATTAAAAGACACGGATAAAGCAAAAGGAGAATATTCTCATTATATTTGATCTCATAATCTAAAGGGATATGGATGATGGAATATAGAAGTACTTGGCCGCCACTCTCTGCTGATTCTGATGGCTCAACAAGAACTACCATAGATTAACTAAAATCAGACAGGCAACGTATCTCACGGGAGGCCAAAAAAAAAAGGCGGTAGTTTGCAAGACTGAAATACTTCTCTCGGAATTAAGGAATAATCTGAGCATGTAGAGATAATGAATTCCTCACCCCGACTATAGGGAAAGCGATCACCATCAACGAGTTCTGGACAGTCTTCACCGCCGGCTTCGGCATCAGGTGAGGACAAGCAGCGGCCACGAGAAAAAGTGCCGTGGAGCAGCAGCACAGCTGCAGGTTCTCCCTCAGGAAATTCGCCATGCCAGCCCATCCCGTGGCCTGGGCGAACTTGAACAAGACTTTCTGCGGCCCGGTCAGCTCACCACCACAGTGCTGGTGATGGTGGTGGTTGTGCTGGTCGCTGTGCTGGTGATGGTGGTGGTGTTGATCTTTCGAGTGGGCGGAGCAGTGGAATCGCAGATTACGAGAAGGGTGAAGAGGAGGGAAGGTGCGCCGGATCAGGAGGAATGAAGGAGGACTTTGGAGGCGGAAGGGGATGGAGGTGTGGGGCCGGTGATTAACGGAGGAGAGGGAGTGGAATCGGCAGAAGGAGATGGAGTGAGTTGCGGCTTCCATCGTAGACTGCTGCACCCAGGCCTGAGATCATTCATTCGGTTTCAGCATTAATTCATGGCCTAGTAAGGAGATTGAGGAGTAGGAGGAAGAAGAGACGGAGATGAGAACATTTTTTGCAGCACTAATGAGAAGTAAAAGCGGACAAAAAAAAGGAATACTAAATTAATAATTAAATTAAGGAAAAAAAAGAAGTTGTTATTATAGTTTTAAAAATCGAACTGAATATTGAATAAGATGAAATATGGTTTTCGGTTTTATGGGTTTAACCGATTTTTATAGGTTGAACCGGGTTTTTGTAAACTAACTATTGGCGTCAGATAGATATTAAAAGATCACAAAAATTGAAGCTCATGAGCCGTGAAAGTTGGGGCCCCAATGCAATGGCCTTTTTGTCTATGTCAGTTCATCATCTTCATCTCCTCCATTAGACAAAAGCAAGCCCTTTCACTTTTTTTGCCAGCACAGATCTCTCTCTTCCTCCTCCCCCACTTACAAGCTCCGTCCATGCCCACCCACCTGTTCCTCTACCAAGTTGAAATGGCATCTCCGCCTTCACTATTTCCGCTCTTCTCTCTCTAGTCCCGCTCCTCCATCAGCACCCCCATCTCTTCCTCCTCCGGTGGCATCTGAAACTAGCTCTTTCTTCAATTTCTGTTGAGTATAGTTTTTGGAGAGAACAAAAAAGACCGTCCAGTAAGGGGCCTGACACCAGCGCCCACCGCCCGCCCCTCTACTCGCGGCCGACATCCTCGTCCATCTTCATCTTCTTTTGTTTTTTCTTTTTCAATTTTTAGGTTGGCCGATTCGAATGGATTCTTCCGGTTTCTGGTAAAATCGGCCGGTTCTAATAGGTTTAGAATGGGTTCAATAGCAGGACCGAGTTAACTATGTGACCAGATTGGATATGCGTCAGGTTCCAGTTGAACCGGTTCAACCGCCGGTCCAATCCGATTTTAAATACTATGGTCAATATTGTCCACACCATGTCGTCATTATGACTCATCCTACAATAATGCATTTTTGGGTAAATTTATTTATTTTTTTAAAAGATATGCTTGATAAGGGGTACGTCTCGTTGTATATATATTAAGGGGATTTAAGTTTAATTACTATTAATAAAATTTATTATATATTTTTATTATATTTCTCTTTCTCCTACCGTTTAAAACGGTGAGCTATTTTCATAATTAAAAAGGGCAAGGAAGATTGACTATAAATTTTGTTATTATTATTTTATTTTGGAAGAAAGAGCCTTTCAGTCATGTGCGTGTCTCAACCCCAACAGTGGCATCTGCTTTCGGTAGGACGACTCGAACGGCTGTGGGCCTGCGGCCACACGCAGGGTATACAGTTGGTTTGACTCGACTCACCCATTCCGTGCACCTTGGGCTTCAGCATGTCCGATTTCAAGCCTGAAACATTAGGCCCATGCATCTTGCTCAAGTGCATGACTGCTATTCAGAATATCATCCCGTGAATTCACTGGTCGAGTAAACCACGATAAAAACATGCGGAAAATAGTGGATTTTGGTGTCGTCAATCATCCTCACAACATATAAGCAACAGGAAAGATAACCCTAAGTCTGCCCTGAGGAGGGGGAAGGGAAACAAGAATAAAAAAACATTTAAGCTTTTCCAAAGAACGGCCGAGGGCAAACGCAGACAAACATGATCTTACTGAACTGTGAGCTTTTTTCTGGTATGCATATAAATGGGACTAGTCTTGAGTTCAATGTCCCTGACCGGGGCTCGGACCTCCATCCTTCATCCCCCCGAGTCCGAACGTTCGGAAACCCACGGACTTGTTCCCTTCGCCAGGGCTTGGACCGGACTGCTTGAGGGCTCTGAGCTGAGCTAACCCCTCGAGAAGGCCGTCGTGAAATTCAGGTACAGGTCGGCTGCTCCCTGGACTTTGCTTAACGGCGTTGAAGGGCCGGGCGTCGGTGAAAGACGAGACGAGAGAGAGCACAAGAAGGGCGAGCTGGACGAAGAAGACGAAGGAAGCGTAAGATGATCTAGCCATGATCGTGATCTTGGGTGCCTTTTTCTGATAGTTAGATCACAACCGCCTGCAGATAAATATGCCCAGAGAGTGTGTTCTCATCTAGAAGCAGAAGAGAGATCAGGCATGGGTTAGACTGAGCTGAAGGAAGCGTGGTATGCTTATTTATCGTAGACGGTGAAGCTCGAGCGTGAAGGAAAGAAGGAGAAAAGGCGAGGCTGGATGGGGCGATGCTGACTTCGATTGGAGTTAATTATGATCGATGTTACGGACTCGATTTTGTTTGACTCTATAAACCGTGTATTTCTCAATTTCTCGTATATTCTTTTATATTCATGAATTTCTTCAGGAATAAAAAAAAATTGTAAAAGAATGCTATGTTGGACCGTTCAAACGCATTGCACGGTTTAACTTTGCACGTTTCTGCGTGATTCCGTCGACAGGAAGAAGCGTCGGGCTTTCCTCCGGCGACTTTCAAGTGGGAGCTTGGCCGACATCGCACGTATGTACCCATTAAATTCAAACATTGGTTCCAAATTTCTCCACATATCCGTACCCTAATTATAATTCTAAAAAAATTAAAAGAAAAAAAAGGAGATGAGTAGGGTATTAATTTTCTCCATATGAAATTAATATATTATGGGCTCGGTTTTGATCGATCCTTTCCATCTCCTTCTATAATCAGAGGTCCTTTTGTGACCGAAAAGAAGAGAAGGAAGTGGAGAATGGAAGTGTAACGTCGTGCATCATTATAACTACTAATTAATAGATTCTAATTTTAATCCATTTATTTTTGTCAATTTTGCTACCTCAATCTATAATCACCGTCGAGGACCCCTCGCTATAAAACGGAAGGGAGATTGGAATCAAACAAGAATAGGAAATTTCAGGAATAAGATTGGGTACATCTCGGGTTCACATTCGATCAATTGAAGTAACTATTGCTATGTAGCTAGTATGGTATCCATGGCATGTGGGGCTAGCAATTAGCGTACTATCGTATTTAAATAGTTCGTATAAAAAAACTCTTCAATTTATACATAATATGTTTAATCGCACGTAAACTTAACGTGCCAATTATATATGTGCACGATTAACACATTTAATACGATAATAATAAAAATACATTCAAAACATATACAATATAATTATGATAATAAAATATAATAAATAAAGTTTAATATACATAATTTTTTTATTATATAATATACTCATGAAATTAGAATAAAATATAAAAAAAAAGGAATAGAGTGATGTATAAAAATTTTATAGTAAAAATTAAATTTATAATATTTAAATTATTATGCTAAAAATAGTATTATTGTACCAAATTATATACACTTAAACAAGTTAATTATATTAATATATTCTATACATATTTAATTAAATAAATTAAATAATATAAAATTTTCATAACTTCACCTAATTTCGTCTAATTTTACATCATATTATATCACATCATCCTATCGTGTCAACTCAAGACACTTTTCTTTCGGTGATAGAGACAGGTCAAATATTCCAAAGCCGATTTCTTGGTCAACACCAAACAAAATGAACTCAGTTAGGCCTTTCCAAGGTGAAGGGCTGTCTCCGACATCTCTTCCAACACTTGCTCGCTCCAATTTTTTTTCTTTTTCTCTGAAAAAAAATAAAATAAATCTAGGAGTTTAAAAGAAATAGCAAAAGCCGAAAATAAACGGTCATTTTTACTAATAAAAATCAAATCCAAATCTTATAGTACAAAATTGAGTACTGGATTCACGGCATTTTCCAACATTTCCAAGAATATTTGATTACCTAAGCTATCAGCGTCGAATCTATGGCAGTGGTGCAACACTGTCCTCGCGGGCGCACGCACGTGGTAGTGGAATTATCATGGAGTCGCAGACGTTTCAAACCTTGCCACGTACTAGCCAGTCAAGGCTCTCTGTCTCTGCTTGGCTTGGACGGCTTCACGTTCTATTCATCAATGTGAGTGGACTCTAAATTAATCAAGATTTCACACACATTTCGCGAATATCAAGTGAAGTGGATAGATGCTTAGAGGAAAAAATGTGTGCAATGTTTTGTAGATCTCGAAAATCATGATCTCACTTTGCTTATGAATTTGTCCCATCCGATGCGTGTGGCAATGTTTTCTAGGATGGGTATTTATCTACCCTAATAACCTTATCAGATAACAATATATCTTATTATTTGATACTCCTCGCGCACGAGTGGGCCCATTGTGTGGAATTAGTCAAATAGGCACACATGCGTGCACGGGACGGATCAAACACGACGGTTGAACGCGATGGACTACCTCACCAGAAGTGACTTTGGCCCATAATGGAGTCGGGAGTCACCATGATTTTTTGCTATAAAATGAACACGGCGGACTACCTCACCGGAGTGACTTGGATGGTCATTGGTGAGGCGGGATCTTGAAGGGTACTATGCCCGTTACATGTGCCTTGGTTGGAATTGGGCTGCTACACACCAATTCGCGATTTTTCTTGCCCTACTTTTGGTCATATGTTATCCACAGCATACATCGATGGCACACTTTGACACAGTAAGTATGAGAGACTTAAGTGCTCAACCGTGAAGCCAAAAAGTACGAATTCTCCATGGCGAGCATTGAGTGGCTTTACACGACCAGCAGAGTACTCGGACTTTTTTATTTAGGGAGAGGGAGGGGGCAGGTCAAATCCTCGACTTTGCGACGGACCAAACCTCAGTTGATATAACACGTGGAATCCATGCAGAAGAAACATTCCATACGCTCTACCCTTACTAGATTTTGAGATCTAGGATCCCCATGTGTACGCAAAGGTTGCGATGGCACCATTGTCCTAGCCGGAGGGCCCGGTCTGCCGAGGTCACTGGAGAGGAATGGGGAAGTGAAATTCCCGAATTAGGAGGGTAATAATATAATGAATTTTTACAAGGAAATAAGCATGGCGATGGGTCGGATCGTCTTTCACGGCACGAAGCCAGTCAGGACCGTTGATCCTACACGCGTGGCAGTCAGGTCAGCGACAGACCCACCATCTAAATATAGTCAAATTGCTCTTCTGGCATCCATTTGAACAGAGCCTTGTCAATGCTAATGGGCCGAAATTTCACGCTCACGCACGCATCAAGCACCCAAAGGAGCATGAACCAACAAGGCGCTGAGACTTGAACCTCCTTTTTGACCCGAACAATAGAGAATATTAGAAGGGTAGAAAAAAAATTGTAAACACGTCAAATAGACAAATGAGCAACCACAACGACAAACATAGTATTACTGAGGCGATGGGAGGAGTACAGACCTATGAATGTGATTGTTATATAATGTTGAATGTGTAATGCTACTACAGCTATTATTACTACCCCATCATCTGCACTCGTATGAGAGCTCTCGCTCATAATCTGAGATATATCATATTTGTTAAAAAAAAAAAATAAGATGTTATGATCTCCAGGAAAGTGTATCAATGTAAGGGTTTAGATTATCCCCCCCTTTTTTCCCCCGAGTAAAACATGTGATTTTCTCTATTCTGGCACGTTCCGTTGAGTGATTACTGAAAGCACCATAGAATTGTATCTCTGCATTTCTGGCTGGTAAGACTCGACAGTATCTCAGTGATTTGTGCTGGTGATGATTTGATGCACTTCGCCGGGGCTGGGCCGCGATTGCTTGACAGCTTCAAGGGACAGCCCTTGGAAGTATCCTCCATTGACCAAACTCCCTCCATTGTTATAGTCGCAGAGGGTGTGTGGCTTCATGACATCAACGATGGGTCGAGCTTCCGTCATCGTAGAGAAGAAGATCATGGAGATCGTCATCACAAGGGGTATCATGAGGACGAGGATTTGGGTTTTAGTCGAACGATGAGCCTTCATCTTTTGCATAAAGAGGGACGGAGATGATGAAGAGATTCTCAAGAGTTCTGTTTAATGCAGGGTAACACCTGATCTGGTGGGCTACATATAGTGCGGGAGAGCGGGGTGATGACGCAGGCGAGTTTTGCTTTGACTTGGAATGGAGATTTGTAGGGATCTGCAAACTATGACTTTCCATTGTGGAAACCCAATATTCAAGATCAAGAGAGAATGTGTGGTGCTAATACGGGTTATCGTAGTTACATATTTATTTCCTTTAAATAATAGTTTCATATTATAAATAGAAGAAATTCATAAGCACATATCGAATCTATGTGTGATCTCACATGACTCTCTCCATGCATCATGCATCATGATAAGCGCATGTAATAAAAGAAGAAAAAGACAAATGTTCATGCTTTTTGATCAATTCAAACTTGCCTAATCTCTATGGATGGATTGATTTCTCGATCCTCGCTGGATTCTCAGGATCAACCCGGACAAAAAAGACTGGGGGAGGGGGGAATATGTGTTAATCTGGTCTAAGCAAAGACAAACACACAGGCGAGAAGAAGGAATTAAGGAGACTGGTTGAGACTTTGGGACCTTCTACCTTTGAGGTTGAATATCTAGAGAGTGGAAGTCGACAAAAAGAAAAAAAAAAGAAAAAGAAAAACGAAGAAGAAGTCGACACAAAAATAGGAGTCTAGTTCACTGGCTTCGTAGGAAAGTGAATACCGTCTCTGTGCTTGACTTCGTACCGAGAGAAACGAAGGAAACCAGGGGATGACATCAACTGACAAGTGGGTAAACTTGACCTAATTGATATAATTCCCCTGAAAATTCTTAATCCTGCGAGCGTAAATTATTATTATTTGTTAGTGTCCACCTCTATATTTATAAGCAAACGGATTCTGACTAATTTAGGTCCAATTCCATCCATCCGCTATTGAGTAAAATTCTCCGGTGGCTTGAGTAAGTCATCTCGATTGAAAGCCGGACGGGCCTATGCCATTAAAGCTCGTCAACTCAGTAATTTGGGCCGCCTTAGAGCAGCAGGAGAAATGGTATGGGGTTGCCGCATTGAAGCTTAGCGGACTCATTGTCCCTCTCTCAACCATTCTATTGGAAGATCCGACCGAATCGGTTTACGTGTCTACTGAACTTGCGGGCATCTGTTGCCACTGGGCCTGTGAGAGTCACTTATAGGACCCGAGCCCATTACTCTGGTCGAATTGAATTCGGGTCTCCCGGGTACCACCAGGGCGAGTACAAGCATTATTTTGCTGCCCTCAAAGCCAACATCCCTTGCGGTTCAATGGATACATTGATCACCCCGAAAAATAAACATCTAGAAGTGACTAGTGAGGTCAGTCAAGTAAACTGTACAACTAGGTCAATTGGGTTTTTTCCGAAGGCATCAGGGTCATAGGGGCTGGACATGGATTCAGTTCAGAGTCGAAGACCAAGCCGAACTGAAAATAATTACTAGTAGATTGCCACTTCGTGAATGGTGGTTCAATCTTTCCAAACCGATCCGGCATTCAAGATGAAATGCTTCCACCTGTTTATTACAATCTCTCCTCATTCCCCATTTGGATTCATATTCATATTGTCGGGATCAGCCCGTTGTGGCGGTACGAGGTATATCACCGACAACAATACAATAACATCCCGAGACGCGCTCTGCAGCTGTACGCGCGATCCCTCAAAAGAAGCGTCATTAGTGACCACGTGGTGCCGATTTCTGGTTGTTTTCCACCCCCATGAACTGCACTTGGCGGTGGCTACGCTTATGTCAAGTGGGTGACTCGCATACCCGAAGAAAAATGTATTGGGTGACTCAGGTGGCATCGTGCCCGATCGCAATCATTTAAGTCAAGTCGAGATTGACGAGGTTACAAGGAACCGGTTTTTAAATTAAGTTCAGGTGGGCGATTAATTTTCTAAGTGGAAATGTGCTCGGTGAGTACGTAACCCGCCTCTGCAGTCTTCTCCATTTCCACCGAGTAGTCCAAAAGCCAAGCGGCCGCCTTCCTTCGACAGCTTATCCCCTCGCAGAGTTCGATCCAAGACCTGGAGAGTGGAGCCCAAATCGAATTGGATTCAGAGAAGGACAGAGATGGGGACTGTAGAGACAGCGCACAACGTGAAGGTCCTTGGATCGGGCAACCCGCAGACCGTGGTCCTCGCCCATGGGTTCGGCACGGACCAGTCCGTGTGGAAGCACCTCGTTGACCTCTACCGCGTCGTCCTCTATGACAACATGGGCGCCGGCACCACCAACCCCGAGTACTTCGACTTCGACAGGTCGGTCAGACGCCCCCACGGTGTCACCAAGTCGACACGCAGTATTAATGGTCTGATTCTCCTTGACTTGTGTGGCAGTTGCTCGGTCGGATTGATTCGATTTGGTGTGTGTTTCCGCAGGTACTCGACCCTGGAAGGATACGCGTATGACCTGCTGGCGATCCTGGAGGAGCTCCAGATCGAGTCGTGCATCTTCGTGGGCCACTCCGTCTCGGCCATGATTGGAGCCGTAGCCTCCATAACCAGGCCGGATATGTTCACCAAGATTGTCATGCTCGGCGGCTCACCCAGGTCTGCACCATCCTCCCTACGAATCCTCCCTGAAATTGACGTGATAACCCCTTTATTGGGGAGGAGCGAACTGAAGATGACACTAGTCAAAATAAGAAATTGACCTGTAGATAGGCTGTTACATGTGCCGCACATGCCTTAAAAGATTCCTTATCGATACGTGTTCTCTCAACCTGAATCTTGTGATATGTCTGGCTTAGGTACTTGAATGACACTGACTACTATGGAGGGTTCGAGCAGGAGGACCTAGAGCAGCTGTTCGATGCGATGAGGGAGAACTACAAGGCCTGGTGCTCCGGGTTTGCACCACTGATGGTGGGAGGGGACATGGACTCGGTGGTGGTCCAGGAGTTCAGCCGGACACTGTTCAACATGCGACCCGACATAGCCCTGAGCGTGCTGCAGACCATATTCCGCAGCGACATGCGGTCGATCCTGGGTACGGTCACGGTCCCCTGCCACATCTTGCAGAGCGTGAAGGACCTGGCGGTGCCTGTGGTGGTCTCCGAGCACCTCCAGCAGCACCTAGGTGGTGTCTCCATTGTCGAGGTCATGTCCTCCGATGGCCACCTCCCCCAGCTAAGCTCCCCCGACGTTGTCATACCGGTGCTGCTCCAGCACATCCGTTACGATATTGCAGCTTAACAAGTGATACGCAGCTTGCTGCGCTTCTTTTTTTTTTTTTTGGGTTGGTTTTCCCTCGTCGAATCATCCTGATGCTCGGAGTTCAATGAGCTTACTAAAAATATGTACAGCTTTCAGTGTTCTCTCTCTCTCTCCTTAAGATCAACTCTTGGTTACTGATGGAGACCCTGCAAGAACTCTGGGATAGCTCCAAGCAGGAGCTTTCACAAGATGGTCCTCCAGCTACTGGGTAAATCAATTCCCATTCGGTTTTTCGGTATTCACAGCCGAATATCCGTGAGCCTAATTGGTCAAATTAACTAATTTTGAATGAGATCAATCGCCTGAAAGATAAATATTTTTTAACAGTGTGACTGCATCCACCAAAAAACTTTGAATTTACCGGAAAAGAAAAAGGTCATAGACTCGAAAACACAACATTAATTTTTGCCTATGTCAGAAAGATCTTTAATCCCGAAATCTCGATGCAGTGCGTGTGGCAACACGATTATGATTTGTTCCGGTGGCGCGTACTCAGATCACTGCACCTTCACTTGTTTGTGTCCTACATCAAGCTGCATATGTCTCATGTTTGTACAGAGACATATCCGTTTTACGTCTAATTTCTCTATACGGAGTGAAAGACGTGGAGATTCATCTCTATGGTACACTTACCCAGATTACAGGAGTCTGAGATCACGACCTAGAACATCTGCTGATCAGTTAGTTCTTTTTACAAATCTCAAAGACACTGGAGAAAAACGGTAGGTGGAGTTATCACATGGGTACAGAGAAAATGCATCATCACTGGACAGAAATTCGTGCACAGTAAAGCTATCGGTGTAAGACAGGGAAAGGGCTGCGTGAGGGTTGTGGCCACAAACTCCGGAAAATATGGACAGGTAAATCCAGAAGAAGATTCATTTACAATGAACTGGGCAAGCTC
The DNA here is from genome assembly GCA_900174645.1 of Sonneratia alba. Taxonomy (NCBI): domain Eukaryota; kingdom Viridiplantae; phylum Streptophyta; class Magnoliopsida; order Myrtales; family Lythraceae; genus Sonneratia; species Sonneratia alba. The sequence continues at coordinate 5,267,655 of FWPY01000028.1, read as the reverse complement.
TACCGTGTGAGGCTTCAGATCCGAAACTTTCATGCTTGAGGACATGTCAAATATGATTTGTCCAATTTGAATTTCTGAAAGTTTACCAGGGTAGGGAAAAACTTGCATCAATATATGCAACAGCATGGACATAGGACAACTTGGCCACGATAAGATCTGGAGGAAAATTAGAAGTACCAGGAACGTCAACTTCAGGTGGCACAGGAGCAGGATTAGTGGTAACATCACTAGTTTGGTTTTGGGTTCTGTTTGAAGTTGAGGGTACCGATGGAGCAGCAGAAGAAGATAGATGAAGTCTTTCCCACAGCTGAGAACAATTAGTTTTCCAGAATCCAATCCTTGAATGCTCTCTGTCATACATTACAAGTGTATTGCGTACGACAATCCCTGCTCCGTGTAGGAAAAATAAACAAAAGTTAGTGCACACTTATTTCTCAACATCTTCTCAGATGAAATTTTGACAATTAGGTGTCGGCGGAAATGGAAAATTTAGTGATAAATGGTGTTTCTCTCCAGTGAGTATGGATCCAGCAGGGTAACAAACCGCCCAAGAGAGTAGTCGAATCTTTTCCATTTTGAAAAATCCCGAGGCAATAAGCTCCACGAACCTTTGAATGCTTTATGAGAAGGAAGTAGAACAGTCAGTCAGCATTGACCCCTCCAAGATTTAGATGTCCTACGTTTTCTAGTAAAAACTAACCTGGAATAGATAATTCTCAGGTGATAGTGTCAACTTTTGATCATTGCCAAATACAATATCTACTGCTGGGAAGGAGCTTGACAATTGAGAAATTTCACTGCCAAAAAGAAAAAAAAAATACAACATTTAGATTTACAAAGAGCAAGACCATAGCTTTTAAAATCGGATTGGACCGAAAATCAATCAAGGCATGGGTTCATGAGTTAGACCGGAGGTTCAATAGACTAAACTGCATATTTAATCAATAATATTAATAATATAATATTACTAATAAATTCACATAATACCATAATTTAACACTGATTTATAACAAAAAATCCTTAATATAACAATTATATTAACCACAAGTTCGACATAAAATATAAATATAAGTTTAGTAAAATAAAATAAGTGCATTATAACATGTTCTTGTTTTTATTTTAATTTTAAGTCAGTTGGTTTTTTCATCGGTTTAATTGGATTTGCCTATCTAACCTGAAACCGGCTAGTTCAACTGGAGCTGACTACATTGTAAATGTAATTTGATTAATTTAGGAAACTGGACTGGGTGAATCGCTGGTTCCTGGTCGAACCGGCCAACCATACGGCCCGGTCCAGTTTTAAATGCTATGAGCAAGACTATTTATGGAAAATACAGAAGGAAATAACAGTAAAGCTGCAGATAGACTTGGCACTTCAATTTAATGAGAAGATACCTTCCAGCACCGGAGAAGCAAATATCATTATACTTTGGGTCAGGGCCACGGATTTGCTTTAAGGATTGAACTTCCTTCATAATCTGCAAGTAGAGATACCCTGAGATCACATAACATGAGATGGCCAGAAGAATGAAGTGAACATTGGACAAATCACACATTTGGCAAATGATTCATGTTACTTTTCCCAGAAAAAGGAATCACAACTTATTGGCTAATAGAACCAGTTCATCATCTTAAGTAACAACAAAACAAGTAAAATATCACTAAGGATAGGTGGCAGGATTTAGAAACTACAGCATCTTTGAAAGCTAAAAATGCTTCTTCAGGCAGGTAAGCATATGTTGTTCCACTGTCAAGGATGCTTCCGTGCTTTCCATCAAAGATCTTTGGGCTCAGAGGCAGTGGCTTCCCCCCGACATGTAGCTCCTTCAGATCAATATTGTAATAGGGACTGTTACCATCCCGAAACTAGAGTAAATAGTGAGAAACACCAAACACATTTATATCAGAGGAAACATAATGACGACAAAATTATTGGCCGCTTCCTTAGTGAGAACACTTAGCACCAAATTGAGCCAAATTAATGTAAGCAACATATATTATTCATGTAAAATCAGTACTTGTTGCAGAGTAACAGCAACTTCAAGTTGGTGGAGGCATAGCTTTCAAAAACCGTACTAGAGGAGCCAGCAGAAGGGGTATAAAATGGGAATAGATAAGCTCAGAGAAGCTGAATATTAAGTAAAACCATTGATAGTCTGATCTATGCAGGCCTTCTTTATGGGCTAGGATCCATTTCCTTAAAGTTAATCATTTCAATAACTTGGCCAGCTCAAGATCTATTACGTTTTTTAAAACTATGCTCAGAGCAGCTAATAGTTTCCCCTGAACAACATGTTAGCAACACATGCAAAAGAATACCTTCGCACAGGATCAGAATACGTGAAAACCATGTCAGATGAAGGGGAGATTCCCCCAAGAACCATCGTCCCTCCTCCAATCTCCATTCCACCATAACACAGAGAGGAGTCACTGATTACTCCCTTTCCAACAAGTTGGTCCACAATGCTGGGATCACCACGACCCAGGCCCATTATGCCATCAGCATGTTGACTATAAAGGTCTCCTGTTTCCACATTTTCACATCCAAAAACCGCTTGCTGAGGAGGGAGCTCACTTAAGTTCCCAAATGACACTAAATCTTCACCCAAAACTCCACTGCTAGAGCTCATCTCAGCATAATGTCTCTCATAGACACATTGGACTCCATCATTGTCGCAGTTGCAGTCTATCTTGCATTTAACAGGCTGGTATGTGCTGGAAAGTTTGGGCTGGAATTTTGGGTCCTGGAAATATGGAAAGGGAAATTGATTCAGTAATTCAATGCCCTCCAGGACCAGGTAAACTTCACAACTAAGATTCTATCTGTTTGGTTAAGGAAAACATTTCAATGTGCCTGCATTTTCCAGCGTGAGAATGCATTTGGGATCTGTGAGTTTCTTCAATTGTCAGAAATTTATTCTACATTTTTGTAGTGAAATCAACGAGAAGAAAACAAGAATTCATTGTAGCATATCTAAGTTTCATGTCGATGACAGGCCACTACTTGCCACAACTTACTAAAGCACATAGAGCGTCATCATTACAAAATATTGCCTTCTGCATTTATATCACAACCTTTCACACTCTTTATCACTTAGATAAATCAAATCTTTCATCAATGCAAATGATGTTGCTTCCTCAGTCTATCAGTCAAATCCCACTAACCAACTCATAGGCCAAGCATGTCATCTCCATGGTGCTAGCTGAATTAGAACTTATTAAGAACTAAGAAGAAACTCACTTGATGCTACGGCAATCTTTCACTTAGTACGAGGAAATGGGAAATCGAGCAATCATGCACCTGATGCTTCCCACACTGATCACAAGTCGAGCACGGGACGTAGGTGACCGTACTGCCAGTATCCACGATCAGGGCAAACTTCTGTGGCGGTGTTCCAATCCAGAGTCGCGTCGTATAGTACCTACTCTCAGGAGCACATCACACGGCGAGAATCAACCACAAGAAACACGCAAAAGATCAAAGACGGGGCATAGGCAAATGAATGAACAACACTCAGGGGAAAATGATTACCCGTGGAGGAGCAGATCGTCGTGGAGAAACATACGGGCATTGGGCTTGTCGGATCCATGAAGGTGCCGTCGGCGGGAATCTGCGGAGGTCCGGGAGGAATTGGGATAGGAGAGGAAGAGGGGCAGTACCATGGGAGGGCGGGCACCCTCATGGGGTGGAGAAAGGAGGCCTGTCTTTGGGACGCCAGATTGGACGGCGGACGAGAGGAGGAGGAGGACGGCGACGTGGATCGGAGACTGGGACCGGGCCATCCTTACGGGGTCCCGGCCTGTTTCTCCTCTATCTCTCTCTTTAACAAGTCTGTAGAGAGAAACAGGGGAGAAGCATAAGAATGGCACCAAAAGTCAACGAAAGGAGTTGGTGAAAGTATTGCTTTGATATATATATATGTATGTATAGAGTTGGTTAGTCAGTCAAATACGGACAAAATATTTGTAAGGTTAAATATAATGTAAAATTTTCATATCTTGTAAATATAAAAATTCTATAAATCACGACCTAAAATATTTTATGATCAAATATTATAACTCGTACCCTAAAATTCATCCTAATATGAGATCAAGTAAACATCAATAAATAAGTAAATATTTTTTAATTATAAATTTTTTCTACTAAAAATTTCAAATATGATATATAGTCAAAAATAATATGTGCAGAAGGAAGCTGTTATTCTTGCTCAGGCTTGGGGTGACCCTTTTATGGCATCCGGTGGCATGATGATAACTACTAGCATTGGAGCTTGAGGAGTCTTCCCCTCCCATTATCCCCTCGATAAGATGAATGCGACTCCAGGTGACTCAGGGCCGATAAGGAGGTCACTATCTGTTTCAAGGTCCGGGTTGTTGTACATGCCGACTTTTTGGGGCTGGTCCGGGATTTCATGTGGGATCGGTGATCATTCGTCTGCGCGATCCCCGAGTCTTCATCATCTAATCTAATGAGGAATTCCTTAATGCATTAGAAAAGTAATATATTTCTTATCTCCTTACATTATAGGAAGGCTTTCCTGCCTACAGACGACTTGCAGAGTGAAACTATAGTGCAGAAACATACAGAGGAAGCACTAAAAGAAGCTTCAAATCTCGCATTTTTCGACTTTACCATTGTGCACTCCACGGTGCCATCTCATGGAAAGATTGGAACCTATCTTGTCAATGGTGGTAATCCCATACTGACCTAGATGTTAAGGTCGCATTGGAAACTCGGATGCCTCAGGATTCAGTTTGGTTATTAGGCTTGCTGCCCGATAACTAAAGGTCAAGACCTGTATGTTGACAGTGAACTACTCGACACATTTGATCAGCTTTCTGCATCCACAACCCTCCTCGATCTGAAAATGTTGCGCATAGAAGAGATGCCTATATCCCGCAAGATGAGGTAGACTATGAATGCAAGATATGCAGCTGTGACAATGCAGACCAAAGAGCCGACTATCAGTCCTGTTACTTTGCCCGTGAAGAAGTCGAGCAGAAGATAGCCGTTGATCACCATTACCAGAACAGCAATGACCCAAGCAACAGCCTGATCCAAAAGGCCAGAAGGAAAAATGATCAATCTTAACGTAGTTAGGTCAAACTTTTGAATTGCACTCACAGAAATATTAGCCAGTTACGTATACGTTCTTGGAATGCCTTCTGATGGAAAGCCATTGTGGCTATGGTGATTTTTTCAACTTGGGGGTTCAATAACAAACAAGAGAGATATGTACCTTTAGAACAGGGCCGATTTTGAAAGTCCCCATGACCTGCTGCTTGGAAACCAACCAAAGCAGTGGAATAAGCGCGAAAGGGATCTGTACAGACTGAAGCACGTTGAGCCACTCGTTAAGAACATCTAAACGGTCCTCAGAGGCATCAAAAGCGAGAGCGACTATGATAGTCGGGACGATTGCACAGCTTCGGGTTATCAGAGCCCTCAACCACTTCTTCAACCTTAAATTTAGGAAGCCTCCCATGATGAACTGCCCCGCATAAGTCCCCGTTATGGTGCTGCTCTGTCCTGCTGCTAGTAACCCGACTCCCCAAATGTACAGAATGGCGGTGCCATACTTTTCTTTAAGGTAACTGCCCGCACTCACAAGCCCTATGCTATCTGCAACTGCAGTTCCATAGAAGCTCTCTGCGAAAACAGTTGTGACAAGGAGGTTGATGATGAAAGAGACCACAAGGGCTGCCGTGGACTCTATGGTGTAGTACTTTAAGGCTTCCCGCACTTGGCTTCTATTGGAGTGGTCGATATCTCGAGATTGCACGAGGGCAGAATGCAAGAACACATTGTGGGGCATGATGACGCAGCCAACTACCCCCACAGCTTGTGTTATCGTTTTTGAGCTCAGCTTCGGGATCACGATGCCTGAAAAAGAGAACAAGATTTGACTCGGTATCCATTTATATGAAATTTCCTCAAAAGACAGAAACTTCCTTTCTTGTAATACCTAGAAATAGTTGTACGGCACTGGGTTTCGCTTCACCAAACATCCAAGCGAATGAGAGGGCCATTGTCGAAATAAGTACAGTAAAAGCTGCTTCCAGCTTCCTCACACCATAGTTCTCAAGAAACAGGAAGATGAAGCTACGGTGGTTCCAATCAAGATATCCAAGTCAGATTCAGATATGGATTACATCAAAAAAAAATCTGATCGTCTGAAAGACAAAACAGTAGAACAAAGAAGGGAACCATGGATATGTATGATCTGATCCAAGGTTGTATGCTCACTGGTAAAGAGAGGACTCTTACAGTTTACAGATGTGAACAATTCATTTCTTCTATCTGTTGTTTATGGGAATGGGAACTTTGACTTGCCCCGACCAACAACAGGATGCAAGAAAGCCTAACTAACTATAGTTAAATCATAAAACCCACATTGAAATATAAAATAGTACAAAAAGTCAAAACTTGTTTTGAGTTTACTTGGATCTTGTAACAAATTATAAGTCAGAGAGTTCAAGTCCCAAGACTCATAGATAGTCCATCAATCGGGTGGCACTGCGATGATCACGTGGAAAATTTCGCTTCCGGGAAGAAGAACGAGTCTTTCCAGAAAATAGGGAAAGATAAAAAATCAGTAGAAGAGAGCTCCCAGTCGAGAACATTTACCAATCAGCAGCGGTAATGACGACACCGGCCCACAGTGGCACGGCCCCATTGCTCAGAACCCAAATTGCGATGGCGCTGCCTATCACTTCCTGAATGTCCGCCCCGATCAGAGCCACCTCCGCCATGAACCAGAGGACCATCCTGGCCCAGCCCGGGTACTCCTCCCGGCAGAGCTCAGCCAGGTGGCGGCCGGTGGCCACACCAAGTCGGGCCGCCAGTAGCTGAACAAGCAGCCCCATGGCCGTTGCCCAGAAGAGCAACCACAAGAGCGAGTAGCCAGCGATGGCCCCGGCCTGTAGGTCCCCCTCCAGGTTCCCCGGGTCGAGGAAGGCTATGCTCATCAGGAAGCCCGGACCCGTAAAGAGCCAGAGCTTCCGCCACGAGAAGGGCCGCGTAGACCGGTCCTCGGGGTCCAAGCTGGGTTCTCCGACCCCGGTGACATGGACCTTCTCTGATACCTCGTAGGCAGCCTCTTCATGTTCCTCCTCTTCTCCTCCTCCCGCTCGCGTGACCGCGTTGGGCTCCGCCAGGAGCGGCTGTCGGTGGCCCGGGACCTCAGGTGGCGGCATGGTGCGGCGGAGAGAAAGCTGGAATATAGGAAACGTACCCTGCAGCTTTTTATGGCGAATCGTTAAGGGAGTTTCTTGCCCAGTTGCATCTCATGTCGGTTCCTTCGGGGGTTCCGAGGTTGCTTGCTTCTTCTTCTCTGTCGTCGCCATCATCTTTCTCTTTAAACGGTCCTCCGGACTCCGAGGACCGTGCTTCATTCAGCAAGCCTCGAAGCCTCACTTGGAAACTTTCGTATTTTTGGATGCTGCCGCCCTTTCTCCCCCCACCTTTGTCCTCCTATCCTATTTTGGAAAACTGGAATCATTCCATCTTGCTTGATCGACATGTTTCAGCAAAAAGACGGCCATGTCTCATATTTTTTTTGGTGTCACGTATGTGTTTATAATTAACGCATGTTTAATTCTTGCACTCAACCTTAATTCTCTATTGTTATTAATTTAATCACATTCTTAAACCTGAGAAGCTACCGTAACTAATTAACTCGAAATTCTCACAACATCATCCATCACTCGTCGGTCCGACTCCGTCATCAACGATTTTCTATCTCTTGGGCTTGGCTGTTGATGGAAGACTGAGAAAAACTCCTACAACCCTATATCATCTACTAGTTTTTTTTTTTCGGGTCCGTGAGGGGTAGATTGGTAAAAAGAATGGAAGGGCGAGCGAGTGGCATGCGGGCGCGTGGCGGTGGAGGCCTTTTCATTGCCATTCTTGTTCTGGCGGGGGGGCCGACTTGCGCGTGCATCTCCTCGGCGCGTGGTCTCGGGTCGTCTAGCGCGGTCTCCGTTGCCAACGTGGCACCAGGATTGTGAAATACACGGGCCCACGCTGGCCTTTTTGTTTTCTGTAAATTTCGAGTTCGTGTTCATTCTGAGATTTTGAGCCTAATGAATGTTAAATTACTGAACATGGATCAGGCAACTAACTGGGCCCCTCCAGTCTAAATATAGATCAAATTGGGCTTCGGATGGGCCTCTTGTGGGCCCAATGGATCCCCCCCGGCACGCGCTCTCGACTTAACACTAACCACGCCGTGTGGCCCATTTGACAAATTGAGTTTCCGAAGGAATGAGCACTACCACCAGCGAAAATCTCATCAGAAGCACCAATCTGACCAGTGCCCCCGTCACAAGGAATTTAAGTCATTAAAGGGTTGATGAAACCTCAGTAATTTGAGTTGACTGTATGGGACATAGAGGGCCTGCATTTTTTTTCCTTTAAATTATGTAGAATTTGTAAGTCAATTGGCCATATCTAATCGGGATATAATTTGGTCAACTAAAGGTTAAAACTCTTGTAAATTTTTTTTTTTCATTCACAATATCACCACAACCAACGTTGACAGAGGATCTCCATTTCTTCATGCAACAGCTGTCCACATGTCACTGGCCCTGTATGTATACTAGTCCTTTTGTGGAAGGTAGGGGTGCACAAAAAGAATAGGAAAACCAAAACGGACCGCCAACTAAACTGCACTAAATCTAAAATATAAATTTGAGATTAAATTGGTTCTTATACGATGTTGTTTTTTTAGATGAAATAACTTAATTATTTACTAAATTCAGTTAATAGATTCGAACCGTTGAGCCATTTTTGAATAAAATAGATATGTTAAAGATAAAATTTTGAAAATAGATTCGTCACCGTTCTGAGAGTATTGCTGCTTCCACTGCTCGTATCTTGGTAGCCACGGAGGCAAGTCCCCATCGATGGTAAATTTATCGGTTTTTTTTTCTCATCTATGTTGGTGTTTTTGGGTTGATGTGCAGGGATAGGAGCGACGGGGATAAGTTGCACGACTGCTTTGGCCCACTTCTTCCTCTGATTGGTCTTAGAAACATCAGGGTTAACCTGCAAATCTAGAATCAGATCAACAAATTCGTCGAGAAGTTTATGTATCGACAGGTCTGGCTCAAGGAAGAAGAAGGCTTGCGGCTTTGCCGGCTGAGATATGGAAGCTTGTAGGGATGCTCATGGTTTGGTTTGCTGAACTGAAATGAACCGAACCTTGTTGAACAATTAAAGTGGTTCGGTTCAGTTCAAGTATTATACCCCGAACCATAATCATTACGTATTGATCGAATTGAATTATTTCGAACATGTTTTATGGTTCGGTTAACCGGTCTAAAATATTTTTCTTTTAAAATAATCAAGATATTAACAAATTGAATATAAAACCGAACTAAAGCCAAACAAAACCCGTATTGAAACACAAGTAAATAAAAAAACATAAAAACAACAAAATAAAAAACATTAAAAGCATATAAATTTCAATTAAATATAAGTAAAATTAAGACTAATTGACTTATTTAGAACAAAGTCTAGAATGACTTGGTGGAAAATCCGCTGCACAATAGTACAAGAACTTATATATAACTATTTTTAAAAAATTTTAAATATTTCTAATATATTTATAATATTTTAAAATTCTAAAAAATTGGTTTGATAGTTCAAACCAATTAAACAAATTGTTTGAATTTAATAATTAATTATATTAATTAAAATAAAACTGTTTAAATTTAATAATTAATCATATCATTTTAACTATAAAGCTGCACTATATGATAATCGATTTGGCCAAAATTTATCCTCTTTGAAAAAGGACACTTATAAAAGCTAAAGAACAGCCAATTAGACTAACATATCGTGACAGGTTAAAAGAAAAGGTTATAGACTGGCTGATCTTCCATTCAACACCTTTTTTTTTTTCTGGTCGGTAGCCAAGGCGTCGCCTGCATAGTCATAGACCAACGTGCTATGCGCCCGGAAACAATACTATAGCAGCTAGATTGGCCCAACGTGACAAATTAACTGGAAACTTCATACTTGTTTATTTAGGAATTGACCCAGATGATGAATATGACTTCCGGTTGATCTGCGCAAGTCTAGCTAGGGTTGTGCACTAGCAGAGTGTTTTGCGTACGTCGCTCTGGGGTCCAGTGTGGGAAGGAGGGGCTGAAATGTTTAGAGACCACTCTCGGGTTGAGGAGCTCCACGATGGGGGTGAAATTCACGCACCTCGGCACTTTGTATTGATTAATGGAGGCTCCCCTGGAGATGGCATAGTCCATAAGTTCCTCGAACGTACCACTCTCCACTACCCTGATCTCTAGGGGGGCGATGGAGTTATCGGCCACTCGACCTTGTCGGTACACCGAGTTCAGTGACTCCTCCATGGTCAGGCAGCACTGGTTTAAGGCCTCGTGCGTTGGCGCATTTGTTGGGTCTTTCACCAGGAGCTCCCAGTAAATAACGTAGTGCCCTGGGATGGTCTTCGTATCAGCAAAGCTGGTGTACTCAAACACGCTCGTATTGAACTCGCAGAGGAGCTCCGAGGCGTTCTCAATGGCCTTCTGTAGCTCGGCCTCATCAGTCTTGTCGGAGTCGATGCACAAAAGAACGTTCTTCCTCCGGACAAATTGGAACTGGGGGGCTGCGTTGTGGAAGCCAGTGACTCTGAGGATGTCCCCGACCCTGTACCGGCACAGCCCACTATAGGTTGTTATGACGACCTCGTACTCCTTACCGAGTTCTACATCGGCTAGGTCAACTAGGCGAGGAGGCGAGTCACAGGTCGGGACCGTTGCTGATGGGTCATCATGAGGCATGAACTCGAAGTAAGCCATGCTCGGCATGATGGTGTATGAGACTTCGGAGGGTTTGGACATCGGCTTTAGGTTAAGGCCAAAGTAGCACTCGGAGGATGCATACATCGTGCAAGCTAATGGCAATCCACCACTGTAGTAATCGAGCGTGGGAATGTATTGAGCCATTGCCCCAGTCACGATCACATCCAAGTACTTTGTTCGGGGCCAAATCCTCGTGATAATAGCTTCCCAGTTCTCCTTCGAACATTCATTCATGATGAAAGCAGCCAGATCAGGGTTAGGGTTAAGGATCCTGGGCATGCACTCCCTGATCGATTGGTCAGTGACTTTAGGGTTTAGGGTTCCAGTGGCGATGTCACGGGCCAGCTGCTGCCAGTTGAGCTGGAGGAACCGTATGGCACGGAGAAGGCCCGAGGCAAACACTGCACCGACACGGAGGACTTCCTCCCTCATGATCAACCCACAAAGCGTCTGCGTGTACATGCTTTGGAAGGAGTCCGCACAGAGAATGGCTTCATTCGGGCTGGTGTAGACATTGTAGGGATCGTAGGGTCGGCTCTTGAAGTGGTCGCTCTTGTAGTAGCTGGTGAGCACGGGCCGAGCCACGAGACCTCCCGGTGTCTTGGTCTCTGCCTTCACGAACAAGAAGTAGAGCCCCTTGCCTTTGTCCAAGCCAGGCACATAACTGTCACGAAGAATAAACGAACAAATCGGGAACATAAACCAAGATAATTCAAGAAAGGAGCTCAGTCCGGGTTGTATCGATTTCAATCCAGGACTCAGAATTCTGGTCGTCAAACTTACAGGTTCATGACAGGCATGAGTAGGCTGTAGAGCTGCTGTCGACGGTCCAGCTCTTCATGAATTGTAGGAATCAACTTTCTCTCCCCAGCCGAAGTCCCAGAACTGTAATATCATTTACACGTTCAAATTAACCGCGCTGCTATTGATGTACATGTCCATGTGAGGAAATGGTATTAAGTATATATGGAACCACCTTGTGAGGAACTCGGAGATGGGATGAGAGGAGAGGATGTTCGAGCGGTCACCGTTGGCAATGCGCTGGATCTGAGGCTGGAGATCCTCGTAAGTGACGACAGGGACGAGGGCCTTGAAAGTGTCACGGTCCGTGGCACCCTTGAGCCCAAGCCGCCTCAGGTACTCGGTCTCCGAGTTGCGGCTCAGTATCTCCGCAAGGACCCACTCCTGCACCGCATCGGCATTCTTGGTCATCTCTTCGATGAATTGGAGAGCCTTCGCATGCTTCAAGCAAGTGGGTGGGCCCAGCGAAGATGAACAGGCCGATTCGACCGCCATGCTAGACAGTATACTAGATCGAAGAAGAGTGAATCGGTGGATCGGAAACCGAATAGATCTAGGGAAAGAGGTGCCGGTGAAGAGCTCCAGTTGTAGGGAGAGCACACAGGCAGCTCGCGCGGATTTATAGTGGCGAGAAAGCCCAGGCGTGGCCTGGAGAGGGTGGTGCCACGTATACAGGACCGGACCAACAGTTGTCCTTGAAAGGGCGATCGTGGGAGCTTTGCTGGTCGCGGGGACAAGGAAAATATTTTCGCTGTCTCGTTCAGAAGTTGTCTGCTGAGTAGGCAACAGATGGGACCCATCTACGCCTGGAGGAGGGACATGTAGGGCCACACGTCTCCGCCAGGTCAGCTCAGTTCTTGTTTGGTTACGGGAGTCCGTTGCAGTTCCAACAGCGCATAAGCGCCCAGACGGCCAAAAGAACTAATGTCATAGTAGCCCTCTAGCATTATGAATCGGTAGAAAATTTAGCGTGCTTTTCTCTCCTAACATGGTATGTTGCTCTTGAGACATATTAACAGTAATGGATATATTATTATTATTTTTAATCGATTCACATAATTTAATTTGACTCATTTTCAAGTTTTTTTAAAATATTGATATAATAAATAAAAGAAACCCTAATGAATTGCACTATTCTGACTAATTATATTAGTGATATCTAGGATTGAAGATGTTAATTAATTCCCATTTCATAACGTAATCTATGATGTTGAGAATATTATAATTAGGCTTCATTTTCATAAGCCAAATATATAATTAGGGTTATCACGGGTGGATGGTACAGTAGTGAAATATTATTATACTATATATAAATAAATATCGGTGTATTGCAGGAGTCATCACGTGCTACGTATAATATATTATTTAGATTATCCTTTGGGTAGAATTAATGTCTTGTACTTGTTGTTGATGTCAGGGTTCACAGTGACAATTTACTTAATGACGATATTAGGGTGATAAGCTTCTTTGGCATTGTTTTCTCATCGTGCATCTGCCTTTAATAAAACTCTATATTGAATATTTCTTTTTTAACAGCTCCATTCGAAAAAATTAATTTCTTTGATATAAATTGTATATTATATAAAAAAATTCTTATTAATTTAAATTCTAACCAATACAATATCATGAACTCTCTACATTAACAACACTACTCAAATTTGAGATATATATTACTTTAAGGAAAAGTCACGGATGAATGCAATTGACTAGTATGATAAATCATAATACATGCTATAATTCATTAGAAAAAAAAATCCCCAGGAGTTAGGCCTGCCCTTAGGTCTTCACGTAGTCCGGTCATCTCACCCACCTCCAAATTGTTTAAAATTTGTGAAATTATGAAGTAAAGGAGGAGCTCATACATGTATACATACATATATATACACACACACCAGCATATATTCTGTAAATGATCTTTTATCTCTTGATCTGAATCATCATTCGATGAAGAGAATTCTTGTGCAGATCTGTTGGCGAAGACTGTCACCGAATGACTCTCATATTTCTCCCCCATCCTCTCGTAGATATCAAGACAAGATGCTCTTCTTAGGCGACATTGTCGGGACACGTTAGGCTTTTGTCCCGACTCTACTGGGAGCCAGAGTAGTGCTCGTATATAGGGTTGACCTTTGTGGCTTCAGGATGGACCATCTTAAGGGATCGTGCTATCTTCACTCCATGGAAGGGAGAAAGTATCTTACGCGATGCCACCACGTCAACATAAAATTTTTTCTTTCTTTTTTAATCTAACAATTAACTTTATTAGAGTTCACTAAAATGTTTTGTAGTGTATTTAATATTTTTTGACATCACGGACAGTAACTATCACTGCACGTTGAGAGAGTGTCTTGTGTGAGAGACAAGACAGAAAATGAGGTTGGGGGCATGAACTTGATTCAAAGGCAAATAGGGACAAGGAAAATTCACGCACGCTCCTGTCCCTATTCTATGTATGGACCGATTCGACCGATCGGTTCCGTTTCAAAATTTTCCACCTCGGGAGGTCCAATTCCATCACCTTCACATTTCGTGCAATCGGCAGGACGCAAGTACATGCTCCTTTTCCTTTGCTTGGTGCCATGAGGAAATTAATGCTATGCCATCATCTGCCCCGATAGCATGTCTTATTGATGATTTTTCAGTACGTCATTTATAAAAGTATAATCATTTAAAATTATTATAATTGGGCGTGACGAATTAACGTACGGATTTGACTCCTCAGCTAATTCATCGATCATCAACCTCGGCAAATTGGGTAAGGGCCTCAAGCGCCAATCATTTACAGGAGTTGTATGTATGCATAGCAAATGTATGATTGATGGATGATCCTCTTTTCAATTTGACTTAACGTGAGGAAGTTGTACCGCTAGTCTTTTATGCTTAGATAATTAATATTAGTTCTAAATTAATATTGTTGAAATTTAAGTTTGAACCTAATTATTAATTAGGGTACAATTAAAGAAACAGTCGTGCACCAACAGTGTATCGGTCAATGATGTCTAGACACGTGGTATAAAGGGAGAGGACAGAACAATAGCTCAATATTCATAGGAACATAGGACAATAGGGTTGCCGGTCTCCAGGAAAAAAAAAAAAAGAAGGGAAAAAGATAAAGATAAAGATAAGGTTAAAAATCATTGCACCACGCTCTCTCTCTCGCATGCTCATTATTTGTTGTCATCTTCATCGTCCACAAGGATGGCAACGCGAAATCTTTAGTCCATCGTCCTCTCCACTCGATCATCCAATATGAAACGTGGAAAATGCCATTCCATGACATGTTCCAGACACCTTTTTCTACATTTTGGAATTCTCATTGGACTAATCCGGGGAAAGACAGGAGAAGTATCGCTGGGTTCGATTTGCCGCTCGATGACATTGAACGTGGGCACTGCATTTAGTACCTTGGAGTCATGTTTTAGGTGGGGAGGGGTCCTGTCTTGAAATGTAGCAGCAGGATTCTAAGTGGGAGCCTTACATGAAATCTCGCGTAGTTGACCAATTCCCCATCATTTTCTGATGTGCTCGTGCAGGAGGAACATTTGGTCAAATCTTGGGCCTGAAATTGGCAGATTATGTCCCCCCAAATCACCACCCAAATGGTAGATTGAATTAATCACGTTCCTATTTGGCATATTAATCATTTAATTAATCACCCTCCCTTTTATGAGAGACTAATTTATGTATATATTGTAAAAGAATGTCTTATATAATACATAAGTGGTATAATTTTAACTCAAAATTAAGAGATTAAAAAATTCTCATACTTTTTATTATCCCATTTTGTAAAATGCTCTTAGAATATTAGACCTCCCTTTTAACTGTGAAAATGATCAATATGATTTTTTTATAAGAATAAATATACTTTAATATGGGTCAAACATAAACATATATATATATATATTATGCATATTTGTGAATACTGGTTGTGTGCATGCCATTGTGCTGACCAATTGGCGCCGTACCTTGTTTGGTTTGGCGGGTGTGCCCAGAAAGGCTGGCTTCGATGTTTACAAGATGGCTAATTAATTAATCCTCGTCCAAAATGGCAAAAGTGACTATTAATTAATTCCTAGAAGTAAAGAAAAAAACCTTTTCCATATTTAATTTCCCTCTAAAATACCTTCCATGGCAATGATATGACTGAAAAGAATCAATAAGATTTCACAATTAATTAAACAGTACTGCAGTTCATAGTTCATGCTGTTAACATGGAGTGATCTCATCTTGCTGCGACTTAGTTGGTGTTTGCTCTTTATCAAGGTCAAATACGACCGCTCTTTGTCATGATCGAACGAGCACTCATTAACGTTGCTTTGATTCTTTCTACATTTTCCATTCTAAAAAAAGAGTAACTCTCCTCTTAAATTCTATATAAATTTTATTTATTCTTATCAAAATTTTAGTATGTTATTTTATTTCGCTCACTTTAAATTTATCATAAGACTTCTTTCTTGAATTTTGTATCCTTAGATCAATGTTCTAGATCTATCATTGATCGAAATCTTTCAATAATAATAAATTTTTATCATAAAATCATCTAAAAAACCGTGAAAGATATATCTAACATACTAATTCGATTATGTCCCGCAAAAAGTAGCACAACCATTATTGTTTTGACCGATAAAGCAGTGCATTTATTCTCTAAAAGAAGGAAACATAAGATCTACCCGGGGCAGTGAGTCTCCCCGAAGAAAACATAGTTCATGGGAGCTCTTGCCGTTGCCCAAAGAACCAAAATGATGAGCTAAAAATCGCACAATCATCTGCACGCACGTGCTCCAGGCTCCGTCATGCCCACTTAAAAATTATTGGAAACAAAAAAAATGGATATTGACATATGAACAGTAACTTTTTATGCACCATGTGATCAAATGTCGGATGAGGCTAAATAAATCTCTCCACATGTGATTATTTTTTTTTCTATTTGTATGATTTAAATCCAACATCTTCCTTATAATAAAGAAGCATTGAACCACATTTATCAGCCCATATTGATCGAATATGTCGTAGGTTGCACGAGGTACACAGTAATGATGGGAATCGTTAATAAAGAGAAGCTAACTTGAAGTCATGGCCCATTTGAAGCCCAAACTAGGGTCACAGTCCAGTGAAGTCGGGTGATCATAGGGTCACGAATTTTATTGCCCCAGATGTAGCCCTCGCCCTTTAGTCAAGTTCAAAGAGACCAATAAAGGGATACCCGACTCAACGCCGATGTTCAACCTGAACCAGGTTTGACTTGGCTGGCTGATCCGGCTCATTATTCGGCCTGCCTGCACGGCTGGTCCCTTCTGGACCTCTCATAAGCCGGTCTCCCCGTGACGACTTCACAGTCGGAACCCTGGGACCCTTAAATGAGTCGGTTATTGGCACTACAGTCAGCTCACTCGCACCATCCTAGAAATTACAGACGACTTACCTCCATGACGTACGTGTCAGGGACAAGTTATATCAGCTCATTTGTCAAATCGTATCCTTGCATAAACCCTGCTTATGGGACATGGAGTTCAGGTGCTGCATATTCTCCCCCCTCGAATTTTCACCTACCCATGTTCTATCTCACTCGACTCACTTAAATCTTGAGGACCCGACCATGGCTTCATTGCAGTCTTCAAGGGGCCACCAGACAAGCCACGTTCTCCCAATCTCTTCCATCCCTAAGTTCAGACTACACGAATTCCATACCCGGTGGGTGGACAGAAGAATCTACTAGGTATATAAAACTCCATAATGAAAAATGTTGACGGTAATTTTCCTTGAAATTGTCAGCCTCATTGATCGCACTGTTTTATGCTCTTATTATTGATCGTGCGGGTAGGTTCCTGTCGGCCCACTTGTAATTGACCCGGCAAACTTAGTCTTAGACATACATTTTCTTTATTAATTTTTGTCCATGTCTTCATCGAAGAAATTATCCTATTCTTTTCGGGAACAGAAGCCTGCTAAAATATCTTCATGACATGAGCTACAACTAGACAAGCCGCATTTATAGCACGGCCCACGCCGCGGACGCAACTTGATTTGACAACGTGTTTCTTCATTATACGTGTAGCGCTACATCTTCATCTTTCGCTTGAAAACGAAACAAGACATATTTTTACGGTGGTAATTTATATATATATTATATTGATTCTCAATACTTTAAATTTAGATATTTTAAATATAAAATAAAATCAACAATTTAAATTTAAACATATATATATATATATAGATCATATGCAATTCTAGGCTAAACAAATAATTAAGCACTTCTCCAAGTCCATCGGTAGCGCCTCGATCAACAATCATCAGATTTCAGCACGGCCCTCATGGGAGACTATCTACTGACTTTCTTATCTGTTCTCATCGTCGTCCTCGTTGCCGCCGTCAAGTTCCTTCTTCGATCAAGGCGAGGACTGCCCAAGAACGTCCCCCCGAGTCCACCCTCTCTTCCTCTCATCGGCCACCTCCACTACCTCAAGAACCCCATCCACCGGACCCTCCACGACATCTCCAAGAGGTACGGCGGCCCGGTCGTCTCGCTCCAGTTCGGGTCGCGCCCGGTCGTCCTCGTCTCATCCTGGGCGGTTGCCGAGGAGTGCTTCACCCGGAACGACATCGTCCTCGCGAACCGGCCGAGGCTCCTGCTCGGTAAGCACGTTGGCTACGACTACACGACCGTCCTCACCGCCCCCTATGGCGACCACTGGCGGAACCTGCGGCGGATCGGCAGCCTGGAGATATTCTCCGCGCACCGTCTCGACGCCTTCGCTGGGGTAAGGAGGGATGAGACAAGGAGGCTGCTGCAGAGGCTATCCCGGGGCACGGCGACTGGGGGATATGTCAAGGTCGAGGTCAGGCCGCTGCTAACCGATTTAACGCTCAACGTCATGATGAGGATGATCGCCGGGAAGACGTATTACGGCGACGACGTAACGAACGATGAAGAGGCGGAGAATTTTCAGGAGCTCGTAAGAGACCTTACTGCAGCTGCCGTAGCAACATATCCAGGTAGTAACTCTAGCAACGCCAATCAATTGTGTTATACTTGTTTTGACTTGTATTTATCAGGTGACTTCGTGCCGATCCTGAGGTGGATCGACTACCGAGGGTACGTCAAGAACGCCGTAAGGCTCGGCGAGAGGACAGACAGGTTCCTGCAAGGTTTGGTCGACGAGGGTCGAAGGAAGAGGACTGAACAGAACAGTGTGGACACCATGATCGACCATCTACTTTCTCTGCAGGAATCCGAGCCCGACTACTACACGGACCAGGTCATCAAGGGGCTAATGCTGGTGAGCCCACTGGCTTGTTTCTTTTCATCTAGTCGTCCCTTATTACGCCTTTTTCTCTTTATTGAACTAGCTCTTCCTTACATTGATATTGAAATCAGGAACTTGAAACGCCATTTGGGATTAAATTAATACCGATATGTTCAAAATTGTGCTGAACACAACCCCACAATTTATTAGAAAGCTTCCGATGAAATGAAGAAAAAGACACGATTGCTCAGATGGTCCAATATTTTTCAATCTCGGAATCGAATGGCGCACAGCTAAAAGGGTATGATTTAAGAAGGTAGCGGTTTCGTAATCTAATGAGCCAAGCGTAGTTGTTTTTGGCGATGGATCCACCGCACAATACAATGGCACCCTTCTCGAACGTTGACTTGAACGATTGAATTCCTTACACTGATCTATCAGCCGGCCCTTTTTCTTTTTGTCTTTTCTTTTGTCGTGGGGGCCTTATCTACCTTAATTAAGTATTAACTAAAGCAAGTGTAATAGATCATGGGTATCTTGCATACTTATATCACACTCTGTTCTTGTTATTGAGACTTCCGTGCTCATTTTCTCATCTTCTCTTCTAAGATCACCATGAAAATGTAATATATATATATATATATTCTCAATAGGTAATATTATCTAATTAATTAAGAAATAAGAATTAAATGTAGTGATACTAACACTTGACCTGAACTTTAGAGGGCTCTGTTTCTTAGTTCTTATCTTCGACTGGATACGTGCCCATTGATCTTTTCTTATTGCGTTGTTGGGAATACGCGTGCTTAATATTTAAATGAGTTGCTTGCTTCATTGATTTTGGTAGATCTTTTTAGTAGCTGGAACCGATACTTCATCAGTTACACTTGAATGGGCACTGGCGAATTTGGTGAATTCCCCGAGCGTGCTGGTAAAGGCCAGGGCAGAAATTGACACCGAAATCGGCCAGGATCGCATGATGGACGAGGCCGACCTCCCCAAGCTTCACTACCTTCAAAATGTCATCTCCGAGACCCTCCGGCTCTATCCCGCAGCACCCGTGCTGATCCCTCACATGTCGTCCGACGACTGCACCATTGGAGGATTCCACGTTCCGAGGAACACCATGGTGATCGTCAACGCCTGGGCCATCCACAGGGACCCCGAACTATGGCACGATTCCACGAGCTTCATGCCCGAGAGGTTCCACAGACACGGGGGCGGCGGCGGCGGCGGAGGGCAGATACCGGTAATGCCATTTGGGATGGGAAGGAGGGCTTGCCCCGGCGCTCCGCTCGCCCGCCGCCTGCTGGGTCTCACCCTGGGGTCGCTGATCCAGTGCTTCGATTGGAAGAGTGTAACCGAGGAGAAGGTCGATATGTCCGAGAGCAATGGGATCACCATGCCCAAAGCGGAGCCACTTGAACCTATGTGCTCGGCGCGACCTATCATTGGGAAAGTACTTTCCCAGCTAGCGGTGTAGGCTTTACATTTCGATGGGTCCATGGTACAGCAAATATTATCTTATTTAAAATATTATAAATAATATTATGATATCTAATTTTTTTTACAATAATCTATAAATATATAAAATTTATATTATTTAATATATAATTCATAATAATAAATTTTCTATTGTGATAAATTTAATTACAGTGCTATTACATATTTTTATTATCAGGACATTATTCACACTGGATTTTACTTTTCGATCGGGTTAGCGGGCCTGCGACAAAAGTTGATTTTAGCACCTTTTGAATTTGGATGGAAGCGGTCCCACCACAGCTGTCCAAGGTTATGTTTATCAAGTCTCTTCTTTCAGAGAAATTTCTTTGTCGAAAATTATTGTATTTTAGACCAGAAATGTTACGTCATTGGCCCACTATTGTTAAATGTATCCATACATCCAACACTTTAAAGCCAATCGTATTCTTCATCAATCGATCATATCGGCATCTTACCAAAAGCAATGTACCTTTAAACTAGCATGTGTTTTTCTATGTGACGTGCGAAACTAGCACGTGTTGATAACTTCTTTTGTTTTTTAATGCCTATTTTCCCATCGTTCGACTTCAATTCAGACGACTTCTCGATCAATAAGGCGTGGAATCAACCAGATGATAATGCTGTATATAATTGCTAATGCCCAAGGACCACTAAGCATCCTCAAGAGCTCACCACTGACCAAAGCTCACGACTCTATGGAGCTGAACGCTCTCTCCATTTCCCTCTGCTTTCTCCTCCTACTCCTCGGTCTCAAGCTCCTGCGCCGATCTAGATCGCCGAAGAAACTCCCTCCCAGCCCGTTTTCCCTCCCCTTCATCGGCCACCTCCGCCACCTGAAGAAGCCCCTCCACAGAACTTTCCTCGGCCTCTCGCAGCGATACGGCCCCGTCGTGTCCCTCCAGTTCGGGTCTTGGCCCGTAGTCGTCGTCTCGTCCCTGCCGGCCGCTGAGGAGTGCTTCACCAAGAATGACATCGTGCTTGCCAACCGGGCGAGGCTGCTGGCAGGAGAGTACCTGGCCTACAACTGCACGACCATCCCGACCTCCTCCTACGGTGACCACTGGAGGAACCTGAGGCGCATCGGGGCGATCGAGATCTTCTCATCCCATCGGCTTGATGTGTTCTCGGAGCTCAGGAAGGACGAGGTCAACAGGCTGCTGCGGAGGCTGTCCCGGAACGCAGTCGAAGACTTCGCCAGGGTGGAGCCGCGCTCCCTATTGGTGGATATGACGTTCAACGTCATGATGAGGATGATAGCCAGGAAGAGGTACTACGGCGAGGATGCGCCAGACGTAGAAGAAGCGAGGCAGTTCCGGGAAATTATAAGGGACCTGACTAAGTGTGCCTCGGCATCGTACCCAGGTGATAGTAGTTCAGCGAGTCGTTACTGATCACTGTAACCGACCCTGATGGATTGGGATCAAGTAACGATTTGACCCAATTACTTATGCAGGTGACTTCTTGCCTATACTGAGATGGATCGATTACCAGGGATACCAGAAAAGACTAGTGAGGCTCGGGGAAAAGGCCAATAAGTTCTTGCAAGGCTTGGTGGATGAGAGCCGGAGATTGAAATCCGCCTCCCGGAGAACAAACTCAGTGATCGATCATTTACTTTCCTTGCAAGAATCTGATCCGGATTCCTACACTGATCAGATGATCAAAGGGCTCATACAGGTACCTTGGAATTTTGCCCCATCTACGCACTTGCTCTCTGCCTCTATCTACTTAGTACGTCTATATATCATAATGAGCTTGATAATTGTTTTCTTCGTAAGTGGATGTCTACGGTATAAGATATAGAACTATTCAATATTTCTCTCCGGCGGTGGCCATCCACGACCGCCACCAACATCCAACCAAAATCTCTGTTGGTGGGCTGTCCGATAGGACTCCAATTCTTCCTTTATCCCTCGAATTTGACATTTCCTTTTCCCTTCTAATTTATTTTTATCAAATTTATTATATATTTTCAAGTTTCTTTAATTATATATATATATACATATATCTTAAAGTCATAGGTAATGTGTCATTTGGGCATTTTAAGAAACGTTATACCAAGAGACACTATAATGTTCAAAAAGAGAAAAATGGCCAAACCTTAAGGCCTAGATTGACACTTATTCCCTCCAAAGTTGTTCTATTCATTATCTAAACCTGTCCATCGGATTATAAAATAATAATAATAAATAAATAAACCCGTTCAATCGAACGCTTGGGGATAGTGCCTAAAGAGTAGGCCAGTTAATTCTTAAAAGTTTAGGGCATTGATCAAATTCATCATGTAATTTTTACATTTATCTCTATGCCACCATTTTCAATTTTTTATTGCTAAATAATTAAGAATGTTATGAATTTAAATATTATGGATAGATGAAAAAATTATTTTATAAGTAATTTATTTCTCATACATCAATTATATTCAAATTTATATTAATGAGGATCCGAAGAGCATTTGCATATCATGCTATGGACACCAAAAAAAGAAAAGAAAAAGAAAATAGTTCGAGGAAACATTCAGACGGTCTCAACTTCCTATTGTCGGAGTTCCTTGAAGGTGAAATAAATTGAAGATAGCATCACTTCACCTATTTAAAAAACTAATAATTTTAAAATATGGTAAGAAAAAATAGGAATAAAGTAACTAAAAAATATTATAATAAAGATTAAATGTATGAACTTTTAATTGTTAAGTTGATAATGGTACTCTTATATTAAACTTACTTCTTGTCACCTATTACCTCTAATTAGAGCTTGTTTGTTTCCATTAACTTCCTTAGTGAAAAAATTCCAAATAAAATAACAAATGATTAGAAAAAATTTTACCATGAAATTAGAGATATTATTGTGATTATAGCTGAGATTAACATATATTTATTCTTTAGGTTACTTTTAGAAATTACACTAAAAAAACCCGACTTATTCATAATCTCACTAAAACAAGTAAGTTAAGAATTGCAAGATTTTAAAATTAGAAACTTGACCCAAGACATACCGCGTGAAACTTGTGCGCCATGAATTATAATAATTCAATGGTCAGCCGGGCCATTAACGCGTGCAGACTTTTCTACTCGCCGGGACGGATACGTCATCAGTTACTCTGGAGTGGGCGCTGGCAAATTTGATCAACTCCCCGCGAGTGCTGGAGAAGGCCAAGGCGGAGATCGACTCGCAGGTCGGCCAAGACCGCCTGATCGATGAGACCGACCTCCCCAAGCTTCCCTACCTCCAGTGCATCATCAACGAGACGCTCCGACTGTGCACCCCGGTGCCGCTGCTGGTCCCCCACGTCTCGTCGGAGGAGTGTACTGTAGGAGGGTACCTCGTGCCGGCGAACACGATGGTGATTGTCAACGCCTGGGCGATACACCGAGATCCCGAGCTGTGGCGGCCGGACGCCACGAGCTTCGTGCCGGAGAGGTTCGAAGAGGATGGCGAAGGGAATAACCGGCAGAAGCTGATACTGCCGTTCGGGATGGGGAGGAGAGCTTGCCCCGGCGCTCCCCTCGCACAGCGCCTGGTGGGTCTGACTCTGGGAGCTCTGATTCAATGCTTCGACTGGAAGAGGGAGACCGAGCAAGAAGTCGACATGGCTGAGGGCGAAGGGCTCACCATGCCAAAGGCGGAGCCATTGACAGCAATGTGCAGAGCGCGTTGGATTATGAGAAAGACCGCCTCCGAATCTTCAGCTGCTTCCTAGTTTGTTGTCCGCTGCCATGTCGAGGAAGCTGCTTTTCTACATATATCTTACGCGTTTGCTTATAAAATTAAGGTTTGAAGGCCTGCTGTGTGGACTGGACTAAGATAACCATGGTTTGAATACCATATCGCATATACCAAAAAAAGAATACCGTATCGCAATTTCGCCTGTTGAGCATGGTCATTACTGTGTATACGAATGATATGCAAAGATTTGCCTGTAAATGGGACTTGTAGTCATAGAACAGAATTGTAAACGTTATACACTCCACTTGAGCACATTAATAGTATCACATCGATCAATGTTTGCTCTCATATGATCAAACCAAGCCAAAGAACGAGACTCTAGATTTCCCTATAAATTCAATGACATCCCGTGTGTGGAAGAATCAATATCTCGACATAAGCCAAGAGGCCTGGGTGAGTAGGGTTGCGCCGGACCACAGGTACCCCCACCCCGGGCAGAGTTAGTGAGCCGTGCAATAGGCGACAATTTCGCGCAGTTCGGGGGCACCATTTTTTGGTGGTACGACGGGGGAATTGAAGAAAATGAACGTCAATATTGAGGGATGATGATGATGATGATGATGACATTCCCTTTGATGCTTTCTGAAATTACATCGTGGGTAAAGCTAATGCCTTTGACTATCGTGAAACCAGCCTATAGTCATACTGATACTGATGCTCCTCCCAGCCGGTTCATGAGTACAAAGATATACTTGCATAGACATAAGATCTCCATTCAAAAAGTTGACAAAAAATATTTTAGAATATAAAACATTTGCTACCACTTTCACTCCGCAAGAAAGGAATCTTGGGTATGAGAGAAGGTCGTCTGCGTGTACCAGAAGAGCTATGGAGGATCGATCCTAAACGAAGAAGAAGTTGTTAGGTTAGAACACCTCTGACATGGACAGTGCTTACGTGCCTTCCAGCCAATCCGACCCGATCACCCAAGCGGGACACCCGACCCGTAACTCCATAAAACACCTTATCTCCGGCAGGTGAAGGGGGTTCTTCGTCTCTTGCTGGTCCTCACCCTCTCTTATTCCCTCTCATTCTATCAATATACTTACCTCAATCCGGTGAGTCAACCCCATCAACCTTCAAACTGAAGTGCTCGGTGCTCTGCTTATTGAAGAAGCATACAGAAACAACTTAGTCATATGTGTGTATATTTCATTTCATTCATAATTCGTCATGTCCAATATCAGCATTATTGTCTATATATATACACACTGTAAAGGTAAAATCAAAGAACACACAAGGTTTCCAATGAGATTTCTATGGCATTAAAGATGCTTTCTTTGATAAATTTTTATTGGAATACATTGAGAAATTTACCAATAATTTATTAACCCTTCTTCCAGTCCAACCCCTCTTTCAAGTGAGCGCAGAACATGTACATCGATACTCAATTCGCTGTTCGGTCCTCTTGCCGCTCGCTAAAGCCAGGAAAAGGCCATCGGGCTTCCAACGGAATGGTTTCCATCCGACCACACGATTCTCCCGAAGCTGCTCTTGTTCGGTATTGTAGAGATTGCGGTTACAGTGACTGTATAGCTCTTCTTCTCTTTCAATGCGCTGAAGCTCAGCATGTCAGGGTCCACAGACACCTCGACCGCCTCCAAGTCAGTCAAGATCGAGACACTGTACGTCCCCGGCCCGCTCACGCTGGTGAGAGTCCTGGTGAACTTAACCACGTCAGCGCCGCCTCTGGCCATGGCCATCCTGGTGGTGTTGAAGGTGGCAGTGAAAGAAGGGTAGTTGAGGTCAGTGGCGCTGTACTCCCTGCTGGGGTCACATGTGACGTTCCTCCGAGCCACTTGGCTGATCTGCTTGGCCGTGTACTTGAGTGCACAGAGGAATTCAAGGTAGTCTTCAGCCGCGAGATCGTAGATGAGCCCTGGATCCAACGCAGCCTTAGGGTTCACGTGGCCGGCCCCGTAGTCGAATGGCGTGGCTTTATTCCCCGTTGCATTGTCCAAAAGGGCCTTGCCGCCGCCTTTGTAGCTGGCGTATGCGGTGGTCATCAGGGCGGAGCGGATCGCGGCTGGGCTCCAGTCAGGGTGCCTGGCCTTGATGAGGGCAGCAAGGCCGCTCACGTGGGGGCAAGACATGGACGTGCCTGAAACAATGTTGAACTCAACTCGGCGGGGGTCATCGGCAAGCTCCGTGGGGCTAGCCGCACCGGTCCAACCCGCTAAGATGTTGACTCCCGGAGCTATCAGGTCCGGCTTGAGAACATCGGGAGCGATCACGCTCGGCCCCCTTGAGCTGAATGCCGCCACAACAGGGGCAGGCTGAACCCCCACCCTGGTCCCTTCGAAGTGAATCGTGGCTGTTGGATTGGGATCTGAGAGAAGGTACTTCTTTATCTCATTCCCCGCCTCCTCCCCTACAGCAGTGGCAGGCAACAAGTCTGCGCCTGCCAACAGGTCTTTTCCGCTATCCTCCGTGTTGGCTAGCACCATCCCGGTGCCGCCGGCCTCCTTCACGACCTGCCCCACCGTGGCGCTGGGCGTCAGCCCAAAATGATCGCACAAGACGATCTTTCCAGCTACCTTTTGTGGGTCAAGAGTATCAGGGAGGCAGAAATTCCCATCCGTGGAGTTGCTCACATTGCCGGCGTAGACAAGGGGCAGCAGAATCCTTGGCAGGGAGCTTCCGTTGGCAATTGACACGCCGGAGTAACTCTTCCCGTTTCCGAGGCTGATGGGAGCAGGGAAATCTCGATCGATGGTGCCCGCTCCGACTGTGGTAATCCACGGGGCATCATTTACCACCGACCATGAACTGGGCCCTGAATTCCCGGCAGAGCAGGAGACCAGGATTCCTTTCTCGGTGGCAGCAAATGCCCCAATTGCCATGCCGTCAAGATAGAAGTCTATAGGTGCCGTGCTTCCCAGGGACATCGACAGTATGTCTACACTGTCAGCAATGGCGCTGTCCATGGCGGCAAGGATATCGG
The DNA here is from genome assembly GCA_900174645.1 of Sonneratia alba. Taxonomy (NCBI): domain Eukaryota; kingdom Viridiplantae; phylum Streptophyta; class Magnoliopsida; order Myrtales; family Lythraceae; genus Sonneratia; species Sonneratia alba. The sequence continues at coordinate 5,240,607 of FWPY01000028.1, read as the reverse complement.
AGCTGGTGCAGTCTTGGAGCCAGCACACTTTGTAGATGGCCAAACGAGCGTTGCCGGCCATCCCACGGGCCTTGCCCATTGCATACCCGAATAAGTTCGCTCCTTCCACCTCAAAACCGACTGCCGTCGAGGAGGTGTGGGTCCCGTGACCTTCATCATCCCTTGGTGACCTGCACTCCTTGGACTCGTCGATTCGGCCCTGTGCGGCCTCATACCCTTTCAAGAAGAACCTTGCTCCGATCAGCTTTCGGTTACAGCTCGCAGCGGTGAAGTTGGTGCCACTCTCGCATGCACCCTTCCACCTGGCCGGGACCGGCCCCAACCCAGCATCATTGTAGCTCTTTCTCTCGGGCCAAATGCCGCTGTCTAGAACTCCCACGATCACGTCGGCCTCAGGATCAGAACCAGGGAGCAGCCCTGAGGAGATACCTTCGATCCCAAGGAACTTGGGCGTCCGTGTGGTGTGGAGCTCGTGCCACTGCTCGGGGAGGACAGACAGGATCCCGGGGCGGGCTGCAAGGGCCTCAGCCTCGAGGGCGGTGAGCCGAGCGGAGAACCCATGGATCGCAGTGGAGTAGGTATAGATCATCTCGGCCGACTCAGACACAGACCTGAGAGAGGCCTCGTACCAGTCGTCTTGGCGCTGGAAGACTGTGGGCATCTGGAACTTCGCCATGTGGACAATGTAGGTCTGCCGGGAGGCGTCCCGGCCCTCCACCTTCCCCATCACGGCGGCAACGACAGCAAAGGACCCGCCGAGGTGGTGGCACACAAGCAGGAAGGTCAACAGAATGGACACAACAAAGGTCAAAGTCTTCATCATTATTTGATTTCTCCTATCCAAGTACAGACGGGAGGAGGAATTTCGGTGACGACGATAGATTGAGAAGCGAGTGTTGTGGGGCTCTCTGTGTGTGAGCATACATACATACATACATACATACATATATATATGGTGAAGGTAGCGTCACAAGGGGCTAATGGGGGTTTTCTTTGCCTTGCTTCCTTGTTCCTCCTGCAGAAAAATGGAAACAGATGGAACTGACGTCTTAATTAGTGGAAGGAGGACCCAACTGACCAAGATTTAATATGAACTAAGGATGGAAAGAAGATCTGATCGACTCCTCCTGAGCTCCATCCGATGCATGCAGCATATAACAATCAGATAATTATAATATGATCGCTTGCTTTTTGGCCAATATGTTCAATCTGTCAAACTTTTTCTTCGGTTCAGAATATTTCTGCTTCTGTTTCTGCATCTTCCATCTAGCAATTCAAAATCTAACTCCTCCATCAATAGTGATTTCAATCATGTTAAATGTTAAATACTTACACCGAAGAAAATCACTTAACTAACATGAGTTAGTTTAGATAATTCTTTCTTTTTCGCTTATATAAATTTTCAACATTAAGTTAAAGATTAAAAAATATTACAATCAAGAGAGGATAAACTGTTCATAGGGCATCTAAAATTAAAACTTCATTGGATTTTTATACATCATGTGGTATATGCTGAATACTTTGTTGCATGAATTATACCACAGGCTTAATAAGAGATTATCAGACACATTTTTTATCCAAACTTATATCATAGGTCATAAGAAATTATCAAACTAACAAAGTGATATTTAAATATTAATAGTAGGCTATAAGAAATTCGGCATACCTCCACCTAAAAACATATTGCTAATGGGTAAATCCGCTGCCCTTTCTCGTATTTGCAATATTAATCAAAGGAAAAAGAAGGTTTTGTTTATGGGTGTGCTTGTGTCGCTCTTTTTAGATTGTCTTAATGGAAATCGTCGGGGTTTAGCCAGTGTTCTTGGCCGTTGGATGATTCTCGGAAGCAAGGTTCGTTGGAAAATTTGACAATATGAATGAAAAATGGTTTCCCATTAGAAATCGGACTTATATATTTAATTGTGTCATTTATGGAGCTAAAACATTGGACTTAAACCCACTCGGATTGAGCCCATTAAACCCATGAGATTGGATTCGAGTAGATAATGTAAGATGCATTCGATGATGTTATTTGATATCATCAAATCTGATCAGATTTGATACTAGAATCAGGTCGGATTTGATGTGATCAGGAGATTGCCAAGATCCAAACTGATCTTCTACGCACTTCTATAAATAGGACCTAGTTGCCAACTTTTAAATCATCAAAAAACCGGCTTCAAAACTCAAGAGATAGGAGTTTGTGCAACCGACAAACTCTACGGTCATTGAATCCTAGGAGACTGACTCTACATACTGGAGTGGTCAAATCGGTTCTAAGAACATCGTCATCACCTCGAACCTCGGTTCTTCTTCTCCTGTTCCGATATTCGGCTTTCAATAAAAATAAGAAAGAAAACATATTTATTCTTCCATTCTGTTTACGTTGTATTTTTTGGATTGTTTCGGATAACGAGGGTGTCCACATATGAATGTGCATAACTATATGATAGAAATGAGCTTGAAAAATGCTCATTGAATGAGCATTAATCCAGTTTGAGATGTTGAATCGAATTGGTTATTTTGATATCAATAAAATTTAATCAAAAAGAGTGATCGTGATTGAATGAATTTAAATGGGTCAAATTGGTCATCAATAGTTGAAATTTCCTCTTCTTTCTTTTTTTTTTTTTGGAAGGGGGTGTAATTTAAATCAAAACTATAGTTATGTACAGGAAGGCAATTTATGGACAGATTATCCTCATCTAGATTATAATCACAAGAAATTAATAAGAAAATTCTGAAACTATAAAATGTCTGTATATTCACATACATGAGATTAAACATTTGGAATAGGTATTAACTCAATACCACGTTAGGGTTGAGTGTGGGATGCATACTTATTAGTTCAATTCATGCTCAATTATGAACAAAAATCATGCCCTGTAGTTCTCCCCACTTGCACAGATGATGGGAATGAAAATTAGAGTCCCTAAAGATCCAAACACAGGCAGTGTTTTTCGAGTTACAGCATCAGCAACCGAACGGAAATCAGCATTAAAAAAAAAGGACGGAGAATAGGTTCATATTCCTTGCTGCTTTGGCTAGCATCAAAAGGCTTCACCTTGTGCAGATGAGTGAGCATGGCCCTTCTTAATCCAATAGGCCTTGACCTGCCTATCCACCAATCCCACTCCTAATATGCACCTTCGATGTGATTTCCATCCGGCATCCGAGAATATGTATGCCAATTCCCCATCTTGAGGTAACTCCTGACCCTTGCTTCCTGTGCTTTGATCCTGGTGAGCTGAGCTCCATAGATACATGATATGCTGGTATTAGATCTAGTGGCGCAAGCCTTCAGCATGCAACTTAAGTTCTCCCTTGATAATTGTTTCTAAAAATATTTTTGGACAAGTTCAATATGTAACTAAAATTAATTGCAAGTGCATGCAACATTAACCGTGTGGAGGGCAGTCGAGAGATTCACATTCAGTTGTTGCCTCACACACTCATTAACTAGTCAATTGTCGATCGACTCAGATCATGCGTCTCAAAAGCCATGAGTGGAGCCCGTGACATCCACCAGCAACTCTCCTGTCCTCATATCCATCCCCACTTGGCTAACATTATCTCTTGCGTGCGTGCAGTCCTCTCCCCCACTTGATTTCAAGGGAAAGAACAGATTAAGGTTATAGGAAATTGGTGTCCGCTAAAAATCAAATATTATACCTCTTCATCTTAGATCAAGTGTAATGGCAATGTATTAAAATTCCTCTCTTAATAGATGTCTCATGTTTTTCAAGTTCTAACAAACTTCTTGGACACAATTTCAATCCGAATGAACCGACTCCACTCACTCGATGAATTCTTGGACAACATCAAAAGATGTCTCTTATTTTCTTCCCCCACAAAATCAAGGTCATATATTACAGCAAGACGTGTAGAGAGGACGGCGTGGTCTATTTATGTTATGAGATATTGCCCTTTTAAGTGCTCGAGTCGGCTCCAATCATGATTAATTAGAATTCATGGGTTTTTGAATATCAAATAGTTTATATGAGACTTTGAATAATGACATCACTATTCGTATGAGATCCCCATAACAAGAGATCATCGAACCCAAGAACATTTGCCTATATTTGATGCGGATTTAAAAAAAATTGCTATTTTATTTTTGTGGTGTCTCTCAATTGTCAGGGGCAGATTCAGGGCGAGACGGATCAGCCCATTGGGCCAAGGCCCAGTAAAAGGGCCGAGCCCAGTCTAAAAGTAATCCGTCATATATATAAGAGTCAGAATATGAAAAGAATCGTGTTCTAGAGTGTTCTCTTCCACGACAATTTGCCTACGATTTATACGATCCTCTGGTCTGATTGGTCGAGCAGCGCCATTGAGGGTTTGGCGAGAGGGAGGTAGGAGGAGAGGATGGGAGGAGGCAATGGCCAGAAGTCAAAGATGGCGCGCGAGAGGAACTTGGAGAAGAACAAATCTTCTAAAGGCATGTCTCGGCAAACCTGATCGTCGAGTTCCGGGTTTTTTTTTTCCTGTTCGTTCCTTGGGGAAAAAAATTCGGTTTCTCATAATGTCATTCCGTGAGCTTCGGCGATCCTATCTGGAGGATCCTCGTTAAAGCAATTCATCGTTGCCTTGGTTGGAAAATTAATCTAGAAGGCAATTACTACAGAATTTTAGTTCGCAAGGAATCTACTATGGCTCTGGTTTGCTTTCTTCCATGATATTGATAGTGTTTTGTGGATGAAATTTCAGGAAGCCAGCTTGAATCAAACAAGAAAGCTATGACTATACAGGTAATTCTGTGAATATGTCGTAATATGATCTACCTAACTTTTAATTAAGAATCGATTCAGTTAACTTGCGAACTGGATATGGATTGAAAATTATATTGAAACAATTGTTCATGATCATTAAGTTTCAAATGCTGGTTGTGTCTTTGATGCTGATCTCCTTTTTAAGTGAGGTAGAATCTGTGTCACACCGTTGTTTTGGAGATATGTACTTGTGTTGGGGAGAATTATACCAGTTCTACTTGTTGTTAGTAGTTTTTTGCATGACATTTTGATTCTTATTGAATTTGTGTGGTCGAAATTTGCTGAAAAAAACTAGAAGTGATTGTAGCAGTTTTGACTATATCTAAGAGCCTCTGTTTATAAGGCTTTGTTTTTTTTTTTTTATGGTAAACGTTAATGGTGTGCCAGATCCTGAGCCGGCTATGTGATTTGCATTCATTAGAACTGGCAGTCTATATTTATTGAGGGAATGGCAGCGATCTTGCTGTATCAATTGCAGCTGCATCATGTAAATTTTTGCTTCAGTATGTCACCTGTGGGTTCTGAGGAGGACAGCTCAGTACAATTGGAGCTGTCGGATCTCTTACTAAGATTATGCTATGCAGCCTATGCTTGAGTGTCGTAAGTTTACTCGGAAGAAATGGGAACATCCACTTCCTATTGATTGATACTCTCTGTCCATACACGCTTATCATTGTTCTATACTCCTTGAGATGCAACAAGTATCCCTTTACCCTGGAAATAAATTTTCTATTTAGTTTGGGTACTCATTTGATCCACACTGTCCTGTTATCCTGAGCTTAATTAGTACTGTGTAAATTACATGTTGTTGGTAAAACTAATGCTTGACAAATGGGATTGGCCTATTATGCTTATATGAATTGCTGAAGCAGAAGTATAACTTTAAAAGCTGTAGTTGTTATCCATGGTTTGAGTTCTTCTGGAAATGGTTATGCCAAGAGACTTCTGAATCTTGCATATAAGTTACTGGGGTTTAAGCCAGAAGGAGCTTTATCCGATTATCATTGATACTTATTATAATAATATTTCTCATATTCCTATCATCGTGGCATGCTTGTACATTCACTTTGATTGTCCTATATCTGTATTCTATTTTGTTCTATCATTCTAGAGTTCATGTGATTTTTTTGGTGGTGACTGAATGCGGCTTTATTGTTGGATGCAGTGCAAGGTGTGCATGCAGACATTTATGTGCACCACATCGGAGGTGAAATGTAGGGAGCATGCAGAAGCTAAGCACCCGAAGTCTAATGTCTACACATGTTTCCCACACCTTAAAAAGTGAGCTGACTTGCCATGGTGCTCTGAATCTTTCTTGGGTGAAAAGCATCTTCTTGTGTAAAGTTTCATTGTCACGACTTGTCATGATGCTAGCATGACTTTTTTTTTTATTTTGCTTTCTTTTAGAAATCTGGGACCGGAGTTCAACTATTTATATAAGTGATTCATATCATTTGGGATGTCCTTGAAACGTCATACTTGCAGCATACTTGAAAGACTTGCCTTCCCCTGTTCAATTCTCTTGCTCTTGGCTGCTTTCCATTTTAGGAAAATTCAAACGCTGACGTGGCTAGTGGACTATCCTTTCCATTGAACGAGCTAGCTGCGGGATGTTCAATGTCCACTGGGATATGACTAACCCCATTTTGTATGCATTGCGGTTTCAGCTCATCTTTTTAACTTATAACCAGAGCATGAGTTTGATGGAGGCCCGCTGGAATTGACTCAATCATAAAGACCATAGGGCAACATGAGCCCATTATTGGCCTACAGATTGAAATAGATTCCAGCCTTCGATTAGGGACGACATGAGCATAAATCTCCAACGTTCCACAAGAAAATCCACAGGTATGTAGTAAACCACAGATCTATAGAACATAAAGAAGAGAAGAATTAAAGTGTACCAGTCTAAGCTTGAACATGATATCACTATTTAAACTTCCATTTCTCCTTGAAATGGTACTTGGACCTGGCCCAAGGAGAGAGGCTGTGGCCGTTGTTGTGTGAGGGTCTGAAGCTATGCAAGGTATGATAGACAGCTATAGCAATACGGTCTGGGACTCGTATCAAATTTTGGAATAGCGGTTCGAGTAAGATACAAAGTGCACACATCTTCAAGGTGAAGATGATAGTCGCTGGTGGATGCATCTGGTGCATGCTGCCATAAGGGAGCCCAGATGCTCTCGTCCTGGACCGTGTCGATGATTGCACAAGGCGACCCACCTATGGATTTAGATCTTCAAATTCTAAAATATCCACATGGACTTGAATACCCGTCAATGATATATACCGGATATTCCAAATGATGGTCTGTTTAAATGAGCGGGATATGCTGCTTTTTTCTTGCACTTGCAGGGTGAGGGAATTCTTGTCTGGTTTGGTACCTTAACAATTCACTTATTTATGATTAATTAGGAGATTTTTATTTATTTGTTCGATCGATACACAAACTAAATTTCTGAATGTACACAGAGCAAACCACTGGAAGGTCAGAGTGCAACTGCAAGAGAAATAGTGGGACTAGGAGACATGTCCACTCACATGTATATGAAACAAACAACAGCCAATCTGATTTAAGTGATGGCCATCGATTCTCCCTGATTCTTCCAGTCGTCAATTTTAATATCATAGACTAAAAAGATTTAAAACTAATTAAGTCAAAAGTTCAACCCTCCTACAATGATGCAACGAGAGAGAAACGCTACAAGAAGACATGATTCATGTGTTCATTTCTTCATAATTAGCAAGGCAACCAAGCTGTAGCAAAGACTACATTATGCCCTTTCCATGTCAGCACGAGGTGGTCCTCCTCCTCCTTCTTCAGCCCCCACCCAGCTGCGTGCTCGTCCAACATGGCCTTCACCTCTGTCACTGCCTCCTCCCCGAACCCAAACCCCCGGAACCCAGCATTCCTCATCCTCTGGACCCAGCGGCTCTTGGGCTCCACCCTCTCTATCCTCTGCGCCCCCTCGTGCGCTATCACGTTCTCGATCTTCCAGCATATGTCGGCCTCGTACCAATCTCTCTGCTTGCTCCCCTTGGGAAGGAACGTCTCCACCGTGTCGTAGGGAATCCACAGGTAATTGAACGCCGACCTGAGCCTGGTCACCAAGTCGTTTGATGTGAAGTCCGCATCCTCGTCTACTAGAACCACCATGGTTGGGTCCAAGCTCCGCAGGTCTTTCAGGAACATTGTACGAGGGGAGATCAATACCGAGGGCTCGAAATGGGGATAAGGGTTATTGCTCGAGGGGTTGGGATCGTGAATCGACGTCGGGAGTTGGGTTTCTTCCGAAATGTAGTGGGCCATCATGTGGCAATTTATGACGAGCGCCTCGGGATTCTCCTTGAAGACTAGCTTTTCTATCCTGAGGTATTTGACCAAGGACGAGAAACCGTCCCTATAGCTCGAGCAAACCACCTGGAATTTCAACGCGATATTGCGCGACCTAGCGAAGTTGACCAGCTTTAGGCCCAGCTCCTCGTAGGAAATATCACTGAGCATGCGGGGAGGAGGTGGGACTTGACCGTCTTCTTCGGTCACATGAGCTACTGTGAGCTTTATGAGTGGAGGGGGCACCTCGAGTGACCGGTTTGCTATTGCATCGATAAGCATAGGGATTTGCATGCAGTGGGTCGAGCTCAGGTCCACGATGTGAATCACCGAGTACCCTTCGATGGCTTCCACTATGGCTGCATTGGCTGCGGTAAACCCGAACCGGTGCCAGGGAGTCAGGTCCACAAAGCTTGCAAGCTCGATGATGGAGAACCTGTGGGTGTGGAGGAGGGCGATGTCGTAATTGCTCGCCGCCATGGCTGCAAGCATCTTGCAGGAGCCGTTCCTGGCAGCCCGGGCAATCAGGGCTCGGAGGAAGCCGCAAGTGAGTCGCTGGTTCGAGTCCCCATCGGGAGGGGCCGTGTTGTTGAGGACCCAGAGGATCTGCTGGGCTAGGGTTGCATCATTGCTCTCTATCGCATTCGCGCAGTGAACGAGCAACTGCTCCATGCAGTTGGCGTCCCCGAAGCTCGTGAAGGTCTTTGGACCAGCTGGGAGGAGGCCTGGCCAAGGTCGGGTCCGGTGCACCTGGTTCTTCTGGTTCATACTGGTGAGGAGCTGGGGTGCTAGGGTTTCAGTGAATTGCATTTTGTAGAAATAAAGATAGAGAGAGAGAGGGAACAAAAGGGAGGAAATTGGGATTCAGAAGAGATTTATTCTGATGGGGAGCAGGAGAGAAAGAGACCAGACTAGCAGCGGTACCTCGACAATGGGAAACGACCCCAGCAGTGTACCCAAAACCTGCAGACAACCAGTGCGTGTGGCCTACAACATCCTCGCCAAACCTATTTGGCGGTCTCACACGATTGCTTGTCGATCATTCTGCATCCTTCATACAAGTTCCAAACAAGGGATGGTAATCTTTTGAAGCATAAGAATGCGACTGCCCGGAAACCTTTTCAGAACATGCGATAAATCTGAAGATCTTTGGGGACGAAACATGCACAAAAGGAGAAGAAAATGGACAGTTCATCAGCTTTTCTCTTTTGGGAGCTTTTGAGTCTACCCATGGAGGAATTGGAAGAGGACTAATCAGGGTAGAATCGGGGAAACTCAGCTATACAGAGAGAGAGAGAGAGAGAGACAGAGAGAGAGAGAGAGAGAGAGAGAGAGGGTGGGGGAATTAAACTTAGGTTGAAGTCAAAATCTGGGTTCAAAAGGGACACTTCCTTGGAATACAAACAGAGAGAGGGGCCCTCCCTTCAGAGAGGTTTGCAGAGGAGCAGCTATGGCTGAATCACTGAGTGAGGCACAGTGATAGTGATTTGTATTTAATGAAATGAATGAACGAGTGAAGAAGCCTAAGGCCACATTCTATGAAAGGAGAGCTGCAGAATAAGGGTATATCCGCCGTTCCTCATATCTTCTTCTTTTAGCTCTCCACACACCACAGCAACAAAGACAGATCTTATGCCCATATGTATTTTTTTTTTCTGATTACATAAAAAGTGTTTTCTGAGTTTAAAAAGAGATAAAAAAAATAAAAAATAAATAAAAAGTATGCTCATATTTTTCAATTGCAAAAATGTCTTATAAGGAGCATGAAAAAAATAAATTAATGTAACAAGTATTATGATAAAAAAAAAAGAGAAAAATTAAAGTAAGGATATCTCAATCAAACCTTGATATTGAGATCAATACATCAAATTCATTTTCTTTTTATGTAAGCTCCAATGGAATATGTGAACCACATGTACCAAAATATTGGGTCTACTGTGGTACATGCTGCTGACAAGGTTGATAGGGGCATGCACCCTCGTATAAAGTAGTGCCTTAGGGATATATAATGCACCTAAAGTTTGGTAGGTTCAGTTCACGTGTTGGTCGGGGGTACATATGTAATGTACCCTCGTATATATAGTACCATATAAAAAAAGTTTTTCCGGTTGAATGTGCTCCTAAGAATGGGACTTTCTTCCTGTCATATACGATGTGTCATATAATTATTTTGACATATTTTGATACAGCATGATTAGGACGAGAGACTATAATAATAGTCATACACTGCAACAAATCTTGAGAGGCGCCCGAGTATATAATTGTCGGCCAATCACACAGAAGAGAGAGGGAGAGGGAAAAGGATGTGGGCTGGTTGGATTTTGGTGGCATGTGAAGCAGCCGGCCAGGGAGTTGTCGGGACTCGAGAGTTGGCGTAGATTGGATTTTTGTCTCTGCACTTCTCTCTTCATCATATCACACACACACACACACACACAGAGGTATGGGTCATATGTGTTGATAGCCTTAGGAGAAATGAAGATTTGGCTCACTTCACTTGAGGACAAGCTCAGGGGGCCACAAACCATCATGTATACATATCATGATGAAATCATTCCCCCATTCAGTTCTCTTTTTTATCTCTTCTTGTAGTCTATATTATTAGCATCGTCGTCTCTGACAATCCAATAAGGGTTTTGTGTATTATGTCATGTAACCTGTCATCGACACATCATTCTTATTCTTCTAATGAGAACAGCAAAATAAATGATAGACCGGAGGGTCGCCGAGGGAGGTGGGTCCCCTGATGGACTCAAATTAAGCAGCCCCAGAATCTGTTTTGTAGGTCGACAATAGGAGGATTGGTCCTTTTCATAGCCAACTATATAGGTATACACACACACATATATATGTATATATACATTACTAGTCCCTGTATTTTCAATTTTTTATACTCTGCATATTGTCAGTCGGACTATATATATATATATATATATATATATACAAAGTATAATATGATTTCTAGTAGTAAACTATTCATTGAATTGCATTGTAGCGGGGAAGAGTGATGTATATATATCTTGACCAACAAAATTCCTAGCTTTTGCCAATGTCATCTATCGCGTCAATTCGTGAACTTCCTCCACCTAACCCTATCTTAATTTCAGTATCCCGATTGTGTTCAGTGTAGCATAACAGCTACTACTTGAATTGCGAACATGCGGACGTGACATCAACCTTGAAGTGCGATCACATGTATTCTACCGTGGCATGCTAGTTGACTCTATGCGAAAAGGTAATTGAAAACAGAATGAATAATAAAAGGGGTCCTATTAGATATCTCCATTCTCACAAGTTAGACGATCCGTTACCTCCTGTAATTCATATAATATATTTATATTTATATATATTTTTTTATGAGTGGATGCTTTCAAGCATATGCACGTGACATATATTTACGTACAAAATATCCTTTTGTTCCCTTACAATTGGCCACTGGTCTCCCCCTCCAAACTGCCAACTCCACACACCATTCCATGGAAAAAGAGCGGTGGGGGGTGGGGGTGGGTGTTGTTGAAGAAGAAGACCTCTCGGCCTTCGATCCACAGCCACACCATCGACCTTCGATCCACAGCCACACCATCACCACACACCATAGATGATTGGATCTCCTCCTCCTAGGCTTTGGATTCATCTCATCATTCTCACAATCTCTTGCTCAATAATATATGGCACGACAGCCACGTACATACAACCATATGCGCTCACACTCCGATACTTCCTTCATCGTGGAATAACCGTGTGGTCCTGCTCGGTGCAGCTCTGCTGGGGCTCGATCCTGGTGGCCTGAGAGCGACATCAACATGGTGCTGTTGAATTTTGCTGTCGGTATAACATGCTACGCTTCTGTCCTTTTGCTGAAAAATATGCTCAACTATGGAGCAACTGCACATGATACATCGATACATCATCGTCCTACTCGTGTTTTTAGCTGATAAAAAGACGCGTCAAGTTGGTTCCATTCTATCAATCCAAGGCCCCGGGGTCATGGGCATCGACGTAATGGACAGATATTTAACGGCATATGATACATGTGAGCATGTGGCGATTGTGGTCCATGTCTATGATCCAATGACCTATATTCTTTTCCAACCAATAAAATATGTAGATATATTTGGGCACACGGACAGCCTCATACTAGAGAAGGCAGTTCAAGAGATGACATTCACTATTCCGTAATTATTGGATGAGTATTATCCATAAATATGTAATATCTGATCATCAATAATTATTTGATACTATTAATTTCTTATTTAAATTAATTCTTGATAAATTCTTGCTCATTTTTCTATGTGTCCGTGGGAATGCCATAAAAAGAATTGAAAAACACTCATTATTAGCTATAGAATCAGATCCTGTTCAAAAAGGGTCCAAAAAGTTATACTTCTACAGTGTTGTTTGCTGCCAAAAGATAGAAAAGGACCCCCCTTGAATCACTGATATCAACCCTAGCGCAGCGCAGCAACCAATTTTCACTGTTCAGTTTTCAGGTCAAATGAAAAGGCTGACTCAAAACTTTTTACCCTTTCCTCCTCATCCCTCCTCATGCTCTTGAGATTAAACAACTATTTTTATCTCATCCCCTTTTTCCTCTTGTGCGTCTCCCATCAATGATTATTCCTTCACACTGGCTTTAAGAGGCTAGCTGGGTTTCTCTCTTTTGACGAGCTGAACTGAAGCATTTCTTATTCAAACCATTGATGATTAATATAGCCTGTACGAACGAGGATGCATTATGCGTTTTTACGCGGTGCAATCTGAACGCGTCGATTGTCTTCGGGAGGAGAATAGAATTTCTCGAGAAGCGTAATACAGAGAGAGAGGAGGGGGGGAGAAGGGGCCGGCCCCGGCGGGCATATGCATAAGAAGAATCCAAGGCGAGCACAAAATGAGTGTCACAAAGGTTAAGGCATTGAACTCATACAATTCTACTGTTAGGACTTTGAGAAGAGGAATATTATTCCTCAGCTTTGAGAAACAATGTCCGCTACGTGACATGCTGGCTGGAGTAAGAAAAAAAAAAAAAGGGAGACAACTGGACGTGCTTTACCGTACGGTATTCAAAAATTCAATTGTTTCTTAAGCTCGACCCGTGCTGGCCCACTTATTGGACATGACTTTTCCTAATCGTGAATTTCTTCTCTCCGATCATGAGGCTCGAAACTGACAAACGACTTAAATGGAATGGATGTCGAACCACATCAATCAATCAATCAATCTGATTCGGTAGACATGCTTTTTACATATTTACAATTCTCTTCGAAGTCCTCACAAAGGAATTCTCTTGCATCAATGGAATTTGGACTTCAGTCATTTAAGACAGCACATAAAACAGGGGTTGTCTCTGGGCATGAAAGTTATAAGGAATTGCAGCCATGTGCCTCAGACATCCATATAGGAATGAGCATTTGCCCTTTTGTGGTTCGTAACGTATGGATTTAAATTAATTATATATAGCCTCGTACATTACATCAATATCAATTTGCTTAGAATAATTCGGTTCAATTTTTTTTCTTAAATAAAATTTCGAGATAAAAAAATATGTATTTGAAAGAGTTTTTACCCTTAAACAAACCGATCGCGTCTAAACTTGGATCAACTACGAACAGTTGAACTTCTATATTCGAATCGTGGGTGGGTGGCTGGGAAAAACAAGAAAGGTCAAGCACAGAGTTAATCACTTTTGTATTTAGATGGGATGAGATTTCTGCAAATATTCTGTATTAAATTTCAGATGATGAAGAACATACGCAGATCATATGGAAGCCAAGGGCATAAAGACAATAGCTTTGAATATTGAGCTACTACATCAGAATAAACTATCCATAAATTGAACTGACGCCTCTTTTTGTTCATTCGTTTTCCCCCACCTCTTTTTTTTTTTTTTTCTAAAATCTTCCATGTAATATATTCACAATGAGTAGTGAGTTGTGATTATTTTTGTCACGTACCGAATCCGTCTTCGGCTTAGATCGACCGTTCCGTGGCCTAATGAAGTATAGTGTTTACCGATTATGTGTTGGTGGGGGCAGTTCGGTATCGTTTCCCGTCGAGGGTATTACTTGTAGATGAGCCACATCGACTTGACCACGGTTGAACAAGGATCTATTGGATATCTGGATACGAAATGACGGGGGAATGATCTGGACCGGCAAATATGCAAGGCCCCTCAGATTAATATCAATTTCAACTAAGGCCCGGCCCATAGAAAGCTTGCGTAAAGATTCATCTAGCTCTTACCTGTCGAATGGTGGGCTTAAGATAGCCCAGCCCCAGTCATCAGATGGGTCAGACCTTCAAATTGGGCTCGGCCCGGCCCAATCAAGAGTTGCACTTACTCCGTCGATCCTTATACTCAATGAAGCACAGGATGCTGCTAAGCTCAAAATTGAAACTTAAGCAGCCCTAAAAAAAATATATCAGCATCACACAACTGTCCCACGGATGACAATCATTCAGAAGAGAAAAGTAAGCATTGCGCATCTGATCAGTGTGGTCCATCGACCAGTGATGAGGAGGACAGCTTTAGGGAGGACTCAATGCGACAATCATTTCTGTCTGCGACACGAACACTCAAAACCTTATCATGAACGAATCGATTCGTCAACCAAAACTCACTAAATTCACATAAATCTCCCGGTTGAGAACTATTCCAGGCTAAGTTTCAGCTGGAAGAAATAGGAGGAGGGTGAAACAAATGACTCAGTGCGGAGCCCGACTGGTCATTCCGATAGATGTGAAGAAGAAGCCATGCGAGCAGAAGCTTCCTCCCCACAACCGGTGGCACCCCGAGATACCACCTGTTGCAGGGGTGAAAGAAGGGGAGGTCTTTCGGGTGGAGATGATGGACTTCAGCGGTGGCGGGATTACTCGGGACGACTCTGCAGAGGATATCAAACATGCCAACCCTTCTATAGTGAGTAGTAGCTGTAGTTCTTTATTCATCCTTCATTAGTTTTACGATCGAACTCGAACAGGGTACTAACTTGGAAGGCAGCCGGTTTTCATTTCTGGTCAGATATTAGGACAACGGGACTCAAAAAATGCTGTAGTTCTTCCTCCGCTTCTTCTATCTAAGCAAATAAGTCAGTTCACGAGCAAGAAGGAAAAGAAAATTGGTACTATTTTGTCTTCTTGTGTCAGTCAGTTGGGGACCCTCGTTGAAAAATAACTCAACTCTCGATGTCATCTTCTACTACCAATTGTATTTGGCCAACCGCTTCTCCCTCCAGTGGATGAAGCCAGTTGATCATTAGCTGCCCTAAAGCCACACAGATTAATGTTAACACCTCCCCTTCATCCCTAAGACCCATCAATGGCTCCTCCAACACCGAGGTTGGTAGTGCCAGTAGACCTGAAGAAGAGGCCATGGGAACAGGGCTTACCTCTGCATAACCGATGGCACCCCGAGATTCCCGCGGTTGCAGAGGTTAGAACCAACGAGGTATTTCGGGTGGAGATGGTGGACTGGACAGGAGGTGTCATTAAAGATGATGATTCTGCAGATGATGTGAAATTCATAGACCTCTCAACTGTAAGTTAGCAATTTTCGTACCACTGCCCGTTCATTGATAATTGAAACTGATCCTCGAGACTTGGGCGGTCCATCATCAAGCAGCTGGGTTTGTCAGCCTTGCTGATTTGCATGGCCATAGATTTTGGCCAACCTAGCCCATGAAACTGGGATTATGATGTGGGGAAGGAAGATGAGAGATTGAAAGGGAAATTGAGAAATACTTCTAGAGGTAAGAAATTAACCGGAACTCCCTGCTGGAGTTGACGGTAGTTTCTGTCCAAGAAGGGCCTGCAGAGTACGTTCTCTCTTAGCTTGCCCGCGAGGTTAACAAAACTGAATATGTCAAAATAATGAAACTATGGTTAGATTTGATGAATGTCTCCAAAACAAAAAACTGTTCCCCTGATGAGAGGAACAAATAATCTGATAATTAAAACAGTAAAACAATTCAATACCACATCATAAGACTGGTACCTTGGATACGATATACTTAATTTGGCCTACATAGCTTTTGATCGATTTATGTACACAGCAGTTCTGGGTTAATCAATCTATAATCTGTCTCAGGTGCATTATCTCAGTGGACCAATCCGAGTTCTCGACTCTGCTGGGATACCTGCTAAGCCTGGAGACCTCCTAGCAGTTGAAATATGCAACTTGGGTCCACTGCCTGGGGATGAATGGGGTTATACGGCAAGCTTTGACAGAGAAAATGGTGGTGGCTTTCTGACTGATCACTTTCCTTGTGCAACTAAAGCCATATGGTACTTTGAAGGAATATATGCCTACTCTCCACACATACCAGGTAAACAATCTTCAAGCTCCAATGCTAAATGCTTTTCATGAGTACCTGTGTTTTTAGCCATGAGTTCGAATCACAACCTCCCACGGTGATTTGCAGGTGTGAGATTTCCAGGGTTGACTCATCCTGGAATAGTTGGGACTGCACCTTCAATGGAGCTCCTGAATATATGGAACGATAGGGAAAGAAAACTTCAACAAGAGGGTCTCAAGATGTTCAAACTCTGTGAAGTTTTGCATTCAAGGCCATTGGCGAACCTACCATCAACAAAAGGCTGTGTCCTTGGAAAGGTACAAATGAAATGACTGACCAAGTAGAGATACAAGAAGTTGATTTTCTTGTTTTTTTTTTTTGGCCATCAATACAAAGTGGATGTAAACCAACGGAAGCCATTCGCATAAACTAACCTAATAATAGCTATGCTCACATCTGCTGTTTAGGTTAAAGAAGGGACTCCTGAATGGGAAAGAATTGCAAATGAAGCTGCAAGAACTATACCTGGACGAGAAAATGGAGGAAACTGTGACATCAAAAATCTTAGCAGGGGTTCAAAGACATACCTTCCCGTATTCGTAGAAGGGGCAAATCTCAGTACTGGTGATATGCACTTCTCTCAGGGTGATGGTGAGGTCGCCTTCTGTGGGGCCATTGAGATGAGTGGCTTTCTTGAGCTAAAGTAGGCCTCTCTAACTATCTTGTCATTGACCGCGGAGAAACAATTTAATGGTGATTGAAACATAGTGCACAGTGAAAATCTTACTGATTCTGGTCCTCCTTGCTTCCGCTGTTCTTCTTCAGATGTGAAATTATAAGAGGTGGGATGAAGGAGTATCTCACACCAATGGGACCAACACCTCTACATGTTAACCCAATATTCGAGATAGGCCCAGTCGAGCCGAGGTTTTCCGAATGGCTGGTTTTCGAGGGGATCAGTGTGGATGAGAGTGGGAGGCAGCACTATCTCGATGCAAGTGTTGCTTACAAGCGTGCCGTTCTCAATGCAATCGACTATCTCTCCAAGTTTGGATACTCAAAAGAACAGGTTCATACGCAACCATTCTTGGATCCACCCTTTTCAATTAGGACCTTTTTCCAATTACCCGAGATCTTTCTCATTGTCAGATGTACCTTCTGCTTTCATGCTGTCCATGCGAAGGAAGAATTTCGGGAATTGTGGATTCCCCAAATGCCCTAGCAACTCTTGCTATTCCAACAGCTATTTTTGATCAGGTACTTCATATCCTTCACCAAACCACGCAAGCATGCATGAGTAGAACCACCAACATCCTTAATTAACCACTAAACACTGCTGAAAACGAACTTTCTCACAGGACATTCGCCCAAAAAGCAAAATACCAGTTGGGCCCCGGATAGTGAGGAAACCCGATGTTCTGAAGTGCACTTACGATGGGAATCTTCCAGTCACGAAGAATCTGAGCGCAACTATGTAGCTGTTCATAAGTTCCAAAGTGCTGTGTGCAGAAATTATTAAAGGAAACACTCTGAATGCTTGCCTAAGAAAGCTACGCTTAGATATGTTATATGCAGCCTATGTGGCATCTATGTTTCAGGCTCGATTAACTTCACATCTTGGTTGAATAATGCTTCAGAAATGCCATTTCTGTGCGTTAGGGGATCATTAGCTATTATTCACAACCTGGATTATGGTCTCTGCAACAGAGTGAAGATCTTCAATTCAGCCAAATACGGACCTCAAGTAGAAATATAAATTCCTTCAAAAGGATTGAAAAAGTCAATTGAATGAATGATTTGCACTAATTGCTTCCATTGTCACAAAAGCACACACATTGAGCAACAAAAGAACTTTGAGGTTGAACTGCTCAATCAGAAAAGAATCCATGGCAATTAGAGGGCAACATAATCGATGAAATTAGGAAAGACTAGAAAAACTTCGACTGGTCGCCAAACACTGAAGCATACTATTCATCAAAAAAAGGGTAAAATGAGATTGTCACACTAAACAGCCTTTGCATCAGTCTGATTAAACCACTTAAGAAATGCGTCCAGTTACTCGTTATCTCATCGTCAGACATAAACTAAGCTAAAAGGTGTATTATCCATCAGTATTATATGGACGGCATACATTGATGCTGGATTGATGGGCACTAGTGCAGAAAGATCAAAGCCACGGATCTGATTCCACACCCAAGATCTGGAAAAAGAGCTTCCACTTAGCAGATATCAATATCAAAGATGATAAGCAAATATGCTGAAATTGCAGTGAAAGTGAAAGTTTAAGACTCAAGAATTATGTAGGAAAAGTCACAGAGGGAAACAAAAGTGGGCAGAATCAAGGTCGCAATAGTACTATACGGAGGATGACAGACTAAAGAAGCATCTTCAGCATAACCTTTATGTTCTTATCAAATCAATTTTCTGAAGGAATCAATGTGCCAATTATTTCTCTATAAGACAAAAAATAATCAAAACCTTATCAAGAAGCCATTGACTATTCAACTGAAACCGATTAGCTTATTATACGTCACATAGAGAACTGATCTCGGCTAAGCTTAGGTGAAGAGAATCTAGAGAGGCCAAACCAGTGAATCAGTGCGGACCAAGACTGATCAATCCTATAGATGTGAACAAGAAGCCGTGGGAGCAGAAGCTTTGTCTCCATTACCGGTGGCACCCTGAGATACCACCAGTTGCAGTGGTGAAAGCAGGAGAGTTCTTTCGGGGGAGATGATGGACTTCAGCAGTGGCCGGATTACCCGGGATGACTCATCGAAGGGTATCAAACATGCCGATTCTTCTAGAGTAAGTAGCTATAACTCTTTATTCTTCACTAGTTTTACGTTCCAGTTCAAACATGAGAGTAACTAGGAAGGTAGTCGGCTCCGTTTTTAATCAGATATTAGGACTCACAAACAAGGCAGTTCTTCCTTCTCTTCTTTCTATCTAAACAAGTAAGTCAATAGACCAGCAACATGTTAGGGGCCCCCATTTGTGGACGCTGGGAGCCGGCCCACTCCGAAGGAAAATAATTTACCTCTCCTTGTCGTCTTCCACTGCCAACTCTGTTGAGTCAACGGCTTCTCCCTCCGGTTGACGAAGCCACTAGGCACTCAGTAATCAGCTACCGAAAGCCTCAGAGATTAATGTCATCACCTCCCTTTCATCTCTAATGCCCATCAATGACTCCTCCAACACCGAGGTTGGTGGTGCCAGTAGACATAAAGAAGAAGCCATGGGAGCAGTGATCATCTCTCCATCACCGTTGGCACCCCAAGATTCCCTTGATTGCAAAGGTTACAACCAATAATGAATTTTGAATTGAGATGGCGGACCAGACAGAGATGATGACTGCGCAGATGAAGATAAATTCATGGACCTTTAGGCTGTAAAGTTCACAAACTTCATACCACTACCTGTTGACTGATAATTGAAGCCAATCTTTGAAATCCGGGTGGTCCATCATCCTACACTTAGTTTGCCAACTTCATTAATTCACAGTCGCTACAGACACCTAGCCTACGAAAGACAAGAGATTGAAAGGAACAAGAGTATTGCTTCAAAATGCAAGCAGTTAACTGAAACTCTTTGCTGGAGCTGACAGTAGTTTCTTTTAGAGATAGGCCTGCGGTGTATGTTCTCTCTCAGCCTGAACCAACGTTTCTCATGCAGAAAATAGATCTCTGAATTTCTGTGATTAGATTTGCAGAACGTCTCCAAAACAATAGAACTGTTCTCCTGAAGAGACGAACGGATAATGATATTTCAAAGCAGGAAAACAATTTGATATTACATCACAAGACTAGTATCTTGGAAACGATGTACTTAATTTTCCAACGTATCTCTCACTCAAATTTATAGATGGCTTCAGTTTTTTATCCACAATCGATCTTAGGTCCATTATCTCAGTGGGCCAATGCGAGTAACTGACTCTGATGGGGTACCCGCGAAGCCTGGAAACCTCCTAGCAGTTGAAATATGCAACTTGGGCCCTGCCGAGGGATGAATGGGGTAATACTGCAATCTTTGACAGAGAAAATGGAGGCGGCTTTTTGACTGACCACTTCCCTTGTGCATCTAAAGCCGTATGGTACTTTGAAGGAATTTGCGCCAACTCTCCGCACATACCAGGTAAAGAATTTTCAAGCTCCATTGCCTTGAAAAGACTCGTCAAATGATTTTATGAGTACCCACATTTTTAACCACAAGATCAACTCGTGAGCTCCCACCGTGATTTGCAGGTGTGAGATTTCCGAGCATGACTCACCCTGGAGTTACTGGGACGCACCTTCAATCGAACTCCTGAATATATGGAATGAAGGGGAAAGAAAACTTCAAGAAGAAGGTCTCGAGAAGCTCAAACTTTGCGAAGTTTTGCATCGAAGGCCACTGGCAAGCCTACAATCAACAAAAGGCTTTGTCCTTAGCTAGGTAAAAATGAATGACTCACCAAGTAATCGTGAACCAGTTAATTCTAAATCAATAGAATTCTTTCAGGTATGCTAACTTATCAGAGCGCACAGCGCGTCTATGTAGCTGTCTCTAAGTTCCAAAGTAGTGTACGCAGAAATTATTTAATACAAGTATGCATCCTTGTCAATATATATAGATATATATGCATGGACATGCCATATGCAGCCAAGAATGCATCTTCGGTTCAGGCTCCATAAACTTCGCGCCTTGGTTGAATAATGCTTCTAATATGCCATTACTGGGTTATTGGGGATCATTAGCCATTTTTCACCTTCTGGGTTGTCTCTGCAACAGAGTAAAGTTCTTGCATGCAGCCAAACATGTATCTTAAATAAAGAGATATTCTCGCTAAAGTATACATAAAGCTAACTACATGAACCCGACAACCTCCTGAGAGCACAATCTTGTAAAGCTCCTCCGATCATTACGCTTGAAACCAACCCTTTCATTTGGATCTTTTTACGCAATTGCATCTGAAGGTCCCAGAAATCTGCTGCTTTCTCACACACCGTGCCCAGCTGGCCTCATCCCCATCCCCATCCTCTGATGGGAACTTCTTCTGGTTATAGATATAAGACCAATCCACCTTTGATAAGAGTGACAGTCAGGCCATAGGGGACGTGCAACTACCCATATCTTAAAGAAACAATCTCCTTCGGACTGGGTGAATCAAGTACGATAAATTCTAAATCTGCGAGGAAGTACTCGATAGATCAAACAATTTCTTTACAAAAGCAGAGAATTTCACCACCTGGGAGGAACGACTTCTTTAATCTTAAAACCATCCCAGATATTTTCTGAGGGAATCCATGTCAAGGTACAGATTGAGTGCTGGGTTCTCATTTATAATATAATACATTGGAAAGACATTTAAAAAAAATAAAACAGAAAATATAAACCGGTTGTGCCTCAAGACTACAGAGGATTTTGTAGGAACTTCCTGGTCTGCACTGCTAAGAATCTGTATGTGTCTGTAATTTGACTTCTAGGAATTTTTGTGCAGGCACGGAGCAGGTCGTTAATGCAAGTTTAGAGGTCGGTGTCGGATGAATGGCATAAACTTCAGGTTCTATTCTAATTCTCATGAACTTGACAGACTGGTTAAAAGCTTTTACACTGTACCTCGTTTCAACGTCACTGATTAACTTAGGTCACTGAGTTAAAAACACCCTTTCCGGAATGAATGAAAAGGAGCTTCCTGGGATGCAGTGATAGGCCGCGCCATTCATTCATGTGCAGCTAGCTGATGAGAATGTCCTCGGTCTGTGTTTCTTTCTCTGTGGTTGATGTAGCTTATGATTACACCGGTCCAATGCAAGATGAATGAGTCTGATGATCCGACATGAGCTTATTAACGATATGACAGTCGCATCAGAAACCGGAGAATACGCATCCTTAACCCGTCAGTTTCCAGTGCAGTTCTTAAGGGAGTCCTTCTTCCCGGTGCAGCTTCCCGTTTCAGTCTAGATGGCACCCCTTTCCGACCATGTATTCTAATTGAAGCTTGGTCTTGGGCCGGGCAAGCCCGCGGAAAACGCCCAAAAAGCCCAAATTCCGACGAGCTACGGATCCTCGTCCTTCGACGACATGCAAGAGTCAGAATTTACAGGGTCGACCCAAGTTGTCGCTCCTCAGCAGTTTAGTTCATTGAAGCTCTCATAAGTTAAGTTGATCACTTAGTAGCACATGCGGGTTCCGAGGTCGAGTTAGTTATGAGATTTGTGCCCGTATCATGCCATTTCTCTTTTTTGTTGATCTTGGATAATTAAAGCCATACTTTTAACATCTTTTTTTTTTTTACTTAATAACATATCTTACACTTGCCATGTATCCTCTGATCACGTGTCATCAAATAACTGACAACGAATCAGACATTTCATATTTTATTCTTGAGCGAGAGAGACAACTGACGGTGAGATAAAATCTCTCTTTCCTTACCGGGCTTGATGACTCTTATTTTTCATACTATGGTCCAATGAGGTGCCAATATGCTATGTACTGCTATGATCCTGTGTTAAATCTCCCATAATTCGGTTTACAACCCGATTGAAAAGCTTAAGTCAATAATCCGACCCTATCATATTTTATGATTTTTTTTATTTTTTATTTTGGTGATAGGAGAGTTTCCAATTCTCAGAAACCCGTGAGCAAATGAGCTGGAGCTTCCTCCCCATGATTTTCCCCACGAGAGAAGTTAGAATAGTTGTTGCTGTGGTGGTTGGCACGTAGAGAGATCAGGAGAGCAGAACAGCAGCACATCATGTGTGGCTGGCTTCACACACTCACAGAGTCAGTCAAAGTTGGGGAGGTGTGTTGACCATCTTGGGCCTTGTAAAGCTCTCCCCCCTTGCAGAGTCAAAAGGTCCTCCTCGCACTCACTCCCAAGCTCAAGCTCGGTACATTTCATACTATACTCAGAAAATATGGTGCCCAGCTAATTTTAGTCTGAGTCCGAAAAAGCAATAAAATTATTCGTATGGACAGTTCTTTATTGACAACATGGAAATTGAGATTATAAGAAAATATGTATTGAACCATATCAAACCGCTTTGTTATGATGGACCCGATGATATCCATATTCCAGAGCACATTATCGTATACATATTCAACTTTCAAGCACATATTTGTGCATATTTTCTATCATAAGTGGAAAAATGTCACCTTAATAGTTTAATCAAAACGGCCGATTAACAGTATGTATTAAGGAAAAGAAATGAACCGCTTAGACTACCTCCTGAATTGTTCATAAAATTATATATATATATATCATAATTGTCTGAGTTGGCCAGTGTCCACATAGTCTACAAAGCTCTCAATCCGGGCCATCATATCCAGCGGTCAGAAAATTTTAGTTTTGTATGGGTTATATAAATAATTAATTTTTAAAGATAATTTAGAATAATTTTATATCTCAAAAATAAAATTTTAATGATATAGTAGACCGATAATTTTAAATTTTATATTAATTATAAAAAAATTTATGTTAGATTGGAAGTAAAAAATAATTTTTATTAAAAAAAATTAACTAAATAAATTAATTATATCATGATCCCATATTTTAGGGGTTTAAAAATTCAACATAATCATAATTTCTTCGAATATACCAAAAATTTAAGGCTCTAATAGTCTATTTTGTGGGAAAAGAAAAGTGGAACCCAACTTTGGATAGGTGAGGAGCGTCTAGCCTACAAATCCTATCAATTCCTCCTAAACTATATATAACCTTTTTTATTAAAAAAATTCCTAAAATATGCGACTAAACGTGTAAGGCTTAATACAACAGTATATTATATCAAGATATTATGATTTGATTCTCATCAATATAACTCATTAATCTTACTTAATTTTCATTATTCACTAAAATCTTATATATATATATATGAATAAATAAATGTCTAATCATTTTTTTAATTATGTGTGCATAAGAAAATTTTCATGGGAGAGGGAACAGAGAGTGGTCCAGGCTTTTGGCACGTGAAGACGCTCCTCCCCTCACTGCCCATTTAATTTCACGTGTGCTATGATATCATATCCATTCGCCCCCCACCCCTCCCCTCCCCTTTCAGTCAATCAATGCTTTTCATTGGCTGTTCTCGACGAGCTCTGCTGGCCCTCCGCAAAGCTGAGCTGCTGCGCCCTTTTTTCTCTTAAAAAATCTCAATTTCTACCATAGGTCCCTTTCCCTTTTTATTTTTTTTCCCACCATGAACATTTTTAATTTCTTTTGATTTTATTAAGATATACTATACATATAAATTATAAATTAAATGAAGAAAAAATTATAAATTTATAAGAAGATTGAGTGTCACCACCTATCAACTTAAATTTTTAAATGAAAATAGATCCGATCTCTTATTAATTCATAACGAATTTAAAGAAAGGGTCTTGGATGAATCCCATGCCGTAACACGTACAAAAAGAATATCTAGCTTTAAGTAGTCTGGCTTGCTAAAGTTAAGGGAAATGGAAAACGAAAAAAGGTTCTCATGCCGTGAACCGAGAAAAAAGAAGAGAAGATGTCAGGAGACAGGGGAAACGGATCAATCAGCGCAGTCGTAGTACGTGGCTAAGCCGATTCGTCTCATCGATGGGTCGTCGTCTTGGGGGCAGTCTTCGGATCTCGCGTACTCTACTCGCACTCTCGCGTGGGCTACGTACATATTATATACAATGTTAGCATAAATCCTTCACTAGGAAAAGCATAGGGTAAGGACCGCGCGCCTCTCCCTGGTGATTAAAATCCTCGACTTTTATGTTTATTGCCCTCTCACGGGTTCTGCTAATTAATTTTGTACCATTATCATTACTATTATTACTGCGGCTGTTGTTCATTGCCATGTGCGCACCGCTCGATGTTAAGAAAGAAACTCGGTGAGTTTGGGCCGGTACGTGTTTGAACGCGGCTGGTGATGACTAACAGCTGGTGGCCGATACGTTCATTTGAGAAAAATCAATAACAAATTAACCATTCCAATCCATACATTATTATTATTATTATTATTATTATTATTATTACTACTATTAAAATAACTTCCCGATAATTAGTATTATTATTATTATCATTATCATTTGGGGAGACAGCAACAACAGAGAGAACTGAGTGGAAATCAGTCTGAGGTTAAAAAGAAAAAAAGAAGAAGCAACCTTAGTGGCCAAAATGTGAACAACACTTTGAAGGCGCCTGTAAAATTCGCATGCAGCCAAAAAGTATACACAGATTCGATAAAAGAAAGTTTGATGCACTGCTCTTCTTCTTTTCTTTTTCTTTTTCCTTTTTTTTAATCGCTCGCTGGCAGGGTCTCCATTACTCCTCTTCTCTTCTCTTCTCTTCTCTTCTCTTCTCCACTTGATTTTTCGTCTCTTTTTTTTTTTGAAGTTTCAAATTTATTTTAATTAAAAACTATTTCTTGGACAAAAGATAATTTATTTAATGAAAACTAAGATGAAATGTATAAAATGGTAAAAAAAGAAGAAGAAGAAGAAGAGGAGGAGGAGGAGGAGGAGGAGGAGGAGGAGGAGGGAAGTTGATGATGCAAATAATAATAAAAAAATGTTTAGGACCTTTTATAAAATTGTGAAAAGTTTGGGATCGAAATTGTACTTTTACAAAAAAATTGGGGACGGGAGAGAGAGAGAGAGAGGATAGGAAAAGGAGACTTTCCCTCCAAAAACAAACCATGAAATAAACAAATGAACTGTTTCATTCAGAGGCAGTCAGTTAATTACTTGCTGTTTACTCACAAATAGTTAAGACCTTGCAGTGAAGGAATGCGGCAGAAAACACGGTGTCGTATCGACCACCGTGCCCGCTCTGCAGTGTCCACTGAGCACCCTTCTTCCTCCCTCTCTATATCATCTCAGCTCCACCCGCTCAGTTTTTTGGCGGCAGCGGGAAGAGAAGGCACTCCTCGATTCCCATCTCCCTCTCTTCCGATATTATACAACTGTGAGTGAGTTAGCAGTAGAGATCTCCAAGGCAAGAGCTTTTGAAAGAAGCAGAGGCAGAATTCATCAATGGAGGACTCGGACACCTCCCTTCTGTGCCAAGAAACCGTGTACTCCCTCAACAGGGCCGAAGAGGACGCTGACGACGGGGAGAACAACGAATCGGGTCGCGTCCCGATATATTTTTTCGAAGACGAAGGCGAGTACATCGAGAATCTGATCCAAAGGGAGGCCGTGCGCGAGCTAGAGGGCTCGGGTTCGCGCTCTTCCCAGTTCGGGCGTTCGATGGGGAACGGCGTTTGGTGGCGACAAGCCCGATTGGATTCGATCGAGTGGATTCTTAGCGTCAGTCTCTATTTTTCCTCTCTAGCTCCTTCTCTATACAAATGCTGAATATCCCGAGGCCGGAATCTTTTGCTCTGGGCAATTCGTCAGAGCATCTCCGGTTCCAGATGTTGGGAGTGAACTACCTAAGTAGGATTGAAGCGGATTTTTTTTTATTTCGATCTGCTCTCGTACGTTGTTATTGCGGACTCCTCCTACTCAATCAAAATCGTCCTTATTACCCATATAGGTTCCCAAGTTTATAGCAAATTCGTGTACAGCTCATTACAGCAATCGAATTAACAGGGCATTCTTCAAATGTTGTCGTTTTGGTAATTTGGTTTCCCATGGAAGTCCATTTTCTGAGTTATTTGACTGACTTCATTCGGTTTTCTGGATACAGGCAAGATCATTTCTGGGATTCCATTATAGGACAGCATACTTAGCTATCGCCTATTTCGACCGGTTCCTCGCGGAAAGAACAATTGGGGCAAGTTATAATCCCATTTCAGCAACTGGGTCTCACTATTTTTTTTTATCTTGCTCTCAAATCTTGCATCCTTTTTTGACAGCTTAAAAATTTTCCGTAGGATGGGAAGCTGTGGGCCGTCCAATTGCTGTCAGTGGCCTGCCTGTCCCTGGCGGCAAAGATGGAGGAATGTGATGTTCCTGTGCTATCGGGCTTCCCGGCACAGATGTATGAGTTTGAGAGCAGAGTGATTACAAAGATGGAGCTGTTGATCTTACACACTTTGGACTGGAAAATGGCTTTGGTCACTCCTTTTGCTTATCTGGATTTCTTCATTGATAAGTTGTTAGGAAAATCTGAAGGGAGAGATCTGTCCCCGGAGTCCGTGGAACTTGTTTTCGCAGCATCAAAAGGTGAACGCTTGTTTCACCTTCTGGTAGTCAGTTACAATTTTCAACTTTGTGTTTTTAACGGAAAATGATGATCCTAAGTTGGATATTTTACCGGCATCAATGTCAATGTTATCCCTTCAATGCTTCGATTCATTAAAAGCAGTGTGTTTTCTTCATAATTTGTAAATCGATCTATTCTTTTTTGGTGACACTAAAAGTGTATGAAATGAAAAGCGAGACGTTGATGCATTGTTGCAGAAATTAATCTGGTGGACTATAGGGCATCCATTATTGCTGCTGCTGCAGTGTTAGCATCTTCTTCAAGTGCTCAATTGACTAGAAAAGCAGTGGAGCTTAAAACTGGGGTCATCTCATCATGGAGCTCTCAACATTATGTGAGTTTCTCGTGTTTTCCCATATTCTCGAATCCCACAATCTGTTTTGGTTGATCTTGCCTTTTCTTAAAAATAATTTTATTACTCTCATCCAATGCACCACCGACAATACATATTTGGAATGTGCTGCGACAGGAACGCGTTTATTCCTGTTATTTCCTCATGCTCGGATTCAAGGAAAAGTGGGAAGACAAGACACCAAGAGGGAGACTGCTTAATCCTTCTATGAGTACTTTTAGGAATTCTCCTTCTCTAACATCAGCAAGTGGACGTTTGAAGAGAAGGCTTCAATTCATCAGCGACAGTGATCAAATCTTGCCCATTAAAAAGGCAAAAAAACAATAATCAGGATAGATATTTTTATTGCTGATACATTATAAAATATAGGTTTAGTCTAGTGTTTAAACTTCAAATGGGTTTGGATTCATAGCAATCAATGGGTGATTCCGTTTCTTAATGCCCAAGATAAGTGGAAAGGAAGCTAGATAAAGAAAATTGTTGATCACGTCAATACCTCTTTGATCATATATCCGGCTGGAAGACCCTGAGATATCGAAGTCATTGAGTAACATGAATTCATGGCGGGGCAACATGGGATAGATGCAGATGCAAAGTTTCTTTTCGGAGAGCCAGGATTCCCCAGCAGCCTACTTCAAGCCTGCATATGTTTAACCTTTAGCAGACTATTCCTCCAATAAGTGGCATTAACGATTCAAGAAGTAAAGATTTACGAACCGCATCCACTACTTGTAAAAGTAGAGGAGCGGCCTCTTCCTCTCCTGTGGCTGCTCTACTGTAGAGAGCGGCACAACTACAGTGGAGAGCGGCACAACTCCAACTTACAATGAGTGAAAATGGTGCTGAGTAGTCCAGCAGGGATCCAGACAAATAGAAAAAGGCAACGAATCACATGCTGGGGATGACAAGAGGTGGGAAGAAGGAAGTATTAGATGCCCATCATGGGCTGATGAATATTGGTCTGCAGTATTGATACAGCAGCTGCTCTGATAAATGCTGCTGATGTTTGCTTACCGACTTCATTTTCCTTTTTTTTTTTTCTTGCTTTTATAATATTCTTCCCCAATTTGTTTTATAGTTTTTTAAAACTATTTTTCGGGGTATTCTCTTGCTTTTTCTACCCCTTTGTACTGTGATGAGGGGGGACTTTGTGCAGCACATCCTTGGCAGATGAGTCCCTGACTTTTGAAGGGAGCTTGGGGGTGCTTCCATGTGCCTTTCAAGATTAAAAGGGTATGAATGAAAGGCTATGGAGAAGGGGGAGCGGCATGAGGAGCTGTTCTTTACTGTCTTTGATTTGACGGGACATATGTTGAGTTGGATTCTGGGCCAGTGTAGTCGAGGGAATGAGGTGATTTGATGTGTTCGGATTCGTTTGGAATTTTGGGTGTATCATCCTGTCACTTTTGATCAAGTGGCTTCTCTTTTTGCCTTTTTTCTCATGGTGATTTCACTGTCTGTAGGTGACACGCTCGTCCTAGTTGCATCGAATGAGATTAAGCCTTGTCACTGTTCTATTGCGCTTCCACTTCCTTAAATCGTGACAGATAGAAATGGGTCACGTCACTCCATGGGGCATGTCTTGGATGCATTTCCTTATAAAGAGCACAAAGCACTGCAATCACAAAAGTACTGCCATCTTTATCGCAAAAATTTAAAGAGTTAATGTTTAGGATGATCAAAAAGCATTGATTATCCATATAATTGTGCGGAAAGCACTATTTTTACCGAAAAATTTAACGAGTTCATCTAATCCAAAATTAATTAAGATAAGAATTTATCCATATAATTTAAACTTGAAACTCTCTTAAAAAATAAATATTTGAATTATATCAATTCATGTTATCAGCAATGTGATAATTTTCTTTTCAAATATCATAAAGGGTATTAAAGATATTTGAAGTGAGATTAAGGGACAAAATGAAATTCAAACTTATTAAATATTTTGTTATTCGCACGTCTACCTCGAGTCTCTTCCAAAAATTAAGAAATCTGTATCGGATGCACTCGATGGCACGGTGATGGTGCTTCCTGGTCCAGTCACTCCTTGTTCAAACAGCTGGCCTTCATGGGTCCATGGTTGGAATCAGAATGGTCTACCAACTACTTAAAAGAAACCCTTTTCTAGATCAATTATGTCTCCCATGCTCATCGTAATCATCCCCTTAATGCAAACATCCTAGGCCATGGTTTTCACCAATCCACAAATGCACACCCCCCCCTTTCCATCCTCCATTGAAGCTCTGTAGGACCTCTCTTCTCCCTCCATCATCATTTGAGCTCCTCCCTTTTCTGAGGTCATTCTCATCTTGGGATGAGGGTTGCTGTCAGAGGCAGAACGCTCCATCCCACCACCATCCCTCTCAATGAAAACTACTCTCCCATCTGGGTCTACCTCCAAAAACTTTAAATCTATTAGATTCTAAAATTTGTTCACATTTGAGTTAAATTGACTTGCTGATCTTCCATTGGCTTATCTATTAATCTAAATTGGACATGATATCCTACACAAAGAGATGAGACCATAAGTTATCTTAACCAATTCATATCAGTCCTCTCGGCGTATATTTGAAATTATCCCTTTTAAGTAGTTTTGGGGGAGGAGAGGGGAGACGAGGATTAGGCTGAAGGAGAAAAGGCTCCAACGGCCGAGAGCTTAATGGGCCGGCCCGTAAATTTTCAGCCCATCCATCTCGTCGGAAAGCGTCTCTCCTTGCCATTCCCCACCCCCAAAAAAATTTGAACTGAGGAGACTGCTTCCTCTTTTCCCTCTCTTTCCGGCCAGCGCACCGATAAGGGAGAGACGCGTCGATCTCTCACCGGAGACCAGCAGCCGGCCCTGCTTCGATGGCGGAACTGAAGCGGCTCCGCCCCCTCCTCCAGTCCTCGGCGGAGGACTTCCTCTCCGCTGTCGCTAAGCTCAACCTCAAGTCCTCAAAGTCCTCACTCAAGGCCGTAATCCACTCCATCCCCCCGTCCTCTACCCTCTCCGCTACTCTCCTTCTCTCTCTACAGCGATCTGTCTCTGAATCCATTCTCTCATTCCAAAGCCTTCATGAGAAATCTCCCGTTTCCAGCCCTATCTCCTCCAAATCACCTCCCTCTAAGCGGCCCCGCAGGTCCTCGCGGAACTCCAGAAATGTACCTGAGCCAGACAAGAGCAATGAGGAATCTAGCCTTGAGCTGCGGCAGCGGAGGATCCTCGAGCGCCTCCAAGTCCTCGCTCATGTTATGGTTCTGTGTCTCTCGAGCCCTAAGAAGGCTTTTGAAGTGGAGCATTTGTTGCCTGCAATGAAAGCACTGCATGACAATCTGATCCTTTTTGAGTCAGATTCGGTCTTATCCTCGGAGATTGTGAGCTTGTGTGAGGAGTGGTGGAAGGAGGATTTGCCCGAGAGAGAGACCCTGATCTCCCAGTTCCTACCATTTCTAGTCTCAAGGTCTCTGACTCTGAAGAAGAAAGTTGATGTGCATAAAGTGTACATGCTGCGTGAGGCGTTTAATCTGTTTGATTTCGAGGATGAAAGCATCGAGGATCTGAAGCTGCTTTTGATAAGATGTGTAATTGCGCCAATTTATTTGAAAACAGAGGAGGGGATAAAATTTGTAGCTTTCATATTTGGATTGAGCAACCAGCTAACGAAGGAAGCTTTTGCAATAATGAGATCTCAGATTCCGTTTGGGAAAAAGTCCATGTTGGAGGCTTATGGGGATATAATTTTCCGAGTATGGAAGAGTGCAGAAGGAGATGCAAGAGATGAAATAGAGAACCGCTTCTTGCAGGGATTAATTGAAGGGGCTATTCATGCTAGTTCGAGGGCCTTTGCAGCATCTATTAGGAGAGTCCTGGGTGGGTTTATTAATCAACGGACTGTTGACGGGGTTGAGAGAGTCCTATTTAGCCTCACCGAGCCTGTGATTTTCCGGTCTCTACAGGTGTGAAACATTTCTTTGAGGTTTAAAAGCAAAGGGAACGTCATGATTCATGAATGTGGTACCTAAATTGGTTTTGAATTGATGGTGGTAATTGTCTGCTGCATACAAAAGAAGACTGTTTGGACTAGAATCTTGGTCTATTCTTACATGCACTTAAATTAGCAAAGGAGACCTGATAGAATCTTTTGTCCTTTACATGAAAAGATGATGTAGTAATGATCCTTAATGAAACTTTTAATTTTTCAATTATTGGCTATTGTGATCTTTATAAATTTAGGCTTAAAATGGGATTTACTTTTCACCACGCATGTCTCTTAGGAGAAATCCAATAAAATTGGATCTTTTAGCAAGCTTCTCAAAGAATAGTCAAACCTATTGAAGCAATATTTTTACTTATGTTATGATTTAGGTACTAAAATGCCTTGTTTTCTTCCTTTCTTTGTTATAAGAAATATGGACCTCCACTGTTTGACAGCAGATAGTAATGTGTATTGGCTTGCAAGTGACATTGCAGATTGAATAAAACATGGCCAGCTCGGCATGTTTAGCATATAACCTGGACAGGTTGGTGTTCAGGGTTATAGCATATATGGTGATGGCGTGATATTCATTTAAATTGTTTGTTTTTGTTTGTTCTGGTGCTACAACTGAACTTGCTGAGCAATCTTTGGCAGGTTGCAAATTCAAATGTTCGGCATAATGCTCTGCATTTACTTTTGGACATGTTTCCTTTGGAATATCCTGATGCAACAAAGGAAGTCAAGGACTCATTACTTGATAAGCAATTCTATTTGTTAGAGAAACTACTCTTTGATGTTTGTCCAGATATAAGAGCAGTTGCAGTTGAAGGCTGTTGTCGCACACTACATTTATTCTGGGAAATCATTCCTTCATCAATCATTACAAATATTCTCACAAAGATCTTTGATGACACGTCCCATGACATATGCAATGCTGTGAGGCTATCCACGTTAAATGGCATTAATTATTTGCTGGGCAATCCACAGTCTCATGAAATTCTTAAGGTGCTTCTACCAAGACTTGGTCATCTGCTCATGGATAATTCTCTTTCCATACGGGTTGCTGCAGCAGATCTTCTCCTCCTTATAAGGGATATTCGTGCTTTTCAGTTCAATAAGGTAAGAGTCTTGCAATTTACAGAGATGCTATGTGAGTAGTAGTTTTCTGTGATGTGAGTTTCAGTAGCGTGTCTTCAGCTTCTTAATCTTCTGGCTTTTATCCGCAGGTGGTGGGGTTAGATGAATTACTAACTACTCTTGCAAATGATCAGCCACAAGTTGTTCAAAAGATTACTAGGTTACTTATTCCATCATATTTTCCTTCCAAAGTAACTTCCGAAGAGGCATGCAATAGGTGTGTGACCCTTCTGAAGAGATCACCTATGGCTGGAGCAAAGTTTTGTGAGTTTGTTGTCGCTGAGGGGCCTTCTGTAAGGTCTCTCATGGACCTTCTCAAAGTAATCATTGATTTTGTTGTACAATCTGATCAACTGAATGAATCTCAGACTGAGGGCTTCCTTTGTGCTGCTTCTCATCTTTGCGAATATCTTGCAAATGAGCCTCATTGCAAGAATACCCTCAAGGAAATGTTTTCCGGTGATAAGTTCAAGTGCTTGTTTGCTGTGGCACCAACTCCACTTGCTCAATCTTCTATGCTTGACCTTGTATCTGCCATCTATGGTGAGGCATCAGGGCTTATTGAAGAGTGTATGAGCCTGATAAGCAACTGTACTGGCATATCTGAGAATCTTGAAAAGCAAGCTGAAGTGAGGAGTGCTCACAAGCTGTTGCTATCATGTGACAGGATAGATGATATGCTTGAAGCATTTATGAAGCTGCTGCAAAAAATAGCTTTCCATTGCCATAGCAAATTTGGTATTGAGCTTCCAAAGCCAAGTGTTTCCTCTGCCAAAAGGAAAAAATCTCATTCTTCTGTCAAACTTGCAGCTAAGTGGCAAGCTGGTGAGAAGAAGTCGGGAAACTTTGAGGAGGATTATTTGATTGCTGTAGGAGTAGCCTGGCAAATAAAGGATCTTCTTTCCAATGAGAACTCTCAAGCTGCTGTAATGGGGTATCAAAACCTGGAGTTGCTACTTCTCCCTCTGAAGGTCATTGCCGAGATCAGCATAGTGGAATGCTTGCATTTTGAGTACATGGATGCATACCCTGTGTTAGCATATGCAGGTCTTGCTTTGCATATGATTCTGAGAAATATTACTCCAAATGATTTCATTACAAGGAGGAATGATGAAAGTGGTTTGACAGGATCATTAACTGAGGCAAGCCTCATATCTCCTCTTAACTGCACTGATGGTCAAAATAATTTTACTCAAACTTAAGCTGCAAGAAATTAGAACTTTAGCAACCCCAGTTCTCTCTTATGTGCATAGCCTGTTTAACTTGGGGGAAAAAATTGTAGGAATGGATGTTTGCACTGATTTAATTGCAAGTAATGAAATATGCCAAAAGATCTAAACAAGATTCTTCGAACATACTCAAGGAATATCATCTTATGTGGGTCCAAATCATGAGAATTCTTTGGTGATCATTTCTTATTAGGATGATGAGGAAAACTAATGAAATTCTAGTGAAGCAGGGGATTTCCCCATATGCATATAATGTGAAGGATTTACTTTATTCTTCCTTCCCCACAATATTATGAGAAATGATGGGCCTTTTCCAAATCCACTAAGAGACTTTTTAACAGTCGGAGCTTTCACTTCCTCTGATGTCTTAATTTTGTGCGGTGCACGCACGTTGTTGATAGTTTTTTTGGAGTTTATGTTTTACCAGTTAAGTGTTGCTAATCCTCTATTTATGGGTTGGATATGATAATTCGAATGTAACTCTTTATGGATAAACAATGATTTCGTATAGTTGCAAGCTTGATTGACTAGATGCTTCAAAAGAAAGTATTTTAACAGCCAGCTACCAAGCATCTTCTTATTTCTCTCTTCCTTTCTTTTAATCTTTTGTGCTGGCTGGATATCTTCCTAGTAATTCATTTTTGTCAGATTTGTGTGTAATTCTGATTGTTTTAGCAGACAATTCTGGGTCAGACCATGGATCACTTGCTGAACTGTGCAGAAAAGCTGTTTGAAGCATCTAATGCACAGTCTGAAACTTCATCTCCCAAATCTAATCAGGATTGCAGCAACAAAACTCGCTCCCAAGGAAAGGAATGTCGAAGACCAGCGGTCTCTACCAAAAATGATGGTCATAAGTCAATTCTACTCCTGAAAAAATTAGCCATACAAATCCTATTATTAGAGTTCACTGTCAAGATAATAATAGTTTGACTTGTTTGTCTGATTACTCTTTTCACACCTATGTAGGAACTCGACATGCTTATGAAAGAAGCCCATGCTCAATTGTAAATGAGGTGAAGATGTTGACATCAATTCTCAAGTTCATCGTGGACACATTCACACTGGGATTCGATTGCTGCAATTCCAAGAGATGCTTGAACTTGATGGCCGCATTTCTCCAACATAACATCTCAGCTTTTGGGCAAAAATTTAGCGACATTTCCCTGTTCAAAGAGAATGAATTAAAAGAAATGATTCTATGCTTGAAAAGCTCCATCAGCTATGCATTGAAGTTTCTCAATTTAGTCCTCAAAGGTCCCAATGAAACTTCAAAACCATTCCTTGAAGTTTTCAAATTTGCGAACTGTTTGCTTGATTTGATCACCTGCATTGAGTTACAGTTTGGATCAGGTTATGCGTTGAGTCTTATCACAGCATTACAGCCTTGGCTTCCTGATCTGATTGTAGCTCTTGGGTCTGGATACATGCTTAATGAGATTCAAGAAGGTGCCTCTATTTCATTGTATGAGCACATCAAGTTAAACTTTCCATTGTGGCTTTCTGTTCTTGCAAACATTGAGCTAGAGGAGATTCGTGAAACCAGTTCAGAAGTAGAGGAAGATGTGACTCCAAGGTCAGAGAAGCACTTGGTGCTCCGAAAATTCATTGCGATGGCAGTCAAAATGATGGGGGAGAACCAGAACTTGACTGACGCCATTGGGGCAGTCCTTTTAGGTGGTTCTGCCATTGGGCTTGAGAGGAACAACTGCAGGTTGGTTTTGGGGTTGATTAGGTTTGTTTGCATGAAGTTAGTCCATGAAGAAGATCGGCACTGGGGCAAGTTCAACGTAATGCTGGCTTCTTTGTGTAGAATTTACCCGGAGATTGAGAAGAGAATTGAGGAGGGAAGCAGTGAGGATGGACAAGCAAAGTTGAAGGCTACACTTGCTTTTCTCGAACCTGTCTGGACATATCATCTGTATGAGAGTGGGAGGTTCTCGGAAATGGAAGAAGAATAGATGAGGCCCCAGCATCTGACGCTTTCCGACGGTACAGTCCTGATCATCTCTGTGAATATTGTGCTATTGCTAATTTGTTACCTTGACAAGATACAGTGACACCGAGATGGTGATCGTGTATAAATCTACTTTCTTCAGTTTGTGATTTCATCTGCTTCTGGACATACCAGGTAATATGTAATGGTACAGAGGTTTACCTGTCTAGTAGTTTCTGACCTTGGCTTTGCCATGTTGTGTTTGAAGAGCTTCCTCCATACCTAACAACTGTTATCAATTCTTGAATTCTCCTTTTATGGAAATTATCCATACTTTAACCATATCAGTCTGAAGTTGAGATTTGAGAAAGCCCACGATTACTACATTAAAACACACAGCGAATTGATGAAGACTGATTCGATATGTTGAACTTGTGGGTCGTGATGGGCTCTTAGAGAGGTGGGTTTACATAATAAAGGGTATTATTCTTTGGAGAAGGAGCTAGAATTTTTCAGATTGGCAATGGCAAACTTCCAAGATCCCATGGCTCTGCATGGCACTTAAGACATTTACCGAGAGAACACACGATTCAATAGTCATGTGTTGATTTTTAGGCTTGTTAATAAAAAGAGATGTTATATTTCTTCGAAAATGTTTTCTTGGAAGGAAAATTCATCGATTTTATGGCATGCCATGCCCACAATATTTCACCAAGAAACTGAATGAGAAAGATTTCAACCTTACAACTACTAAATAGGAAATTTGATCAACGGTCTGGCTTTGCCTGTCATTTAAACTTCAGTCACAGCTCTCGCTGTCATCTTCCCTATCGATCAGGAGTCGCAGTTTCGCGGTCCAAAGCTCTTTTCAGCTCTCTCTCTCTCTCTCATCAGCAGAGTCCGACGAGATGAGCAAAGGACCGGGACTCTTCACGGACATCGGCAAGAAGGCCAAAGGTATGTGGTGCTGCCTCGTGGTTTTGGTTTATTTAGTTCAATTTACAATCGCGCTCAATCGTTCGCGGTGTTCCGTTTCCTATGAATTCTGTGCCATTTCTATAGATATATCAAGTCGTGCGGCGTCAATTTGATGTGTTGGTGGATCTTTGATTCTTCGATCTGCAGATATTTTGACGGCTAACTACACCACAGATCACAAGTTCTCTGTCAACACTTGCAGCGAAAATGGAGTGGTATGTCACAGCAACGCTATCTTTTTCTATTCAACTGGAGTCCAGTGCTGATTTTCTTAAGAGATGGACTGGATCTGTGACTAGAAAATTTGTGTGACATATCTATGGAGCTGGAATTTTTAGGCAATAGTTCATCACTGTTCCTGTTGACTTCATCGTACGTTTGCTATATGAATTGTTATAGATGGTGCCTTGAGCATTGATGTTGAAAATTTTTTTTCCCAGCTAGGTTGTACTGTACTTAAAAGCTTTGGATATGTAGCTGTTGAGATATCGACAACCTTAATTGAATAGCTATTTGCTCCCACAATCTTTATAGCTGCTGTGATGAAGTGGTGTGCTTCTATCACGTCGAAATATCATAATATGGCCTTCTGGTAAACTGTTAGTGTATGGCAGCTGATATTCCTCAGAAGAATTTGTTGCTACTTTTTCGGGCATCAGAATAAGGAACATATTGCTTGAGCAAGCTGCTGTTTCGTGGATTACGCTGTGAATAATTTGAAGTATTATGCTGTTGGAATGTCAGAATGGTTGGAACGTTTAATAAGTAGGTAAAGCTGTAGAGGATCCACTGCTTGCTGTATGGTCAGGCAAGTTGCCTGGAACTTTAAATCTTAGGTTCAAATACTAACAGTCCATCTTCATTTACTCTTTTGAACTTGACCAATCCTGTCTAATATTCATTAGATCTCTTCACAGCTAGTATTATAAGAGCAATAAGAAAGTTCTTCCCCTAGTCCCACTGTTACCTTGTTTTTCCTTTCTGTGATGTCAATGGTGTATTTTTAGCTTAAACTGTACCTTGTTTTGTGTGGGTCACAATATAACATCTTTTATCTCTTAATTGATTCATTCTCTTTTTGACAGATCCTCACATCAACTGCATTGAAGAAAGGAGGACTATCAACAGGTGATGTAGCAGCCAAATACAAGTGCAAGAACTTGCTGATTGATGTCAAAGTTGATACAGAGTCAAAGGTCAGCTACTGGTTTTATCTAAGATTCTTCTATGAGAAGTTCCTTCTGAATTTAATTGTGAAATCTATTTGTCACAAGCATATTATGTTGCTTTCTGTTTTTGACAGATTTTGACCACACTCACGTTCACAGAGATTGTCCCTTCAACAAAGACTATTGCATCATTCAAATATCCTGACTTTGACTCTGGCAAGGTAAATCTTACTACCTCTTTGATTAGGAATAATTAGGATTCATTCTTATAGTTTATAAACCCTGTTCTACTCCTTGATTTTGTCAATGCAGCTGGAGGTTCAATATTTCCATTGCCATGCAACCTTCACAACTGCAGTTTCACTGAAGCAAGCCCCGACTCTTGATGTTTCTGCTACCATTGGAACTCCAACCATTGCCTTTGGTGTAGAGGCGGGCTATGACACTAAATCCAGTGCTTTCACAAAGTATACTGCAGGAGTGAGTGTCTCAAAGCCCGACTCTTGTGCTTCTATCATCTTGTAAGTCTCTCAACTGGTTTTTACCTGTCAGGATACTTATTTTCCGTAGAAAGTGCTAATGAAAACTGTTTTTCTTCCCTTATCAGTATATATCATAACTGTAAAAACATTAATTAGCGAAATTAAAAATACATTCTCTGTGTCTTATATATCCCACAAGGGTTTCTTTTTGTTCTTTCTATGAAATTTGAGAAAAAAACTTGTACATCTTGTTGATGTCATTGATTGACCTTTATGACTGTCTGTCTTACGTTTCTCAGGGGAGATAAAGGTGATGCCATCAAAGCATCATATGTTCACTATCTCAATCAGTTGAATAAGAGCGCTGTTGTGGGAGAAATCACCAGGAAGTTCTCCATGAACGAGAACACAGTCACAGTTGGGGGATCATATGCCATGAGCCCCTTAACAACCATTAAGGGAAAGCTCAATAACAATGGGAGGCTCGGCACTCTACTCCAGCACGAACTGATTCCAAAGTCTATGCTCACAATCTCAGGCGAGGTCGACACCAGGGCTCTGGACAGAACTCCCAAGCTGGGCTTGTCCATTGCCCTTGTCCCGTAATGTTCTTTGTTGCGTATTCAAAAGGTTCTTCTTCATTCTTTTTCTCTCAGATCTTGGTTCTGAGAGCTCAATAAGGTCTCATGGGATGCGATGTTGTGATTAACTGGTGACGATGATTCAGCCCATTTGTTCCATTACGGATTTGTCCTCTTCATGTTCATGGAGAACTTTAAGATCTCCTAGAGGCTTTGGTTGATTGGAGATATTTGAATTCTCATACTGACCGTTATTATTATTTTTTTTTTAAGATTCTGTCATTCATGCCCTTCTGTTACGATTCCAATTCTCGTTCTGTTTGCCTCAGTTTCATTTTTACCCATTGGCAGAACCATATGAAGAAGTGAAGAGCACAACGTAGTTTCTTAGAAATAAATGCGTTTCTGTAGCAACTCGTTTGGTACGCATTCCCACGACAATGTTTTCGACAACTAACGTGAGAGTCATTCTAGTCTTTATTTAAAATGTTTGTCGATGTATACACCGGAATTTCTCCACTGGCAATGCATCAATTTGTCAACTGGATTCTACATGTGAACGGAGTTTATGGTTACTAAAGAAACAAAGGAACCAATTATATATATACAGCTAAATGCTAAATCCCCCGAAACCACAGTAAAGTATGCTTAGCCCTCCTCCTAATGCTAATTGTCCCTTGGGCGTTGAAAAATTACAACACATGCCACTGTGGCTGGTTAGAAGTATATAGAAAAGCTAGTGTAGTCATGATGACGTAATAGAAGTCAGGTGTGTCCGTCGTATTGTCGTATTCATGCTGTATATGATAGATTTGACATAGTATTCTCTTTTAATTTTATTGTTTGTCTTTAGGAGCTTAACGTTCCAAGAGCGAATTGCAACTCAGCATATATATTAGGCGGGTAATTGCAAAAAAAAAGAAACTTTGGGGTCTTGGGTGTGGGCGAGTCGGTATCATGACCCAAAGGTTAGGGGTAGTTTTGGAAATCTTTGAGTTGAAACGACGTCGTTTAATAAACTATAAATTAAGTAGCTGAAACTCTTGCCCTTTATTTATTATCTTCCTCGGAACCCCAGTCCGTTCACCTTCGCGGAACGGCGGCGCCACAAAATGAAGTACAATCCCAGGGTCTCCAGCTCCCGCCGCAAGAACCGGAAGGCGCACTTCACGGCGCCGTCGAGCGTTCGCCGCGTGCTGATGGGCGCCCCGCTCAGCTCCGACCTCCGCTCCAAGCACAACGTCCGGTCGATGCCTATCCGCAAGGAGGACGAGGTCCTCGTCGTCCGGGGCACCTACAAGGGCCGCGAGGGCAAGGTCATCCAGGTGTACCGGCGGAAGTGGGTGATCCACATCGAGCGAATTACCCGGGAGAAGGTCAATGGATCCACTGTCAACGTCGGGATCGACACCTCGAAGGTCGTCATTACAAAGCTCCGGCTCGACAAGGACCGGAAATCGCTGCTCGAACGCAAGGCGAAGGGCAGAGCCGCCGCCGACAAGGACAAGGGGACCAAGTTCACCGCCGAGGATGTTATGCAAAACATCAATTGATGAGGTGACTTTAGTGCTCTTACTATGTCAGTCCCATTGAGTTTTTGTGTTATCATTCATATCAAAAGTCTACCTTTAGTGAATTTTGTCGCAGACAATTGAGATTAATTATATGAGACCTCATTTAGTTCTATCTGCCGAATGCTACTGAGCCGGACTCCATCTTCATCTTTGGATGCGGATGCGCCATTATTCGAAGTGAATGTATTTCAGAATTTCATCAAGCACCCGGATACCGTCCTGCCTGTTTAGTTTGTCGTAGTATAGCTGGCGAGCAATAAGCATTTGGGCGATCAATTTGCTGTCTGTATTGCTTTTAACTTTAACTCCACGTCCTCTGAGTTTTACAGATTCAGGAATTGACCATTATATAGTATGTGTTCTTGATCTGATCGACAACTGCAAGATCATGATCCATGGTTATGTACCAGCATACAGTTAGAGTATATACATCTTCTCAAGAAACTGGATCTATGAATTAAGATTAAATTCGAATCGAATGCGGTATATTTGGTTTGGTATGTACTTTGGCTAATATTGACATCATATTAACTCGAAAGAAAGGTTAAAATCATACTTGCACATGATACACTAGAAGTAACCCAAGATTGAAATCAAAATTACCAAGGAAAAACGAAGAGAAGCTACTAGAATGAGGAAACAGGCCGGCCTTGTCATCTCTTTATCTCAATGTACTCCAGCCATCAGGTAGCCTCCACTTCCTATGCCAATAAATTGAGACCCTTGACCACAGTGGGAACCCGAAGCCCAGTTCCAGCGGCTGATC
The DNA here is from genome assembly GCA_900174645.1 of Sonneratia alba. NCBI lineage: Eukaryota > Viridiplantae > Streptophyta > Magnoliopsida > Myrtales > Lythraceae > Sonneratia > Sonneratia alba. The sequence continues at coordinate 5,198,883 of FWPY01000028.1, read as the reverse complement.
TGAGGGCCCTGCAACCACCAAGGGCAGCCACACATACCTCGAGTCCCTCAAGTCAGATGGGTTCCACCGATCTGCCATGAAAATGAATAAGCCTGGGTGCCCTGGGACCGGAAACACAAAAGTAACCTGGGAGAAGAACGTTGTCTGTCTAAAAACTCTATTTGCACCCACACATGCGTTTCCTAGGGTCTCCCAGAGTCCCATCAGAGACTCCGATGCATGGGCCATGGCCTCGTTTGGTGCCCAGCCAGTGCAACCTGACGTGATCATATAATAGGTCCCATGGTGCTTAAACAAGGCGGGTGCCTCCCGATGTTGCCCTATAAGGATGCGCTTCATCAAGTCCTTAACATCGAGGTAATCATCTGTAAGAGGTCCTATATGAAGGACACTATTGTTCTCTGAGGAATAGATGATATACGCTGCTCCGCCATCATCCTTGAATACTGTCATGTCCCTACTATCAAATCCATGCGGTCGCTTGCTTCCGAGATACTGGAAGGGGCCTATGGGTTGATCACTTATTGCAACCCCGACTGAGGCTTTAGTGTAATTGGCATCATCTATATGCATCCACATGACATACTTTCCTGTCTTCTGATTATACAGGACCTTTGGCCTCTCGAGCACGTTGGACTTGTGGAGGTCATGGGTCTCATTAGTTTCCTCAGCAGCAAGAACTACCCCCTCATTCTTCCACGTCCACAGGTCTTTTGAAGAGTAACAGCCAACTCCTATTATGTCAACCTGAATTTAAGTGAAAGAAGGATTAGAATCATCTTTTCTGGGCAAGGTTTAGAGCTACATGAGGACGCCTTACAATAGATATTGTCAGTTTTACTTGAAACAACAACGTGGAGAAAGTCATTATGGTATAGCAAGTATTAATGTAATCGAGTATGCATCTCACGAAAGCAGGGGCCATAAACATGACAAGGGTCACGAATTAATGATATGTTTCTTTTTTTTTTTATCAGGAACGAATTAGTGATATTTGCTTCATCTAGAAAGCCACTACGCAAAGTTGAGCTGAGGCTATTACACCTAGATGATCCAAAAATAGTAGAGAATGGCAAGTGAAAAGCTTTCAAGTAAAAATGCGTTTACTTAAATTATCAAATGCAAGAGGATGTTTAGAATGGCTCACCCTTGCTGCTGCTTTTCTATGAGCTCGGTAGGTGAGCCCATCCTTGTACTCTCCGTACCAATAGTATGTTCCCGACCTCTCATCATGCATAATACCTCCTCCGTGAGCTTGAATTGGATTCCCCTCAGTGTCCAACCAAACTCTCCCAGGAAAGTAATATAAGCTATCATTCCCAGTCATCTTCATGGGATCAATTGCATTTTTCCTACCGGGGAAGAAGATATGCCTCAGCTGGGAATCCTCATCAAGAAACTCCTCAATTATTGGGGGGAACCTCTTGCTGTGTTTCCTTTTCAGAGCACGAGGAGACCGCTTTCCCCTGCGTGGAGGGATGTTAATGTTCTTCACCTCCTCAACTACCTCAAGCTCTTGAAATATTGCACGCCGGAGGAGGCTACTTGTTGATTGGATTTCTCTGCTAGGTTTATTGTCTCTATGATGTGTAACTGAGGCGAGGTGGAAGACAAGGAGGAACCCGACGAGGATCCAGACTAGAGCTGTGAATGAAAATCTGCTCCCTGCATTGCAAGGGAAAGTAGTTGGTTTGCGATTTTTGGGCCTCACCCTCACTTTTTGTTCCTTTTTATCTCCAAAAAAGGCTGCAATTAGCCTAAGGCAATCTATAGAAATACAGAAACCCCATCGGTCATGTTAACAACAATTGATACAGCATTTAAGTATCAAAGGAGCTACAAGCCTAAAACCTTTATCAAGTAGGTTTCTCAGAGAGATAAATTGAAAGATGAAGGAAAAACCCACAAAATCTGTTTGTCAATAGCATTTTTGCCATCTTTCGACTTTGGGTCAAAGTCTGCTTCCTTTCCCCTTATATTCCCAAATTCTTCCCTATTTGCCCAGTCCGAGATCGTAGATTCATGCCCTATACCAAAACTATACCGCACAACAGAGATAGGTAAACGAAATCTAAATTCTATATTAGATGTCGCTGAATTTTGCGAAGAACTAATTAAAGCCTCAGCGTTGAGCACAAAACTTGAATCATCAACGAATAACAATTCACCCCACAAGATACCCATCAAACTGAAACTCATCAAAAACCTGTGATAATATCAATCAGCAGTCCATTCAAGAGGTGCCCGCTTTGAATTCATCTCAAGCAACAAGTCAAACGCCTCTAGAACATTCCACCATTACAAGATTCACCCAAAAATTAAACGCACAGGTAGAAGCCGAGGCCAAAATCAAGAACTCGTCTTTACCTGAAACAGCTCGAAATCTGTGCATTCCCAAGTGGCCCGGCATCGCTGAGCTACTGCCGCTGGTGATTCCCCCTTTATTTCAAGCTCCAGAAAGAAGACTTCATCAAAGATCGAACAAGTCAGAGCATGTTGAGCTCATGAGCGAGCGGGGGGGTTTGATTTCTGGATCCAGCTGGATCTGGGTAAGAACCAAGAAGCTGAAGATCTTTCTTCCCCAGCTATGTCGTCCGCTACAGAGGAAGGGGGAGGGGAAGAAAACTAAGACCTTGGTCTTGGAGAGGCTCCAATGTCATACATGTCCGAAGGGACCTTACCTACATAAAAAATTTTCCATATTTAATCTGAATTATTTTCTTTCAGTTTTTTTTCTCCGTTGTTTTCACCTTCATTGGATGTCTTACCCTTTTTTTTAACATTTTCTATAGAAAAAAAAAAGATGCTAGAAATTTCATTAGTCAGAATGAGACGTTTAATCATCTGATCAATACAACTACACTAAATGGATACTTTGCTTAAACAAGGATTTGCCCAAAAAACATATCATTCAACGCTTCAATTCTCACAGGCATTATTAACAGTAAATAATAACCTGCGGTATGGCTGTCATCACCAGATATTTCTATACTGAACAGAGAGAGTCAAAAGCCGCGAATGAATAAAATGTGCTCATGATTCGTTTTAAGAGAAAATCCATTATCCAGAATATCAATACACCTGATTAATAATCGATTAATTAAAGAGTGATTTTATGTGAATATTGATTATCTCCATTCATACATATATATATATATTATATGATTAAAGAAAAAGTATGTCAAACTTTTAGGGGTTATTAGTAATTGCAATAGAAATGTTGATCGCTAGCTACATTGTAGAGGAGCGGGTGGGTGGGTGGGTGGAGCCTCAGGCCCGTACGAACAACCGAAATGAAAATGATGGGAATGAAGCTGGTGACCGAATTAGGAATTGGAATATGAATTAAATGTTCTCATTCGATTTGCAGGGCACAGTCGTCGACCCTACACGTTGACTATTCTTCCTTACATGGGGAATGATATGGGACCCTTTTTGTCTGTAAATTAATGCGACATGAGCTCGGGATCGACACGGGCACGAAGGGTGTGGCTCATGACCGAGACCCATGTGAATATTACCATTCGGAGAACCGCACAGCCGTACATTATTTACAAGATTAGCCCCGATACGGTATTTGCAGAACCTTCCACTATCGTACAGAAGAATCCTCACCTTTTCGATTCGGCGTTCGATTAAAAAACAAAAGAAAAAGAATCGATGATCTCTTGTACATTTGTTTTGTATGAATCTAAATGTTCTTCTTTGATGCATACAATTATTCTCCCTTTCCATGGCTGATCTTGCAACCGCTATGGTAACACATGAATCTGTGATTCTCGTCAGAGATTACAAAAGTCTACTGTGACAACAGATAACAATGTCAGGAAAAATGAAGAACTACAGAGTTACGTCGACATGTTACACTTGTTTGCTGTTTCAGTATTGGACCTTCACCGACGGTTTTCCATCGACTGAGCGAAATATATCTCACTTTTGCCGGACTTTTGGTCGCCGGTGTCATTAAAACTGTCGCTGATGCACAGAATTCTTGCAGCGTTTCACGAGCATTTAACGGTTTCCAGTGGGGGAGTTAGGATTACGGGAAGATGGAACACTTGGAGAAGGGCTTTCCTCTGTCCTGGTAAGCTTTTGCCACCCATAGCAATACCAACGTCAACATGAAGATCGACAGAGAGAGCATCGATGCCCACAGCTTTCGTATCGATGATCTGAATGGCCTGCATTGATGGGAGACAATGTATCGAAGCCTGTCCTTCACGAAGGAACACTCTGAGAGGTTTTGAAGATCGGGATACATCCTGAGCAAGTCGTCGATGGACGTGCTTATAGCCCAGGTGATGTTGTAGGCACCTTCTGAGAGGAACTTCCCATTTCTTGCGCACTCGGCCGAGCTCTCGTTTTTGTAGCAGGTGAGCATTGTGAGAACCTGGGTGAATTTGATGGGCAACCAAAAGTTCAATCAAGCGTGGAAGCTTTAAAATCATCATTAGCAAATCTCGTTCTAGTTCATCGGCCATATGAAAGCTAATCCCCTTCAATTTTTTTACGTGACTGTGTTGAAGTTAAAGTTGAGCCTACTTACTTGTGGCACTTGGCTGATCGGGATCTCACTCTTCGAGCAATTGCCAGTATAGGTGTAATCGGGTGGCCCAGAGAAAGGTTGACAGACCTGAAAATTTACACCTAGGCTCTCACTTTGTTTACTTGGTGCGAGGAAATGGAGAAGCTCTGCTATCTTCATATTCATCTGGAAAAATAAACGAAAAGAGAATAGAAAAATCGATCAAATGGGATGGAGAGCACTCAAAGAGCTGTAGCTTTGGGAAATTCTGCATTCCCTATTAGCAGGTTACCTGCTGAACAAAGTCGTAAATAGTGGACCCTATCTGAACTAGGACTTGATTAGCGTAGGTCGAATTGATGCAGGGTAGAATCGAGCTGAGACTGCTGCTGTCTGGGTTCTGCACAAAATCCCGAAAAGCAGAACAAGTGTCTTCTGCAAAACTTCATAGTGAAAAAGCTGATTTTGAGTCAATAAAATGGTCATGAATCAGTGAGAGATCTGGGTTTTATATCTTTTCTTACGAGTGGAAGAAAAAATCGAAGCCAGTGATAGCCCAACATAGTGCTGTGATGATCCAACAGATGACTATAATCCTGAAACATCAATAGCAGAACTGATTAGAAAGTTAGAAAAGTGATATGTCTGGTGGCCTGAAATCAGGTTCACTAACAATGTAACAATGGACTGATATTTGCTCTGGTATCGTTTAAGACTGAGTGGTTCACCTGGAAGTTTAAGCTAGTACGATAAGCGGAGCAAGGATAATGTAATGAAAACTAAATTTCGTTACGTTTCGCTTACATGATAAACCAAGGTTGCCAATGGAGGAAAAGAAGAACTGCAATCAGATGGAGGGATATCATCAGCAATGCAAATCAGATGAGAGAGTCTCTACATATGTCATTTTCCCTTAGAACTTGCGGTTATGAGATCATCTTATCAGAAACGGATTACCTACTGCCGCTAACAGCAGGAGCAAGTTGGCCACTACGATCACCAGGTGCACTAGGTACCTTTTAAACACATTGATAGTTCATTCGATCAACAGTGGTGAAAAAACATCGGAAGTTATGAAACAAAAGGAAATAGATTTAGCTGGGATCATTGGTTCTTCTCTCCCAAACTTTATCTAGTAAGTAGGAGTGAATTGCTACATGGGGATACGGGTGCCCTCACTTACGAAGTATCGATTGCTAGATTGATGGAATGGTCTGTCTTCTCGATGAACTGCTGGATGGATCTAGACTCCTTCCTGAGTCGGTGAGCGGTGATGTTGAGCCCAACTGCTACACTAGGATCGAACGGTAGCAAAAGGTCCTGCATCTGTGTCATTGCCTGAATGGTCTTCCGTATAGTGCGACGAGCATCTTTCCCAGCTCCGATAATGCTCTTCTTCACCAGGTCTGTTCTGTGCAGCGAGCTCCGATTGGCCGCCAGCACAAGACTGCTCGCCACTCTTCAAACCCAGAGACCCAGAAATGAGGTTAGATCGCACAGTGAAGATCATCCGCTTCACTCATCGGTTAAAATGGCTAGCTAAAGATGGAGATGGCTTACATGGCGAGCAAGGTGAAAAGGATTATCACCGAGAACATAACTAACAGCCACGGATTTGAGGAGGCAGTTCCTCGGCCGGCACTGGCTCTACTTCGAGTAACCCTTGATTTCTTGATGAGTAAGAAGAGGCCAAAGCCTACTCCAAATAAAATCCAGATTCCTGCAGCTGCGTACCCATGAACTCCTGTAAATGCCGCAGACTGAAATGGATGAGCAAGTTAAAGCACTAATTAATCCAAATGTTCTAAGAGTTCCTTCCCCAGAAAATTCCAAATTCGAACTTAGCCAAGAGATATACAGTAACTATCATCACTATCAAGTTCGAAAGAAATACGGAGACACGGGACAGAGACATATCAGAAATCATGCTCTATGTCAGTTTCGGGTTGCCCATAGTCGAGCATTGGCTTTGGTGAGATTGTTAGAATATGATGAGGAGATGTTGGGGGGATCCACTTACAGCCCAGTAATGCTTGTTCCGAACATCATAACCACCGTGGTAGTACTTGAGATGATGCAGAGGATCAGGCCTGTCGATACCGTGGCAGCTTCCACAGCTGCCAAATTCTTGGCCACGAGCTTCCGCTTCCGCTTCTTCTCCTAACGAGATCACCTCCCGTAACGAGAGTGCTGGGTTTGAGAAGAAGGCCAGTGACAACAGGAACACAACTAGGTGACGCCCAAGGATCCCGGTGGCTACATTCTTCGGCATAGACATGGTCGTCAAGTGAGCACGGTTATCTCATCGTGGTGGAGAAGGGAGCTCAATAGTTCATCTCTTGGATCTAGCTTCCATCAGAGCCTTGGACTGAAACAGGGATAGAAGGGGAGGGGGGAATGACTTGGTGAGCAAGGTAAGGATAGCTTGTGGCTGTGGTTTTTGGCTACGAATTTTTCAGTTGAGGCTCAAGGAAGAGACATCTGTACAGTTTGTGAGGTTAGTTAACGAATCGAGAGCTTTACCAATTCCTCCTCCTCCTCCTCGTCCCCAACATCCTAGGGATCTGTTGACCGTTCTCCCCCTTGCTTTGTTTTTTTTTTTTTTTTAGCCTACGTCCCGAGATATGATAGCCAAGTCTATCGGGAGCAACAAAGCATGGCTCGCTAGCTATATAGTAAAAGTATGATTAATTATTACTGATCGGTTCCATCGAGATATCCTTCATAATTACTTTCCAACAGTAGCATTCAGTAAGACACAGCAGGGTATCTCCACGAGCACGTAGGGCCCACGCGCCAGGGTGGCTACGTCACAGAGCCATCGTTGGTCAACGTTGGGAAAGCGAGGCCGGCTCTGTAGTGGAGGCTCGGGATTGACTGTTGCAATCCCCAGACTCCGAGATTCTGATGAACTCGATCTGGACCGCCTGTAGCCTCGACAGCTGAGACTCTCCCGAAGGCCGCGAGGGTTCTCTAGCCTCGGCTGAGTTCCCTGTGCAGAAGGGCAACCCTCTCACGGTTTAACCGTCGACAAAGAGAACAGATATGCACCTGACTCCGATGTGTAATATTAATAATCATTTCTTTCATATTTTAAATGTCTAAATCTTCGCTGATTTTTTTCATATGAAAACTAATAACACTTATGCGATTACCCTTAGTTGGATACCGACTCGACCACCTCTCAAACGGGCATGAACATGGTCCCTTGAGGTCGTCCCGGCGACCAACCATCCACGTCCGTTCTCATCTCCTCATTCTACCGTACACATCCTCGTTATATTGACATTGTTGGCTCCTTGTGCCCATGTGAATATGCAAGTTACCGTACCGCGCGAGCCATCTTATGAAGTTATGATAGGCTCCGTGGATACCCAATGCCATTGGGGTCAACATATTTGTTTAATCCATTCTCGTTCTCTCTCTCTCTCTCTCTCTCTCTCTCTCTCTCTCTCTACATTGCCGATACGTCTTTAATGCACTCTTCATCCTCCCCCTAATTTAAGTTATCATAGCATCCACCATATCCAAAATCGACTTTCTTGCAAGTACTCGAGACGAAGAACCGATGGGCTACCCCCGACCATCTTGGTGGTGCTCCGATTGAGAGTCGAGCTCAGGATTTTTGTCCTTTGAATGGGACTGTAATAGACACCGCTTATAATCTTATATGGACAAGGAGGAAGAAGAGTTCTGAGCTCTCAATAAAATTCAAGAGCACATGTTGTATCTCGAAAGACACATTTTTTAAGGACAAATCTGTGTCGACCACGATTAAAGCAAACGGTACCTCCCATAATGTTTTCTTTTTTTATGTAGCATATTTTGAACTCATCCGATAAATCCACCATATTACTCTAATATGCCACCATGTGATTGAGCCTCTCCAAAATGAACTCATTATTGTCAAAAACCATTTAACCGTTCCACAAAAACACTATATCACCATTTTATTCCCTTTCGATATTCCTCCTCGATCTCAACATTCCTTTTGCGGTTAATGATAAGGTCACATTGCCGTGTCTCAATCTATCGATTATAATCAATTATTAAATGTGATATCAAAGTATTAATGAAACTCTATGTCACTATTACATTTAACAGAGCTTATATAGAAATTTCTATTAACAGCCTAATATTTTTTTCCGACTGATTTAATTTACTTCATGAATTTTATTACCCCGTGAAAATCGAAATCAATCGCACGTTGCCATTGGCCGAATTCAATGAGTGCATTCTAGAGGATTAGCTTCATCGGGTAGGGTACCCTGAGAATAGGACACGTGGGCCAAGCGGACCTATTAACTCAGCACAGAAATAAATTGGGCAATCCCCAAAATGAAAATTTGGGTAATTTATTTTGCCCGTAGAATTTGACAGATCATCAATACGCAAGGAATCTGGCCTTCCTGTTCTTCCAGTGGGTCGTCAAGCCGGGGAGACGCAGGGAGAGTGGGGCAGAGAGAGAAAGAGAGAGGAGGGAGGGGTGATCGACCTCCTGAGATCTTCTCTCTCAGAAGTATTCTTCCATCATTTCACCTGAAAGATCTCCTCTTTCCGCCCAGTTCTTGGCTCGTGAATCGCCGATGGGTCTCCTCGACGCTTTTCTCAATTGGCTCCGCAGGTTAGCTGGCCGTGTATGGGCATACGCATACGTCGTCTCGCTTATTGTTTATTCACCCATCTGGGGATTCTTGTTTTTCCTGCCATTTGCGCCCTGGCTAGAGTTTGAGCTTTAGACCCGTTGGAATACTGATAAGATATCCATCTCTGGTGTGTCCTTTTGGAGCTCTACCCTGTTAAAGTTGGGACTTTTATGCGGTTTAAGAAATGAAGTGCACTAGCTTTCAATGCTTCAATTGTAAATTGGTAGTCTCTTGGTGTTTTTCATTTTTCTTTATTTTTTTTTCCGTTAAGGAAAGGTTAGGATGGGGAGTTTTGTGATGATTATTGTAGATCATTTTAAAGATAAGATTTTGAAACGAAGGGGGAGAGTGCCTTCGGTCTGGAGCTAGAGCTAGGGATTCTGGAGACCATAAAGGAAGTTTAAGGTTTGCAGGGGATGGCGAAATATTTGTGGCATTTGAGATACGTAATGGATTTAAAGAGGGAATTTACTTACTTTGAACTCTAGAACGTACTCCTCAATGCCTGGAAATCCAAATGAAGGTCCAACGTGATCTTCGGTCTTTCCTTAATGCTGTCTCACGCTTTTTATATGTCTGACCTCATCCTCTCTCCACCCTATGCAGCCCTTTCTCGTTCCAGTTTACACCTGACCCTCTCTGCTGGTTAGGTGGTATTGCTTTGATTTGTATGATTGCCAGTTCAAGATAGAAGTCATGCGATTCTCACCTCCATGTGATTTAGGAACAGCGTTTTTTCTGCTATTGAAGGAGAATCTCTATTTTCATTGATGAATATTATTGGGCATTTTTCATGAACTTTCCTCACTTTTTGTTTCATCTATAAAACAGACATTTATTGCATCTGAGCAATAAAGAATCCTCTCACTTAATTAGACATATCTATTGGTTCAAATATTTTGGATAAGAATCCTCCACATTGGTAAACGATCTTTTGTACTCAAATCACCTCTTCGTTAGCTCTTACACCACCTTTTGTTTTTTCAGATCCTTCTGATCAAGTTCCTTCCGGGCCTTACTTCATTTAGTGTGTTTTTTTGCAGCCTCTTCTTTAAGCAGGAGATGGAGCTGTCCTTGATTGGACTTCAAAATGCTGGAAAGACTTCTCTAGTCAATGTTGTTGCAGTAAGTTGCTTTTCCCTTAAGCTATGTCATCGATGCAGAATGCTTCTGTTAGGTTTTGTGAAACTGGAAATTTCTAGTTGAAGTCTTCCTTGAAGAGAAAATGAGAAAAATAAGAGTTAGGGGGTGTCATATAACATTTTTATTCCGAGAAACATCTGGTAGTACAATCAATAGGACTCCTTACTTTCTCTAATTTTCATGTTGACTAATATGGGAAACTAAATAAACTCTGGAGTTTCTATTTTCCTTTGCTAATACTTATGCTGGCTTTCTGGTCTTTGTCTTGCATTTAGACTGGTGGATATAGCGAGGACATGATTCCAACGGTGAGGTTGCCTTTATATAATTTCTCTTTGTGCATGTTTTATGTTTATCTACAAAATGTTTTGTAAATGGAAGCTTCCACTTTAATTCTTCAGGTTGGGTTCAACATGAGAAAAGTCACAAAAGGGAATGTTACAATAAAGCTTTGGGATCTTGGCGGTCAACCTAGGTTTCGTAGCATGTGGGAGAGATATTGCCGAGCAGTGTCTGCTATTGTGTAAGGAACCAGTCCTCAGTGGAACTTATCAATGATGTCTAACTAGGAGTGGATACTTCATACACTGTCTCCATTTTGTCTTATGATTCTCTCATTCTTGCTTTTTCATCTTATGGTACTAGATGTTGCCCAATACTGATAAAAATCCTTTCGATCAGTACCTTTGTTTTCCTGGCTGAAATCAATCAGTGCTTTTTGGTTGGGAAGCAACATTTTATATCGTTTCTTTTCTCTTAATCTTTCCATCCTTCTTTCAAATGTTCTATCAAACATTACCTGTGGGTATCACATTTTCAAGTTTCTTTCATGTCACTCATGCAAGCGTTGATAGGGATATGTTCTTATTGTAAATTCTGCTTTTATTTAAGAATTTGTTCGTGTATTGAGCATCAGAAATTGCATGATCTCACATATTTTGTGGCGGTTTAGTGGATTTTCTATTAATTAAAAGGAAAATGAAAAGATTCTGTCATCACGTCTCTGTTTTTTATGTGTAAGCTGATGAGGACATTTGATCTCAAAATAAGCAACACAATTTCCTTCTGCTGTAGATTTTCTGTTGGCAGTTGAAACCTATAAAGTACACATCTGTGAGTTGGTTTATAGACTTTGAGAATTATTGAGAACGCCATAAAATCATATCAGGATAGTTTCAGACAATTCTTCCTTCTATATTTTTGTGCAAGAATTTCCGTTTTTAGTCTGGGTTTTTCTCCTTTGAGTATCTATACTGCTTGTTTTGCTGGAAAAAAAGAGGTGCTTATTTCTGCTTTTAAGTTGTTTAAACCAACAGAATTAACTTGTTTTGATTTTACGGCAGTTATGTGGTGGATGCTGCTGATCCTGATAATCTGAGCATCTCAAAAAGTGAGCTCCATGACCTACTGTGCAAACCTTCGCTGAGTGGCATTCCTTTACTCATTCTTGGAAACAAGATTGACAAACCTGGAGCTCTTTCTAAACAGGCATTCACCGATCAAATGTGAGATTCTTGTTCTTTCTTAGTGCAGAAATACAGAAGTTCTCAAATATTTAATTTGACTATTTTTGTTTGTTAGAGATTTAAAAATAGAGGAGGAAAAAGTTGCTGGATTGCCTTTATGAAATGTTGTATATGAAGCAATCTGAATTCAGCATATTTCTTTCCTTATTCTGTCCTTGTTTCAAGAAGATTGACCTAAACAACTGGAGGTCCTGTTGAACATCTTATTCCTGTTTAGAGTTGGCAGAACAATGCCCTGCTGAACATCTTATTCCTGTTTGTCTCTGGGGAAATCTCCTACTTTCTTTTCCAACTTCCTGGACAGATAAATTGTACCTGGAACACATTCAAAAGCGTCCCTTTTCTTCTCTATTTTCAATTGAAAACTACAGGCAAAACTCCTCACATGAGTAAAAAATTGGAAAAGGGAAGTAAATAGGAAAATTCTCACCGGAGGAAATGTCTCATCCAAAGCCAAAGCAACCCTGTTTATTTGAGGGTGTTCTCATTAGTATGAAACATTCTACACATTGCTTTGTGCAGGGGATTGAAGTCGATTGCTGACAGGGAAGTTTGCTGTTTCATGATATCATGCAAGAACTCAACCAACATCGACTCTGTTATTGATTGGCTTGTAAAGCACTCGAAGTCAAAAAGCTGAGGAAACACTTGGGTTTGTTGCCGTGGTTGGTCGTGTGCGGTTTGGCCTCCGAGTCTGGTTCACGGGTTTGTGGGTGGTGCAGTTTTCTTCTATAATCTGTCGCCTAATCTTGACTTCTGTTCCTCGGATTTGCTGAACATATATTGATAACGAGGGTATCAGCTGGGTGGTTTTTCCACGAAAAGTCAAATTAACAACATCAAATGGGTAACTTATTATCATGTAAAGTGCGGTTGAAAGAGGTGTTGCTTTGATGTACCATATGTAATTGCTGAAGTTTATTATCGGTTTCTTGGAGTGTAATTTACTATGAATGAGAATATGAGTTCCCTGGCGATCTGCAATATTTCTTCTGTTATCTCTGGATTCAAAATGAACTTCGAACTGGCATTCAATTACGCTTCTCTAGTCAAACTGTCTGATCTTTGTGACTCATTCTAAAGATTGTTTCTGGGATCTATTGTCTGGACTCTGAACTGTATAGCAGCAGAAGGCACATTCAGCAGTAATCAGAGAGCAAACTGTTCTCGATTGCCCGAGGTGGCGATTTCCGGTCTCTTTGGTCAGGATTTCCGAGTCTTATGATGTTTCCCACTCGATTTAGACATATAAACATGTTTTTCTTAAAATTGGGAATTTTGTTTTCAATTCCTAAAAGAGGAACTGTGTAATTAACACGACATTTTCTGAGTTGACTGCAGTTTTCACAAATCGATAACGATCAAGTCGAGTTGGGTCAGATTGCAATGGTCGGTTTGGTTCACAGATTGCGAGGTTAAGCTCCCAAAATCCATGACAATTTGGTGAATTCGATGTTAGTGTTTTGCATACATAGATCGAAAACTTGAAGAGATAATTCGATCATTGCCATAAATCCACCTGACCATCTCTTATTTCACCCTTTAACCTTTACCATCTTCGCCCTCTTCTTTGCGTCTCAAATTCTCAATCCAGTAAACCCTTGAAAAAACCTAGCGCTAAAGCCTCTGGTCGAAATCACTCCGAGGTATTCGAAAATGCGATCCCTTTCAACGAAATTCTCCCCTAAATCCCTGCTCAAGCTTCTCGTAGGTGCTCCTGAACCTCCGCTCTCCCGCAACCTCTGCACGCAGTCCGAGGCTCGGACCCAGAAGCTCGAGCGTATCGCGGACGAACTCCTCTCCCTGACTAAGCTCGAGCGGTACGACTACTCCATCCTATTCCGCCTCAAAATGGGCCTCAACCAGTACGGACCTGCCGTATCGGGCGTTGGGTCGCCCGGCGCCGGCCCAGGACTGGGTGCAGATGGGAAGCCTGCGGCGGCGGCGGCGGCGGCAGCGGAGAAGACGGCGTTCGACATTAAGCTGGAGAAGTTTGATGCGGCGGCGAAGATCAAGGTGATCAAGGAAGTCAGGGCCTTCACGGATTTGGGGCTGAAGGAGGCCAAGGAATTGGTAGAGAAAGCGCCAGTGGTGTTGAAGAAAGGGGTCACCAAGGAGGAGGCCGCTCCAATTCTGGAGAAGCTCAAGGAGGTCGGTGCTACCGTCGTGTTGGAATGAATGAATCTCATTGTTCTCTTCTTTCTTTTCATTTAAAGACCAAATCTTGCAGTTAGAATAATATCTGAGAATGAGAAAATGAATGAAATCCGGCATTCTTTCCTGTGATCTCACGAAGCATCCCTAGTGGGGAAATGCATAGGATTCTTGTGCCGTACTGCACATTCTTGGACATGGGCTGGAGTTGGAGGCCGATGTCTGCCCGGGAATGGACGGGTGCTTTTTGTGATGGTAAAGATGATGGATTAGAAGATGAGGACAGGATGAATATGTGGGCTCCTTCTGTAGATTTTGACCTTCCACCGGCAAGGAGGAGGTAAGATGGTGATTAAAAGTAGCCGACAGGCTTCTGATCATTGTTCATAGTGAGAAGGAGAATTGAATGAAACTTGTGGTCTGCTGATTTTTCAGTCCATTTTCCGATGTGGACTAAAACTGCTTCTGTCGCCTCGTGCTATATTTATGGTGTGAATGACTGGGGTGGATAGGTTCACATCGATTGAAATACACCGCGAATAACAGTTTTGAGTATGGAATTTGAATCAAAATTTTCATTGTACGTGTATATCATCATGTATGCTTTTGGGAGGTGGTTTGAATTTTCTTCTGTTGTTATGTGGAATGTTTCTCATCGGAAAGGATTCTAGAAAGAGGTTAGTGCATGTCAAGGATACGAATAACAGTGTTTGGTTTCTTGAGGTGAGAACGTGAATTGAACAAAACATGAATTCGCATGTCTAAGGTTTCGTGGATAGCAGCTAATGGGAAGCTGCAGGGAGAAGGTATAGGTCTGTCAAAGCTGGCAAAGGGGACATCGTTGGACAGCTCAGTTTAGACGTAGCATCTGGTGACTTCGGTCCTTACTTCTTCGGGTGGTTTCATATTACGTTTCTCATGAAAAAAAACAATGTCCAGGAAAGTTACGGATCATCGAGCTAGGCTAGGTCGTCTTCGATTGTGTCCTCTAAGTGACAGTGCTTATGGTGGGATTACAGCTCGATTTGATTCGGTTGAGAAGGTTGTTCCAGGGGGCTGTAGACATTTATAGAACGCTGGACTCAAATACAACGTTGCTGATGAAGATCATTAGCTCCTCGATTGAGAAAGCCCGCTAGCATAGCATGGTCGATACTGTCGAGATGTGCCCTTGTGCATGCTACTGTGCCCCAGTGACATGTTTAACAGTTCTGGGTTAATTCACGTGCAAGTGCCACTTGAACATCATCTTGCTCGAGGGCTCTGCGCTGCATTCGAACCACATCGAGTCAGGGTGAGTGGTCCAACTCCAGTTTAAGGCGCTTCTTCACCTTTATTTTGATTATTCATTGAATTTGTTGGCATTGGGAGTTAAAATACGGTTACCGTAAAGAGCCCTCTTTGAAAAGTAACTATGTCGGCAAGACTATGGCGACGCATTGCGGCCATCTGATCACGTCGCCCTCACAATCTAACGGCCCGAAATTTGTCCCACGCACCCTGACCGATAATTTATGGCCCTGCATGAGGTCCACCAGTTGATGCGGGCCCACCACGGACCTGGATTGTGCCTGCTCTAACTTGAGCCCAACTTACCGACTAACATACCTGCTGGCCTGCGGAAATTACTGCAACAGAAGCATTTGATAAATATGCAAAAGAAGATACATTTCAATATCCAGATTCCACGTTTGTGAACAAAATCCAGATTTCTTTAATGTCTCCAAGACCGATAAAACTCCAACTCAAGTATAGTAGGCGCAGTTCGCCGTCTCAACCTTCCATTCTCTACTACTATACTGGTCTATTATCTTAACATCAGATAACTGAGAACTATACTTTGTTTCCAAATGAGCGCAAATTTGCAAGATCACCTCTGACTTCTGTTTCCCAGATTCACAGGTCCAAACATATTTACACAACAGGCAAGTCAGGAAGAGCTTACGTTACTGCAGAAACCAGTCCCGCACACAATTCAATCACCGGCCATTCAGAAACTTGTGGTATATGTGATTTTGCTAATCTGCATCAGTTAATAGCAATGCTTACAAGTACGAAAGGGATAGCACTATACTCTAGAATGTACATGACAATAGTTTCATGAATCACTAGAGAGATTGTACATGTGCAGCAAATTTCTTATAGGAAACCAGAATCATTGACTACTGGACTTCAATTATAACGTGCAGTGTAGAGTGTAAACCTCAGGAAACTGGTTAATGTGAGTGGAGTTGGGCGAAAATAAGGTATCTTTGCTGCCAGAAGAATGACAAATCTATAGGAAACATTTTACCCATATTTTCTCGGTATAAGGATTTTGGAATCAGGATCAAGTGAAGTTATACTAAGGGATGTCACAGAGAGAGAGAACTTACCATTGATTGACTGTTCCACATTTCAATGCATTCATTGCTGCTTGGGCAAAAACTTGTGCTGCCTCTGCTTCGGCCTCTGCAGCTTCTGCCTCTCTGGCTGCTTCTTCAGCCTCTGCAATTGCAGCTTCTGCCTCAGCAACTGCTTTTGCAGCTGCTACAGCTGCCTCTTGAGCAGTCATTGTCCTCATCCTCGATAGCTCTTCATCGATCTGAGATTTCGTAAATATTTTAACCACTCTCTTTTCTGGTCTTGAAGATGATCTCTTGTTTCCATCCTGGAGAGACCTCAAAGCACCTTTTCTTCCTTCAGAGTATTTTGAATTTGGCGGAATCCTGTAACGGTGCTTTACCTGTCAAAAGAAACGTTATCAGCAATGTTGTTAGCATTTATTCGTGTCAAAGTATGTTTCAATTAATTTCACTACAAAAAAAAAAAAGCTACAAAATAGACAGTGCACACAAACTACAGAAGTGAATAAATTAAAAAAATGGAGTCAACAAACAAACAAAGTATGGAGGAAATTTAGATGGATCAGTTAAACATCCTCCTTTTTAATGTGCCCTGGAATGTCTTTTTTCCCCCTCTAAGTTACCTACCGCCAACAAACTAAGTTACCTTGATCAGTTTTCCATTTGCTATCAGATGCTTCAATTTAGCGGACAAAAGTTTTTTGAGGTTTGGCGGTGCCCAGTATTGATCCTGTGAATAAAAGAAAAATAAAGGTCATTGCATTCCAGACAGTGTATACAGGTAGACAAGTGTAACAAGTCCTGTTCATATCTAAATTCAAGACACGTTGGACCTATCAATTAGTCGAATCTTTGGTCTTGAATTATCATAAGGTTGCAATAACAGTCAATAAAATATACATAGGACTTGAAAATGTGAAACATTTGTCAAGTGGCAGCCTGAACTTAGTATTCGTATTTTGAGAAGGCTGAGCTCCAGATGATACAAAGTTGGAATTTCAGCATAATAAAGGAATTCCTAGAAAAAGTCTGCTAAGAGAAGACCCTAAAAAAATTCAGAGAAAGAAAGTAATACTCCATAGTCCTTCATAAGATCGAACACAAAAGAAGCCAAATATACTAGACAAGAGATGGTAAAAGACAAATGTCTTCAAGACAAAATATGATAAAAGAGTAAAGTGCTGTCATTGAAGTCATCTTGCAAAATGTAAATCAATGCATTAGATTAGATGGCAAGTTTTCCACTTTCGAAGTTGGCTGAAGAAGAATGACACCTCTATGTATGCCGCGATGGCAGCACGGTCAGAACCAGTTGGCTCCTTTAAGTTAGTAATGGCCTCTATAATGAGAATATCCAACCTGCATGTAAGTAGAGGTCAAAATATGAACTATATCATTTAAGAATGTAGAGGGTTAAATTGCTAAAATTCCCAAGTTCTCCTCTGAAAGAAGAGCCTGTTTGGTGTATTTGGATTGTTACATCAGCTGGCACAGGAAAGAACAGTTTCATCATACAAACTCCTAGCATGCTTCTTCTCCAGTATTGTCTTCAAATGTATCAATTTGAACAGAAATAGATATCCAAGCAACATTTTCCACAATGCAGGACCTTGTAAAGTAATAGCCCACCTTCAGGCTAAGTGCAGTATTGTAGGGAATAACTAGTATATTAATTTGAGAAGGAACAACATCAAAGAGGCCAGCAACATAGCATATAAAAATGGAACCATCAAGCAATTGCCATTGATAAATGAGAACTGCCAATATCTGAAATACACCATTGCCTGTGTCTATTTAAGAAAATAGAATCAAACTACATGCTTAAACACCAAATTTCAAAAATTGGCCTCATTCATCAAAGGTTGGGAATTGATGTACCTTTTCACACGTTCCTTTGAGCTGATGGTATCCAATGCTCCACCAGATACTGCAAGTGGCTTAGCATCCACAGTTTCTTCATCAGTTTTAACAACTGTGCTAACGGCCAAAGGGTTTGCATCATGCTTAGGTGTTAATTGATTCCTTTTAAGAGCAGCAAGTCTAGCCTTCTGCCTTGAACCCCAGATAGCAGTTACATTTATATTTCTCCATTTATCCTGTCCATTATTGAAAGAGAGCATTGTGACAAAACTGGCACATAATCTTTTACTGCAAGGCAATATTGGCAATATCCCTTCTGAATTTACTAATGCAGGCATTTGCAAAATGAATATGAAGAAGGTACAGTTTCAACCATAAACCTTGAGATCCACATTAGACCGCATGTGCAAGACATCACTGAACTCAGGGTCTGTAAGTATTGTGCGCCATTTGCCAGCTCCATGTTTAAGAACCCCAGCTTTCAGAGCTGCCTCTTCTTCTGCTGTCCACTTCTGTTTAGGAGCACCCATTTAATGGCTTTGGATCTGAATGAATAAGCTAGACATAAATTATAGCTTCACAAAAACCAGACAGTCATTCAGCAATCAATTTATCCATAACATTAATCTACATTGGGAAAATAATAATCTATCTTAAGTTTAAGAAAGTTTTCCCTCTAAATCACATTGATTATGCTAGATATCATGTTCAGCAAAAAGAACAAAAAAGAAATACTTGTGGTAGCAGCCTAAACTAAAGATAAAGTAGCATTGACCATCTTACAACTCCACATCAATTTCCAGAATTTGTATCCCAGGATTATGTCAGTACCTCTCTATTCAACTTGTATGAAACATTCTGCTTTAAACAATCAGTCTAAACATGTGCAGAGAAAAACTTCGCAATTCGCTATTCAGAAAGTGAAAAGAAATTGATGGGCTATTGGGTTGACAGTAATGCGCAAGATATAAGTTTTCTCAACCAAATAGGACAGTAAAAACTGTAATTACATGGTTGAACTACTCAATGTGAGCATGCAAAAGAACAATACAGCAGTAAAATCACCAAATATAAAATCATAGAGACAGAATCAGCGGATGGAATGATCTTAATAACTAATTTTGTTATTTCATTGATCTGAACATAATTCACATCAATTCAAACTTCATAATCGAGCCGAACTGATTCTCAATGTAAGAGGCAGAGAAAACAATGAGCGATCAATGATCTGGAGTGATCCAACATCATATCAACCGATCTCCGGCTAAAACAAGCGGGCCTTGTGAAGTTTCCTGCTTGCAATGAAAACATATTCACCGGCAGCAATTTCTGGTAAAATCGAAAATGCTTCATCTATGCCATAGACAAGCACATACAACGGAGCTGAACCTGATTCAGAGAGAAAACATCGAAATCGAGCAATCGAAGCAACGTGGTTCGCGATTTTTCCTGCGGCTCTATCGGAAAGTGCTAAATGCTTCGATTTCACTTCCATTGAAGACGAACCAGAAAATGATGACGGCGAAGAAGAAGAACAACAAGGTTAGCACAGAGACAGAGAGGAGGAGAGGCAGTAGCAGTACCTGATCAATGATCTTCCATGGAAATTGCTCTGCTCTGTCGAATATTTACAGAAAATTTTTCAGAATTGATTAAAAAAAAAGAAGTTGTAATTTTATATGCGGGACAAATTTTTATTGTACGAAAAATGAAGAGGAAAAGAAATCAGCCGTGAAACTAAAAGATTGCGCCCAATAATTTCTTAAAATTATACATATTTCCCCATGTCTTTGTTTCCTATTATATTTCATCCTTTTGAAGAGAGAAACATGCTGTCTTGGGTTGTTTTCTGGTATGTATGAAAAATGTACATAAAATCTCATTAATTGTTCATAAAGTGTACTAATCTCATATTGATGAAAGGCAACTTTTGTGTAGAAAACTTCTAGTGCGTTTATATTATGTGTGAAGGGAGGGCCGATTTGTATATTCTGAAAAGAATTGTGGGTGAAATGAAAAATTACGCAAATATATCGGAGCCCTCTCTATAGCAAATTAAAAGGAAATTCTTTTCTCCCTTCTTGTTTCTCTACTCCATTTCAGCAGAACTCTCTCGGAATCGTTGATAAGCGGAAGCTGCTATTGGCAGAAGTCGAAGATGGCGATGAGCTCCTCGGTTCAGCGATTGTCGAGGGGTCCGTGGGCGCTGCGCTCCGCCTTGTCGAGGCCTTTCTCTGCTGACTCATTAGTGGAGATCAAGCCTGGTGAGATCGGCATGGTCTCAGGAATCCCGGAGGAACACCTTAAAAGGAGGGTACGGTCTTCCATTTTTTGTATTAGCACCGATTATGTTTTATGCGTGAATAGCTCAGTGCTGCTCTGTTTTAATTTTTCTTATGTTGGATTTTGTGTTCTGGTTTATCGTTCTTTTGTAATTTTTAGGTTTCATTAATTTTCATCGCTTGCAGGATTCTTATACTAGATCTTCAGCAGAAATGCTGCTCTCTGGGCCGAAATTTTGGTTTTTTATCGCAATTTTCAATTAAGAATTCACCTTTAAAGCAGATTGAATAAATTACATGTAACTTGTGTTTGATGAACTGAAATGATTGTAGGTATAGGGTCTACCATCCTGCGCTTGACGGATTGACGACTCATATTTTCTTCATAAAAAATTAAAAAATATAATTAAAAAAAACTTCGGCCTGGTTTTGTTGAATACTCTTATCCTAGAGGTGATTTCTGACTAGGAATATGAATCTGGAAATCTAGGCAATCCTTATCGGTCTGCTGGGTTGACCATATATGGGAGGCAGTAGACATACTTCCAGTTCTTCATTTTTTGTGCTCATTTTCATGCTTGGAATGGTCCATTGTCAAATTATGAAAAACTCATTTTGGACATGACAGGTTGTGATATATTCACCTGCTCGAACTGCTAGCCAACAAGGATCTGGAAAAGTTGGGAGGTGGAAAATCAATTTCTTGTCAACACAGAAGTAGGTTATTCATCTATAATAACTCATACTCCACTATGGACTTGTCGATATTTTATTCCAGGTTTAAACTGTGAATTCACATCTGTCTCTCCTACATTGCCCTTAGCTGACATATCTGGGTGTAACATCTAGTGCAGCAAGTCAATCAGGGGTGACTACAAATTTGTAAATCTGCTTGGTATCTTGATAATTCTTGAAAGCTATTGTTGCTTTTGAAACTGCATATTGACAGCTTCTTACCTCTAAATATATAATTATATATGTACAGACATTGCCAAAAAAAAATTAAATCTGTATGGAAGATCCACTGCCAGTTTGGGCCTTTCTAGGTGCAGTTATAGCGGCTATCGTTATTCTTTCATAGGTGGGAGAATCCTTTGATGGGGTGGACATCTACAGGGGATCCATATGCAAATGTCGGTGATGCTGGGCTCAGTTTTGATAGTGAAGCAGCTGCTAAAGATTTTGCTGAGAGACATGGCTGGGAGTATGTGGTATGTGTACTAGTCCATTCTTGTGAAATTTCATAGTATGCATCATATTCTGCATCTGCATTATTTCATTTAATATTCACTAGAGTAAGGTACTTTGGAATAATTCTTTGGTGTTTCCTAAAAATGTGTGCATCTTCTGAGTATCTGGTTTAAGAAGGTAAGTCACGGGCTCAACAAGAATGTGGTGGCTGATAAATGTTGTATTTTCTGAAGTGCTACTTGCTTTTCCCCAAAAACTGTGGTGCATAAAAGGTTAGAGAGAGGTGGGATGGAGAATGAATTTTCTGTGTTTCTTCTGGCTTGTGCAATCTTTTTGAAGAATAAGAGCCATGTTCATAGTGCAGGCAATTCTGCTTAAGATGGGGTAAGTTAGGTTTTGAGACAGTATTTTTGCAGATCCATGGTAGTATATAGTTTGCTGTATTATCAGAGATTTGATGTTGAGAGGTTGAATATTAGTACATAGGTATGTTTGCCTGATCATTGTATTGAAGTTTTCATGGCAGCTTGTAGAAATAGAATCAATGTGATACCTGCTGATACCTGGACATGCTTCATGATGCATAGATTGCTTAGATACAGTAACATGATTTTCTAGTTGACCAGTGCTGCTGTTGATTATTGATTGCAATGAAATATTATAGGCATTTTCAAAGAAAACTTTACCTTGAGCTTTTCTCTTACAACTAAGTTTTGTTGATGCAATTGTAATAATCATCAACCACTTTGTTTCACCTGGTTTGCAGGTTAAGAAGCACCACACGCCCCTGCTTAAGGTCTGAGGTTCTTTACAGTTTATCCTTCCCATGTGTGACATGCTAGCTGATGCCTTAGACAGATTCTATTATTTTCTTTTCTGGGGATCCAACTCTAGTTATGAAGTACATTTATTGGCAATTCAAGCATTGCTCGTTCCTCCTACTACTATTTCTGCAGAATTGTTATTTATCATGCATCCATGCTTCTTACAAACTGATGCTGCGGATTCTAGGATTCTAAATCAAGGCCTCTTTGCCTTCTGCCCCATCAATGGTTTTACTTATGTTTTCTGACCCCTTTTTACATTTTGATGGTTGTTGCAGCCGAAGGCATATGCTGACAACTTCAGGTGGAAGGGTCCAGCAAAATCCGAGAAATGATTGCGCTGTCGTATTTGTTTTCTGCCGGTGGATTTCTGGTTTTAAATGGGGGTTTGCTCCTTTCAGTTTGATGCCATCTGGTGTCCGGAGATATCAATTGTCCCAAGGAATTGTTTTTGCTGACAATAAATGGGATTGATCTGTTGTATGTGATTGGATCTTAAGCTGACGACCATAGTCAATGAATCCAACCGAGACTCTTGTCATCTTCGGCCTTGCGTAGTATACATTTCCTGATGTGCCATATATACCGTGATGGGTTAGCTGATGTGCCTTAAATCAAAATGGATTAGCTCAATGTTTGAGAAAATTGCCCAGTGTAAACTGTGCCCAGATACGGGCTTCCAGTGTACGTACTTCAAAAAAAAAAAATCCAAGGTCTCGTTTCCTCGGGAAAATTCTCCGATCCCACTGCGATATCTCCTGACCGCAAACGTGTGAAATCGACATTGATACATGAATAGCTCCCCTTGCCCTGATGAATGGGGACACAAGGGAGAGGCTGAAGCGGCAGGGGGAATCCCTACGATAGCTTTTACGTTGAATAATTAAGTAAATGAAGTTGCTAATAGAGACCTTAATTTATAATAATAATCATCATTGTTAATTGTGCGTGCAATACCACTAATTTATGGGCCCATATTGTTGTAGGGCCTAAAGCAAGTGCCTGAGTTTGCCACCCCTTGGTTGGCCCTGATTCAGGTGGCGCTCATGTCGGGGCCCGACATGTTTGTCTGCAACATAGCTGATCTTGGTTTAATATAGTCTCTCTCTCTCCTCCACCGCCGATTAAAATCAAACTAAAGAACCTTTTTATTTTCAGGTCTGGAAGAGACTTAATTCGGCCCATCTAAATTCCCTTTTTCTTTTTTCTTTTTTCTTTTTTTTTTTTTACTTTTGTTGTCGATTGAGACCACAGATCAGATTGAACCATGCGGTGCTTCTGGCTTAGGCCTAGTATGCCTCTGCATAATGCACAGCTTGGCTGGCACATCTGATCTAGTGGCTTTTCTCTTGTATCTCTGCGGGATCCGATTATCCTTTTCTATTTTTCCGAGATGCTGGTTTAGACCCGACCACGTACGAGGAGCTTCGAGTGTGTTCCATACCCGCAATAACATACAACTCACTAGTTTTTTTTTTCCTTGTCATTTAAGCTTTGGACTGATGATTGATGGATGCCCTACTCTTGCTAAGTGGATGCCATCGGAATTTCCTAAAATAATGTGACGAGGCGGCCACAGGAATATATATATATATTATTTATTTATCAGGGAAAAGAAAGAACTGAATATAAGTGAGGGAAGTAGTCGATGGATATTCGGATATTATAATAATCGAACCGAGTGGGACCGAGTGCAGCGTGGCTGGCGACTGCGATTGGCCAAAGCAGCCCCCCATTTAACACGTGCTTAATTCTCATTTGTTCGCAAGTTGCACATATTTATTTAATATTCTTTACTCAAGATATCTTCATAAATATATATATATATATATAGGTTCCACGCAATTTCCATAAACTACAAGATACCGGTCATAACTTTCGGCGAAAAACGGGTATTCTTCCGTAGAGAAAGGAATACGTATACGGTAGCCATATTACGTAACATATATATATATATGATGTGTGATATAATTCAATGATTATCTCGTAAATAAGTGTAAAATTATCAAAATTTTGTGTCGGATAGACTTTCTAAGTGAAATTAAATTTCTTGAGTTTCTTATACGCTCGCTAATCGACCTCTGTGATTATTTGGAGTAGGAGGAGAAGAAAAGATAATAAAAGGAGAGAAGTGCACGTTTGAGTGCAAATCGCAATTAAAAAATTCCCAGTCCTCAGTCAATTTTGCAGTGCTGGAAGCTTCTCGGTGCGGGAAAAGCCATCGGAGTTTTCCCATTGCTGGCTGCTATCACCATTGCACATACGTGTAAGTGCGTACCGAAGCTGCGCAGTTGGTCAAGTCTTCATCTTTGATCCAAAGTATAATCTTGAATGAGAGAGGTAGTCAGCCCCACTCCCGAAATACAAAATATATTGGAGCATCTTATGCGAATCGGTCGAGATGATTCTTACAATTAAGATCTCATATTGGAGTCTCCTTGAAAGAAGTTATATATCACATAGTTGAGCTAGTCAGAAAGGGTGCAATTCACCCCGGAATTATGCTTCCTCTAGTGCTAGTTATGCTTCCACCGTAATCTTACGACACTTTTTCCATTTTTGGTGGGTTGATGATAATGTGTATGAGATCTTCGCGAGGGTTGTTCTTGTTATCACTTGCGTTGGTGGGTCTCTGTCAACCTGATATTCCCCGACGACAAGACAGGGTCGCCATTATTCACTTCGCCCCAGACGTAGTGAACAAGTTAAAAGTCGCTGCAAGAAATTCTGCCTTAGAAATTTTAAACGTTGAGGGTCCCATGTAACGTGTGTAAAGTGCCATAGCTGAGATCAACGGAATGACCCAGCATATTTTCTTCTGTGGGAAATGTTAAATTCAGGATTTACTGGCGAAGAACATCGAGGATTACATAAATTTTACCGTTAAAAAATTAACCTAATTTAAATATAAATTATTGAACAACGGGCTAGATAAATAAAATGATTTAAAAGGGAAAAGCAAGGGAAATGCGAATGAAGGTACGTGTAGAATTTCCATTCAACGCACCAGCGTGAGCGGAGGCGAGTGACGAGGACGTGGTCGGCTCGACCGCCGCCGCTGGTCCCCGCTTAGATCACTAGGCTGGAGCACCTGCCCTTCGGGGCTATTTACTCAAATTCATTTATAAGTCATTTGAGTTTTTCTTACTTATATATAAATTTTATATGTCTAAAATAAAATAATAAAATAATACAAGAAATTTTATTATTTAATTAAATTTATAATTTTTTAATTATTAAAATAAATACAATAGCACTGCACTAAAGTGACTCACTTTTTTAAGTTTATAAGTAAACATCAGTGACGGTGGAGATGATCTATCACAAGTGAGGTTATCCCAACCACTGAATTGACCGTACACGCTGACACGCCTCTGTATCTTCCTTGGATAAAATTAGGTATTGGTTAGATCCTACCGATTGCGCAACTTTCTTAGCCAGATAAAATTTGATTTAGAAATTCGGGTTTGGAATGGAGAATGCATCTATCTGTGTTAATAGAAATTCGGACATTTCATACGTGGCATCGTTCGGTGTGCAACTGCATAACGATGGGCCCGGTAACACATGCCTCGGCTCGATCGGCTCGGCCACCCACCCACACCCAATTGAGCAAGACCACGTTATAGTTGACCACATCTATATGTGAAGAACCGACCGTAAATCAAACTTACAATGTAACTCAACAATTATATCGACTAAAAAACTTTTATACCTTGATGTTGAAAGAAAAAAGAGATTTAATATAATAATATAACACTCATTTTAATAACGAAAAAATTATAAATTTAATTTTTATATATTTTATTCTCATATTTATTTATTATATTTTAGATGTATAGATTTCATATATAATTAAAAAAATTATATAATGAGAGTATTATTGATTAATGATTTGTTCCAATTTTTTAATGTAAATTTTATAAATAAATAACATTTACGTTTTTAATTAACTAATTACACTCAAATATAAGTTAATTATGCTCTAATAAACTTCTATAGGATTTAACCAAAAAAAGAGAGAGAGAGAGAGTTGAATTCAACGAACTCCTATTCCACACGCTTGGGACTCACCTATAAAAGTGCCCTACGCCACTCTCTTCTCCATCCCCATCCCCATGATCAACCGCCCCATTTCTCCTCTGCAACGTAATCACAGGAACCTCGACGACCTCTCCCAAACATGGAAACTAATTACTCCTTCGATTCCTCGGACTCCTCGATCTCGTACATTAACGTTCCAGCAGCAGCAGCAACGACAACAAGCAGCTCGATCCAGAACTCGTTGAGCCGCCAACCACCCTCCTCGTTCCACCGGTCTCTCCACTCTGTCCGCAAGTCCGCCCATCAGAACAAGCCCTGGAGCAGCGGCGGCGGCAGCAAGAAGGCCACCGCCTCGCTGCCGCCGAACCCGACCCGCGTATACAAGGTCGACCGCATGAAATTCCGCGAGCTCGTGCAGATGCTCACCGGAGCTGCCGAGGTCTCCGCCGCTAACCGCCCTTCCCAGCCACGCCGCCTCCGCGAGGTGGCACCCCCGCCGCTTGACCTCACCACCTCGGCACCACAAGCTTCCACCGTCCTACCTGAGAAGGCTGCAAGCACGACCGCGAGCACGCCTCTGTCAGCTCTGTACAGGGAGTTGATGTCGGAGACGCTGCCGGATGCGAAGACGAGCCACCACGAGTTGTCCGACGGCATTCTCGGGACCTCGGGGTCCGTGTCGCTGGGTTTAGGGCTGTCTCCTTCCTCGCTAGGGTGGAGCTCAGTCCCTCTCCTAAGCCCAGGGACCTTTATCTAGCTTCGTACCCCCAGTACAGGCGTTATTCACGTACCAGAGGCTCAAATTTGTTGAATGATTCAAATTTTCAGGTGTTTTAACTTTTTCGACTGCACAAGTTAAGCGAACTGAACAATGGTTTTCCGATTGGGAACAGTTCCACCCATAGGAAAGAAAAAAAATGGTTTTCCCGATCAAGCTTTATGTCTCCCTGCATGCGTCTCCTATCGTCAAAATGATTCTGCTCAAAATTTTGCAGAGAAAAAAAATACACGTGTGATAGAGAATCCAAGCTATGCTAACACAGCCAACCCTCCCATTTTCCAACATGTACGGGCCGATGTGCAGAATTACCATTTGTATAACTAATTTATATTCGAATTAGATCAACTTATTCATTGAAAGATTTGTCTAAATTATTCGTCATGGTTAGACCGATTGTAGCTTTGGTTAGATGGGAATGATGAGTTGTGAACACCATCACAATTCAAAGAACGAAACCCGACAATCCAAAGAAATGGACAAGCAAAGACGTTGACCATTTGTCAACCTCTGAATGCTTCAAAGGTACTCAACGAACATTGATTATTCAATCAATAATATGCGAGCTTTTATTATTTTTTTAATCATCTATTATATAGAAATCATTAGATCATGAGTAATCTATATTCGAACTGAATTATCCATAATAAAATTCTCACAACATAGTTTCTGGTTAGACCTTCCAAGTGAATTCAGCCGCGGTGAGGCGTGGAAGCTGTGGATGTTGAGCCACGGGTTCCAATGGACCCAATGAAGAAAGCATGAGACTTACATAGCCCATCGAGATGCCATGGACCAATATCGAGATGGGCTTTTCAACTAGTAGGATCTATATCCAGAAATGGGCTTTTGAATTATCCTCTACCAGAGGATGGATTAATCGTGCCGAAGGTCCAAAAAAGGAACTCCAAAAGGGCCACAATAATTTAACTAGAGAGCTAATTTTTCTTTCAATTCAAACGAGCCTAATGGGGCACAAGACCATCTTTTGACACCACCGCGACTTCCAAACATCTCCTGTCACAATGCTATCTACAAATGAAGGTAACTTTCTAGTGCACCCGGTCGGATGGGCGATCCCTGTTGAACTTCCTGTGCAGGTGCAGTATCCCGACTCACAACTTTATCAGACTGAAGTTGCTCGAAAGCCGTTCGAGCTTCGACCATATGAGTCCCCCCAATGAGAGCCTCGGCCTGTGATCTTCTGTACTGCTATCGCTCTCGCTTCTGCTCATGCTGCTGGCCGACGATAACCGGCGGGTGCTCCATCCTGATGACTTGTTGACCGTCAGCACCGATCCCCCGACCTCCTTCTTGATCAGCTCCACCGTACGCGGGTCAACTTCCTGGCCCGCAGCATCAGTCACGTAGAACGATCCAATCGCTCTTTCCCCACGAGTCCTGATCTCTGCCCTCGTAATCGACAACCCATTCTCACGGAGCGCTCGTGTGACATTGGACAGCAATCCTTTCCTGTTGTGGGTGCTGATATCCACCCTCAGCCCCTGCGCAGTATCACCTCAGCTCAGCATCTTACATTGCCGTAAAGTACTTCACTGTTCACGGCAAATAAAATAGAAAGCTTGGCATACTGAAAGATGAGGCGTATACATACATGAGAGACTCGGCGCTCGATGGCGGCGATGAGACACTGGGTGAGTTTACGCTTCTCGCTTTCTTCATTCAATGTGCAGCCATCCTTGTGCCTTATGAAATACTCCTGTCACGACATCCACGGACAATTCAATCAGACAAGATCGATCTCGCATTGGCAACTATTGCCAGAAGATCACTGTACACAATTTTTTAAGTGTGGGGATATTGATTTCTTCTGATCAGAAACTTAATATTGAATAGATTGGTTTCGTTTTTGCTTACTTGATTGGCCATGTTTCCCTCGGATCTTACAGCAGCGTGAGACACCACGTACTCCATGTCGGTCAGCGCACAAACAGTATCGAACAGCAGCTTCGGCCGGTCCCTGCTCTTGATGTTGACGACTGAGTATCCCTTCTCTTTCCAGCCCTCGATCGACACGTGAGGTCCTGCACACTCCGGCGAGCAGGAGTCGTCCCCGCAGCTACAACCACACTGCTTGTAATCCCCATCAGCAAACATGAGCTGGTGGAGCCGCCGCTCGGTGTGCGTTCGGCCAGCCGCCGGGGCCATGAGCCTCACGCTCTGCCTCTCGCCAGCACCCCTGCTTTGGTGGGCCTCCATCACGTTCTCGAGCTGCTCCTCCATCCGGGCCAGTTGGTTTGGGTCAGTGATTGGCCCCCCAGGCTTCGCCTCGTCCTCCACGTAGATCACACACGCCGCCCGGCGGTTGTGCGTCCAGGCCACCGCGGCTGCAATGTGACACTCCAGCTCCGCCAGCACAGCCGAGATCTCCGACAGCAGCCCGGGCCGGTCGGTGCCGGTCATCTCGAGGGCCGTGTGCTCGCTCGACAAGTGGCAGGACTTGAACCGGTCCGCCACCCTAGGGAGATTCTCACTCCTAGTTGCACCAAGTGCCTGTTAATTAATTGTTTACTACAATTAGAAATTAATCGAGAGAGAGAGAGAACAATAAGAAAGTTAAGATCAACTAAGGCAGGCAATTTCATATTAGAACGGGGATGGATGGAATATTCCGAATCCCCGAACCATTTTATCAGCACCTGGGTATTTGCAGCAATGCAAAAACATCACTGTACTCTATAATGCAAATTAATACGAAGAGAAACTATCACGCAATTGATCTTTCCCCGTAATCTGAATAAACCCGTTGCATTCAGATTTTCATATTATCATGTCGACTGTGGTCACGTTCCTCGTTGAAGTTGACAGATGCTTTCTGGAACCAGCGGAAGAGACCGTAAAATCGAGGATCACATTAAAGTAGAAAAGAGGGTACCTGTTGGATGTAAAGTATCAGGCTCTCATCGGTGACTTTGTTCCCGAGCTGATCCATCACGTGAAACACTGAACTCAGCCATGCAATCAAAGCAATCACACATGAATTGATCCCTCTTTTTCTTTTTTACCGACAATTAATATATGTGTTTGCTGAGTCTGTGTGTGTGTGCGCGCTTTATGTGAGCTACGTAATAGACATCGAAAAGGACACGGCCCGTCTCGAAGTCCTCGGTGCAACAGTTTCAGATCCATGAAATTTTTCCATGTGATGCAGACGAAGGACGATGAGTAGGTAGTTTATAAAGATGCAGCAAGTAGAGAGTTGTCGCGGACCGACCGTCCATAAACCATCCGCCGTCCGAGGAGATGTAGGATTTGGAGATGACAAGGTCGAGATCCGTCAGCACCTGTACCATCCCCAGCAGAATCCCGTCCTTGTTCGCGCTATCCACCTGCAATTAAAAAAAAAAACCCCTCAAATTCAACGATTCGACCGCGTAAAATGTGCAGATAATAGTGAACATGCTCTGGTCTAGCCGGCTCATCGGTCTGGCTCCAATAACATACACCCATTGACCCGATTCGTCTACTCTCAGCTTTAGTTTCACGGTGCTTAGACTAGCTAGATTCCTAGATCCTTCCTCTTACCTAGAGATTTTAAAATGGATAGTCCGGAACTATTTAATGAGAAAATATGACAGACCATTCTCAATTTAAGATGCCTATTTCTTATACTTAATCTAATAGGAGCAGTTATGAATCAGTTTTAGAAGCAGGCCGAACCGGCCAATGCTTATTCGGGCCAAACCGTCCCATTTAACATTTCTACCCATACCTACCACATATTGATTGATTAACATATGAAATAACCGTGTAAGACCCATACGGCGTTGTGTGCTTCACATGCTCGCGCACTTCGTAATATATTATTTGGACGAATCCACATCGGGTCGATGGAATCCGTCGGCAGACTCCGTCTATGGGCAGAATCTGGGTGACTCAGGACCCACCCTCTTGGTATCGAGGCTGCAGAAATATAATACCAAGGAAAGCGGACATTGGTTTCCCGGCAATTATCTAATCTTATCGACCCACCACCAAGTCGCATTAATTTATTCGATGCAGTAGGTCGAAGGTAGGATTAAAGTAGTAACAGCATATATTAATTCAATTAACTAATTAATTAATCAATCACTTAATAAAGTAATCAATCTCACCTTCACTAGCGTGCAGTCCGGGCAGGTCTCATTGTCGATGCAAACCCTGCAACACCAATTACTGTGATCAATGGACTAGTTCGTGAAGTACGGAATCCTTGAAAAATACCCATAAAATATTTTTAAAAATGAATAATTTATATCTTTCCGGTTACTGAGGAGCAGTAGTCCTACGAGGGAGGAATCGATAGAAGAGGGAAATAAGCCACTGGAAAATCGAATTCAAATCTCAATGAGACTGATGCCAACTGCACGGATGCCTTTCTCAAATAATCATTTGATCTACCTTTCACCTCTAACCACACAAAATTCTTAAGACGGATGCCAAAAAAATCAATCTTGTAAAATTTTTTTCCAGGAATAATGAAATTTTGTGCACAAGGATATGATGATCTCATCGCAGCACTCGCATTGCCTGAATGATGATTACCGAGCCCAGGGTCCCAATGTGGTCGAGATTTAGAAGGGAACAAGAAAATGAACAGACAAGGAGTAACACCGGCGCTGATACGCACCTGGGAGGATGAATTCTTTCCATGAGTGATTCATAGTTCGGGTCGATGTAGGGCTGATACGCAATCGCCATCATACTGGTCCGTTTCGGAACACTTCCGGGTCCTTACTTTTATCACTGGAAACATGTCAACGAGGCAATTCTTGAAGAGAATCCAACAAAGACAGCACAATCAAACATATTATATATATATAATATGTGTAAGAAAGGAAAACCTATGCTCCGTGACCAAGAAATTTCGTCGTTGAGTCTTTCTTTAATTTAAGGTGGGGAAAGAGGCAACATGGTTGAGTGCTTCGGCGAAATGGGATTAGAACAACATTTCGATCACGAAACGGTGAAGCAGCAGAGAAAATGGTGGAGAAAGCGACAGGAGTCTGAGGAGCGAAGAAAGGAGGCTGCGGGAGCCGATGCAACCGACGACAGA
Source organism: Sonneratia alba (assembly GCA_900174645.1). Lineage (NCBI taxonomy): Eukaryota > Viridiplantae > Streptophyta > Magnoliopsida > Myrtales > Lythraceae > Sonneratia > Sonneratia alba. The sequence continues at coordinate 5,166,509 of FWPY01000028.1, read as the reverse complement.
GATAGAGTGGGGGGCATGAGAGCAAATACCTGAGAAATTGGAGTGGGGGGTGGGCGCCTGTTGAAAATTCGATGTTTTCAAATGCTTCGGGTGATGGGATTTACATGGGAAGGGCGGAGCCGAAAAGGGGAGAGACGTTGACACGCGTCGAGAGCGATCGGCCGAGCGTCTCACTGCAATCTTGGGAGAGGCAGTAGAGAGAGAATAGGAAGCTTTTAGAGAGAGACGGTGGCTGGAACCAGAAGCGGGCAGCCGGGGAAGAGAGATATAGAGAGATAAGAAGCGAAGAGAGAGAGAGAGAGAGGATTCGGTCCATCTAGGTTGTTTCCTAGAAATTTTCTCCCTTCTCTAATCCATTTTAAGATTTAAAATTAAGAAAAATTATAAATTAACTCAATTAATCCATGTTTTTCAATTTTACAGAAGTGATAGATTCAGCTCAAATATACTTTACCTTTCTATTGTTTTTTGTATTTATAAACAAGCTATTCATAAATATATATTATAATCTGATATTATTATCAATTATTAAAATTAAGAAAAAGAATTACCAATTTTACCATGGGCCAGGCTAAAACCTACTAATGTAGCATGAATTCAGCTGCCCCCCTCCTTAAGAACCGGAATGTCCTGTGATTCGGAATCGCCCAAGTAGAAATGGTAGTTGCATTAAGATAGCTTTGAAACACGCGGAGAATTATTCATTCCTTCATTTTTAGCATTCCTTAAACGTGGGTATATATATAAATATAAATATATTTTATGTTTTAAGTATATGTGTACGTATATGCATTCATTTTATTACGTACAGGTGACCAGAACCGGTAGGCATTTTAGGGGTTGCCGCCGAGCTGCCACGTAATAGCTGGCGTACACTTGGCAAACGCGGCAGCATGGGATGCTGTCTGTCGAATTTGCCGCGGGCTTCTTTGTGGGGTTCCCTCCTCCTTTTTTTTTTTTTTTTTGCTTAAGCCCATGATTATTAAATTTGGTTTTTTGTCGCCTTAAGATTTATAATACATACATATATATATTAATAAATCCAGACATATCTAATTGATGACTTGAGAGCGAAGAGATTATGTTCCTGCACGAGTTTTAAGTTATTGATGTACAAGCTAATAAGTCTAATGCATTCATTAAATGGCAACACATACATGCCCAGAAATAGCTTGAAACGATGACAGCTAATATAGTAAATAAAACACTTCCCAAAAAGAGCATAAACAGGTGAAGTTAACACATCACCGTGCGTTTTATCTGATCATTAATTAATATTTTATACTCAAATCTTGGAAACGTGATAAAAAAATTGATGATTAACAATCTGAACTTAAAATCAGCGAAGCTATTGGATTGCATGTGAGGGAATCAGATGAAGGGAAACCACGTCCGGGGTGAGCCTCATATGCAAGCAGATTCAGCCGTCGAGACTTGGGGAAAGCCAGTTGGATAGCTGTCGACACCCTGCGACTTAGCATTTGACATGTGTAGGAGAAATTTTCAAGTAGACGTTTCTTTCTTCATAATTCTTTGGGCCATCATCCCGGATTGAATAGGTCTATTTCAAGGCTGGCCCACTTTAATCTCGAAAATCCATCGAATGATCCTCGACTTTAAAGTGGGCCAGCTTCGAGTTCACTTAGGGTAAGTAGGCCCTCTCATCATTCATCCAGTCCCATCCACTTTCCTCTCCGTAAGCATATATTTTCCAGCTGTAACTTTTTCTGTTGAGAGGTACAAATTATTCAATTAGATCTGATTTAGTACCCTTTATAATACGTGTTCTTCTCCCTCACTCTAGCCCAATTCTCGGTCAAATTTGACAGTGCAGCGACTGATCTGGTCGGAAAATGGAAAAATTCCAAGTGTCGACAGCAACAGCCGGTCATTACCGTTAAATGGTTCAGTTGATAAATCTCCCCTTAAGGTGATAGGCGGTGGACTTTGACTTAGCAGATCTCTCTTCTGCCAATTTCATCTCCGAAGGCCGTTAAGTCAACTGCCTCGATGACATCACTTGCCATTTTTCCTTGCACGGTTTGTTCTTGTCCGATCCTCTCCGTAACATGGCAAGTGGAAACCTCGTATGTGGGGGTTGACCGTTGAGGGATTCGAACTTGACACACGGGCTTTGCTGATTCGATTCTGTGCTGTTCCCCCATGAATTCGAGGTTGATCCAAGGGGGTCTCGATTTCGCCCGGAAGAAGGAGGAAGTGGATTTTACTGCTCGCGGCTTTCGGGGTTTCTGGATGTTTTTTGTACAGGGTCCATCATCTGCCTCCTGTATCTCGGAGTCCTCCAAGACAGTTGCCATCTTCCCTAGGGACCTCAACGAATTCCTTCGATCCGATTCCGATCAAATCCCCAACAGTATTAAGCAAATGTCGGAGATTGCCAGGTCGTACGAATTCTACGAGTCTGTCACCGGGGTTACCCAAGCCACGACTGTCGGAATTCTGTGCGAGATAGTTAGGTTAGCTCAAGTTCTTGTGGTGGAAGCTGTGGGGAGAATTAGCTTTGCCGATCGGGTTCTCGATAAGATATTCTCACCAGCCAGGTCAGGCTTTGATTCCGTCGTCCTGGGCAGCTTTGCGAGGAGCCCGGTCATGGCCTTTTACAGTGATCAAACAGGAGGCACGGAATCAGAATTGGACACTATTCCTACATGGGTCAATTTCCTGTGCAATGATAAGGTTAAAGCAACTGACCGGGGATTGCATTATATGGTTTTGTGATCTCCGTGGTGACAGTATATATGGAGAGGACCGTGGACGTCAACACTTACGACCAGATCCTCTCAGGGATGACCAAATCGAAGCATGAAGCAAAGACGAGAGGCATGCTTGTATCAGTCTGTAACAACGCCGTGGCAACACTCATCAGGATATCTCATTACATCTTGACGAGTCCAAACCAAAAGGGCAAGAAATCTTCAGGGTCGGGGGTCACCTTACATGGCCATTGAAGAGCCCCTGTGAGGAAAAGATTCATGCGCCGATAAGATGATTACAGAGGAGCTAGGTGGGTTACCGAAGTCTCGTCCAAATTGGCCGTCCCAAGAAATAGGAAGCTAGTCCTCAGCTTGATGGGGACGGTGATGTTCGAGACAGCGAGGTCAATGTAGGAATTCGCACTCGAGAAGGTCTGTGAAGGTATGGTTAGAAGGGTCCAACATGTTCAGGAGACAGTTGCAGATCGAGGACGAGAAATCATGAAGTATGTGACTGCAAAATCAAAAGTGATCATCACGGTCTGTCTTTCTATGTGCTTGCACGTCCAGGAAAGTGCTTGGATTTTGGAACCCACCATCGATGATGGAGGATGTTCATTGCTTCTGTTCAGTTTGTCTGAATTCTTTATAGCAAGATTACGATCCTTAAAGCTGTTCATGTAGCTTCACTGTCCTCAATGTATCATATGGAGATTCTGGCCAATGTATAATTTTTCATTCTTTTACTTCGATGTTCCCGTAAAGCTGCTTTGCTTCTAGTTTCATGGCATTGCGCTGTGAGAAATTCAATCCTGGCGCCTGTCAGGAATCAGAATAGCTACTATGGCCAAGGCGGTGCTGGCCTTATCTAGAATCAATAGCTCTTAAACCAGTGAATGAACTTCGCCCAATAACACCAAAATTTAAGTTGGAACTTCGAAGCCAAATCTCAGTTATTCTTAATCTTCTTGCATCAACTTGGTATTGACATTTCAGCCTCAATATGCAACAAAGGTGAACATATGAATGCAGGGTGATCTTGTCGTTTTGCATTTCATGTAAATAATAATATCATTAACTTCTGCAACATATAGATCAATCCCCTAAAATTTGAAATCACGGTACCCCTCCTGGGATTCTACCCCACTTTAACCAATATTTGGGGCATATAGAGGTTCACAGGATAAAATCCCGGTAGAGACTTGTCCAAGGTCAGTTTTAATAATGTTGCTCTCTGCTCAGTACCTTACATGCAGAAGAAATCCACGAGGACAAGTTCAGCTGTTGCTTGGGGAGCTTGCATTGCTTTCTTTTCCGGCTGCCTCTTCCCGGAGCTTCTTCTTCCAGTACTCATCTAGAGGAGGTCCAAATATTGCCTTACCAGAGACAACTCCAATCCTGCAAAAACATAAATTTCTATCATTCCTAGCTCCAGAACAAGATATGTTGGTCCCATATGATCTAGAGGTTCTTACTCTGCTGCATGTAGCAGAAATAACAGATACATAAAATGCAGGGAATGACTCCACCATGTATTCATTAAAACATCGTTAGCAAGGCCTACAACAGTCATCAGTTAAGAAGAAAACCCAGAATTGGATCAACATTAGACTTCAGACTGCGGATCTAAAACTCATCTCTCAATCTCCCAACAAAAATTTCGTCTTTGAGTATCAATTTAAGACGTTTAAAGTAGAAGCACTGAAGCCAACCTACTTTAGATGGCAACTGATGAAAGGTCAAAATAAAAGCCGTACATAGCAATGAGGTTCTTCGCAATTACATAGAAAGAGATAGGATTGCTTAAAGAGACAATGGTAGACATGAGATCATCACAATGAGTGAAAGCGAATTCTCATTCCAAGCGCCAGTATTGAAGCTGTTATCAATCCGAAACATGAAAACTGATGAGTTCTGCAATCTGTTACTACTCTAGATAGTACAATATATTGTTGATACTAGCTTCTGGCAGCTCTCTGATACGTAAACTAGCATCACAGCATGCTCATATCAAATGAGCTGCACTAGCTGACAAGAGATCCCGAACAATTAAGCGGAAGGGGATCTTTGACAACCACGAAAACTGCCATAAATCAAGCACACGAAGAATTCCAAGGTATGGGCAGATTAGGTCAACGAAAAGCCCAGAAGACCGTGCTGATTAAGCGGGCAGGCACAATCAATGAAACCAACATGAAGTTCTTTGCTTGACGAGGAAGAAGAAGACTACTCGAGAAAAAATGAATGCAGCATAAATTAAAAGGCTGCCTCTTCTCGTTCCATCGGCATAAAACCCAAAACTAGACAGAGAGAAGCACAAGGAGAAGGAAACTGCTCACACGACGGCCCCGATCACCATCGGGAACGAGAGGAACCTGCTTCTTCTGAACATTTGGAAAACAGTTTTTTTTCTGGCAGAGAACTAGGAGCCAAGTTGATCTTTGCAGTGCGAGAGTTGCTCTTGATTTCGCCAGGGGCTCGGGGGAGATGGGGTTTTAGTATTAAGACTCAGCAGCAAACTTCGGCATCTTGCAGGACTTGGGCTATCGTTGGCCCAACAAGTTCGTTGGGCTTATAGGACGTGAGCCCACACACTTCCGACCCTAGCGGGGACAGGAGAAGCAACGGAGCAATGGGATCTCGCCCATGAAACTCTATTGATTCCGAATGGAGAATGGTTACCGTTGTTATTATATCCATCAAAGTTGATAATTTGGTATTAATGGCATGGCATGCCGTAAATTATATAATATATTATTTGATGAATTAATTAATTATTATAATATTAAATCTTATATATATTAAAAGAGTGAGAGAAGAGAAAACTCTGAGGAGGAACCATTATCTCCTCCCGGGGCATACGACAAAAGCTTTAAGAATGTCGGCCTCATGCAGGCCGCTTTCACATGGTGCAAGTTACGAGGTCGTCCTGCGGAGCTTGTAAATGAGCTTCGCTCTTCCATCATCCATAATGATGATCCTCCAAAGGGAGGATGGATTGGATCTACCGGGAATTACTCGGGAAAATCTATTTTCTTATTAATTTATCATATTTCGCTCACCCGAATCCATATTTTATTATTGTTTTATTGGGTTTTGTACTCATGAAATTAAAAAAAATCTTATGGAGGTGTTCCTCACCCTAGGATCAATTGTGAATTCACGGGCGCGATGTGCAGGGGCTCCGACCGACGGCGGCAAAATAAACTTTAGTGTATTCCGTGAACGAAATCATCCCGACACGCGCCACTTACAAGAAGTCGGTGCCTGACGTACGATTAACACTAATTAGAGTACTTTTTGCCAATAATTATATTCAAGAGCTCGCTTAATACATCTTTTTTTTATATAAACCGAGTCATTTAACTTAAATAGTACATAAAAAATTATGATAAAAATAAAATTTATAATATTTTAATTATTAAACTGAGAGTAATACTATCACACCAACCCCTCAACCGAACTTTCCAATGGTGACTCCACGGATCACTAGATTGATAACATATGAATGCCAGCTAGAGGTTTCCCTATAATAACTTACAGCACGTATAGCCCGTGAAATATAGACACGTGCACGTAAACCCGACCTACCTCTTAAAATTAATTTCTTCGTGATTAAGCTTTAGGACAATCTTCACATTGCATTGACGGGCCCCCTTTTCTTTTACAAAAGTTGCAAGGTGAAACCCTAACCTATTGAGCGAGGCCATGTAGACGTGGCAAAAAATTGCACGGCATGAAAAAGCCGATGTCCTAGTCCAAAAGCAGAAAAATTATTTTTAAAATAAAAGAGAAATTAAAAGAAAAGTTAGAAAATTGATTAATTGTGTCAAATATATTTTTTAATATTGTTTAAAAATAAGATAAAAATTAAATTAATAAATCAATTATAGTACATAGAAATTCGATGTCATGTCCAAAATGATTTATATTTATTTTTAGAATAATCTTTTCTCCTAGCTCAAGCTTCAGGCTGCACAATCCTTGCCTAAACCGGGTATTTCAGGCCACATAGAATGTCGGGCTGTGGCAGCTTGAATTGCCAAGTCTAAGGCCATGACGTACCATGCAGGAATGGCTTTTTTGTTCAAACACCGCACGGGCGCAAAGTGTTCAGTGATATGATGAAAATGCATCAATAGTTGATCTGGCATGAGAGATTCATAAATCTGATAGCCAAGGACTAATTGTGATTTCAGGGCTACATGGACGTATCTATTTAGGGTTGCCTGCAATGGCATCGATTGCTTCCTAATAACTAATAAGTTTCTTTGAACCAAAAAAACAAAAAAATCACTAATAGGTTTCGGCTTAGCATGGTGGTAGTGACAAAATTATAATACAATCTTTATATTTTGTCATTTTATAATTAAATCATATATGTTTTAAAATAACTATTATAGTTATATTTGTTTAATTTCATAATATGTTTAAACCATAATTTAACGATTATCTTGTATGTAATTTAATAGCACTACATGAAAGTTACTGCTTACATGATACATGACATGTTAGCAATTTTTCCACCACATCACCCAAATGTTGCTACATTAGCAACTTATAATCGTGTCGACGGATAATATACACGTTAGTACGTCATTAGAATTAGAAGTCAAATATGTTATAGAATCAAATATATATTACTAAAAATTATTCTAAAATATATATTATTTAATTACTGAAAATAATAAATATACAAAAAAATTTCTGTAATTATCCTTATGAAATATTAATGATGCACGAACGCTCCCTACGAGTTTCAATGTTGTTGCCTTATCTTAGGACAACAAGCTGTTTGCTGAGCCCAAGCCTGTCTTCTCCATTCATGAGCTTGGCCGACCGAGGTCGGAGTCGAATACGGGGTGCCTGTTTCTTGTGCGAAAAGCTCAAACTATTGATGAACTTACGAAACTTTACAGCGTTCGATAGTGTCCTTGAGTGATCAGAGTGTGAGTGTTTAACTGAGTTGGAGGATTTTAAGTCTATGGTAGTTATGGTAATCTAATAAGATTGTACGTTAAAAAAAATATAAAATATGAAAAGAAAACTTGAAGAGCACGACTGACACAGACTCCATCTGTCCATCGAAATAGGGATTAATATATGATTTGGTAAGTTTAAGGTCTAATCTCATTTCAAAATCTTATATTATATATAAAATTTATCTATTAAAAATTCAATATAATTGTTACCGATTCACATTCTCATGGTTGCATATCGAGATCATATTCGAACTTTTGTGATCTCGCGATTTTTCTTGTATGGGTCTCATTGCACGTTAACAACCCTTTTGCAGGTCCATAAATATGAGTCCCCTAAGCTGCATTTCTTCCCTTTCCCTCTCCTCCCTTCCTTCGTCCACAAGAATCTCCCGACCTATGTTGTCCACTTTTCCGGCCTCCATGCTTCCTGACGTCAAGCTCGAAAACCTATTTCCGCCCTTCGAGAACGAGTATGCTCCGTGGATTTGCTCGGACATATTCCCAGAGCCAATCCTCCGATCCCCCGAGCCTATTGCTTCAAGCCCAGATAGCCTAGATAGTCAAAACCATAGACCTCCCAGTCACAACCGCCCAAAGACGTTGAAGGCAGTGGTGGATGAACGGAAATGGAGGCGGATGGCATCGAACCGGGAGTCAGCCAGGCGGTCGCGGATGCGTAAACAACAGTACCTAGAAAACCTGAGGGGTGAGGCAAACCGGCTCAGAGTCATGAATCGGAAGCTCACGAATTGGCTGCGAGTGGTCTCCCATCTGATCAACCTCCTGCAGACGGAAAACGATCGGCTTCATGCCGAACATACTCTTCTCCAGCAAAGCCTAATCGAGATGAAACATGACGTCCGCTTCGGGATGCTGCCATGATCCTCTTCTTCTAATTGGCCGGTGCAATAACAAGGGCATCCTTCGGATCAGACTCGAAACAATTGATCGTTCCACTGCACTATTCAGACAGTTAGTTTGAGGAGAATTAGCCGATGAAACTGAATTCTAAAGAGCGAGTTAGAGAGAGACACTGTTGATATATAAATGTTATTGTATGCGGAGGTATTTTATCATTAGGGCTGCTTTGGTGGAGATTTAGGTATTTTTCGGCAAGAGTACGGGCAGGAAATTAATTGATGCATAAGTCTTTGATACGTAAATATAATTTCTTTGATGTCTATTATCTCACATTTAAATATTAATCTGTTTTTTACTGATTTGTATTCAAGTTTAGTTAATATATTATAAGGAGTAAAGTTTTTTAATCATATATTTTATATTTAATAATTTATATAACTCGAAGAATCTTATTTAAATGAGAAATTATACTATTAAACTACTTTAACCAAGCAATATTAATAAGTTTCGATGTATAAATCTTTTTCGAACTGAATTTGGCCATGAGCATGGCTCTTCGACATCTAACGAATGGGAAATGATCTAGGACCAACTCAGACGGTGGTAGAATATAATGCTCATTAGATAAGATTAATGGATATATATGTGAAGTGTCTAATCTGTCACATCAAAAGTTGGTCGTGTCCAATTTGTTCATACATATTTGATACGGTGGGAAGAGACCATGCTGATATATGTGGACCATAACCATTCTGCATCGTTAGCATATTAAAATCCTATGCACATGATAACAGGGACCCAACCCTTAAGAAGAAAAAGGTCTGGAAGGGCATTTTTTAGTGTCTCAATGTCTTATCACTCTAGAAAAAAGCATATTTGATAAGTAGTGCTCTTCTCCTGTCATTGTCTTTTCCTTCATTTCTAAGTCACTAAGAGTACCTTCTCCTTCTTCTTCTTGTTTTTTTTTTTAACCAGATCACTAAAGAGTGCCTTCAAAGAAAATCAAATGATAAAGTGTCTTCTCTCGTAAAAAGTTTTTTTTTTAAATGTGGCATTTTTAACTGTTTCATTGAAAAGTGCAACGAACAAAGGGGTTTCGGCACGATGAGGTTCAAGATTCCACATTCTATCTTCGTCCCTTGTGATCAGCCGAGCTCCCACTAGAGGAATGATTACAGGTTGTCTGCAGCGCGCTTCTTAGAATGGTTCACTTGTAGCAACTATTCATGATCTGCTTTCAAGGGACTGACGAGTGCAAGTCCGTCATATGTGTAGAAAGGGAAGTGCGTGTGCCGATTGGATGGCTCGTTTGGCATCGTAGTTTCCGTTGGGATCTCATTTCTTCGCCTCCCCCCCCCCCCCCACTTGATCGGGGGATTAGACCGCTTGTTCTAGACAATGTGAGTGGGGTTTATTTACCCGGTTATGTGCTATTTACTATTCAGTTTTAGCCCTAATTGCCGGGGTAAGTGTTCTGCTGGGCACTTACTTGATTCCCTGCTTTGGGCCTAGAAGGGTTTCGATCTATTAAAGATTTGAGGCTACATTTTCTTCATAGCCCGACAGGGCCCAACTATCAATTCAGGTTGCACTCCCAATCCCCGGTTGACTCGTAACCAAATCTCACATTTAATCGAATACGGAATTGATAATTGATATTCCGTCCACCCAATTAACCTTACTTTTTATTCCATTACGATTTTGGAGATTGCAGTGTGCATTCCCCACGGATGAATTTTGTCACTCGATTTAATGAAATATGATGATATTTATTAACTTAAAATGTTAACTCCACGTTTTTTTCTAAATTATATTCTATTATTTTTTTTTTCCGAGATAGTTGAGATAGCAATTACGTACCATGTTTTGCTGGTGCCACTGCAGCTCATTACATTAAACTCATCCGTTCCATCCAATTCCACTTCATTCCCACGTTGTTGCTTAAAAGCATAATAAGAAAACATTACTGAAGCATTTTTCTCGGTAATCGGACAGCTTAAGAAGTTATTAAGACTTTATGTATGTATGTATGTGTGTGTGTGCATGAATATGTGCTTTTAGACACTGTTCATAAAAGAGATATAGCAAGATAATTTTAAATAAATCTAAAATAAATAGCTTCATCCAAGTAATATGGAAACTAACATTCTCAAGCGCATTTAACCTAATTAATACCAAGGGTATATATTATTTAGAATTCTAAGTAAGTTAGAAATTAAGACGAAACCCTAGAGCCACACCAGTACTTTTCCAGCAAATTCCACTAATTGTCTTATTTTTATATTTAAAATCCACACCTAAAAAAAAAAATCAAACTTAAGCTTTCACCTGATAGCCCCTATCCATTAATTCTATCTCCGGGAAGAGGAGGAAGCTGCGATAACCTCACGAAGCTGTCCTCCCTAACATCGCACGAGCTCTTGCAAGAGAAGAGGGATGATGTGCTCTTCCTCACCCTGAACTTCGAATACAGTTTCTTGCTCTGGCCGGACGATTCGGGCTTTGTCCCGGAGTCCTTGGTGCACTCCTTGTAGGCCTCGAGGAACGGATCCGTCTCCCGTCCCCAGAACCCCTTCACCGAGCTGGTTCTCCTCGGCGGTCCGGCCATGCGAGGCGGAGGTGGGATCGCAGACTTCTGGGCCACGGGGTTGTCAAGAACGCTGGAGATATTCACTGCCGTGCATGCAGCTTTGGACTCCGATGCAGTGCCGTGTGGTCGGTCCTGTCCAGCTGCAGCGGATTTTCGGACACCGGGGCTGTCTTCCCATGAGAACGGGACGCTTCCCTGAGAGAACACCTTTCTATGGAGCATGTCTTGGGGGAGGTTGGAGACAAGAGGGTTGGAAATCAATTTTGGTGTGAAGCTGTGTGGTTCTATAAGGTAGGGTTTAATTCATAAATAGTCGACTGCCGCTCTCATGCACTAAGCACCACCCAACAAGAAAATTTCCCAAGGGAGAAGCAACCAACGCGTGAGGTTGAAGAAAGCTATAGTTACATGAACAAGAACTAGTAACCCCAAGAACGGCCTGGTTTCTCTAAATCTTGATTCCAAGTATGAGCGTTGGAGCATATCAATGGATTTTGTATATATTATTTTCATTACAAGAATCTACCAAAAATATCCACTGATATATTATAATATTAAATCTTTCAAATTACAAAAATTTATGCCATGAGGAATTTTAGCATTTATTGGATGCGTCCAAATCAAATTTAAAACTATAATAATAAATTAAAATTTTGAATATTGAGCGGTGTATATTGAATCTACTAAAATAAAGAAATATTCAGAGGACAAGATCATGCATTATTTGGGCCGTTTTGGATAATGAAGGTCAACGTACATGGGCGTCCAAAGTATATTTTAATCCAAGGAACATGGAGAAGGAAGTAGTTAAAAAGGGGAATGCACACATATAAATTTCATGCGTGGACCGGTCAACGACACACGCGGACAATCCAATGCAATGTATCAATACAGTGAAAACACAAACAGTAATTGACGTGACAAGCTCGTTTGCTTCCACGTATACTCAACAAATACAAGTTTGTTTTTCGATATTTCTAGTGAATACCACCTTATATATCAAATTAATATAAATTGGATTTCGATCAATTTATTAATAAATAAAATTTTTAAGTTATAAATTTTTACCATTTACATGTTTGGAATTGAAATCTTGCTAAAAAAAATTAGAGATATGAATCATTTAAACCAATCAATAATATCCATCTCATGCCATGTTGTAAACCTTCTGAAAATTAATGGAGGACCAGACGGCATAGTTTGGAGCATGCATTAGATGAAAAATCGGTTTCTCAGTCTTAATTAAGCTGGTAGATTAATCTTTCTCAGGCCTTGCGCATCAAATCCTTTATCAATAATACAATATTCAAACTACTCGCACATTATATATATATATATATATATTATAAACATAATTAGGAGACTAATCCCACGTGCGTCGTCGCAATTGGGGTATAGATATGGAGAACAAATATTGCCTGCACATTTGGTGACTCATTCAAATGACCCTGAGTTTTCTTCGAGATGAAACCCTTTCCAAGCCCGTGGTCATGATGCTCCAAGATACGGAAATTTCTGCGCATTACGGAACGGGTTGAAATTCATATATAATCCTTCTCGAGGACCCTCGACCACGGTCCAGAAGAAGTGAGAAACCCCCAGTGGAGACAGATGCTGAGTACTGTATTGCCCGCGAAGTAACCTCTGCAGTCAACAGAACCGACCCCTGATATCATTGGATGCGGTGGAAACGTCGCTGTCGCCATGTCAAGTTTAAATTCCAACGTTCCTATCAGTTCTCGATGAGAACATTGACTTACTAATCAGCAGGTCCGGCAGGTCCATCGAACATTATCCTCACATACTTCGTATTATTAACCGTGAACCTGTTTGCTGTGATACCGGTGAAGTAGAACGCAGTCGTTCGACTAAGGAGAGGGAAATGAATGCAATGAAGCATCATTTCGCGAAGATCCCACATCCCTTTATTCAACTATATGGCTATAATCTATTGGGTCGCCATGGTAATTTTGATACTATTGTGTCTGATAAATAAACTGGAGTACTTGTGCACCAATCCAAACGGGGCTTATTCATTTGGAAGGGGAAGTTGAATCAGGAAGAGGCCCAATGGGCCAGTAGTGAGAAACAGCAGCCCACTACTTTAGCCCAAGTTTGAGGGACACAAATGTCATTTTACTAGCTCTTCAGGGCTCTCACATAAGATGACCGTTTCTCGAGAGTTAGGGTTTCGCAGGGAGCGACCGCTTTCTCAGAAGCTCATGCCTCTCACCACTCTATCTTCTTACGAAGGGCTTCCGGTTGTGATCTTCATATTCAGTGAACGCTTAGGATTTGAGAGGTTTCTTTCCCCCCACTTCTGTTAACCGATTTCTGCCTGTCACCTGCGATGGGGAGGCCTTGCCAGAAGCAATCCTCAGATTCTTTCCTTCTCGAAAGTAATTTTGAAATTACAAGAGGCTGTGACGACTCCAACATTTCTCGATGCTGAATTGTATGCAGTTCATGCGGACCAGAGCTCGTATACGTATTCTGTACGTATATGTTGCTGTTGTGATGACTGCGTTTGTGCGTGTCTGAGCCTCCCCCCCCCCCCCCCTTTTTTTTTTTTTTGGTTCTAGATTTTGTGGCCATTCCGTTTTACGTTAATTATTACAATAAATTTTCGGAAAAGTTTTTGTCACTGACTTTTATAATTTCTTTTTGGCTGAATTTGAGAATTTGGAGGCTGGGAGTGGAGGTGTTAAACAAGCCGGTTTGGCCGGTAACCGACGATCGGACTCTCCCACGGCACCACCCGCACACCTGTTGGGATGTGTTTTGATACGGATCAGGTCCAGTCCCCGTAACAATCTCAATCAAATACATTTCTTTAGCTATTGCTCCAGCAAAGACAGATTACCCGACATTCAGCAAGCACAACAGAACATGTTGAATTGCAGTTTGACGGGATACCCCACTCTTAGACTGCCAATTTCGATCCGAGACAGCGCATTTCCTTCTACAAAAAGTTTTAACTGTAGAAGTGGGCAAAGGGGGCTGGAACCTGTATAAACACATCTCGCCCAATGAACATCTGCTCTGACAGGCCGAAGAACTTAAGACAGCAAGCTCGTAAGTTCAATGCAAATTTTAAGATCGAAATAAGACAGATGAAGTCAAATAGTTACAACAAAGTCTCTCCCAGATTGTTCACTCGCCAGTTCCCTGGTTAAAACTAATTCCGAGTCCCCGCTGTCACCCAAAGAAATCGTTCTTCCACCTTGCCATTCTTCTACATTTAAGGAATCACTGCAATGGTGGAACAAAACACATCGTCACAGAGGCTGAGACTTTCACGAGCCATCGGGTTCTCAGTTATGGGGCTACTTCCAGAGCTGCTATTTGATTGCGAACCAAAGCTACCGTTCTGCTGTGGCACTCCAGAAGGGGAGGAGCCCGTTGAAGTTCTGATCAGGACCTCCCCTAGAGGACCACCCGGCGAAGGACCCCAAGAGATGAGCCCGCAACTACTTTGCTTTAGAGATGTGGACCCTATCAAGTTGCCAGTTTGCCCAAAGTCAGCCTGAAACGGGTCTAACTCATGAGATAGCCTGAGAGGTGAGGACGCAGAGGAACAAATGTCAGATGAAGCCACGGGGATTGACACTGAGAGCTGCGTCCAATCAGATTTCAGGTCCTCAGGCCATGCAATTATCGGGCTGTCCAATTGAGCCTTGGGGAAGTTGTCAATGAACTGATGACGTGATTGTTGATGATTGTTGGGGTCAGGGTCAGTGAAGTCGAGGTATGAGCTATAGCTTTTAGTCAGCGAAGGGTTCACAATGGAGCTAGAGGAGATAAGCCCAAACTCGGTCCTCGCAGAATCTTCATCAATTGGGATCTCTTGGTCTGGAAGAAAAGCGAAGACAGTTTGATGGTCTGATTTTGGATCAACTGCAGAGGATGTGAACGAGAGACCCTGGGACTGCAGATCCAGCGTTCTGCCAGACAAACACAAACTGATTCATAAGTGAGAGATAGGGGGAAAAAAACTCTGAGAAATGCCACCGACAAATCAAACATGATTTAGAAACAAGAAATACCAATTCAACTTGAAACTTGAAACCTTTATTGAAAAATACGAAGGTAGTTCCTTGATCATGAAGTTCTCCTCGAGAAGGAATCTCAAGTGCCAACTACTATTTCCATTACACCAAAATGATGATGATCAGTGGGTCTTCCTTTTGAATAAAAAGGTGAAGGTTGAGAAGCAAAGGTTATCTTTGAATTTGAGCGGTGAAATTCTCTGATCGCTTTCATCTCTCTGCGGTCTGTTTTCCCTTTTCCAGGAAATGCACATTTGATAGATTGTCACTTAACTGCCACATATCCTAGCACCCTTTTCTTTTTATCCAAACTTCCTTCCTGTTCAGTTGATTTGTTTTTTGGCATTTCCTTGTTTTAATTGGTGGAACCAGGGGAAGTGAATTGAAGTCTTCCAGAAAGAGCAAATGTTGGATATGCTTTCCAGATTATCTAAAACTACATCTCACAGTAAATAAGGAATATAATGTGGAGATACTTTTCATAACCGATCATGATAAGAAATGTGCAATATCTTCAAATCACATAAGGCATGAGAATAATGTCAGGAAGCTACGCAAACTGATGCGGAGAAGAAGAAAAAAGAAGATAAAAATGCGGAGCTGTCTTTGTTCACCTGTTAAACTGGTTTTGTCCAAGAGCGCAAACATTGTCTGATCCACCACCGGTGGGATCCCCCACCAAAGAACTCGATGAGGCCATTGAGACCATCTTTGGGTTGGAAGGCCCAGAGGTGGCGGCTACACGGCCAGTACGTTGGCCTTCCACAGGCTTTCTTGAACGGTGGCGGCCCCGGTTTATGTGCTTTTCACAATACTTCTGATCAGCAACAGCTTCTCTAGTGCATCGCCACTTCTTTCCATCAGTACGACGGCACCGCCCAATATCAGGATCAGCGCTGCCAGAGAAACCAAGATGGAAAGAGCCCCATCCCACAGCTAGGTTCCAGAAAGGGGAAAGGAAAGGCATAAATGAAAAGAAAATAGATCAAATATAGTCATACATTTAACATTATTAATGAGGTGATGGTCCAGTCCAATGCATATACCTTGTCAGAGAGAAAGGAAACAAGGATAAAAGAGAGAGAGACAACGAACAGAGGAAAGGGGCATAAGTTTTAACTTCATGGGGTGTTTTAGAGTGCATTACATCCTGTAAACTATGACACAATACAATTTTTAGAATCAATTTGCTTGATTCCTAGAAAAACGAAAAAATAGAAGTTCCAACAATTAAAGGAACTGATTTCATGAACATTATAGGGAATCTAACAGAACAAGTGTGGATCCCTCTAACTCTAGTAAATCCTGAAATATGGCAACTAATATGAATTGTGTGATCAGAACATCAAAATGAAGTTTTCCCTTTTAATCTATATATAAAGCCAGGCACAATAATAATGTCCCAAGACCAAGGATTTATTACAGAATGCAGTGTAAGAAGTGCAGCTACACACGTGAATTTGGATTTAAGGGCCCAGCAGATGAACCCGATAGGCCGTAGGCACTGAAGGATCTCCTGAGAGGAATAAGCAGATTAGATGGAACAGGAACTTTTGCATCGAGATATTTATAGATCATAGCCTGATGCTCAAGCTCAATCCACTGAGATGGAGTGAATAGCCCCCTGCATCCTGCCAATGACGCATAACCTGTAATATAGGAGCTGTAGTTCAGAAGAAACAACACCAGAAAACTTATCTCTAATTAAAGTAACACAATAAAAGGGACCTAAAACAGACGTACGAGTAA
This sequence comes from Sonneratia alba, assembly GCA_900174645.1. Lineage (NCBI taxonomy): Eukaryota > Viridiplantae > Streptophyta > Magnoliopsida > Myrtales > Lythraceae > Sonneratia > Sonneratia alba. Next base: position 5,149,564 of record FWPY01000028.1, on the reverse strand, counting down.
GGAAAGACAAGTCATCTTTTGGTCAAAAGGACTCGGAATAGCTTCACCAGATAAAATGCTACATGAGAGGACCAAACGCAAATAACCAAATAAAGCTACACTGGAGCTTAGAGTCCAAGGATATCTTTGAAAGACTTGGCTACATGATATTTTCGCATTTGATAGCTAATACCAAATATGCCACAAATCCATTTCATAAGCATGAAGAAAAAACCCAAAACCATTCACCAGAAATGGACAACTACTAAAAGAAGAGACTTTCTCGTCTCTTTTGGGCCAAGGCGTGAGAAGGCTCGACAACATGTTCTTCTCTTAAGGGGCCCATGCGAGGGTCTAACCAAGCAAGACAGAAGACCAATGCAGCAAATTAAAATGCCCCTCAAAGCATGTAAGGTTCCTATAACTCCATGTCACAAAATCAAGCACCGAACCTAAAGAATACTAAGAAGTGGCCAATCAACGAATCCAAAAACTAAAATAAATAAATAAAAGCTAACTTTTAGCAAAAACCCAAGAACCATTTCATGTACCGGCAGAATCTTCGGTGAGTAAGGTGACTTCTGGCCTCAGAGATGAGAAGCTGAGCGTACGATCAGATCTCATCAAAGGGGTTCCACGGTGCAATGGGGTTGTCGATTTAACTGCAGGGAGACCATCATCTGCTCTGAGAACTTTGGTGGCCCTCCATTTTTGCTCCTCGGGCAGCTCAGATCCAAAGCCCTTCAATTTGGCCTCAGATGCTGAGAACTGGCTTGATTCAGACCTTAAGCCCTCCAAGCCGTCTGCACCACCACCAGCACCATCCATTCTTGGAGACTGATCGACAGATGAAACGAGCCCGAATGAAGTATCAATTCATGGGAAAGGAGGGAGCAGATTCAAGAAGAGAAAAAGGATGGAAGAGGCAGGGTAGAAGAGAGAGAAAGCAGGAGAGAGGCATCTTGGTCATGGAGTGCTGGGCTGGAGCTGATTTTTCCAAGGAGTGAGCTTTGAGGAAAGAAGAAGAAAAAAATAATTGCGGGGAGAGGGAGAGATGAAAACAGAGGTGGGAGAGAGAGAGGGCTTTGTAACTTTGTCACCGCGTGCAGTGGAACAACGGGAGCCCCTCCAGCCCTCTACATTCCAGACAGGTTAATTAAGCCCAAATTTATCCATTCGTTTTTTATTTCTGGGCAGCAGGAGGAATTTAAAGAAAGAAGAAGAAGATGAAGATTTTGTTTTAGTTTTATTATATTTAATATCTAAAATTTAAATTATTCTCTCAATATTAACATGTTAATCTTAATTATATATTTTATCTATTTACAATACTTAAATAATGAGTCAAAATTATATAAATTGGCATATAATGCCTTTTTTTTCTTCTTGTATTTAATCATTCTATAAATAGTACTATGTACGGCTAAGAGAATTACACGTGTCATGAACTTAGAGTTGAATTAATAATTCTCTCACTAAATCTTAAAAAAATAATTTACTAATCGAATCCTAAAGTAAAAGGTTGATAAAAAATTTTTTAGAAATTTCAGTCAACACAGTGTCTTAGATGCGCTTGGCTAGCACGGCATGGATACTGCAGGTGCAGGGTCACCTTCAACCAAAAAAAAAATCACCCGCATGGTTTATAGGAAAGATTGTTGACGTGACAGCAGGATCTGAGAGCAAACTTCAAGATCCAAACTTATGTCAATTTTGACTTCTTTTTGCCATATTTAGACCTCAACCTACGATTTTTTCTGCAACATATCAATTTAAAAGGTGGAACCTAGTTTTTTTTTACCAATAAAAAGTATCCATCCATTTGTTAATTACATATGAGTGGAAGAACTACTCCTCAAAAATATATAGATCCAGACTGCCAAAATGATGTCATTCATAGGCAAGATTCATATATTCTAAATATGATTTATGAGCTGAATTCATGAAGACAAACAACTCCCTGTTACTCTCCCATGAATAATTGAATTTCTCCCCCTTCAAGGCACTGAATAGATGACAGCACCAGATAGGATGAGTTAGGCATAGGTCTGAAATTTTCATTCCCTAAAATCCACGGATCATGCCATACACTGGTGAAAGAACTGTTAGCTGTTTGTCTGCAGCAAAATTGAGCGAAAGTATCTTTGCAGCGGTTATTCAAATCTCTTTCAAAAACATAACAACTACTGCCCTGTCTAGCCTTGGGCTCTAGAAACGTGCCACATTTGTTCTTTAAAAGTGAGGCAACCAAACTACTTGAATCATAAGTCACCAGCCAGGCAAACTTAGATAACATAGCCGTGTTCAAAGGCGGAACCTGATTGGTTGAGTTAATTGAATGGCGCCAATCTAAGTTTCGTAGTGGGAGGAAAATCTACAGTCGTACTTGGAACCTGTCCTGTTCACGGACTTCCACCTCTTAGAGTGGGAAAGTGGTTAATGATAGTCGATTAGGTCTTAAGCATCAATTTTATTGATACCGTTGTCTCAAAGAATGGAAAGAAACTGAAGAACTTCAGGACAGAGGAGCTGATGCCGAATCGTGATTCCCGTTTCTGGATATATTCACATAGTTTTAATCCACTTGGTTCAACATGATCATTGATGACAGCTTTTACATGTGCTCTTGCGGCGAGTTGCAGTGGCTGCTATGTTGAAAAATGCTTTTCTGACGAGTATTCTGATCTCATTCGTTCTATACATGAGGACTGTGGACATACAAGAAGGGGGTCAGAACGATCAACATATACAGCAGCTATCCGGAAGCAGCAACAGCAGCCATCTATATGTTGCACCGTCTGCTTGATCTGTGAGACTATCAGTGGCTATATCAGTCGGCGTTAACCTGTTGAAAGATCCTCTGTTTCCTTTCTCTCTGGACAACGTGGATGTAGCTCTCTTTAGAAACTCCGGATGTGGCGAACCATCTCTTTCTTTTTCCGAGTCTTGGAACTTTCCCGATGTAAATTTTGTGAAATATTTCTGCACGAGTTATGCGAACTCCAGTCATAAGATGTTACTTAGGGGCCTCTACTTCGGCCTCTGTCGTTCATCCCTCAACCCTGCAACTGTAAAGCTACTTCCTTCGTTGTTCTTTCTTCGATCAACTTGCTTCTAGTCAATCGTGATATTTTAATGGAGTTTTTTCAGGGTTTCCATGTTCGTCTTAATTATCTGAAACCAGGCCAAGGTTTTCTCGAGGTATATATGAGTCTCTCAAAACTGAGCCACTCCAGATGACCGGAGTATAGATCCACCTGTAACTAAGTTGCCACTGTTCTACAGAGAATCCCACGATACTCGTCATTTCACGGGTCAATCTTGTATTAGGTTTTTTTTTTTTTTCCTTTGACTCTACTAGAGAGGAGGCTCGTGTTCAACGACACACTTGATGCCTTCGGCAATGCTCCAGTTTCTCAAAAGTTCAGAACCCCACCAGCAGCGGGTACTAGTCTCATTGAATGTTGTATAGGTACTCTACTTATTTCGTCCGTGGACCTGAGATCTGGGGTAGGTCTAGTTCGTATAGGTTAGGTTTCGATGAAGGGCGTTTAGCAGATGCCATTTAATTTGTCGACCCAAGTTACCAGTGCTAAGTCACATTTCAGGAGTTTAATTCCGAGTGGGGGAGTGCGTTGTACTGCTCCAACTATACATGTTTTTTAGGTATGGACAAGAGTTAGCCAGACCGCGCTCTCCTCCGGGAAGCCCACCGTAAAAGTTGAGGTTTTAGCTGTCATCAGAGAATGAACAGACTATTGACTGGACTGTTCTTTTCCAAACCAAGAGAGATCCGTCTTCGTATTTGGCATTGCGTCACGTTCGCCAGCCCCAGCTCCTGCCCCAACCCCGCGCCGATCGAGAAAGAAGAAGAAACACAGAGATGGGCCGGCAAGGATATCTTCGAGGCCGTCCTAGAGGCCCAATCGGTGATGGCCATGGGCCCATAGAGCCCAGTCGGCACTTCAAGAATCCCTTTCCCTCCCCCCCCCCCTTTTTTTTTTATCAGACATCGTCACTTCAAGAATCCGATGGCAGCTTTTCATCCCTTTCAAAAAATTCTGCATCAAATTGTCTTGATGGGTCTCATTCTCGAGTAGATGTCCGGCGTATATCACAAAACAAGTTTATTAATTATATCAGATCCATCCAAATAAGGCATATAAATATATATATATAGTTGAAATATTAAAATAATATTAACACGGTTTATATTACACTGAATATAGTTGTCATTCACTTTGTTCTCTCCTCACAGCGGACAAAATCCCCCCCAAAAAATGGCAACAGAAATCTCTTTCACACTCTTTTCCATATTTCCATGGCCAAGTTCAATTGCTGTAGCTGGCATTGAAAGCCTACACGGGACCCCTTCTGTGCCCTAATTGTCGATGGTGTAGGTCTTTGGGTTCTCCCCCATGAAAGTAACCCTTCCGTCCCCCGGTAACCTGAATCTTCAGGATTACTTTATTCTTGTATTACCAAGTAGGTACGTGACTTTATAAATGAGACGAAAATATGTAATGAATCATTGGACAGGGAGAATTTCATCAAAGAAGATGAACTAAGAACCTACTTATTTTAGATCCAAGCAGGGCGCCCATAACTCGAACCTCGTTTTTCTCAACAAATTAGCCAATTCCTATGGAATGTCCGGGCGGAATCCCTTGAAAAGAACGGTGGGATCTCCATTCAGATTGACTTTCTCCTTTCAATTTTTTTTTTTTCCAAATGCCTCACTTCTTTTGGTTGTGAAAAGTCAGGGCCACTTAAGAGAACAAGAAAACGATCGACCAAACTGGAGCAGCTCAGTTCAGCCTTTTTTTTCTGGGCTGGCTAAATACAATAAATAAATTAAATGTGATTTGAAGAATGCTAGGGCAAGAGTAAAAAGGAATAGAATGGCAGCAGGGCTAGCTATTTATATAAATAGGGAAAGCCCTTAGAAGGGAGGGCTGGCCGAAGAAGAATCTTTGGGTGAATGTGACTCGACAATTTTGACCATGACCTCTCAGGGATGAGAGACAGAGATGCAGATACATTCTGTATATAAATTTCCATGCATCTCTCATCTCTGCGGGGAACACTGGGACTGAATATCGAGGGGGGGAAAAGGGAGAGGAAGAAAAAGAAAAGAAATCCTTATGGAAGTTGTTAATTCAAATGGGATAAACATGAAGAAAATGATAGTTCGAAATGGAAGCACGGGTGGATCCTAAGAGAGGCATGACTGACAGACACTAAGGCCACTATAGTTGCTAATGCTAGTAGCATTCCAAAGGTTTCACTGAGCAGGACCGTCGGTTATGCCAGTTTATTAGACAGATAGCCCTTTTCTTTTTATGTGCCCCATGTATACGGACTCGGGGTTCCATTAGATCGAATCTTTGGAGACACAGGATTGAGATTGTGGCGGAGCTCACGAGTGTAAGTCGGCGATGCAAGACGATCGCAAATCCCCCTTAGCGGCTCGCATTCGGGTCTGTTCGATTTGCGTCGTCGGTCTACCCTTCCGGGTGAGTGAGCTCCTCTCTTTCGAGTAGTCTTGGCTTTAACATGATGGCTTGCACACACAATGGACGAGCTTTGCCGTTTCAACTCCGAGAGAGAATACATGACATTATGACGAGCTGTGGCGGGGAGCTGAAGTTGCTGCTAGTGCGGGTCCCTCTCACATCATTACTTCAATCAATCAGAAGGTACAATTACCATGATGCCCCTCTCTTGTCCCCGTCTCTTCTCCCTTTCCTCTCCTGGTCGTCCTCGGGGTCCGTTTGGGCTTTTGGGTTGAGACCAAATGGTCCAAATCATCTCGGGATGGAAAATCTGTCCCCGTGAGGTTGAAATTCCGAGCAATGCAGATTCCCATCCAGTGTATGCTGAGGTTTGGAGTGTCAGTTTTGATGGAGATTTTGATCTTCTTATCCCAGTGCAAAAAGTCGGGTGCTGGAGCCGAACTCTCCCTAGTAACGCAAAATTCTAATGCTCTGTATCGACCTACTTTTTTACCGTTGGCTGGAATCCCTAATGGAATCATTCTTCAGAGGAGCAGCAGAGGCTTCTTCGTGTACTGCGTTTTCCATGTTATAAAATCAGTGTCGATGAGACGTGACTTCAGTATTGGTCGTTAGTGAAGTGGTCACTCACAATTTCTACATATGAAAACTATACGATGGATCAATTGGATTATTTTATGATGGTTTTTTTTAAAGTAAGATATGTTATTGGAGATGGCCGATGCCGAGACTGCGTGCCTTTCCTGCCAAAGAACGGGAAACAGTACAGGGTTTCGGTTTTGGTGCTTTTTTCAGTCAAAACAAGCTCCATCCTCTGGCTGTATGAGGGCAAGGCTCTTGTCAAGCAATAAGAATCATAAAAGCGACAAGGCAGAGGGGGCACAGGGCCAGTCAATTTGACTTGCCAACGCCTGCCAGGGCTACGATACGATACGATACCCTAAGGGCAGTAACGTGACAACACAAAGCGGTGTCGTTTGTGCCGGCCTGTCTTCTCCTCTTGTGTGCTGCATCTCATCCATATCTCAGTTTGAACAGGGAGAGCGAGATGTTTATCTTCTCTTCTGATTCATAAAGAAGTTCCTATTATTAAGAGAGAATAAGAGGATAACTAAGATAAAGGAGTACAAATAAATCTTGCAGAGGCATTCAAATGCATTTAATTTTTAATTGAAAAAAATATAACCTGCACTTTTTCATGGTGGAGAGATTTATTGGCAGATTCCTACCTATCTATCCCTCAAATAGGACAGCCTCTCTCTCTCTCTCTCTCTCTCTCTCTCTGTCTGAATTCTGCGGGGTGCAGAAGTGACGACTGCAGGGACAGTCTTGTTCTCTTGCTGCAAATTAAAAATGAAAAAGAGGAAATCTGCGTTGGATTCAATCCTCCAGTTCCAGCAGTGCACTGCTCCGCGAATCACATTACTGTAGACTTTGAATTTAATCCTTACGGGTCTTCTGCGTCGGTCTCACACAGATCTAATAACCTATCCCAAAAGGGTAAGAAAAAAAAACACAGATCTAGTAGTCTATATTGCTTACCTGGTGAAGACGAGACAGTAAGGGAGGCGATCAATCGGCAAGATGGCCCGGGTTTGCTCCGGCTGTCATGACAATGTCCGAGGAGAGACGGATGAGATCTCGACCAAGTTTTGGATTAAATGAAAACCAGGCGCTTTTGAAGTCAACTGAGAGTATGTACTGATCTAGCAAACGTAAAGCTTGACAATGCAACATGCTTAATTATCTTCATTAATAGAAGATGTTATCTGAAGAAAAAAATTCGAATTCTTGTTAATATTTGATGGAGATTAGGGGAACACTAAATAGCATATCCACCTGAGATAGTGAATCCTAATGGATCATTTTTCACCTTCTAAATTTCATACATCTCGCTGTCTTTCCATTTTTTTTGGGGGGTTACATTCCCATGAGGCTGAAGAGCAAATTCATTGACCCTAGTGGGTCAAAAAAATGAAAGAAATTGGGGGCGAAAAAAGCAAAAGAAAAAGAGATGTTTTGAGGGTCATTTCTCAGTCACAGATCCCAATGGAGTTGCCGAAGCGATGCCCAGCATTTCTTGCTGTTTCTCATTCCCTTTGTTCTGTTTAAAGCAACTCCCTCCCATTCTCTTTCCCTGCAGGAAAGTGGCGAGTCAATAGAATTACAAACCAATTCAAAGGGAGCACCTTAAAATTAGTTCGACATTCGAGTCCAGTAAATATAAAAATTTATTATTAGATTGGTTTAAATTTCTTATAGAGTTAATTTCACTCAAATTCAAATTAGTTAGGATCCGTTCACATCTTTGTGAAAAGGAGAGCGCAAGAGGGGGAGAGAGTAAAGTGTCGAGGCGGGAGAAGATCAAGAGTGAATCCGATTTTACTTGTTTGATTTTGGTGGCCATCTCCACTCCTTTTCATCAATTATTTACGCATAAACATAAAAAAAGGCCAATGCTTTGCGACCCCGGCTTTGTGCTACTGTTTGCTCGATGCAGGGAAAACCGGTTTCCAACGACACGATCGTGATCTTTATGCTGTTCGTTCGTCTGACCCCTTGGATGAGAAGAAAACGTAAAAGGAGTAAGACGTTAGAGAAAGTGACCGGACAAAGACATTGGGCATAGTTTAGTGCTTCCTACACTGTACATAATACAACGCGAAACATAGAGCGCGGTACAATAGATGAACTGGCTTTAATGAATCCTTTGTTTGATCTCATCTCGGCACGTATTATAATGAAAAATTAATCGACATCATATTAAGATAGCAAATTATGCAAGCAAACTTATAGCCGACTATCGAATTATCGGAATTGCTCACGGACCATACAATATCTCTAGGTAGCAAATCTTATTACTGATATTTCTATTTATATCGACAGATAACTACTTGAGGTATGTCTAGACATCTGCAAACTCTCATTATTCTAAGTGTCTGATAAGGAGATCATGATTCCCGCCCGTTTTGCACATTTCGTGTGCGGGTTTGTCCACCCTTTGCTCTAACGATGCATGATATGATAAGCAATCATATCATTCTATATATCCTAATTATTATTAACTAATAAATAATTATAATCAAGATACTAAGGATATCCTTTCATCAAAATTTAGAAACAATTACCTATAAACATATGGTAAGAGAATTGAATTATAACAGTATATTAACATTATCTTTTCAAATATATAAAAACTAAAATAGCACGAATTCTAAATTTTATATTTTAAAATTCTATAATTCTTAAGGATCAACACTAACAAGTTTTGAGTACTAAAAATTTTTAAAATTCTAAATTCATAAAACTTTAGTGAATTCTAAAAAAATTTTGCTAAATCCTAGAAAATCAACCATAAAAATATAAAAAACTAATTATTATAAAATTTACACGATTAAGCATTGAAGAAATTTTTAAATTTCGTTTTCTAGTAAGTTTTTGTATTTGGTAAGAAAATGGTAACAAATACTCAAAAAATCATAATTAATCTATTTAATGATTGTTTCACTATATATGAAAATAAATTATTATTTACCATGTACCTCTAGGGTACAAAATAAAAAAAAACTTCATATATTTATCGTTTTCTTGTATCTCATCAACAAAATAAATTTAATTTTGATTGATTGAGAGAATTTATGGGAAATTGAGTTTTTAGTCATTTAATGAATTAATTAAATTCGAATAGAAATAGCTAAATTTCTAAGTATGACGGACCCGAATTCGAGCAGCCTCGGGCACCGCATTGCACTTGGTGCCACCCCTCGTCGAGGCATCTCGGTCGCCAGCTGCCAGCTGCAAGGGCCTCGGCGGTCAGAGCCGCCTTTGACGGCGGCAACAAACGTTCGATTATTAAAGGAGCAAAGCCTCCCGGATTCTCTGCTGAAGCCAAATTCATCTCTTATACTAGAGCTAACATATGCTTGGGAACAACTTTTCGTTGTCACATTGAACTAAGAAAATTAGCTGGTTATTCACCCAAAACAATAATAATAATAATAATAATAATAATAAAACTGGTCCAACTGTTCATATTCCAATCCACTAGGTAGGCTCATATAGAGAGCTCTAAGGGAAGGCTAATTGGTAAGAAATATGCTTAAAAGTAGGTATTATTCTATATCAAATTAGTTTTTGGGTCTCATGTGAGTTAGATCTCCCATAAAATCAATGTCAACACGTATCATAATATCCAGTCTGGTAGAATCTGTAACTCTCGGACCCAGTACAGGGTGTTCGTCTTGGATCCTATTCAGTATTTATGTCATGCATCCCTCAATTGACTCCAAATTCTGCATCTCCATTGATTAGCGTTCAAATCTATTATAAAGTTGGAACCATGCGGACTGAGTTCGAGGCTCAGATCTCGTATGAGTGGTGGACTACACTCCGTGTGCAATTTAGTTTCCTTTGACCATATCAGTGCCGAATAGCTTGAGGAAGGGGGGCCTAATTAGAGCAACTAGCGTTCGTAAGAGATTATCATTGGTGGAATTACCGTACATATTTATATACCTTCCAAAGGATCAGTATCAGCTTCCCTCGCAGCAGAGGAAAATAAGTAGAGTAGCAAGTTCTCCGTACTTTTGAAAGGGGCAAGGCGCCTTCAAAAGCCTTCAAAAGACTCGAGTTTATTATTCACACGAGGATTGATCTTGCGAGTGTCAAGTATCCAGCACGGGAACACTTCCCTTGAGTTCTCTCTGAGCAGCAACGCAAAAAGAGAAGACAGAGATGATGATGAAGCCCGTGAACAATGATCCTGATGAAGAAAACAGCAATAGTAACAACAACAATCCTAGCAACTGGCTGGGTTTCTCGCTGCTCTCTCCTCCTCATCATCACCTGGACGACGACGACGACGACGAAGACAGCAACAACAAGAAGCATCACATGAAGATCTCTTCTTCTTCGTCGTCGTCGTCTTCTGCTGCTGCCGCTTCCACACCAACCTCGGACGTTCCCCAGCAGCGGAGCAGTCAAACCCAGTTGACATCCGTCTTGACTCTACCGACAAGCGTTGATCTCCACTCCCTCCCACCAAACCTCAGCTATGGCAGCCATTGCTATGGGGTTTTTGGTGGAGAGAACGATGTTGCTGGGTCCTACCCGTCCCCATTGTCTGTGATGCCCCTCAAATCAGATGGGTCTCTCTGCTTGATGGAAGCTCTCCGCTGCTCCCAAGCTCAAGGTACTCACTTGAAATCGTTTTCTGTCTTTCAATAAGTTTTCCGTTTTCATTCCCTTGAACAGCTGATTCCGAGTCTTTTTGTGTCTCTGCTGCTGTTCTGGTTTTACCCTCAATGTGAAGCCGTAGGAACAGCTTCATCTGCTCCGAGGTTTATGCAGACCCAACAGTACCCGCCATTTCCTTACATTTCTGCCTACAGTAATCTCCACTGCCCAGTTGAAGACAAGTCCGCTCCTTCGCCTTGTTCCCACTCCACAGAGAGTTGGGCTTCCTCGAGCTCGAGGCAGTTCTGCTCCGTGGTCGGGTACGGAGACTTGCAGTCCCTGAGCCTGTCGATGAGCCCGAGCCCCCAGTCCAGTTGCAGCACGAGCCTGGCGTATATGACGAGCTCTTCTCCGGCAGCAGCGGACTGTTTTGGCTTAGAAACGAAGAAGAGATGCCATGAGAAGTCCGATAGTAATGGCAACATTAATGGCAATCAGAAGCAAGTTGTCTATAGGAAATCAATTGACACGTTCGGACAGAGGACCTCTCAGTACCGAGGTGTTACTAGGTAATGTTTGTTTATCCTGAACGTCTTAGAATGTTGTGCTAAAAGATGATCCTTTATTTGCATTCACTTCGCGAACGATTAGGCATTTTTCTATTAGAACCCTCAAGTTTGTCCTCTTCTTTCGCGGGTTTTCCCGAAGATCAGATCGGTATCCTCAGCAGCCCTCTTAGAACCGTGGCACATTCATGGGAATTTTGCAGTCACGGCCCTTGATTACACGGAAAAAAAACCAAGTGTCAGCCCGCACCTGAGGCACGAGGCTGAACTTCAAATTCGGTCATCTGTGGTCCCAAATTTTCAAAACTCCCTCTGTGTCTTTTTCCTCTACTTGATTGGTTCGATTTTTTTTGTTTGAAATCAGGCATAGGTGGACCGGTAGATATGAAGCTCATCTGTGGGACAACAGCTGCAAGAAAGAAGGGCAGAGCAGGAAAGGAAGGCAAGGTCAGAAAAAAAACATAAATTTCCGGTTTTATCATGCATCTAAAAATAGCCAGTATCTTGTCTTGTCTAAACCTACACAGATGTGCATATACTAATTTCTAGTTTCATGTCTTGTCGGTTCCCATGCTGCTTAACCTGAATCCTGGTCTTCAGTCTATCTGGGTAAGCGCTTTATTTGTCTTAAATTTCAATGTTTCTGATTTGTTTGAACCTTTTCTGGTTTTATATTTGAGATTTTGGTTTCCAGGAGGGTATGATATGGAAGAGAAGGCTGCAAGGGCTTATGATTTAGCAGCATTAAAGTACTGGGGACCCTCGACCCACATTAACTTCCCTGTAATGATCTCATCATCTTCTCTTCACTTTCTCTATCCGTGTATGATTTAATTTTTATGTTCATTTTCACTGAAATTCTGATCACTGCTCCCACTGTTTGCTCTGCCAGTTGGAAAACTATCAGCAAGAGCTGGAAGAGATGAAGAACATGACAAGGCAAGAATACGTTGCTCACTTGCGAAGGTAAGTTGCTATCTGTCTCGGAATTCACTATTGACTCAATCGGATGGTGCCATTACGTAGTCTTCTTATTGTTGTTGGCAGAAAGAGCAGCGGGTTTTCAAGAGGGGCTTCAATGTACAGAGGAGTAACTAGGTCATTCCTCTTCGCTTACACCCGTATCCTACAGTCAAAATGGGCTTCTCTCCACATGTATATTTCCAATTGGATTCATCAAATGTGCTTTATGTATTTCGAATTTGGCAGACACCACCAGCATGGACGTTGGCAAGCTCGTATCGGCCGAGTTGCAGGAAACAAGGATCTCTATCTCGGGACATTCAGTGAGTAACCAAAAACTAACACTGAGATTGATTCTATCAGCCGACGCCAGAAAGTCTTTTAAGTTTGTGATTCCTAATGGAATTTGAATCCTGGTGATAGGTACACAAGAGGAAGCAGCGGAGGCCTATGACATTGCAGCTATAAAGTTCCGCGGGGTGAATGCTGTGACCAACTTCGACATATCGAGGTATGACGTTGAAAGGATCGTGGCGAGCAATAACCTCCTAGCTGGAGAACTGGCCCGGCGGAACAGGGAGACCGAGATCTGTCATGATGCTTTTAACCGTAACCGTCTGGCGGTGAGCAGTCTCGGGGATATTTTTCCGCATGGAAGGAACAGTCGAGATGAACCGACCCGTGAAACTGAACAGCAGCAATTCCGAGTCGGATACGACATGGCACGGGCTCCTTCTGATGTACCTCTTGACAGTAACGTCATGGGAGGAAACCTTGGATGCACAACTGTGGAAGATCTGGGAAAAGCCGGAATGCACTTGTCCAATCCATCATCCCTGGTCACGAGCCTCGGCAGCTCACGAGAAGGAAGTCCCGAGAGAAGCTTAGTCCCCACGTCCCTCGGGGTGGTGCATCCAGGCACCGACTTGTCAAGACCATCCTATGCCTCGGCCGCGCTGAAAGATGCGAGTCCATGGATCCCGACATCGGAAATCAGGCCTGGGGTTGCCGTGCCCCATATGCCAGTTTTTGCTTCATGGACTGACTTGTAGATCCTGCTCCATCGACGACCGGATTTCATCCGTAAGAGGTAAAGAGGTCATAGAGTACGGCGTCTGCAACTATCAGCAGCGCTTTCGGAGAGATCGGCTCGTGATGATTCCGGTAATTCGGAGGGTTGGGAATGGGGGGATCTGGAGGGAAGGTCAGTTTTCAAATGAAATGGATGATGACTAACGGGAAGGCCTCAGCAACTTTTCATTCGTGAGATGTGTTTTTTTCCCCATAAAGACCAACTTTTTTGGTTTCTTCCTATGCATGTTATTTGTTTTTTTTTTTTTTTGTTGTCTGATCAACAGCTAATAGCCACTAGAGGATTAAATGATCCAGCTTTAATTTCGTGGTACTGTGTAAGGTACAGAAGATGCTAAAATCTTTGCCCTAATGATTTCAGGGATGGGCGGTAAAATGCCCTTTAAAGGCCACTGACCTAACACGACCCACAAAATTAAAAAGAACGAAAAAAATCAAATACCGAGCCGTCGCACGCACATCGTTTTGTAGCGACATGGTTTTCACATCCTGTCGAGAAGTTTATGACTCGTCTCTCTCACGCGTATTGTAAGAGAATGTAAGTTGGTTCATGGAGAAATAAGCTCAGGCATAGATGCGAGACATCGAGCCACGTTTTCGGAATCTAAGGGCGGGCGTCCTCGGGAGATCCGACTACCTCAGGGTCTTCCGAAAACTTGTCTGTTGGGTCTGGCTCGGTCCCTATGTGATGATACTATGTTCGGCTGCCACAACTTGGCATTTGTTGTGTTTGGTGGTTCGGCCATCATTGTAATTCGATCCAGTAAAGTTCATCAGTTGACTAAGACCTCTTTTTTTGTATAAACTGCCGGTATCTAATTGGACTTTATCCAACTGTCTAATCCGAATTGCCATGAATCGGCTTATTTAAGGGGTTAGGAGCTCCCCACCGTAGGTGGGACTCGAACTCGAGTCCTCCCATTAGAATGATAAGTGCCAAACCACTTTATCACGTCTACGGTGGGTAGAGTTGACCGAGAACTCACCTCCTCCCTCATGCAGCATTGAAATGATGTCACATGACCCTTCTTTCCCTCGTGTTTCATCGACATCATTAAGCCCGGTTAGACCCATCATTTCATCAATGCTTTTCCTCCTTCCAACCTCGAAGTTAAAAAGTCTACCTTCCCGGGTTATGTTCTCCCCCATGATAAAAACGAAGCTAAATTGGTCTGGTTACATGAGAATTTGATGATAGATCAAATTATAATACGAAATTAAACGGTTCAAATTATGATATGATAAATGTATCTAATTTGATTAAACATAATTATTTCAATTTATTTAAATATATATTGAACATGTTAAGTATTTTACTTACTTAAATGTGCTAAACGTGTACATATATTATCGACGAGTTTAGTTTATATGGATTAACCGGGTCGGGTATGTGTTGATGGCTTTTTTTACCCTCTATCCACCGGAGAAGCCAAAACATAGACTCCCACATGGCAAATAATCTCTTAATGAAATCTGATGACGGGCCTCGTCGTGCCGTAGTCGCCTCATTATATCAAAATTAATTATGTACGAATTGCCAATATGATGACCCTAACCTTTTTTTAATTTGCAGTTAAAAATGGAGACCCGCATAAATCTTTATTTACCGAGTGCATTCTTATTTACTTTTTTTTTCTATCATATAGAGTATATATAAATTTAGAATAAGATGGAGAGATAAGAAAATGTAGTTCATATTAAAATTTAAATCTCCATCTTATATATAATATTACACAATTACACTGTCAACTGTATTTCTCAGTCAACAATTCGTACGGACTAGTAATATCTTGCGTAAGAGTTTTTGCCCAAGTTTCACTTACTATATATATATATCATATATAAAATAATAATTACTTAGATTTCATTTCATCATTGCACTTACAAGCATGAATATATCATTACGTGAGTTACAGCTTGTTTTCTGTCTACCGATAAAAGAGGGAAAAAAGTTTATATCTTTTTTATTTTATTTTTTATGGATCTTGGCAATCATACCAAATGCTATATGTTCATTAGTCTTCGATTGAGAGGATATGCCCCAAACCTGTGATCAACTCTCCGTGACGTCAACGTGGGGGCGATTTATGTACGAATTATGAGAATGTCAACGGGCAACGACAGATCATGTTGGAGGTCCACCCCGGCTGAATTCACTGACTTTTGGTACAAATGTCGTTCATGGACTCTTTCCCAATCCCACATCTTGAATCTTAAGGCCTGTCTATTTTTGTGGAGAATTGATAGAGAGCTGTGAAAAAAATAAAATCCGATTATTGATTTACCCTCCTAGAATACGTTAGCCGGTTGTCTGATGATCATGCATTGCGAATATGAATTGGCAAATTTAATTAAGTGATTATCAACGATTAAGAGTAATTTCTAGGGAATGAATCATTACCCAAAATCAAAATCTCAAGGACGTTAACTAAGCCGGGGAAGAAGGAATTTGCCAATTTGGAAGGAGTTGGACACCAAACTTAGTTTTTAAAAACTCGGTTCGGCCCGTGAATATCCGGTTGAACTTTTGAACCCGTAGGCCCATGATCAGACCGGTTCGATATCCAATCTGGTTCTGAGAGCTACCTCTACTATGCTTCCTAGTTCTTTATCCCTAATACCCCGATAAAACCCTAGCAGGCTCCCCAGAAAGCGCCAAATCGGGGGCGCAATTAGGACCCGTCAATGGCCGAGGCAACGAAGAAAAGATTGCAAGACAAGGACTGCAGAGCAGAAGACGTGGGAGGGGATGAAGAAGAACAAGAGGAAGAGGCGAGCTTCGAAGAGATAGGCCTCGACCCTCGATTGATCCGGGCACTCTCCAAGAAAAACATCAAGAAGCCCACTCCGATACAGCGGGTTTCTATCCCCTTAATCCTGGTGAATCCTTTCATCTCCAATTTCTTCTCAAGTTTGTGCCTTTAGGGGTCGTTTGGTGGAGGCATAGATTTTTCTGACTTGATCTTTAGAATTGTTCGTGTGAAAGCTCTTGCTACTCAGGTTATGGATGTGTTCCAAGTTTAAAGCCCTGTTTTTTGTTTTAATAAAGTTGGCTTCATCTTGCTGGATTTATTAAAATAGGAAGGTAAAGATGTGGTTGCAAGGGCAAAGACTGGCTCAGGAAAGACTTTTGCCTACCTCCTCCCTCTTCTCCAAAAGCTCTTCAGCGAGTCCGGTGCGAAGGCTGCTCCTAGTGCGTTTATCCTGGTCCCAACACGGGAACTCTGCCAGCAGGCAAGTTTTGGTCCACATTGTTTGGTTATTTCTCAATATTGGTTGTGTATGTTGCCTTGATAGGCTAAGTGGGCTTATTTGTATTTGCAGGTTTTTGCAGAAGCTCTGTCTCTAATTGAGTTATGTAGAGTTCAATTAAAAGTCGTGCAACTAACAAGCAGCATGTCTGCCTCAGACTTGGTGAGTTCATGGCTTTATGTATTCATTATATTCGATTGGTGAGGGCCTACTCTATTAGCTTTGCTCCATCATTCAGTTCCAATGAAATTGATGGTGATTTCCATATATTCTATTCGTAGTATAGTGTAAATATAATTGATTAATTTGACATCTGCCACTGCTGGCAGAGAACTGCGTTGAGTGGGTCACCTGATATATTGATATCAACGCCTGGATGCATTTCAAAATGCTTGTCAACTGGTGTACTTCAACCCTCATCAATTGGCGAGGCGCTTCAAATACTTGTACTCGATGAGGTGGGAATTTAAATTTATCGTGAACACTATAACTGACACCTGAATTGGAGTCATTGATTTTTTTCTTTTCTACTTATAAAACTTTTGAGAAGCTCTAATCCACGGAGTTTCAGCTAGTGGAAACTGAAGCTTGTTCTTGTTTGAACCTCATACTGGCTGCTTCTCTTGTTCTTATTCTTTTGTCTGGCAAATGTCTATCCTATCAATTTTCAGGCCGACCTCTTACTATCCTATGGGTATGAAGATGATTTGCGGGCTCTTACATCTCATATTCCTCGACGCTGCCAATGCCTTCTCATGTCTGCTACTTCAAGGTCTGTTACAATTCGCTTTGCTTGCCATGCTATAATTTTTTTTTAGTGACTATTGTAATTTATCGTAGCTCTCAATGTCATCTTTTTATATGCTCCATACCTATATGATCAATAAAAGAATAATGTCTCTGGGAAAAAACATAGTTGTAAGTTTTTTTATCCAAATGTTGTCTGTTGATAGTTTCTCTTATGAGATATCTATTTCAAATGCATTTGTTTGTTTTTTTTTGGTCCTGGCAGTGCTGATGTCGATAAACTTAAGAAGTTGATTCTTCACAACCCTTTCATATTGACATTGCCGGAAGTCAAAGATGTTAAGGATGATGTGATCCCTAAAAATGTGCAGCAATTTTGGGTAAATTTTCCTTGTCAAGATTTCCAAATTTTATTTTATAAAATAGCAATTGTACAGTGCTTCTACCTTATGTTTTAGATTCCTTTCTTATCGTCCGGGTAATTATACATTTATATTAAATAGTTTCTTGTGGTTTAGATTTCTTGCAGTGCTCGTGATAAGTTACTTTACATTCTGGCCGTCTTGAAGCTGGATTTGGTTCAGAAGAAAGTCTTGATATTCACCAATACTATTGACATGGGCTATTGGTTGAAATTATTTCTGGAGAAGGTATTCTTGCTTTATGTATGCTCACTTGGCTGCTTTGATTGTTCGGATTAATTTTAACTAAAGCCAAATGGTGTTTATAGAGATCTTTTTTGAAGTGCTTGTTCAGTTGTAAATAAATCTATGAATATTTCTTGCTTCCTTTGTCTAACTGTACAGTTATTTTGCACCAGTTTGCAATCAGATCTGCAGTCTTAAATGCTGAATTGCCACAGAATTCCCGCCTTCATATGCTTGAGGTATGTTATTTTCTGTTGAACTTGAGGATAGACTTCACAGGTCTATAGCAGCCTCTCTTGAGTGTGGCGGTTCTTATTCTTGTCTGGTTCTTTGATAACCTTGATACTTCTGGTATGCACCAGATAAGTCTCTCAATTTTTGGTTTCTCTGTTCTTTAGGAATTCAATGCTGGGCTTTTCGATTATTTGATAGCCACTGATAACAGTGAAATAAAAGAAAAGGAGCAACCCAAAGCAGAGAACAATTCTGAGCGAAAAAAATCCCGCAAGCAAGCAAAGGCAAAGTTAGACTCTGAATTTGGAGTTGTGCGGGGAATTGATTTCAAGAATGTTCATACGGTATGGCAAACGCTCTATATTGTAGATCTAGTTCCCTTTTTATAAAATGGCGTTAAATTAATCTTTTACCAACAACCCCCCCCCCCCCACCAAAAAAAAAAAAGTTTATTATGTGAGATTATGAATCCAGGCCAACAGCAGGATTGCACATCCGAAAGCTTCAGCCTTCATGTATATCACCATATGTGTATTTGATATAGTACTGCTTAAACCTGTGAGGGCACTGTGTTCCACGTACAAGCTGCTATGCTTCAAATCTAAAACTCTGATGGATGCCAATAAGTTGGCTCATCCTAGTCACCTTTTGTTAGAAACTCATAAGACGTGGTTATGGGATTTACTTGATTACACCATGATTAAACCCAGTACACGGTTATGAGATTTATTTGAAGAATGCCAATCTACTTGTCTTGGTTTACTTTTACTTGATTACAGCATATTATTTCATTTGGAACATTTGGGCCCTTATCATTCACAATCATATTTGAAACCCCATTTCTATGCCAACTTCTCAAGAGTATTGGGAGGCTTCATGCAACATTTGTTTTGTTATCACTTATTTATGCATTCCATTTCCTCTGCCAGCTGTGTTCTTGGAAAGATTTCATTTATCGACATGTGCTTGGTTTTCTCCAGGTTATAAATTATGAAATGCCACTAAGCGTGGCCGGTTATATTCATCGGATTGGGCGTACAGGAAGAGCATACAGCAGCGGTTCTTCAATATCTCTAGTAAGTTCTTTCCAGTAACCTTTGAGAATGATAAAAATTTGTTACATTTTGAGCCAGGCCTTCCCTTTGTTCTCGCAAATTAATCTTTGCCTTGTAATGGTGACACCTGTTATGGTTGTAAAATCTTTTCTTGACAGGTTTGTTCTGACGAGATGGAAACTTTGGAAGAAATAAAATCCTTCCTGGGGGAGGATGAGAACAAAGGGTCGAACTTGATCATCCCATTTCCTCTTTTAACTGTGAACGCGGTGGAATCCTTGCGCTATAGGGCTGAGGTGACAAGTCTTCTTATAGATGTCTATGCTGTAGCTGAATCCTCCTATTAGCGATCGGAAGAATCTGTAGTTGGATTAGATAGGTCAAAAGGAACCTCTGGTTCAAGATTAGGGTGATTGCATAATTTTATAACTAATTAAGGCAAAATTGGGGGCTTTCTGGTTTGTAATATCAATGGCCAATTCTTGTGCAGGATGTCGCAAAAAGTGTGACAAAGGTAGCCATCCGAGAATCGAGGGCACAGGATTTGAGAAACGAGATTCTCAACTCTGAAAAGTAAGTCTCTTCAACTCCCTACTTTTGTCTTCTCATTATCATCTTTTTCTGCTTTTATATTTCTTGTGGGGTTTGCTTTTATGCCCATGTAGGTTGAAGGCTCATTTTGATGCCAATCCCAAGGATTTAGGTAATGAGATCTTTGTCTTGTTTCCTATTATTCCTGTTATATCGTTGTTATTCAGTCCATGCAGTTGGAGAGTTAAAGTTGTTCTTGAGCAGATCTATTGAAACACGACAAGGTTTTGACCAAGAAGCCTATAGCTCCTCACCTCAGAGATGTGCCAGAATACTTGTTAGACCCAAAAACTCAGGAAGCCAGTAAGATGGTTAAGCTTGCTCGGGCTGCTATGGGACAGGACAACCCTGCCCGAAAGAAGGGATTGAGAAAAAGGTTTGGAAAAAGCAGAGATCCCCTCAAGACTTTTAGTGCTGAGGTAAGTCCCCATTTCACCTGTCCACCCCTCTCAATGCTTATACATTTCTGTATTCGGTGGAAGTGCACAACATCCACTTCGCCTTAAGCCTTTCACATTTATTTTCTGACAAAGCAATGGGAGCAAGAACTGTCTTGTAATGTATCAGGAGTTTCTGATTCATGGAGCTTACTCTTCTTGCAGACGAGGAAGAGATGTCAAGTGGGGAAGACAAAGGCGGACCAAACGGAAAGTGGTGGTAATAATGCTCATAAACAGAAGAAGAGCAGGGCAACCTGAGATGCATACTTAATTGGGCCTCTAGTAAATTCGGCCCCAAAAATGCACTGAAGCTGGGACATTACACCTGCTTCCCAATTTTGTATGGAAACATTAGTCTGAGTAGTTTGTAAATCTGATTTTGCCGGCCATCCTTAAAGCTCGGGTGTATTATCTATTGTAAGAATGATGAATTATTTACGTCTTAAATAGCTCCAACTTAGAAGTCCATATGCAACCCCAGAAGCTACCCGGCCGAGCTTGGCTGGCCCATGAGCTCTGCCTAGAATGGTAGAGCTCTGTTAACTGTGGCCTTGTGCGGCTTGGATCAACTCCTTTACTACCACGTAATTATGCTATGCGGTGTCATTGCTATACAAGTTTAAGACACCTCCTTTAAGATTCTAACATGCTCAGGTCCCTTCTGAGGAAAAGCCATCATTAGTGCAGGTAATGGATAATTTGGCCACCTGGGTCTGCCAATTATGAGAAAATCATAAAATCCATGCAATGTAGTACTGCTAATGAAGTTGGATCGCGAGGGGATTAAGCAGCTAGCTTTTGGATTCAATAGGAAAATTTGGTTCCAAGCATCCCATGCTTAAAAAGATTGGAAGCAGTCCCAATCCTTTGGTTTCTTATGTTATTATTCCTATTTGGAAACTCACAATGTCGGATAAGTTCCAGTTCCATCTATATCCGCACATGTCCCCGGAGCTGCCGATGTTGTGGTGTCTGTCCCAAGTAAAAATTGGTGAAACTTTAGAGGTCAGAATGGGATGAATAAAAAATTCAGAGGTGCAAATTGATATTAGCTCGAAACGACTGGAGGAAGCAACAGCTGCAGCTGCTCTGTGGTGAATTGCGAAGCAAAGCCCCTAGCCTTCTTCCGCAGAAAACCAGAGCTTTGTCAAATGTTCCGAGCTCTCAATCTCCCCCGTTATCGCCTAACGGCATCTCCCAAACTCCCCGTCCTGAAGCTCCTCTCATTCCCTCTCTCCACGAAGCAGACCAATGAGCCCGATCCCCATGACGTTGTCTCGCTGATCAACCGGGACTCCACGAGTCCCCCGCGTCTCTTCGTGGTCCAGCCCCGGCTCCGCCCTGACGCCGCCCTCCATGCCAAGCTCAATGAAGCTATTTGCCTCGCCAACTCCCTCGAGGAGCAGCGTGATGGATTCTTCCACACGGATTTCTTCGAAAAGGCCGTTCCCCCGCACGTTGTCGTTCAGAACCCTGCTGCTAGATCCCCAAGACCACGCGCAGGTTGGTTTCTTTGGTGTGGCAGGATCCCTTAATTATGTGTTTCTTTCCTTCTTCCTTTCACTTGGAAGATAGAGAATCAGCTTGAAGGAAATGTGTCTTGGGAGAAAATTTTCAGGGATTCTTGTGATTTTTAATGACCCAATTAATCAAATTCCAGTTTTGTGTCCTTAAAATATGAGCTTTTCCAACTTTTTGCAGTTTTCAAATGCCTCGTTCCTTTTTCCTTCTTAATATGTTCTGGGTACGAGAGAAGCTTATTACGAGTTCGAAGGCATATGAAGTGTATCAGAAGAGAGAGGAGTCTAAAGTTTTGTTCCTGACTCTTTCTTGGTTCTACTGGTTTCAAATTTCACTAGGATGTGTGGCTTTCGTATATCTGCTCTGAGTCTGCTGTTCTTTCCTTTTTCATTTTGCACCTCCTTTGATGCGGTTTGGAGTTGATGATGCTGTTTCCTTTGAATCGGTAACGGCATTGCCTGTGGTTTTTGCTGCGATGTGCAGACACATATTTTGGACCCGGGACAGTGGACAATATCAAGTGCCATTTATATGCGGCAGAAGAAAAGGCAACCTTCTTCTCCACTTTGTTCCTTGTTTTATTGTTTGGAGCCACGATAGTTTCACTATACGGTTAGTTCATCTCACAGAACTATGATTTAACAGGGGGAAGTAGATGCGGTTTTCGTGAATGCCATCTTATCAGGCATTCAGCAGAGAAATTTAGAGGCAAGTTGGGCTTACCTTCTTTCGTTTGTGTCCTCAAAAAGGGGAGACTTTGTATTTCATATGACGTGATAAAAGATAATTTCATTTGTGTATATATTTTTGTCTAGCAGAGGATCTGGGAAAAACCTGTGCTCGATCGCATGGGCCTTATCATAGAGATCTTTAATGCTCATGCTTTCACGAAAGAAGCAAAACTTCAGGTACCTATCCATTTATATGCTTATTTCATTTTTCTTTATGGCCAAGAATATCTATATGCTTATTTCAATCTTTAATTTTTAGATTACTCATCAATTTTAGCCAGTCGAGGGCACTGCCAGGACATTTACCCTGTTTTTGTAATTTGCACTATATAGGCTGAACTAGCAGCCCTGATGTACAGAAAGACAAGGCTTGTTCGTGTTCGTGGTCCTGGGGGACGACTTGCCTTTGGAGTTGGTGGTGAAGCTGAAGTTGTCAGCGCTCGAGGGTAAGTTTGTTATTTGAATTAGTTTTGGTATACATCCACTCAAAATTCACGAGTGTGATATTTTTAGTTTGGTAGTGATAATACTTCATCCTTTCCCTGCATTGCCAACTGCAGTTTTTTTGTCATATTTGAAGACTCAACTTTATGATCTTGATTATTTGATGCAGGAGGGGAAGTGGAGGGCAGGGTTTTATCAGCGGCGCTGGAGAAACTGAACTTCAGCTCCAACGGCGAAGGTTTACTTATTTAGAGGTTTTTCTTGTTTTGGTTTATTTTATAAGCATCCTCTCTACTGTTCTGCTCAGTTCCCTGCACTTAGGCTAGATTTCTTATATTTGGCAATTAATATTTGCAGAATCTCAGAGAGGCGGAACCGCCTCCTTTCACAAATAGAAGAAGTGCGTCGAACTCGAGCTCTGCAACGTGCTAGTAGGAAGAGACATGGAGGCTCATTTGGCCATGGATTATCTACTGTTGCCGTTGTAGGATACACAAATGCTGTAGGTCATCGAGAAATTTTATTTTATACAATTCATTTGGATTGATATTTCACAAAGGGCCCCTTGCTGTTTTGTATAACATGGAAACTATTGAATATGATTCCTACTTTATCTTTCATGATGTGTGTGTGAGAGATAGGAGGGCTTTTGGCCTTCTATTCAAGTAGTAGATGGGGTTGAATCTCCTGATAATGTCTATAGGAAGCTGGAGTAAAAATCTACATCAGGGTTATGTGGATTTCTGGACATTGTTCCTCTTTGCATGTTCGCAAAACTCTTCTTTTGTGCATTTTGTATTTCTGATACTATGTAGGGCTTGGCATCCATGTTCAGATTGATTACATTCTCTTTGCTACTATTTCAAGTAAGATTTTATTTTTTTGGGGTGCTCTTCTCTGATCTTTCACAGGGAAAATCAACTTTGGTTGGTGCACTCTCAGATAGTGATCTCTATAGTGATGATCGGTAACTCAGATTACTTTGATGGGCACCTCATGTTGGATATTTCTTTTCATCATTCATTTTTCTTCTTTTTTGATTTGTTAAAGTTTCATTCATCCCTGTAGGTTATTTGCAACAGTTGACCCAAGATTGAGAAGCATTGTTCTTCCCTCAGGGTAATGGTGCTGCAAAGAGTTCTTGTCTATTTATTCTTAAGGATTTAAAAATTATTAAAGATCTGTATTTTTTGTCCTCTCTCTATATTATTGTTAGTACTAAAAATTAGTGCTAAATGGGGATATGTTCCATTCAGGATGAAAGTCCTTCTAAGCGACACGGTTGGGTTCATATCTGATCTGCCTGTGCAGGTATTAACACTGAATTTTGTCAAATTTTATTTTTTGATGCAATATGTCATATTATTCTATATTTGTTTCATCATCATTTCTATTTACAGCTGGTGGAGGCTTTTCATGCGACTTTGGAAGAGGTGGTTGAAGCTGATCTTCTTGTGGTAAATAAACAAGAAGTTATTGCCTTCACTATGGAGATACACAGTCACCATTGCATAAGTTATTGGTACTAACATAAAGGTTGTTTTTGTTCTCTATCTTAATTTTGCATCTGCAGCATGTATTGGATTCAAGTGCCCCGAATCTCGATGAGCATCGGTCATCAGTTTTGCAAGTTCTTGAACAAATAGGTGTATCTCAAGAGAAGCTTCAGAACATGATTGAGGTTTGGAATAAGGTATTGCTTGCTTTTTGTCATCTTCCTATTTCCTAGAATAAGTTGAGTAGAAAAGCAAGAAACAAATGCTTGCTTGGACCTTTTTCCTAACCTAAAATTGGAAGGTTGCATGCTTCACTTCGAGAGATAGTTTCTATTTTAAGTGTGACCCATTGGTTTTAGAAAATTCATTCTTGGGCAGTTCTCTGACAGTTAAAGATAGAAAGTAACCGAAGGGTTCTTTGAGGTGGTCCATAGTTGGTGCAGACCAGAAAAGAGGAGCAGAATATGTAGTCTCGGCACTTTAGAGAAAATTTTACCTGGTGGAATATCCCATAATTTGTAGCTCCAACAAGAGTTTTCCTTATTTTCCTTTATAAACTGAGAATGCCAACATGCACATTGATTAGGCAATATTTTGTATATAAAATACCTTCAGATATGTGAATCTCATATTGTTATTTTGAAGCCATACATAAGTGCTTTGAAGACATGCTCAACTTTTGACGACTTGGGTATTCTGGGATTCTTCAGATTGATCTTCATGAAGATGAAATGCTGTCAGATGGAGCCCTACTTGATGCCAAAGAAGTCGAATTTGAAAATCTTTCAGGAGAGGATGATGAGAATCTGTTGTCCGAGGAATCGGCTTTTGAAAATCATTTTGGAGAAGATGACAAAAGTGTCTTGTCTGAGGCATCATCCCATGACAAAAACAGTCAGGAGATAGGTCTGTCGAGAGCTGCCGGTGATGATGACACAGCTTTGCCAAGACAATCAGTGGAAGAACCAGAGAACGAGGATGAGGACTATCTTTCGGAGCTCTCATCTGTGGGAACCACAAGCAATTCACTGGGATCATCTACCAGGCTGTCTCAGACAGATGAACAACCTGGCCCCTTAAAGTGTGGGCCCGACGTGAAAACATCTGCAGTGACTGGAGTAGGCCTACAGGAGCTTCTTGAGCTCATCGATGAGAAGCTGAAGGCACAGGACGAAAGAGCCAAGTCCCAGCATATAGTGGAAAGGGGTATCTTCGATAGAAAATGGAGACCCCCTCGAGATAACAATGCAGGCATTGCAGTCGAGCAGTAACTCCGTTGGCGAAGATTAAAGTTACAGAGAGGCTTGGCAATAATGGAGTCGGTTGTCTGCTCCGTAGGTAGAGCGCCCGTTACAGGGCCCGAAAGGTAATGGGATGAAGAAGCTAATGCCAGTCTTTGCTCAGTGAATTGGCTGTTGCACACTGGGGATTCGGTGTAATGCATTTTGTGATTCTTTTGACGGATATATTTCTGGATGTGCCAGAAAAAAAGTTTGCTACATTGCATCCTGAATGATATCGCTAGCTTATTATATGTAGTAGAACCAATTAAATTACGATAAATAAGTGTATTAATGCTAATTATTTTAAAATTTTATTATGATAATTATTAGTTAGAACAATTTCATTAATAATTTTTTACACAATTAAGAATTTAAAATAAAAAAAAGTCAAACGGAAACAACTGAAAAAGAAGAGGTACGCGCTGACAGTGAGACAGCATGCCTTCCCGCCACTACAATGACCAAATTAGCCCCGAGGACCCCCGCCAGTTGGATCGTCGCCGACACTGGGTATTTTAAATGAAATGAAAAAAATTCCTGTCGGTGGTGGGGCCCACTATCGCGTGCATATCCCCGCCGCATTCATCTCTTTCGCTTGGTATCGTCCGCCACTCGCCCGCTGGAACACCCCACACAGCAAATCGGAAAATCACAACTCACGATTCCCCTAAAATATGCCATTCTTCACCGAGGCGCAGATCTGAGAGGTTCCTCATAGGTTCGGATCTAAATGCGGTGTTCTCCGTCGTCGATCTAAGGTGAGTCTCTGCTGTGAGCGATGGCTCCCACTTTCTCGTTGATGAGCAATTTGAGGCGTCCGACTTTAGAAGTAGATATTTTTGTTGGGGCGACTGTTGGTTTCAGGAATGTTGAATGCGCCAATCAATTTGACGCTTCTGGGAGCTCTTAAGATTAATATATCTCAGGCGACGTTTTGTTGCTTTTGGATCTTTGTCTGATGTCATCCGTCTTTGGCCCTGTGATGATGGCGGAGCTTAACTACGATGTTTTCTCCTTGTTTTCACTTAAAGAATGTTTGGCTGCAAGGATTTTGGGAGGCCTTTTTCTACTTCATTTTGCATAGAGAAGCATGAAAAAAATGACTGTAGAGAGCATAATTTTGTTGCTCATTGGGAAATATCAGTACACTCAAGGTTCTACATATAGCAGGTTCTAACGAAGTTTCAATGTTAAGTATCATGTCACGTGGATTATATGTGGAAGAGAGTAACTAGGAATAAGAAGATCTAGGAAGTTGACCTTTTTCCTGTATTGACCTCAGATTCTGCTAGAAGCATGGGATATTATTCAGCCAAAAAAAAAAGCACGGGGTAGTGAGTTGCTTCTGCAATCTCCATCTTTAAAGCCGAGTGTTCTAAGTTCATGTCATGTCCAGTTTCATCAATGGAAATTTTGATGCATACAGGCGCAAACTATCAGAAAAAAAAGAGTGTCATGGTGGTTCAAAGTTCAGAGTTGGAAACTGAGACATATTAAAAGAAGAAATTAGCGTAGATGAAATGGATGAATGGATTTGGGGCCTGAGCCTTGACCTATATCCTAGGTTGGTTGAGGTGTATCACGGAGCAGGTAGGACCTTGTCCTTGGTTTGATAGAACCATGCCCAAGAAACCAAAAACTTTACCCTTGATTAGTCCAGTATGTATGTATTTATGTGTATGTATGGGTTTATAGGATATATGCTGGCATATCTATGTTCTGCAGCAGTCCTTATCAACATAAATAAACAGGTGCTTATGCATATACTCTATCAGTTCTTACACTACCATTTTCGAGGGTCTCAATAGAGTGAAATTTTTTCTGGAAACAAGCTTTTATTTATCTTGAATTTTCGACTATCAGCTGAAAAACACATCTCGTTTTGTTGTATGCATATAGTTGATATAAGTATTTATGAATTGCTTGAAGTTTCGTTCAGTCTTTTTTCTGTTTGTCTTCAAGGGATCTAGAATTTTCTTTGAATTTTAATCCACTCTGGTAAATTGTTGCATTTAATTGCTTTAGCATTATCACATTTACCATTTTAACAAGAGGAAGTTCCTTGTTCCATCTGTTATACTGTGGATGTAGGTACTTAATCTAGAGCAACAAGCAAGTATCCATGGCTAGAAGACAAGTAGGCTCCACTCGCCGACTTGTTGATAGTGGGAGCTTCCCCTTTGCTGGGTCCTCGCATTCAAAGTCTCGATCTTCACCATTACTATCAGTTGCTCTTGTCCTTCTGGTGGGGTCTTCCCAAGGAATTTTTTCTCTATACCATTTTTTATGAAGATGACCGCATCATATCCTGTTCCTCGCTATAGCTTATCTGTTCATTTTCATCAACTTTCAGGGAGCAGTCTTGCTTATATGCTTTGTCTATGGCTCAGGTCTGTTACTTACTACTGAATTTTTAGTCTCCACTAGTTTCTTGTTTAGTCTACTATGCCCATGATTTCATGCATTAGTATTGATGCACTTGGTGAATGATTGGTCTTTCCTACTTGCTACAAATAACTATTTGTTTTAGACTAGCATTTGATTAACCTTTACCATTCATATTACAGGTTTATTTGGAAGTAAGCTGGAAGCTGTTAGCAAGGTTGAAGGTAGATATCACTATTTTGCTTCGCACTAATTTTGTGTTTCTTCCCTTAATTGGGTTACCATATCTCAACTTGTAAGGACTTTTTGAACTTTGCAAAATGAATACATAGCTATGCAGGCATTTTCTCTGCATTTTTTTGGCAACTTTTCGATATTTGAATAGTCTGGAGTAGTTAAATCAGGAAATAGTTATGAGATTAATAGAGGAAGGATTTGCAAGTTGCTTTAGACGTGGTTGAGCTCATGTTTGGAACTGGTGTTAATTAGCATATGATTGGTTTTGGGAAGAAATTCTTTTGTGATCTTATTTTATGATATGGTATCAGGAAAGCACCAATAAGAATGCAACAAAAAGGTTATTAGGTGTTGATCAGTTGTGCAATTACCATGTTTATTGCTAACTATATAAATGTGATAATTTCTTCCTTGCCATCTAGTGGTGAGGTGAGCACATCTTAGATTTTTTTTTTTTGGGGGAAATAGGAAAAGCTTTTGTCTAGTTTTTCAATTTTCTTTTTCTAAATAAAGTGATGAATAATCAGGGGTAAAGGTACAATATCACCCTTTTGGAAATAAAACATTTCATAAGGTGCATTTAAAGGTATCTTTTCCTTATATTATTTGTTTTTGACATAGTGGGAGACCCAAACATCGGAATAAAAGGCCCATTTGTTCAAGGGAAATATGTCTGTGCCAGATACTTACGAATTTTTTCATTTTAGGATTCCTACTGAACATCAGTTAAAAATTGCCGTATTCCTTCTAGGTGACTTCTCATGCACGCTGGAGGTTCAAAGAGCAATACCTATACTGAAGAAGGCTTATGGTGATAGCATGCACAAGGTGTTGCATGTGGGACCTGACACTTGTTCAGTAGTTTCTCAACTATTCAAAGAGGAAGAGACTGAAGCATGGGGCGTGGAACCTTATGACATTGAAGATGCTGATGGAAGCTGCAAGAGACTTGTCCACAAGGGCATTGTTCGGGTTGCAGACATCAAGTTCCCTCTTCCTTACAGGGCAAAATCATTTTCCCTGGTTATCGTGTCAGATGCATTGGATTACTTGTCCCCAAAATATCTCAACAAGACTCTTCCAGGCCTAGCAAGGGTCTCAGCTGATAGTATAGTTATTTTTACAGGTATAACTTCGCTGAGAAAACTGGGCCAACTTGACGGGCTACATAAACTGGTTCAACTGGGAATGATACCTTCCCAACAGCCGGTTCCTAGAAACCAGATATGCTACTGAATCCATTGAAAAATTGTGCTGTTCCTGCTATCAAATGGCTCCCCTTTTCTTGAATACATTTATTTATATATATATCTCCTTTATCTTGGAATCCGGTTCATGGAATCATTAAATGTCTTAGCCCATTTGGTGCCTGGACTATTTTTGAGATTTCTTATGTCAATCATACACTGCTTGAGACATATATTTCCTAATTGCCTAATTGTACTTTAATATACATCATGTTTCATTTTTCTGGCACTTGGTGTTTTGTAATATGCATTTTGCTTATGTTCTCCCTGAATTCTTCTTGTTCTTTGTCAGGGTACCCAGGCAGGCAGAAAGCCAAGGTTGGTGAACTATCTAAATATGGAAGGCCGGTAAGTGCAATAAACTTCAAATTGTATAACTTCAAGCTCTTCAAACTGTCATTCAAAGTGCAATGTAATGCAATTGACTTTCAAAACTGAGTGTTGTTATTATTGCCTTCTCATGTCTACAAAAGTTTACTCCCTCGGATGGGTATACGGAGTTAATAGTGCTCCATATTTCGTTGTCCTTGATTTAGCTTTGACAATATGTTGCATCTGTGAAGTTGATTTTCTTAGTCGTTTCTGTTCGTACTCCCCTGAAGGCCAAAATGCGGAGCTCCTCTTGGTGGATACGCTTTTTCATGCAGATGAGCTTAGAAGAGAATGAATCTGCAACTAAGAAGTTTGAGCAAGCTGCCTCCAAGAGGTCTTATTTGCCGGGTTGCCAAGTTTTCCACCTCAAATCATATCACTGATGTAGGGTTGGGCTATCATCATAATCTATTCGATTAGCTGCTTCTCAGTTACATATATATTTTTTGGCGGGAACTGATCGGGACAATGTTCCAATCACCACGGTGCAGCGCACCTTATTTGTTGGTTATAGCCCTATAGACACAGCTTGTTTTGTTATTACGGTTTGTGCTTGATGCATAGGAACATTCAGTATTTGATGATTTATTATAAGATTCAGGTGTTATCCTCCTATAGAAACTCCCAAGTGTTCCCTACCTCTGCGTTCACCTGATGGATCATTGGGGCTCTTGTATGTAATTATTAGACTCTTAACGAAGAAGATGCCCCGGCCTGATAGCTCGTAGGCCCAATGTGATCGAATAAGATCGTACTTAACCTGAGCCTCACCATCTCGGGCTGTCGACTAGCGGGGATGATTCGGCCCACAAAATAGACACACGGTACCTGGCCTAATACAGCACCCTAATCCGTTGAGACGTTCTTATGGGATCGTTCCATTAAGGACCTTGCACGAAGCCCATACGAATGACTATATATATATATATATATACACGTCTAAATGTGTCCAATGTGATTACGGGTATTATGTGGTACGTCTCTGGAGGACATCTAAGTTGATTTCTTTCTGGTAAGCATATCTAAGTTTGATTTCAATTGATTGGATTCTGTCCTCATCCACGGAACATACCGGCAAGTCTGTCCATTTTCTTACTTCCTTGTCTTCTAAACTAATGAAACTCCCCCATAATAATAACAATAAACAACTAAATCGGGGACGGAAAGGAAAAGGGGAGATCGGGGGATAAACAACAATGGTATGGGATTAGTGGGTAGTGGGTATCTTCTTTCTCGTGGTCTTTTGGCGGCAAGTGGCACTAAGTTGGTACAAAACCGAAGATTCTTGCCAGCCCGACACCAACATCGTAAAAGGGATCCGATATATAAAGGGCAAAAAATATACACATATATATATCAATAATGACGAATATTGCATAGAAAAAACGAATATTATATATGTATATATGTGCGTGTAAAAGGAATATTGTCTTCCCGAGGAAATGTGTTGTGTCGCCAAGGCACAACATGCATGCCACCACCGGAGATTCATTTAGCAGGCAGAGAACAGAGGAGACATGCACGTTGGGCCCACTCCCTTTCTGGGCCCGGCCCATTATGGCCCACTTGTCGGTCTCGCCTTTTCATCCACCAGGCTCCGTGTCCCCTCCTTTGAGGATTCCATCACTAGCTCAGCGTCCCCAGTGGGGCACATACGTTATGGGTGGGTAAATTCGATTATATGTGCACAGCCGAAAGGGAAGAAAAAAAAAACCTATTGTTGAATTGATCGTCGCGGGCCCAGAGTTATTCGGTTGTGCTGATTGGAATTCGGTCGAGCGCCGCTGCTCGAGCCTGGTGTCGGGATCTAACGGGATGTGATCTTCTTCAAGAAACTCGATCGGTCGTCAATCCCGTCGCTTTTGTACTAGTATCTCGAGAGGTGGTTGTCACATGGTCGTTCAACCCATGGCAGCTACCTTCGTCGTGATATCGAGCGACTCGCGCATCTCGGTCGAGTTTCGCGTGATATTCACATTATGACATAATGCGTACGAATGTCGACCTTAACGACCACCAAATGCTGAAAATGAAGTAAAGACCGAGAGGGACATAATTGAAACAATGAGACATCACTTTCTCCCACCGGCGACGATGGAGACTTCGGTCTAAACTCGAAAAAAAAAAAAATCCATGAAATATTACGCAAATGATCGAATATTTATTTATTTATTTACTTTAATTAAATTATCATATTTCGGCTTCGCCTATACCTTATTCACGTTCCACCCGAGCAATCATCGAGATCTGTACCCCGTCCGCCATCGGACCTAGACCGATAAACTTGAACGTGCAATCTCCGATCTTGATAATTACACTATTTACTGTACATTGACGGCGAACACATCCCCATCGAGTTTATATCGAACGTCCGGGGTTTTGTCTCTGGTCCGTGGTAAGCATCCAACTTGAGGTTGAAGGTGAAGCTATATTCCGAGTCAACGCCAAGGGTTGACCTCTGGGACATTTTTCCAAGAATTCCCAGTGCATGAGACATAAATTTGTAGACTTTCGACCCACCCGAGAGCCTCTGGCTTGTGGTTGATTCATGTGTTTGTTCGACCCTTCTCGTTATGCCTCACGCGTACCGGTAGCTAGTCATGATTTTTGCATTACTGGGTGCAGCATTCCCATTGACTTGACCTCGTAGCTTAACCCGGATGGACATGACACGTACGTACTCTGTCTGTGACCACAGCTCAGAAGTCATAAATCCGATCTCTCCATCTGCATAGTCTCTCTCCTCCTCCTCGTGTTTGAAAATATGTAGATATTCCCATGTAGACTGTCGTCATCTCTACCATGTACTTATCGTTAGAGTAGAGAATGCCTGGTCCGACATCGTAATTTCCTCCCTCAACAACTTTTATTAAAGTCGACGGTCGCAGGGCTTGAAACGGCGAAAACTCGGAGTGTTACGCGTTTGGATGTGTACATATATATACACGCATGTACATATGTATCACATTAAGCTTCTTAATCCCATCCGAGTGGGTACCACCTAGCTGCCCTCTGACACCACGATAGGCAGTATTATCGATCACTCTCTCCTCTACTTTGCAATTCATTGAAATCTATTATTTGGTATTAGAAAAATCTAATGAATTATAATTCAATTAGGTTCATGAGAGTATAACTAATTTACTGGTCATACGGTTTTTCTGTCACTCGTGCATGGGACAATATCTGATCAAGTCAGGTCGTGAGAGGCGATGAGCGATGAATTCTTGGGAGGGAACGGCGTTAATATGGACGTAGGTATAATAAATGCGGTGGGTGCGGCATTCAAGCTCCACTTGGTTCATGTGATTTCTTCGAATGAGTGCCCGGGGTCCCTCCTCCTCCCCCAGCGGCGTGGATGGGAGGTGGTCCGGTAAACGCTCCGACTCCTACCTATTCCCTCGAGTTTTGATAATCGGACCTCGAATCCATAAATGGTTTCTCGTCGTCTCTGCTCGATGGGGACAGTGAGATGGGAAGATCAAAAGCAAGGAGTCAATGTGGGGACTGAGGCCGGGAAGCAAGTGGACCATGGAGATGTCTCCCGTGAAGTAAGAGGGAGGTAATGGACAGTAACGTGAAGTATCATGTTGTTTGTCACCTTTGCAGACTCAGCAAATGCACAGTGTCTTCCTCCATTATTATGTTACATACAAACACGTACATATGGTCCCTCTTCATGATTCTGATTATCACATACGTATATGTTTAGAATTCATCTAGTTAGATTTCCAATATGTCTTTATATGGGTAGAGTGGTATTCCATTTTAAAGTTTAAATTCTTAAGTAGTAGTGAGAGTTAAACTAATCAAATTCTTAAGTTTTTTTTTGGGTAATCTTTGTGATATGGGTTTAAAAGAAATTCTCGAGAATCTATCTCGCTCGGGAATATACGACCGCTTACTATGTAACCCTTGAGACCGATCATTCAATAAACCGATATCAAATTAGAAAATTTTTCAACATTCGATCAAGAAATAATCCACTGGATGCAAGACAGATTTTCCCTTCGGGACTGAGCATGATGCGTATTCTCGTAAAATGATAGGCGTCCAAAGAGGGTTAGCGAGAGTGTGTGGGTGGGGATATCGATTAACCCTCCTCCTACTACACAGTCACGTGGCCTTCCTCACTTCCCTCCATAATTAATCAACATCATCATCCTCCCTTCCTCCCCTCCTCCCAAGCGCCTCCAAGATTTGAATTAAATCGATCGTTTTCTGCAGAACATTATTGACTCGCTTTTAAGTTGGGATCCAGACTGGATCTTCAATCCATATCGACTGCTCCAATAGCACTCGATAATCCTGCACTAGATGAATTTTAAGCGTGAAGAAGTTCATCGAATTCGTGAAATCAATCGAACACTGGCGACCGCTGCTGAGGCAGTCAAATATAGTTTTTCAAGGGGGTGGATCGTACCCTTTATTACTCTGCTCAATGCACGGGCTCCATACCTAGTGATCAGTTATAAGTAATACTTGAGAGTCAGGCTCTTGTACCTGTCATATGTAACATGTCGTTCGTGCACAGTGATATTTTTCCAACGCATAGACAAGGAGGGCAGATGATTTAGAATTTCCAATTAATATACGTGCTACAGTTGCGTTTTAATTCCATGGAAAATCGTAGCGTAATTAGCTTGACTCTTAGCTGTCAAAGGAGATTTATGTCATCGGATACTGACAAAGCCAAGGGTTAAGGTTTAGAAGACAGAGATCACAGCATGGGCACTTTCAACCAAAGAGCTGCTTAAAGATAGCCCCCCAAAATGCCTAACATATGCCAAACTTCCCAATCAATCTGGTGATGCTGTCCTCCACGTTAAACACAAACAAAAAGCACAAACATAACCAAATCGATTTTTTAGCACATCGCGATCGAGTTATTTGACCCACTAAACAGTATAATTTCTTCACCAATAGATTTCCTATATTTATAACACTTACCTACGTAACCTTTTTTAAGCGATAAAAAGATGATAACTTACCTCCACTCACCAACATTAACATCACAATGCATGATTTTGTCCCTTAAATAGGTTTATTTTTTTCCTTAAAAAAAAGTGCAATGTTCCACTCAGACGGCTAAGATTCATCCGCTTAAACTCTCTCTCTCTCTCTCTCAAGTGTATGCATATACAACAAGATAAGATAGATAGATATATATCATGAACATATATATGAAAACTCAGTGAGACAGTTTTCTTTTCCTGTATCAAATCGTGTCTTCTGCATGTCGAAGGATTGTTGCTTTGCATCCATGAACACGGAATTGTCAAGAGGGCTTCCCTGGTCATGTCACTGTTGCCAAATGAGGGACACAGATTTGTTTGCAGATGGGGAGTTGATGAATGAACCTCGATGGCCTTCGGGTGTCACTAATGCACATGTATCTATCTACGTCAGAGGGAGAGCAGCATGCTGGAAGGAGGTTATGAGTATTATGTCATTCAAACACGTACGGTTTCCTTTCTCTCGGGTGTCTCTGCCAACCCGGAAAGGGAAGGGGGCCATTACACGCATCTACGCGGGCTCTCCACAATCATCCATCACAATGGTTTATCTGTCGTTTCGCCAGTGCACAGTAACATTGAACAATAGTTTTTTTTTTCAATTTTAATTATCATTAGATGGAAAAAAAGTGAATCCATTTTAAGAATTTACATGGTAAATAAGATTAGAAAACCAGTCTCCTAGAGAAACGGTACTACAGCACCCTCAAAGTACGTATATGTATGTATCTGTGGCTGGGAGGAGAAAGTCGATTGCATTTCTCTACTCTAATCATAAGTCAAATCGTTGGACTAAGTCGTGTCCCTTTCAACATCCCAAATCGTCTCAATATTTGGGCAATTTCATTTAGTAAATGTCACAATATCAGACCATTTGCAATAATATAGGTATATACATAGCAAGGAATTTAATGGACGGGCCACAAATATATAGTTTGACAAACGAAAGTTAGATTTATAAGCATAAAATCCCAAAATCACAACTTGGGGGTAATGGGATTTTGTGTTAGATAGTGGAACTTGATTGCGTGAGATCATGTATCATTCTCCAGATTCAAAAAGCAATTGATCCAATGGGTGCCTTTTTTATATATGTATATATATATATATATTTTTTTTTTCGGAAACTCACTCTCAATATATATAAATATAAGTAACAAGTATAGCACACGCGGTCTAATATTTGTGCGCACACACATATATATATAAATATAGACAAACATATATACACACTAAGGTACTTCTTATATGATAATTTTAAAATAAGCTTTGAATTTCCACGGATGCTCATATTGTCTACGACTCCTATACACTGAATAGATAATATCCAAAAATCGAATGCTATGATGTAATTTAAATTAAGTCAAATCGGTATATATTATAACTCCATAAATTTCTTAAGGAAAATCATGTTTAAGATGGGGAATTATTTTTAAATAACATTACAATATTTCTGAATTATTGTACAAAAGCATTGTCGTCTAAAAATTTTTGATATATTATTTAAAAATTCATAGTGGCTATAGTCTCATATAAATCGAAGATCCTACTTTCCGTTGTGTATAGATTTGTGCCATGACGACTGAGGACCATCGATTTTCTCCTCTCTCCTTTTTACTTCTTTTTCAATGAGATCACCAAAAGGCAGCATGAATTATGAAGTGAGCTCCCCGAAAATGGAGAAAAGAACGCAACATTTCCAAGTGATGTTTGATGGCGGGAATGGGGAGGAAGCACTACTATCGAAAATGGTGAAAAGAAGATTTCACTAATTTGTAAGTATGTTTTTTTTTTCCTCCCTCATTCGAGTGACCATGACCTGACCCACCTAAGATTCAATTCCAAGTTGATTGCTGATCAAGAAGTCCACTGCACACTCGACATTATTGAGCTGTTCCTCACCTTCCCTTGAGATGAATCCTTGGAGGAGGAGGAGGAGGAAGAAGAAGAGGATACCAGTTTGCCACGGCACGATAACTCGTTTGCTTCTAATTAACATCAGTGCTATGCCGATGACTGACTAACCACGCCCATAATGGCACAATCTGAGAATGAAAAGATGAAGTGGCTAAGAAAGCGAGGATGGGCGATCCGATTTTGTAACTTAATTTCACCTATCTCTTGGCGCATCCCCATTAAAATAGCAATTTCTCTTAAGTCCTTATTAGTAACTTAATAATTGTCCTAAAAGGCCTCTAGGTTATATTTTATTCATTTCTTGGCCAGAAAAAAAGTGTCGCAATTCGCATTCAACCTCAGCCTTGTCATTATAGCTAATGAAAGTTGTTCAGCATGGGACAGCGTCCGAAATCAGGGAGCTCAAAACTAATGGCCGACGTTTGGTTCCATGGAGTCGTGGGAGATCAGCCTGGAATCCGTCCGCACTATTATTCCAAATCTTTTTTTTTTTATTGTTCTGTTCTTCTTTCTCGGCGCACAAATCATCCGTTGTTGTACGGGAAAATAATTGGCCGTAACTAATACAGGTTTGAGCGGAATCGGACTGCTTGAGAGATAAAAGTGTTCCGAATTACTGATTAAAATTTTCTTATATAAATTACCGAATGATAATTATGTTTTGCCCTAAAAATATTTAGCCACCAACAATGCCCGTGCGTTGCATGGGTCAATTTTCGCTATGCTATATATTTGTGTCGTTTCTATAAGAAATAATTGTTTCTTAAGATTAAGTTTTTTTTAATGCCTACTTGAAATGTGATTTTTTTAAAAATTTCATCTGCACGCTTTTTTTTAATTAATAGAATATAATAATTTCCGTACTGTCTCCAATTACACTAAATGGATATATATATATTTGAATAATAGATAGATAAATAAATCATAATTTCCTTTGTGAATGTACCAAAAGAATTCGCTCTGGTTTGATTCATTGCAGCACCCTAAATGCAATATTTTCTAACTTCTAATTTCCCTGGCAGAGTATTTCTGTCCTCTAATTTTATGTGGGAATTAATTAATTAATTATCCTAAATATTATTTTGCATAAAGGTTATCGGAGAGAAATGGGACATGGCCATGTTGATCCCGAACCGATATGCTTTAGGCTTGTTTTTCTAAGTAAAAAAAAAATAAGTATAATTTTATTTACCCTTCCTAGCTAGTTCTCTCTCTGGTCAAAGAATCAATAATGTTTCTGCTGATTTTAGTGAAATTTTTCAAAGAAAAAAACATGAGAGAGAGAGAGTAAATGTCGGCAACAAATTTAGCCCTGAAAGAACTCGGCACTAGCAGAAAACCGGCAGCTGAGAAGACTTCTTTTTTCCTTTTTTTTTTCTTTTTTGGGGGTTGTTGGGGGTTTTGAACGTTTTCCGTCGGGAGATTCTGTAGGTTGACTTTGAAATGTAAAGGATTTGCCAGTTCCAACGGGCAAAACTAGACCTGGTAAAATCTGGGCCGGTATGATAACCCGGCATAAACCTAACACGATAATACCGTGACTGGGCCAAGGCTTGTTGTGCCGTGTTGGGCTCGACGATTTCTGAGTCGTGCCGGCACAATAGTTTGGTTAGAGAAATTTAAAAAAAAAAACTTTAACATACTATCATACACTATTAAAAGATAAAAAAAACTCATCGTGAGTTCATTTGCAGTTGCATACAAGTTATAATCAAGAAAGATTATTGTACTATTAGGATGTGTCAGGACCGGCCCTATCTTATCACGCCGTGCCGTGCCGACCCACCCCTATATCTTAAAGGGCTGTACTTGGGCCAGCACAATTTGTCACTTCTAGGCAAAACCACACTTGGCAAAAAAAAAAGATAAAGATAAAGAAAGTGCAAAACAATATATATATATATGAGTAATAATAAAAATGTTAAAAGTGAGATAGAGCTGCAATGTATTATAAGCATATTTATAAAAGAAATTATTAATATAGTCTTCAGAACAATTGAATGTTGAAAGCATTCCCTCCAAGAAGAACAAGTTAAAATTAATAAAACCTTATTTTATACAATATATGTGTAGGTTTTTCTAGTCTCTTAATGATCCCAAATAAATCTAGGTTATGTAGATAAGTAAAAAATATTGAATTAATCAAAATTTTGCAGTGTTTAATATATTAGTTTAATTCATAATTGAAATCACTTATATAAAAAAAAAATACATGTGGGCTTATTATCATTTCCTTGCATCGATAATGGAATTTGACGATCTTGTTGGATTCTCTAGCCCATGGAAATATCAAACTACCAATGTAAAGTACTTTTTTTTTTAATGTTCGCACTAAATATTTATAAAAAAATCATACTAATATGTAACTGAGAAATTATGATGTCATCGCTTTTACTAATCATGTTCATTGCCAAAATCTTATGTAGATGAGCTTCTTTTTTACTAATATGCATCATATAATATATACATAAAAAAATTTATAATTTACTATAAGTATATCATTTAATACGAGATTAAATCGTGTGAATTTTTGTACCATATAAGTTTTTTTCCTTGTTATCCAAAACACATAAACCCTAATACTGACTCTTGGTAGAATACATAGATTTGTAGTAACTTCATGAATTGAGAATTACTTTAACCCTGAGTAAATCTAATAATAGTGTAATATTTGAATTATTTCCATGGCATTGAAATTGATAAAGACAGGGAGAGGCCGACTCAGTGACATGGGCCCAATTGCATCTGGACATATGGACAAGGGTGGCCCAATGGCATCGGTGGCTGCAAAGTCAAATCAAAGTATGATACCTTGAAATTTATTTAATTCTCTTCCCCCCACCTTTTTTTTTCTTTTTGGAAATATGCCAATTATAAATTAAGTTTTTGTCATTAACTTCTTGTAGCACTTCCTTTTAAATTGATAATATAGCCAAGGAAGGAGGGATTTCTCATGCCTTATTTGAGACTTAAATATCATCATATATAGAAGAGTCAGTTAACCTAGTTGGGTACCAATTTCCATCAAGTAAGGTTCATTCAAGCTGTACTATGAAGAAATCCATAACCCTTGAGGGATCTACTCATTAGTGAAGCAAGCACTTGAGCTCGGATTTATATCAGTAAATTTAATTAAAATTTCAAATCCTAGATGATATATGTACATGGAATTAGTGAACAATAAACAGGGGGTGAAGGACTGTGAGAAAGAAACATTAGGAATCGACCAAGTAAAGTTATTGATGGAGACCTTGATTTATATAGACATAAATAATAGTAATTATACTCAAGTGAGGGGGTGTGGTGGGGGCCTAAGTTGTACTGGACATGTTGTTCCATTTCTAGGGTTTAGACTTTAGCAATGGTTAGGACCACGCGGGTCCCTCGACCACATTTCCTGTCGGTTGCATGCTACCCAGTTCATTCCGGTCCCCTTTTTGTTTTATTGCATCGATTTGCCTGAATAATTACAGCAATAATCTCCGATGATCTTGCACGTAGCAGTTAATTAATTAACTGATCAATCAATATCTAACTCTGCAGGCATAGAACAGGAAGAAAAGAAAAAAAGAGAGAGAATAAGTTGGTATTCGGTAATAAAATTCGACGTGTGATTAAATAAGTGTGACTCCACCCGACATTATTGGCTCCCTAAATGCTCTCCGCATAACGGTCATGACATACCACCATACCATATGGGTCTACTTTCTCAAATTTTCTTTTGGTTAAAATGTGAATTTACTATAATTTTATTATAATTATAAATATCACTCGATTACATATCAAATGTATACTTCCTTCGCACGACGCTTCCTCATATTTTCAAGATGGAGGGGTTGCGAGATAATGTGGGACATGCTCGTGTAGGCACACGTCCATAGCATATCATGGATATCTCTAATTAATTACATGTAATTAGATAGGATTTAAGGTGATTTTCCGCGCTAAGTACTACATAAATTTTCAGCTGTGAACCATTCAGTCAACTGATGATAGATGCGACTAGTGAGATCAACCTGTCCGGCACTGTTCCTTTGAGCACCTGAGCCCGAGCAGGTGATCACTCCATGGAGGTTTTTTTTGGAGGGTGGGTGGGCAAGATGACGACTTAGTCTCAGCCACACTGCGACTTTGAGGACCTCCCGGTGAGGCCATGGGTGTTCTCCCTCTGCCGTCGGGATTGATCCCACTCGAGCGTTCAACTTGTCCTGCCAACGTCCAATCCTCCACACGGCACTAAATAAAATCTGAACCGATGACAACGTAGGGCCACACCTACAAGCTATATGCTATGATTTTTATTTTTTCCAGCTATAGAGAATGTTCATGGCTCAAGAGGTGTAGGTGGACGAGGGGGACAGTGATGCATGTAGGTGTTCTCTCTCTCTCTCTCTCTCTCTCTCTCTCTAAATGGTCAAAACTGTTCGCTTCTCGCTAAGTTGCTCAGCAAAGTCAGAAAAGGAATAAAAAATTGAAAAAACTGAAAATTCTTTTCTGCCTTGCAGAACACCTCTCTCTCTCTCTCTCTCTCTATATATATATATGTACCGATCGCCACTACAACCTCGCCGAGTCCCTGCTCTCTCCCTCTCGCTAAACTCTATCGACACCAAACCCTCTATCTCTCTAGAGCATCAGCGACGATCCTCTCGCTCTCTCTCTCTCTCTCTCTCTCAAATTCAGAGACTCACACAGCTTCGGTCCCGCTCTAGCTAGCTAAGTAGGTCGTTTCCTCAAGCGCCGCAAAAGAATCATCAACGTCAGATAAGAATTACGAAACCAGATCGATGGGGATGCTGTCCAAGAAGGCCACGTGCAACTCCCACGGACAGGACTCCTCCTACTTCCTCGGCTGGCAGGAGTATGAGAAGAACCCCTACCATGAAGCTCTCAACCCCACGGGGATCATCCAGATGGGCCTCGCCGAGAATCAGGTTCGATATTCGCTGCTGCCTGTGAGACCTATGCTAGCTGCTGTCTGCACCATTTTTTCTCATATGATGAATGTGAGATCGGCTAACACGTGGAAATGTCTTGTCTTGCGGTGTTGCAGCTCTCGTTTGATCTCCACGAGTCGTGGATAGCCGAAAACCCGGACGCCGCCGGGTTTAAGAGAGATGGAGAATCCATATTCAGGGAGCTCGCTCTCTTCCAAGACTACCACGGCCTTCCTGCGTTCAAGAAAGTAAGATAAATATTTTTAGCCTCCTTTCCGATAATCGGCCCATTTTATTGTTTTTTTTTTCCTTAGCTTGTATCATTGTTAGTTGCTAATATCTGGATATTGGAATTTGTTTTGTGCAGGCATTGGTGGAATTCATGTCTGAGATTCGAGGAAACAGAGTGAGCTTCGACCCGAGCAAGGTCGTGCTGACAGCCGGCGCTACTTCTGCGAACGAGGCTCTCATGTTCTGCCTCGCTGAGGCCGGGGACGCAATCCTCATACCAACCCCTTATTATCCAGGGTACGTTCTTAAGCTCTACCCTCAATCTAGTCCCTGTCTGGAAAAGTATTCAGAAATGTGATTTTCTCCGACATGTGTCCTTTGAACTTTATTTATTCATGAAAAATAAAATATTTAACATTTTTTAATTATAAGAAAGGGGGAAAAAAAGCAGGGCAAAATTTGGAATAACACAAATGTCATTTTTCAGGTTCGATAGAGATTTGAAGTGGAGAACAGGAGCAGAGATCGTGCCAATACAATGCACAAGCTCGAACGGCTTCAAGATCTCTCCCTCGTCCCTGGAAGAAGCCTACGCCGCCGCCCAGAAACAAAACCTCAGAGTCAAGGCTGTCCTCGTCACCAACCCGTCCAACCCTCTGGGCACGACAATGACCGAGGATGAGCTGAACCTCCTCGTCACCTTCGTGGTCTCGAAAGGCGTTCACCTCGTGAGTGACGAGATCTACTCGGGCACAGTGTTCAGCTCCCCGAGCTTCAAGAGCATCATGGAGGTCCTGTCGGACCGGCCGGACTTCTGGGGACCTGAGGTGTGGGACAGGGTCCACGTCGTCTACAGCCTGTCGAAGGACCTGGGTTTGCCGGGGTTCCGGGTTGGTGCTATCTACTCCAACAACCGGACCGTGGTGGAAGCCGCCACAAAAATGTCGAGCTTTGGGCTCGTGTCGTCCCAGACCCAGTACTTCCTCTCGGCGATGCTCTCCGACAAGAAGTTTACAAGCCGTTACATCTCCGAGAACCAGAGGAGGCTGAAGCAAAGGCACGACTCGCTTGTCCAAGGGCTAAAGGAAGCCAGGATAAGGTGCCTCGAGAGCAATGCCGGGCTGTTCTGCTGGGTCGACATGAGGCACCTCCTGAGCACGAACACCTTCGAGGCGGAGATCGACCTCTGGAAGAAGATCGTCTACGATGTCAGGCTCAACATATCCCCAGGCTCGTCTTGCCACTGCACGGAACCTGGGTGGTTCCGGGTATGCTTCGCGAACATGACAGAGGACACACTCGACCTGTCCATGCGGCGGATAAAGGAGTTCATTGCCACCGCCGGCGCCGCTGCTTCGAGGGGTGGCAAAGAGCAGCGGAATCCCCGCCATTCCAAGGGTTTGGGGAAGAACAAGTTCCTCAGCAAGTGGGTTTTCCGACTATCGCCATCGCATCGCCGTGAGGCTGGCGATCGATAGTCTGGTTCTCTGATTACCGCTTCTTGAGGGGGGGAAAATGATCCCCCCCACCCCCTTTTTTTTCAGAAGATAATTTTTGTTTGACTGTTCTCTTTTTTGGAGGATGAGTTCTGTGGGGGGTCGTCTCCCCGGCCGACGTCCTCTTGGTGCTTGCGAAGAAAAGTGCACCCTGTCCGTTGAGTTGATTAGAAATGGCTTTTAGCTAGCAAGCTAGCTTCCATTTGTAAAAGTCAGAACAATTTTTAGTTTTTCTTACCCAGGTGTAAAGTGTGACACATCCAAGTGTTGAATGAGTTTCATCGTTAATTATAAAATATATAATCATTCAAATAATTTCCTTTACCACTTCAAATATACAATACCGACAAGTTCAATGGTAAACTGCATTCTACGTTGACAGATTTTATACGTAAAGCATATATATATATATATATATATATTGACTCTAGCCTATTGAAAACCCTTGCTAGTCAATGCTGAGTTTGACAAGTTAAAAATATACCGTGATCTTATTGAAAATATTAATATGATAAACTAGGTTAGGAGTTGCGATATTGATATATGCATGTTTGCCATTAATTGATTTTTACAGTAATAAGGTGCATGATGTCCTTTTTTTTTCCCTTTAATTCATAAATCGAAGAATACATGTTTTTTCGGGATGATATTGATACCACGATCATCGTCAATACAAAATGTTGACAAATGTATATATATATATATATATTGTTGAGGGAAGAAAACAAACACGCGGTATGTATAATGCATTATTCTCCAGCCAGCACGGGCGGTCCCAGTGACATGGACGAGAAACGCGGCTCTGAGGCGGTGGGGGTTGTGGCCTCTGCCGGCGGTTGGTCGGCCCTCTCGGTGGATTGCTTCAGTCGTTCACCGACCCCCTATCATAACTCATCTCTATATCCGTGCTAGATTTTTTTCATATAAATATTTTCACTGTAAACAAATACACATATATATATATATCGGAATTACGTATTTGAAGCCGTATGAGAAGGGAGATGTAAGAGAGTTCATACTAATGATAATGAGTCTGTAGAATATCCTAGAACTGCTGACTCAGCTGTGTCTTCAATCGTGTGGGTCAGACAGTGCATGGAAAAGGTCAAGGGACATCTCTGTGTTGGGATGTCGGCGGCTATAAATCACACCT
Organism: Sonneratia alba; assembly: GCA_900174645.1. Lineage (NCBI taxonomy): Eukaryota > Viridiplantae > Streptophyta > Magnoliopsida > Myrtales > Lythraceae > Sonneratia > Sonneratia alba. The sequence goes on along the minus strand of FWPY01000028.1, from coordinate 5,104,842 downwards.
AACTCTATGATAAGATGTTATCCTATATTCTTAATATAAATTTAAAAAATTTTATATTTAATTCACCATCCCCTCTGAATCCTTATTATGTTTCTTCATGCGATTGATGGAATTCCCTAGCACACAAAAATAAAAATAAAAATAAAACACATAATATGTAAGTCCCTCTCATTGCTTCATGTTTGGTTTTTGTAACTTACCAGGCCTTTATTACATTGACCAGACAGGGTAAAATACAAGGGAATAAAAGCACTTTTCTTTTCAATAACTGGAGATCCATTTCTTGGGAAATTCCTGCTGAGGCAGATTTTAGCCGATGCAAATACCTTATGTTTAACGAGAAATGGATTTAGTGATGTGGATATAAGTTCCAATAGGTTTTGAATTCGTTACTTATTAGTAAAATTCATCTAATTCTTTATTTATACACCAAATTAAAAGAGAGAAAATCCCACCGCCACCATAAACCAAGCATACGATAAAATTCCCACCTCAATTTCGGGCCCTTGATTAGTACCTTGCCATAAAAGCCCAATTATGGGGATCATGCTTTTTATAATTCTTTGTCTATCGCGTTTTCCCCTTAGAAAATGCGACGCGGGAACCAAAAGGACCTTTTGAAGTGTGGAACCGGAGGCCGGTGTAGTGGTATCACTCTCACGATTTCATATTTGGTTTTGTTGATACATGCAAAACATAGAGACAATTATGAAATTGCTTGTCATTGAGAGTTAGGACAAAAAATAAGTGTGAATTAGTTGAAATAATTTAGTATCAGAAGTTTCGAGTTTGAGTTATATAAATTCATAATATTAATATTGAGAGAAGGTTTTACCTATATATATCTTGATGAGTGTCAGTCATTGCCCATTAATTAGACCTTTTCATTACATTTTGAGTAAAAGCTTATTTTTCTTTAGGAATAAAAAAGATACACCAAAAACTAAATCTTTGACTTAACTGAGGATTGGGCAGGTGTTTTGGCTGTTGTTATTTCAGAATCCAAATCTCTTATATGAACTTATGAATATAAAAAAAAGTTTTAATTAAAAGAGTTTTACATATGTTAATGAGGCATTTTGATTCAAATTTACATAAAATAAAATCCGATTTAAATGTATATTTATAATTTAAATTATGGGCGGTGCAAATCGAAGTCTTGGGCAACCGGAAACCAGTCACTGATCTTCACTTTCAGCTCGGATTACGCGGCTTTGCGGCTGTTCGGAAATGGCGCCAGCGCCAATTAGGATCACCTAAGGTTGATCCTTTTTGTGAGTTTTCCAACCAAGAAAAGATTGTAATAATGTTTACGTATAATATATTGATTGATATTCAACGCATAGGCAAATCCAGATCCATGCTCACACACTCGGTATAGTTGCTTCGAACCCATAAACTGTATTGAATTTTCCATAGTTGTCAAATCAATAGTAACAACAGCACGTTACCCTTTTTTCCTATGAAAGAGGAGCACATTGCCCTTCTTGTTGCTGCTGAGCAAATTAATTATTTACATATTTAAGATCTTATTTAAGGGAATCAAATGAAAGATATCATACACATGTAAAAAGAAAGCACAGTCATAAATGTTTCAACCGTATTCATGGATCTCACACACACACCCACTTTACATTTTCTTTCAAGTCATAAGGGAGGATTGTAACCCTACCCGCAACCCATGATGAAATCCAACCCTACCTACCAACGGTTTTGGTGGATGCGCACGCAAAGGGCGTACGTATAGTCTATATATAGTAAAAGTGGTGCAACGAAAATCAATAATGCCCACGGGTATGTTACTCGAAATAGGCACCTTCAATTCATTATAAACCCAAAAATGGCCAAATTTTGATTAAACGATCACTTGTTTGACCATCGATATTCCAGCACTTGCACATGGATTTGTATGTGTACCTAGTTTATTTACAAACATGATGGGTTTACAGGTGGAGGTACACACGACTCTCAAATTACATGAGAAAGTAAGAATCAATCGATCCATTATGTGGAGACAGAGAAGAATTACAATATAAAGTGATACTCGTATATATGGATGAAAACGAGCCGGGACACATTTCAAAATTGAGAAATATATGTGCCTCCACCTATAATCATCATTTTCGTAGTATGCGATTGTTAAGAAGGTTATTTGGTACTAGGTCGAAATTCGATCATCTGCGGTAGGAGGCTAGAGGCACGCTTTATGGCTACTTCATCGGGCCACCCAAATTCGCACTCAATATATATATATATATAGCTGTTGTAAATAATTTTTATTACATTGTGAAATAAAATATTCATTCCATTATTTTAATTTTTCATAGATAATTAGCATGTGATGTAAATTATCAGTCTTCTTGGTCATTTGGATCTGTTGGTAGAACGACATTGATACAATTACTCGTATGTGCGTATTTTATGTATTATGGATCATTGATGGTGAGATCCACCCGAAAAGTTCTAACAATTTCATTTAGGCTAAATAGTTTGTTTAACCACCGAACTATGTGCAAATTCCCAATTCCATCGCAAACTAAATTTTTTGCCATAATGATAGACAACTTTCAATTCTTCTCAAATTTTACAATACGTGACAATTTCTGTTGAAAATAGATAAATTGTCATTAATTTGACTTTTATATATATATATTGATAGTGTTCAATAACCCACTGTAGGCGTGGTCGAGTGGTTCGGCACTCATCATCCTCCCAATGGGAGGACTTGAGTTCGAGTCCCACCTGCGGCAGGGAACTCTTAACCCCTTAAATGGGCCGACCGGGGCAATCTGGATTAGTCAACTGGACAAAGTCCAATTGGATACTGGCGGTTTATACCAAAAAAGATAGTATTCAATACTATAGCAACTGATTAATATACCTTAGACACTTCCCATTAATTCCCAAATATTGACTGTCTAGAGTTTCGAACTCTAAATATGGTTGGAGGATTCGATCGACCTCCACCGCCCAAGATGATTCTCCCAACAGTCTTTCATACTACTGGTAATTGAGATTGGATAATGAGTGTCCATATCCATGCTTTCAACAATTGTAGTTCAATTGATTTTTCTTGAATAGAACAATATATATATATATATATGCAATTGAGGGTGGTGGAATTCAAAATTGAGGCTTTCATAACTCCTAATTCAACCGGTTGTCTCTAGGTTCAATAGAAGATAAATTAATTGAATCGGGAGCAATGGATCAATGTCATATTTGTCAGTACTGCCCTTAATTTGGTCATTTTTTTAATTGAAACGAAATGAGAAAATTCATACAAGTTGGGGGCAATGGGGACTGAAATAGCAGGTTTCATGGCCTCTAATTTAGGCAATTTGTGTTTAGGATTGATCGGAGGTAAATTGACGAGATCAGAGATAGTAAGTGTGATGGAAATGGGCGGCCTAGAAACCTTCAATTCAATAATATGTCATGAATATATTCAATTTAAGGAAATTCAGGATACAACCAGGTGAGGGTCTCAATTCTACCCTCATCATTGATTCGGTCAAATTTATCTCTTATGCATTTGAGAGACAAATGGTCAAATTGTGAGTCATTAAGACTTCGATTCCAAATAGAATTACCCTTAATTATTCAGATTTTATTTAGATAAATTCAATTCAAGACAATCTATCAAATAAGAAATGATGAGGGCCTTGATACTAGCACTCTCTCTCCCCCGACTGGTTTCATACCCGATAGACAAATTGGTTGAATAAGAGGGATGGGGGCTTGATACAAGCATTGGCTCCCTCCAATTGGTTTATAATCAATTTGAGAGATAAATATGTTGAATAAGATGGTGAGACCATGATACCGACATCGATTGTTTCCCAATTGGTTTTTGCCTCGATTCAAGAGATAAATTTGCCAAATGCAAATGGGGGATATAAGAGTCTCGATTCTAAATCCCATGGCCTTGATTGTATAAATCCAATCTAATACAAATCGACAAACTAGAAATGTTCAAGGTCTTGATATTGGAATTCACCTCCCCAAAAAAAATTGTCTCCTTTTAATCTACAAGACAAACTAACCAAATCAGGATTTGTATGGGTAAAATCAGCCTTACTACCTATAATTGTACCGATTTTCTCATATCGATATGAGACATAAAAGTCAATTTGGTGGCATTGGGGCCTCGATTCCTATACACTTTCCCACGTAAGGTCATCAATTACATGAGATACTATACATAAACTCACTTGGACAACTACAGGGGCCACAATTGAGTCCCCAATCATGTTCGAAATTTTCTCTTGACTCAGCAAAATTAGGAAACAATACAAAATTTGTGAATGAAAATGATATTTAATACTGAAGATAAAATAGTCTTTTCCTGTCGGACTATTGGCCATTTATTATATTCTTTGATAAAATTAGTCATAGATAATAGAATATGATAATAAATGAAAGTTGTTGATAATTTTTGTAAAAAAAAATCCATGGTAAAATTGGAAATTTTCTTATAATTCACGGTTAAATAAATATCTAACCTTTCACTTATCATGATGTTCTCTCTCTGTTTCTCTCTGTGCAAAATACATAATTGTTTGGTGAATGGCTTGAGAAATTGAAATGGTCATCTTACCTAGCCATTGGACAATAAATATATCGATCTTGGACAACTCATATTTAATTTCTTACACCATATATATATATATATATATATCAAGTCCGGTCCAATAACGGTTAAGTGCTTAAAAGTTAGTTAAGAATCTGTTAGAGGTTATTCAAACAATGAAGCGTATTAGACGAGTGTCTAAAGCATAGTGTTAAGTGTTTTTTTAATATATAGTGTGAATCGTAATTTGACATACTACCATTATTGTATTATTTTTATTATAAAATTTTTTATGAGTACGGATTTGGAGCACATGATTTTAAGTATATAATTAAGTTTGGCATGGCCTCTCATCGGGAACATGCGGGGGGGACCCATGGGATTGGGTGCGGGATCTGACATCGACAAATGAAGTTGTAGTGCCGTTTTGTTTTCCTAGGCCTTGGATCGATTATCGTCTGTTGATTTTCCATAACGTGTTCCTTCTGGCTGACAGCGTGTGTGGTAGATGGTCAGCCCCGGTTGCACTTCTCATAGAATACCCCTTCTTTTCGAAATATTAAAAAAAAATCTTTCAATGATTCCAACCCCTTTAAATATATCTTTTTATGACTAATATTTATTAATTTAATTGTTTCAGTCATCAAACTCAAAAAAAAAAGAAAAAAAGAAGAAGATTATTTAAGCATATCTCCCAGTTAGATTCTGGGCGGCGGAGGGAATGACGAGATGGGGGAGAATATGTATCCCTATACATAGAAAGCGGATATTTGAATATTAATTCCCTTCTCAGTATCTACATATATATATAATTATCTATATTATACACAACAACCGAGTAGAAAATGCTTCCTTATTTGGTTATATAAATCATGTCTTTGATTTTGACAATCAATTTAATTATTTGGCACACTTTTTATTTAATTTATAAATTTAAATATATAATATTATTATACTAAAAATTTGATGTGATACCTGATAAAAAGAAAACTTCATCAAATATTATATCAGATTTCAATTTTCTGAGTAATATTTTGTAGTTTGTGCATGCGAGCATGCAGGGACTTACCAGATCTCTAGCTAGTACATTAATGAACACAGAGCACTACACTATGCCTCGGGTCCAGCTAAGAACATTGTTGGTGCATACATACATACATTGCCAAGTATATTCCCAAATCGGTTTGGATATCATCGAAGGAAGGGAAGATGAAATGCGATTAATGAGCGGTATGGGTTTCATGTGGCATTCGCATGAGGAGGCACGTGTGTTGGATAAGTGAACATAGAACATCTGGTCTCGTGTCTTGGATGTTCTCTATAGTTTACCATTTGGTACCCACGATTTAAAACATAGGCAACCTGGCATGTGCTCCCTCTGGCTGATGTCCTGTCTGACGGAGACAGCCATGGAGGTGTCTTCTCTACTTCCACAGCCATGGTGGCGCACTGCAGACTCTTATATGTCATGTGGAAGCCATTTTAATTTGAAAATTTTTTTGCCGCAACCGCCACCGTGTAAATATTGCCGATAAATGAACAGCTTCTTGCGGTGAACTACGAGTCAAACACTTTATGCTATCAGTCAACTATAGACCCCTAAAGTAATTAAATGGTTGATTTTTTTTTTTGGTTTGAAACTGTGAGTTAAATTTGCAAAATTTTTCATTAATTTGGATAATGATGCCATGCACGCAAGTGAAAATAAGTCAACGAAAGGACAACCCGGATGAATATATGCCACGTGATAGAATTACATCCTTGACCGTATCAAATGTTATCTTTCACCTTGTTTTCACAAATTATCATCATGTGAAGTTAGGTAAATAAAGAAGAAAAAAATTCACAGCAAGTCGACACAGCAGACGGCGTTTCCTTGCGCCGACGGCCGACTGATTGGATTGGTCAATGTCTGATATATCGCATTAGCAGGCAAACTAAGATTTGGTATTCGACGGAAGGCTGCAATCCTTGACTCTCTCACCTCATTAATTTCTTATTTGACCACTGATTATGTCTACTCATCGACCCATATGTTTTACTATCTAATTTTCAGATTTATAAAAAAAAAAAAAAAACTCATGAATCAGACCGAAGAAGATGAGCAAAGGAGTAAAAATTAAACATATTTTAGTACTATATCGAGGGAGGCTAGTAAATTGATATACATATATATATTTTTTAGTTCGTGTATCTATGTACATATATCATATATATACAGTTTAAAAGTGTCCACACATATCCCTATCACTTCGTACAAACTATAGGAGCCAATTCGAATACGTGTTTGCAAAATGGCGGGTACTAGAACGTCTGAAGTTACTCACACGTGAAATTGATCGGGCAATGCACATCGAGGGTCGCCCATGAGCCAGCGCCGTCCACGGCTCTCAAACATTTTCACTGGACACCGTACTCTACACAGGGTAAAATGAAAGATTACATGTGCGATGACACGTGAACGGAACATCCCAGAGTACCCGGTGGACAAAGTGATGCCGTGTTTGAAAAATGTGAAGCTTGTGCCTTCAACTCGGGTGTTCACGTCGTAAGACGTTGTTGTCTTGATCACGCTGGTTGGACTTGTGTCTATCCATCCCCATGTACACGATCGATGTAACATGTTTCTGTCAACATCGAAGTTTCCCTTGCACGTTCCTTTATTAGCTCCAATACTGGACCCATGGACCTTTACTCCAAGCAAGACGAGAGGAAAACTGATTCCAATATTCCATCAGCAAGTTTCGACAAATATGATTATACATTTCTTTTTATTATACAATATTTCATATTTAAATATTATAAATAAATAAAATTTATAATAACACATATTATTTTTATTTCAAGAGCCTAAACTGCAGATTCTTGTTCAAATTTCCAGTTCATTCGTCCAAAAAGGGGTTTCAATTATTGCTGTTTCATAAAGACAGGTTGCAGATGAACTTTTAGTACGATTGCTAGGGCAAATATGTCCCAATTGGCCCCTAAATTGGACGGCCATCTAACAGCTCCGGCCCTTTCTAAGGGCTAAAAGAGAGCCACTTTATCTCCCTTTGCTTCCAAAATGGTCGGAATATCCCTAATATCGCGGATGCACGTTTGGAGCCCATGCAATCGGTCTAACGCCGATCACGTTACCACATGCTTTGTTCATCTTCCGGGAAATGTGTCTTTTCGAAAAATCGAAAAAGGCGCCCCTTCTTTTGATCGCAATCATGGGTTTTGAAATTACGCGCCGGTTTGGTGGGCCGACTGCCGCGTGGTATCGAACGCGACTGTGAGCCGGAGGAATTGGAGAATAATAACATCATGCAATAATGACACGCTGAAAGAATACAGTCTAAGAAGTCATCCAGTTATTCAAAGTATTCCCATTTTTTTTTTCAATTCTTATTCGGAGAAATCTCAACAATGTCATCATTTCCATTGGAATTGGAGCATGACTGGCAGACACGTGGCCACATCATCAACCAATCTCCGATTATCAATAAAATCGAAAATTATGAGCTTACCGTCCACCATCGTGTATCGTGTGTATATTGTATATGATCATAATCTTTTATATATATATATATAATTGTATATGATCATAATCACATGTGAAGTACAGTTCATTTTTTTTTAAAAGGCTTATCATCCGTATTGATGCATCACATTTCTAAATTTTGCTCTTATTCTAGAAAATAAATAATAAATTTGGAGAAAAACAGAGATTTTGATGAAGGAAAACACAATCTCTTGTATGGAGGACAAGCGCCAGTGGCTCACCTCCCCGCTGCCGCTGCCTCTGCCTCTGTACACGAGCTTCTCAGGGTCTCCGAGATTGAATCAATTATTGCGCTAACAAAAATTGGGGCAATGAATGTTGTGCTTACAAAGGAATGACCGTAAGTCCCTTTCATTTATATATAAAAAAAAAAAAAACGCAAGCAATAGGTCGAATACACCGGGGGGGTGGGACGTGAAAAGAAACCAAAACAAGAACTAGAAAGATGGACCTCTACTCGAATTAGGGTTTTCACTTGTGGGGTTAAGAAATTGATCGACGTTGGATCAAGATCATGCGTAGCTCCCTTAATATTTGGTAATGGGCTCTTGGGTCTCAATCAGATCAAATTTGGGCCCTAAGCCCCTTTTTGTGTTGAATTCTAGATCTACTTAATCAGATCCTTCACTTTGCTCGAGCCCATAGGTTCGAAAAAGTTGAAACTTCACACTGCTCAGCTCGAGTCATGCGGCTCCGGTCTATCAACATCTCACAAGTTCTCCACAGGTTTCCATGGTTGACATGAGGCTATCACCGCTATCCGAGGTTAGATGGGAAAACAACTGTAATCTCATCCCTATGAGCACATGAATAACGGATCACAAATAGTAGAGAGGGCCCGACATTCAGATGTCGGTGAAACCGAAGAACCCAGCAAGTATTTCCGTCGATCTACTTGGAAGTTGCGTGAGAAAAGTTCTGCCGATTATTGGTCTGCTATCTCGTGGATTAGATGCTGTCGGATATCATAGGACACGGCCACGGAGATAATAATAAGAGACTATACATGTGTGGAGGCAGCTTTGTTTTGGGATACCTTCAACTTTTGCTGTAGGATCAAGCAAACTGGGGTGGCAAGAAATGTCAAACCCATATGCGTCCCTTCTTTCTCCAATTACCTTTAGAAAAATTTTACAGTACAGTGGCTGGACGATTCAGGTGATAAGGAAAATTCATATGAACCATTGAATTCTCCACCTTAACCTATATTGCTGATTATGAACTATTAATTAAGGTGTTGAGCTGTCCAATAATGAACTACTGAATCTTCCCCGGTATTTTAATGGCTACTACCTCTGATCAATTCATAAAGTGAGATCTTTGGTGGATTCTTTTTCCCCACCAATGAGTCCTCAATTCGAAGAGAGATAAGCTTTCGGGTGGATATAAACAAGGGACTAAAGCTAGTCAAGTCCTTATCTGCATGCTAGCTGTCTTTACATTTTGTCTGATTTCGTATGCACATTGCTCAAGAGAGCGGATGTTAGGAAAAGAAACGGATCCTTAATACAATATTTAACATTTGTGATTTACGTTTTCCGACAAATGCCAACCTTTTTTTAGATCGACTTTGTGTATCTAAAGAATGGATACAAACAAGAATTTTGTGGTGCGAAAATTATCTAGTGTGACCATTTATCGAGATAACCGAGAAAGGACATTTATTTAGCCCATAGACCTCCCTCGTTCTAATCAATTAAATTCTTAAGGTACAAACTTAGAAGAAAGTCACCGATCCAGGTTTGACATGAATTGTTTTGTTCCTGCGGATATACGACTAAATAAAATGGCAATAAGAGTTAACATATTATTCCGACCTGTTTCTACAAACTGGACTTGGCAGTACAAAGACTTTACTGTGGCCCAAAGAAGTTCGGGTCTTCCCCGATCGACTGCAACTCACCCTGCAGACCATCTTCGTAGTTTGAGGCCATCGGATGATTACAGTTACCAGAGCTCATGTCAATTACCGTCAAGTTGTCCGAGCCGATCGGCTGATAGAGACTTGTTAGCTCATCATAATCATGTCCTTGGTTGCCGTAAACCGTCATCCCTTCATCTGTTTGCTGGTCGGGGAAATAGTAGTTTCCTGGTTCTCGGTACGACTCCAGAGCTGCCATATTCAAGCCAAAGTCGGTGCTCGAAGTTCGAGAATGTTCACCACTCGTAGAGCCATCCATCGCTGATAGATGTTCATGAAGATCCATGGAAGAATTTCCACAGATCTGGTCTTGCTGAGAGTAGGAGAAGCCATAGCTGACGGGGCACTGGCGATTTTCGGATTTTACCTGTGGGATCATCTCCGGGAAATACACGGTCTGATGAATGCTATTCATCGCCTGCTGAGGATGGACAACCTTAACGTTTTCGACCTCATCCTTTGCACATCCATGTATCTGGATCATCGATTGCCAAGAAGAACGCTGGTCTTTCAAGTGAGGCTTGCCCAGCAGTTTCCTCTTCAGCCTCGTGTTCCAGTAATTTTTTATATCATTATCTGTTCGTCCTGGTAACTGTGCAGCAATTATCGACCACCTGTGACACATTAGTTCCGCACCAAGACCGAGAGTTTCATGAGATCGAAAATAATTGAGGATATTTACTTGAAGAAGAGAACTACGATCCCCATCAGCTGATTGATCACTAAGTTACCTGCTCCCAATTCTCAAATAGAGGCTGCAAATGATGTTCTCCTCTTGCTCGGAGAACCCACCGTGTTTGATGTTTGGCCGGAGGTAATTCAACCATCTAAGACGGCAGCTCTTCCCGCATCTCTTGAGCCCTGCAAAAATCAATCACAGTACCTTCAGTATAACAAGATATGATGGCTAGCTGCACCCAAAGTTCGAGAGGCATCAAATTCCATACCCATCTTCTGGGGCAAGGCAATCCAGTTACCCCCGGTGCCGTGCTTCTCGATGTAGGCCTTGAGCTTGGCATCCTCCTCAGGCGACCACGGGCCTTTCTTGACACTGGCTTTGTCACAGCATGGAGCTTTCCCCATGTATATATCTCTACAGTGTGGAGTGTGGCTACAGGCTTGAGCTAGCTCGATCCGAGGTCGTCTGCGATCATAAGGACATGGATGATTCTAGTCTGCCTGGTGATAATGCTATTAATATACACACACGCACGATAATGGCTGGAGAAGGAAAGACGTGGGAATGAGCAAAGACGAAGATTTTTCAAAATGGGGGGACGAGGATAAAAGGTTGAGGCTTTCGACAGATGTGAAAAAATAAAAATGATTGGTGGAAATATTTTCGTGTCCATATCAATCGTTCTCCTATACCCACATTAATCTACGTTCCAACTATAAAAATTTCTTATTAATAAATTTTGTATATTTAAAATATCCAAAAATGTAATGCTAGTTAATAAAGTAAGATATTACAACTTTCATTAATAAATTTTTTTAATTTAAAAAATTGAAATATAAGAATTTACTTAATAAAAGAAGGTATTAAAGTATTTCAACCACCCCGTATAAATGGTTATCGAGGAAATTTAGAGTGCTCTGCAGTAGTAGGAAGAACCAAAAATAAGGTAGTTTCTGCTTGTCCTGGTCCGCCATCGTCCTTGACTCTCAGTTGACGTACACAAATGGACGTACGCGTAATCAAAATACAAATCTTGATCAAATTATTAACTCAGCGTTTGCTGTCTCCGCCTGAGAGAGAATTGAGGTTCTTGCTCTAGTCTCCACGAATGAGTTTGTCCGTGTACTTGGGAAGCCTTTAATTGATCGATCGATACAAACTTGATTCTGAATTACTCAAAGCTAACGAGTTCAAGACGTGTCGAGTGGGGGTGGACCGACCTGATCACTCTCTTCATATTATCCTGCTTGGAGACCTCGTGGGATTAATCACATCGAGAAAAGCAACGTGGTTCAAGTATCCACCGGATCTGTGGTTAATTTCGTTACGAGTGGGTAACCAAATGCAGGAAAACGAGTACAAGTCACCCTCCGAATTTCCCCGATGATTCATTGGCATAGACTGGCACTTGTTGGTAAGCATGTGTGCCATGGGATGACGCTGCACTTTAATGGACTCGAACACCGGTGATACGGTCGAATGACCATGTTCGCGATGCGGTAACTAACACGCACCGTGGCCTGTGCGGTGGATTTGGAATGCCGACGCGGTTAACTGTGTGACGGTCTTGTAACACTGTAGTTAATAAAATTGACGGTGAGCACAAAGGACGTCCGGGTACATTGGACTGCGTACCTAATGGTATCCGTGCTAAACCTGGATTGGATCACAACCGGATGCATGTTCGGTACAGACCAACGATAATTCCAGAGTGGGTTTAAGTGGCAGATTAAGGTTGTCGGCTGTAAAATTAAAGTGTAAAATTGATGATAACTTGAGGATACTTCAATTCCGAGTTATTTCAAAGCCTCGTCACTTTTTATTAGGGAGTAAAGAATAGAATTTCCTTAATAATAAAATTCATTCAATTACAGAATTTAAACTCATGTCGTATTTAATAAATACATGCACTAAGTCATTTCAATTGACCCGTATTGATATCAATATCGTTAGTTTCATATATATGCTACATTCGTGCACCCAAAAAAAAAAAGAAACATGAGCTTTATATTAAATATTTATTATCAACCACAGGATGTCTGCATGTTGTTTGGACTCGACCCAAGCGACTGGCATCTACGGTCGGCACCGATAGTTAAAGTTGGAAAATCACATAAAGTCGCACTAAACGATGAGCGAAATATACAAGATTGAGCAATAATGCATGTCTTTTAGAAAATTAATTAATTTTTAAGCCTTTTTTTTGGCGGCGAAATTGATACCGACTAATTGATTAATTAATCGAGTTACAATAATTGAGGGCTCCATTTTGGCAAAGCAACAACCTCGGGATCAACGTGCCCAAAATTTATTTAATTAAGATCAAGACAAGACGGGATAATAAATATTATACCAAATAAAATTTACAAAAATAGAAGAAAAAGAAAAAAAGAGAGGGAAAATTCTTGATCCTTGAACGGTGGTAAGAGATCCGACGTACCGATTTACTGGTGTTGACTGTTCGTGAGGGACATCGACCCCCCCCCCCCCACTATCACGTCAACAATTAGACTTTTCCTCCCTCATTTTAAGATTTATTTTAAGACTTTTTTTAGGTAGAATCACGAGCCCTGGTAAAACGAGAGGGAATCGTTCTAGAGGATAACTCCAGTGGGCGAGGGCAGGTGCTATGTGCGTGGGTGTGATCGAGTAGTTCGGCACTCATCATCCCAATAGGAAGACTCGAGTTCCAGTCCTACCTGCGACGGGGAGGTCTTAATCCCTTAAATGGGTCGACCGGGACGATCCGGATTAATCAATTAGACAAAATCCCACTGGATACTGGCACACTACCCTCCATGACATATTCGTGAATTTGTGGGGTCGATTCTTCTGCTGCTGGCACACTGCCCTCGGTGAGACCTCTCCGACATTTGTTTGCGTGTACGTAGTAACATGAATTTACGGGCTTGAATGGGTCGGACGAGAATTATCCAATCCGATTATTATTATTTTTTAAAAAGAAATTGATAAAGGAAAATGGAAGGAAGTTGCCGGGAAAGTATTAAGAGGCCACGGTCGACGGGTGGTAAAAGTCAAATGGTATGGCGCTAGTACATTAATTTCCATTGACTCGTGCGTTGTTTACATCAATTTTCTCGTACTCACAACTTTCTTCCTCAATTAAGAGTGCCACGGCGTAGAAAAACTCATCACCACGTTTTTTACTGTCTATCTATTAAATTGGATAAATTGTGCCTGCACACAGTCTCTCATCTTTGAACGTCTAGATAGATGACACTGAACATTTCCAGTCTTTGCACATGACTCCCTGAACTGATACCTAGAAATCCTAAATACGCGCTATTCCTCGTCCCCTTTTTTTTTTTTTTTTAACTTCGAAACGGTTGGCGTAACTGGCCCACCATACTTGCCCTTGTATGGCTATGGGTGTTTTGTTGACCTAATTGACTGAGTTCTGTTTAATGTTTTCTAAAGAGCTGTATTTAGACGACGGACAATTTTTTTGTGTGCAATTATGTAACTTATGTTCGGAAATCACACCATATTCATTCAATTCTTTTAAAAATATATATTAATAATATCCGATACCGTAATAACCGACTAATTTATCGAATAATGTTACTATATAGCATGTAATCCATCATTAATCTCTACACATTAACCACCATGAATCTAGCTAGTTATATATTATTGACTCACCGATCAACTGACTCCATCTACTTTTGTACCTTTTGATTAAAAAAATAACTTTATTTATTAAAGTGAATATGATAAGACATATTTTTTAAGATTTATAAATTTTATAAATAAAAAAAATTCACCCGCCGGTAAATTCTCGAGAGTGCCGCGCGGTACACGGTAAAAGGAAAAATAAAAAGGGTGCCTTTGATTGCTGCTCATGGGAAGGGAAAAGGGCAAAGGGAAAAGGGAAAGGGAAGGCAAAGCTATCTTAATGAAAATCTCACGCGGAGAACAGTACACAGCTCCAGGCTGCTTTTCTCTCCGGGCATCTTCTTCCCCCTCCCATCTTTCGCAGATTCGTACGAAGTTCAGTGGGGTGGTCAGAAATTATGCGCTCACATTCATGATTATCTTTGCCATTTTTATTCATATTTTATTGACATAGAGAATCGTGTCAACTGGACTCTGGGCTCACGTTTGCTCTGGAAGAAGGAATATTCTAGGTGGGTGCTGGGTGGCCATGGCACCCCGGACCGCCTTTCCTCGGATCAAGCTCACCTATAATAGGCAAATAAATGTTGTCACGGTATCGTTCTTCATCATTTATATGTGCCTCTGGCACTTATAAAAAAACAAAAAGAGTACCTCTGGCAAGACTGGAGTAGGCAGGAAACCACTTCCCAAGAACGTCAGCAGATGACCTGCAACACAGTTCGTCGAAGTTAATGATCAGCTCGAAGCAACAAAACAATTGAATCTGGTCGGAGTCATATACAATCATCGAACTCTTACCGGTCCAGTGCATCGGATCTAGCCCCGCATCCCATGTTTAAGCCACTTGAGGCGTCTGGACAATCACCAAAAGGGAGAAACAGGATAAGGAAGAATCGACCTTGATCTTGTTGGAGACAGAGAGGTGGCAAAAACAGTGGTGTTAATTCTATTCAACTCAATTATAGCATCATTCCTTTTAATTTGTCCTCTTTCTCGCACACTATACACAAGCACAAGCCTCCTCTATCTTCTAGTCCTCCAAGAACAGAAGCAAATCATCAATAAAACCATCGAACTTAAAAAGGGGTTCATAGTTCTCCACATCAGAATATGCTACCGAGACACATTTTAAGAAGAATACAACCATGGATTCATAAGTAGTGCTTTCCATGGTTGGGATTGACAGCGATAGGCTTGTAGCCGTACGGGCAATGTCCAAGTGGAACGCTAAATGACCTGCCACCTAAAAAGGTACATGAAAATTCTCGGATCCATTTTCTTGTGTAAGATGAACTAACCAAAGCAGTTGATGTGAGGGGGAGCCAAATCAAGGTACTGCCTTCTTGTTGAATGTAGTACTGTAACTCCACAAGGCAAACATTGCAGAAACCTCTGCTGCAGTTTGGATTATCATGTGTAGTCGATTGCACAGCGACTCCTGGCTTCAACCCACCATCTAAGTGAACAAAAAGTAAAAAATAGAAAACCGAATTGACAAAAACAAAGACAAAAAGAGAAAGGAAAGATGGATATGGCAATTTCCAGAGCTTACCCAAATCTCACGTTCAACTTCATAATTTCTCCGAACAATATTGGACTTAGAGAAGATAAAAATACAAAGGGAATCTTAACATGATGTTTTCAGGAAAAAAATTGTTTTATCTCAGAAAACAGATGGAAGATTTGCATCCGATACTATGTATTTGATGCAAGTGAGGGACTTTGGCAATTGGACCTCCTATATTCATGTGGTTTATATGCAAAAAAACTCCTCTATCCGGAAGAAACAGACACAGTTGCCGAAAAATGAGCAGATTGTGTACTACGTAGAGAGTTTTACAATGATAGCGTAGGAAAAGGTTGATTCATGTAACCATTGCACAGTGACTCCCAGAATCAGAGTATAAAGACAAGAAAAGGCAGACGCCTGCTCTAGAAACGGCTTTATAATTAAAAGCCACAACTATCAGAAGACAAGAAATAGAAGGACATTGGTATAGGTACCACTGCTTCTTGCTGTATCTGCTCCATACTGATCCCAAAGGGCTTATATGCTAGAATTTGGGCCCAAGAGGCTGTTATACTCGAATGTCAAAGTACAAAGACTGGAACAACTCCACGAGGACAACAGAGTTTAACTTGTGGTCGCCTGATACAGATGGCAGATTTGGGCCAACAATCCAGAGAGACCTCCCGATCTCATCCAATATCAACTAAAATTCCTGAAGCTTCTGCAAGCGCTGCATAGTTAGTGGCCCTGATTGCAACTAAATAGGAAAAAAACTGACCCATTTTTTCATGCCACGCAGAAAAAGAAAACTCAGTCATATGAACCTTTTGTAACTGATTAACAATGTCTTTGATCCTTGAATTCGCTGACCATTTGATATTAGTAAGATATGGGCTGCCCTCAGTAGAGGTGAGGTCCAATAGATGTTATGGCCTTGAAGGAAGGGAAAGCTCTGAATATTGTACGAAGAAACGTCATGAACTGCTGAGATAGATCATAGATGGTCCATATCTTGGACTGGTTTTATCGTTGAACCACCAATGCATGCAAACTTCTTGGTTATCTCTAAAATACAATTAAAAAACGGTTAAATTTCTATGGTAATCACTAATCAAATTTAGGGAAATGGGGATTTCCATTAAGAGTTATTACAGAAAACGGTTTAGAAATAGGGTCATGCCAAACTTCCTAGAGGAAGGAGATCATTCTTTCCAGTTTAAATGCTAGAGGGGGATCACATCAGGTGCAGAAGCTTAGAAAACATTAGATCGCCACCCAAATGAACACGGTGGCACAACCCAACCTTTTCTTTCTGCATATGCATAACTATCAATACAGCTTAATGCAAAGAGAAGCAGAGATGTTATTAGCCAAGAGTGCATGGGCAAGTGTGTTCCTGCAATTAAACCCAAGGCTGTTAGATTCATCGAGAAAAACCAAAGGCTATTAGATAGCCAAAGATATGGTCGATTTGGTGGCAGTGCAACGGAACCAGTCCTGAGAACACATATAATACCCATGTTTTCTTTTCTATAGGATCGAGTAGATCCATGCTTCTTATGCAATGGGAAGATTGAAGGCAGTAATAGCCTTTTGCCTGTTCCGAAGCCACGTAAAAACTAGCTCAAGCATTTCAACAGACACGTAGAAGGCCCAAGTTCTCAACTTTAGCTCAGCTTTCCAGTCCGAATGCTAGAATACAAGAAACGAGAAATGAAAGGAGTTGGACTAGCCAAAACTCGAGAGAGTAATACAAAACAAGAACTTTCAGTTTCAGTGAGGTGCAGAAGGTGAAACTTGACAGACACTTCAACTTCCACGGCTCATGGCCTGATTAGTTAACCGAACGTATCCGTTAGCATCAAGATGAAAAATGTTCGCCATTGTAGAGCGTTCAGAGGGGCCGGCAAGCAGGAGCTGGACGGTTTGTTAACTGCTCTGGCTCGTTGTTTGATTCAGACCGAAAACTGCAAACACAGATAAGGGGTCATTTTGAGATAGTATGCAAAGTATGAGGCGCGGAACGAAGTCAACCCTTTAATCCCCTGCTCGGCTTATAGAGTGGGTGGCCCCGGAGCTTTCAGAACTCAGATTCCTCGGAAATGGCGGAACGAATCTTCTCCCTCTTCGTGTTCCCTCTCGTTCTAGTCGCCCTTATCCCATTAACATCACCCTTACCGTCCCTCAGTTCGACGGCCCGCCTTCGATCGCCGCGATTCCTTGGCAAATTCTCCCGCCGACCGGCGAGCTCCAATAAATTGCCGGTGCGGCAGTACCGGTACGATGTCCGGTACTTCGAGCAGCGCCTCGACCACTTCAGCTTCTCAGACGACGGCCCGAGGTTCCGGCAACGTTACCTCGTCAACACGGACCATTGGGCGGGGCCCGATCGGATGGGACCCATCTTCCTTTATTGCGGCAACGAGGGTGACATCGCATGGTTCGCTGAGAACACGGGCTTCGTCTGGGAGATTGCCCCCAAGTTCGGGGCTATGGTGCTCTTCCCTGAAGTAAGTGCGGTCAGCCTTTCGATGATAATCTTGTACGAGCTATGTTGAATTGGAATGTTAGGGAAGGGCAATCTCAGAGAATGTTAATGTTCTTAGTTTTGGTGAAGATTCCCAGCTTTCACAACATATATATGTTTGGTCTAATTCACATTGCAACTGCAATTTAAATATACTGAATTCCTCGGAGATGTCATCTGTTCCTAACTTTTGAATGACAGCATCGGTACTATGGGGAATCGATGCCGTATGGGAGTCGAGAGGAGGCGTATAAGAATTCAACTACGCTGAAGTATTTGTCTGCAGAGCAAGCTCTTGCTGATTTCGCAGTTCTGCTTACAAACTTGAAGCGGAATTTGTCTGCTGAGGCTTGCCCTGTTGTCCTCTTTGGTGGATCATATGGCGGAAGTAAGCCCTCCGCTGTTCAATGTTCAACTTTTGACAATTCTTCGCTTTTGATGCTGTTATAAATAAATAATTAATTATCACGAAGTTGAGCAGAAACTACGTCTGAGCTATATTCATGGACATGTGACTCCTTTTAGACTAATTGATCAACACGTGTATATAATTATTTGGATGAAAAACCATCTTAGGATAAGAAATGGAGTGAAGTTGATTTGGAATGTCACAGTTCAAATCCAGATTCGTGTTTTGATATTCTGGGTTGACACCAGACTAACCATTGGAGGGCAATCCAGATGATTTTGATGTGGTTTCAGGTGAATCATGATTCATGTAGTAGTGTAACCATGACTGTAATAGGGTCTTCCCAAATGATTTGGGACTGCAATCGCTTGATGCAGAAATGGATTTATCTATTTTGTTGGGCAAATTTTAACAGTGTTAGCTGCTTGGATGAGGTTGAAGTACCCCCACATTGCAGTTGGTGCTCTTGCTTCATCGGCACCAATACTTCAGTTTGAAGATATTGTGCCTCCAGAAACATTTTACAATCTTGTCTCAAATGATTTCAAGGTTATTCCCTTGGCTCAATATCTGCCCCTGTTCTTTCGAGTTCAGTCAAGTGTTTCTCTGCATCTAAAACCTTCCCCATTTGTTCATTTTGTTATATCATAGCGTGAAAGCACAAGCTGCTTTAACACAATAAAGGAGTCGTGGAATGTATTGGTGTCTGAGGGCCTAAAGGAGAATGGTCTTTCTGAACTGACGAAGACTTTTCACTTATGTAGGTGAGGAGATCAAAATGAAGTTCCTCTAGTTCAATTTATGGTTTCTTCTAGTTCATTTTCCCATGTTTTCTTTTTATGGTTATGGCTGCTTAATTTTTGACAGGGAACTACGGAGCACACAAGATCTTGTTGACTGGCTTTACTCTGCATATAGTTATTTGGCGATGGTTGATTACCCTTACCCTTCCAACTTTCTTATGCCTTTGCCTGGACACCCAATCCGTGAGGTCAGTCTTGGTTCATCCCAATTTGTCCACTTTTTGGAGAGACGAGAACTGATTCTCTTTATTCAACTGTTTTGATGATATCAGTATTATGTATTCATGACATTCAGGACAAGAAATCAATTATGCTCGTGAAAGAATTTCATATGGTTAAGTTTCAAATTTTATCATGCACGTGACATCAAAGCTCCATGGAAGCTAACTGATTAAGACTTGAAAAGAACATTAAAAATTCATAGAAGTAACAGATACTACCATGGAAAAAAATAACTTTTTTGAAACACTCATCCCTCATCATCTATCATACTGGCATGGTAAGCAATTGTTGATAATACTCTATCTTTATAGATGATAGTTCATTTTGGATATAAAAAATTATCAACTGGATTGTACTTCATGTCATGTGGGCGCTTCTTTTTCCTCTTTCTAGGTGTGCAATAAGATTGATAGTGCCTCTGATGGAACCAGTATATTGGAGCGCATATTCAAGGGAGTTAGTGTCTATTACAATTACACTGGAGATGTTGGTTGCTTTGAATTGGATGATGATCCTCATGGCATGGATGGTTGGAATTGGCAGGTCTTCTCACAAAATCCTATTTTTCCTCATGCATCTAGTAAAAGATTTAAAAAGGAAAAAGGAAAAGCTCTTTTTTTCTGTTTTTATCAACTTTCATCTGAGAGCATGAGACATCATTGACATGACATTGTTTTCTTTATATGTAGGCGTGCACAGAGATGGTGATGCCAATGTCATGTAGCCAAGACGGGAGCATGTTCCCTCCTTACGACTTCAACCTTTCCTCTTTTGAGGAGGATTGCAGGAAGAGCTTTGGTGTGAGCCCAAGGCCGAGGTGGATTACTACTGAATTTGGTGGACATGTAAGACTCTATCTGCATGACGAATTTAGTAAATGAAAGTGTTTCTGTTTTAGTATCCCAGATAGGACATCAGGAAGTAAGCTCCTTTATGGTAAAACATTTAAATAACCCCTCTCGTCAGCTTAGACTATAATTGGAAGCCTTAACTCTTACTGTTACTATAGGAGTATTACAGCCGATATTAGTGGTTTGTTTCTTTGATGTCTGTTATAATAAACTTGCAACATTCTCTAAATATACTGCATCTTGATTATTGGATATTAACAATGAAGGATATCAAGACGACTCTGAAGATGTTTGGAAGCAACATGATCTTCTCGAATGGGATCTTGGATCCTTGGAGTGGAGGCAGGTAACATCATATTTTCAACTCATGTCTAAGTCTTTTCAAGGTTGTGTAGTCGATCTATAGACTACAAAAGATC
Source organism: Sonneratia alba (assembly GCA_900174645.1). Classification (NCBI taxonomy): domain Eukaryota; kingdom Viridiplantae; phylum Streptophyta; class Magnoliopsida; order Myrtales; family Lythraceae; genus Sonneratia; species Sonneratia alba. The sequence continues at coordinate 5,083,742 of FWPY01000028.1, read as the reverse complement.
CTATTCCTGGTGCTGATGGATTTGTTCCACTAATTTTCTGCAGCGTGGTTCAGAATATATCTGATTCAATAATCGCTCTTGTCACCAATGAAGGTACCGATAAAATAGGAGTTCATTTTCTTTCCTTCCTTTTTCTCCGCTTCAGTTTTGAAGAATGATCAGAGATTTCACTTAAACTTAGTTCAACTTCAGTAGGCCTGAGTCTAGGAAAGGTTGTGAGGGTCCAAACTCAGGACAATCACCATATGACCTACAGCAGTCAACGGTTATAGCTGATTCATTTTGGAGCAATCCTTTTTAGAACAGGGTCAGGGTCAGAAATTTCCATTACTAGGAATTTTGGATCTTACTTGTCTCCTCTCTGTTTGTGCGTTTTGAAGGTGCCCATCACATAGATCTACGCGCTGCAACCCCTGAAGACCCTGGCTGGCTGGTGGAGCAGAGGGCGACTGAGGTCAGGCTGATTGAGGGATGGTTGAATGACTACTACCGAGATAAGAGGTTGGTCTTCGACATGTAAATGAGGTCATGCGTTTGAAGTGAGGCTGCAGCTCTGTAAATGTTATGCGTTGCAGCATGCCAAACAAACACCATCCGGTTTGGTCTCTGACAGGCTGTAAATGATCTGTCCAGGGTCCCAATAAAAGCCCCACTCAAATGCGTTAATGGAAACCTTTTAACCATTGCAATATCCATACGATAATCATGCCGTCAATTTTAAACTTATCCTGCGACTGTGGGACATCAGTGCTGTGGGCATAGCTACGGCTATTCCAGACTCGTCAAGAACAGAGTCTGTGGAGCTACCTGGTACGAATTAAGGGTCTTGGATTGTCTGGGAGGCAAGACACCTACTCGCACTAGATGTTAAAACCCGAGTCAAATGAAGCAGCAGGGCATGGCTGATGGGAAAATTCCGGCGCTCCTCCCGATGGATATGGATATTCAGGTGCGAAATGCGAGCAAATTTCATTGCGGTGTTCCAGCCTCCAGGCTCGATGTCCTTCATAAATTGCCGTAGCGGGCACGTTGTTACTTCACAAATAACGAGGAGAAAAAAAATCTTCACCCAGAAAGGATCATGTCTTCATTCCAGCAACATTCTATACCGTCGCTCAGGCAACTCAGCAAACACGCTGAGCATTAGATTTATTTGAAAGCCTTTCGTCATGGAACATCGTACAGCACATTACACAATCGGGAACGTGGAGCAGTTTCCCCAGGTTGCTACTTGGCTCAAAGATGCTCATGGATAGACATAGACCCATAGCGAGCATGGGCGAAGTATCCAGTGCAGAGGGGAAATCCCAGAGTATCTCAAATCTTATTGAATCATTAAAAGAGCGCTTTAAAGTGAATCAGCAGAGGAAGGACACCGCAATGCCGGTGACAGGTCATTAGATAACAACGCTTAATGCGTTCAACAAGATCATCTCCAAAGAATCACCAGTGGATCGATCATCTATCTCTCAATGATGCTTCTTTTCGAAGAGGCCATCAGGACCTGCAAGATGTAAAAAAAATTACAAAGCGTGAAACAATATCGACAAGGTAATGACCTACACGTACAGAATCAATTAAATAACAGCATTCCTTTTTTATCTTGAATAAGCCGGTCAATTTAAGTAAATCAATTTAAACAATATATGCAGTTGACAAAAATTAAAAATCAAGAGAGAATAAAGTCTTGTAAGAGGAATTCTAATAAATGCAATTCCTATTAGCAAAATTTCAATTCCAGGACTTGATGTATTGCTCAAGGATCAAGCTCAACTAACAAATTAAACCACACGTCTACCATTCACTCCTACGATCCAATAGAGAATGTGTAAGATGTTTAAACACATAAGCAAAGTCCAGATTCATTGTTGTCTCAACCCAAGGATGAGAATTTCGAAATCTCATCAAAGCAAATTATTCACTCAGAGTAATATTCAGGTTTAAGCTGATACAAGCTCCTTACTCCACATAGCTTCAAAATCGAGATGAAATATACTTGAAAGTACAATCTGACCAGATATATCATGCAACCAAGTAATATAAGCAGGGTGAATTTTCAATGAGGATGATGAGGGAAACTGCTTAAAATTTAAGTGCAATTTATTCAAAGAAAAGAATGAGAAGGATATCAAGATAAGTAGGTCTACTCTGAACAATCAGAACAAGCAGGTTAATTTTTATATGACATGAACACAAAACCTTGGCAAGAAAATATGGACAGAAAAAACAGGGCGAATATGATTGATCGTGTATACCCCATGGGAACTCCTTGTTGCGAATGTGCAAATACGAGTATGCCTGCATTAGAATCACCAATTTGCAGAATCAGTTACCCATGGAGCCTCGCCTCTCATACTGCTTTATCAATTAAGTAAATATATCATCAGGGACGATGTATTATTTTACAACATCACAAATATAGCCCGCCAGCAAGGGCCCAGATGTGAATAGCGCATATTTGCATTAAATTCACGATTGATTGAAACCTATATGAAAATGACCCAAAATATTCGGGTAATTAGGAAAGAAAGCTCACAGGAGTTTCTTCATGGTGAGGATGGCCTTTCGAGAGGTTGTAAATGGACAGAACAGCGCATGTAGCAATACCAAGATATGTTATCTTCTCCCATTTCGCAGTTTCATCTAGTAAAATCCACGATCACAATCCAAAATTATGTTCGCCGAACAAGTGAAGCCTAAATAGAATTCGACATTGATAATTGGTATATACTCTCCCAGTGAAAATCCTAGCAGAAACCAAACCGTGACCAATCTGAATACCCCAACATCTATCGTACCAGTAAGCTCACTAACCGAGAAAATGAATACAATCCACCGGCCAGATCACCAAGCAAACGACCGGTAAAAAAAGGAACAATAAAATAAACATGGAGGGAGACATAGCAGAACAGACGGAATGGGAGAGTGGGGAAGGGAGAATACAGGCATCGTCGTGGGCGCTGGAGGAAGCGAAGGATCGCTTGTGGGCGGTGGAGGGGCGGGAGCCACCGCGCAGGGCGGTTCGGAGAGCAGATCGCGTCATCGTCATCGCCATCGCCGTAGCTGAGCTCGTCTCTATTTCACACTATCCGTAAATCGGCTTTGACGATGATCGGGAATCGGGACGGAGGTAAGACTTATATCTTGGCGAAATTGCCCCCGTGAAAAGTTCTATTTGAATCAAAGCCCCTGATCCTTGAGAAAGTTACTGCAAAACCCCAAGACTATTCAAGTCCTTGCAGTGTAGAATTTCGGAAACGCCCACCCCTCAAGCGTGTCCCATCATATCAATGCCTCGGCCTGAATCATTTTAGGCAATACGGTCTTAGCCTTGAGCATTGTGAATGAATACGGAAATTCACCGATCTATACTCTGCCTAAGCATCTACGAGACGAGCCACAGATCAGAAAATGATTCCCAATTTTGGCCATGATAAATGCAGAACGGTCTTAATCAGAGGATCACAAGACGCGCGGAGCTGTTTAGTGTAATCCATAAGATTGAATACAAGCTCAATACGTACTTAGTGCCACTTGATCATCGTAACCCCTGATTCCGAGATTGAGGTCGAGGCACATTTTCTTTTCCACCTTCCCCTTCTTCAAGAGTACGAACATCTTCAGAGGTTACTCCGACCAAACAACTTAACCTGCTATTTCTTCATTTTCTTTATGGTCTGATGAACGGAAGGTAGCCAACTATTGACTGGCGAAATCAACCTAACTATTGCAAGCAAGTGCAGACCAAAGTCACAAAGAAGTTGCACAAATGACCTACTAATCATCTCAGTGATCGATCACAAACCTCAGTGTATCGAGGTATCATTTGGCAAGGATGGATTTCCGCTCCTTAAGCAACTCAACCACCCGCCTCATAGAGGGCCTGTTGTTGGGAAGCGCCGAAGTGCATGAGAAAGCTATTTTCAGGACCTTCTTTATCTCCTCTAGGTCACTTGCCGAAGGGTCCATTCTCGGGTCCACCAGCTGGTCCAGGTTGCACAAGTAGTCTTTCTCGGACTCGCCATTTCCACCTTCAGAGGACAGGGCGGTCTCTCTGACCCATGTCACAATCTCCTTATTCTCCCCGAATGAAGGATCGTTTGGCCTCTTGCCCATTATCAACTCCAACAACACCACGCCGAAGCTGTAGACATCGCTCTTCTCATTGACCTTTAAGGTGTAGGCATACTCTGCAAGCAAAATGTGAACATTCGTGTTAATATAGAGGAATATTCACCATACAAGCTTGTCACTGCTTTTGTCTGTACAGAGATGTACAGAGAGTCCCTTTTTTTCTTCTTCGATAATTGAAAAGAGTATAAATGGAGGAATACATGACGTGATCTTTGATGGCAGCAATTCCCAATCAAACCCTTGTAACTACTACAGGATCCAGAAATTTTGGCAAGCAATTGTTGAAAATATAGTTCAGTATCAGAAATTAGAAAAAAAAAATCTAGGAACTAGGACTCCATAACTTATCAACTAAGTTCTCATTGGACACAGCTCGATCTCTAAAAACGTTTAGGTTAAATGCATTCTCATGTGTAACTAGGAGTGATTGGGTCTGTGTACCTTACCTTTTTTTTTTTGCTTATAATACCCATACCTTCCCCTATCGGGACTGGTTCCAAATTGTTATACCTGAATCCTATCTTATTAAGTGTAAGAAACGGGCCTTGTCAAAAATATGTATTCTATCACAGATGACTTATTAGAAATTGTTTAATTATTTTTCATATTTAATCGTTGACAAATAATTAAGTTTAATGTGAAATTTCATAATCATTGTTAATTTAGTATAGTTTTTAATTAAATTTAATATATTTTAAGTAATTATCTCATGCACCAAGTGTTTTTTATTAGAGTTCTCTAAACTATTGAATTTTTTTACTTGATAAAATTGATGAAAATATCAAATGACAAGTTGATCAAATTAGGAATCCAATGGAATAAAGGGCACAAAAATTGGAATCCGAATGAAAAAGTTATAAATAATCAAAATTAATTATATGAAATAACTTTAAGTTCTGGTATTCAATTCTGGTTCTGAATACTTGTGAGCTAAACCGGACTGAAACCGGAATCAAAATTAGAACCAACCGGTTCCTAATCTTTTAGTTGGAACCTATCCAATACACTGTGCACACTCCTATGTGTAAGGCTATGTTAGGTTAAGTGTGGAATTGGATCCATCATCTATTAATTTAAGTTTTAGGATCATATGTAATCCGACCTTTCCACAGAAAATCAGCAGCTATATTTGTAATTCACTATTTAGATAGCCAATCTAACTAGAAGAGGTAGAAAATGTCATAATTTAGGCCAGGGCCCATGCTGTAAGGTTGTTCACGAGCAACTGCCGTGACTGTTTTGATGACAACAGGGATGACATTAGCACTGGACAGTGCTCAGAGAAGCTCATCCCAAGTGTTCATACATTAAATTTTTTGTTCTCATTATTGAGTCAACATAGACTGCTGAATTAAAAAGCAAATGGTCCCATAGTAAGGAAAGATACCCACTAATAAACAACTGGTTCAGACAATAAGCTTTTGACGGGGAAAAAATCATTTCAATGTTGACAAACAAAGACCTAGGTGGCATGCAATGGCAAAATCATGTCATGATTAACAGGACAAAAAAATTCCAACACCAACAAGATTCCATAAGTTACAGCAAATAAGTTGGATGAAAATGAAATTCATTTCTATGAGGAGTACTGTCGATTGTCAGTCGTTTATAGGAAAGGGGAATAAGAGCATAAACAACAGAGAGAAAAGGATTAATGAGGGATTGGAAAGAGATTTTTCTAAGAATTACCATAAAAAATTTTAATTTTAAATTGAAAAACTAAATCAAAAGGCAGAGCCAGTGCATTATTCTCCTTTTTTTTTTCAATTTGATTACTTTGGCTGGAACTTAAAAAAAAAAAAGATTTCTTTGGCCAGTAATTAATGTTGTACCGATTATACCTCCAAAAGGGGCCCACCCACTGACAGACACTACTAACCCACTCTGGCCAGAAAGAGCGAAGACTTCTGGGACGCCTAGGTCTTTGATTATTTGCTGAAGTATCCACTACATGATGGATCTTACGAAGAATAACGGACGGACAAAACCAAACAGACAAAGCAATAACGGATAGCAAATTGATTGAGAACGACAGATTACCAACTACTCAAAGTGCAGATAAGGTTGTTTGAGTGGTCACAGGACACTGGTGAAATAGTGGAAATGATCTATTACAGATAACTAGCCATCGTCACCCTGAAAGTTCTTTTTTTTGGTTCACATAAAGGGAATGCGTCACCCTGAACATAAGATGTGTAGGAAATCTGATTGATAAGATCCATTTTGATGGAGCTGTGAAATGATCTATGCCAGAAATAATACCATGAACACGTGTACTAGTGTACTATACTTGCCAGCTTGATAATGCATCATTTATCAGAAATTTCTAATGCAAGTTTCACTGCTCTTGTGGCTAAAAGTCGAATACCAAATTCATGGAGCAACAATGTTTCGGAACTTACCAGGGGCAATGTAGCCGTAAGACCCAGCAACCTTGGACATCACTTCTTGCCCTTCAGTGCCCGTATCCGCCCTCACCTGCTGCAGGGTCCTGGCCAGACCGAAATCCGCCACATGGGGCTGGAAATCCTCATCGAGGAGTATGTTGTTGCTCTTCACGTCCCTGTGTATGATTGGCGGCACACAGTCGTGGTGCAGGTAGGCCAGTCCCTGGGCGGCACCAAGTGCGATCCTGAACCTATGGGGCCAGTCGAGGAGGCCCGCAGCCTTCTCCCCGTGCAGAATGTCCCCCAAGCTCCCATTTTCTATGTACTCGTAAGCAAGGACTCGACAATCCTCTCCGGTGCAGCTGAATACCAGCTTCACGATGTTGCCATGCCTGACCCGGCTCAGCATCTCGACCTCAGATCTGAACACGGACTCCACCTCAGTGTTCTGGGTCCCGCCCAAGAGCTTCTTCACAGCCACAAGCTGACCCGATTTCAGTTTCACCCTGTAGACCTTCCCCGATCCGCCTGAACCAATCAAATTGCCCTCCGTGAGGTGATCGAACAAATCGCCCTCGCTTAACCCAATCCGCTGGAATGTGGTTATCTTCCACAGGCTCTTGCGCTTTCCACCGCACATGTGCAGTTTAGTTATCAGGAACCAAACGAGGGAAACGAAGAGCACCAAAGCGCATACTGCAAGAGCCACGACAATGTAGAGCTTGGCCTTCCCAGTTTTGGAGCATCTAGGCAGCGCCCTCAAATTTGGGCTGCATAAACGCGGGTTTCCCATTAAGCTCGAAGCAAACCGCTCCTGATCAAACTCCGATGGGACCCGACCATGCAATCTGTTGTCCGATACGTTGAACTGGTTCAGTTTCAGCTTGGTCAACTCCAATGGAATCTCCCCGGAGAGGGAGTTGCTGGAGAGGTCCAGGTATGTCAGCACTGGCAGGTTTCCTAGCTCCGGTGGAATGGTGCCAGAAAGACGGTTGTTTGAGAGATTCAGTTCAGTCAAGCCGGTCCACGATTTGACAGAAGCGGGAATTGTACCAGTCAGCTGATTCCCTTGCATTTCCATCTTCTGCAGCTTCTTCAAGCCCGTGACGCAGCTGGGCACTTCACCTGTGAACTTATTCTCGCTCAAATCGATAACCTGCAGATTGTTAAGTTGGCAGATCTCAGAGGGAATACCGCCCGAGAAGCTGTTGCCCGCAATCAAGAGCGAGGTCATGTTCTTGGCAGCGGATATTGAAGGGGAAATCGTGCCTTCAAATAGATTACCCTGCAACTCGAGATGTCTCATTTCACGGAGAGACCATAAACCACTTGGAACTTCTCCAGAAAACTGGTTGTTTTGAATTCGGATGTAATTCAACGTATCACAATCTCCATATGAACTCGATAAACTTCCATTGAATATGTTATTGAACACCACGATGCGCTGGAGCTTGTTCTTCTGGCAGAGGTATTGAGGCAACTGGCCCGTGAAGCGATTCGTCGAGACATCAAAATCTTCCAACTCTGAGTTCTTCCCAAGCTCACTCGGCAAGCTCCCGGTAAAGCTGTTATTGAAGAGCTTTAACTGCTGCAAGCTTGGGTTAGCAGCTAAAACGTTAGGAATTTCACCCTTAAATCGGTTGTCGTTGAGATTTAACGAAGCAAGCGGCATTGCAGCAATCTTCTCCGGCAGGTTCCCAGTGAGACCGTTCTGAGAGACGTCCAATTGGAGAAGAGCCCTCAGTTTTGATATTTCCTCCGGCAATTCCCCAGTCAAGTAGTTGTCGTAGAGTTCAATCTGCCGTAGGCTTTTCATGTTCCCGATTGAATCCGGAATCCTGCCCGTCAATGCATTTCTAGATAAATCCAAGTTCCTAAGAGACGCAAGATTTCCTATAGAGACTGGGATTTCTCCGGTCAGGTTCGATCCTGCAATCCACAGAATCTCGAGCTTCGTCAGGTTTCCGACATCCTTAGGCAGCGAAGCTTGCTGGAACGGGTTTTCAGTAAGTTTCAACTCAGTCAACTCAGTCAAGTTGCAGAGGAGGGGAGGGATGGAGCCGTTGAGCAGGTTGGCGACCATCGAAAGGGACTTGAGCGATGGGAGCCGGCCGAAGCTCGGCGGAATCTCGCCAGAGAAGTTGTTGTACGACAGGTCGAGGAACTCCAGGTCAGAGAACTCCTGCGAGAAGTCCGGCAGGTCGCCGACGAAATAGTTGCCGGAGAGGTTGAGCAGGGAGAGGCGGGAACAGAGGGAGAACGACGGGGAGGTGAGGGTCCCACGAAGCCGGTTATCCGCAAGGTAGAGTTTCCGCAGAGTCCGGATCCGGCAGAAGTTGGAGGGGAATTCGCTGGCGATGTTGAGCCCCGTGAGGTCGATGGAGACGACGGTGCCGTTTTTGGGGTCGCAAGTAATGCCGGTCCAGTTGCACGGGCTACGCTCGGAGTTGGCCACCCAGTCGCCCAGCATTCCGTCCGGGTCGTCGAGTTGGGACTCCTTGACTCGCAATAGGACCTCGTAGTCCCCACCGACGGCCGCACTACCAGAGCAGCACAGCAAGAAACACAACAAAAAGAGAGCAGGTCCAAGCCTGAGCTTCCGGCTCCCCATCTTCACCGTCCGCGAGTGGATATAGTATATATCTCAAATGGATCTAACTTGGACGACTATAAGGTCGAAGTTGAACTCCTTGCGATCTCGGAGGAGGTAACCGATGAGACCTTAACGGTCTTCATTCATGGCGAGGGTGGAAGAAAAACGAGGGTCGGGCGGGAAAAATGGGGCTCAATTCACGTGAAATGATCCGTCGAGGGGGGTTGCGATAACGTTGCTTTTACTCGTTGGCTTTTTGGGTAAATGCGTGTGGTTTATTGATGGACATGGGAGGGAGGGAGGGAGCCGCTGTGAGCCAGTGAAGAAAGAGGAGAAGTGAACGTGTGACAGAGAAATCGACAAAACCGGAGAGGGAGGGAGGGAGGGAGGGAGAGTGGTTGCAGGGACAGTGGGCAAAGCCACAGGAAGGGGATCAGCTACATAAATGTGTATCTCCTCCCTCTTGTTGTGTCTGGGTGGGAGAGAGATGTCTTCCTCTGTGCTCGCCCTAAGGTCATAATCCACCTATATTCCATCCACTGAGCAGAGGCCTATTCTGATAGATCCGATATTCCATCCATCCATCCCAGCCCATCGTTTTATCCAATTCAGATCCCAACACCAAAATGTGCAAGAAGCACTTCTGAATCCATGCCCTCCCCTCTGTGATGCACCGATGTGAGTTTGATTTTGATCCTGAAATATTTTCAGAATCACACAATCATGTCACGTAGAAAATCTACTAATTGGGATTGGATTTGTCTTTAAATGCGAATTACCTCACCCCATGACGTGCTGGAATCCAATTTGGATTGTGGAGTAAAAATTTTTCTAATTATGGATGGTAATTTGATTTACCATGATTTACCCCACCAAAACAAAAAACAAAAAAAAAAACTTGCCATCCCCAACCCATCAATCAAAGCCGGATTTGAATCTCCACCCAAAACATATATTATCGTACACATGTCATTAATTAAGTATTATTAAATTGGCGTGGGGTCCACAAGCTTCAAATGATGGGACGGGAACGGTCCAAGTGATTGTCGGGAATCGTTTTCACGATTTAAGATATTTTGTGTAAAGCAAGACAATCGGTGCACAGGTCTCGACCTGCGTCTAACAGTAATGTAATGGTGACAATTATCTACAAGATATTGGAGAAATAAAAAGAAAAGGGAGTAATCCCTTAAAATGACAGCCATGTAAAGACAGAAAAACATGATATCTCGAATCTGGTGGACGATCAATCTCTAGAACATAAATCCACCCACCATGCTGATTGTCCGTCTGATGAATGTAATGTGAACGATCCCGCTGATAATTCTGATTTATGTTGCCCTACGTACCTCGTCCCGGAAAGTATGAGACGGAACCCTTTTGGGGATGGCAGATGATGCATGCAGGCAGGTTTGGGGGCAGGGGAAGATAATGGAGAGGCAGTGCATACTTACTTATACGGACGCTGCATGGACCCTCCGCTGGAACAAGTCTTGCGGGAATTGCAGTCTACCTTAACCAAGGAATCCTGAGCTGGTTCAAGAGAGATCGTGCCCAGTCCCATGGACATGCAGAGGCTAGAGCTCTTGTTATTGCAGCAGCAGGACTTGCGGTGAAATGCAGCTGGTCCTCTGTTATCTTCCACAGTGACGCCCATGATTTAGTTGTGTCTGTAAATAGAATACTGCCCCCCTCTTGGGGCCGTGCTCGTGTTCTGTCTGGTTTTTGGTCCTCTGCTTCGCTTTTGTCATACTGGTCCTGTCTGGGGCTTCCCAGAGCTGTGAACTTTCCTGCTCGTGAGCTAGCTAGGTTGGGTCGTGCTCAGACAGTAGGTCTCTTTGTATTTTTGAAGGAGTTAGCTCATCTATCCCTTTCCATCTAGTTTCCGAATGAAATATTTTAATTTTACTAGTGAAAGAGAGAGAGAGAGAGATATAGAAACATGATACCCTCAATCGTCCAAAGCTGGATCTCATTGTCTGATCATGGTACAAAAATCCTTGACATGACAAGATTCCCTAATATCATATATATAAATATATATATATGCCATAAGTAAATAAATTATCTTAACCCTCTCTAATACTTTCTACCTTTTAAATTGAAAGATTTTAGGATAAAATTTACCGTTATATCTCATTATTTCTCCCTATTTCCGGTAGTTGAGGGATTAAATGCGAAAACAAAGGATTTTTTTTTTCCTTTCCTCCGAATGCCTCCCACTTAATTATCCCTTTGAAACTTTCGATCCAAACATACTCTCAATGGTTGGTGTCAAATCGATAGTAATATAGATGAACGCACTAAAACTCCTTTCTCAGTGCTACATATTCTTCTTCTTCTTCATGGGCATGATGGCTTGGTGGCCTGATTCTTGGAGGAGAGCACGCCGCCCTTCTGATAATGCTCAAGTGGCTCACGGGTTCGTCCCTCTAAAATAACAAAAAGGCACCCAACTTGGCAGCTGTTCTCCATGCAGCTTACCGAGTCTGGGGGAGTAGAAACAGTCTGCAAGAAGTTTGGCAACCGATGGTGAATGAAATGATCAGTTAGCAGGAGGGGATGGAAGCTTGACACTGAAGGGGTATCCTTTGCTTCAACTTGAGGCTAAAGGGGCTAAAGGTGAAGTTGGGACAAGCGCACATGAAAGGAGCTGGCAGAATCATGGCCAAATCATACGATACAGCCATGTACAAATAAGCCTACAAAGGCATCGATTCCGGTTTTCGATGCAGTCAATTTACGGACCGAAGCTTTGCATTTGCTTCTCGGATACAAAAGTTATGGGTCACAAGTCTTATTTTCTTTTAGCTCACTAGCCTAAGAATTTCCAATAAGCTAGAAAGGGACTTACGAATATGAATTCAATTCCTTGGAATGTCATGGGTCGAATCGAATGCATCAATATCCACTGAGTTCTGAAATATTTCGAATCCGTCCCTGCACTTTGAATTTCTAATGAATCCTCCCCCAAAACTTTGACCTGCTTTGAATTACGGAAATTTCTCGTATACCTTCGTAAATTCAGGGAAAAAAATGCTCCTCTCTCCTTCATAAATTTCCGCTTCCACCTTCTTTCACCAACAAACACTGATATTTACGTCGCCCTCAATTAAAGATCAAAAGACCTGGGGAGAGTACGCACTTGCTGCAAAGTGCAGGGGCATTGATGCAATTATCCGGAAAGAAACCATCAGACGAGGGTCCATGCCTGCCTTGGAAACAGCAACAGCCTCTCCGTTAACGTCGAGACTCCGCTCTCTCCCTTCCCATTTCGCTAGCAAGTTGCCCCCAATTTTTGCTCCCCGATGCTGCTTGCCCCTCCTTTTTTTTTTCCCCTCAAATTCTAAGAAAAATTAATCTACTAATATAAATAAAATTCTCTCTACTTTTTTTTAATTTTTAAAATTTAAATATAATATATTATTATATAAAAGAAATATATAAAGTCCATCTCGGACAGAGAGTATAATCCCCATCCCGAGAGAATTGAATAAATGAGTAGGTAATTAGTGCCCCTGCCCTGGCAGTGCCCGATCGTGCGCCCAGAGTCAAACAAGACAATAAATTTTCTTCACGTAGTGCCAGTCGAAAAGAAAAAAGAGGAGGGCAACTTGTAATTACCCGCAATAATAGAAATTTGTCTGAGAGTGATTCGGTTTGCTGGAGGGCAGTGCCGACACAGATAAGTGACAAGATATTGTTCCTACATTTCTCTCATGTCCTATGACTACGCACAGTACCATCCCTCGGAAGAGTCCTAGGAGAACAATCATCATTTATATTTTATCTCGCTCATCGTAATACCGAACGATAGCAACCAACTTACGTAGTTCGATCAACCGAAACAAGTAGTTCGAACGAGAGATTAAGCCGAGGTGGGTGAGCTAACCCACCGAATAAATGATTGCACGGTGCAATTTTCGTCCACTCAGTCCCCACCCCCAATCACGTGTGCTTTTTTTTTTTTTATCTTGTTTGCTGGTAAGTCAATCTTCAAGAGGTTGAGCATGATCGATGCATAAAGCATTCAGATCTTAACGGCCAAAAGAAAACATTGGCCAAAAAGGGGCCAACAAAAAAGAGAGAGAGAGAGAGAGAAAGCACGCATGGTGTTGTGGTTGCCAGCCACTTCTTTTCTTTTTTTCTTTTTTTTCTCGATGTGATTGCCAGCATATTCATGTGATTTTCTTTTTTCTAAGCCCAAATACACTTTTTTTAAGCATCTATTCCCATTAAAAAAATTTAATAAATCACCATGGATTCAAGTTAGATCCACTTTTAATCCACATATTATTATAATTTTTTAAAATTATGAACTTTATTCACTTATAATCCTTAAATTTAAAATCTCAACGTTATTTTTAGTGTTACACTTACTCACCACCACATGTCCCCCCCGGGGGGCCGGGGGGTCATTTTCTTCTTTTTCTTTCGCCCAGTCAAAGTCTACTCGTGAATGGAGTTGACTGGCTGTATTCAATATCCCTGTGCTGGCATCTGCCGTCGCTTTCGGTGGCTCGGGTTGGTGGACCGTTTCTCTCCCGCGGGGACCATTTACCTCGATTGCCATCGGCAGGCTCCATCCGATCACTACCGGTTACTATTATTATTGTTAATCTTTGGACTACGTAATACGGATACAGATTTCAGAGCCTTGTAGTGAGGAGAGCTCCATACAACGTCTCCACCTTCTTCTATCCGCCACTGTGTGAGAACAACATGGAGCTCAAGAGTACTACTTGCTCGTCGATTCTCAAAGATTAGCACCGGTGGATGGAAGACGGGTACAATTCGTGAAATTCACGTGTTGGTAGATGCGGAATCCCCCTGCGCTTGTGGGCCTTAATGTTCCTTGACTCATAATGTCACATTCGTCACCGGTTTCTATGCAAACCGGTTTAGCCAGGCAAAATGCATTGCTTAAAAATGCGCTCATAGAAGTCTACGTAGGGGAGGGTGGGAGCACTCGGCAATGCCACTCACACGACCACTTCGGCTTCAACCGACATCGATATGTTTTGGCCCGATGAAGGAGAAACATGCTTTTCGGTGAGCCCGAAAGTCGTGGGGGTCAATATGGAACTGACCCACAAGTTTGGATGGGGGGGCTGCTTTGGAAGGTTTTTCCTCATAGAAAATTGGATGAAAGGATGGAAACAGAAAGACGATCAAAGTTGCGGGATGAAAACGAAAGAAGAAGAAAAATGAAAGTGGCTAAGACGGGAAAGTCACGAAAGCGCGTACTTCACGCTTCGTTCCTTTTTCACCCTCCTGATTAGCCCAACCTGGGAGGGAGTACAGGCTCTTGAGCGAGACAGGAATCATTGGGCCAAATTGAAAATGGCCCAAAACATTAAGGTCTGGGTCGGAAAGTGGCCTTCAAGTTTCTGGAGAGTTTCTCGGGCTGCGTTAGCGTGCATGTGGCTCGTCGTGGAACATATGGTTACTAAGGTTGCCAAAATGAAACCGAAGACATCATGTTGTACACTGGAAGTCTGTGTCTGAGGTGACACCAGTAGAGGGATAATCGACCATTTCCCAGGGCCCAAGTACGAGCGAGCGATGCGGGGAACGAGGCACGAGCCAGCCTCAGTTAGTTCTCGAGGGCATCTACTTGCCGACTTGACTACAAATATCATTGCATGACAGACTCCACTGGGGTTCATTCTCGCCGTAACGAGATTTCTTGAGAGAGAAACGTGTTGGCTTGCCATGCTAGCTCAGTCGACGGAAACCCAGGGGGGTGCCCGGCTCAGTCTTGGCGTAGCCGGCGGCGCAACTCTGTTCAAGACTCATCCGAAAGTTAGCACACGTTCTCCTCTTAGAATCATCGTAATGTGATACATTGCTGCTCTGTAACACGGGGGACCGGGCTATCGAGACACTCCTCCTTCATCTGTTGCAATTCATTTCCATCTATGATTCGCGTTCGGAGTGCAAAATAATACATCATCATGTTCAAGCTGCTGTACTAATTTCAATATTATAAATAAAATAATTCACGATAAAAAGAGTTTCACTACTTAATAAATTAACCTAACCTTCGAATAGCACAGAAGAATAGAGGAAGTACGATAAGCCCACCACACTAAATACAAAGCACTAAGACCGACCGACCTTGCCGCATTTCCTGACCTTATCTTGAACACAACGCACCTCCATAACAAAAGATTATAGAGCAAACCTCAAAGTACTTTCCCTTTTTCCAAAGGTTGCCTAACACATATCATCGATATGCTCGTAGTCTCTTCGAGTTATCCCTTCTCCTTTTTCCCTCATACAACTATGGTGAGGCTCGTACGGAGGCCTCCGATGCCCGGGCTCGCGAAGGGCAACCGCGATCAATACTTGTAAAAAGGGATTCTCCGGGATAACGATCCTCACCCAGATGCTGAAGCGGATCGGATCGGACAAGATGAACTAGAAGGAAGTTGATAACTCACGAACTCTATATATAATGGAATCAACATTGTACTATTACTTCCATCAAATTCATCCCCACATATTTTCAAAAAATGAATACAATTGTTAATTATTTTTCTCGATGCTGATTTCCTTTTATCTTACCAAATTTTTTCTTTCTTCAACATAAAATTTGTATGGTGAGCCTCACCGTTTACGTGCAAATCGAAAGATTAGAGAGCTTAATTTCCTATTACCAAATCTCATAGAATTTCCATGATTTCCTTTTTCAATTAATGGTTTTTCCATTTTGCCGTTAGATTCTCCCTAACCTCGAATTCTGTCAGAAAGAACCGTAGCAGTTCGATGATATGCATCTGAATCAAATCTGTCAAAGAGAACCAAAACCACTCTTGCAGAACATACTCAGACAAAGCCATGGATTCGACACACGAGGCGCAGATCCATGGCAGGTCGGAAGCAACGGATACAGAGCAAATCCTCTGTTTATGTAAATAAGCAAACCACAATCATCCCACAAAAGGGAAAATGTAGATTTTGAAGAAGAAGAAGAAGAAGAGGAAGAGGAAGAGGAAGAACAAGAATCGTCGCATCATACAATACGATAAGCGATACCTCGACAATAATTCAAGAATCAAGGCCCTCTTCGGCTTCTCTCTCGGATTCGCCATGGCCTTGACTTCGATGGTCAAGGTGTTGGAATCTAAGCTACAGAGTACAGTTAATGCCTGGCTCCTTTCTGTCTGCCTTAGCTGTGATTCTATAAGGGGAAGGGGAAAGCTTGGTTATTTAAATTAGAGATAGAGAGGGAGAGATGGGCTGAGCTTATGAACTTACAATGGGAATGTCTGGTTCTAGAAGAGGACAGATTGGTCATTCTAGAGAGAGACGAATGGCTGAGAGAGATGATGAACAGAGCAAGGCACTAACCTCCACATCTGTAAAAGCCCTCCCTCCCTCCCTCTCCCCCTCATTGCAGTGAGAATTGAGAGAGAGGGAGGGAGAGAGAGAGTAGCGAGAGAACGGAGGGAAAGAGAGGGAGATGGGGTTATAAAGAAGGGTCCCAGCAAGAGGAAGAACAAGACGTCCGCTCTTTGTCATGGAACATTGTGATTTAAGCGGGTGAAAAACAGGACAAGAATGATAGCTCGTAGCATCAAAACATGGACAATAATACCGAGTTCTGGTCAGTTTGGTAACACTCTCCTAATCATAAAATTTTCTTGCTTATGGTACCCGAAACAAGGAGATAAAACCAACCCCATATTCATGTATTTTGCATGACCCAGAAGGCGAAACCAGGATTAAATTGGAATAAGCAGTGCAGATTTTGGAAGTGGGTGGCGGGTGAGAAGCCCCTTTCAACTCTCTTTGGTCCGTTTCTGGTAAGACACGAACCCGTCTCCCTTCCCTTTGTCACCATCCAACTCCGCTGTTCATAGGGCAATCGACCGATCCGATTGGGATGCGGATCAGTCGGGACCCATACAGTCTTGATCACATCAGGTGGTGCATATCGACAAACTCCGCTCCTATTGAGAGCCTGGACGCAATATAGAATTCCCACCAAATGAGGGGGCAAGAGTTGGATCTGGTGAGGTTAGGAAGAGGAGTAGAGGAGTACACTTAGTGCAATCTTTCATTCACCGACCGTCACATGGATTTAATTGTTCAGAAGTGTACCGTACGTATGACACGACATGGACGAAACTCAGAAATTTTAAAAGACAAACGTTCAAAAGGGAATGTCGTGGATATGTGACTGCCTGCACAAAACATCTGTGTGGAAGTCTGGATTTAGGGTTTATACACAATCCCCATCTAAGTGAGAACGCATTGCGAACATAAACCATCCATTACATGGTTGTCTCGGGGTTTCTGGAAAGGAGAACATGCATAAGACCCTGACAGACATTTTCATGATCAGATGTATGTTCTGTGGACAATATCCCGGGATACGCATTTTGTTCTTGTTTGATAGATGGATAGCTGTGGAAATTCAACCAGTGCGGGTAAGACGAGGTAGGAGGGCTCCATCAATGCGAATCGAATCCTCATCCAACTTGATACCTCACTTTGGCACCTGTCCACCTTTCCACTGATCCCTCTGCTCCGACCCAAGAGAACCCAATTGATAAGTCGAGGCAAATCTTGTGTCCGTCCATAGTAATGCATTATGATGCAGTCCCTAACTCATGCACTGACGTGAAGGCTCCGTTGGGGCTGGCGGTACGATGAATTCTCAAGACGTAATTAGATGGGTACAAGCCTAAGATCAATTTGAATGTCCATCGATCATTGTTTGTACACACACTTATATTGATATATATATATATATATATATCTGTGTAGCATACACAAATTGGGAGTTGGGCTGGTGTCCCTTTCCATTGAGAGATGCACTCAAAGCTCAGATATATCCTGTCACTCTTGACAAAATGAAATCATCGGAAGCACACGATAACCAGAGTATCAGTCTCCTGAAAGTAGGGTTTGACGAGCTCCTTTGGCCTCTCGTCTCATTTCATGTTCATGCAGCAAGTGAGAGGAATTACAAAAAAAAAACAACAACAACAAAGACATAAAGTAGATGGATATGGAACAGATATCTTAATTTTTAACAAATTAGTCTTAGTCATAGACTGAGGACATACTATAATTGCACCTTAAAAATTAAAATGGGTATTTTTACCCCAAAAAAAGGGGGGAAAAGATGCTATAACTGGGTTATAAACTTTTTATTTATAATATTTAAATTTAAAAATTAAAATTAAAAAGAATATACGTCAATATACTTTATCCGACCAAAAGAGAGAGTGGAACTTTTGCTCCTTCAACTCCTACTCAAGATGCTGTTGAATGTATGCATAAATCATTGTATAGAATGATAAGGTATAGGAAGATCCATCAGAAGATGAGGTCATCATGTCTTTGGGAGCTACGGGTCAATTGCGGTCAATTCTAGGTCGATCCATTATGAATAATGAGAGGATTAACAATGCTAATGCCATCATTAGGGCTCCGGCTCCATGGATTGTGCTAATCGCCATGTCGCATCTCGAAGAACGGTTCGCACAGTCTACGGCCATGCGCTCTACTCTTGCTATATTTACGGATGGACGTATAGGGGCTTCGCCCGTAATTGGTCCAAAATATTGCAAACGTCGGCTTCCCATTATTAGCGTCGACTATAGTCGGTCCGTAGTGGAGCGCGGCTCACTCATATCTATGAAACCCCATCAAACCAAAACTTGTGAAGAGTCCCGTTTCCACGGAGACGACATTTTGGATCGGGGAACGGAGACATTTTGGGGGGCATTTTGATCTCATTGAATTATGGCTTAGTGGGATTAACATGATTGGAACGCACCTAGGCATTATCATGCCTGTTCTTCGGCTTGGGATTGCACGTGCTGGGCAGAAGGATCTAATACGGATAATGATATCCAATGGAAATTTAAAATCAATTTGCTTATTAGATTAGAGTGAATTAAATTATTGGGCGATGGTGGTGGAAGGGACGGACAGCCACCTTCCCCGACAGCGAAAGGAGGGGAAATGTTGTGCCTTAAACGTCAATGAATGTTTTGAGTCCCATTCACCCCTCCAAGAAATATAGACATATTTTATTGGTGCTCCCACCAGCTAGTATGCATAGTGCAGCCCATCTAGAAGTCCTTCATCGTGGAAAAAGGAATGGCCGACGGGCCGACTATGATGACGACATCGCAGTTGTCAAGATTACGAGATGCAAGCTCCGAATTCCGGACGGATCGGTGATTTAAGGAAAAAAAGAAGAAGAAGAAGAAGAAGAAGAAGAAGAAGAAGAAGGTCACCCCGAGAACCCCTCGTCCACGCCAATTCATCTCGCTCGTCGTCATTTGAGTTTTCCGGACTCGATGCGGGTGATATCCCCATCCCCAACATCTATGAGAATTGTTTCCACGTGTTGCTTTTCCGAGAAAAAAAAAGGGGGGGGAAATTGCTTGAGTGTGAAGTCTATTTGATTTCAGGGTTTTCCATTTCGGAGACCGATCTCCTTTTATCTCCCAAGGAAACGGGGAAAAAAAAAAGGGAGAAGTGGTGTTTTCAAAAGGCATCGGCCCGAATTATCCTTATTGGGCCACCACCAAAGCCCAATTCAATTATTTGGGCCGCCCCACATGCATCCAAGTCCAACTTAAAGGGGCACAGTAGGCCCAATAAATTGGTGGTCCTCCAATTCGTAAAACTCGAGCTGTTCTCCAGAAAACTCAAAAAGTACTATGTCAAGAAGGCATATTGCTCTCAATCCGCCGGATGGAGAAAATGGCGATCACTGCTATTGGAATGGTTAATTTTGACATGTTCATAGGGGGGATCCGGCTCGAGATTTCGCAAAGGCGTCGAACTGAATACTGGGAATGCAAGAGTCGCAAACCGAATCGGGCAGTCAGTCATTATATATTTTCGGGATTTTCATTTTATATATTTATATATTTTAAATATGAACATACTTTGTTACATAATAAATTGGAAGAAAGGAGAGAAGATGTCGAAAGCACGAAAGCAGAACGACAAGATCAGAGGGGACTGTCGGAGTGGAGGCAGAGGATCGAAGAGCATCACAGGACACTTCCTAATTTTGTCCGATAAGTTTCTTAATTTTCTGAGAGGATAAGATAAGTTCTTAATTTTCTTCCACACTTCCCAATTCAACCGAAAGCCCATCTCTTGCCCGCGTCGTCTTCATCCATCCCCCGCCTCAAGGCAACCGACCCGCTTCTCTTTTGTATTTATTCGCCCATTCTTATAGAACTTCCCCCATTAGCGGTTCGTCATAGCTCTTGTCATCGGTGCCTAGGACTTCCTGGGTATTACCCCTATTCGGTAAAGGCAGGAACTTGGAAGATGCAGCCTACTGCGGAGGCCAATCAGCGGATTGCGAGGATTGCCGCCCATCTTCATCCTCCCAATTTCCAGGTTCGTGCCGTTTGACTTCAGCTGATTCTCGGATTAAATTTACAGCCTTTTGGCATCTGCTCCGTGAGGTTGGTTGCTAATTGCACGCATTGATCCGTGGGATTGGTCCCATGAATTGTGCTGTCAAGTGCCTCTCGAAGCTGCTTAACTAGCCGCAGTTTCGGTCGAGTATTGTTAGGATAACTATGTGGGCAGTCCAGCTTCAGTGAAATTAATGACACCCATTTCCCCGTATTTATCTGTTCTGCTCTGACGGTCAATGACGGGACTGTTACCAGATGCTGCAGAAGCTGAAATTTTGCATTAGAACCAGCTTAAGATTCAGTTCAGATTCTATGATTGGCTCTTAACCGAATCGTATCCAAAGTGATGTTCACGAATCCATAACTTCTCAAACGTGTTTTGTGCAATGGATGTGGCACGACAGGATAGCTTTGACATTACCAGGACTTAGCCTTTTACCGTGGAGCGCAATTCTTCTGAACACAACATTTTTTCCATTTCATGTGTGTTCATATATTTGGTATTTTGATGCCTGCATCAAAAATGAAAATTTCAATATCATGTTATGGTATTTCACACTTTAGAGTTCCCTGTGACTGAGGACTAGAGAGGTTTGTTCTGTCCTGATTGTCACAATTTTGAGTTTTTGTGCTCCATATCATTGGAGAACAGATGGAGGAGAGTTCAAGCTTGAGGCGTGCAAATTGCAGGGCGAAAGGTGCAGGGCCTGGTTTTAAGGTTGCAATCTTGGGGGCTGCTGGAGGTATCGGGCAGCCTCTGTCTATGTTGATGAAGATGAATCCACTGGTTTCAGTTCTTCATCTTTATGATGTGGTGAACACTCCTGGTGTCACCGCTGACATCAGCCACATGGACACTGGAGCTGTGGTAGGTTTTCATCAATCTCTTTCCTTCTTCGTGTATGGAAGTTTTGAAGTAATTTAAATGCATAATCCATGGATTTTGTGTCCTGGTGCCTTATAGAGTCCAATTTGTATTATTCCCCCCTCAGATTAATGACATAGAAACTAAAAAACTGGAGTTTGACATGATGGTATGTGGGATTCATGTTATGAGGCAAGGCTGTGATTAGTGGTGGCAGTTAAAATTGAGGGATTATGGTTGAAAGATTGAGTGCCAAAGCACCACAGTGAAAACAGATTATGTGCCGGGAAATATGTTTTCCACTGTTAAATAATGGAAACAAACAGACCGTTCTGAAGTTGAAAAAATCACAGTTCTTTATGTAGCAAGTCTTATTATTTTCTTGACAGCGAAAGCCTATGGGGTTGCTCTAGGTTGATTTGATTATTACAAGAGCTTTTAGACAAGTTGAATCATGAACAGACTGAATAAAAGAATGTTCCCATAACCAACTGCTTTGAGATTTTTGTATATTTTCTCATGCATTCATATAAGAACCTGTTAAAATGACAGAAGTCCTCTCTTCAATTTGGGGATTTCCCTGTTAGAGCAGTGGCAGAAATCCCACTATGAATTCAGTTACACAAGATTTTTCGTACTTAACAAGATACAACTGTTAATTGCTCTGGGTTGAAGTAAAATTTGTGGTATAGCCACAGCAATTGATCATCATGTTCAACTTGGTTCAAAACAAATGGATCTCTTTTAAGAGTAGATCCAGGTAAAGTTTTTTTGTGAGAGATGCTACTTGTAAATGCAAGCCTAATCTGGCGTTTTGGAATTCAGGTGCGTGGGTTTCTGGGGCAGCAGCAGCTAGAAGATGCCCTTACTGGCATGGACCTTGTGATTATTCCTGCTGGAGTCCCTCGGAAGCCAGGCATGACTAGGGATGATCTATTCAACATCAACGCTGGAATAGTTAAGACCCTCTGCGAAGGAATCGCTAAATGCTGCCCTAAAGCTATTGTAAACCTTATCAGCAATCCCGTCAACTCCACAGTCCCAATTGCTGCAGAAGTTTTCAAGAAAGCTGGGACTTATGATCCAAGGCGCCTCCTGGGTGTTACCTTGCTCGATGTTGTCAGGGGAAATACCTTTGTGGTACGTGTAGATTTTTCCATCACAGCCTTTCAGTTAACCAATTCATATACTCCATTGAACATCTTTTCTCCAATTTCTACGTTTTTCTTTCAGCTGGAAATGTTGTTTATCTCAATTTCCATCCAATATGGTTTTAACACAATAACTCCTCCAGGAAAAACTTACTTTAAGATGTTGATTTTTATGGAGTTTTTCTTTGTTCTTGCAGGCAGAAGTACTGGGGATCGACCCTAGACAAGTTAATGTTCCAGTTGTTGGGGGTCATTCAGGTGTCACGATTCTACCTCTTCTTTCTCAGGTTTGAGATGTGTTCATCAAATAAATGATTTGTTTATGTGAAAATCCAAATGCTTGACTGCAGTGATATTAGAAAATTGGATAAAGCTTTAGAAATCATTGATTTTTGTAGGTTAAACCTTCAAGCACTTTCACTCCAGAGGAAATGGAGTACCTGACAACACGCATTCAGAATGGTGGGACAGAAGTTGTTGAGGTAAATACTGTTTTTCATTCATTTTCCCATCAGTTGAATTTCTTCCATCGTATCAGTTAGTCGGTTCAAATCGTCTTTATTGACGTTGAAACTGCCATACGCAATGTTTGTTGCAGGCAAAAGCTGGAGCTGGTTCTGCAACGCTATCAATGGTTTTCTACATTTCCTCTTCCTTTGTTTCCCCTCAGCAAAAATTTTTCTTGCACTGGTCCAATTGAAATAACTCTGGATGAATTCTCTTCTCGAATTTAGGCATATGCAGCTGTGAAATTTGCTGATGCATGCCTACGTGGCCTCAGCGGAGATGATGGGATCATCGAGTGTGCATTTGTTGCTTCTCAGGTGTGTTACTCGTCTGGATGATATAAATTGATGCCATCACTTAGACATTTGGTTGTGAGAGACAGAGACGTTACCTGGTTTTTCCACTTGTTACTGTCATTTTTCTCTGTTTTTCTATACGAGAGGAAAATAGGACTGCAGGAAACTAACTTAGAACAGTTTTCTTGAACCAAATAGACAATCGCTGATCCCTGGGCTTTGCATTGTTTCCTCCTGCCATGGACTTACAGGTTACTGAACTACCTTTCTTCGCAACCAAGGTCCGAATTGGCCGAAATGGAGCTGAGGAGATTTTCCCTCTGGGTCCCCTCAACGAGTATGAGAGGTAAGAAACCTTTCCTGCGCCAGAGATTACCTCACCCATTTCCTTCGACTTGAGATGACAGTAAACGTTGTACACAGAGCTGGTCTGGAGAAGGCGAAGGAGGAGCTGGCTGGGAGCATTCAAAAGGGCGTGACCTTCATCAGGAAATGAATGAAGCTACAAAACTCAGCATATAGTTTCTCAAACCTCTGTTTGTCTTCTTCCCTGAAATAAGAATTTCCCGGAAATAAGCAATTCCAGAATGTAGGAGGAGCGGGTTCTCTTTATAAGGTTGATGCCATTAGATACCGGTATAGATGATCTGTGAGTCGTGTGCAGTCACATGTTAAGTTAACCGGATGAAAGTCGAGCAGATTACCTTTATTTGTAAATCAAGAGCCTACCTTCCATCTTTTACGAAGTTGAGTGGCTTGAGGCATCTTCAAATGTTTTCCTTCTCTCTGATGAATAAGCAGTCACTTCATGTTTTGCCCTATGTGTATCTGGTACAGAGCCCAATTGAGGGGATGGCAAAACTCGTGTTCAAAAGCATCTGATCATGTTCCACGGCATGTTCAACTGACTAAATACAAATCATCAGTTAGATTTACGTAACAAAACCTCTGCTGAGCAAGGTCGGACCAGTGTTTGCCACATTACGTCTCGGAGCTGAAACAGGCTAAATCATAGAAAAACTGCGCGAGGGTTTGGATCTGGTCGAGATGCAGCGTGTGGAGACCTGAGCTTCAGTCGGGATTTTAACTCGTCGGACGATTGAGGTGTTGTTATGGTTTTCCTGGTGACGGATGGTTTCACTGACTGCCGAGAGAAGGGACCGACTTCCAAGTAACTCCGACGACAAAAGAGGCCCATATGCAACTGGCTGTCAACAGGCAAAGCCCAGACAACCCACAATGCCCATTTCAATTATTTCATATTTGAACATGGTGCGTTAACTAAGGATTAGGAACTCTTATGCATTCACAGGGTTTGAATATAGGAGATATGGGGCATCATCAACCCATCAGCCACCGCAACCGCCCCAGACACTGCGGAAAATGAGGACCAGATTGATTGACTAGGCATGCGGCATGCACGCGCGTACGGGGATCGGGGACCCTACGCACGAACGTTCGATGCGTAGCCGTCCTCTACGTCCATCAATCTGTTAAAAACCCTAATGATTCCTTGACACTAGCATTATGGAGGATCTTTTCCGCAGTCTTCTAAGGTAAAATGTGCATGCAATCATTGCCCTCTTTAGGCATTATTAAATTAGTCAGTGTGAGTGGATTCAGGTTGAAAGTCACTGCTCCGCACTGGAGCCCCCGTTCATCGTGCATGTGACAACATCAAGCTGCCCCCTCACTGGTACGCAAAAAGCTAATTTCAAGTCGCACCCAAGCATCCTCCCGTCGCATCGCACAAACAGCGAAGAATCAGCACGGTCGGATTACACGGGTTCTCTCGGTCTCCGATCGTCGTCCGGCAATCCTTGGCAGATGTGTCCACCCACCATCAATCATACCGAAATGCGCTCGACTTTATGCTCAAAGGGGGGAGGGGGATCGATCAAGATAAGTCCTGAAGTTCAGCCCGGGCGCAAGAGAAAAAGTTAATTGCCCTCATTCCATGTCCCCCCATCCTCTCTCCTCCTTCTCCGCTTGTCCTTTACCCTGTTTTCCCCTGTCAGACATTTGAATTGAATTTTCAAAAAGTTGGTTGATTGTATGCAGTGAGCAATCAGAGGCAGCGTCATGTCTCCTCCCGCTCTCGCTTTTCCCAACGTGCCACCTGGGCTTTGCACCCAAACCAAACCCACATTCTATATATATATATATATGTATATACACACTCACACACAGAGATTAACCCTTGTATTCGTGCCAATATCGTTGGTCCCAGACGTCTAAGACGAGATTTTTTTTACTTAAAAAAAAGATAGATGACATATAAAAGCACGAGAGTTCACTATTTTTTCAAAAGAAAGTCAAATATTTCAACTTTTAAAAAACCTTATTCTGTGTCTTCTTTTCATTGAAATATTGAAGAACTGTAGGGGTTAAGTTAAAAATCGAAAAGCAAATGGGCCAGTAAATAAAATGTTACAATGAAGAAGGTCCATGTTCTTTTATTCTTTTATGTGATTTTTAAAAGTCCTTTTTACCAGATTTTTTATATAATTTTCTCCATCCTACTTGAAAAAAAATCACCACATAGGATATGGCATATAAATAATTTAGGATATGTTTGACTCTTTTTTTTAATTATCATTATTAGCTGTAAAATTAAATGAGGTCAAAGTGAAGGGTCGAGGGGAAGAACATTAAAGGAGGCAACGTGGTGTAGCCCACGAATACCTAAATCGTGGACTTCCCATTATTTGCTTTTATTGCTATTGCTTTGCTTACCCTTCTTCACCGCCCCTTTTTTTAAAATTAATAATTATATATATATTTGAGTGTGTGTGTGTTATATATAAATATATATATCTTTAATGTTGTGGGCTGGTGGACCATTTTGATGTATTTACTCCCCCCCATTAATTATTCGAATCTTCGTTATTTCCGACATGCAGGTGGGCCTATAGAGATTCACCCTCATTGCTTGCTATATATATGTATTTACTTTACATATATATATATATATACACACACACTTTATCAATCATTATCTCCCTCATTAAAAACCCCTCCAATTTCTAATACCCGCATTAAGAATCGCATCATCAGCAACAGCATTTGGCTCGAGCGTTATTAAATTACATAAACGGCCAACATTATAATGAAAATTACAATCACAATAGAATTTTCTTATGTTATACATAAATATATAGATATAGATATAGATGAGCTTATTATGTTTTGTAAATATGTTGCATACAAACTGGATTTGTGGCTCGGTAACTACGTAGTTAACAATAATTGCAAAGTTGATCACAATTGTAACCCGTCCTCTCATGTTATAGCAAGTTTCATAATATTTTTTTAAATAAAAAAGAGTGCAATATATGGTATTAAATTCAGATTCTATTCATAAAATTATTTTGGGTGGATTATGTCTTAGCTTGAAAAAAAATTGAATTAATTCATTTCATTTTTTATGAAAAAAGGGAAATTATATGATTTTTTTTGAAATGTATATAACATTTGGGCTTAGGTGGGATGTCAATTTTTGGCCGTCAGCTACAAAAGGTGTATGCGACAGTTTATAGCTTATAAACAGTACCGTATATAAAAGATATATCAAATTATTGTTATATTGATAATTAAATAAGAAGAAAAAATTGACACTATTAATATTTATGTCTATATCTATGTATAGATTGACGAATGCTGAATATCACACGGGCGTTAGGGAAATTTTAAAAGATCAGCTATTCTCTTGGCAATTTCCCGAAAAAATAAAAATCGGCAGAGATAAATGACTACGAGGCAGGCGTCCAGCTGGCTCCAAGGCGCGAAATGTATCTACTTCAATCACGTCATCTTGACCACCGGTCAACGGGAGGGAATCCAAACCTAATCTTAAACGCACCGCGGCGAGTTCGATGAGACGCTGTTCTCCATAATGATTGCACGATCAAGATATAATGGCCACTGACCCCTCATAAATCCTATCCATATTTGACTGACTATCAAACGATGGAGTTCTCTTACCTGTGATTTTTTTTTTCATTTTTCAGGTTTGAAAATATATGGATATATATATATATATATAAAGGGTCTCAAAAGTCAAACCTCTATCCGACTCAGTAAATTCAGTGAAAGAAGGGCTGAATATGAAGTTCCAGACTTGGACCTTCCATTTCTTGTTCATTGATGCTGCTGCACTCGTGATTTTGGATAGCAAACATCACGATTTACCAGTAACCGACCGACCCAAGAGGGAGCGTAGAGATGGGTGCGTATATCTGTGAAAACAGTGCAATTTGACGGGTGTTTATATAGACATACACCCCGACAGATTTCCGTCGGATAAATCCCTCGAGAAACTGTCGGTGGACTTAGTCGAACACGTCTCCGACACATTTCGGTGACTTCTCTTTTTTCATGAGGTCTCTCTTGTGAAAATTTTCTTACGGGCATTTTTCTCTGGAATGCTGTCGGCAAGGACTCCCGTTCAATATTTGCGACGGATGTAAATATCCATGAGACGATATATACGTCACGGAAAATTCACCGATTTCCAATAGTGTATGGGATTTTGCCAGCGTCATTATCATGCGGACAATGCTGTACGACCCAAAAAACAGAAGATACGACAAAACACCAACTAGACGTGATGTATTGAGCTCTTGTCAGGAATCTCCTCGACCCGACCGGGAAGTGGAACTAGGCCATCAGTCATGAATAAGCATACACCTATATATATCTATATCAGCCAAAACATTTAGATAGTATAGATAATACAATTTTATATAAGTTTATTATAAGAGAATTGTATATTACTATTTATCACTTTATATTTTTATGTAAAAATAAGCTCATCGATTTATAACCAGGCCACGGCTAATATCCATTCAATTTGGATGTAAGCCGAAGTGTCCGGACGCAAGTGGTAGCCCTCCGCCTGAAGGTTACTTGCCTTAAATCGAGAGGGTCGGGGTCGCTAGGGCAAAGGGGCAAATGAGCTGTCGATTTGCTGCCCTATCTGAGAGGGAAGTGTAGCTGTCAATGGACGTGGGAGGTCCTAATAAAGAGAAACCAGCCCCAGCAGCACTGATGACTCTTCATCACAGTTCGCAGTGTGTTTGGTTCAAATTAAAGTCCCTGCCCCTGCAAGGAAGTTATCACTCCCTCCCTCTAATACCAACCCCACCGAGAGAGAGAGAGAGAGAGAGAGAGAGAGAGAGAGAGAGATTGAGGAGGAGGGAAAAAAAAAATCCCCCATTTTCTCACAGCTTGAAGATCTTCGTACATGGATCGATCCAAGAACGAGCGACATCGTTTCATTAAAGACTAACCAGTACTTTTGATCTTTCATTGATGAATTTATTTCGTTGAATAATTCGTCATGAAATCTTATTTAAGATACAAGGACTGATTCATCCTCTTCACCAGTCGATAGGCTGGCTGTTCATCACTCAGTGACCAGAGCAGAGAGCCCTGCCCTGTCCCATTAAAAAGCATATGGATAGAGACAGTGAAAGACAAAGGGGCAAGGAAACAAAATAAGAGTCCATTAGAAGAGAGAGAGAGAGAGAGAGACTGTCGTGGTGCCGTCCGCACTACACAATCATGGAGGAAGACAAGATTTATCACTGAAAGAAAGATATAAAAATACCCACCAATCCTCCACTGTACACCATACCCTTCAGGCAACGGAACTTGCATTAACTTCCCTTCCACCCACTCTTACTTTCAAAGTTAGAACAAACCCTCCTTCAGAATAAAGGATAAGAAGCCATAATTTATAAATCAAACACAAACCTAAACATAATCATCATTTTTTCAATCGAAAAACAACTTCAAACGCTAAGGAGATCCGGTGGCAGCTGGTGCTCCTTGGACGGGGATTCTGGGGGTGGCAGCATGTTGGTGACGGCAGATTCCCCGGTTTCCCTGGTGATGGGCGGCTTTGGCCGCTCCGTGAGGATCTGCACGACATCCCTCATTGTGGGTCGCTCCACGGCCTGCTCCTCCACGCACAGCATGGCAACGTAAAACATGTGCATGGCGTCCTGGAGGGGGACTGTTGGGAGCCTTGGGTCGAGGACCTTTTTGACCTCCTCCTTCCTCGAGTCAGTCATCCTCCGGACCCACTGGACTATGTCAACTCCATCCCCAAACTCCCCGACAGGCTTCCGACCAGTCACAAGCTCGAGCAGTACTACCCCATAGCTGTACACGTCGCTCTTCTCGTCCACCTTCAGGGTGTAGGCGTACTCTGCCGTTCAACATGATAGTTATAAACTGAATGGAGAAAACTTGAGAATTCAAACCAGGTAATAATCGCACCGTGTGCCCAAGTACAAGCATTTGGTGACAAATTGGTGCAAGGAGGCTGTTGTTATGGTCAAAAGAAGAAGATGTATTTCGATAACATGTTTTCAGGCTGTGAAAACAGACGAATAATTGACCGAAATATTGATGCCTCGTGATTCATTGTACCACTGGTCAACAGCAAAACCTAAAAGGTAGAGGTCATTCGCTTGGACATTAACGCATGATTCAAGCTCGAAAGTAGTCACTCCTGCTAGAAAAATTATATATTTTCAGTTCAAGAAAAACCAACCGTCACTACCCAGCAACCGGGTTTCGAGACTTGCATCATGTGAGATTTTCTGAAATCGTTTTAAATTGGTAGGATGGTGCAACAACAATATGTACAAGGACATCTCAATCAGATATCGATAGAAAACATAAACAGGACTAGTGCTTAAGATCTTTTAGGGCAAAAAAAATAATGTAATGGCTTCATGAGAATCAATCATCGAACCTGGAGCAATGTAACCGTAAGAACCGGCAATGGCGGACATGCATTCAGAAGCACCTGAGTCCCACAGGAACTTGGCGAGGCCGAAATCAGCCACATGGGCCTCGAAGTTGGAGTCAAGGAGAATGTTGTTTGATTTCACATCCCTGTGGACAATCAGAGGGGAACAGTCATGGTGGAGATAGCAGAGTCCCTTGGCAGCCTCCACGGCAATCTTGCATCTTGTC
Organism: Sonneratia alba; assembly: GCA_900174645.1. NCBI lineage: Eukaryota > Viridiplantae > Streptophyta > Magnoliopsida > Myrtales > Lythraceae > Sonneratia > Sonneratia alba. The sequence goes on along the minus strand of FWPY01000028.1, from coordinate 5,053,408 downwards.
TCCCAGAGGAGGTGTCCACCTTTCTTGCCATGGAGAACCTCTCCTAAGCTCCCATTGGGCATGTACTCATAGACAAGGAGCTTTGTCTCGTGGTTCAAACAGAATCCTAGCAACCTCACGATGTGCCTGTGCCTGATCTTCCCTAGTGTTTGAATCTCAGCACTGAACCCATGATCATGGGAAGATCCTCGACTCATTGCAGGCAATCTTTTTACAGCAACCGGATCACCATTTGGCATGATACCTTTGTAGACAATCCCGGCCCCACCTTTCCCGATGATGTTATCCTCTTTCAGGCAATCGAGAACATCATCACAGGTGAAATCAAGCCTCTGGAAGGCAGTGAGCTTCCAGGCTCGGGCCTCGCTGGCCTTCTTGAGGGACCTGGCTTTGATAATGGCAGCTACAGCAAAGGCCATTGAGCAGATGAGCAGCCCAATGACGAGGAGCAGCTTCATAGATGCAGAGAGACCCTTCACATGGGGCTGGTGGTTGTCGTTGGCAACCCCGTCCTTGCAGGGCCCCAGGTATGGTCCACAGAGTCTCGGGTTGCCGAGGAACGAGGTGTAGTTAAAGTAGCTGAACTGTCCGGTGCCCGGGACCAATCCCGAGAGATTGTTGTACGAAAAGTCCACCGATGTTAAGCTCTGCATGCTTGATATCGATACAGGAATGCTCCCAGTGAGATGATTTCTGGAAAGATTTAGGTAGTTCAATATCCTCATGCTGGTGATTTCATTGGGGATCTCCCCTGAGAGATCATTTCTGCTCAGATCCACAAAGGTCAAGAGCTTGCACTGGCTTATCTCAGGTGCAATCTGGCCCGAGAACACGTTGTGACTAAAGTCCATCTTTGATAGCTGCTGCAGTTTTCCAATCTCGGGTGGGATTTGGCCCAAGAACTTGTTCCCATCAAGGAGAAGTTTCTGAACTCCGGAAAAGTTACCGATACTTGGAGGTAGAGACCCAGTCAGCTGATTGCTGGAGAGACTAATCTGACCCAGATTAACTGCGAATGAATCAGTCACTGGGAACTCCCCAACAAGCATATTATTTTGCAATTCGACTTGGGTCAGTTTCGGAAGACCGAAGAGCTCTCTGGGAATGGAACCATTTAGGAAGTTATCGCCCATACGTAGCCTACTTAAGGACTTGCAACTCCCCAAAGACTCTGGAATCGGTCCAAATAAGAAGTTCCCCAGAGCAATAAGTGTGTTGAGATTATTCCCGTTGCACAAATCAGGAGGCAGAGTGCCTGTAAGTTTGTTTGAGGACAGGTCGAGGACCTGGAGCTTCCCACTCGTTCCCAACCCAACAGGGATGCTACCAGTGAAGTTATTCTCCCACAACTGCAGTACCTCGAGCTCAGGCAGGGCTCCAATGAAGTCAGGAATGGATCCGTGGAGCTTGTTGCGGAATAAGTTGAGTAATGTCAGGTTCTTTAGCTGCGAAAAGGATTGTGGTATCTCTCCTGTAAGCATGTTGTTGGAGAGGTCCATTGATTTGAGGGTGCTCAGCTGGCCTAGTTCAGGAGTCAATGGACCCGAGAGGGAGTTCACCTGGAGGAACAGAGTGTCCAGCTTCTGAAACTTGCCGATCTCTACAGGTATCTCGCCAGAAAGCCCGCAGCTGGCAGCGTCGAGTCGGACTAGCTCCGACAAGTTCCCAATCTCTGGTGGTAGGCCACCTTCGAAGCTGTTAAAGTAACTGCTCCAGCAAAACAGAGCATGAAAATCTCAGTACTTCACTCGCATTTATGCAACGTCGAAGAAACTTCCACTTCCCTTTTAGCATTAAATAAGGGAATGATCGCAATCTTGAGCTAAGCGATAGAAAAATACATCCTAAGGAGATCATTGGATCCATAATGAAGTCCAGAAAGAACAAGAAAATTACCGATGCTCTGTAGTTCCATGGATGTATAGACAACAGTTTATAGAATAAAATCAAGAAAACATTCCATCACAGAAAAGAATACTGTGGACTGATTATGAAATCGCCAGATTTCGTTCGAGAGTGTTTACCCAACATAAAGCTCCTTGAGATTGGACAAGTTCCCGATCTCAGGAGGGATAGACCCGGTAAGTTCGTTCCCTGAGACGGCGAGGTACTCCAGGAGCTCCCACCGGCCGTATTCTGGGGGGATGCTGCCTGAGAAGAAGTTGCCGCCGAGGTGGAGGTGGCGCAAGGCCGGCATTTGGGTGACGACGACAGGGAGTGGGCCCGACATGTTGTTGTTGTAGAGGTCGAGGACTTGGAGGTTCTTCAGGAGGGCTAGCTGAGTGGGAAAGGATTCGTTGAAGAGATTGTTGGAGAGGTTGAGCGAGCGGAGGGCGGAGAGGGATGAGATCTGAGGTGGTACTGGGCAGGAGATGTTGAGGCCGGAGAGTTCGATGGCGGTCACGTGGCCGGTGTGGGGGCTGCACGTGACGCCGGGCCAGCGGCAGTGGGAGATGGATGAGTTCCACTCGACGAGCGGGGCTCGGCGGGCGGCGGGGTCGAAGGCGAAGGCGGACTTGATGGAGAGCAGGGCTCGGAGCTCAGGGAGGTGCCCGGCGGCAGCGGAGGATTGGTGGAGGCGGAGGACGAGGACGAGGAGGCTAAGGAGAAGGCGCATTTTGCTCATTTCTGGCTATGGGCTCTGGGGTGGAGATTCGAGTAGAGGTCTCGCGGTCTCCTTCTCCGTCTACTCTAGCATATTCCCTCTTCTCCTTGGTAGAGGTCTCTGCAAATCAATGGAGCAATAGAGAGAGAGAGAGAGAGAGAGAGGGGTGGGTTGGGACTGGGGAGCAGGGCAGTAGAAAGGGAGTGAGGAGTGTCAGCTGAGAGAAGAGTGGGTGGAATTATATTGTCTCTTCCTTTTCTTTTCTCTGAATTGGATAATATTGTCATTTTATGCCTATTTTTAGCCTTTTCATCATTTTCATTCAAAAAAAAAGTTTCTTTTGTCTTTGGGGGAATTTCATGGTTACTAAATACAGTCCATAAAATAAAATAAAATTATACATCAGCAAGAAATTCTGTTCTATAATACCTAGTAATTCAATTTTACCCTTAAAATAAATTTAGATTGAAAAAAAATTCTTTTTTTATTCTTTTTATCAAACTAATTTAGCTCTAAGTGTAACTCCAACAAATTCCGAAAGAGGACGCCAGAATCCGAACTTTTGCCATTTACTCCTTTTTTTTTCCCTTTTATTGCTTAGTATATGCTTTCCACCACCATCACTTAATTGTTCGTTGATACAATCTTCTTTGTACAGGCCCCGTGTGGTTTGCTCTTGGTTTCCAACCTTTAATGCGAACGTACATATGCTTTTGTTATGTCGAGGATGATGACGTGCGCGCTATGCATGAAGGAGTCTGTTTGAGCAAAAAACGTGTGAACCGAACCGGAGAACTCAATCAACCAATGGACCATTTCATATGGGATTATGGGATAAAGACAACTTGGGTAGCTAGAGACCAATTCGCACTCCCAATCTTCCACTACGGTTGTTTCACTGTCAGTCCGAGTAAAAATCGATCAGTCGCATGATAAGGGAGGGCAAGTTTGATCTTCTGCCCCTTGTTCAAACAGTCTTTTGATCCGACGGTCACTTTCCCTCAGATGATGACTTCCAGTTAATCCCGCACATTCGAAAAACATCGCGATCGTCGGTGAGGATCAATTGATTCCTCCACAGGAACATTTCATTATTGAGCAACTTTTCTTCATTAAAGAAAAAAATCGGTCCAAAAGGCTACAGTGACGACTTCTCAACCAAACAACTAAAACGTTATAAATTCAATTTTTATTATAATTTTTTTTTACTTTCACATTCTACCTTCCATTTTTAGACTCGTTGATTTCCCGTATAATTAAAAAAGAGCCCATGAATTATTTTTTGGGCATTCGGTGGCAAACCGGGAGCCGATGCTCCGATAAATTATAAGCGGCCCGCACATTTTTCCTCCATGCCATCTTTCGGAGTCCTGGGGGGTGGGGCCCGCTGGAAGAAAGACATGCGGACTGGATGGCTCATGGCATCTTTTCATGATTCCACATCTGCCTCGCTGTATATTACTATTAGCTATTGTCCCTTTCAATCTTATCATCCATATTCCCCCTCAAATTATTTTTTTTTTTAAAAAGCGAGGAAAAAAAAGGAGAGAAAAATTCCGACCGGAGAGAAAAATGATCGGGATGTGTCTTGCCTTCTTTCTCGACTTAATTGCGTGTGGAACCAATTTAATACTCCTTCTTCATTGACCCTTCGGGATGCAAAGTCTTATCTTATCAATAGATCCGCATTTTACTAAATTATCCCAGTCCAACGTCATAAACCTACCGATATTCACGAGTTAGAGGGATAATCCGTAAGTTTACGGAACAAGTCTAACCATAAATATCTAACATTTTTCACTGGTAAAAGACTTTTCCTTGTAATTTTAAGTTTATGCATAGTTATACTCTTTTACCATCCTACATCATTTTTAAAAAATTTACAATTTCTATTTCATTTAAAAATTATTAGATAATAATTAATTCAATTCGAGCTCAGTCGATCCGGTGAGAGTTAAAGCACTCTGGGTATAAGCATTTTTTTCCCTCATCTATAATATTGGAATATGATAGTTTATTTAATAGGAAGAGATGTTAAACCGATAAGAAACCGGTGAAAGGTATGGATTGATATGGGTACTGCACATTCCGATGATACCGGTCCACACGGAGGCACGACCGAAGAGGGGAAGTAAGGATAGTAAAAGAAAAAGAAAAACCATAATTAAACTGTGATGATTTTGCTGGGTGAAATTCTATCTAAAGAAAAGAAAGTGGTAGAAGAAGGCTGACTGACGGGGAGATACCCGAGAGGAGACGAGGGAGGCATCCGAGAAGGAGCCCTGGCCACGCTCTCCGCAAAGAGGAATTTTCACGAAATAACAACTTCTCGGGTCGATCGAGCTCACCGTCCATGCCTACTTCATCGAGTTTATCAGAAGGCAGCTCGGCTACACATGCTCCGAGACGAATCCGCTGACGGTCGACCGTACATGGTCCGAGACAGAACGGTGGTCCAATATTCCAACAACATGCAGGTGGATAGCTGGCATCTCTGCCCAGGACGTGAAAAGGACGGCAAGGCGATCACTCCATCTCGAAGAAGATGGCGATCTGCTGTGTCTTTTAACCACACATGTGTCTAACTTGTCGCTCGAGCTGTCCTTATTGCAGCTATATGCATTCTCCGATGTGCAGCGCTTAACATTGAAGACACATTTCTTCCATTTCGAGCCCCGGGTCACATCGTCAGCCCCGCGATACGATCTCTCGCCCAGCCGAATACTATCGCTATAATTAGTAGAACACTTTTGATGTGCAAGGGAGAAGAGGCATGTTTTCTTCATTTGCTAATGGAAAAGGCGCCACCGCACTAAATCAAGGTATGGTTCGATATTTTTTTTGAGTAAGATTTTGAATTCGAATATTATAAATTAAAAAAAAATTATATTCAAAAAAATTTACCATCAAGCATAGTTTTTAAAATCGGACCGAATTAGATCGAGAACTGATATAGGCATGGGTTTATGGTTTGAACTAAGAGTTTAATGAGTTGAACTATATATTTAATAAATAATATTAATAATATAATATTACTAATAAATTTATATAATATTATAATTTGAATATAATTTATAATAAAATCAGTAATATAACCATTATATTAAATAAAAATTTAATATACAATATGAATATAAGTATAGTAAAATAAAAAATATTTTTATATGAACTGAACCGGATGAATAACTAATTTCTGATTGAACTGGTAGAACGATCGGCCCAATTCAATTTTTAAACATATGTCCTTAGAGAGGGTTGATCCGAATAGAAATTGATTAGTCAGTATTCATGATGTATGAATAACTGTTGGTTTATACCAAAAAAAATGTATGCGTAAAAATCTTACTCAGAGATTGTATTTATATATATATAATAAAAATTTTAAATCAATACGTAACGATTTTTTTCTACCTCTTTTGATTTTAAGATTTTTTAAATATATTTTTTTTAATATATAATTTTATATCCTTAGTGCGTGATGTTGTTCCGTGCAACTTCTCTAGGCACACGTACTCAGTGCAACTCGGGGGAAGAAACAAAGGGAAACGACAGCGAGCATGATCAGACCATGCTCGATAACATCGCTAATTTAATAATTAAAATTACTTTAGGACAAAGTGTGTTCATTTGGTAAGCCACTTCCCATGTTTGTTAAAGGTATATGATGATACGTGAATTCACGAAAAAAGAATTTATCCCTCTGGGTTCATTAATATCTTATGAGCACATAAATAGTTCTGAAAAATTATACATAAGAATGGTAAAGATATTGTCAAAAGAATGTATACAAAAAGGATAATTGAACTTATAGTTTTATAAGCTGTTTGCGAGATTTTATAATTTGGGTCAAGCGAACGTCGGAGTAGGTGCAAGTCAAGCCATAATTAGCTGGCAAGTACATAGCTTAGATTTAGAACTGCGCGATTAATCTTTCAAACCATTCACAGATATCGAAGATTTAGAGAGAGAGAGAGAGAGAGAGGGAGAGAGAGAAATTGAAGATACCTCTCATCGGGCTTAGTTAATTACGATGGCGCCGAGACAAGAGCACGTTCACTATTTTATGGTCTCGTTCAGGGTTCCTTTTGTCTCCCGACCTCGACCCACACACCCCACCATCGCGTTTGACTTTGAACTCCCACTCCTAAGCTAATTTCTTGGGGGTTAATTAGACCGCGATTTATGGTTTATTATTTCATTTAATCTGGAAAAAAAAATCACTTATTATTTTGAAAGGTAGGTAGGTTAATCTTCGAACATGATGTCACAACTTTTCGTTGGTTTCACCCTGGTCGTCACTTCGAGGATTACCTCTCCTGCATTGCTGGTATGTGTGCTGGTGAACCACTCCGGTAGTGGTCGGTATGCAACATCACGATTAGCCCGACTTTTGCGCGAATGTCAAAGGTCAGCCATCCATCCATCCATCCACGTCCGGATTTTAGATAACATTTGGGAATAGAATCTCCAAGGTGGTATGAACTTGGCAAGTACATGGATGGATTCTACACTCACGACTTAAAACCGATACGCATTTTAACCCCCCAAAAACACCGCAAGTGGATCGTTGCCATATCGTTAGACTGTCCACTGATTTGTATAGGCAATGATGCGTCTTTTAAGTATCAACCCCATGCTCAAGACTCGAGGGTTCCCCGGGCCCCGCCCTCCCCCCGATCACCATATTATATGCCCACTAATTGAGCTGCATTAATTGCTAAAAGGCACGTGGAGGAAACACTCATCATCATACGTGAAGCAAAAAGCCCACTTATTATGTCCCGATTGGCATTTTATCCCAATCACAACGAGTCGCAAAAACCTCACAAAGGTGTTCGATCTATTAAATGCTCACCGGGGTTCTTGTGGGCATCTTTTTCTAGATCGATATCTCGTGACACTGCCAATTTGGCGCATCTACAAGTAAAAGTACAGGGTGATAAAAATTTATACAATTTAGAAGTGACTTATGAAAAAAAATCATGATTAGATTGTTATTTTATAGCTGTTTGAAAGATTATGTCATATTGGTATCGCTTTAAAGGAATTATGCTAATTCGAAAAGAATGAAAATAAATTTTATGATAAAAATTATTAATATTTTTAAAAAATAGTTAATTACACACATATAATTATTTTTAATAGTTATTTTAATAATTTATTCAACTTAATATAAAATTTAAATTAATCTATTAATTATATCTTAAAAAATTATTTTAAAATATTTATTATTTAATTTTATTTATTGAAAAAGTAATTATTTATGTGATTCATGTCAGGTTCAGATTGCTCGAAATATGAAACATTTGTGCTCAGATCGGAATCTTTGGGTCATCCGTGTCGGCATGGTCCGATAGCATATTCATGCTATGCCAGCACAGCCTAAAAACTTGAGCTAGCTTGAATTACCAACTCTAAATAAAAGTCGGCTTTGACATTTTGCACACATGTCACTCTGAAACTCGATAAATTCTTGTAATATGACCATCCACTTGGATAATTAATGCTGAATATTGTTATCTTAATACGTAATAGATTTTATATTTTTGGTGTTAATTAGTGGAATATAATATGCTTAATTTTTTTACCCCATAATATATTATTATTATTATTATTATAACTTCAAAATAAAATTACATGCGAACGTGTATAGATATAGCTTTCCTCCAATGGTTAACTCCATATATGCATAACACAATACCTGAAGATAATCATTAATTATTTTATTTTTTTCTTTTTCGGGTGAATAATATATAGGTGTATATGTGTACGTCACTTGTATTATCTGATCAATAATTAAGCAGATGGGCCTGCTTTCTTAGCTCGTGATCTTGGCTCTCTCGATTGAATATGAAAGTTTTGCATGCGTCCATGAACTGAAATTCGAAATGATCTTTGTCTCCATGGCCCCTGGAAGCGACCTCGACCCGATGCTTTGATTAATGAAAATTTGTTTTATCGGTGTTCATCTGTTCGTCATTATCTATCGATATTATCTTTATCATGGTGTTTCGAGGTGCCCAAAGAGATCGGATCATATGGCCACCCGATTCGGTTCGACCTTCTCCATTTTTCTTCCTTTCCTGTGACCCTTCTGGAAAATGGTGTCTATCGATGATGGCTGTCAGTAAATCGACCTTATAGATTAAGAAAAGGAGAGTCTCGGACATTGGTTTTGCTTCAATTAGGAGGAAGGGCAAAGCGCACTCTCGGTCCCTCCCGTCATGGAAATTGGATCGTGGCACTGTGATGAATTGGTGGTCCTGAACGGGATGGAGATGCGGGATGCAAGCTGTGAGGGGGACCAAAATCGATCCAACTCTGCCTCCGATGGCCCATTGCGGTGGCATGTGGGTGGGGGCTTTGACATCTACGCTGCCTTGCAAGTGAAGAAACTGCCAAGAAGGTTAGATTAGAATATGTTCGTCTTTCTTGCAGCTGAGTCAAGACCCGAAATGTGCAGCTGTCCGAAGGGCTCGTGAGGAAGCCTCCCCGGGCCACCACTGTCGGGCTTTTGATACCAGGGCGCATACCACGGCCGAAAGTCCGGTGCCTCGGGCCGAAAACGATCGAACTAGACCCATAACATGGAGAAAATAGAATGCAGCTCGCTGACATTAATTATTTTGGGAATCAATCAATCACTGATAAAGCAACACAGTAAGGCCGCCATATCTCTAACGTCCTGTAACGGAGAACTTGAAGAACGAAGGAGAAAACCTCGGCATGCTTTGTCTGTGTTTTTCCTTTGAAAAGGAGCGAAGGTACATAAAGAGAAAGAAAGAATTACCTAGAGAGCTCATTCGGTGTCGACAACCCGAGCTGCCTGGTGAGTCGCAGCGAGGAAGATGGCCCCGGATCCAGGCCCTCCGTGGGAGTACTCCATGACCACGTTGTCGGAGAGCTCCTTCCCAAGCATCTCCCAGACGCCGCTGAGCAGATAGTTCCTGAAGACCCTGTAGTTCTCATAGAGCTCGCCTTCCACCGTGACGATGCTCTTCTTATCGTTTATCCTCTTCAGCTTCTTGATTATACCGACGATCCCTGCTGCAGCGAGCCTGGCTCCACGTTCGGCGACTATGTCGCAGACCTCAGCCACAATTTCTCTCTCCGTCGGAGTAGTGCCGGTAATCTAGGATGAAGCACCAAGATGAGAAACGTAGACGATGACGCTAGAGAAGAGACTCGAGCTCGGTCCACTCATTTCGTACCTTGAAAATGCTTTCTAGTTTCTCAGCCACGACTTCCCGATCCTCGGACGTGTCCTGGTGCATGGCTGCTACATCGAGGATGCTTTGTCGCAGCATCGATAAATCCAAATTAGGATTAAAAAGAGAGAGAGAGAGAGACGTAAAATGATGATCGGAATTAGAGAAATCTTGAACTCAGGAATTTCTGTATACCTTAACACGTAGGGCGTCTGAAGTCCAGCGGGAACGTTTTGCCCAAAGAGAGACGCTTCCCGAGCCATCTTTAGCAGTACTCTCCTCACAGTTTCTCCCAAGTACGTACCCGAGATAAGTTTCTCGAATATCTGAAGTCGATCACAATGTAAGTCGGGTAATATCGGTGAAGAAAGAAACTGCTTTGTCGACTGAAATCGACTTTTCTAATGGGGCGAGAGCAGTTCTCCTCTCACGACCTACTGAGATGTCGTACCTGATTGCCAGGATTTGAGCTCTCCGAGTCTAAGCAGGAGTCGAACTCGGTGATCGGGAAGTCGGGACAGTCGAAGTTCCCCCAACCCATCGTGACAAGCTACACAGGCGAAAGCATTGGTGTCACAAAGACAGACAAAGCTGCATGTAAATATGTACTGTGGAAGGGCCTGTGTCTCTCATAGACTCACAATCTCGCCCGACTTGGGCCAGACTCCCAGCCACCGTGGCCGTGGGACCGATTCTGCCGGTTCAGTGTAAGCTGCGCTTGTTCCCATCCCCAGAGTGACTGCGGCCACACAATCCCGACTGTAGTAGCGGCCGCCTGCCAGATCCCCGGCCGGGTCAGTAACCTGGCCACCAAAGATCATCTATAGTTCACTCTGGAAGATATCAAAGGCCCACTTCATGTGACTGACTACTCTATCTGATACTTCCCTTCCTCATGCCACATACCAGGGCAAAGGCTTGCATGTCCACACCATGCTTCTTCAGAGCAGAGTTGATCTCACCTAACAAGTGTTTCTGATCTTGTACCTATTTGCATGGAAAAGTAAAGCTAGAGGAGTAAACTGAGAAATGTTTGGAAGAAGGAAGACGGAAATGCAAAACATTCAAAACAGAGAGGAGAGAACTCAACCGGGTCATCAGCGAGGAAGCTCTTCCACTTAATGGCGGTAGTGTCTGAACCAGAGTCAAATTCTGTTGCAGAATGCCCCACAGGATACGAAACCGCGAACCCAAGTCCCTTCCCGACTCCCGGCTTCTCGGGTCTGTCCCCCGGATGTGCCGCCACGAACTCAGCGACCTTTGATGCGACAAAGTCGAACACTTCCTGCCGTGGAAAGGACTGCGGATTATACGTCCGAGATGCTTGAAAGCAAGCAGTAATCGATTCAGTATATGGAGGGAGTACCTGAGAGGTGGAACTTTGGAGGACGTGTGGAGGGAAGGGGACTTCCTGCCGGTGCAAGTCGGAAATAGGGCTCTTGTTGCCACCGAGTCGAGCGGAGAGCATTAAGAAGTCCTTCGATCTCAGGTTCACTCCGTAATATATCCCTTCTTCTTCCCTGCCGCGGCCACCATCGAATTTCATTTATGTTTTGTCCGGATTCCGGAACAAAATGCGAAGACAGCGACAAATGATCAAGATCAATAGGATTGAGATATGTCAAGATAATGTCTGCAGACCCTGTGGGGAGAGAGTCGACAAAGGACACGAGAATGTTGAGAGTGCTGCTGCCGCTCTTCTGATCGCCGGAAGTGCTCAGAGATGCTTCCATGTCGGAGGCCAATGAGTCGGCCACCCGCCACAGCAGAGGGGCCGGGGTGGCGCTCTCCCTCGCGAACTTGCGCAGGATCCGCTGGGCCCTCTCCTGCCGCCGCTCCTTCCTCGCCGGCCAACGCCATAGCACGGCTGTTGCCGCCACAATGGCGGCGGTCACGGTGAGCACCGTAACAACCACCTCCCTCCTCACCATTTCTCTCTGTTCGTGGAGTTTGAGAGTGTCAATAATACTCGGGCTCAGCAACACTGAGGTGCAGAGAAAAAGAAGAAACGGAACCTGCTGACGTGTCTTTTCCTCTTTTTTTTTTGTTGAAAAAACTATTCGGTAAGTCAGTTGGCGGATGAACGAGTATTACGGTACGGTTGACCAGGAAAAGCAAGAGGAAAAAAAAAGAGATTGGGAATCCACCTTTATTTGTCGTAGCTCTTCACTCTCCAACTAAGATCTTGAAATTGGGTCAGGATATGTTCAGGATATATAACTTCCATTTTTTCAATAAGATATTAATTTAAATCTTATAAATTCAAAACTATTATCAGTAAGAGAACACTGCCCGATATTAATAGGCGCCATCGCCCATTATCTTTTCGGACTCATTAATCCCTCTTAGCTACCAGCAAGGACCAATTTAGGGCTAAAGTGAAATGGGACAGGTAGTTGTCCCCGAAAAAATGACGGTCGATTCTGATGGACGCTGGACTGTACAAACGAACATCAGTAATCACGGGGAGATTCACTTGGGAGCTGAGAGATCAATTTGGACACGACTGGCCATGAAATCTTGTCTCCCGAGATCATCCTCAATTAATATTCACAAACGGTGATCACTTCTACAATCAATGCACTTTCATGACAAAAAAAAGGCTACTCCCCTTTACAGAACAAAAGAATTACCGGCCAATATCGGACGACGGAAGCTTTGGAGGAAGGTCTCTAGTCCTAGGATATGTGCATTTTGTTAAACAGGAACAACGTCGTGTGAGATGTTTGCAGGACGGATTTCGGGATGAGGACTGTAATACGAACCAGGAGGAGGAGGAGGAGGCAGAGGAGGAGGCTGCAAAGTCGCACGAGAAGGAAACGTGGAGGATGGGTCATGGCACCCAGTTAAGCTGCTGCACTGGAACGAACTTCCAGTGATACCAACACGTTCCTTTGTTGCATCAGTTTGGGAGTCTCTGCTACTGCCACAAATGGTGTAATCTCCGGGAAAATGTTGCCCATTAGCATTACTTGATTCCTGCGGAGGGAATCAACATAGTGAGATTACAGGATCCAACAGAGATACGTCTTTTCCTATCGAGAGTTTCTTTCTTAGTAATTTGGCGAACTAACTGAGGAATGAAAGAAACGGGCAGCAAGAAGGCAGGAACTTTCTAGGACATACCTCATGTCGATCTCCTAAATTACGAGCACCCCCTGATGAGCAGCTTCTGCAAGTCTGGGGTCGAGACTCCACTTCCGCATAAGAACCTTGTGAATTTCGAGGATTGGTATTAGGAGAGTCAAAGCACAAGCGTGAACTATCCCTAACCCAACATTCACTGTTCCTTCTCAGTTGTTGAGCAGACGGGGAGGAATTGTCAGACAGAAAATAGTACGATGTGTGATGCTCCTCCCTGCGAAACGAATTCCAGTTTCCTCTTCGAAGGGGTCCATTGTCAAAATTCTGGTAGTGCTCAACATTGGAAGACGATGTCGAATAGGAAAGGCTAGTGCATGGAGATGTTATGGTAGGAACATATCTGTGGAAGGTCGCGTTTGGTGATTGGCACTTATTTGAGAAACCCATATAAGGAGTCATCATATAGTCTTGGATTGGTATTCCTTGCCATGCTGCAATGTCCGACAGTCGCCTCTCATCAAGTCCTAACCCCATTAACAGGTTCCACAGATTCCTCTGTGCATCACGTTGGTGGTGAATAACTTGATCTCGAATTGCTACCTCCAGCTGCAGCTCTGTGTTGGCCATTTCCTACAACATCGAAGCACAACTATTAGATTTGAACAGGTATTCTGCTGAATAAGTGGAAAGAAATATCAATACGTGGAACTAGCTCGCTTCTAACAACCTTATCATGGAACATCTAAACAGAAAGGTCCTATCTTGTGAACGAAAAGAAATGGTTCAGGGGCTGGGGACATTTTTCTCCACTAGAGAGCCGGTAAATGGAAACTCTTTAAAGAGTTTATAGTCAACCACCTTACAAAAGAATGATAAAGTAGTAACAAGTATCTGAACTTTGTCCATCTGTAAGTGGAGAAGGTGATTCTTAGATTTACTCACTTGGAGTCTGTACTGACTGAGGATGCGCAGATAGGTTTTATTTCCATGGTTATTGATTGCTTCATTGATCTTGTGTTGGAGTTCACATTGAAGCTTCTCATTTGCCTCAATTTCCTGAGAAAGTGAAACAGAAATAGTTACCAATAGTCCCAAGCTGAGACTGCTTTCAACAGGAACATGAGCATGATATGGTGCCAAGAGACTAGCAAAATAACAAAAGACAAGTATACTGGTGCAGGTCATCACCTTGCAGTAGTTGATACCAGCCTCGTCATTATCACGGATGTTATCAAGAATGAGTAGCCGTCTTGCTCTTAAAGCCTCCACAACTGTGCCATCCCTTTCAATAGCCTGAGACAAAGAGACAGATTAAGATACTCCTAGGTGTAGGTGTCAGTCAATTGAAGTGCTATCTCAAAGGCAATGGTGCAATGTAAATATATATATATATATATAAAATATTAGCTAGTCAGTATCATGGCAAGAATTCACCTGTTGTTTTGCAATAGCATCATCAAGTTGCTGGAGTTCAGTTCGGTTACGAATATTAGTTTCTTCAAGCTCAAATAGTGCCTTCTGTAAGTTTATCCTCTCCTGAACGTTTTCACTAATCTCACAGCTTAAGACATTCAACCAAGAAAGCTCATCATCTGCTGCTGCTTTGTCAGTAGTTCTAACACTTAGCTGTGACTCCTTTTCAGCTAGCTCCTTTTTCAAATGGCATACTTCAACCTTTTACAAGCTCAAAAAATATTTTTAGCAAGTCATGTGAGATACAATATGAGCTTAAATTAATAGAAACACTGGATCAAGTATAAAAGGAACATCAAACACATACTTGAAGACTGTCTATCATTCGTTGGTAGTCAGATACATGTGTATCAATAGTGCCGATATTTTTCTGCAAAGATATTCAGCAACAAGAATTAAAACATACAACTAATGTCATTTGTTTAATGCGATCCAATGAATCCATATATATGGCAAGTGCAAAGTGCATAGAAAGCACAGTAATCCGAAATCAATAAAGCCGTCTAACACTAGAGAAAATGAGGAGGTCAACTTTTCTATATAAAAACAATCCATTCTCATACTTATGCACCACAATTGTGAGCTAATCCCTATATTTTGAGATGAATTTTGCTTAATGACATCAAGAAGAAAAGAACAAGCAAAGGTTACTCATGTCATCACAGGTATAGCATATGAGAGATAGTTAACCAGCTCATGGGATTACTAATTTTAAATGAGGTGGAGATTTGTCAAAAGTGCAACAATACCTGTCGCTAGAATAAGAAAAACATAGTGAAGGCGAGAATATTCCTTTGAAATTGAAAATGGGAAGCCTTTCAAGTGGAGAATCAGATATATCCCATCCAATTGATGAGAGGCCAAAATATTCATAGACCAATGGAGAAAGACTCATGGCATAGAAAGGAAATTGGATGCACATATAAAATGGCATGGACTTTATTTAAATTCTTAATCTGAAGAATGCATATGTCAGGCAAAGCTTTCTAACCTGAATGTGCGTCTTTATTTCCTTTGCTCGATTGGCATATTTTAATGTATTCACTGTGTGATGGTACTGACCATCTGCAGGTGATATTGCAGCCACCATGATGGTTTGAGAATTACCACTAAGGCCATCTTTAAGAATCCGTGTCAATTTGCTGCAAGAATCTAGGAATTAGAACAAATTTTCATTTTCCAAGGGAAATTTAGGCATTCAAACATAGAAAAGGGCAGTGACTAATCAATTGTTACATTTTTAATACCTGTTGCGGTAGGGGACATATGCAAGGCCCTTCTTTTGCTGCTTCCCCAAAGCATTGATGCAGTTTGCTAATGCAAGCAGTGAACGGTTTATGTTGGCACCATCTCTTAGCTTCTGCCCTCCACTATTTGTTTCTGAAGCTCGTTCACTTCCAGCAAGATCCACAAGTGCAAGTTTTCCTTGCATAAGCCTGTTTGGATACTTGCTTTTCTGCCTCCTTTTGACAGTAATCTCTAAAACTGCATGTGATCTGCATTTAGAAAAAAGAAAGGAACAGGAGGAGAAGAGCAAAGAAGCTGTAAATATAGTTGCTTCGCACTGTCTTCTATGTCAAACTCACAACAGCATCAGTAATCAGTTCTCTAGATACTGTTTATGCCACTGAGAATCATGAAAAGGGGCATGTTGAAATCACTAAAATGCCAATTCTTAATGACCACTAGCAACAACAGGGGAGACGGTTCAGGAATTTTTGGTGCTTAAGCTCAAAACAGAACCACAAGAAATAACAAAATTTCTGAGTATCAGGCAAAAAGGGAAGACAAAGTTACTCTTATATGATAAATGTGCATACAAAAAAAGTTGTGTTTGTCAATCGAAAACCTTCTTTTCTAACTACTCATTGGAAGTCAATATGGACATCATGATTCTGAATGTTAGCAGTTGAGAATCTCTACAAAAGAAAATCACTCAGATTTCATGGGTCATGGAACAAATAAACAATGAAATTCATACCTTGAGGATGTTGCATTAGCCTCAGTACTTTCTGTTTTCCTCCGACTGTTCCCCAGATTTAGAAGCTCAAGTATTTTATCAGCTGAGCGGACCTGTATCAACAAGCAAGCTTTTTAAATACTAGTATCCAATTGCAGAATACTAAAGCATGACACTATTGCAATGTTTGGAGGGTTCGTAGTTAGTGAGACAAGAGGAGAGGACAGGAAGAGTGAGTAGGATGGAAAGGATGGGAATGATCTTACTTGTTTGTGAGATTTTAGGGGAGATGAGGAGAATGGAAAATTTTAAGTTAATTATGTGGAGAGAGAGAAACATAGTAACCCCTCCAAGTACCCCTAATTCAAATCAGAACTTTCTTCAGAATCAAGGGAAATGAAGAGGAAGTGATCTTCCTCAAAGAACATCCCCTCTCTTCCTCAATGAACTTCCCCAAATGACCAAGAATGGTCTGCCACCACTTTCTTCCATCCAGACATAGTGTAACCAATCATGCTCTAGTGAAGCAAGCATATCTTCGCCTAACAAAATGATAAAAATAAACGAAAAACGAAACGGCTGTACAAGAGATGGGATCTTAACAAGCAATTGGACTACACTTTAGTAGCTCAGTAATTAAAATCTGTTGATGAGATCACTGAAATTAGAGGACAATGAGAAGTATCTTGATAGAATTATCACTGAAATGCAAGAAAAAGACTTAAAGCCCTCTATACATAATTGACAGGCACACCAAAGCATTCTTGAGAGGCCAGTAACAATGTTACGTATTATTGGGCTAGTGGTGGAAGAGAGTCCAAATGCATAATGTCAGAGTTGGGTACAACTAGCAGGAGTCTAGACTGACCTCAAGAAATAACTAAAGAGCCAATCATATTACAATAGAATGATGGTTCCATTGACTGGACTGGTTCAAAAACCAATCCCCCAATGTCAAACATCTCTAACACTGAATATGAGGAGCAAGAATAAGCAGGACAAGAATTTAGACTCTGAGCTGTCCTAAATGCTGAAATGAATATTCTCTGAGGCAAATTTCTTCTAAGCTATCAGAGTGGATTGAGGCTCTAGCAGGTACTTACCAGAAAGCTATCCAATACTACCACATGTGCACATTTTTTAACTGTGTTTTATATGCATCATTGGCATGCCTTCCTACCAATAAGTATTAAGGATGAATTTAGAAACTGATTTCAAGAATTTATTAATGCAAGCACTCGCTCCTGTTCATTTTGTCAATTTTGGTTATCTATTTCACGTGTGTAGGACCACTCTATAGGATGGAGTGTGCCAGCCATTGGCTATGCACTTCCAATCAGCTTAAACACATCAAAGTTAGACTGGCTGAAATCTGTCATAGCGATAATGACCTGAAGAAAGAAATCTCTACAAACCACTCATGTTCTTTGGCAAGGATAACAACCTGGCTCTTGTAAAACAGCTTGTGAAGAGATTCTGCAATTGCAGTTATAATGATATCCAAAATTTTGCTTGCATCTATAATGGACATAGAAGGAAGTGAGAGAACCTTAATAGACCTTAGGCCAGCAACAACAATTCCTTGTGTAGGATCCTCTCTCAGTTCCAAATGTCCAGATGATTTTTCTAGCAAATCATATATTACCTGAGTCAATTGAAAATGATACTTCAGAGGTTTGCACAAAGCTAGTAAGGGTAACCAACTTTGGGAGGCATAAGGTATTTCCTACTTCATTGTAGACTTCAAGATAGGAACAATTAACTTCAAATTCATCAGAGCTGCTGTCCTTTTTGATAAGCTCAAAAACAGTGTGCAAGCTAAGAACCATGAGACCAGGATCATCTTGAGTCCCAACCATCGTATATGTTTTGCCGCTGGATATTTAAAAGTATAGACTTCAGAGGTTAGATCCTAAACCAAAAAAAGAAAAGTAAAAGTAACTGGATAATACATATTAATAGCATTCTAATGCTACAGGATGATACCAAAAAATGTTATCCTTTTCCAATGGTGAAAAGTGTCATGTTTTGTTTGTAATTGAGGACATGGTTCAAAGTTTGTGCAGAAATGAAATAAAGAGACGGGTGTAGGCCATGATGAAAGGGTGAGAAATAGAGAGAGAAATTTTAGGGATGAGTAGTTATTTTAGTAATTTCACTATCTTAGACTATATTTTTTACCGATTCAGTGGCTTCTAATCTGTTAAAGGTTGTGCAGACTGGGCAGAGATTAAAAAGAAAATGATAGTTGAAGGGACATGGAGACTTATATATTATCTCATGAAACAGATGCCCACAAGAAGAATTTTTGGAAGAGAAAAATCCTTTTGAAAAGAAAAGGTTCGGACACAAACATGAAGTGGAAACTTAAGTAACTACAGGAAGACAGACCTCGCAATTCAATTATCATAAGGATTAAGTCAATATGACATGTTCGGGGAGAGGACAGACTAGAGTTCCTGAAAATGTCAAAAACTACAATTTACATGCTTTAGATGTGTGGATTAAGAATCCTAATATATATGCAACAAAACAATATTTGATGAAAAATGCAGATATTTGCCTTGATTATCCACTCCACTGCATTACACCAAACTACCTTCCTGGGCACAATGTAGTGCTTTTCGTCAGCTAGTAAATTAACAGGAAAGAATTTATGAGAACGTGTTTATCAACTGAAAATCTTATCGTGCATATTCAGAATGTATGGCCAACAAAAGAAAATTTCCCAAAGATGTCAAACATTTTGGGAGGAAGAAGCGAATGGGCATTAAATGTTTGGCACTAGACCTGCAAAGACTGAAATCCTATGGCTTTTAAGCCTTCGTTTTCCTGTAAGCTCAATTTTGAATTTATATGAGAGCCACCATTCAAGATTTGACTGGAAAGGAGACATGGTGCTAGACAGCAGGAAAAATTTGCAACTGACACAAGGGCCAAAGTATCATATAAGAGAAATAAAAGTGCATTTACTGTCAGAAAGAAGCAAAATTAGAAGCAATCAAGACCAAATAAACTTTTCATGTGTACCTCCCAGTGGAGCCATATGCGAAGATGGTAGCATTGAGACCTTGAACAACTCCAGAAATTGTGGAAGATATACACCTGTTATACACATCCTGGATTTTTCAACATGAGAGGATTAATCCCAATATGCATGGGAGATACCCCAGTTATTTAACGTTCATCCATGGTAAAAGCTGTCATGATCTATATAGAAAAATCATTAACCATCTCAATTGCAATTGTCTTTTCAACTATCTTCAACACCCTCGACAATTTGGACAGTTCATACGTAAACATGAAAACCGAGCGATGAAGCTTCTTCATAGACACATTGGTCTCCTAAAGCTTAGAGAGAAAATTTGAATCCCGAAAGCAGCAAAACACAGGATTAACCAAAGAATGCATACCAAATTTGAGCACTCAGGTCCAAATGCATGATCGAAGCAATAGTTCTTCTCTTTGGTTCGATTTTGTATGCGATCAAGGTAATCCTTGGAGAGGTCGGGATCCAATACCAGCACCTCCTACATTATGGAAATGGAACCTTAAACGCTCATCTTCCCCGAACCTTAAATTTAAATACATTCTAAGTAGACGGACAAGAACAGCTCAAGAGTCAGAAATGGAATAGTAAAGAACCTTCCCGTCATGCACTTTGACAATGTTGCGACCCTGCTCCCTCACCGTCAATGGCCTGCATTTGACCGCTACCTGTTGCGCATCGTGAAAGGGCAACCTGTAAGCAATCAGCTTCGACGGCGAAATCACAAGCCTCCACAGAGGCGGGCTCACCGTTAAGGTCGTGGCCTTCTTCATTCCGGTAGCTTTGATGCTCGGCATGGCGTCCCTCGTCCAATAAGACCGCAGTGTCCCTGCCGCCTTCAACAATCTCCCCAAACGAATCACCGTGACGAAGCGCTCTCACTGCTGAAGGCCTTCTGAAGCGGCTAGGTGGTAATATATATACACGGCGTTGACGCCTGGATCTGCCGAGGAAGCTCGTGCAACGCCGGAAGGGCGAGAACCAGAAGACGACAAAGCGAGGGGAACAGCGAAGAGCCGAGTCAAACGATAAACAGGACGGCTACATTTGGAGTCCTGGGGGAACCGCTGGAGCATTACGTGACGCCGAGGGAGATGAAGAGAGAGAGAGAGAGAGAGGTGGGAGCTCGGGAGGAGAAGTTATGGCGTGAGGAGAAATGGGAATTGTTAAACAATGGTGGCGTCGTTTTGCACAGGGGAGAGAGAGAGGGGTGTAATAGCGAAAGTGATTACAAGGCAGGAGCTGGAGGAGGGAAGAGGACGACCGGTGCGAAGGGGAAGGAAGCTCGTGAGCGGTGATCGTGACCGTTGGGCGCGTCGCTGATGGAAGAGCCTGCGAGTACGACGCAGGCGGGGCAGTGAATTTTTCTATTTCATTTCTCTCTTCGGGGCCTCACGTCGGAAATTTTTAAAATAAATAAACATATAAATACTTATCAGTCTATCTATCTATTATTATTACTTTCTATATTTTTTACGATGCTTCTGACTATTTTTTCTGTTTTTTTATAATATATATATATATGTTCTCATTCAGTTCTATTCTACTTCTACACTTTTGAGTACTTTTTTTTTTTCAAAATTGTCAATCCGTAACCTTTTCCGTTGAATGAATCTGAGTTGTAAAAATTTTGTGGGTCCATATTAGGATAAGTTGCCACATTAGGCTATTCAACTCGATTTGAACCATTTGGAGCTACGGTTAATTAAGTTCAAATATTTAATCTTCGTTCAGGTCATTTTCTTTTTTTTTTTTGTTTTTAATTCATACTATATTTTGATAATTTAAATTTAAATTAGATTAATTTATTAAAAATATATTTATTTTAATTATAATTTTTTCAATAATAATACCCGAATCCTTGCCCGCTGCTCTGGCGGCCGTGTTTTTTAGGGTATAATCCTTGGAGTGTCGTCACAACTTAAATAATTGATGATTTTTATTTAAAAATTTTCATGAATAAAATATTTAGAATAGCCGGATTATATTATTGAAGGCTTTGAAAACTACCGATTGGCTCATGGCCCATTTTAGGTTTTTTTTAAATTTATAACAAATATGGTTGAATGATTGAATCATGAATACAAATATTTCTTATTTTAGTGAAATATATCAATTGCCAGTCATTATTCTAACCAAATACAAACTTTGAGACAACATTTTAAACTAATGTTGTCAACATGAACCCTTCTAGTGTAATGTTCTATGGGACCAAAATGATCCGTAATGCTTAGATTATTGGAAAAATGTTAATTTTATATCAAATAAATGTAAAAAAAATTCTAGCAGCTCATTAATTAAGATACAATCAATTATTAACTTAAATTTTTTGTAGAGATAAATCGGGTCTTTTATAAGCCACTATGACATTTAACCTAATACCATGGTTAAGTAAGATGGGAAAGAATTTGAAAAAATTATGAAAGGACGTGAATATCAATAAAAAATAAAATAATGAGTCTAAGAGGGATCGAAACATAATTATTTAATAAAAATAAAAATGATTTAATTAAATACACATAATATTTCACAAATTTTCTCAAGTTTAGAAAAGCAATTATACTCAAATCCAACCTCACCTAAAACCTTAAGCCCAAATTTATGCAAATATGGTTTAGCGGACATAAGGAAGCCTTTTTAGTGAGCCTAACTTGCCGCACCGTGTTTAGAAAAAAAAATCTATCAAATCATAGTAAACGAGAAAATGTATATAAGATACACATGTAATTATCATAATTATTGCTAATTACCTCAGTTTTATTGGTATTTACTCAGCATGTAACTATTATAAATATAATACATAATCAAAAGAATATATTAAATTACCTTTTATTAGACATGTTAATTCGGACCATATCAGTACCTCACAACTCTCTCGGTTGGAACAAAAATCATTGCATAGGCATGAATTTTTTGTATTTTGAGCCACCTAAGCCTGATATAAATTAAACAAAAAATTTTTAAAAATCTTATATTTTAAAAGAAATTTTTATATGATATAATTAATTAATGTAAATATTATATTAATTTGAAAGAGATATTAAAATATAATTATTTTTATATAATTAATTATTTTTTTAAAAAAATTATCATTATTTTTTTTATTATAAATATTTTTTATACCTTAGGACTGACGCAATTTTTTTTAATTTGCTGTAGTCCTACAATCTTAGTCCAAGCACAATTTTTTCACACTGCTTAAACCATACCGTTTTTCACAAGTAAACATTTCATTTTAAAAAATTACACATTACCTTGTATAAGAATAATTAATAAATTATATGAAAATTCTTTTGATCGTATAATAAAATTGAAAATGGAGGGTGCCCTTTACCTGACATAACGTGAAGGGAGTGAATGTGAGTCTATCTCTCCAACGCTTTGCGATTAAAATCGATAATTTATTGCACCAACCATACAAGATTTATAATCTTCTTCTCTTTTTTTTTTGAGAATATTAGATATAAATTAAAAAAATGTTCAATGTAAACATAAATGGGGCTTGAAAATTGAAATTGATGTTGTCGGAGACCGGCGGCGTTGACAACGGTGGACCCCAAATTCAAACAGTGCCCCCCACAACCTGTCGGTCTGTCAGTCATCTGCTCTCCTCCAGCGTAGAGGCCTCGATCCAGTGCTCCGTCCACGCTGCACCTTTTCCTCCACCCATTCTCACTGCGCCACGTAATAAAAAAATCATCTGGGGAAGCTTCCAACCGTCACATATTTATTATGTCAGCCAATTTTTTGTTACATTGTAATGTGATAATAAAGATTTGTGTCGCGTAGAAATCTTACATTATATAGTATTCAATTTGGTTGTAATATTTATTATAATTGATATTATATGAGTTAAAATTTTATTGTAGTCATTAAGACACTTGAAATTAATTATTTTATCCGTAGTAATAATTAAACTATAAAATTGAAGTTGATATAAATTAATTAAGTTTATTTAATATTTATTTTTTAAAATAAGGTATCAATTTAAATATTATAAATTAAAGTAATTTATGTTAGGGAAATGTTAAATAGGCTCGATCGGAGTGAAAGAACTTTATAATTGATTTAATCTGCCCAACAAAATTATGACAATGTTTGAATGTAAATCTTCAATGTAATTAAAGCGATCTTAGGTTTGGTGGCGACTTGTCAGGTGTAAGTTTTGGAATTAAGCTGGATTAGCAATAAAATTGCCCATGGTGACGGAAATGCCCCTACTAGGGCCTCCACTGTACATCCAAATGCGACGAGCTGTCCGCCAGGTGAGGTGGAGGGAGATCAATTAAAAACCCAAAACGATATGTAATTAGGGCAACACTCGATCGAAGAAGGCGAAAGTATCGAATCGAGTAGTTGAGAAATTCCTACTCGCGGCCCCGTTCCACCGAATTCTTCTTGTCCTTTTTTGTCCTTTTCCTCCTTCCTTCATTTATTTTCTAACATATCCTCAATTTTTAGGATATTGAATTTTTACACCCGAAGAGTGAGGGGTACACTTCGGCTGAAACTCTTTTGCCCCTAAATTTTCCAGCATTCTACCCTCCTCCCATTTATTTTTTGGAATCTTCAGGGAAATCCTTCCTATATGAAAATTTACATGATGCGCATAGACGGCCAAGGGGAAGCCACAGGGAGTAATTTGAGAAGTTAAGTAAACTTCAGGGGTCAGTACATAATATGCAATGAATAGAAGAACAAGCTTGAGCAAAAGTACACTTGGCAGTTGGCAGATGATAAAATTAACAGCTGTAGTTTATATCTACAAGCTACACTCAAACCATGAAGAAGATCCAGACAGCTAAGAATTTCGCAATCATCGCCACCGTACACTTGAAATTCAACTAGTCAGTCGGGTTTCTTGGCCATCCGAGCGAGCAACATTCTTCATTCCCCAGCTTCAGATACTAGTGCCTGGAAACTTCACACGAGGGGATCGCCCTTCGCCGCTTTAGTAGATTTACGATCGCAAACTGGGAATAGATCATCATGTTTCCACATAAACATCACCCTGACATGGCTTTAGTACGCTGAAACTAAGCAGCTCTATGGAGTTGGAGATAGCCGCTGCACGATCAAACTGTAAACAGACCTTTCATGGGAACCTATACTTCACTGGCATTTGGCGGCGCATCATCTTCTCGGTTCCCTTTAAGCAGAGGCTTCATGCTGGCCTTCCTGTCGGTGGGAGGTTGGTTTTCGACATCTTCATTGAACATGTCCACACTCTTCAGGAAGATTCCTGTCAGAGGAGAATAACCGAGCCTTGGTGAAAATTCCAACATTTATTGCTAAAGGTTGGTCATCAATCAGCACCAACAGGTAACATGGGCAACAGTGCAAATCAAACCTTAAACTAAATTGACAGAAATTAAATTGACTCTAATAAGATTCTACGAGGTTTCAGAAAGAAGATGAAACGGTCCCTTCCCATCAATTCAAGACAACAAGAATCAGAATGACAATAAGAGAGGTAGATGACAACAGTTACCCCCACAACTGCAAGTTAAAAATGAGAAGAACGATTCAAGAGAAACTCTCACACACCTACAAACCAAAATCCAGCAGCAAGAAACAAGACGGAAGTGAGGATAAGTGCAGTCTCCCTCCAGTTATTGACATGATCCTGCAATGATCAGATTTGACACAACTCGATTATATTAGATAACCAATGGATACTGACTACAAACACCATTCTACTCTGAAAGTCCCACAGTCAAAAGAAATGCTCTTTAAAGCTCAAATTTGGTAAGGTGCAGGAACTGCCCAAACCTGGAGGACCCCGACAAGCGGAGATGAAGGGACGTCGCCAAAGATATGGATTGAGACAGTCGACATTGCCATTGATAATGGTCTGAGACTTGGCTTTACGCAATGCAGACACACAAAATTAACTGGAGCCTGCGGAGAGAGGAATTTGACCAATGGGCACAACAATCAAAAGATTATTAGAATTTCCCATGAAATAAAAAGATCAACAAATAAATAAATGATTCCTAGGGAACATCACAGACTAAGTTTTCGTCTAGACAGGGACAAAGAAAATACAGATTCTGCAACACACTATAAGTTATGTTAAAGATGCACCTGCGTAGCAAAGACAAGAAGTTCGCCCACTGAGAAGAGGACTATGAATCCAGACAGGCTCCGCATACAGAAGGCAGTGAAGCAAGCAACTGCTCCCAGAAATGTTGCTCCAGAAAGAAGCTGCCAGAAAAAGTGACGAGCAACCCATCAAAAGTTAACAAGAGCACACAAGGAGGTCACTGAATTTAATTAACAACATTTCATGCTAGGACAATCAAAAACAGACATAAAAAAATTGGCAGCAGGTATGAACAGAATAATTGATAAATAATTGATGGAAATAGAATTATAGACTAGCAAAAGGAAAAGAATACAATACCAAAAAGTATAAATATTAGCAGCACAAAAATGATCAAGAAAATCATACTGAACCATCAGAAGGTACAGAAAGGCAATACCCTAACAAGATATGAGTAATTTAATTTCCCAAGGAAGTTTACTAGCACAAAAAAAATTTTCCCCAATCTTTTAAACAAACAGAACAGGTGCATAACCATGTACATGACAACTTCTATTCCACATCACCTACTCCCTCAGGTAATAAGTAAGGAGTCACTCTGTTGAACTTTAAGACATGAGAATTTACCTTAAATGCATTGGATATAGTGGCACTCATCCGGTCGAGAATGAAGCCTCCAGCTAATGTTCCGAATATCCCACAAATTATTGTGATTCCTCCAAACATCATATCAGCACTTTTCTACAGTTAAAAATCACAAAAATGTCGGAGATAGTAATTTCTGATACCAACTACTCAAATTAAAGGAAGAAATGTACACAATGGAAAAAGAACCATACCATATGATAAATATTATAACCAGCCTTGGGGCCCCAATAAGAGTAAGCTCCAATGACAAAGTTGTAAGCTATGTAACCTGTCAATCAATTGAAATCACAGAGATTAAAATAGACCTCAAGTAACTTAAAGAAGAACATACTCCTTGCAGCAAATAGGGAAGAAAACAGCATAACAATAAAATGATGGTAAAGGAGACTTGATGGAAATTACCAAGAACATTAATGACATAAACTTTATCAATATGGAGAGCTTTCATGTCTTCAAAAAATCTTGACAACTGGAACCAAAGCCCAGAAGTATTAGCCGACCTACCATACAAATGAAATGTTGGTCAGGAAAAGGGAAAAAAATGATTTTACAAATTATTTTACAGAATCCTGTCTTTCAGATCTTTCACCACAACTTTACCAAACCCATACTTCCAGTACCATCTTCCATCCATTGCTAATAAGAGAATATTCATACTTCCAGACATACATTTTGATGAATACACATTTTCCATTGAGAAGATTCTGTACATTAAAGCTATAACAACTTATTTCATAAACAGACTTATCTCTTCTAATTTTGTTAGGAACATTCTCGGTTCTCACTCACTAATCTCACAAACGGACAAATGATTCTTAGGGATACAATTACGTTCACTATCCTGTCCGTGCATACTGTAACAAGAGACATAAAGAGGCAATTAAACTCACTTTGAGGCCTTATTGGCAGCATGATGGCACAGATCTTCCTTTCCAACTGCGGAGCCATTCATATTCAACACTTCTGCAAGAGCAACACGTTCAGCAGAAAGGACAAAGAAGCTGGAGTGTGGAAGAGAAGTTTATTTAAGATATGTCAGCATTTGTCAGACAAGTACCTTCACTGACAGCATCAGCTGTTACAACAGATGTGGCCTTTTTGGATCCAGCAGGAGCAAAACCTGTGAAGAAAAAGAACTGCGCATTCAATCTGTGGTCACAATAGATGTTTATTTAAGGTTTTAAGCTAATCATCAATGCACCTTTCAGCTGCAAAGGTTTCATCACAAATCCCAGAACAGCAAATGGAAACATCAAAAAGGCCTCTCCCCAAAATGCATAACGCCAATTTAATTGATTTCCAACCTGCCATCAATAGTACTCTAAATAATGAATGAATTTAATTAAAAAAATTTACCAATGAATAAACAATAAGTTGTAATCCATGACTTCATCTTACTATATCAATAGAAGACAATTATGAAGGAGCCAATACTCACAAATCCACCATATACATAGCCCAGAGCAACTCCAGAGGGTATACACATGTAAAACATTGCAAGCCATGCAGTTTTCTGGTATGAAACACAACAAATTGTTTATGAATTAAAAGTAGGGAAAAAATGAATATGATACAAGAAACAGAAAAGAGACTTTCAGAAATTAAAAATAGAAAAGCACTGAAGGAGAATGAGAATCAACATGCCTGAGCAACAGGAGCATTATCATCAATAAATGGCGCTGCGAGACTGATGAAAGATGCTTCACCAACACCAACCAACCTGAAAGGATGATTTAATGCCTTCATGATCCCCAATTGCACAGAATGGGCACTTGGAAAAATTGAAAAAAGTCCAGGCTTGAGCCATGGCTATCAGAATCAGGTCCAAATATGAAGCAGTCAAGGCATGGAGTCATAGTTCCAACCAGCATACTGACTGGTACCGCTGATTATGCTATTAAATTTAGCAAACACCAAAATTGATAATATAAGAACTATTAAATTGAAAGTTTTATGAGAACTTCTGTCGATTCAGCCCCATCATGTGACTTGTCCAATCACCTTCTCACCAGCAGGTGCACATAACCATGAGACAAACACCAGATCAACCATGTGAATCATCTCAGTAAAGATGGTAACTTAAATATCCTCCTTTTTTTCATGAATAATCATGTACCGAGTAGGAGTCAAACATCACATACAAATTGGTTATCCTTTTGATAAATTTTCATTGAACATTTGACTTCCCTTAACTTACATGCGGCATATGGCAATTGACCAAAAACTGAAGGAGCCTCCACACCCGGCTGTAGCAATAGTCCAGACAGAGAGGCCAACTCCAATAAGCCTAAATGGATTGATGCTGCACAAAACAAAATTGAGAGGAAAGATAAGAAAAGCAGTTAAAAGAGCCAGCACATATTTGGCCACAGTATTTTCTCCACTGATAAAAACTAAGTATTTCTCCATTTTCATTAATCTCATGAAATTTCAGCATATATACTAATACAGACTTCCACTAGAACTACTATGTTATCCAACACGGTACCTAAAACCTCCTGTTTTTTCAGTTATGAACATATTTTTTCCCTTCGCAAGATTGGACTCCCAAGCAAACGCTTGACTGTGAAGCATATTCAATTTACATGTGCCATTACAACTACTACCTTTTTGCCAGAGATGCAAATATCGGAGAAGCAATGAGAAGCCCAACCATGAATGCAGAGGACAGAACACCATCTTCAAAATTATTCAAGTCAAAATCGCCCCTGTGATGAAGAGGGTAAAGCAACCCGAAGAGGACTAGCAAAGTCAACAGAAAAACAGAATATATTCATTGTTAAACAACTAGCTAGAAATTAAATTTTGTGGTAACTAGCATTAAGTAGCAGCTATATCTGGAACCAGTGACCAAGACAATCATACTACCTATTTTAACTTAATTTTAACACCGAAAACATATTTTATTATTCAAAACTGTGTTTTGCACTCAAAAGTTACTTAAATTAACCGGACAGGGACAAGTAAAGCTGGATAATCAAACAAAGAAGGAACAAATATTACTGGATTCCTGTTCCTGAAGTGCAAACTCCACTCGCATTGCATGTCCCTCGACTGCCATTCACGCCATTGCTAGCAATTGCTCCCCGGTCAACATAATTTAACATGTTGATCACACAGAATATTATGAGCAACCTGCAGCAAGCTAATTGAATGATCAAATAATATTCCTCTTAACAACTTTCTTCCCTTTCTTATATAGATATAGCACAACTATTGCACAACTAAAAGCTTAATCCAATGAAACACACAAAATGATTGTATCTTGCAGCATAAAGTATCCAAATACCCTTCAGCCATCACAAATACTAATGTTAAAGCTTTTGAACTAGTCATTTCAAAAAAATCCTAAAAAGTCTAATAACCAATTAGCCTAGAGAGGAATTTGCTTAAATTTTGGTTCTAGAAGAATGGAAAGTACTGAAAAAAATTATACAGCACCAAGTTCCATAGAAACATATGACAAAGAAATGGATATAAGCCATCAACAGATGTGATTGACATGGATAATCTAGATACAGCAATAACTTCAATCCCACAAAAGTGTTTCTCATATGACAAACTGCTTCATAACTAATGAACTTCAAAAGTAATTTTTCTTTCCTAAGGTCACTCCTCACAGTACTCAAGCCTCACACCACATAGCGGGTTCGTCTCAAAATCTAAACATTCCAAAGCCTCCAAAACTCAGGAAAATAACCCAAATTCGGGAGCAAGGGGGAAAGAAAATATCAAAGGCCTGATATATAACAGCTAGTGGACACTCCAACAGCCCGACGGCGTCCTGGGTTTCTTCCAAAATCGAAACTTTAATTCTTCTACGCAACCGGCAACCACAGAGGGGGAGGGAAATAGGGAAATTGAGGAAGACAGTGAGTGGGTTTAACCTCTTTGGGGTGAACCATGAAGGGTTGGTCGGAGGATCAGCAACAGTTGGTGTCCTCCTCGCCATGTCCGAGGAACCAGATGATGGATGCTTCCGATCAGATTTCTCCCCCTCCTCGTCCTCGTCCTTGTTCTTGTCGCTTGACTTGGGCTCTGGTGCCTCTCCCTGCCTCTCAGAGATCGTCGTCCTCCTCGTCCCGTGGGGCTTGCTATTGGTGCTCTTGAGGCTGTCCTCTACATCCATCTCAACCACGCAACATAAAAGGCTGCTAAAGCGACTGCCCCCCCGCTCTCTCTCTCTCTCTTCCTCGAGAGGAATGTCAACATAAATATATCGCTTTTTGGTTGAACATAAAATGCATCTTTACCACGGTACAAAATCCTCACTGTGCCTTCCTCTTTTTCAGCGAGAGAGATTCTCTCCGAGATTTTCCCGCTTATTATGGGATCGTTTGATCGATCTTATCCCAGCTGATCCGCGTAATCCGTGCATTTATACTTCCTGCCTCGCCTCGAGGAGGGCAGTTAGTAGACCAGGTACAAGATTGAAAACTCTTTTATTCAATATTTATAAATTAATAATATATCTAAATATGTATAATAGATTAATCGATGGTAGTAATATTAAATATTATCAACATAAAAAAAAATTAACGATAAGCCTCTTAAGTAAAGTAAAATCTCCATTTGAGGGCGGGAAAATAAATTCAATTATTGAAGATAGGGTTTGGAGAAAATATCCATGCCACCATAAGATTTTTTTTTTACATATAACCAAATTTTCATCATAGATAGTTAATTTTATTAGACAGATGTGGCTCATCAATTTTATCATAAAAGAATCATCAGCAACTAACGGCTCACCGTTTGGAAATTCACTTGAAGGACTGAATTGAAATTCAGCTGCTTGGATCCAGATTGAACTAGGAATTCACTTAAAAATGCATAGATGGCGGCAATGGATAAGAAATCAGGCTAAAACCATCGGATCTGTCCAGGATTCAGTTCAGATTGAGATCAAGTTTGCAGTCTGCAGGAGCATTCGCCAGTTCCCTTTCTGCTGAGCAGAGGCCGCAGGGTATCCTCATCGCATCTGGGCTCTGGTGGAAGGAGCGCATGCTCTCAGCTCGGCTGTTGTGTGTCAGTAGGACCAACGGGCTACTCGTGTGAAAGTCACCGCAAATCGCGGCTCCTGGCTCTTCGTGGCACTTATGGCGATCCAGACATCTTCATTGCGTTGCTGCATCTGCTTTTTCTCCTTGGCTGATTGCAGGCAGCTTTGGCGATTCGAGAAGATGGGCAGAGCTCAACCACATTTGTTTATCAGCAGAAGACACAAGCAGTGTCTGCCCACTGAAAGCGGAACAACTAGAATGATATTTCATTGCCACCCACACATTTGTGATTCAATAATTACAGGATCAGGTAAGAGAAAAGCGAGAGCATTGCAGTTTGTAAATCTTGCACCTCATTTGGGCGAAATACAAGGTCGGCCGTGTTCCTTGCCCTCAGATACCTTCACACGGCTATCATTAGATTTACTCTGGTAATTATATGCACACGTAGTTTACATTGTCTACACCTCATTTACAAGTTTCTGACTGCTGCATAAGCTGAAACGTGCAGGTCGCAGCACTCTGAGTCCCAAGAGAAGTCCTTTTCCATTGCTTCAGTTATCTTCCATTCCCATTTGGAAGGGTTGCTAGCCTGAACAATGGAAGAAACAGAAAAATGCAGACGAGTTTGAGGAACTTATTAAGAGACAAGAAAAATTTCCAGGCTTTATTTTCTTCTACTTTTTAATTTTTAGTCAGGGAAGTTTGGGAGAAACACATTTTGCTTGGCACTTTACGGAAGTATAGATAAGGGCAACCAAAGATGTGATTCTCTCTTATTTCTGACTGTTCAAGGGGAAAAATATGGACACTGGAATAGTTCGCTGATTTTCCATAAGCCTAAAAGGGAAGCTCTCTGATAATGTAAAGGAGATCTTTAGACAGAAAGATATGAAAGTATGGAGAGGGTAAAGTTCTTACCATTTCATCTATGGCTTGGCTGATGGACATATTTCCAAATGTGGAAGAGATGAACCGTGAGAACTTCGAAGTCTCGAATTCATGATCTACAACATGCCTGCCATAATCGAAATTGAGATTATGTATCATGGATTTTTATCACTGGTCAAATCTCCTTAAGCTTTATACCTGAATCGATCCTCATCGGAAATCATTGCAATTGGAGCAGCTCCGTATTTCAAAGCCTTCAGCTGGCATATTTCATGTAACAGGGTCAATTCAGAGGAAAAAGTGCATGTTTAATTTTAGCATTTCCTAGTATTTGAATTTCAAATACCAAACATTATTCTAGATAGAACAAAGCCTGTGCTTTAAGTCCTGAATTAGGACAACCATAGTTCCCTCGCCTTCTGCATTACTTCTGTTTCCTGCTTTTTCATGTGGGTAGGTTTTTTTACCACCTGCGATTGCATATGCTAATGTTTGCTGCTTGATATATTTGGTAGAAATTCATCCTAATTATTTGTGTCTACCTTTCCCAAGCTTCTTTTCCTACAAGTCAATCATGATTTTATCTCTTCGTTGATACATACCAGTACTTGTTGCTCAGGATCATGTAGTGGACACAACATGATGTCTGATCCCGCAAAGATCAAATGTGACAAAGCTTCATCATCCCTGTTTATAAATCTAATATTCTCATCCTGTCGGCAAGTTCAATGGCATTTCCACTGTCAAGTTACCTCAAAAGATAGAAGTGCAATAAGATGCTTTAAGAGCACAAGTGCATTGCAAAATCAAACTTGCCAGCTGCTTTCTAAAAAATTGAAATTTTAGATTGATCATAGGGCATCAGATATGTTGTCATAGTCTGTGCATATTAAAGATGTTACGGAGACAAGGTTCAATTTCATTCTTAGGTTCTCTTTTCCAATCGTTGTGTTGGGAAACAAAAAGCTTATATTTTATCAGAAATACTTTATCGTATGCGTTGTTAATGATGATATTTAAGAAATGTTGAAAGAAGAAGGTTTATAGTTCACTCACCTTGATTTCTTCTAGAAAAGATTCGAGAACTATATCATGGCTCTGTATTTTGCCCATCCTCATGAAGATAAACTGTGGGAATCACTTAAGCACATTAAATTCACAGTGAAAATAGACTCCTTGTATGATTATTGTAGCTTCTACAAGATACAAAAGAAAATGCTTGCAAAAGCCTGGAAGAAAAACATATGAATACCCATTTGGTGGTTATGCCAATGCATACTTCAAGAAATGGAAATTTGAGAGCAAAGTACTTATTTATATTCAACTTGTGCAGCCATCAAAATTTTCGTGGAAACTGAAATGTTCAAAGAACAATAAGAACCTGAATGCCCTTCTTGCCAGTGCTCCAAACTATTCTCTTTATAATGTTTCGATTGATATCGGATAATTCTTCAAAGATGCATCCTACCTGGTAGAAGGTGATATTTAATGGACACAATCAATGATATGGAACAGACGTATAAGGAAACAAGTCCTGAACAAGCTATTCAGCAAATAAAAATCCCGAACAAGCTGGCCCTTAGCCTAATTGGCACAGTTTTTGAAAAAACTATAACATAATTAAAAACAAAAAAAAACAAAAAATGGCTTACTTGAAAATGAATTGTCTGTTATTCCCTGCTTTGGCAATCTAAAATAGCCATGCTGTGTCCCTATTATTATCTCATTAAGTATTAAGAACTTGGTCCTTATGATAATTTATAGGTTGGCACTGCAGTGCGTAGGAAAGAGATAGTACATTCTTTAATACATTAATGTTATTTTCTTAAAATGTGTATCCAAAAATATGCAAGGAATGTGAAAACAAAGGTGGCAAAACCCTACATGATCTGCTACTAAGCACAGGCATCAGTGGCATCTTCAAAAAGATAAAGGCCATGCAGAAATTTGAGACCAGTTTCCCCAAAACATGCATTGAATGAACAGAGCACAGAACATCCGACACAAAACATATGTGCCAAAGAAAAGCAAAATATGAGAGGGCCACTCACAAGTGCAACAGAAGCATTTGCAGGTAAACCCGCTCGCTCCTGCAATGTAACCTTGCAAACAACTTTACCATCCATATTATCTGCACTGTATGTTTTGGGAAGAAATATGTCTTTACAAGGATCCCATTTTGAACTGTCAAATCCTGGAGGAGCAACCAGCAACTTCTCCCTGCAAGAAGAGGTACGCAAGGGGAAATGTTAAATCAGCACACACGTTATTATGGAATCAAACGAACAGTTTGCATGACAGAGGTAGGATAAATCAGAACAGTGTAGAGTATTCAAGAGCCGAAAGTTACAGGGAAGGAGAGATACTGTCGATTGCATTACTTATGTATTGCTAATGTAGGCTCTAATCCATGACCAAAGTCACGAATAATCCTTCCTTTTGAATGAAGGGAGGACATTATTATAACTTTATTCGAGTAAACAACTCCACCCTGCAATTTTACAAACAGAGAATAATCAACAAATTAAAGATGCTCATGCATCTGCTACACATTTTAATTGGCAGCAACAAGCTATAGCAGTTGTCTTAACATAGAATTTACCTTCAATAAATTAATAAGTGATGACTTGGCATTATCCTGGAGACGATCTGGACGATGAAGTCGAGCAGGATGAAGTCCACATAGTGCTAACTTATCAGGTTGCTCAAGATACTAACAATACTAAACTAAATTAATGAAATAATTCTCATAAAACGTGCAAAGAGCAAGAGGGAAAATAGCAAACTTGCCTGCGACTTAAGGTCATGGCATGTAAGTAATATTCTGGTTCTTTCAAGTCCCTGGACACATAGGCCAACAAAAAATTTACTAGAATGAATGAGAGGAAGAAGCTGTGAGACATCAAATGGAGTTAGAGTCTTCATATGCTAAAAGGAAAAGAGACATACATCCATCCAAACATAGACAAAAGAAAAAAGAACATGTGCAATTTCACATCACTTATTTCCTTGCCATAGAGTCTCAGGTAAAAGCCATATAAGATGACTGAATTTACTGCATTTAATATAATTCAAGTGGAAAATCCAGACTCGGCAGTATTCACATATATAAATGGGGGAATGTACATGTCCTTTTCCAATTTCTTATTATTTTTAATATATATGGGTGCAGTCACATATAACAGCTGATTTCATCATTATTCACACCGTAACTTTTCTGAATGATGATCTTAGGATGTGAAAAGTACTTAGCTTGTGTTTTGGGGGAGGGGGTGCATGGAACCCTGGGAGGATAGGAACCATGGCAGTCATTTCAAGGCAACAACAAATATTCTTCTCCAACAATTAAGGTCATAATATCAAGAGCTCATTTTTTAACACAGCTATTGCACCAAAAAGGGAAAAGTAATTATGAACACATTCATGCCAAAGTATTGCTACTTATCACATCCAATAAGAAAGGCGCACTCAAAACATTTACAGCAGGAATAAAAATTATCGAGTAAATTCTTCGTACTACTAAAAGTCAATTAAAACCAGTCAAGAATAATCTAATGTAAAACTTCTATATATGTAACAAGAAGAATAAATGCAATTAAACATAGCATTTTAAATTTCACCTGTTTAACAAATATATCCCAAAAAAGTGGCCCTACAATTGAAGTTTCCCAATTGTGCACGTGTATCACATCGGGCTTCTTCCCAGATTTAACCAAATAATCTAACGAGGCACGGGAGAAATAAATGAACCTGAATGCAGCAAAAAGATTATGGAATTTGAACAATGAAGAACCCGCATAAAAGTGCAGTTAGGAAAGAGTGAAGGACTTGGACTATTTAAAGAGGAAAGTATGACAATGACATGTGACAACACATGCAACCACCTCCCAACTATTTCTAATTAGAATTATATCACATCAATCCAGTTGACTAATTATAGATTGACAAAAAGGTGGCATATCTGATACATATGCAGCAGGAAACAATGTTAAAAACTGAGCTTCAGTTCAATCCTGACAGTTTGATTCCCTAAGTAATGTTTTGTAGGCAACAGCTGCCAAATTCTGGACCAAGGATTTAAATCACGGTCACGGCTCACGTAACAGTCATGTCACAACTATAACGATTTTGGGCCATAGCATCGTTACATAAGAGTATCAGGTTGGTGCAGTCAGAATTTTTATTTTTATGTGTACAGAATTATAAAAGTGAGAAGAAAATTATTTTTCTAATTTGAGGGCTCTCCTTCAACACATAAGAAAACTAATTTAAGTTCTATTTAATTGAAAATCATTTAAATACATGAATATCGGCAAAAAAATGAAGAATATCAGTCATAACGGCTGTTATGGTTGCTATGTAATGCAGCTACGCCTGTGACAGTCAAGATTTTCAAGGCCACAAGAGGATTGAGGCAAGGCGATTCTATATCTCCACTCTTATTTATTTTGGTCATGGAGCTGTTGAGTGTACTAATGATCAGGGCAGGGGACTTGGGCCTCATCAAGGGCTTGCAAGTGGGACACCATGAATCAAGGATGGAGATCACACATTTATTGTTTGCAGATGACACAATAATTTTCTGCCAGAAAGAAGTGAGTCAACTAATACATCTTCGTTGTATATTAATGTGTTTTGAAGCTATCTCAAGGTCGCATATTAATTTATCAAAAAGTGAACTGATCACAATTGGGGAAAGGGGCAGTGACTCCCTTTTAGCGAGTGCAGTAGGATGTAAAATGGGTACCCTCCCTATCTCATATTTAGGGTTGCCACTTGGAGTTGCACAAAATCGGATGGAGATGTGGGATCCAATCATTGAAAGAGTTGAGAGGAAGTTAGCAGGGTGGAAAAGAGGATATCTATTGAAGGGTGGCAGACTAACTCAACTCTCAGTAGGGTATCTCTATCAAACCTCCCAATTTATTACTTGTCACTTTATTGCATGCCAAAAGCTGTCGTGAGGAGATTAGAGAATATCCAAGCAAGGTTCTTGTGGGGAGATTTGGAAGGAAAAAGGAGATATCATCTTGTAAAATGGGAGACAGTGAAGCAGCCAAGGAAGCGGGGAGGTTTGGGGATAAAATCCATGGCTCACTTCAACGAAGCTTTACTCGGGAAATGGTTGTGGAGATTCAATTCTGAGCATGAGCAACCTTGGACAAGAGTAGTAGTGGTAAAATACGGGTTGGAGGGCGTAGGATGGATAATGTGCCAAAGTAGGGAATCCATAGGAACAAGCGCATGGAGGAGGATAGTTCAAGGTTGGCATAATTATTGGGGAAACACGACTATCACAGTGGGTGACGGAGGACAAACCCGCTTTTGGCATGATACCTGGTGTGCTGAGGAGACTTTATGCTCAGTATTCCCTGATATATATAATGTTGCAAGAGATAAGAACGCTCTAGTCAAGGAGCTATGGAAAAAGGGAGAGGTAGGGGGGTGTGGGAGATCCAGTTTAATCGACAAGCACAAGATTGGGAGCTTGAGGCATTCATAAATTTTTATGACTTAATCTATAGAAGTACACCAAATGGAGGAAGGGATAAAGTTAGGTGGAAGGGGAATAGAATAGGACTGTTCATAGTTAAGTCATATTATGAGAGACTTTTGCCGATAAATGGAGCCGGAGATTTCCCATGGAGACAGGTGTGACAAGGTAAAGCCCCCACAAAAGCATGTTTTTTTGCTCGGGAGGCGGCTTGGGGTAGGGTGTTAACCATTGACAATTTGAGGCGGAGAGGAAAGATTATGATTAACAGATGCTTCTTATGCAAGGAAGAGGAAGAATCAATTAATCATCTGCTTCTACATTGCAAATGGACTCATAGGGTGTGGGTGACAGCCCTTCAACAAATAGGAGTACGTTGGGCTACATCAAAAACAGTTGATCAAGAGCTCAAAGCATAGTTTGGAGCTTGCGGTAACAAAGAGGAAAAGAAATTCATTAGGTTGATACCACTCTCCATCTTCTGGCATGTGTGGAAGGAGAGGAACAGGAGGGCATTTGAGGGTTTAGAAACAAATTTTTTTAAGTTTATGGAGAGGTGGATATGGGATATACACTTTTGGTATAATCAAATGTATAGGGGTCCTCAATGTTAGTTATTCATGAGTAATGCTACGGGTAGGCTTACGTTTGTTTAGCTAAAATTTTTGTACATGATTTTACGCATCTTCTTGATGCGATATTAATGAAGTTAATTTCTTGACTACTAAAAAAAAATTATATTGGCCCATAATGGCATCAGATGTTTACAAGCTCTTTTTTAAATCCTTGTTCTGGACATCCTAGTATATTTTTTGCCGCTAAAGAATTAGTAGGATCTATTAAGTTTGCTGCATGAGTGAAACATTGAATTTAACTGATTTAAATATATGACGTTGGTTTAACTAGTGGCACATTTTAGCACCACTTAGACCCATGGCAAAATGCACTTTATGGATATATAAGTAATCTCTTCACTAACCGTTCAAAGTCATCTGAGTAGCCATAGACCCCATCTCGGCTGAAAAATGATGAGAAGCACAAAGGTTCTATAAGGGTCACACCAATCCCATAGATAACACTGCATAAAAGAAAAAGAAATCTATATCAATTCAAAAGCTCAGAGTATGAAATTTTTTTTCTTTTCAAGTAGTCAATAAAAAAACTTCATTAATATCGCATCAAGAGGATGCGTAAAATTGTATACAGAAAATTTTTTAACTAGACAAGCATAATCCTATCCATAGCATCACTCATAAACAGAGTGTGAAAATTTTACATCTTGAAAAGTAACTGATTGAACAACTATTATCCTTTTTCTTCATTGATGACCAAATTTAAATGTCTATGTCAAACACAACATTATAAACAACTTCATGTCAAGAGTATGAAACTAACCCAGTCCAGATTTTGTTTCCATGAAGTTGTCCATTGAAGTATGAGTAAGATTCCGCCTTGATTTCTCGAAGGCCTTGAACTTCGTCCAGGTCCAGGCATGCATACCTATTTCAATAGATACCTCTATTTTGAGAATAAGAAGCTTAAGAGTAGCAAACTAACTTGCAACAGAAATTAAATTTTAAAAGGTAAAATTCTTGACTACTTCATGTTTCTAAGACAAACTTAGAAAGCTTTCGATAACAATCATGGCGGTTTTCTGTTTACAATCATCTCATAAGCTTTTAGCATAACAACAAAAAAGTTATAGGGAAAAAACCTTTTCTAAAAGATACTTCATAAACCAGTATTAAGAAACAATTTCAAGAATGACGGAGCCAAAAATTCCTCAGTATCATAACAAGCCCTCATAATTTTTAATAGAAAGGATGAAGATAATTACTTCGGCAAAATAACCTCAACCATGTGACCCATTCTTCGAAGAGCACAACTCAAGCCTGTGACATACGAAGCTA
The DNA here is from genome assembly GCA_900174645.1 of Sonneratia alba. Taxonomy (NCBI): domain Eukaryota; kingdom Viridiplantae; phylum Streptophyta; class Magnoliopsida; order Myrtales; family Lythraceae; genus Sonneratia; species Sonneratia alba. The sequence continues at coordinate 5,014,040 of FWPY01000028.1, read as the reverse complement.
AAGATCCAACAGAAACTAGAGGTTCCATTTCAGTGCATATATGAACAATGTGGTAGCCCATCCTGGGTGACAGTTCAAGTAGAGAATTCAGTTAAGTGAAATAATCTTCAAAGCAAAGAATACACTAAAAGTAATCTGAATTCAAGAATCTACCAATTCTTAGATGATGCAAAGGTTCATTATCAATATAAAGACCAAAAATAAAGCAGCTGATTTAGTTAGTACAAGCTGCAATAAAGGCTAGATGTCATTATGTTAATAAGAAGTGGCTTGGTGGTATGTTGACAAAAGTCTAAAAATTGTCAGATGATGCAGAGGTTCATTATCAATATAACTTGCAGCTATAAGACAGTCTCACCTCCTACTTCGATTGGCAAGGTTGCCGAGTTCAGCAAGAAGTTCAGAATCTCCTTTCTCTAGGACATTGGAGAAGATATCAGCTATGATAGCTCTACTGTCCATGACTGACTTCCTTAAAATTGATGCCTCCTCCACATTAACTACACTAGTCATAGCCATGGAGTCTATCCGAAGCAGCAATTCCCAGAATAAAGATAACCTATCTGATACATTTTGAACAGTGTCATTGAACAAGAAATTTGGGAATCAAAAGGAAAGGAAATAAACTTATGCTACCATGAAAGAAAAGACAGGCTATTTCTTGAAGGTGGCCAATGCAAGCATATAACAATATAGAAAAGGGGCCAAAGCCAAAAAGGAATCTCATGTCAAGTACTGATTAGAGATATCTTTCCTAAGAGATTTCTGCATAATCATGAGGCTTTTCCTGCATTCAACTATCTGTACTTCTTCCTATTTCAAATAAGTTATAAGCTAGAAGGAACAGTTACATTGCTACCCAACAAAGGAAATCAATTGACTCCAATATCAGCATCACCTTTCCAAAAATACGTGGTTCATTTTAGCATAGAATAAATAAAAATAAATCATGACTCCATCTATAAAAGGGCAAAAAGCCCACAAAAGTAGTACCTCTTCCACCACCAGCTTGCTTTTTAACCTCCAGTTGCTCTATCTGGTCAAGCAATAGCTGCTTCTCTCTATTTGCCCTATCCAGCTCCTCTAAAGCTCTGATTCGTTGCTTGTTTAAATATAATATATCTGATAGAAGGCAATGAAGAATGAATTGACACCCAAATTCATAGGCAACTACAGAGAGAAGAGAAAAGGAAACAAAGAAAATGACAGACTCTGTTGAGCTTCTTTGAAAAGACGCCATATGTCTGTCTGCTTTGCTTCCACTTCAATGTCAGATGGTTGAAAACATTCCTGGAAATACGGGACAGAAGGTCATAGAAAGTATATTGACAAAGCAGATTTGACATGATCTGACATGCAGGAGGAACCAATAAAAGTACCTCCAACGAGTCCCTCTCTCCATGATTTTCTAACCTGTAAATTCACATGTAAAAGTTAATATCTATCGATCCATTAGTGGTTTGGAGATGTGGAGTTCAAATTGATAACATGAAGAGGAGGAGGAAAAAAAGACTCACCCAGCGTGTGGAGGAGAGCCAAACGTTCCATTTACCTCCCCGTTCTTCCTGAAAATAAGAACAATTACTGAATGATCCAAAATCTAGTCATGGCAATTAAGAAGCGAAACATATTCATAATAGAAGTTGTTCCAGTCAACAGAGTGAGAGTTATATCCCTACTATCATCTAGCCATCCAGCAGACGATAAGACTGATATAATGAGTTGAAGATGTTGGGATGAGCTTCATCAAATCGCATTACACCTTCCATTTTGAAAACTCCACATGGAGAATTGGTAAGAGCAGAATCAGAGACCAAACCACAGAAATTCAGCAGCTCTCGGCGGAGGAAAACAAAAAGAGCATGATTTACGAACTTGCGCAGTTACACAAAAAGCACGGACTCGAAGCTCCGCATTCTTGCCTCACGCAGTAGGAATCCGTCGCTCTTGGAACATTTTGAGGAGGAGGAGCACAAGAAGAAGAAGGGTTTCTCGCTCTACCTCAAGCAGCATACTGCGAAGACCGTAGATGATCCCAGCTGGCTCGTTGCGGGTACTCTGCAGCTCGGTAACCGCGCCGGCAACGGAATCGCGGCATTCATAATCAGAGCCTCCATTATTAAGAGAGAGAGAGAGAGAGAGGTGGTACTGTCTTCTGGCATCGATAACGGCTAAAACGTAAACGCTGTGCCGCGTGGGATTGGTATCTGTAGACCTTCCGAAACAGTCCTCCGACTCTGCCCCCTGCGACAGTACTTCCAGTCAGCCGCACACTCGGAGGATGATCCGCAGGACGCGGTCGGAGGTTATAACTAGATATGTTAAATGGGTCGGGCTGACCCGTAATCGGACCGGACCGTTCCTAACTCAGCCCGCAACCGTTCTTAGTAGGGTAGGGGCAATTACAGGCCAGTTCCAAAATATAGATCCATTGAACAATAATCGGCTCGGACCGTTACCTTACTGAATCGGACCGGATCATTATCCTACTAAACCAGCCCAGAACCGTACCTTTAAAAACCGGCTCGGACCGCCAAAAATCTTATAGATCAACCGTCGAATTTTGTTGGGTCAATTTAAAATTTAAAAAAAATTAAAAAATGGGACGGTTCATGAATCAATCCGGCCAATTTATAAACAATTCCAAATAAATTCATATTTACCTGAACCGTGACCTGTAATTGAACAACGGACCAAACCGTAACACAATCAAACAATCACATACCTATTTTAAACCAATCCAGAACCGATCAGACCGTACTTTTAACAACATTACCCTCTTTAGCACAAGCCTCCGACAACCATCGTCTATGTCTACCTTTTTTTTTTTCCCTTTCGCCCTCTAGCAAAATTTTCATTTAATTTATCCTTCACAAAATCCAGAGTCTAGTATCGTGACTCCAGCTAAAGTGAGTGAAGTTGTGTCCTAAAAATAAATAAGATAAACTAAGATCGTGTCCAAGACCACCGAGACATATACTTAATACCTGAATTCCTGAGTTTGAGCTACCAAACTTGAACACATTCTTTTTCACTAATAAAGACAAATATTTCTAATTGCACGCGACAACATGAAAAATGCACTTTTTCAGTAACATGAAAAAAATTGCAATTTTCTTTTTCCCAAAAGGGCTTTTAAAATCCCTTCTACATGAATGAAAACCACACTCATCCTCCCATCACTGGATAGCCAGAGAAGGCGTCGAACCATCGAACTGCTCCTTTAAAAGACGGGATAATCCTTATTAATCTTCGCTCCACTTTCTACCCGTAGAGGGGCACGGTCTATTTTGCCAAGAGCACGGAAGATGTGATCTGCTGTAGAAAGAAAACACCTTTCTCCAGAGAAGCAATTCATAGAGAAACAGATCTACAGGACTACTGTACATCCTTAAGAATTGTAGAACAAACGACCGGAGGTCACCACCAGAAGAACAATGCTCCATCGCAAACATAGACCCGAACCTAGGAGGAGCCAGCCTTCCGATGGTCAGTCATCGAATCAAATCTCCGCAAAGAAAAAACTTCTGCTTCAGCACACCTTCCGCTTTTTTGCCATCTTTCTCATCTGTTCACGCCTCTCCTCCTCCTCTAACAAGCGCAGCTGCTCTTCATCCTCCTCCCGTGCAATTCTTGCACTGAGCAGATAGCAACCTCAAGTAAGTTAGAGAAATCATCTGTAACTTTGAAAATCTATGACAAGAAGATGAGAAGTTTGCAAATAATTGTCATAGATGGGAAAGAGACACTGACCTCCTTTTTTCTTCCCTCATGATATCGTCAAAGTTCGCTTCCATATCACTGTCATCTTCATCACGGCAAGCAAACTTTTGCGGATTATATCTGAAGAATAAAATCCCATTAGAAAACCAACTGCTATTACTTCGTTCAGAGCACATGCAATGAGTCAGAAGCAAATGCAGGTGAAAACATGAACTTGATCAGGCTCCAATAAAACAGCATGCACTTCATATGATGGAATGGAAGAAAGGACACGAGGAGAATTATCTTCCCTATCTGGCAAAACTTCTTCAGGGTGGAGAAGGAGACTGAGGTTAATGAGGTAGTACGGAACTTTTCAAGGAATTTTATGTTTTTAACTAACAATCCAAACGTAGCCAGCAAGCTTATCCTTCGTGATATTGCTTTCTGTTTCGCTAACCTCTCCTTTAGTAAGATCATCCAGAAAAGGGGGAGCATTCCTATCCTCTCCCCATTCTCTCCTCTCCCAGTGAGAAGCATTTGAACAGTGTGTTGGGCAAAAATAAACATGACACTCTTACCCAAACATTTTTCTGATCATGCTGATGGCTGCTGCACCATCATCATCATCATCATCTGGGAATGGTCTGCTTGGCCTCTTCTTGGGCCTCTGATCAAGCTGTCTATTATGCAAGGTTATTTGCTTTTGAGGCTTGGCCATCTAACAACATTTCACCAATAATGAGATCAATGCGTGTTTCAATAAAAAATAACCCAGCATGTCATATCAAAGTGGACTAATACGAAAATGCAATTACCTGGGCTTGAACCTGAGGTCTACTTGAAGACATTGCATGTTTATGTGGAAATTTGCCCCTGTCAGTTTCCCGTAAATCTCTTCTTGGTTCCGCCTGATATTGTGAAGCTGACCGCATCTTTGCAGTTAGTGGTTTCATCCCAGAAGGAATAGAACTTTTTGTGCTTTGCAAGTAAGGTTTCCGTGGGGGTAGAATGGGCTTCTTTGGTAGCAAACCATTGGACATGGAAGGCCGACCAGGGCCATTGTCACCATTGCTACCAAGCTGCTTCCTATTAGCTGCAGTCTGAGGCCTACTATCAGAAGATAACTTACTGGGACCTGGTCTAAGGTTACCATGACCATTATAAAGAACTGGTCTAGGGTTGGTGTGACCATTAGCAGAGCCTGGTCTAGGGTTGGTGTGACTATTAGCTGAGCCTGGTCTAGGGTTACTACTGTGACCATTACTGGAGCCAGATCTAGAGTTACTGTGACCATTAACAGACATTGGTCTTCTTTCTTCACGACCACCATTGGTGTGCCTAATGTTGCTTGCTGGGCTTTGTCTGCTGCCCTGTAATGAAAATTTACTGGATCGTGCATCTTCAACATCATAAAAGAGCTGTGTAAGTTTCACAACAGTATGATAAAAGACCACATATCAGAACTTACCAAAAGACCAACATACCAGAACTAGGAGCATTGAGAATCTGTCCTGGGGGTTGCTTGGGCAAAGCAGGGAGCTCAGCATCTTCAGATAGCAGAAAAGAGTAATCCCTTGTATCCTTTATTTTCTGAACTTTCCTTTTCAGCTGAAAATGGTCCAAAACCATGCCATTTGTCAGTTCAAACCATATCTCCACTACAATTTCTAAGAATCCTAAAAGAAAGTGCTCTACAGACCAATTACCTCAGTTATTCTAGGGGCTTGAGGACGTGCTCCAGGCTTCGACCCACCAGGTCTTGCGGAAGAGCTCTTATTACCCTAAAAACTAGAATTCTCAGAAAAAAGCATGAAAATTGAAAAGCAGAATAAAAAGACAAAATCATTTTCACATGATCCCCACCATACACGACACACAAGTATCACCACCTGAAAGGAGGCAAGACCCAGGGAAAAGACTAAGAAACATAAAAGTAACTAGAGCAAACATTTTGAATGCAGATCTGGAAATTGGCCTTTCTAGCTCATGAACCATATTACTCACTAACTCTAGAAATTAGTTTAGACAGAAGACAGGTCATGAATTCAAGATAAGCCGCATGCTTCTATTTAATTTCTATGTAGAAGAGAAAGGTCCAAAATACATACATTCTGATGGGCCTTCAAAATACGGGATGCCAAATCTTGATTCTCCAAGAGAGGTTTGCTCTCTTGAATCACTCTCTGTGCAATGACTGGTTTAGAAGGGCCAAAGAAGGAGCCATAACTGTGGATACACGTACAAGTCAGAACTTGCTAGAGTGAATCCCAAGGTTAACATAACTGAACAGCAGAAATAAGTGAACATGAAGATATCTCCATTACAGGTCACAATCTTATCAAATTTACAGTATTTATCATGAGAAAAAAAAATAAAAAAAAGTTGCAACCTAGATGGATAAAACAAGCATGCCAATGCGGTAACTTCAGAATTCAGATCATGGAACAAGAAGAGAAAATGTGTACTGGAAGGAACTGCAGGTTATTATTACTCACTTGTCCTTCTTTATTTCCTGTGAACCAGAAGCTTCCTTCTTCATTCGCTTCCTGATAGATTCCTTCAGTTTCTGCCTCAACTCCAAGTATTCCAATTCCTCCTTGGTGGGCTTTGGATCTTCTTCCTCCCCTTCATATTCATCTTCATCCTCACCGCCTTCCTCTTGCTCGTAACCTTCCTCCTCATAGTCATCATAATCCTCATATTCCTGAAAAATCAGCCATCACTTAGCGCATATACACCCAACAAGATACGTAGACAGTTGGCGAAACTAAGATTGAAACACAACCCGGTATCACTTACATCATCTTCATATCCCCTCATTCTTGAGCCAATCTCTATGAAGCTTTACAGAAACTTGCTCTATATAGGAAAAACAAAACTCACTTAGAAACAAGAACAGGAATATCATGCCAATATACTCAAAGATTGCACAAGTGCATCTGTCACATATAAGAACCAATAATTTTTATAGCAGCATTGAGCAAGAGGCAATATTGAGAAAGAAATTAGGGTAATTTAGACAGATATCACCTGCACGCAACCAAAGATCAGGAATCTCTAAATTGAAAGCAAAATTGATATTTACACAAAATCCAAATAGAGGAGGAGAGAGAGATTACTACGAACAAGCTCTGCAGAAAATAAGGTTTTCCTTCGACTGCATCAAAATTCTTAGATTGGGCGCTTCACTGGCCCTTTATTTCAGCGATTACTGACCAGATGATCGATTAGACCTTGATTTTTCACCTTCTCCAGCAAGGAAAATTAACCAGAGCAAATTACGCAGGAAACTGAAATTTCTGTCGATCTCGATAACCTACAGAGGAATCCAAGAAACCGTTCCACGATCCGCCTATCTCTTGGTATTTATCGAGCCTCAAGGTCCCACTGACCGAATTTCTAATCTCCTGTATCAATCAACACACAAAATTCAGCGAAACCACCCAAGGATCACGATTCCGAGCAGAAAAAAGCGAAAAAAAAAACATCACCTTATAGATCGCAACGAACCGAATCGATGGGAGGGAGATGCGACGATCCGAGATCTCGACTGCTGAGAGCGCAGGGCAGCGAAGACAGCGGGAGAGGGCACCTAGGGTTGGATAACGATGATAAAGGAGGGGAGCCTCGGAAGCACCCGGAAAATCATGGGCGAGATACTAACATACGCCGCTGGCGTAGTGCGCAAGCGCCGACCCTGTTCCACTGCAAGGCCGATCGAGTCGAAAAGCCCGGTTCGAGGTCTGAGTTGGCTGGCTTGCCAGCTCGAATGCCGGTTCATTAAAGTGGAGAAATTAACGGCCTGTGAACGTACCGTCCAGCCGCGGGCTCGCAGGATGATCCCCGTGGTCGGAGGGTTAATACAACTCACCTTCGCCACGAACTTTTTCGACACACTCGTTTTGTCTATTTTGTTGCCCTCTGGCAATCTCCTCTTCTTTCTTTAATCTAATTTGTTCTTCACAAAATTACAGACCCCAGCCAGGAAGGGGAACAACTCTACCCTCTGAGATACGAGCAAATCCTCAGCCAGCACTCGGATTTTTAATATAACTACGTGGCTACGCATCCATAAGTTCACTGCTTCCCTTGTACACGTAAATATGTGATAGCAATGAGAGGAGTCACATAGACTTGCATGAAACATGTAAAAGAAGAGGAGAAGAAAGTGCATCTGCAAATTTGGACACAGTATTTATCCAATAAAATTAAATATTTCACCTCTTTTTTTTTTTTTTTTGCTAAAGAAACGTGAATATTCCTCCATACACTGCAATGACATGAGAAGTGTACTTTTTCCAAGAAGGGCTCGATCCACTCAACCAAAATCCACCTCCCTCCAAACACCTCTCCTTTTCTGCCAAGAAGACAAAAGATGTGGTCTTCTATAAGAAAGAATAAACCTTTCCTAGGATAAACAATTAATGGGGATCTACGGAACAACTGTACATCCTTTCAGAATTGCAGAACAAATGACTTGAGGTCACCACCGGAAGAACGACGCTCCACCGCAGAGATGGACCAGAACCTAGGAAGAGCTCCCTAATGGTCATCAGAATCAAATCTCTAAAATTAAAAATCTATACTTCAGCACAGCTTCCGGCTTTTTGTCATCTTTCTCATCCGCTCGCGCCTCTCCTCCTCCTCTATCAAGAGCAGCTGCTCTTCGTCCTCCTTTCGAGCGATCCTTGCACTGAGAGCCAATAGCAACATCAAATAGGTCAGAGAAAACGTTCATGATTTTGAAAATCTGCCACAATAAGATGGGTAGTTTGCAAAAAATTGTCCACAGGAGGGGAAGAGACAACCACCTTCTTTTTTCTTCCCTCATGATATCATCAAAGTTTGCTTCCATATCGCTGTCATCTTCATCACGGGCAGCAAACTTTTGTGGATTGTATCTGAAGAAGAAAATCCCTTTAGAAAACCAAGTGCTATCACTTTGTTCTGAGCAGATGCAATGAGAAAGAATCAAATGCAGGTGCCAACAAGAACTAGGTCAGGCTCCAACAAAGCAGCTTGCATTTCATACGATGAATGGAAGAAAGGACTTGGAGGAGAAGCATCTTTCCTATGTCCGGAAAAAACTTCTTCAGGGTGGAGGAGGAGACCGAGGTTAATGAGGTAATAGGGAACTTTTCAAGGAATTTCATGTCTTTAACTAACAATTCAAACGTATGTAGCCAGCCAGCTTATCCTATGATATTGCTTTTCATTCCACTACCCTCCCCATTAGTAGGATCATCCAGGAAGTGCGGAGCATTCCTATCCTTTCCCCTTTCTCTCCTCTCTCCTCCCTCATGGTGAGAAGCATCTTAACAAAGTGTTGGTCAAAAGCAAACAAGAAACTCTTACCCAAACATTTTTCTAATCATACTGATGGCTGCTGCACCATCATCATCATCATCATCTGGGAATGGTCTGCTTGGCCTCTTCTTGGGCCGCTGATCAAGCTGTCTATTATGTGAGATCATTTGCTTTTGAGGCTTGTTCATCTAACAGCGTTTCACCAACGATGAAATCAGCTATGTTTCAATCAAAAATACCCAACATGCCAAAGCAAAATGGAGCAACACAAAAGTGCAATTACCTGGGCTTGAAACTGAGGTCTACTTGAAGACAGTGTATGTTTAGATGGAACTATGCCCCTATTGGCTTCCTGCATATCTCTTCTTGGCTCTGCCTGATATTTTGTAACTGACTGCATCTTTGCAGTTGGTGGTTTCACTCCAGAAGGAGTGGAACTTTTCAAACTTTGCGAGGAAGATTTTGGCGGGGGCACAATGGGCTTCTTTGGTGGCAACCCATTTGATACTGCAGGCCGACCAGGGCCATTGCCACTGTTGCTACCAAGCTGCTTCCTGTTGGCCACAATCTGAGGCTTACTATCAGAAGATAACTTGGGACCTGGTCTATGGTTCATATGACTACTGGAGGAACCTGGTCTAGGATTGGTGTGACCATTAGCAGAGCCTGGTCTGGGGTTACTGTGACTGTTAGAGGAACCGGGTCTAGGTTTGGTACGACCATTAGCAGAACCTGGTCTAGGGTTGGTATAACCATTAGTGAAAACTGGTCTTCTTTCTTCATGACCACCATTTGAATGCTTGACATTGCTTGCTGAGCTTTTGCTCTGGGATGAAAATTTAGCAGATCTTGCATCTTCAACATCATAAAGGAGCTGAGTAAGTTTCAGAATAGCATGACAGAAAAAACAACAAATCAGAACTCGCCTAAATATCAACATACCAGAACAAAGAGCAGGGAGACTCCGTGCTGGGGGTTGTTCACGTGAAGCAGGGAGCTCAGCATCTTCAGATAACAGAAAAGAGTAATCCCTGTTGTCTTTTATTTTCTGAACTTTCCTTTTCAGCTGAAAATGGTCCAAAAGAATCCATCTGTCAGTTCCAACCACATTCTCCACTATAACTTCTACGAATCCTAAAAGAAAGTGCTCTATAACCAAGTACCTCACTTATTCTAGGGGCCTGAGGACGTACTCCAGGCTTGGACCCACCAGGTCTTGTAGAAGAGCTCTTATTACCCTAAAACTAGAATTCTCAGATAAAGTTCATAACATGAAAATTGACATGCTGAATGAAAAGATTAAATCATTTTCGCATGATCCCCACAATGCACAACACAGAAGTATCACTTCTTGAAAGGAGGCAAGACCCTAGAAAATCACTAAGAAACATAAATTAACTAAAGCAACTATTTTGATCACACATTTGGAAATTGGCCCTTCTAGCTACACGAACCATGTTAGTCACTAACTCCAGAAAATTAGTTTAGACAGGAGACAGATCATGTATTCAAGAACAAGCCACGTGCTTGTGGAATAGAAAGATTCATGGTACATACATTTTGATGGGCCTTCAAAATACGGGATGCCAAATCTTGATTCTCCAACAATGACTTACTCTCTTGAATCACCCTCTGTGCAATGACTGGTTTAGAAGGGCCAAAGAAGGAGCCATAACTGTGCACACAAGTACAAGTTAGAACTTGCTGGAATGAATCCCAAGGTTAACAGAACTGGACAGCAGATATAAGTGAAAGGAGGACTTCTCCATTAAGGTTCACAATCATATCACATTTTGAAAATGATATTTATCATGAGAAATAGATTAAAAAAAAAGTAGCAACCTGGTCAAGAAAAACAAGCATGGTAATACAGTAACTTCAGATCATAGAACAAGAAAGACAAATGTGTACTCCAAGGAACCGCAGGTTATCATTACTCACTTGTCCTTTTTCATTTCCTGTGAACCAGAAGCTTCCTTCTTCGTTCGTTTCCTGATAGATTCCTTTAGTTTCTGCCTCAACTCCAAATATTTCAATTCCTCCTTGGTGGGTTTTGGCTCTTCTTTCTCCTCTTCATATTCATCTTCTTCCTCACCACATTCCACTTGCTCATACCCCTCCTCCTCATAGTCATCATAATCCTCATACTCCTGAAAAATCAACCATCAACCATCACTTAGCACGTAAACACCCAACAAGATAAATAGATAGTTGCCGAAACTAAAGATTGAAATGCCACCAAGTATCACTTACATGATCTTCATATCCTCCCATTCTTGAGCCAATCTCTAAGAAGCTTATAGAAACTTGCTCTATATAGGAGAAACAGGATTCAATTAGAAACGAGAGCAGCAATATAATGCCAATATACTCAAAGATTGCAAAATTGCGTCTGTCAAGTATAAAAACCAATAATTTCTATAGCACGATTGAACAAGAGGATTCTTTTTTTTCTTTTGCGAAGGCAAAAATGATATTTACACAGTACGGAAAGAGGGAGAGAGAGATAACAGCGTACAAGCTCCGCAGGAAATAAGATTGTCCTTCGACCACGTGAAAATCCTTGGATTGAGCTCTTCACTGACCCTTTTGTTCAGTGATCACTAACCAGATGATCGATTAGACCTTGATTTTTCACCTTCTCCGACATGAAAATAACCAGAGAAAGTTGCGCAGGAAAACGAAATTCCTGTCGATCTCTGCAGAACAATCTGAGAAACTATTCCATAACCCGTCTACCTCATTGGTATTTGTCGAGCCTAGAGGCCCCACTAAGCGAACTTCCGATTTCCTGAATCAATCAACAAGCAAAAAAATTAAGCAAAAACACCCAGAAAATCGCGATTTCGAGCTGAAAAACGCAAAAAAAAAAAAAAGAACACCTGTTGATCGCAACCAGCCGTACAGCGGTGAGGAAAACGACCCGATCTGAAATCTCGATTCCTGAGAGCGCAGGGCGGTGAAGGGGAGGGCCTCTGGGGTTTGGACGACGAAGATAAAGAAGGCTGGGAGGATTGGAAGGACACAGAACATAATAAAAGAGAATCTGCTAACCTGCGCCATGGGCGGAGTGCGCACCAGGGACTCGGTTGTGACGACAGTCCGGTCCCGCGCTGGCTGTCGGAGAGCTGGCGTTAGTGGACTTGAGGGCCGCTTGGTTCGTTGAAAATCTAAAATATTAATATTAAAATTATTTTTAAAAATTAGATTTAACTATTGCGAGTTGAGAAATTCATGTTTCTCACTTTCCAGTAAAAATCTACCCCTCAGTGCAAACCTTTTGTTTTCATTTTGTGTAAGTTGAAAGCTAGGAGTGCTCCTCCTCTCCTCTACCTGAATGAGGAATGTAATTACCATTGTTTGGATGTTCATAATTCTTCTGTCACTAAACTGATGGCTTATAAATTGTGTGTGTAGTTGTTAATATAGATGAAATTATCTATAAAACCAGCCCAACCTTTAAAAAAAAAAAAGCCAATTTTGTGGGCACCTACACAAAAGATTCTGTGCCTTTTAAAAGGATAGGGAGATTTTGACCAATAAGATCCCGGGCTCTGAACCCGGAGGCCTCTGGGTCTAGCCCAAGATCGGTCCATATCCTCAAGGCCGGGTGGCGGCCCACCCTAGGGACCTCGGCCCATAGGTTACAGTGTCGCCACTCGTGTGTCTTCCGGGTATCATTCCTCGCCCCGTCCAAGGGTGAGAGAGGGCTCTATTCATGTGCTCAGCTTCTCCTATGAAGTTTTTGTGCTCTGATTGATCTTCTCCCGTTACCTGCGGCGAAAATTTGAGAACTTGGCAGCGAGGATCAAGGCTCACGAGCTGAGACAGAGGTCGAAGGCCGATCTGTTGAACCAGTTGAAGGACCTCAAGGCGGAGCTCGCGTCGCCAAGGTCACCGGTGGTGCTCCTGACAAGCTTCCCAAGATGTACGTCCATTGCTTCTATTGTTCGCATCTTCCATTGCGAATGATGCGAGTTCCAGTTCGTGAGAAATTAGGATCGCCGGCTGTAGGTTTAGTTAGGATTGTTTTAGCTCTGGCTAGCTTGTGGTTTATTGGTTCCACGTATTTCTCTTTTATGCCTTGACTTGCACTCTGCCTGTGCATTTGGCTCAAGTTGTTCTCCTTACTGTAGGGTGTGCGTGGTTTATATCTCGATTCTTGGTTCCTCGTACATGTTTGGCTAGGTAAACGATGAGAACAGGAGGAAGAGAATGGAAATCAAATCTAGTGAAACAGGGAAGAATGGAACCATGTCGGGTCTATGTTGCGATTATTTATATCATAAGGAGTATAAATTGGATCGAAATAAATCTGATAATTGTGATGTCGTTATAGAATTTATGTATGGCTCCAGGAGGGGCACAGCGGCATAGTAAAGAATCCTCGAGGGCATTTCCAAAAAATCATTCACTCTCGTCGCCATCTTTTTCTCTCTTCCTCTGTCAAAAAAACAGAGGGCGTCCATTCTTCTGATGAAGAGGGAAGTTCTCTTATATTTCCTCGTACTTCTTCTGGTAATGATCTTCTCCTCCTCTTCTTCATGAATATTCAATATTCTTCTCTGAATTTCCACTTCCATTCACTTCAGCCCTCTTGCTATTGTCCATTTCATGTTCTGTGGCAGATGTTTCTTAGCTTCAATTATGTTTCTTGAATTATTCAAGTCACTCTCGAATTCATCTCTTGATATTGAATCTTTAATGCTGTGTCCATGCTGGCAGTCATCACTTGTTTATAGTATATGACATTACGATGAAAATTTGTGATAATTTGGCCTGTAAAGTTACCATGAAAGCTCATTGGAAGTGGGTGTTCTTATGCATTAATTGTTTATCCTGTGGTTGAATCTCGTTGACACTGTGTATAAATCTCCAGTTGATACAGTTCCATTCTAGTTCCATCCTTGAGTTTCGCATGATGTGAATGATTGAGCTGGTTGTTGTTTTTGCTGGGGGTGTGAATATGATGTTCCTTTGTGATGATTGTGCCATGACTGGATATTTGCTTGTGTCATGGAGCCCAAAAATCTAAATACCATTCACTTTCTCCTTCCCTCCATTTCCCTCTAATCCAAACAATGTTTCAGCTAAAAAGGAAGGGAAAAAAATGCTTTTATTTGTAGAGGCCTCAAGGGCTTCTAACAAACATCCAATCCTCAGCAGGATTTCCTTCCTTGAACTCAATATGTCTGCACGAATGGTCGTTTACATTCAAATGCTTTTAGTATAATCAATTAAACATGTTTTCTTTAATCCTTTTCTTGTAGAATGGACGGTGAGGTTGGGGATCTGAAGTCTGATTTGGAGCAGAGGATGCGTCAGAACTTCAAGAACTTGATGACTAGGTATCTTTCGTTCTTAATTTATCATTTTTAATTTGATGAAGGTACCTTGGTCATTGTTCTTATTTCCCTGTTTTTTCCTCCTTTTTTGCCACTGAGTATTCTTATTGCACTGTTAGTGAGAAAGGAAATTCTTTTATAAATCTATTAGTATGAGTTTAAATGGAGTTCTTACAGAGTCCTTCTCTGTAGGGTAGCGTCTTTTGAAGAATGGGTGGCTGTAGGAAACAAGTTGTTAGTTGGCTTTCAGCAAGGGCTTGGTGGGAATTCTTGGCTTCCTTTTCCATGGCATAAATGAGCTTTCTTCTATCAATAAATCATAAAAAGTTCATAGTCTGTTATGAAAACTAATATGAATATAAATCTTCTTCTAGAACTCCTCCGACGCCCTCCTGTGAATATGAACTCAGAATTGGTCGAGAAGATTATGAAAGCAAATGAGTCAAGAAGGGTTCTGTCATACATTGAAGCTGGGTGTATCAATATTCATGATAGTGCGCAGAGTATGAGCAACTGTATGTCTACTTATTACTCTGTATGAGTATCTGTTGGCCATAATAGAGGATTGAGTACCTAGTAATTTTAAAGAGTATATCTAAGAACAATTCAATTTTTCTCTTCCATATTCAGGTGTCTCAGTCTTAACATTACTGAACATATGGTGTGTGTTATATTGCTCATTATTATTAGGAAAGATCAAGATTGACCTTTTAGTTTTATGCACATTTTGTTCCATACTTTCTTACCGCAAGGCTTTTCTTCTTGAAATTGGTGCACAGAAGTACATGCCTGTCTACTTGGGCTCCAGGAACATATAGATAGAGGTAACATTTGTCTTCTGAGGAAAAGTCTCGGTATTTCCTTTTTCTTTAGATGAGTTATAGGTAGCAGCATAGCTAAAGCTCTGTGACGACATCTTTCTTCTCTAATATTTTATTATTTCTTATATTCTCATTTTACTTTTACTATAGTTGTCTTTTTAAAATAAAATTGGATGGCCTACTTGAATTTCTGTTGTAGTGTTTGCCAATGCTAGACATACTCCATTTCATTTCTTGGCTAAATATGAATGGATGATGAGCAAGATTTTGATCTGCTTGAAAACTCAGTGAGTTTACAAACTTTGGGTCTGTGAGTGATGGATTAGATGTCTTATCAATCTTCAGTGCATGCTATTTAGCTTTCTTGGTTCTTGCATTTTTTTTTATGAGCAACTTTTTCTTTCCTTTGAAATGGATTCTTGAAGCAATAATGTTCTTCTTTTTGCTATAGAGCAGTTCTGAAACCCTTTTACTATGATATGTTTTTCTCCACTTGATTGAACCCTTTCTATCAATTACTGCTGCAAATATTTTCCATTATCATCCAGGATCTTCTTGGCCCCAAATTGATGTAATTAATTTTTCCAACAATTCTGCAGCCAAAACAATACTCAACGAGTCAGAATCTTTTCTTGCGGATGCTGCTGCCGTGATACAAAATGCAAATGAAAGTTTACTAACAAATGGAGATGTAGATTACTGTGATGTGTTACCAGACCAAGCAATCATTGACAATAAGGTGGTCCCATAATCCTTTGCTGATAACTCAAGGCTAATATAGCTGCATATCCTGTTCATGGCATTATTTATTTTTAAGTTTATAATAATTAATAAGATTTTCTTCTGATGGTGGTGCACTTTTTGGTGTTCATAGTTGTCTTGTTCTCTTGAGGTGGTTGTTGTGGCTCATTTTTGTAACTGTGAATACGTAATCAATGTTTTAATCTTCCTCCTTTTGAAAGAGCTGCTTTTTTTGGGCTAAATTTAGAAAAGGGCTTGGTTGCTTAGCCTTTTATTTTTTTTCGATGCAAGCTTAGCTTGCGTCTCTAAATATTTGACTGTAGCTGTTGCTTGCTGTCTTGTAATTCTACTTGCATTTCTGATTCATGGTGTTCTTTTAAAGGGTGAAGATGCACTGCCACAGAATTGGAGCCCTGAACTCACACACTATGCTACTATGATGGCGGTGATTTACAACATGATGAAACAAGATCTCTTAATGCAGGTATTAATATCTCTATGCTTTTCAATCATATTCTATATGCTCTGTCTGGTCGGCGATGAACGGAGGACATCAGAATTGTATCTTTTGAGCCAAAAAAAAAAGAAAAGAAAAGAATTTCTTTGTACCTGATACATACGCTTGCTTTCTGCAAGATCCAACATGAACTGCTTTGCTTTCTCCCAGGAGAGAATTGTTTCTGCACTAGATCTTAAGCTGCCCTCTGGAGAATTAGAGAGCTACTGCCTGATGTGGTCATTACGACCTTTCATTAATGATGAGCTTATTCGTGAAGCATGGAAGCTTGTCTAATGACTACTGGGCTTCCAGAAAAGACCTGATTTCGGCACATGCCCATTGTACTTGGTTCACTAGAAGAAGTCACGACATTATTCTGCTTGTGGCTGCTCAAAGAACTGCAGGAGCAACACTCATGAAATCATTGTAGCAAAGATTCCAGACCATCAGTCTTCTTCAAAAGCCCGAATCTGTTGTGTTAAATTCTTGTGAAGTCCAATGTTTAATGAGATCTCTAATCTTTCTGTATTTGGCTCCTTATGTCTCTTTTATGCCTTGGATTCCATTCCACCCTGTCTGTACTTCCGGCTCAAGTTGTTCTCCTTACTGTAGGGTGTGTGTAGCAGCATATGTCTCGAATCTTGGCTGTCGGTTTTTACTACATGTTTGGTTAGGTAAATGATGAATGAAAACAGGAGGAAGAGAATGGAAACCGAGGAAAAGAAAACGGAAGAGTGGAACCGTAGTCCTGTGAATAGCCATACCGGGGCTATGTCGTGATTATATACATCATGTATATAGAGTGTGAATTGGATGGAAAACTAGATCCGATAATTCTGATATCGTCAAAGAATTTATGCAGGGATCCAGGAGAAGGAGGAACAGATGCACTGTAGAGCATTGGGATGGAGCCGACTTCTCTCACCGACATCGGTCAGGACCGGTACGGTCCAGTGAAGGGAGGGGGCGCAGCGACTCTCCCCTCTCGCGTCTCCTCGTCCTCTTCTTCCTTCAATTCCTCTCTCTAATTTCTTACGTCCAATTTGACACGTGACATCTCACTTCTCCCGGCAACGATCCTCTCCTCCTCTTTCTTCACGAATATTCAATGGTCCTCTCTGAATTTCCGCTTCCACTCGTTTCAGCCCGCTCTCTATCCTCGATTTACCGTTCTGTGGCGGATGGTGCCTCGCTCCAATTTTGTTTCTTGAATTCTGGGATCATCATCATTGCAGATTAGATGTTTTTTCATTAGTGGATGCAGGGAAGGAACAATCTGTTTGGTTTTGGAGTCGCTGATACGTGGAATTCACCATTTTGTCGTCTAGTTGCGATGATGACGCTCGAGAGACGAAGTTTGATTCCTGTGACTAAACATCACAGAAGACGATTCAGCATTTGGATCCTGTTGGATAGTTTGGCATCCAATGTATGCTCATATTGAAGAGTTCCGAACATTGCTTATTGCTCCTTGCATTACTTAATGCTATCTGTAGAACTGAGTCAGAATGATTTGCTCTTTGGCAGGGCTGCACTTTGGAGACCCGGTGCATTCTAGTGAGTGAATGGTGAAGGGGGGCGCTACTGAAGCATATCTGCCAGAAGAAATTGTTCTGCCCTTGCTGTCCTCTTGTAAATTCTTCATCTATTAAAGAAGCCCTGAAAGTTCTAATGGAGACATCAAGAACTGCTGTTGGTCGCAGGGATCTAGCTTCAAAGAGCATCTCAACGGTGATACTTCATCCTACTCGAGAATTTTGGCAGCATCTCAGCGGTGATACTTCATCCATGTCTTCATGCGGCGATTTGTACGTGGTAGACATTCGTTCATTTCTTTGCACAGAGGAAACCGTTGCTAAATCGTTCTTCTTCCCAGTCCCAAGTCTTGCACTTTGTCATCGGGCTTTCTGCAAGTGCCTTCAATTCGAATTCTGTAATTGAGGCTGATTGCCTTGAATGGACCGGATACAGTTTCATCTATCAATGCCAGTTCCTGTGAATACGGGCCCATGCAGCCAGCAGCTGATAGCCTGGTTGTCTTGCGCTTACGCTGTTGAATGAGGCTACTTAGAATTGCACCTAAGTCATAATCTCAAGACTACGCAAGAGTTTAGTTACTATTTTCCATTTTGGGAAAAAGAAATACAGCACAAGGCGACATTTTCAGTGGACAGTAGCCATATGCTGCCTGCCTGCGAGAGCCATGCAAGCCCTGTCCATTAAGAAAAGAATCGAACAGCTCATGGCGATAAAAGCACACCCTTAATAACCAGATCAAAGCGAGTACATTAACAAAGGGTCTTCTCCAACATCATTCAGACTTGAATTTCCTAGCAAGGTTCATGCAACAATAATTTGTAACCATAAGACAGACTTCTTCAGAAATACACGTAGACACAGAGAATAAAAAACACAGCATCATAGATGAACAGGAGGAGGTATAATCAAACTGTCACTTCACTTTCTCGTCTTTCCATTGATAATATACCTTCAGCACTTGACAGTCTCCATCAACATGATACGCTTCAGTTTCTTGCCTTGGATTTCTCCATTGCCCTTGGCGCTGCACATCCCACAAACATCAATCCATTTTCAGTACGACAAATGTAAAAGAAATAACAACACTGGAAGCCGCTTACATCATCAGGAGTAGCTACGAGAACATATGCCTCTCATGAGTCAATTCAGTAAGGTCTGCATAGTATTTGGATGGAGAGGAATGAAGGGAAATGGAGACAGGGGGATCGCTATATTTTCCCTCTCCATCCTACTTAACACTCATGTGAAACATTTTTCCAATCCCATCCTCTATCGCTTGCTAACACTAAACAAGAATGACTAATAAAGAACAGTTCAATTAAACAGATATTATCTGTAGATGGTTGTAGCAACTCTTTTAGGAGCTAGGATTTTACAAGAATAACTAATTATGAAAAAAAAAACACAATTAATCAGAAGATTACTTGAAATCATGCTCATAGCAACTCCTTGAAGAACCACAGTAACAATTTGTAAAAGCAGGGGAAATGCGAGAAGATTTGCCATATCTTTGTATGGAATATGTAAAACACTTGCAAGAATGGCATTTCATTAATTTACTTGAGCAGTAAAAGAGTATTAATCCAACATACCGAGTCCAATCGCATCCGAACTCTTCATAATCTTCAGCCTCTTGCATGACTCAATGAACATCCTGTCAAAAGAGAATCATGATTAAACCCAGGACAGGATGATCAAGGCATCTCAGTGAGCCAAATAGAAAGAAAGCAGACTGACAAATAATATGTTAGATAGTTCCTCTTTCTTCCAAGAAGGCAAGAAACTCAAATACTATTAACCTTTGATTACAATAAGGTACCAAAATATACCACAAATCAAACTGAGTATTAGCACCAGACTGACTATTAAAGTTATCCGGTACTCCTCAGTTGTAAAGATTTTTAACAATAGCGCTCAATTGTACCCAGAGTTTGATACAATGGTAGCTTAAGTTTACATGCTTGAAAGGAGAATGAGATATGTAAAAGCTACACCAGGTTCTATTAACCTTTGACTACAATAAGGTAACAAATTCTACCATGGATCAGATTGAGTATTAGCACCAGACTGATTATTAAAGTCCTCCAGTACTCGTCAGTTGTAAAGATTTTTAACAATACTGCTCACTCGTACCCAGAGTTTTTGGTAAAGTGGTAGCTTATGTTTACAAACAGTTCTTTTCTTGCTCGAAAGGAAAATGAGATATGTAAAAGCTACACCAGGTTCTATCCTTAAAGCTCTGGCACTGCCAAAGGCAACTCTTAAGGTCTACTGCACAATCTCTACTAAATTGAAAATTATTGAAACTATAACCATTTCCATTCACCTTTCCAGTTCAAAATTCCAAGACCCACAAATGTGATCAATGAAGGGAACACCTTGAACTTTGAACATATCATATTGTATCATGAGAGAGTGTGTGCATGTGTTTGTGTGTGTGCACATGCTTGTGAGATAGAGAGAGAGGGAGAGAGAGAGAGAGAGAAGGGGTTGGGTGGGGTGGTGGTGGTGTGGTTGGGAGCTCAGGTTTTAAGAACTAACCCCCATGGGACATCTCCAACAAGCATCCAATCACCATCCTTGTCCTCATATGTGAGAACATAGTCTGACCCGTGTAGAAGATCCTTGAGCTTACTCTCACTCATCATTTCTCTTGCACCAGTTCCATTAGGTCCACATTTACCTAAAAACACAAAGCAATCAGTAGTCTCAATACCAAGGTCACTATTCGGGGTCCATTTAGTTCATTAAAAATGTTCTTACTGCAATAAGACATTCAACAATCCCACACATCACCTGAAGCGCAACCCATATTTTATGTTATTTTGTTCATTTTCCAGAAATGAAAAATTCCCAGAAGTTTTTATGACAGTATTCTATTATAACATACTGCAGTAAGTCGTTTATAATCCTAAATATAACCAGAAGTATCAGCCCCATTTGTTTTCTGTTATTCTCTCTTTTTTTCCCCTTATGAATGAAGAAAGAATGTGAGAAATCCCTATTGATGTTGAGAAAATATTCACTGGTCACATCCACTAGACACAATATAAAAACCTGGAATGTCATCCCAGTGCCAGCAAGGAAGTTGACAGCCTTGGAATATTTTCTCTATAGCTCTTCTGAACTAAACAGAACAAAATGCAGTAATAGCATGTCATAAGAAAGATCAGCCATGACTCATTCACCTATAGTAAATCCACTAAACATCTTCTCGAGAGCAACAGAGAGCTCATAATACTTGGAGTAGCTCCTTAGATCCACCTTCCGCAAATATGGGGCACCATCCATGCTGACCTTGACGAAGAGGGGACCGGGACCCGGTTTCCCATCAACTTCATCATTGTCCTTGGAAGCAGCTGCCAGGGTGTTCTTTCTGAAGGATCTCACAGGAGGCCAACCTACGACCTGGGCCCTACCATGAAATGGATGAATCATGCCATAGCAATATTTCTTCATTGACATAAGAACTGGAGGTCTCAATGCACTCTCTCCAGAAAACTGGATAAAATTTTCCAAAATTTCCATCCTCTGTATTGGGGAATAGGAAAAAGAAATGAAAATATGCTGTGTTACATTCTAAGTGGTTCTCTAAACAGAAATATGTTCACATACTTCAAAGAAAAATGAAGCTGTTTACCATTAAAATAATAATAATAAATGCTATCAGACTGTTGGAGTAAGCGATTTAATTGATCTTTCCTCCATTAACCAAACACTGAAGTGGCACAAATATGTTTGGTTCTTAAGGAGAAACAGTTAGAGAAGATTCACAATTTGTAAATGCAGTAAAAGGAAGGATAATCCATGGACCAAAGACTCATACATAACTACCTTATCAAGGAAAGAAGCCAGGAAATATACGTTTATCAACTAAAGTCTCATCAACCCATCCCTTCTATTTTCCAGTATATAAAAACAATGGCTTTGGAATTTCTGCAGATTCCAGTTAGATTTAGTTATCAATCCTGTAATCAGAAATTAACCATAGATAAAGGCCCTCTTAATGGCCAAAGTTCCACTTACTTGGCAGCTGGTGCATTGTTTGCACCTCCACTTGGATTTATCCCATTGGCTCTTTCTAGCAGCGGTTTTGGGGGCATCTCTTTAATAACAGGCTGCTGAGGCCCGGAAGGCCTTGAAGCATTCATCATATTAATGGCTGCATTAGTGGGAAACTTACCTTGTCCCAGCGACGGCTTGCCTTCATCGGGCCCTGTCATGTGAAACATCCACTTCTCATCAGAGAAACCGTTGATAGCATCATAGAATCCCCTTTTATTGCCCAAGACAACACTCTTGATCCCATCCTTTGAGGGAAGAAGAGGGAACAGGGGCTTCTTGTCAAGCTCTCTTTCTGGGGATTGAGACCCTGGTAGTCCAAGCCTGAGTTCTGTGGCCTTCATGTTCAACTTGTTGGCTTGGGCCCCAGTATTGGACTGGCCTGAGACTGCAGAGCTGTCAACTGAGGAACAGTCAGATAGTCCAAGGTAGTTCCTCTCCTTGAGGCCCAGACTCACGCCATCAGGGCAGTCCTTCGAGGAGGGTGATTCAGAGACCTTAATGACATCACTTGTTCCTCCTTCCTCCGCACCCAGCAATGGTGGAGACATTACACTTAGAAATTGTCAGCTCCTTGAAAACTGCCAATTGTTACAAGTAGGAAATTATCAATCAAAGCAAGATTTACTTAAGTCCTACCTCCTTCTACTGAGTAGCTTATACGGTAAATATTAGCCAACAAACAAGCTAAAGTCTAAAGAATGTAGTATGTCAAATATGTACAAGGAAACTTAAACCTGAACGACTCAGGAAATCCCAACCCAATTGAAAGAAAATTTTCTACAAGATATCATCCACCGACTGAGAAAGAATGCAAACAGCAATCCTAGTAAAAACCTAAAATTGCATGATCCACGTGATTAAACAAGCAAGACAAGTCCTTATCGCCTGAACATAAATATCCAACCTCCAGATAAATCCAAGATGATCTCTACCAAGAGAATCGAGCAAGTGGACTATAGTAAAAAAATTCAGATGAATCTTGAAGAAAGTGGACAACATAAATAACTTCCGGAAACACGGAAATTCTACAGAAGCGGCACTTGTATGGCACTCCTATAGAAGAAAAGGAAAGAGAGAAGAAACGGAGCCCCAAAACTCAACAGTAAGCCCACCTCTATCTAAGCTGAGAAACTGGAGGTAAAGTTTAGCCATTTCAGAATACAAACAACACGCAACTACCCAAATGATCTTTGATAAACTATATCAGCTAAATTAATACCCGTTGGTCATAAAAAAATAACGCTAAAAATGTTTTTTTTCCTAATAACCAATTTTCATATTCTACAAGTAGAACGCCTCAGAAACACCACGGGAACATAAACAAGAATCTGACAGACCTAGTACGACCACGGTAGCTTTAAAAGAATGCAAAACTGAAACAGGAACGGTTGGACAAAAAGGGGTAAAAAATAAAGTTGGGAAGGAAAGCCCAGCATTAAGTTTCAGAAGAACTCAGACAGAAATAACAGAAACTAATGCGAGAGAAATCAAAGCTGAAGAATGACCAGAAGTATCCGGCGCTTCAATTTCTCCGCCAAAGGACAGCAGCTCCACAAGAATCAGAACACGCCGCCCAGAAGTATTCACGAAATCAAGCAAGACCCAGCTGAGAAAAAGAGAGGAGCTGGAGAGGCGCTACCCCGGATCGTTCCTGTGGATCAGCAGAAGGAAATCCAGAGCAAAGTTGCAACCTTTCTCCAGGTAAAGTTCTCGTTAAGCAGTGAGGAGCTGGAGAGGGAGGGATTAAGGGCCTTCCATTAAGCAGGAAGCAACAAAAACCTTGGGACTGTTTTCGCTGAGACTCGAAAATCAGCTTGAAAAAGATGCCCCACTGGCGTCTCGGAAATGGCCTCCCAGGGGCATAACCGGAATTTCGCTGAAGATCCCCCAACCAAAAAAGAAAAAAAAATTCTCCTTCCCCCTTCTTTTTATCAATATGGGCAATTTTAATTTCTAATAAGATATCTTTCAAACAAAAAAACCCATTTTTTTACTGAATAAATAAATTTTCATCTCGCCCACTTGACTGACGATTTGACTGTAAACCCCAACTTCTTAGAAATTTAAATTATTTTTTTCTTATTTCATTATTGAATACGTGACGGAAGTCGTTCCAATCCCTAATTGATTGTTAGTGATTAGTTATTAATTAAAAAGAGAATTGAAAGCATTGTCATCGAATCGAGCAAAGATTGACACGAGAATGCCCCCCCTAAGAAAATTCATCAAAATTGTGGGCTTTTTTCGTCATTTATTCTCCTGAGGAACTTGTGAGAGATTCTTATTTATTTTACTGAATAATTCCAAAAAACAATTTTTAATCGTTTTTGCCCTTTACGCTTCGTTGGGGAGGGGGGGGGGGTTCCTGGTTGGGCGCGCGGTGTATCTTTCTAGTACGATGGCGACAATGACCTCGTAGAGCTGGTGATTGGGGGCAGAACAGTAAACCTACTCTACCATCCTTATGCATGTACATCTCGATATATATATGTATATATTTTTTTCATTTGCTCGTTAATGAATGTCATAAATTTTATATATATAAGTAATCTCATGGAATATCACACGTAAAACATGTTTTTTTTATTTTTACACTATGATATACATATCAGTTGAAACACACATCGAGACTAATCTGCAATTAGGTCGGAATTCCTGAAAAAATTATCGTCGATCCTCATAATATAAGATTCAATCATTAGATCACCAATTTAAAAGTTAGTAAATAAATCATCAATCCAATCTCAAGTTAATTTTTTATAATTTTTATCTGTATGCAGGCCTTCTTTTTTTTTTCTATATTTGTTAATTTTTGACAAAGGCCATAAACACAGCTCGGGGAGTTGGAATTTACTCGGACGACTGAGATCAGATTCATGTCCCCTCCAAATATACCAAACTCCACAACTCCACTCATTCCACCTCAAAATCAGATCATGCCCCTGAAGCTTAATTTACTGATATGCCCTTCAGGTTGGATCCACAGAGGTTTGAAAGCTCTCACCAAATTTCGATTTAATTAGGCTACCAAAAGTATTCCTCTTTTATTATCTGCATCAAATTCCTGTCGAATTCTATGAGATCGTTGCATTCATAAATATACAAAATTGAGTGTGTGTATATATATATATATATTCTCGTAAATTTTACAGTAAAAATTGATTCTAATTTGAGCATAAAAAATTTTACCGACAATATTCTAAAATCTTACTTTATGTAACCTAATATAACGGCGAACTTTACAGGCGGGCACCGTAAAAATCTATTTAAGTATGATTCTAAAATGGACCGCCTTAATCGCACCGATTTTTCAGATAAGTATCTTGCTGTATGTGCGTGGTGTGAGGACATCAATCTCGGGCAAGACAGCACACATTTAAGAGAATGGTGAGTGTGTTTCCAACAACACCTGCCAATGCACCAGCCCCGCGTGGTTTTATAGCAGTGATATGTTGTTGGTCGTGTCTGGAGTAGAATGATACGGTCTTCAGCCTAGTGGTCCATGTGGAACTTCCTACGCCCAACCCCACCTTTTTTCTTTCTTTCTTTTTCCTCTGTCGAGGGGATGCTTGAAAAAGGTGGCCACCCCGCGTTGTTCCCCTAGTTGTCCGTTGATGAAAAGGGATTTACTCAGTACACGCATCCCACTTAATTAGATCGGAGAACGTCGAGATCAATCGAGTGTCCGTATACATGTTTTCGTGACTTGATATGACTCAGTCCGCGGGGTGGGGGTACACACGGGTTGTTCATGCGGTGCCGGTCGTTGCTCGACGCGTCCCGCACGCCTGCCGGATGCCGGGGTGCAACTAATGTGGGAGAACCGACCAAGGACGAGACAACCATGCGGGGGGTGGTCAAAGCAATTGCTGAGCAAAGTTTACCGTATTGGACATCACACGGCGATGCACTATCGACAGACAGACACAGAGAGAGAGAGAGAGAGAGTGTGTATGTACGAGAATGCCCAGAAATCGGACGGCCGGAATGAATCGATGTGAAGTCCACACCTTGCCTTTCAAGGGGAATGAATGAAAATGGATGAGAATTTATCCTAAATAGTAATTTGAAAGCTACTACTCGCGCTATTTCTGTGCTTCCAGTACCTTTTTGCCCTCAAAAAAGGGGTTTATTAGAGTCATATGCAATAAATAATTATTAGCTAACCAGCCGTGTAATACACTGTAGATACCGTCAATTAATTTTTTAAAAGAAAAAACCAATTTGATATATATTTGAAATTATTTAGCTGTTATAATTGAGTAAAATTAATTAGTTAAGAAAATTATAAAAAAAAGTAAAAAATATGAATAATAATAAAAAAGTGGGAAATGACTACGGAGTTTATAAAATTTATTATAAATTAAATTAGTTTCTAGTATCTATTTATTTATTAATATATCACATTTATTTATATTAATTTATAACAATTTTTAATTTTTAAAATTATCATAAAAATGACCTCTTCGATTTTTTGATATAATTTTTACAAGTAATATATATATTTTTTCAGTTACAAAAATAAATAAATAAATAGATAAAATGGAGGGAAGGGGAAGGGGACAAGAGAGGGCGGGTGGTGGGTCAGAGAGTGGGGATTTGGGGGGACAAGAAAGCGGCAATTAAAGATGCCTTGCCGGGTCGTGACCGCGACATCTAACTGCCCCTCCTCTCTCTCTCCTCTCTCCTCTGTCCATCTTTGCCCTCCTCTCTCAGGATGACAGAAAAAGATTGTATAGATTGAGAAAATGCAAATATGAGGTCGGAAATTCTTTACTGCAAAGGTATACATAAACATTAAAAATATATATATTTGAACAAAAAAAACATTAAAAATATATATACATTCTTTTTCTTTTTCTTTTTCTACCATTGATACGTGGCACCACCGTACTATTGAGGAAATATGCTTCTTGGGGATTATAGAATGGATAATCTTGATGTTGTCTATTGCTTTTGAGGAGGTCAGCCGGCCACTAAGCTTGTGACATGTACTAGATTAAATTTATGGTTCAAAATTTTCGATGGTCCATATTAATATTTAAACTGTATAATAAATTATTTGATATATTAATCTAGTGTGTGTTTATAATAAATAAGGATGGAGACTTTTTTATTAAAATATATGATATCATATTTATTAAATAAAAAAAAGATTATAAGCTTGTAAGAATATTAAGCACTACCACCTATCAGTTTAAATTTTCTAGTGAAAAATGACACGATTTTTTATAAACTCATAACGAATTTAATATACTATTAGAGTTAGTAGGCATGCACCTTACCCAATCCGACATCAAAAGTTTGGCTCATTGTTAGTTGTTATTAAATTTGAGTATAAAAGAAAATTACTCAATTTGTTACTAATTATTCATTTCATTCAAGATCGGAAGAGAAATACATTATTTATAAACTATTGTTGAGGACGGATATTTATCTATAGATAAAAAAAATAAAGAGGAAGTTACAGTCTACTCCTAAGGAGATCGTTGAGTAAGTAATCGAAAGCGTAAGATTTTTAAAATAATAAGCAACAGTAATAATGATTAAGGTAAATCTTTGACTCTTGCACACTCACTCTCTCTGGCCAGCATCATTAGGCTGCTGCCACAGGGTCTCGCACGCTCGGCGTCGGAGGCACGCCCGTTCATGTGGAAAGACATGCCTTGCCCATTTTCTATTATTTATCATCATCACCTCTGCTCTACGTCATCCCTTCACCCCCACCACCAACCACCTGTCTTCGCCCTTTTTTTCTTTTTTTTTAAAATACTATCTTTCTTATTTAACTTAGGCTGTTTTTACTCTATATAATTAACCCAGCGACCTGTGCCGTGACCGAACAACCAGTGCGCAATATTAGCTCAAAGGGATATCACAACCGAAGATATTGTACGACAGTTAGTGTCAAAATACAGCCAAATTTCTTTGATACACGTGCCCAAAAAGGATTGAAATATGTAATTTGAGGGATTTACCGTACTATCCTGTGTAGTATTTAACTAATGCTGTCTTTAAATTGATTATTCTCGAATTTCGTGGGAAATTTTTGAATTTTGCTCTATGAGTTATGCCATCCTTGCAAAATTTATTGTACGTTAAAATTTTATTGATGGAATTCTTACGTGTGACATACGGGGAGGCTTTTGAGTTACAATCACCCTTCCGAACATTTTGACTCAAAATTTCCGGTCAAATTTATATTTTCTTAAGTAATTTCATATAATTTTTTTTAAAAAAAATAATATCACAGTGAAATTTTAATAAAGATCAACCTCAAATGTTAACTTGAGTGGTTGGAGCGTTGGTAAGTTTGATTCTTCAGTTAAATACGTAGCTCTTGGTGACTTCATTCACATATATGCTTGTACATAAATTTACCCGAATTTATAAGTTTATAAGGTGTTCATGAATATGAAGAAAATAAAATACTTGCTATCAAAATAATGATAATAATAATAATAACAATTGTCACTGCTATATGAGCAATCCCGGTAATTTGATAGTACTAGACTCGTTGATTATTAACAAGCCGTCGGATTTCTCCTTAATGATTATCCCATTCAACATTATTAGCTGTGAGTAATTAATGCTAATCGAGAGAGGAGAGATAATTAGAGGTTGCTTTTTTCTTTAACTCTGGGGGCTGCTCCTCGTCCAGTAAGTGTGGTACCAAATCTGTCCCAGTTCTTCTAGAAATTCTTAAATAATTCGGATTATAGATCGATTTTTGTTAACACAACAATAAATAATTAACATTTTACATATTATCCTAAATTCATCATAATAACCGTCTAGGCTACTCGCAACGACGTGAGAAGTTGTTTAATAAATTTTCATGGACGTTCTTAATAAATTTCAATATCTAAAAAATTATCGGACATGATTTTCATAAAAAAAAAACCGACATTTCAGGGTAATTACTCGAGCAATTTCTCCTGTCATCTTTCAGGCTCATGAGCACCCCTGCAATTAGGAAAAAAACTTCATAATCTTAATTGATTAATGTCTCGTCTTGCCAGAGAGAGAGAGAGAGAGAGAGAGTGTGTGTATCATACGGTGCTATTTCCAGCTGATAATTTCCTGCAATTAGAAAAAAATAATTCATAATCTTAATTGATTAATGTCTCATCTCGCCGAAAAAAAGGAAAGAGAGAGAGAGAGAGTTTATTTCATAATCCTTAGTAATAATTTTTTTTCAATTAGATAATAGAAATATAGAAAGAATATAAATGATTGAAAAATTCAAGATGAGAATTGAACTCATTATTTTTTTTTTGTTAGGTTAAGAAAAGTGTCACCACACCATACTCATCCTCTTCCCTCTGATAATAATTGAAAATGCTGCAGAGTAACTCTTGGATCCGGTCTCAAACATGCTTTCATCGATAATGGTTAGAAAAGATCTTGGTCAATCGAGTATGAATAACCGAAAGAGAGAATATCGTCATTCATTCGACATTTCTATCCCCGAAAGCTTTTTTTCTTGTTGCTACAATAAGGGTCTTAAGATTCAATAATACCACAAATTTCAAAAGAATAAATAATAAATTCAATATATGATCTCTCTCTCTCTTAAAGAAAGGAGGAGGATTTTCTCATCTCTTGTCTCCGAACACACGACCAAACATTGGCGTGTGTACGAAGTGATTAATTACGCGCTAAAGATTTCTCTCTTTTTTTTGGGGCGGGGGGGTGGGCGTAAAGAAAGTGCGTGGTAGTGCCCCCTCCTACACAATCAATACCCTAGAGGTTAATAGTGACCAATGTGTCAATTTCACCCAAAAAAAAATCCTTCACAAGTTATATATATATATATCCGATAAAATTATTTTCAGTCCAATAATAAGAAAGGATTAAATTTTCATGAAAGTTGCGTATGAGAATACATTGTTATTTTTCCTTTCATAAAAGACACCCATCAATTGAAAATTAAAAAGAGGCTATGGTTGGTTGATTGTCCCAGCAATATTAGGAGTGTAAATAGATCCGGGCCCATGTGGATTTTTCATTAATTAGTCACGGCTCGATATTTTTTGTTTAATTTTTCTAATGGTAAAAAAACTGTATCAAAATTATTTAAGAAAATAAAAAAATCATCCATTACCAGCCCGATTTTCTGGGTCCCAACAGTTTTATTAACCTAGATAATAACCATTCTTGATATTATATAATTAAGAGAAATTGAAGAGTGATGTCTTAAATATATGTGGTTAAACCTATTTTTATTGGGGAAATGATGATATAAAATGTATTTAGGTATATTAACTTAGATGTTCAAATTTATTTTAAATTTACAATAATAAATTAAATATACTACTGAGTAAAAGAATAAAAATCGAGAGAGTCGGACCCATCAGTTTTTTTTGTTAAGACTAAAAATATCCGAATTTCAAATAGGACTCCAAAGAGCCTCTATTTTTGGACCTGTCCATCTTAATATTTTCGGTTTTCGATTTCTTGATTTTTTTTCTTTCACACCATAAGCGGTATCGCGTTATCAAATAATATATGTTTTTACGAGACATTGATTCAATTGTGCATTTAGTGTAAAACTAGAGAGGGAAAAAAATGGAAATGCTAAGGGCAAACAATATATATATATATATATTTGTTTTACACTTTTTAAGTATTTTCTGCTAATATTGATTAAAAAATAATTTAAGAAATTAGGAAAAGTTGGGAAGGTAAACGAGTGGAGGTCTTCCTTTCTATAGCCACAGAACCTGCGGGGCTGTGCCCAGACAGGGAGACCCACCGCCGGGGGGGTGACTTCCGCTTTTGCCGGTGCCCCCCACGCGGTTAATGTTAGGGAGTTAGATCCCATATCAGATAAGGATCTTCGAGTCCCTTAGAGTAGTACTACAGCACCGAAGTTTACAGATGAAACTCTACCCATATATGCTCCCACGTGTCACAGAACATGTGGATGATGCAGTTGTACAAGTCCACCCGATCGGGCCGTGGTTGTCTACGAGGGGACCTGTAACAACCATCACTGGTGGTTGCATTTTTGCTTACCGGCTCGTGGCTTAAAAATGTGTGTTTAGTTGCTGAATATTCGAATTATATATCTACTACGAATCCTTGTACTTGTTGAAATGATTGATCGGAATGTGCTACAAAACATAATTAGTCAAATTATCTTTGCCGCATTTGAATTACGATTAATCAACTTGGGATTGAACTAGTGGTTCCTTCACTAGATCTCCAAATGAGTAATCTAAAAATCGAATCTCAGATTGGGACGGTCGATGAAAATTTTTTTAGTGATCTCAGTATGATTACAAATTACGTTTCGATTAATTTAAAAATACCATGTGATATAAAAATAAAAAAAATTTGAATTAGAATTAACTTGAATTCCTACCTATATAATTTCGTCTAATATTTTTTATTCTTATTTTTTCCCCATACATGTATTAAAAAAGGGGGGAAAATTAACTCAGTCCCGTGAGTCGGTATGTCGGAGCCGCAGCCGATAAGGCGAAGGTCAAAGGGTCCCCGCGGGCGTGGGGAGTGGGGCCCGCTCGCCGTTATGGCTTTGCTCCGATCCGATCTGATGGATCGGACGGACGGGTCACGTGCGGCCGTCACCCCCCCCCCCGGGAAACCCCAAGCACATGTAAGGTGCCTATCTGCACGAACCCTTGTCCTCTTCCCATCGTAGTAGATTCCAACTCAGGCGGAGGGCGAAACAGTCATTTCAACCCTGCATCCCTTTTTCTCTTGTTGCAGGAGCCAAGACGAAAGGCAAGGCCGAAAGCTAAATTCTTTAACTACACCGGGGAAAGAAAGAAAGAAAAAACTTAAGACTATAACATTCTTTTTATTGTAAAAATCGTGTCCTTTTTTCCTATTAAAAAAGAGAGAGCATATTTCATTCTAATATGGTTGAAGTATTTTGATGCTTTCTCTTGGATATTTTAAATAAAAAATTTATTTTCACCCATCGGATTTTGGTGGTAAGTGATGCAGATCGAGCAAAAAAGATCCGGTTTTGGAAAAGAATAGAACAATTTTTCATTGCCCCGAGCCATCAAAAATATGTATAGTTTTTTCCCGATAAGAAAGGGGGCACGTGAATCAGAAGAGAGAAGGAATAAATGGATGCCTTAGCTCCATGGTCTAGGGCAAGGCGCTAAGCTCTCTCTCTCTCATATATCTTCATGGAAAACCGATGTGATTATGCAATCTGGACTGTCACTGGGCCTAATCGAATGGACTGGGCCCATATAGTTTTGGATGAAATGGGGGTGAAAAAGGAGCTATGAGATGGACTTTCTCGGTTAGAGCCTCATTCTCTGTCGCACAATTCGTTTGATGGTGCGGGCACTGTCATCCGACAGAAAAATCGACTGGTAGGTACGAGAGGTGGTAATGCGATAGATGAGCGGAGCCGGAGGATTCCGACATGTGCCTACAGTACCACGAGAACGCTCGGACCAAATGAGTCCGAGGGTAACATGTCGATTCTCGACAGACCTCAGATTTTAGAAGAATATGAGAGGAGAGGTCGGAGATGATACAATGATAGTCTACCAATTGCTGCTGATAATTGAAATTGCTCGATTTTGAAGCTGGTCTACTGTGCCCTTTGCATGATGATGACGGTGATGCTACGGGATTTAGGATTTCCCCAATTTTTACGTCTCAAAACTGAGAATTCCCCTTTTAGCTCACTCGCTCCACTGATCCTTAACTGAAGGGGGGGGAGAAAAGGCATGTCTACCCGGCCAACTCGCCCCACCGTCACCATTATCTTCTTCTTCATCTCAATCTTCACCTCTGGGCCCTCCATTTGCGTCTCCGCCTCTTCCCCGAAGTTCCCCTGTTCCGGACACCGCTACTCCTCCTTCCCCTTCTGCAAAACCTCCCTCCCCATCGACGCCCGGGCCCGCTCCCTCATCGCCCTCCTCCGCCTCCATGAGAAGATCTCTCTCCTCAGCAACAACGCCTCCGCCGTTCCCAGGCTCGGCCTCCCCGCCTACGAGTGGTGGTCCGAGTCCCTCCACGGCATCGCCTCCAATGGCCCCGGCGTCTCCTTCAACGGCTCCATCCCCTCAGCCACCAGCTTCCCTCAGGTCCTCCTCATGGCCGCCGCC